>CM036620.1:78173596-79373596 GCA_020746105.1 Trogon surrucura | reverse complement strand
GAGAACTGGATGGTAGCCCTGTCCTTTTCTTTTGAATGTCTGGGGATTGGATCAGCAGCTTCTTTGCTCTCTCTCATGGGGAATTGCTTTTAAAAATGTTCCAGACTTGCCTGTGTTGGATAGCGAAGAGAGCTAAAGATCACAAGAGGTAAATCCCATAATTTTGCCTTTCCTTTGAAAGGTCATTTGGAGCAGCAAAGTATTTCCAGCAAGAGCATGCCTGGACTTGTTCTGCTGAGAATAGAGGAAAAAAAAAACCCGTAGCATTGCTGACTTTTAGACACAGTTGGCATCTGTTTGTGAACAGGCCGTAATGTGCTGAGCTGTATTAGGCAAAAAACACCTGCCTGGGGAAGCCAAACCTCCTTCCACCTGTTGCGTTTTGAAATGTTGAATTTCACAGGTGAGGGTAGTGTGAAGATAGAAGACGCTGGATGCTGCGGCGCGCTGGGAAGTGTCACTGACGTGCGAGGTTGCAGCAGGAGCTCTCTCTTTCGTGTCGGTGCAGGACTAGGGAGCTCCCAAAGCGGGAGCTGTGTCTTGCTGGGCTGCCTCGGAACTTGCCAGCCCAGGTGTTACCCTGATGGACTCACTTATCTGATAAAACTGAAAATAATGCGCTGTGATAGGCAAAGAGGAAAAAAAAAATCTTTGCTGTGAGCGAGTGGCAATTTGTAAAGCTGTGTAAAGGAGCAGTTTTCTACATCAAGGGTGTAAAATTAGGTCCTGAGAAGTCTGTGCCCTGAAAGATTTCGTCGTATTCTTTGTGGTGATACCACAGTGGCGCTTCACATCCAGTTTAGGGAAGAGCTCTGCTTTTGGAGCAGAGCACCGCTCTGTTTCTCTTTGGGAAAGGCTCTTGATAGTTTAACCAGAGTCTCCCAGTTGCTGCTGTGCTCTGGCTGACAGGTCAGATGAAGTAATCTCCGTCGCTGCCCCTGCACTGTGCTGGTGTTCCTGAAAATGCAGAGGCAGAGCTGCTGTCTCAGCACAGCGGTAAACCTGCCGTAAACCCCCAGAAAAGAGGTATTTAAAAAAATGGAAACCGGAGAACCTAAAGCTTAAAATGCAAACTAAACCCGTGTCTGTTTCCCAGACATCCATTATTTTTTTGTTTGTTTGTGTTGCCTGTTAATTGGAGGGCTTTAATTAATTTCTTCCCGCCTGCCGTTGTGCAAACTGTGGAGCAACTTGTGAATCACTTGGCTCACCTGTATAACATTGATCGTTAAGCTTCGCTCAAATGGCTCTGTATCAAGTGTAATTAGTCCATGGGTGACTAATCTCTGCGGGAACTGGCTGGCCTGGGGTGCTGCTCGTGTGTCAGAGTTCTGCAGCGACAGGAAAATGAAGAGATGCAGTCAGATAAACGCAGTGACCAAACCACGCCCTGTGCTGCAGGAGGAGGTGGAAAAAAAAATATCTACAGGGCCAGACCTTAGGAGAAAATTGTTCTTGACCTCAATTTTGATGGTCAATCCAGTTTTTAAGCATATTTTCTATACTGAAACCACCAGTCACACCCCTCTATGTGCAGCTCCGGTCGATCTGTGGTAATTCCCGTTCGGAGGGAGGGCGAGCACATCTTAACTTTCCAGATACTGCAACAACCCACATGTCTTGAGCCATGTAGACAAATTGTTGATCCCTGAAGAACAGTCAGGCGTAAGCGTGTTACAGGCAGAGTAAATGATGCTTTTCTCCTCCTCCTCACGAAGGATGGGAAGAAATACCAGGGCATTCACATTTTTCAAATGACTTTCCGGCTGAAAACTTTGAAAGCAGAAGCTATAGGGGAAGGGGCGAGAAAACGAGCTGTACAAAGGCGCATCTTTTCCTGCTGAATGACAATCCATAGTGTCTGGGTGTCTTCTGCTGTTCATCTGAACGTTTTGGAGACCCGACAAGTGTTGTCCAACAATGTTTGTGTGTTTGACCGTGATTGAGTGAGGTTTGGTGAGGATTTTGCTGCTTTCTCAGCTCTCTTAACACTGGTGAACTTTGAGGAATAGCTGTGTGTCCCGTAGAGGAATCGAGGAAACGAGATAGCTTGGTTCACACGTCTGCCTCCGAGAGGGTTAAGCACCTCGGTTTGAAATGAATCCGTGGCTTATAAATAGATTCCTCTTTCATAAAATGCAAAACAGCCTCCGTTTCGCGGGACAGCGGGAACCAGAAGCAGGCCCCGGCATGACTGAGCGCTGGCGCTGCGCGGCTGACGCGCTGCGCGGGACCGCCTTCGGAATTACCGAGGCAGACGCACTGAAGTTCGTGGGTGAAAGGTTTGAACTTCAGTGTATCTCAAGAAATTGCTAAGAGTGATACTCCATTTGTACAAAAAAGGCTTTTTGCAGGCTATTTCTGGCGTCGGTGGTGTCCCTACAAGTCATCTGCTGCTCTGCCCTTGCAGCGTAATGCTTTCTGTGGCGTTGAAAATAAACGTTATCATGTTATAAATAACACTGGGCAAGTCTTGAGGCAAAAACGGATCCCCGGAGCCTACACTCTGTGATTTATTATAGACCTGTTTTCAGTCCCCAGGCCAAAGGCAGGGGGTGAGAGCAAGAAGGTGACAGCTGTGTGACAGGGAAGTGACTCAAATCAAAATGTCACGGTGCGTGTCAGCGCTGGGGTTTGCTGGGGGACTGCGAACGTCGTTGTTGCAGCAATCCTGTGCTGCTGATGGCTCTGCTGGCCAAATGCTTCCCTGGGTTACTTCGCTTTGCAGCCTGTGCTGAGCTCGGTGCTGCTGCAGCTGTGTTGTTGTCAGCACCAAAGTTAGCTTGGAAGCTAATTGAGATATGCTGAGATGATCTGCAAGCACACCTTTGGTTGCCGTGTAGATGTAGTAATAATTAATCTTATTTTCTGATCGGAGATATGCTAATAGTAGGGTGGGTGTTTTTCGGGGGGGAAGGTATCATTTGGATCAGAGGATGCCGGAGGTTTGGCAAAGCGTGGAAAGCATTTTGTTCTCCTGCTGGGTCGCAGTATGATCCAGCAAAGAAAAAAAAAGTGTCCTGTGTTTAAGTAAATGAGTAATGTAGCTTTCTATGAGACCTTTTGAATATTTACCTGAACTAGTAGTTAATACTTTGCAGGATTGAGCAAGTAGCAACACAAGTACAGGAGTAGCAGTTACGCTTATCGATGGAATATGCAAAGCAGGTAGGAAGGGTGATGGTATTTTACCATTATCTCATTGTTTCGGCGTGACTGCCGTAGTCGATAGCAACAGGATTGTGGAGGTCTTGAAGAAAAAACCTGGCAGAGGCTTTTCCTGAAATGAGCCCGCCGGTCAGTCGCTCGCTCCCACACCGTCTCCTCCCTGCTCCTCTGTTACGATCTTCCTCGTTTGTCAGATCTTGATTAGGAACTGAAGCATCTGCAGAGAGAGCTGCCGTGACCTTTGGTGTTCCGTCTTCCCTGACACGTGTGTGGGGAGACCTGCATTTCAAATCAGTTTAGTAAAACGAAGAGATCCTGTATGTATTACGACTGTAATTTGTAATCCTCATTTGCTATTTGGGTTTTGTTTCAGCTTTCACTCTGAAACGTGCATGCTCTGAATTCAGAAAAATCTACTTCTAAGTTGCACAAGTGAAAAGTAAGAGTGGGGTTTTTCTAATTAAAAAAAAACGGAATGCTTTAGAAGTGGGGGAGGAAAAAAGTATCTCTGCTCCTTGCCTTTTGGTAACTTAGAAATTATTAGACTGCTAGCCCTGCCGGATAAAGGGAATTGTTTTCTGGCATAAGGAAAAAGCGCATTCTCAGTTTAGATTAAGTGAGAATATTTTTTGAGCGCTTACAGGGGGTTGTCTTTGTTATGTGGCGTAGTGATTTTTTTGGTTGTTTTTATTTGTGGGGGTGCTGTCAGCTCAAATAACAGCAGCAGCACGTAGCTACAGCTTTTTCCTTATGGTGGTCTGTGTTGCAAGAGAGACCGCTGTCAAGATAAAATTTCCTTGCACGTAGTGCTGTGCGCAAATAAAAAGGTTCCGGTGTGTGATCCCGCTTAGTCATGGGAAAGCCACTGTGCACGTGGAAAACAAAAATAGAAAAATAAAAAGAAAGGGGGAGGATGGAGAGGCAATCTCATGTTTCAGCCCTGGTGTTGCATTTCTGGTTGCAGATGGCGCGGTGTCCCTGGGGAGGGGCTTTTTAGGATGTTGGATAGTGATAGAATTAGAGGGAATGGATTGAAGCTGGAGATGGGTCGGTTCAGATGGGCCGTGAGGAAGAAGTTCTTCCCCATGAGGGTGGGGAGACCCTGGCACAGGTTGCCCAGAGAGGGGGTGGCAGCCCCATCCCTGGGAGTTTTTCAGGCCAGGCTGGATGGGGCTCTGGGCAGCCTGATCTAGTGGGGGACGTCCCTGCCCATGGCAGGGGCTTGGAACAAGATGATCTTTAGGGTCCCTTCCAACCCTGACAATTCTATGATTCTAAAAGTTGATCTGTGAAAGGGCAACTGAAATGAGCAGCGATAGCAAATCTCATCTCGACCTTATTTCCTTTTTTTGCAGCTGATGAGGAACACCAGCAGAATGTGGCAGCGGCAGCGGTGGCCCGGCCTCGGCCCCACGCTGAGGAGCGCGGCGATGGGATGCCGAGGCGCCGGAGGAACATGGGGAACCGGATGATGGCCCAGAGGAGAGCGCAGCAGGTGGAAGACTGGGTGGAAGGTACGTTTGGTTTGGTTCATCTTGGAAACATCGAAGCAGACCTTAACGGCAGGTGGTGAGATCGGTGAAGGGATGCAGTTGGCTCCTGAAGAAAATTTCGGTTTTGCTGACTGTGAATTATTTGCAGCTTACCTGTAATCTGTTTACCTCTCCAACTTCTCTCTGTATTTCTTCACTTATCTCTAGGTACCGCTTACTTTGAAAGTGTCGGCCTCGTTCTGGGGTGAATTTCTGGCGGATTGCTGTGCCATCACGACACGTTCTTCACTTACTTCCTAGAAACTGCTGTTTTGTGTTTTCTGTGTGGCCACGCAGCGTGCATTTGGGGAAACAGAACCCGCACCTCGCTCTAGAATAACGAGCTGTAGTAAAGTCTCAGTTTCCTCCAAATTGGTGGGAAGTGTGAATTTGCCGATGTGATCACTGCAAAATCTGGAGTTTTCTTTCTGAGAAGCTATCTGGGTGGGGGTGAGAATCGAGCTGATTTAGCTGGAGATCACCAAAGCCTTTTGTCCAGCTGCCAGCAGGTTCACAGAATCACAGAATGTTAGAGGTTGGAAGGGTCCTCAAAGATCATCCAGTCCCACCCCCTGCCAGAGCAGGGTCACCTACAGCAGAGCGCACAGGAACGTGTCCAGACGGGTTTTGAATGTCTCCAGAGGAGACTCCACACCCTCCCTGGGCAGCCTCGGCCAGGGCTCTGTCACTCTCACTGTGAAAACATTTTTTCTCACATTTTTATGGAACCTCCTATGTTCCAGCTTGCACCCATTGCCCCTTGTCCTGTCAATGGACGCCACTGAGAAGAGCCTGGCTCCGTCCTCCTGACACTCCCCCTTGACAAATTTACAAACATTAATGAGGTCACCCCTCAGCCTCCTCTTCTCCAAGCTAAAGAGCCCCAGCTCCCTCAGCCTTTCCTCACCAGGGAGATGCTCCACTCCCTCCATCATCCCTGTGGCTGCGCTGGACTCTCTCCAGCAGTTCCCTGTCCCTCTGGAGCTGAGGGGCCCAGAACTGGACACAAGATTCCAGATGTGGCCTCCCCAGGGCAGAGCAGAGGGGCAGGAGGACCTCTCTCGACCTACTGGCTACTCCCCTTCTAACACACCCCAGGATGCCCTTGGCCTTCTTGCCCACGAGGGCACACTGCTGGCTCATGGCCATCCTGCTGCCCACCAGCACCCCCAGGGCCCTTTCCCCTGCGCTGCTCTCCAGCAGGGCAGTCCCCAACCTGTACTGGCACATGGGGTTATTCTTTCCCAAGTGCTAAACTCTACACTTGCCCCTGTTGAACCAGGTTGTTGATGACAAGTGCCCTGTTCCTGTGCCAGATCTGCAGTTAATAGCTCTGCCTCTGTGGTGTGGTTGTTAGACAAGAATATGGTCATAAATAACATCTTTCTACACTCTGCAAGCCTCGTTCTCTTTTTCTGGTTAAACTTCACACATTATTAGCTTTACTGCTAAGGAGACAATATCAGCCGTGATTCATCTAACTGGATTCCTTCTACTTTCAGCTTGTGGGTTCAGGGTTTGTGCTCAAGTATTGATAAAATTGGGCTTTGCTTCCCTAGAGTTTGCAGGGGAGATCAGGGCGTCTTTTTGGTCTGCGGTAGGTGAGAAACAGTGAGCCCACATCTGTGTGATGCCGTGCTTAGGGGCTGGTTGCACTTTCTTCAGCTTTTCTTTATCTTGGAGTTTGTAGAAAGTACCTTGTGCTCACATCGATAGAGTGAAAAACACGTTTACCTAATTATGTTCAATGGTTTCCCAAATGGAAAATGGACAGGTCTGAACTTTTCAACTTCGGTTATTTCTTTTCATGTGATCACATCCTGGAAAGAAAATGAAATCTAAAAGTCTTTTTGCCTGAAACTCCAGACATGAAGAGTTTGAATGCCGAAAGCCGACAGCGAAGCTGTCAAAGCAAATGGCTTATCTTATTTTGTCACTTTAGCAGTAGAAAAATCTGTGTCATTGGGCTTTATAAATAATTCTTTTGCAGCTTACTGTACATCAGATGCAAGCTCTGGGGCTCTTGCACAAAGTTTTCTTTGAAATGACATCCGGGGTTGGTTGGTTTGTTTGTTTGTTTTTCATTTCCTTTTCAAATGCAAAGAACTCTTGCTCTTTGCTTCTTCTGGGGGTTTTTATTCACATTCTGGAATCCTCTTTCCAAGTGCCCTGCTCTGAGCATGTGGCGTAGGCCTGGGGTCGCTCTTGGATTTGTCTCCTTCGTGCGGCGGCTGTGTGCGTTTTCTCCGTGGTGTTGCTCTGTTAAGCAGTTTTGTCTAATTATTGCTTGCATTTGAACCTGCTGAAATAGCAGGTTATCACCACAGCAGAGTTTTGCAGTCTAAAAATTGGTTGACTAGCGTGGAAAGAGAGCCTGGGATGTGTATGGTGAGGTGTGATCGCGGGCAGTGCGGGACCAGCTGAGGCCATCAGGGCTGAAGAGCAAAGTTATTTGGCAACGTAGACAGAAGCCCTGAAAACAATCCCATCTGGTTTCTTCAGTCTTGACTTGTAAATGTTCTTGCTACCTTATCAGGCTTCTGAACATCTGCAACTGAAGTGATTATTTTTTTTTTTTTTCCATTGTTAAAATAATATTAAATTGGTTGAAATGTTTACTAGTAAGTTCTCTGTGTGGAATTTCTGCCCTGGGCTTGTGTTTAGCTTTGAGCAAAGCTACCTAATTCTGCTCCGTGTCACTCTGACACCTGCCACAGGTTGGTGGAGGGATAACACCATCCCAGCACTTCAGCTTTCTAGCACTGAACTCAGGAAGGGCACGAGGATGCCCTGGGCAAATCTGTGTTGCTGTTACAGAGGTAGAAGTGGAGACGGAATCACAGAATGATCAGGTCCGAACTGCTGCCATCACCCAAGTATTCTGCCCGTCGGGAACCAGTTTTACTGATTCTCAAAGCAACGTAGAATCATTAAAGTTGGAAGAGACCTCTGAGATCATCAAGTCCAACTGTCAACCCAACACCACCGTAACCCCTAATCCATGTCCTGAAGTGCCACATCTACATGGTTTTTGAACACCTCCAGGGATGGCGAGTCCTTGGGCAGCCTGTGCCAGTGTTTCACCTCTTGTTCAGTAAAGTCTTTCTTAATGTCCAGTCTAAACCTTCCCTGATGCAACTTGAGGCCATTTCCTCGTTACATATCGCTTGTTACTTGGGAGAAGAGACTGACCCCACCTCGCTGCAGCCTCCTTTCAGGTAGGTGTAGAGAGTGAGAAGGTCTCCCCTCGGGGTCTTTTTCTGCAGGCTGAACAACCCTAGGTCCCTCAGCTGCTCTTCTTAAGACTTGTCCTCCAGACCCTTCCCCAGTTTCCTTGCCCTTCTCTGGACACACTCCAGCACCTCGACGTTTTTCTTGTACTGCGCCGCCCCAAACTGAACACAGGACTCGAGGTGTGGCCTCACCAGTGCCGAGTACAGGGGCACAATCGCTTCCCTACTCCTGCTGGCCACGCTATTTTTGATCCAGGCCAGGATGCTTTTGGCCACCTGGGCACACTGCTGGCTCGTGTTCAGTCGCTGCCCACCAGCACCTCCAGATCTTTTTCCACCGGGCAGCTTTCCCAGCTCCTTCCCGAGCCTGTAGCGCTGACGGGACTTGGTGTGACCCAGGGGCAGGATCCAGCACTTGACCTGGTTGAA
Source organism: Trogon surrucura (assembly GCA_020746105.1). Taxonomy (NCBI): domain Eukaryota; kingdom Metazoa; phylum Chordata; class Aves; order Trogoniformes; family Trogonidae; genus Trogon; species Trogon surrucura. The sequence continues at coordinate 79,365,234 of CM036620.1, read as the reverse complement.
CCTCACACTGTTGACCTCAGCCCATTGATCCAGCCTGTCCAGATCCCTCTGCAGAGCAGGCTTTGGAGCTCTGGTTAGTGTGAGGATTTTCTCTTTTCCATCCAACAGATTTGAAGTCCAGAATGAGAAAGAGAGCTTCAAGGGTAAAGTTGCTAATGTTTTTTGCTGCCTGTGCTAAGCTGTTGCGTTGTGCCAGTACTGTAATGTCACAGAGTAATGGGGGAGGAACTGAAACAAACTGTGGCACTAGGATCAGAGCCTTGACATCTTTTAATTGTCCCTTCTGTAGCTGAAATCTTAATTGACTTAGAAGTCTGGATAAGGAGTCATTTAATACAGACAAGGATAGTAAGCGACTGTTTTGAATACTCAAATCTACACCCATAGCCAGTGGAACTAAGCGAGGTTGTAACTCTTCCTTTAGCTTGCTGGGATGGGGTAAGGCACCTAAAATTACTTGCAGGTTGCCACAGGCAGAAAAGAAACGGCGAAGTGCTAAATGCCTCGACTTTCCTACGAGAACCGCAACCCACGCGGCGTAGGTGGGTTCAGGGGTTCCACGTGGGCTGCGCCGGGGGCAGACCCGCCAGCCGGGTGCCCACGCCGGCTCGTTTTGCCCGAGTGGTGTTTCTCAGTGGTTAGCCGAGTACTCAGAGGAGGTCATCTGTTAGGAGAATACCGACATCTATTAATACCCTCTGATGACCAGAGATTGCTGGTGGGGAGATATTTTTTCGGTGGTGACGAAGTAATTCTCAGAATGACTGAGACCCTCGACGCTGCGTTCCGCCAGCGTGGCTTCCAGGCTGGCTGGAGAAAAATGGGTCGGGTTAGCTTCTCTCACCCAACCTAACTCGAGGGGTAACGTTACCCTCTTTTCCTGCAGCCCAGCACAATCTAAGTGACTGTTGTTAAAGCCTGCGTGCCTTGGAAGACGTCTGCCCTGTATGTTGGAGCAGGATGCCTTTACCTTTCCCTGTGGGAAGTGAAACCTTGGAAGGAGAGCTCTGTATTCCTGCAATTAGGGTACTTCTGATATCCAGCTAACGGACTTAATTAGCTCCTTCGTATCTGTATTTAAGTTGAACCCAGACAGAAGTGGCTTTGTGGAGCTGGCTGCGGCCAAGACGAAAAGCAACTCAGCACAAGGCAGGAACGCGTGCAGATTTCAGGCGTTAATCGTTTAGGGCAAGAGAAGCCAAGCCAAGCAGCGCAAGGAAAAGGAAATAAACGGGAGTCAGGCTGAGAGTTGTTTGAGGCACAAGGTAATGTGAATAAATAGGGTTAGCCATTTTCCCATTTCACATCCCGTTTATTTATTGACTGAGGAGGGCGTCTTTGGCTCTTGGTTTTGCTCCAAGTGCATCCACTTGGGCTTTGATTACCTTTGGGTATGTGTAGTGTCTTGAGAGTTCTTACCTGGTGCTGACCATGTGCAGACAAAGCAGTTGTCCAAAGTTGAGCTCTCGCTTCCAAATGCTCTTCTTGTGCCTTGAACTCTGACAGTACTATTTTTTGCCTTTTTTTCCCTCTTTTTTTCCTTTTTTTTATTTTTTTTCATCTTGGAGCAGACAGTGAGCCAGCCAGTCTGATGTTTGCTTAAGTTTTAGGGCTGTAGTTTCCCATCAAGTGGCAAGAAACTCGCGGGGATGAACTTCTAAACGGCAAGTACGGTTGGGTCGCCTTGATCCCAGCGTGGTAGAAGTAGCGAGGGGGATGATCTGAGGCAAAAGTCTGTTTGCTTGAAGGGCCGTTACACGTTATTTCCGACGGTGACTTTGCATTATACAAACACACAGAGGGAAAACCTGCCCGCCTCCGCGAACGGTGCAGAGAGTTTGCAGAGAGACCCAGGCAGCCCTCGGGCGAGAGGCTTTGGTGGGTGTCGTAGGTGAGGCCGAGTTAGATAAAGAAACAAAGGAAAAGAGAAGGACGTGCCAGGAGAGCTGAAGCAGCCCAGTACTTTTCCAGGGAATATTTTCAAAGGTTTACTTTTGAAAGATGCTCACTCAGCGTCCTGCGAACAAACGACTTCTCCGACTTGTTGCGAGAACTGCCGGCATTTCAACAGAGCCCAGTGCAGGGTCCTGCATTTTGGTCACGGCAACCCCCTGCAACGCTACAGGCTTGGGGACGGGTGGCTGGAAGCTGTCTGGGGGAAAAGGACCTGGGTGTTCTGATCGACAGTCGGCTGAGTGTGAGCCAGCGTGTGCCCGGGTGGCCAAGAAGGCCAACGGCATCCTGGCTTGTGTTAGAAATGGTGTGACCAGCAGGAGCAGGGAGGGGACTGTCCCCCTGTGCTCAGCACTGGTGAGGCCACACCTCGAGTGTTGTGTCCAGTTTTGGGCACCTCAGTGTAAGAGGGATCTCGAGGTGTTGGAGCGAGTGCAGAAGAGGGCGACAAAGCTGGTGAAGGGCCTGGAGAATAGACCTTACGAGGAGCGATTGAGGGAGCTGGGACTGTTCAGTTTGAGGAAGAGGAGGCTGAGGGGGGACCTCATCATGCTCTACAAAGACTTGAAAGGACATTGTAGAGAGGTTGGTGCTGGTCTCTTCTCACAGGTCATTAGGGACAGAACCAGGGGGAAGGGGTTCAAGTTGCAACAGGGCAAGTTTAGGCTGGACATTAGGAAGAAATTCTTCATGGAAAGAGTGGTCAGACCCTGGAACAGACTGCCCAGGGAGGGGGTTGAGTCGCCATCCCTGGATGTGTTTAAGTGTCGCTGAGATGTGGTGTTGGGTGAGATGGTTTAGGGGTGAACTTGTAGTGTAGGGTTAATGGTTGGACTCAATGATCCCAAGGGTCTTTTCCAACCTGAACTGTTCTATGATTCTATGAAGCATTGCCAAAAAATGGGGTTTTTTGGGTGGATTATTACCTTTATTTTTTTTTTAACAAGCAGAAGGGACTGCATCAAAGGAATCATCTGGTTTTGTCAGCAACCTTTAGGAACAAACCACAGGCTCGCTGCTTTTGGCAGCAGCATGTAACTCCAAAAGGTTAAATATCCCACCGTGTTTTTCTCTGAGCTTTTAGCCCGGTATTTCTGAGCAAGGATTTAGGAACATCCGGTGCAGTGAACATTGGCTTAAGTTTACTTTATCGTCATTGATTCTGTGTAAGTTAAGTGACCGGTTTTTGACAGGCTGAGTGCTGTAGCTTGTAATATAAAAAATGATACCAAGAAGTTAACAGTTCGTAAGTTAAATTGTAAGTTCCTCTCCTCTTTTGCTTGGCAAGACTTGGGAGTTTGGAATCTCGTGTTTTCCTGTACAAGTGTTCGTCACAACTGAGGAAAAAAGAACAAAACAAACAAACAGGTTATAGAAGTTTAAAAAAATACTGTATTTCAGCATTTTAAAATGCCTGTTACTGTGTAACATCCAAGTCCAGCATTGAAATCTTACATGTAAAAAAGTCTTGTGTGTTTTCCACTAGTTTTGAGGAAGAAATAACATGAAAAAAAAAATTATTTTATTTTTTTTATCGCTATTCAGTGATGGATACCGTGCGTAACTTCAAATGAAGACGTTTTGTGCTGAAATGTGCCAATGCAAGAAACAATTTTTCCACGCAAACTCTCCGCCTCTCGCATCACGTTGTGTCTCCCCATACTCTGCCGTGCTGAGGGATCTGGAAAATTTATAGAGGTAGAAAAACCGACGCAGACCTGTGCTGCTTTTGTGAAACAGCTGGTCCCAGAGCTGTGTTAATCGATGCAGTGGTTTAAATAATTTTACTGCTTCGTCAGTAGGAAAACCTTTCTAGTACAGTTAAAATTTGCCTACTAATATCCTACCCAGTGAATCAAAAGTTAATTTTGACTTGCTGCTATTCATATAGAAAGCAACTTGGGTCTTACCAAAGTATCCACAACGTGTTGTCTGCCCTTGAGACGTTTGGAGCGCAGATGGTGTGTGAAAGAGGGAGGTGGGTTTGCAGTTACGCCACACGGCTTTATTCGAGAAGAAAAACTTGAGTCGTTTGGCTTTCTGCTCAGAAGGGCTCGTGTCTTTCGTTTGCGTGGCCTTTCCCTGTCCTAAGCGTAGGCTGGCTTGGTGGCTTCGGGTTAAGAAGCCGACGTCTTGTTTGGGTCCTAAACTGGATGGCTGCCAAATTGAAAAATAACTGATTTATTTAAAAACAAAATAAGAATTATTATGACTGTGCTGCGTTACTCATGCGTGCCCACACCTTTCCATCTGGTGGACCGATTCCTTCCCGGTGACTGGTGTCACACATCTGCTCGGTGTTAATAACACACTTAGGTCCTTCTTTGGAGACGTTCAAACCCTGCCTGGACGCGTTCCTGTGTGACCTACTGTAGGTGATCCTGCTCTGGCAGGGGGTTGGACTGGGTGATCTTTTGAGGTCCCTTCTAACCCCTAAAATTCTGTGATTCTGTGATGTCTTCTGCCTTCGGGATGAGCTGTTTGTTTTGCCTCACATCTTCCCCCTCCCTTCCTCTTACCTTTTTTGTTAAGTGCTGCAGAAATAGTAAGTAGAGGAGCTCGCTGGACCCAAAGCACTTTTTGTGAGTAGCCACACGTGCAGCCTTTGTCGTGGCTGGGAATCCGTTTGCTTCGCTTCCAAAGCTTGATGGGAAGCAAGAGGAACTCTCAGACGTGGATGACAAGGGCAACTAAAATACATGATGAGTCTTGTGTCGTTTGCAGTTTTTCAAGTTATGTCCACAGTAGGTGGTAAATTCCTGTCCTGATAGAGAACGTCAGCTCTCCAGCATCTTTTCTAATGGTGTCGAGAAGTATTTTTTTTAAATCAGTCTGTAAATCTCAAGAGATTCAAACACCCATGTTAACTTTTTGCTGTTGTCCTGCCCCTCAGTATGTTTGAAACATTAAAGGAAAACTAAGGTTCCCCGAAACTACCTGCAAAACCCATGTTTGTCTAAAGCAGAATCCTTAAAGCGGCGTGAAAGCATCGGAGTAATTCTGCTTTCTGTCTCCTCGAGCTGGAAGCTGGTGGGAACCAGCTCTGGAAATGTTGGTGTCGTGATGTTGGACCCTGTAGGGTTGTGACTGGTTGGGAGCAGCCCCGTTGTGTCACGGTCAGGTGAAGGGGGCCCTGTGCACCTTGAGGTTTTGTGTCTTTTGCCAGCTCTACCACTGTTGGCAACTATGAGTACGTGAAAAAAAAAATGTCAAAAGCTGCTGAAACTAAAGCTTCTTTATTTTATTAGATCTTGCTGGCCGTGTGCAGCATTCACTCTGTTTTTGGAGGAGCTGTTCTACAATAACCCGTTGATTCAGCAAATCCTTCTGGCGCGTGGTTTTATTCTTGTCAGCGTGTTCAGGTTTATTTAGCACGTATTAATTGCGCCCAGGTTTTAGTGCACTGTTGACCTTTAAAGCTTTGCTGAGTCATGGGCTGCGCCCGCGTCGCCGTCCCTGTCTTTTGCTGGCTCTATCTCCCCTCGCTAGGAAAAGCTCAGAGGAAGTGGTGCTTAAGGGATCACGTCGGGTTCTTCAAAGGAGAGGAAAGCAAATGCTGCCGAACAAAGGCTCGTTTGATCCAGGACTGGAAAAAGGCTTTTAAAAGTCTTTCCAGGCTTCTGCCGACCCTCTGGCTCAGGTACTCTCCAGATGAAACCTGAGAAGCGCTCAGAGCCTCGGCTTGAACGGTGTCGTAGATGGTGTTTTATAATAATAAATATATAATGCCGTATAATTTTCTAAAGAATCATACCAGTATTGAACTGTTAATTTGGGAGGAATAACTGCTCGTGGGTCGCTCACCCGTCACGTCTGGAATTCCCCTCAGCCTGCTGTTTAGAACCTAAAGTTATTTTAAGCTTCAGCAAAATCGTAGAAGCAACTGTGTCAAGGCTGAGTGTCCCCTCTTGCTTTTTTGGTTTGTGGTGTAGGAAGGGGGGGACCCAGTTTGATCGTCTCAGTGATTCTCTGAAGCCCCACAAACCTCCCGCGTGTTCGCTTCCGTATCTTGAAAACAGCCACGATTTGAGAGCCACCTACACAGCTCTCAATTACATTTGTTTCTAATGAGGTGTCTCGGTGGCTTAACCATAGTGTGTCTTGAAATTGTGAAAACGAGAGGGTTTCAAAACAAATTCTACATAGAAAAGAAGGCTGAATCTCAGTCATCTGTACGCTCCTTCAGCTTTTTGGGTTCCCAAACTGGGTCTGGCGATCGCCACGGTACGGGCAGCTCCCGGTACGACTGCGCGGGCACAAGTTCTCATGAAAGCAGTTACCAGTCACGATGGGTTTTTTCTTCTCATTCGCCCAACCGTAGAAACCAAGGGCTCAGGGCTTGTGGGAGTGAGGAATTGTTGGTTGTGGTTTGGGTTGTTTGGTTTTTTTCCCCCACTGGTGATGAAGGCTAAAACTTAACTGAGGAAGAACTTACCCTGCACACTCTTCCCCTTCCTACTTCCCAAAATTGCATTTCAGGAAAATAGCAGGAGCTAGCTCGGATTACCCAGGGGTCTTGAAGTGTATCAAGCGTAACAGCACTGTGGATGCTCAAGGTATCGATTGCTTTACCCAAAAAAAGGGATCTGTGGGCTAAAGATCTTTCATTTCGATTCTGCCACCCGATTCAGGCACGTAAATCTCTATATATTATGTTGTGTTTGCACTGATTTCTCTTTCAGTGCTGAGGTCAGTCCACAGTATTAATGTTGTAGGAGCGAGGACTAATTTGGATTAGCTAAATAAGTGGCCGGATGTTCAGGAGACACTGGACAGGGAGGAACTGGCAGTCTTTAAAAGCTCTTTAGTCCTGCTTGGCCCTTGAGTGAGCAGAAACACGATGCATTTGCACACCACTTGAGCGTGACGCTTTCCCGTTGCACAGTTGCAGAAATCATCTTTATAAACAACCGGTTGTTCCACAACAGGGAACTGTTTGCACGTACTTCTGGTGCAGTCAAGCCCACAATTTGCATTGCAGGGACTTATTTCATTTTTTTCCCTCCTCCCATAAAACATTAGTTATATCAAGCTCGGAAATAACTGCTGAGGGACGTGCCTCTGAACTCCTCTTTTCTGAATGGATGGCCGTTGTGCTAAGCTTAAGGGTAACCTGGAAAAAAGTCACTGCAGGTGGGTGTTAAGCGATTATATAATGACAACTATTAGCACTTTCATGTGTAAGAAAAAGTCTATCATTTAACTGTGGAAAGCAGGAAATGTTTATGAAAAGCCTTCCTTCAAAAGATCAAGTAAATTTTTACCTCTGGCTCTACTTCTGCTCTGTGGCTTTGGCAGTCTCATGGCTTTTTTTTGTTTCTTTTTGCTTTTTTCCATCAAATAGGTCTTGTCTGAACTGTATGTGCGTCTCCTTTTCATCTGCTGCTGCTTTCTTAGGAAGCAGCGGAGTTTCTCAAAGGGACGTTTTACAGGCGATTTAAAAATCCGTTGTTTGCTTTGTAATGCAGAGGAAGATGATGCCGAGGAGGTGCCAGAATTTCAGGTGTCTGGAAAAATTGGAGCAAAGAAGCAGAGGAAATTAGAAGAGAAACAAGCCAGGAAAGCACAGAGAGAGGTAAGTGTTTCCTGCCACGTATAGAGCCCAGAGCAGAGCCTGAAGAGCAGCACTCAGCAAAGAACTGCTGAGCACAGACACCCCAGAAAAGCAAAGGCAGGATCGTCACTACAGTGATTGCATTTTTGTTTTAAAAAAATGTAAATTCAGAGATCCGTGGAAAATAATGTCTTGGAACCATAGAATCATAGGATCATTCCGGTTGGAAAAGACCCTTGGGTTCATTGAGTCCTACTCTAAAAAGCTCACCCCTAACCCATCTCCCCCAACACCACATCTAAATGAGCTTTAAACACCTCCAGGGATGGGGACTCAATTCTGGGACAAAAATGTTCCTAACATTCAGTCTAAGCCTCCCCTGTTGCAGTTTGAAGCTGTTCCCTCTTGTTCCATCACTAATTACCTGTGAGAAGAGACCAGCCCCAACCTCTCCACACCGTCCTGTCGGGCAGTTGCAGAGAGTTGCAGTGAGTCTCCCCTCAGCCTCCTCTTCCTCAAACTCAACAGCCCCAGCTCCTTCCATCGCTCTTCGTAAGATCTATTCTCCAGCCCCTCGAGATCTCTCTGGGGTTGAGGTGCCCAAAACTGGACACAACACTCAAGGTGTGGCCTCACCAGTGCCGAGTTTTCTTTCCGTTATGTTCTCTCTTGCTCTCTTGGGGAGGAGAGAATTGCACTGGCTCGCAGCTTCGTGTCACTACTATCTCCCCTTAAAAATACACTCGAGCCCACCTAACGCTGCTGCAACCAAAACCGTGGGCGGCTCCGAGTGCTGTTTGACGGGCTCTCCGAGTGCAAAACCTTCGCGTGGCTTTATCTGTGTTTAACCACGTTTGTTTTTATGGATTGGGGGAAGATGAAAAGCGGACCCTGTAACCCACTGAAATCCACAATGCAGCTGGGTTTTGGGTTCTGCAGAAACCAAGAATGCAGAGGCAACACGCTGTAGCTTTTCAGTTGTTCTGTCTTAAACCTGTGTGCCAAGGTGCTAAGTGAAATAGTGCTGCATTTTTTTTTTCACTTCTGCCCAGCGTCTCGCTGTTCATTCCAGAGAAGCAGCAGGCTTTTTGAAACTGCCTTTCTGAAATGTGCTCGTGGATGGCAGCAGGTTGTGCATCAATTCCTTTTAGCTGTCCTGTGGATTCTTTTGCAGATCTGTCAGTCTGTAACCTGGAATGTGTGGTTGCAAGAAGTAGGTAAAACTTAAACAGCTTTTGCATAACAGAGGCTGGAGTACACAGTTTCACACAAAGGGTTTCTGAAACTGCCAACGTTTTCAGTGTGTAGGGGGTCCAAACAAAGCCTGTGACATCCCATCTTGAGAATTTCAGTGTCACCTGAGGTTTAAATCCAGTTTCTGTGTCAGGCTCTAGTGGTACGCCCCGTGTAGAATAGGGCTACTGGTAAGAAACTTGATTTTTATGTTGTGTATAAACTTCCATTACGATCCTTTTCTCACTCTGCTATAATCATTTTGTCATTACTTTCCATATTCATTCTATTTAATTAGCCTCTTTTTTGGTGGGAAATTTGAGCAAAATTGAATGAAGTCAGACAAACAGCGGTTGGTGGAGCGAGGAATCTCTTATTTCGTTTTAAAACACGCTGATATTTATTTTCCCGTGTGGACCGATTTTGCTCTGAAACATTGAAAACCACAAATGTCTTTGCTAGGTTTGGTTTAAAAAAAAACCAACAACAAAATTATTTGAAGAGCCCAGTAAGGCTTTTTCTTTAACATTCTGCCCAGGTTAATGATCAGTTTAAATGTACTTGAGTTTACAGAGTTTATATTTCCCTGTCCTTTTTTTTTTCTCCTCTCCTTAGGTTTCCTTCTAACTAAATTTCAAGTGAGGAGAAATGGAATGTGATGACACATTATTTAATATCAGTATAGTAATAAGCTCATATGGATTTATCAAGCTTAAACCCTTATTGAGATATAAATAATGCAAGTGAGAAGGGCAGTTTCTAAACTTACCAAAATATTAATTATGCTGAAGATTGGGGGTGGAGGGAGCTAAGTGATAATGACTTTTTTAAAAATTCTCTTTACTGTTTCTTTCTGAACATGCATCCAGGAAGACAGTGAGAAACCCCCCACGGGATCGCAATTTGAAGTTTAAAAAATATATTTTCAGGAAGAATGAGGCTCAGCTTGCATAATGTGTTGGGGGTTTTTTTCAGGCTGAAGAGGCTGAGCGAGAAGAACGGAAAAAACTTGAATCAAAAAGAGAGGAGGAAAGGCGGAAGGAAGAGGAGAGAATACGTCTTGAGGAAGAACGACAGGTGGGACTGGTTGTATTTAGAGATGGAAATTTGGAACCAAGCGTGTCTTTGAGATTGCTGCTGTGACAGCTCTGCGATGAGCAGAACTCCCTTTGCTTTTCATTACCGCCGCGTACATTTTTAATTTGTTTTTCGGTCGCTCCAGTATGTTTGAATTACAGTAATACCTGGCTGTTTTGACTGCTTTGTTCCCCCAGGTGCTTGGCAGAAATGAAAACTGCTCCAAACATCAATACCCACGTGTGGCAGCCGGCACCCACCCACGGTCAGGTCTAGGGGTGAAACAAAACCCAGTCTCTTGGCAACGGAGCTGCTGCTGCCGTGCGCTGCAGTGACAGATTGTTTGATCTGTTTATCTGCTGTGTGGACAAACACAGCCGGTAAAGTTGGCCCTAAGTTGATCTGGGAGCAGTTTAAGCTGGGGGATATCCAGGAAGGAGCAGTGAGAGAAATTTTAGGGGTCGCTTGCTTGGTGTCCGACAGGAGAAGTTTGGTTATCGCAGAATAACGTGGGTTGGAAGGGACCTCCAGAGACCATCCAGTCTGTCCTTCTGCTCAAACCATGTCTGGTTAGAGCAGGTTGCTCAGGACCTTGACCTTCACAGCTTCGAGTGTGTACTAACGCAGGAGATTTCGCAGTCTCAGGGAGCTCCCCTTCCATTATACTCATCCGAGCCGCCTGCCCGACAGCTGTCACCGGGCAAGGCAGCCTGGGAAAGACATCAGCGACTGATTTTGCACCTCTGGAATAAAGTGGCGTGACTTTCTTCTCATTGCACACGTTTACACGCGCTTTGCAATGCAGAACTTCTAAACTACACGTACGACGGTGCGTGTTAGCAGGAGCAGCCCAGAAAAACACGGACCGTACGATCCAGATGCTTTTGTTGAATGCTTTTCGTCGGGGAGGGAGGTGAGCTTGTTTCAGAGCTGCTTGGTGTATCGTGGGCGTCGGTGCTACTGGCTGAGAACTGAGAAACGAGCTTCACGCTCTGGTTTTTGAGCAGGTTGGGTGGTGGCTTTGCAGCGCGCTGCTGGAGGCAAGGACCGAGGTGTTCCGCGCAATCTGCGCTGAGTTATTGCCGTACGAGGGGGCACAGCCCCCAGGTTTGTGTGAACTTCCTGGGATGCTCAAAACGTGCGTGGAAATCCGTGTCGCCGGTTTGCAGGGAGCAGGTTTATTTAAATTTGTTCTAAGCGCAAACAGAATGTGTTGCTGATAATGTTTTAAAGAGGAAAAGACAATTTACCCTTTCCTGTGTTGAGAGCATGAAGGCAGAGTAGAACAATTTAAATATTTTTTTTTTTCCATACATTACAGACACATGAGTTCTTGTAAAATGTACGTTTACCTCTGGGATTATACCCCTCCAAGTCCTTCATCTTCTGAACCCTCTCTTGTTTCCTTTTTATCAAGAGAAGGCTCCTGAGTTTCAGAAATCAAAATAGATGAAGAGAATGTCGGTACCGCAACATCAGGATCTGTAGCGATACTTTGCCTGTTGCCCATCCTGCTTGGCATAGCAGATAACTCCGATAGCAAAGCTCCCTCCAACAGTTTATTCTTTAAGTGTGTTCCCTGATTTTTTTTTTTTTTATTATTTCGTTTTTTTCCTAAGTTTCTGGGCATTTAATATCCTTGCAACTGTGAAGAGTGAGCTGAAAATGCACCAGGAAGTGTCAGTTCCTTTAGAGGAAGCAAACGAAACAGAATTTCAGTTCCTTCCAGAGCGGTAGCCGGCGTGGCGGGCGAATTGCCGAGCAATTTGCAGTTGAGCTTGGCCAACCTGCTCAGAAGAAGCCGTAGCAGAGGGTAAAGATGTTATCCTGTTAATTGTCTACGGGTTTGACCCGGGGTTTAGCGGCGCAGCTGGCTGATCAGGATCAGTCAGGCATGGTTGAAAAGTCAAGGAGAAAAATAAGGGTGAAATTCTAACTGGAGATCTCTTGATGCAGAAAGTGCTTATTAACGTGTTTTCTGTTTTTCGTCCGCTTCTGTTCAACGGAGGACCGTGTATTATTGTTGGATGAGAAAAATTTTACTTGGTTTTATTTTAATTTTCAGTATTCCTTGTAAAGATTGCACTAAAGTGCTTTCACTGAGCCTTGCAAAATGGGGGTGGAAAAGAAGAATATAAACAGAAGCTTTGCGGTTTTAATTTAATTTTTTTAAATTGTGCGCTCAACAGTCCAAAGGAATACTTACCAGAATTTTCAAAATTGCCCAGATACCTGAATCTAGCCTGCAATTCACTTTAGGCAATAACTTCTTTGCCTACTTAAATTCTGAAATTTTTACCTATTTTTGTTTGGTTCATCTATTTGTTTTTTTCCAGCAATCTTTTTGAGGGCAGCAAGCCAACCCTGCCACTCAGGGAAAACTGTTTTTCAGTATTTTATTTTTTCCTTGGGTCCAAGACAAGTTGATAATCCAATAACTGCTGAATGTTTTGAGCCTGGATCGAAGTAAATGCGTCTGGCAGTATTTAATATCCATCCTTAACTGTTTTCTAGTAATTTCAAGTGTCTGTATTTCACCCAAGTCTTTTAACAGGAGGCAGTTCGAGATGTGCACACGTTGAGGCCATGTCACTCAAGTTCCTGCTTTAGTCAGCAAAGAAAGAAGAGAAGACTCCGGGGGGACCTTATCCCTGCCTTCAGTACCTGAAAGGAACCTACAGGAAGGCTGGGAAGGGACTTTTGACGAGAGTGTCCAGTGACAGGACAAGGAGAAATGGATTTAAATTGAAGGAGAATGGGTTTAGATTGGATCTTAGGAAGAAATTCTTCAGTGCGAGGGTGGCAAGACTCTGGAATAAATTGCCCAGAGAGGCTGTGGCTGCCCCCTCCCTGGAGGTGTTCAAGGCCAGGTTGGATGAACCTGGAGCAACCTGGGCTGGTTAAGGGCGTCCCTGCCCATGGCAGGGACGTGGGATTGGATGATCTCTGAGGTCCCTTCCAACCTGAGACGTTCTATGATGGTAAGAATGGTAAGAATGAGACTTTGGTGATTTTAGTCTTGACTGGATGCTAGGAGGGGAAACAAGCTGAATTCACAGAATCACAGAATGTCAGGGATTGGAAGGGACCTCGAAAGATCAAGTCCAATCCCCCTGCCAGAGCAGGAACGCCTCGATAATGCTACACAGGAACCTGTCCAGGCGGGTCTTGAATGTCTCCAGAGAAGGAGACTCCACAACCTCCCTGGGCAGCCTGTTCCAGGGCTCCGTCACCCTCACTGAGAAGAAGTTTCTTCTCGAGTTTAAGCGGAACCTCTTATGTTCCAGTTTCAGCCCATTACCCCTTGTCCTGTCATTGGTTGTCACCGAGAAGAGCCTGGCTCCATCCTCGTGACACTCACCCTTTAGATATTTGTAAACATGAATGAGGTCACCCCTCAGCCTCCTCTTCTCCAAGCTAAAGAGCCCCAGCTCCCTCAGCCTTTCCTCGTAAGGGAGATGCTCCACTCCCTTCATCATCCCAGTTGCCCTGTGCTGGACTCTCTCCAGCAGTTCCCTGTCTCTCTTGAACTGAGGGGCCCAGAACTGGACACAATATTCCAGATGGGGTCTCACCAGGGCATAATTAGTAGATAACTTGATTGCTGTGCGTGTCTTTGTGATCGTAACGTCTGAATCTCGTTACAGACTGCTCAGATGAGGTAGAAGGCACTGCTTCACTCTTCTGCGCCCCTCTGAGCAGGAAAGGGATTTATGATGGTTTTTATAGAATCCGTAGGATAGAATGTCGTTCATACGCTCCTCCAGAGAAAGGATTCTTCATTTCCACCAGTGGTACTTTGTCACCAGTGGTGGCTTGTGGACTACACAAGCGATGGTGCTGTTCCCCCCTCCAGGAGATGGAAAGGCAAAATGATGGGAGGTAACTCAAGTAGTGATTGGTAGTCAGGAGGTAAAATCTCCAGAGGGTAGCTGGCTGCACGATTTTGGGAGGTGCTGTTCTTACTGACATATCTGTAATTTATATAATCCCCAAAGGCACGAGAAATTTAGAGTTGATCACTAAAATTTCTCTGAGAAATGTTACAGTTGTCAGAAAGCTTTTGGTTGTTTTTTTTCCTCTTCCTTTTCCAGTACAGCGGAGTATTTCTGTAGGTCTAGAGACAAGTGACAAGTCTGACAGCTTTTCTTTCTTTCTTCTGCAGTACAGGAAAGGTATTGAGACCGCTGCGGTCCAGGAAAAATAGCGACATAACTGCGTGAGTTGTTTGTTGTTTCACTCACCGCGCGTTCAAAGATTTGATCTTATAAATTTGGCGGCTGTGCTTTGTTTAGTTGAACAGCAAAGAAATTTAATTGGTGTATTTACAAGAGGAGCAGTTCAGCTCCAAACGTGCAGCCGCCTTTCGCAGCCAAATTTCAACTGACCCTTTTCTTCCTCGCTCTCTCTCCCAAGAAGAGCTCCCAAAATTGGGTTAACTTCTGCGAATGTTGAGGTTGACCTGGCATAAAGGAAAGTTTACTTTCATCTACAGCCTTAAACTATTACTGAATCCTAGACAGCAGCGACTCCTGCGCCGTTAAATACCATCCAAAAGTTTGGCAGGCGACGAGGGAAGCCAGATAGATTCGGGAGGATAGAAAAATCATGTCGTAGATCTTCTAGAAGTTTTCCTGTGTTGATCTTTGATAAAGCCAGTGGGCCTGTTAACCCTCACACACACCTCAAACCCTAACTCAAGTAGAGATCTGGAGTCAAGTGGAAATCATGTAATCCTAGAACAGTTCAGGTTGGAAAAGACCCTTGAGATCATCGAGTCCAACCATTAACCCTACACTACAACCATTAACCCTACACTACAAGTTCGCCCCTAAACCATCTCACCCAACACCACATCTCAGCGACACTTAAACACATCCGGGGATGGCGACTCAACCCCCTCCCTGGGCAGTCTGTTCCAGGGTCTGACCACTCTTTCCATGAAGAATTTCTTCCTAATGTCCAGCCTAAACTTGTCCTGTTGCAACTTGCACCCCTTCCCCCTGGTTCTGTCCCTAATGACCTGTGAGAAGAGACCAGCACCAACCCCTCTACAACGTCCTTTCAAGTAATTGTAGAGCATGATGAGGTCCCCCCTCAGCCTCCTCTTCCTCAAACTGAACAGTCCCAGCTCCCTCAGTCGCTCCTCATAAGGTCTATTCTCCAGGCCCTTCACCAGCTTTGTCGCCCTCTTCTGCACTCGCTCCAACACCTCGAGATCCCTCTTACACTGAGGTGCCCAAAACTGAACCCAACACTCAAGGTGTGGCCTCACCAGTGCTGAGCACAGGGGGACAATCCCCTCCCTGCTCCTGCTGGTCACACCATTTCTAACACAAGCCAGGATGCCGTTGGCCTTCTTGGCCACCCGGGCACACGCTGGCTCACACTCAGCCGACTGTCGATCAGAACACCCAGGTCCTTTTCCCCCAGACAGCTTCCAGCCACCCGTCCCCAAGCCTGTAGCGTTGCAGGGGGTTGCCGTGACCAAAATGCAGGACCCTACCCTGGACTCTGTTGAAATGCCGGCAGTTGGCCTGGGCCCATCGATCCAACCTGTCCAGGTCCCTCTGTAGAGCCTTTCTACCCTCCAGCAGATCGACGCTCCCTCCCAGCTTGGTGTCACCTGCAAACTTGCTGAGGGTGCACTCGATCCCCTCATCTCGATCGTTGATGAAGATGTTAAACAGGAGTGGCCCCAGCACCGAGCTCTGAATTCCCGAGTCCAACAAAAACCCACTTTGTTTTATAAGCAAATAGATATCTCCACTTACTTTTGGGCGCCGGTGCTATACTACAAGTGGGAACCTTACCTTCAGGGGAGTTATGGGGGCTAAAATCTTGCATATTCTTGAGCAAAATAACCCCGTGCTTCTATTTTAATGTGTTTGTGTGCACATATAAAACGTGGTTGCCTCTTGGTGTCGGGGTTGCAAAGCAGATGATATATTTTTAAATTCAAGTTTCCTTTCCAGTGTTCTGACGACCCGATTGGCTGAGCGTGTGAAGAAACTCCTTTATAATTGGCATTTGCTTCAGCTCTGCTTTTACCCTGGGGATTTCCCTTTCACTCTTGGAGTTTTTTAGTGGTGAGATGGTTTACCAACCGCCACCTTATCAATGAGAGCGAACTTCCTCAGATGTTGCAAAACAGTGTCTTCGCACAAAGCCTTGCAAGTTGCTCACACCAGAGCTTTTTTTTATTTTACCTTTTTTTTTTTTTCCTTTTCTCCATGCGCTGGAATTTTTGTAAATTTTTCTCTCTCGGTCTAACTTTGCTGTGCTAAGAAAACTGCTTGTGCAAGCGCAAGGCTCACAGCTCTCGCTCTTCTTTACTAAAAGGCAGCTTTGAACAGGACGTGTTGCCTGCAAATCCATCGTAAAATGAACTACTCTGGAAATACAGTGCGATACAGTCGAGCAACTACCAGGGTTCCAACAAGGAAGCTTTTAACTCGTGTGAAACAAAAGGCCACAGCAGGGCTGGGGACTGGTGTTTGCTCACTGTTACATGAAAATGAGGTTTGTGTTGCTAAAGCGTGGCTGTGCTCAAACTTTCCAAACTAGGGCATTTTCATAGAATCGTAGAATAGAATCACAGAATCATTCAGGTTGGAAAAGACCCTTGGGATCATCGAGCCCAACCATTAACCCTACTCTACAAAGCTCACCCCTAACCCATCTCCCCCAACCCCACATCTAAATGAGCTTTAAAAACCTCCGGGGATGGGGACTCGACCATGTTCCTTGGCAGCCTATTCCAATGTCTGACTACTCTTTCTGTGAAAAAAATATTCCTCATGTCCAGTGTAACCCTGCCCTGTTGCAGTTTGAAGCCATTCCCTCTTGTTCTGTCGCTAATTACCTGTAAGAAGAGACCAGCACCAACCTTTCTACAACGTCATTTCAGGTAGCTGTAGCGAGTGATGAGTCTCCCCTCAGCCTCCTCTTCTTCAAGCTCAGCAGCCCCAGCTCCTTCCATCTCTCTCCATGAGATTTATTCTTCAGGCCCTTCCCCAGCTCCGTCGCCCTCCTCTGCACTCGCTCCAGCCCCTCGAGATCTCTCTTGGATTGAGGTGCCCAGAACTGGACACAACACTTGAGGTGTGGCCTCCGCAGTGGCGAGTCTAAGCTTTCAGTTTTGCATTTAAATGCCTGAGTAAAACTGGTCTGGATCTTCAGAGCTGTAGGAATGGAGGATTGGCCAGTGATCACAAGGGTCCTGTTGAAGCTTTGGAGAACTGAGACCCTAAAGATCTGGCTGATTCGCTATTTGATCGTGTAAGAATAGGCACCACTTTTTAAAATGTTGACTGTGATTTTGCTCTGTGTAGCATTATGCGAGCCTTGAGGTTTGTGTGCTTCTCAGCAAGAGCTTTTCAGTATCTGTTTGGCATTTATATCCACTGTTCCTATGTAAAAAGTGAATTTGTGGAGGCTGATGGAGATTACTGCATAGTTTCAGTTTAAGCATCAGTTTTCAAGTGTGTAGACTTTCCTGACAGTTTATTTCTCCAAAGTACGTGCAAGTTGAAAAGCTTGCAGGAAACTCATTCTACGCTGATTTTGAATGTAAATTATTAAAATTTACATTCATCACGCAGTATTAACATCGTAACAGAAAAACCAAAGACTCTCAACACCAAAATCAGGACAAAAATCATCACAACACCAAACAAGACTAACCAATCTACACACAATCCACCCCTCGTTCCTTCACCACAATCACAAGAACATAAATTCCCCAAAATCATTCTTTCTGGGGACTGGTTAGGAACACCTATACTGTCTTTCTAAAGGTATTCTTTTATTTTGTGTCTTGACGGCCAAAGAGGGGAGGAATTTTAGAGAGAGATCTGCTCTGTGCCTAGTTATTTACCATGAAATTCCTTTTTGCTTCCCACAGAACCTGCACTAACAGCACAAAAACTGGATATTATACAGGGAGGCGTTTTTGGTTTGTTGTGGATTTTTTTTATCCGTGAACCTCAAAGCATTTGACATAGAAACCAGTACGTTTTGCCTCGTTTTACAGGTGAAGGAAATGGCCACGAGTAAGGAACAACTGGTAGCAGGTGATGGTGGAAGAGAATCTTCCTCACTAGCCATGAGATCTCTTCACTTCTCAGTCAACTAAGCTGCCTATAAATGATTTGTTTGGCGGCGCGTTGGTCATTTATCTGATTTGGCGGAGTGTTGGCCCAGCGCGCAACCAGCTGGGAAAGCTGCTTAGACAAAGCTCTCAGAAAAGCCACTTACTCTGTAGGTCAGTGTCGCTTGGTCAGGGTGTCACCTTAAATGGGTTATTGCCCAGAAAGCTTGGATCGGTGGCTCCGTTTCTTCTTGCTGGACGCTCACCCTTTGCTAAAAATACTAATGCATGATAAACCTTCTAAGGCTGCGTTGTCGCAGCCTGCCGGAACTCAAGCCGCACTCCAGAGGGATTTGTGATCCCAAGAGTCAGGGGCTGCTTCCAGCTGTAATCCCAAAGGAGTTTTCGAGGTGCTGCGGGGTTCACCTGGTAAAAGATGGAGCTTTTGTGCCGTTGGCACAAGTAATGGTTTTGATGTCCTGGAAGTAATCAAGGTGAGAGGCAGACAGAAGGGAGCGATGCGAAAGGATCCTCACAGCAAATCCAGGTCCTCGGTGAGGAGGTAGGGTGGGGGGAGTCTGGGAGGACTGGGAGCAGTGGGAAGTCGGTGCTGACCAATTCTGGTATTAAAAGGGATGAGGGTGTGGGAAATCCTGACATCCTGGAGGATCTCCAGGCTGCCTGGAGCTCTGGAAGCTCTTGGGTCATTGCTATGGAAGGTGGCACATGAGGCTCATACCAAGCATGTAGAGGTGGAATTGAGCCAGCAGTGATAACATGGGTGTTCTGTCAATAAAAAAAATAAAGAGAGAAAGGTTTGAGGGATTAGTCTTAATATTTTTTTTTTAAATAAAGACGTGATCAAAGCAGGAGAAGCTGTTCTTCACGTGCAGTAAAGTGATCAAAAAGAAATCTTTACACTTTAGCAAGTCCCCAGTTTGAGTAACATTAAAAAAAAAAATCAGGCAGTTGAAGGTGAGCGTCTGCAGTCACCAAATTTCCATGATGCTGGGATTTCCCCACCACCCCACCCATCCTTGAAGGGAGGTGGCCCGGCTGTTATCTCTCCTCTGAGCCACGTGCTTCACCCCTTAACTCCACCGCACTTACCGAGATCAGAATGGGGAGAGTCCAAGGAACCTGACAAACCATTTTTTTTAATCTCATGTCTCAGCTGGGTGTCCCCTGGATGACTTGCACGAAGCAAGGACCGGGCTCTGCTTAGTGAGAAGAGCCTGAGGTGCCAAGAATGTTCCCATGCGTGGGTTGTGCGGGCAGACCGGCTTCTGCGGGAATGCAGCCTGCCTAAATTTGACCCCGTACCTTAACCCCTGCGTGGCTTGGGCTTGTGCGAGGAGAGCGCTGGCGTGATGAGGGAGCTGGGGCTCTTTAGTTTGGAGAAGAGGAGACTGAGGGGTGACCTCATTCATGTTTACAAATATCTAAAGGGTGAGTGTCACGAGGATGGAGCCAGGCTCTTCTCGGTGACAACCACTGACAGGACAAGGGGTAATGGGCTGAAACTGGAACACAAGAGGTTCCGCTTAAACTCGAGAAGAAACTTCTTCTCAGTGAGGGTGACGGAGCCCTGGCCCAGGCTGCCCAGGGAGGGTGTGGAGTCTCCTTCTCTGGAGACATTCAAGACCCCCCTGGACACGTTCCTGTGTAGCATTATCTGGGTGTTCCTGCTCTGGCAGGGGGATTGGACTGGATGATCTTTCGAGGTCCCTTCCAATCCCTGACATTCTGTGATTCTGTGATGGTGAAAAAAATAGCTGAGAATAAGTGTTAACAAACAACTCGACTTCTGTAGGTTCCCCCGTGCTCAGCTTTCGCTGCGGTTGCTGGTGGCTTCTCCCAGCGCTGTTGTGCAAAGTCACCTCACCTCTTGGCTAAATCTTTTTTTCTCCTACAGACTGACTCTTTGGTGAATTTAGGTAGTAAAGGTGGTGAGACTGTGCAGGAAGTGGCTGGGATTTTTCGTCCGTAGATGAAAAAGCTTCTGGAAATACTTCGTGTTACGGAAGAGGCTACAACCACCAGGAGACACGAGGCTTTGAGGGCTGGCACGCAGCAGCCCGGGCCACTTGGAGATGCTCCCCTGGTGACAGCGGCAGAATTTAGGATCCAGAAAACAAACTCGCGATGACTTTTAAGGAGGCCACGAAAGAGGGGCTGGCGGTTGAGTGCTTTGCCAGTCTCACAGCAGAGATGCTTTTCTGCACGTGTTGCAAGTGGAAGCGCCGATAGCGATGTGCTGTTGGACTGTGATAAAGCTGAAGGTATTTTTCTTCAAGTAGATGAGAAAGACAAGAATAAGTCTTGTTCATTTTTTACTAGAACTTTCAGAAACAGGATAATATTTCTTAGGTTTTAGTGCTCTCAGCTGTATATGGGACACTGTCTTCTGATTTTTTAATTTATTCTTTTTAAGAACAATATAGAAATTATTTGCCAAAGCAATTTTGGGGTTTTTTTGGACTTTTTTTTTCTTCCTTTCAAGTCCTGTTGAATTACAACCTTGGTAACAGACCAAGGGAAGAACTTTATTCTTGTATTTCCAGGATCGAGATTAAATTTAATGCACTTACGAGAAAAGAGCAGTTACTGTCACTTCCAGATGAAATACGATCATGTTGTTCTTGGCACCTGTAGTGCTTATAAGGAGGAAAAAGAAAAAAAAAAGGCAAAAAACTACTGCTGAGCATTTGCTAGTAATCTTTACAGTGATGAATGACGGGGAAAATGATCTTATTTTGTCCCAAGAACTTCCTCCGGTCTCGAGGCTTTTCATGAGACCGAAAATGATTTTGACTTTGCACGTACAGTCCCGTCTTCGTGGCTTTCTGGGACTGTGATTAAACACAGTTGGGACCAAATAAACTTTCTCTTTAGTTTTTATTCAAGGGAAACCCTCCCACAGACGTTTCTGGTCTCTTGTTGGTTTTGGCCTTCCGTGGCATCTGTTTTAATATGGTCATTTTTCAATATATTTCGTTACCTGTTCCTGTCTTGTCCTATTTTAATGGATCAATTATTTGTTTTCCAGCCATTTAAGGAAGTGTCATAGGTGTAATATATATGTATATATATATTATATATGTATATTATAGATATTTATTATATACATGTGTATATATGTAATATATATGTGTGTATATATGTATACATTTTATATATATATGTATTATATATGTTAGTGTCAAAGGTGTAGAATGGTGCAAGCATTCAGAAATCACTCTGATTGTTCCTTAAGAGATCAGTTCCTGGGCTAAAAGTAAAGCAATGTCCTGAGATTGTTGCTGAAATTGGAAGAGCTCATCCTTCTGAGTTTTAATCAAGCCTTTGCCACGTGATGGCAACCAGAGATCTTTAAGAACTTTTAAACTGTGTAAAAAAAACCCATAAAAATAAAAGAAACCCAACAGGGCATGATCCTAAATTCTGATATAAAAGTGAGATTTGGTGACTCTCAGAGTGACACTGAGGGGTTTTTGTGGGGAAGGGTGGTCAGAGATGGGTTCTCTTCTTGGCCTTTGTGTCTCACAGGTTTTCAGTCAAATTGGAATCTCGTCATACCAGGTGCTGTACAAATTTCTCTGTGGAAGAAACGGTTCTGTAAGGAACCATTTTTCTTCTGTGGGAATTTCCAAGCGGAAAGTGTTTCGGAGAAGAACAAAACGAATTTTACAAGACAGTCACGAAAAGCTGCAAATCTGTGAGCTCCCAGTAAAAACCTGTTCTTATTTGAAACGTTATTAAATAATCTATCCCATTCCAAAACTTTTAATGACAGTTTTACTGTGTGTGTGGCTATTCTACATAACCTAGTATGTGGCACCATTTCGCTGATGTCAAGCTTGGAGTGTTTTGGGTGAGCGTTAATTTCTGGGTTTTTTATTTTTTTTTCATATCAAGACTAACATTTCTTTCAGGATAGGTCACTGAAAGTACTTTTATTGCTAATCGTTAAAAGCAGAGCCTGTAGGTTTTGGTTAACGATCAAACATGTCAAAAATGTAAAAAGCACCTCGTCTCCTGTGCCTGAATATTTTATGCAGTTCTTCCCATTCCATGTAGACAGTTTGCTGGGATTTCATAAGAGATTTTACATGAAACTTTTCTGCAGGCCACCTTCTTCCCGTGCACAGCCGGACGCTGGTGTAACTCTCCTCATTTTCATGATCCTGCCCAGTGCGCACCAGTGCAGGTCCGAGCAGAACTGGGGCCAGTTCCTGAAAATGTAGATGTTGCATCAAAGTACAGTTAAGGGCAGGGACTTCCTGTCACGGGATCAGCAGAAGAAACGCTTTCATGCAAATCAAGAGAGCAGGTTGCTATATAAGAGTGGGGTTTTTTTTCCCTTGTATCAGATTTGTGGGGAACCAGCCTGGGTGTTTTGTGTGCGAGTTTACGCTACCACGCAAGGTGGTTCCTCCCGTAGGGGTGGCTTGTGAACTCAACGATGCCATCAAGGGAGATACTTGGACTCTTAGAAGCTTTTTCTCTGCTGCCTGTCCCAGTAAAACCAGACTGCAGGGAAAGAAGATACGTAGAGCTAAACCTGGTCTGGGGAGGAGCGAACTGACCGCTTGTCGTCTTTTCTGGCCAGGAAGAGGAGAAAAGGAAGGCGAAGGAAGAAGAGGAGAAGAGAGAATATGAAGAGTACCTGAAGCTGAAAGAGAGTTTTGTAGTCGAAGAGGAAGGGGTTGAAGAATCGATGACGGAGGAAGAGGTACGTACGTTGGACTCTTACTGCAGTTCTCTTTATCTTTGTTAGACTTGGGTTAGACTTGGGTTAGACTTTGTTAGACTTGGGTTGCCCTTGCTGCATTGTGTAAAATGAACTTGAAAGTAGGAGTCAGCCAGATGGTTTTGCTAGTAGAAGCTAAATTGTTAACCTGGAGTATTCCCTGGGGAATTAGTTAGACTGAAGCAAACGCACATTGCTGGAAATGAGTTCTCTCCTCCCTTTGTCTAAGGCCCGAAATAAAACTGAGTCTGGAGCTCGGATGTTCTTTTATTGTCATGAGCTCTGCCCTACCCATGTAGAGTGAGGCAGATGAAAGTAAGGCTAGATGTGGAGTTTGGTAGCGCCCACGGATCTCGGGGGGAATCGCTTCGGTTTGGTTTTGATTTTCTAGACCAGCGGAGCTGCCGTGAAATCAAATGAGCAGCCAAGCTCTTGTCTTAAAAGGCATCTATTAAGAGAATTCGCAGGACACGAGTGAGGGCTGCACACTGACAAACTTTTGCATTCAGCGTTGCAGATGATTGCTGTAGTCGATAGTATTTCAAACTGGTTCTGGCGTGCTCCTCCTGTGGTTGCTCGCAGACGCGCTGCTGGGGGCTGGGGGCTGAAACGTGACATTTGAAGTCGAAAAAGTTCCGCTGCCGTGCCAAGCGGTGTTCTTAGTCTGTCTGCTGAGAACCTGCTCGACTCGTTTGAATTGCTTGCGAATGCTGAAATTGCTCTTGGCTTGTAGTTGCCAAATTGGAGCTGTCCGGCGCGTTCCGTGGGACGTGTTTGGGTTATTTCAGGGCGGTTTGTGCATTTTTGCTCCTCTGCCTGGTGAATCGACTGGATTTGCTTTAACATGACTCGGGGTGGCTTTGGGCTGAGGAGCTTGTAACGAGTCGACACCACTTGAGTCAATCACCACAAGTTCTCGCTGTGGAACCCTTCCCATTAAGATAAATTCCTCCATCGTGCCCGATTTAACACCAAGAGAAGCTGCATCTGGCGACAGGGAATTTCCTAAGACACAGAGGACAGCGAAATGCGTGCTTTCTGCTTAGAGTTGCTTCAAAAACGTGTGCCCATCCTGTTAGAAAATCAGATTACACTTAAATATTAACTTGTTCCACTTTAGGTACCCTTTAAGGCTAGAATGAGTGTATTGCCTGTGTTCCTACAGCTGCCCATCAAGCAGAAATTAATTTTTTGTACACGTGGGAAATAGAGGAAGGTGTTCCTTGCTCGGAAGAGCTTGGCAGGCAGTCGAGGATGCCTGCACCTCGACGTAAGATATCTTTGGTAGGGGTGAGGAGTTATAACTTTAACAGTAGGTGATTTGAAAGGCATCTTCAGGAACGATCACAGGGACGTAGTTATCTGGAAACACGAGCCCGGCAGAGCTGGCAAGCCGCCCCTCCGCCCCGTGGGGGATAAGGTGCGGAAGCATTTTAGTCTCCTGTTACACTCGCTGACTCTGCCGTGTGTTGTTGAGGCCAGCGTGCCGAAGCTCACGCTGGAAATTAAGGTCCTGAGTCTGGAGCTAAACAGTTAATTAAGGCTGATTGATTTCCAGGGTTGCGGAGTGACTTGGTCTCCCGTTAACGTACACGCACCCTCTTTGAAAATCGAGCTGCGTGTGTTAAAATGCTGAATTTCAGGTGCGTCGCTTTGAAAAACTGGCTCGAGCTTCCCCGCGTGTCGCGCAGCTGTGCGCTACGCTGGAGCTTCTGCGCGAGCTGCCTCCCGAATCGCTCTGTGCTTCACCTCTGCACCGAGTGTCCTCGAGCCGTGTAGATGTAACGTGACGCACGAACTCGCCCACGTGTGGTTATTTCAGGGTTTGTGCGATGGGACGAATCAAAGATTCGAATATTTCAGAAAACACAAATTGTACCTGAGCCGTACTCTGCCTGAGAAAATACCTGTCATAAATCCCTAGTTAAGATTAAATCTAGATTTTTATTATTTTTTTTCCTCCAGTTCAAAATCTCCCTCGGTGCCTAGATTTAAAATTTTGGAATACGCTAGCTAAACACGTTTATAGTATTTGCACTCCACAAGTGTCTGATGCATGTTATGTTCAAGTCTTTAAAATAATTGTTTTCCTTGCTCTATCCAGTCTCGCAGCTTTCTAATGGAATTTCTTGAATACGTTAAGGTAAGCTACCATTGCTTTTTCTCCTCCTTCCGTGCTTATTAGATTGTGTAAAATACCTTTGTCAAAGAGCCTGAGCGGCAGAAAGAAGGGAAATCTTTCCTTCCTCTTTGATTTACTTAAATAATCAACACGTAACAAAACTTAATCACGCATGAGCATGTCCATCGTTGTTGAAAAGGTTTGTAATTATAGCTGTGTCTTGGCTTTTTGGGGTGGGATTACTCTCTTTTATAAGGACAGGCGTTACAAACTCCGTGCCTGGTGGAGTTTGTGAACAGCGATGTTTGCCGTTGACTGGGATGTGGGACATTCAGGCTTTTTTGTTTGTGAACATCAGCTACTGATTTAGAAAACGATCTTCGTGTCCGAAACACCGGCATCATAAACGTCAAACCAGCTTTTTGTGCGATTTCTTGTCTTGCTTTTTCCGTCTCGTACAATTCTTAATGTTTGGAAGGGATTTTTTAAGAAGTTGATTGCTTGTTTTTAACAGAGCCTGTTAGTCTCCCTTTCATGACATTGTGTAGCTGGTTATTTAAAACCTGGGGCATCATCATGAGGATTTCCACTTCTGATCTGTACGGACAAACGCTTCTTTCTCCCCTGTCGCTGTGTCAAAGGTCAAATGCATTTTTCTACTTTAACAATGTTACGCAAATCTTTTGTCCTAATTAATCCCTTTCCTCCTCTACTGGAAACAGAACTTTTATCTGACAATGTACAGCACGTGTGTGAAAGGCTTCGTTAGTAAGCAACTCACTTGCATACTCAGCGACCTCCTTCGTTCGTCTAGAATCTCCCACTTGGATTTTGCACATCCATCCTTCCAGCAAAACCCTGGAGTTACAGACAGATTAGTCTCAGGGGTAGCTCTCTGCAAGCAGTGAAATGTGAGTGATTGCTGTGCGTGTCTGAAAAGGGCTTCGTGGTTCTCGGGTCAGGGCAAAGCTACGGAGGGCGCCGACATCTCTTGCGGTGCTGCTCTCGGCCTCCCATCACAAATGTTTTCAGTGCCCATTGCTGTCGGGCCGCAGGGAGAGAGACTGCTGGGTTTGCATCTGTCAAGTACAAACCATCTCGGGCGAGACCTCACCTCAGAGAATCACACAGAATCACACAATGTTCAGAATTGGAAGGGACTTCGAAAGATCATCGAGTCCAACCTCCCCACCAGAGCAGGATCACCCAGAGCAGGTCACACAGGAACGTGTCCGGGTGGGTTTTGAAAGTCTCAAGAGGAGACTCCCCAACTTCCCTGGGCAGCCTGTGCCAGGGCTCTGTCACCCTCACAGTAAAAAAGCTTTTTCGTAATGCTTTTGTGGAACCTCCTGTCCTCCAGCTTGCACCCGGAGTACCTGGAGTACTGCGTCCAGCTCTGGAGCCTTCAACACAAGGAGGACGTGGACCTGTTGGCGCAGGTGCAGAGAGGACCACAAAAATGATCAAAGGACTGGAGCACCTCTCCTATGAGGACAGGCTGAGAGAGTTGGGGCTGTTCAGCCTGGAGAAAAGAAGGCTCTGGAGAGACCTTAAAGTGGCCTCCCAGTACCTGAAGAGGCTACAGGAAAGCTGGGAGGGACTGTTCACAAGGGCCTGTAGTAACAGGGCAAGGGGTGATGGTTTTAACCTAGAGCAGGATAGATTTAGATGAGATGTTAGGAAGAAGTTCTTTACTATGAGGGTGGTGAAACACCCCAGAGAGGTGGTGGAGGCTCCATCCCTGGAGACATTCAAGGTCAGGCTGGATGGGGCTCTGAGCAATCTGATGTAGTTCAAGATGTCCCTGCTCCCTGCAGGGGGTTGGACTCGATGACCTTTAAAGGTCCCTTCCAGCCCAGCACATTCTTATGAATCTATGATAAGTGCTTTCTGATCAACGTGATCTCTGGGGCTAATGTGGAAATGCCAAAGCTGGTAACACTCAGAGTTAGGACATATTTTCTTCGCAGAAGCCCCCAAAAAACAGCCCCTGTTCAGTAACCAAGTCCCCCAGCATAAACCAGTCAGCTCAAATGAGAAGCAGGGCCAAAAGCAGGTGAGCCAGCTAAGGAGAGTTTGGGAAAGCTAGAGGTGACATGTTTAAAGAGCTGAAGTAAAAGCATGGAGTCAAGATGAACCGTCAGATGGCACGTGTCGTTCTGCAGCTGTGCAGCGATTTCAATATTCTGTTTCTCGTAGAAGCCAGGGAGATTTTCTTGTAAAGGAAGGGAGCTTCGAACCAGCCGTGCCTGTAAAGACCACCCTCTGCTTCAGTTGCCGCCGGTGGAAACGGGCTACGCGATGCAGTGGGATCCCGGGTCACCCGTTCCCACCTAAAGCTTTCGAGGGACAGCCGAGCTGCCGTCTGAGGGAAATGCACCGTTCTTCAACCGAGGGCAGCTTGTTTGTCAGTGCCGGGAGGGAGAGCAGTAAAATATTTCAAGGTCCCTCGGGATCTTCTGCTAAAATTGGGAGGGTTTCCAAGGGGTAACGCAGCGGGGTCTGATTCCGCACGTTGCCCAAGGTGGCCGTGATGGATGGAACAGATTAGTCACGATCTCTCCGTTCAGTGTTTAAGCGCGTATGTGTAGTTTTGTATTAGTCACTTCTGCTTGACGTCAGAGAAGTTGAGCACGGGCTGAAAAACCTAACTCAGAAGCACTTTGACACCTGATTTCCTATGTAGAGACGAGTTGCAGAACTGGGGCATTACTTTGTTCTACGAGGCTTAATATTTTTTATTTTTTTTTATCTCAAAAGCATGCTTAATGTATAGATTATATATTGCCCTCATCTGTTCTGTTCACATAAACTGTTGACTTATATCAAGAAGCAGTGCTAAGCTGTCCAAAAACCACATGCATTAAAAGAGCAATTGGTATTTTTTTTTTTAAAAAAAAATGTATTTGAAAAGGGATTGCGAAGGACTCTGAGGCTTTACCTCTTCCTGTTTGTTTTTTTCTTTAAGAAAAATGATGCTTACAGGGGGGAAAAAAAAATATCCTGCTCAATCCTCGGAGCTTTTGCTCCGTTTCGTGCCTTGCTGAGGACAGCAGCAGAATCACAGCTAAAAATTAAATTAATTCAGCCAAGTGTAGGTGTGTATACGTTGCTCTGTGAAAATTAAGCCTGTCTGTAAAAGGTGAAGTGTGCAATTGGAGTGTTTTGCCTCTTTGGGACCTCACGATGTCGTTAGATTCCAGAGCGTGTGGGGAGCGCATCCTAATTCCACCCCACCCTCTGGGCTCTTACAGCAGGAACTATCTTGAAGTGCTTCCAGTAAACGTGGTCGTTGAGGATAAATATCTTTAAGTGAAGGTTTAAATGCTGTTTTCCTTGTTTACGGGGCTTCGCATCACCGCTGCCACCGCCCTCCCCGTCCTTTTAAAAGAAGATGTGACGAATCTTGGCAGTTCCCAGCTCTGAGAACTGAATTCCATGGACTGGTTCCAGTTCCATGAGTTCAGTCCATGGTATTCAGTTCTCTAGCTTGGCTGCATCGAGCTTCACAACTACTAGGTCTGCGCGTGGCTTTTTTTGGTGTCTAATTTGATTAATGAAAACGATGCATCTCTTTCAGCCTCTCTTCATTTCTTCAGTGTCCTTCCAGTGTACTTTTCAAGCTCGGAAACAAACGCGTTTTTCACTTGGAGTATGTAAATGTAGCTTTTGTGGCTCTTAGGAGCGTAGTCCAGAATGTTGACTGAACGGTTCTTAAAAAATTTCTTATATTACAACTTCCTTATAAACAGCACATCCTTTTTCTGCATCTGAACAGATGAGTTTCTAAAACCATTGAAGAAAATAGCAACCGAGTAGCTCCAGACGAGCGCGCCGGGTGTTTTCTCTGTAATTCTCTGGAGCTCCAGAGAAGCATAAAACCAGATGCGAGCGGCGGTGGCTGCGTCCTGGCTGTGAGAAGCTGCAGGAAGAATCTTTGTCAAAAGCAAAATGAAAATGTGCGGTTCCCGCTCCTGCCTTTGCTCTCAGAAAGCACGCTAGCAGGACGCTTCCAGCACTGACAATTTTAATAAGGTGTTCTCTTGCTTAGGAAGATTATTATGGCATTAATACACGTGACATTAGTAAAACAGACTAAAGCACTTAATGCTGCCAATCTCATCTGGATTTTTGCCTGTGTGCTGATGTATACCGCTGATGGTTTTAAAATGTGCTTGGAAACATCTCTCTGGAAAGGGTTCTCGCCGAAGGATGCTGGAAATTGGAGGTAGCAGCTGAGAAACGTGGGCGGGAGGGAGAAGGGAGCCGTGGCTGTTTATTGAGCTTGTGCTCATCCTGCCCTTCCTAACATAAGGAAAGGTTCAGGATGAACGTCGGCAAAGGAATTTGAGTCTTAAGTGGGACGGAGCATCCAGTCTTTCCACAGAGCAGACTGCTTCAAGTAACTCAGGAGTTTTTCGTCAGAGAAGAGTGCTTACTAGGGAAAGTTACGCAGAGTGGCAGTTTCTACTTTGTCTGTTAAATGCTTTTTTTTTTTTTATTAATTTGAAAACCCTCTAATTCATCAACTACATGTCACTCTTGTTTGTTTCCATAGAAAACAAAGGTGATCCAGCTGGAGGACTTGGCTTCACACTTGGGTTTAAGAACACAGGTAAGCACTGACTTTTGGGGCACCTCTCTCTTAAACCAGAACTTCATTGAGTCGGTTAAGGGAATTTATCTGGTTGAAATCTAAAGTATAATTTGCTTCTGCCATTACGTAAATAGGAGACAGGGAGAGAGGCGGAACTGTGGAAACCAAAGTTTAGATACTAGCTCGAGGTGTAGAGGAACTGCATGCTTGGGGTAACTAGAGAGTCGACCCAGCAATAAATTCAACAGGTTGTTGCTTGGGATTGGTAAAAGAGGTTTCCTTTTAAATGTAGGGAAAAAAATATCAAGAGCTCTGGGATGAATGAGCTTGTAGCCGTGTTCTTGGAGAAGTACCTCAGTGTCCTCTCCCAAACTCGCGTGTTGCGTTGGCGCTGTACGGATTTCCCCAGGAACATTTACATGACCAGCCCCAGTTCCTTGAAATAGCTGGGAAACTTGGCAATAAAAGTCCCTTTTTGAGGAGGGAAGTTACTTGAACACCCTAAAATTCATAGAATCATAGAATCATAGAATGTTAGGGATTGGAAGGGACCTCGAAAGATCATCAAGTCCAATCCCCCTGCCAGAGCAGGAATGCCTAGACTATGCCACACAGGAACGTGTCCAGGCAGGTCTTGAATGTTTCCAGAGAAGGAGACTCCACAACCTCCCTGGGCAGCCCGTTCCAGGGCTCCGTCACCCTCACTGAGAAGAAGTTTCTTCTCGAGTTTAAGCGGAACCTCTTATGTTCCAGTTTCAGCCCATTACCCCTTGTCCTATCAGTGGTTGTCACCGAGAAGAGCCTGGCTCCATCCTCGTGACACTCACCCTTGATATATTTGTAAACATGAATGAGGTCACCCCTCAGCCTCCTCTTCTCCAAACTAAAGAGCCCCAGCTCCCTCAGTCTTTTCCCATAAGGGAGATGCTCCACTCCCTTAATCATCCTAGTTGTCCTGTGCTGGACTCTCTCCAGCAGATCCCTGTCTTTCTTGAACTGAGGGGCCCAGAACTGGACACAATATTCCAGATGGGGTCTCACCAGGGCAGAGCAGAGGGGCAGGAGAACCTCTCTCGACCTACTAACCACCCCCCTTCTAACACACCCCAGGATGCCATTGGCCTTCCTGGCCACAAGGGCACACTGCTGGCTCATGGCCATCCTGCTGTCCATTAGCACTCCCAGGTCCCTTTCCCCTGTGCTGCTCTCTAATAAGTCATTCCCCAACTTATACTGGAACCTGGGGTTGTTCCTACCCAGATGCAAGACTCTACACTTACCCTTGTTGTATTTCATTAAATTTTTCCCCGCCCAACCCTCCAGCCTGTCCAGGTCTCGCTGGATGGCAGCACAGCCTGCTGGCGTGTCAGCCACTCCTCCCAGCTTGGTGTCATCAGCAAACTTGCTGATAGTACTCTCTAGTCCCTCATCCAAGTCATCGATGAATATATTGAATAATACTGGTCCCAGTACTGACCCTTGAGGGACTCCACTGGATACAGGTCTCCAACCAGACTCTGCCCTATTGACCATGACTCTTTGGCTTCTTTCCCTTAACCAGTTCGCAGTCCACCTCACTACCCGAGAGTCTAGACCACAGTTCCTCAGTTTAGCAGCAAGGATGCTGTGGGAGACTGTGTCAAATGCTTTACTGAAGTCAAGGTAGACCACATCCACCGCTCTGCCATCATCTATCCACCTTGTTATATCATATTCAGAAGCTTACTTCATCCCTCTAAGACCACAGGGCTTACTGCATCCATCTGTGTGGAAATAACTGATGTGTGCCCTCCACGGGAACCATTAACGCGGAGGAATTAAATGTAAACCTCCGTCCGTAGTTTATCTGAACATGTGAAATGTTTTCTGCCCCCCTCTTGATCAGTTTGCTGTTTGTTCCTTTTTCTCTTCCGAACAGGATGCGATTAACAGGATCCAGGACCTGATGGCAGATGGCACTCTGACAGGTGACAGCCAAAACACAAAGGGCGCTTTCTTGTAGCTGGTGAACAGGTGGTGCAGAAAATCCCTTTAACACGGCAGAGAGACTCCCAGCGTAATTTCTGTGTTAGGGGATGCTAGTAGCACTTGATAAATAGCTATTTTTTATTCAGCTTCAGCTGCCATGGGACGTGATTGCTCCTCTGACACGTTTCACAGAGGTTGGAGGTGAATGTCCCTGACAGTTGAGGAACCCACACTGGGTCCCTGACAATTCAGGAACCAGCATCGGGCTTCTGCGTGTTGGCTGAACCTTGCTGAAGACCTTTAGGGCTTGCTGAGCAGCCAGCTCCAAACAATGTCTTTGAAACCTGAATTGGAAAGAATCACTTGGATGCTTTGGGGTAGTTTGCAAGCCTGTTTTAGAGGCTAAAGCCAGAGCTGGAGTGGAGCATGCCGCGGGAGAGACAGATATCCCAGAGCACTCCGGGATGCTGTAGTAATTGAAGTGTTTGTTCTGAGCCGTGTGCCCACGCAATCAAAGTTGGGATGTAAGCAGAGGCTGAGCATGTGGGTAGGTCCCTGTCCGAACAAGTCTGCTTTGTTGCTGGGCAGTCTTTTTCCCTCCAAGGGTGAAGTAGGGGAAGGTGGCAATGCAAATTTTTCATTGACCTGATACTTGTTTGTCAGCCACGACCACAGTATCTTGCTGGATACATGTGGATACCTGTTCAAATGACCTAAAAGCGCTCCGAATGAAAGCAGAATCACTGAATTGCCCAGACTGGGAAAGACCTGTAGATCATCGAGTCCAATCATTGACCTGACACTGACAAATCCTCGACTAAACCATATTCCCGAGCGCTGGGTCTGCCCGACTCTTAAATCCCACCAAGGACGGGGGCTCCACCCCTGCCCTGGGCAACCCGTTCCAATGCCCGACAACCCTTTCAGTAAAGAAATTCTTCCTAATATCCAACCTAAACCTCTCCTGGCACAACTTGAGCCCATTTCCAGTTGTGCTATTGCATGTTACTTGGGAGAAGGGACCGACCCCACCTCGCTGCACCCTCCTTTCAGGCAGTTGTAGAGAGTGAGAAGGTCTCCCCTCAACCTCCTTTTCTCCAGGCTGAACAACCCCAGTTCCCCCAGCTGCTCCTCATCACACTTGTTCTCCAGACCCTTCCCCAACTTCGTTGCCCTTCTCTGGACACGCTCCAGCACTTTGATGTCTTTCTTGTAGTGACAGGCCCAAAACTGAACGCAGGGCTCGAGGTGTGGCCTCACCAAGTGCCGAGTACAGGGGGAAGTGTAAGGATGGGCACTGTCCTGACTGTGCCCTCCAAGGCAGGCCGGCGAGGCTCTCTACCTTGTGTTTGATCCTGGAACGAGTTAAGAACAGATCTATTCCCGCTCTTGACAGAGCAACTGAAATAGGGAAATTGAGCTTCGTTCCCTTGTTAGAGGGTAAGTTGGAAGGGCTGAGCTGGGCCCCGCAGGGGCTCTGAATCCCCTCCTGGACCCTCCTGCTGCTCTGCCTTTCTCCACCAGCTGCCCACAGCATCAATAGCTGAAGTAGCTGCTGTGGTACTCCCAGCTAGCTGCGTGCAACAAAAAGAACGTATTGCTTTGAGCAAAACGAACCTTCCCGAGGCACTCGGCTATTATCGTAGTCCTGCTCAAAGACCCAGCAGTAGAGAGGAGCGAAAAGCCTGACTGCTGGCACGTCGTTCCGCCTGCCCTAGATACGAAATGCAGCCTCAGCGGTTCGAACGTCCCTTCCCAAAAGAAGCGACTGATGTCTGTCGGGAAGTGAGAGGTGCCAAAGTGCTGACTTCGAGGTCCTTTCTTTTCCCGCTGCAGGTGTGATTGATGACAGAGGAAAGTTCATCTACATCACTCCGGAGGAGATGGCTGCCGTGGCTCAGTACATCAAACAGAGAGGACGAGTCTCCATCGCGGAGCTGGCCCAAGCGAGCAATTCCCTGATCAACCTCCAGCCCGACAGCCCAGCTGTTGCTCCAACGGTGGCGTGAAGGAACATACAGCAGGAATTTAAGCTTTTGATGAATGAGGCACATAATTAAAAGCAAACGGGAACCTCTCTAGTCTGTTCGTGGTGCTTGATGCTCTTTCTAAGCGCCAGCTGCACGACCTGCTCAGAAGTTTTGCTTTTGATCCTGTTAGAGCTGGTACGAAATAGGAGAGTCTTTTGTACAACAGAGACAAGCCAAGAACTTGGGGCTAAAACACTGTACCCCAGGAACACCAGTCGCTTTATCTGGGCCATCAGTCTCACCTGACTATACCCAACCTTTTTTTTGTTTCCAGATTCTGATGTCTGTATCATGTTTGATTGTATTTGGGGTTCTGCAGCCTTGCCCTGCACTCATGGAGCTGTGTGACTTCATGGCAACGATAGAATAATAGGTGTTGGGCAGGGACGCTCTGGCAGATTTTGTCTTCGGTATAAACATTGGAAGGGTAGAGTAAGAAGAACATACTACGAGTGTGCATCTGCTCTTACTGAAATTCATAGTGAAACTCTAGAAAGGTGAGAACTTCCAGAGGTCATTTCAGAAAACCTTCGCTATATAAATGTATTTTGCTTGGTTTATATAACTTAAAAAGTTTGCTCGCAGCCAAGCTCTCTTGTTTTTCTGGAGCCAAGAGCCAGAAGCACCTCCGGGGACAGGCTGACTTTCCTCCTGTGTCGTGCAGGCCAGTTCTACTGATTCCAACCAGATTCTGATGATTCATCCTTGAAGTAAGAACCAGCTCAGTGTGTCTGAAGGCCTCAGACACCCCCACCTCATGGCCTCTGTCTTCTGGGTGGTTTTTTTTTAAAAAAAATTAAAAATCAGGCACTATGAGTCATGCAATTAATGTTATAAGTAAATGATTATTAATATATTAATTGTAGGGGTCAGTGTGTTTCCTGCATAAGAATATTTATTTTTTTAACGGCCTAATTGATGGTTTGTTAATTCTTCTTTCTGAAATCAGCAGAGCCTGTGTGGATAAACAGTAATTGGGGAGGGCAACAGGGACCGGTGTAGTCTGTGCCAAACTTAAAGAGACAACTCGAGGGACTAAAAGCTGCACGATCAGTGAGATGAGACAGCAAGAAAACAATGGCAGGAAGCATATTTCCTTTTTAATCTCTGCACTGCTCCCAAATGTGACACTTGGCAGGAGCGCCGAGTTACCGTGCGGCACCACGTGTTGGTGTGAGAGCTCTGTTGCACAGCGATAGCCAGCAGAGATATTACTTGAGGTTTGAGCTCATAAACTCTCTTAATTACTCGCAATTTGATTTTTTTTCTTTTTTTTTTGGGGGGGGGGGGGGTCTGTCCTATTCTTTTAACAAAATAAACCATATTGAAAGAATTGCAGAGGTTTGTATTAGAGATGCTTTTTTTTTTTTTGCAATGTGGTAAAGGATCTCAGAGTCACACAGAATCACAGAATGTCAGAGGTTGGAAGGGACCTCAAAAGATCAAACAGTCCAACCCCCTGCCAGAGCAGGATCACCTACAGCAGAGCGCACAGGAACGCGTCCAGGCGGGGTTTGAATGTTTCCAGAGAAGGAGACTCCACAACCTCCCTGGGCAGCCTGGGCCAGGGCTCTGTCACCCTCACTGAGAAGAAGTTTTTTCTCATATTTTTATGGAACCTCCTATGCTCCAGCTTGTACCCATTGCCCCTTGTCCTGTCAGTGGACGCCGCTGAAAAGAACCTGGCTCCGTCCTCCTGACACTCCCCCTTGACATATTTATAAACATGAATGAGGTCACCCCTCAGCCTCCTCTTCTCCAAGCTAAAGAGCCCCAGCTCCCTCAGCCTTTCCTCACCAGGGAGATGTTCCACTCCCTCCATCATCCCTGTGGCTGCGCTGGACTCTCTCCAGCAGTTCCCTGTCCCTCTGGAGCTGAGGGGCCCAGAACTGGACACAAGATTCCAGATGTGGCCTCCCCAGGGCAGAGCAGAGGGGCAGGAGGACCTCTCTCCACCTACTTGCTACTCCCCTTCTAACACAGCCCAGGATGCCCTTGGCCTTCTTGCCCACGAGGGCACACTGCTGGCTCATGGCCATCCTGCTGCCCACCAGCACCCCCAGGTCCCTTTCCCCTGCGCTGCTCTCCAGCAGGGCAGTCCCCAACCTGTGCTGGCACATGGGGTTGTTCTTTCCCAAGTGCAAAACTCTACACTTGCCCCTGTTGAACTTCATCAGATTTCTCCCCGCCCAGCCCTCCAGCCTGTCCAGGTCTCTCTGAATGGCAGCACAGCCTGCTGGGGTGTCAGCCACTCCTCCCAATTTCGTGTCATCAGCAAACTTGCTGACAGTGCTCTCTAATCCCTCGTCCAGATCATTGATGAATACATTGAACAGCACCTCTATCTCATGAGACAGAGGAACCAGCCAGCAATGCTCTGCCACTCCAAGACCACCTGTCTGCCGAGAACAAGATTTGTCTTAGCTTGTCTTGCAGTACAAAAATGCTTCATTATTGGAGTTTCACGGGGCTTTGCCAAAGCTGAAAAGGGTCGTTTGCGGTTCATTGACGGGTCGCAGAAAGACTGAATAAAAGCTGACATTTAAAGGAAGCGCTGGGCAGAAGAAGGTGATCGCAAACTATTTATTCCGAGCCAAATCTGCGGTCGGTTAGAGGGCTCTAACGATATTGGGCGCCGCGGAAGTGCCCCTTGCCTAAGGTCCTGCCTCGAGCTCGGAAGGAGGGTTTCCACACCGAGCGAAGCATCAGTGCTCAGGGACGTGGTTCAGTGGTGGACCTGGCAGACCAAGGTTACTGGTTGGACTCGGATCAGCTTCGAGGTCTTTTCCAACCTAAACAATTCCATGCGAGATACGGGTCGCTGAGCGAGTTTTTGTAGATCTTTCTGCGTGTTGTCTGTCATTGTGGGAGACCAGGTTTAACCTGTGAGTCCCTCCTAGTCCTGAGCTCATCCCTAATGCCGGGCTTTGGGGGGTCTGTGCTTGCCTTTATCCACGATTCTCTACTGGGGGTTCCCAGTGTTGTGTGTTGGACCCGAGCCTGGCCGTGTTGTTCCTGAGGCGGTGGAGTTTTTTGCGTGGAAACTGCAGCACGGGTCTGGACATGGTCTTAAAAGTCACCCCTGGGTGTTGTGGCCGCGACAGGGGGGTGACCCCCGTGTCCTGGGTGAGGATGGAGGCTGAGGAATGACCCGTCAGAGCCGAGGTGCTCTCCTCTCCTCCCTCCCCAGGGTTTATACCAGCCCCAACCCTCCGTTGCAGGGAACCACAGGAGTCACCAGCCTTGTCCAGAGATTTTGGGGTGTTTGAATTCATAAAAATCTAAAAACCCTTCAACGATGGCTTTTTTTAAAAAAAAAGAAAACCCGTATTTTCTGTTAAAACTTCGCCCATGCGTTATGCAGCATTTATCACCGTCGCTCTTCTTCCTCCAGACTAGCCCAAGAGCTCCCAGGTACTCTGCTTGTACATGGAAGGAATGATAATAATTATTACTAGCTCATCGGAGCGAGCGTGTCCTAATTTTGCCATTCCACCCGAAGGCAAAGGCCAAAAAAAAAAAAATGAGGTTGAAAACCTCGTCTTCATATCGGCGAGTGCTAATCAAGGAAGACTCCAGCTTCTTTTTTCAATGAGGGGCTAGAGTTTGTGTGAAGCGTTTACGGGTTATAAAAATGTACAATCAAGAAATGTCCCAATTTTTCATTTTATTTCTCTGTGATACAAGTTTTACAGCCTGTCAGCCTCATGGTTTACAGGTTTTTTTCTGTAACTATGGACACTAGGAACAGATTTTGAGGAGGGGGGAGGCATTGTAGGGTTTTTTTGTGTTTTTTTTTATTGTTTGAGGTTCCTTTTTAATTGATATTGTGTGTTGATCGTTTTAGGTAAACTCTAAATCTCCCAAGATGGCAGCGAATCCCCCTGTGCCCAGCAACAACCACATTCTGGGTTCACAGCTTTACGTTTTGGGTCTGTTTTTTTTTTTAAATATTTAAATTTATTCTAACCCCAGAAGCAAATTCAGAGCGTTAGTGCCGACCCGTGGCTTGAACGCAGGGATCCCCACAAAACCGCTGACACCCGGGGAAGTTTCGTGCGTGAAGCACTGTGGGGATGGGACCTCGATTCTTTTCATCTTTCCTGACACTAAAAAAAAAAAAAAAGCAAATAAGAGAGAAGTGAAGAAATCTCCCTTTTGAGTCAAAGATCTGCACTTCTCTTTCTGATGCTGGATAACCCTCCCTGCCGCCCCGATGTAGCTTATCTCGTTCTGAACGTGCCTGCACCAGCTGTTTGATGTTCTCAAAAGTGCTGAGCTTGCACGTAACATCAAGACAAAGAAGCTTCTGCTGACTGCATCCAAAATTGTTGAACAAGTGGCCTGGCCTGCCCTGTCAGCGGGGTGGGACTGAGAAGGAAACCAGCCCCTAAGAACAGGAGCTCCAGGGAAGAGTCGGTTTTGGAGAGAGCTCATTACCTGGAAGCCAGTGAGAGATGTGCTCAGGGCTGCTTAGCTGAAGATCTGGCCCAGAAACCTAATTAGGTGCCTTCTTAATTGGGTCCAGCAGGCACGTGTCTTCTTCAAGCCAATGAGTTTTGCTATGCAGCTGCACAGAGGAACTCAAACTGTGAGATCTCAAAGTGACAATGAACATAAATGACCAGAACTGTCCTTGCTACCGGTGGCATCTCATGCAGCTCTTGGATGGCAGCATTCCACCTGCAGTAGAAACATCTCAACGTTCATCCCGCGTTTGGCTTTCCATCCAGGACCTTCCCTGCCAGCTCACGGTGGTTTGGCGGATCATCTAATCAGCTAATACCACCAATATCCTCAGTCAAAGTCCAGCTCAGCCATTTCCAGCTGAGGAAACCCAGTTTCACCCCAACTCCTGATTACCCCGAAGTCCATGGAGCAGAAAATGGAAGCTTTAGGGGCCCATCAATGGAGGACAAGGGGGAGCTGGTATAGGGGGCAATCCCAGGCGTGTTTAACTTGCCTTTGGGTGAGAACTGCTAATACTTCAAGGCGAAGGGTAGAGAAAATACCAGGAGCTGGCTCAAGGTGCTGTTTCTGAGCATTAACTCTTAACGGAAGGATCAGAGCACTGAATAAAGGGAATCTCACGTGTGTCTCCAGGAAAACCAGATGTGGAGCTCAATACATCTCCTGCCTGTGCTGAGGGCATCTCTACAGTTGCTCACGTATGCACTAGAAGTCCGAAATGTTCTCTGCCTTTAGCATTTCCTTATGCGAGTCATTGCCAATCGCGTTTGCCCTGGAAATACCCTTTATTTCAAAAGTGTGTGTACGTGTAGGTACGTGCAATTGTCTTACTGATTCTTCCAGAGGTCCCACAAGTTTTCAGGGAATGATGGGTATCCCTGAACCTCCGGTAAACGAGGAGTTCCCATCATTTTCTAACCAAATGAAAAGGGTGATTCAGGGTTGTGTGTTAACACTGGCCATGTGCTGTTGTCCCCAAGTGGTTTCAGGGCATGAAAATTGTCCCATCGGTGGCAATGGAAGAGCCTGAACTGCCTCCCAGCCACTGTCTCTGCTCTAGGGAAGCCTGCTGCCAGAGCCTTCCCCTCTTGACCATGAGAGCCGTGTCCACCCATCATGGGAACCCTGGACCTTGCTCAGCCCCAGGGCCTCCGGTGGCTGCTGTGCCTGGAGACAGCTCAGCCCCTGAAGCACATCAGGCTGTGCTCTGAGTGATTTTTCTTATAGAATCATAGAACAGTTTCGTCTGGAAGAGACCTTCAAGATCACTGAGTCCAACCGTTGTCCCAGTCCTATCAACACCGCTAAACCGTGTCCCTCAGTTCAACATCCACCCTTCTCTTAAACACCTCCAGGGATGGTGGCTCAATGCACTCCCTGGGCAGCCTGTTCCAATGGCTGACAACCCTCTCAGTAAAGAAATTCTTCCTGATATCCAACCTGAACCTCCCCTGGTGCAACTTGAGACCATTTCTCTTGTCCTGTCACTCCCCACTAGGGAGAACAGACCAACTCCCGTCTCTCTACAACCTCCCTTCAGGTAGTTGTAGAGAGCGATGAGGTCTCCCCTCAATCTCCTCTCCTCCAGGCTAACCAGCCCCAGGTCCCTCAGCCATTCCTCACAGGACAGATGTTCCAAATCCTTTCCCAGCTTGGCAGCCACCTCTGCACCCTCTCCAGCACCTCAGTGTCCCTCTTGTAGTGTCCAAAACTGGACACAGCACTCCAGGTGCGGCCTCACCAAAGCTGAGCACAGGGGCATGATCACCTCCCTGCTCCTACTGGCCACACCATTCCTGACCCAGACCAGGATGTCGTTGGCCTTCTTGGCCACCTGGGCAAAAGGTGGGCAAGCCTTTCCCTTGGGCAGCCCTAGAAGAGGGTGGGGAGATGTTGTGGGAGATGTGTAGGGTCTCCAGATCAAATGGTTCAGTAGAGAAACTGGGTGGTGGGAACTCTCCCATTTCCCAGGTGGCATCTGAGCTCAGCAGCTGGTAGACGATCGGATGCTGCGTGGGGGCTCAGAGTCTCCTTCTGCTGCGTGATTCCCTGTAGATAAAGAGTCGTGCTCCCAATCTTTCGAAGGCTGAACCCACCCTGGCCCACACCCTGATCTCCTGATGCATCCCACAGAGAGGTATGTGAAGAGCGCAGAGGATGGGATCCAAACCCTCCTTCCTGGACCGTGGACACCCAGCTGGTGTTGAGGTGGACAATCTCTCCTTGACTTTTGTGGCAACGTGGATAAGAGACCTGGTGAATTCAGGAGCTTCTTCAGGCAAAGGGTTGGTGCAGAGGTGGCAGCCAGGATGTGTGATTGCCCGCTTTGGAGGACGGAGAACAGAAGCAGCAGGACTTTTGCAGCTGTAGCCTGATTTTATGGGGCATCTGTGGCCAGTTTATCCAGCTGGTAAAGTGGTCTTTCAAACCTCCTCTGCAGACCCACGCTGTGGGACGCAATCTGACAGCAGAGAGGCACGATTGCCTTTGGTCTTTCTTTTCAGACAACTGTAGTGGCCTGAGATGTAGTTAAGATGACCTAAAAGGAGGATCAAAATGGTTACAGAGAGGATCAAGCTGTATGCTCCGAGACAAGTAGGATGTGAACTGTCAGGGGGACTGGCATCTCCTCCTAAAACACCTCCTGGTCAGGTGGATCCAGGGATGCTGCAGATGACAAGAGATTTCTGTTTTTTTCTCAGAGGAAAATTTCTGCCAGCATCAAATTAAGGTCAGGGGACAGTGCGGAACGATGGCCTCGTTTCAGCCTGGCGAGGGAATCTGGAATCGGGAGCGTGGGTACCGCAGTCACGTTTGTGCTGCAGGACACGAGTGCCCTGGTTGTGCCGGTGCCTTTGGACAATCTCCCACACCAGAAGAGCTGCGGATCATTTGTGTGACTTGTTTTCTACCTCCATCTTCCTGGTAGGAAGGTGCTTGCGGGTGGCGGGGGGAGATTCAGGTGGCTGAGGGGGAGCAGCAGAACTTGTGGAGTGAAGGTTCTGACCAAGGAGAGAGGCTGTGAAGGAGCAACCGTTGCAGAAGGGGCTGCAGGATGTGCTGCTGAAGCTGAAGCCGAAGCTGAAGCTGAAGCTGAGCTGGTGGTAGGAATGGTCCCAGAATCTCTCATCCAACTCCAGTGCAAAGTCAGCCCCAGGGAGGGACGAGGACATCCCAAGGGGGCACAGCAGCTCCTAAGAACAACTTCCCCTGGGTGGTGAGAACCCAGCTCAGAGTCAGGCTACCCCAGTTTAAAATCATTTAACACCACAACGATTTTGGCTATTAGCACAAGCAGTGCTACATCGCCCATCAGCTGCCCCACGGTGGGACTCATGTGCCCGTGACTCACTCCTCCTTCACCACAGGGCACCCATCCTCAGCCCGAGGTTGCCACCCAGACGAAAGCAGCCACAGAACCACAGCATCACTCTGCCCTGCGGGCTGGGGTCTCTGATCTCTGCAGGCTGCTTACTCGGAAGATGAGAGTAAGTTGTAACCTGCAGAAAAGCTGCAGCTCTTGGTCATAACCCTTAGAAATGAGGCTCAGCTGCAAGTTCTAACAGGGCCCATGTTCATTGTCTTGGGTCGCCTTCACGCACGGAGCTAAACCTCACACCCATCTGCCTGATTTACACATCACCCTGTTCTACCGTGTGGATTTCCTTGCTGCCGCTTCCATTAATGCGTTAAGGACAGGACTAACGAGTTCAGGGCCTCCTCTTCGAAGAGCAGTCACCTCCAAACCATTCTCCACCCTTGAGCTGACCTCACCAACCCTTCAGGGTTCTCCCGGAGAGCCAAGTCAGCAGACGATGTGCCCAAAGC
Source organism: Trogon surrucura (assembly GCA_020746105.1). NCBI lineage: Eukaryota > Metazoa > Chordata > Aves > Trogoniformes > Trogonidae > Trogon > Trogon surrucura. The sequence continues at coordinate 79,323,557 of CM036620.1, read as the reverse complement.
TCCCTAGGGTGAAGCTAACCAAGGACAAACCTGGGGCCAAAATATTACATGGACAGGTTTCGAATATGATTTGGGACATGAATCATTTGTTTGACAGAGAGTCTGCTGATTTGGGGCGATGCTCTACAAGCTTCTGGCCATAAGAGGTGGCAACAGATGAGTGCTGCTGGAGTCCAGATCAGAGCATCAGAGAATTGTTTAGGTTGGAAAAGACCTTTAAGATCATTGAGTCCAACTGTTAACCCAGTAATGCCAGGCCCATCACTAACCCATGTCCCTGAGCACCACATCTATGTGAGTTTTACGTATCTCCGGGGATGGGGACTCCACCACTGCCCTGGGCAACCAGTGCCAGGGCTTTACAATCCTTTCTGGGAAGAAATTTTCCTAATATCCAACCTAAACCTCCTCTGGTGCAACTTGAGCCCATTTCCTCTTGTCTTACCACTTGTTATTTGGGAGAAGAGATCGACCCCACCTCACTACAACCTCCTTTCGGGTAGTTGTAGAGAGCAAGAAGGTCTCTCCTCAGCCTCCGTTTCTCCAAGCTGAACAACCCCAGTTCCCTCAGCTGCCCCTCATCACACTTGTCCTTCCAGACCCTTCCCTGGACCCTCCAGCACCTTGGGGTGTGTGGGGAGCCCAAAACCCTGCCTGAAACTCGAAGGTTTGTGTTCTGCTTGTGCTCTTCCCAGGAATCTTTCCCCCTCTACGCCACCCAGGTCTCCTCCAGGAGGTGGCAGCAGCAGATCTCGCATCCCCACCCCGCGCAGCCTCTCCATGGCAACGGGAGCGAAGCATCCCCCGGAGCTGGGAAGCCAAAGCATTGGGTTAGGGAAAGCCATGGCTTTCCAGCACACAGCCCATCTCCCAGCTTCCCGGGGCTGGGAAAAGGTTCAAGCCTTCTTCCCAGGGCTGGGAAAAGGTTCAAGCCTTCTTCCCAGGGCTGGAAGAGGCTGCCTGATGCTTCGCTCCCTCGCCCAGAGAAATAATTGAGGTGATAAGCGGGGTGTCGCAGTTGAGTTCGCCAGGGTTACTGAGTTTTCTTCTTTGAAGTGGGAAGGAAAAGCCCGCTGTGAGACTCAAGCAGCTCCTGGATGTACTGAGGAGGGAGGCAAAACAGCAGCAATGGCAGAAAAATGTTTACAGCAACGGCAACCACCGAGCCCAACGGCTGAGAGGGAGCAGCCAGAGCGTTTGCGAGCTCAGACCCCTTCCTGCTGATCAGAAACAAGTTGATCCTCAGCATTTAGAAAACTGGCTGCTCCCTCTCTGCTCCCCGCTTTCCAGCGCGCTACCACCCCGACTAAGCTGCTTAGCACATGTGGTATAATCCATCTTCAGGCTTGTGGCAGGAGCAGCAGTGGGAGCTAATTAGCATGCGCTAATATGCATGTTAACAAAATCTAGCTCCTGCAGCAGGAAAACCATTGCGGTCGCTGCCGTTTATTTGCACGCTGAATTTTTTTCGCAATTAAGGTGCCACATAATGTCGAGCTGCCGCCGGGGACCTGTCCCTCCATCCGTGGCTAATGCCGCTCACATGAGGGGTGAATTATGGGCAGGTCAAGCAGCAGAGCTCTTGGGACCCAGCTCAGACCTGCTCTGAAAAGCTACAAGGAAGGTGTTTGGGTGGTTTGTTTTTGGCACAAGCACGCCGCGGTTGCTTGGGGTCAGGGCATAAGCTCAAGGAGCTGTTCAAGGAGGGCAAGTGAGGTGTTTGGAAAGGGATTTGTAGGAAGTTTCTGAGGCTGCTTCGTTGCCTTAGTGCTTCACATTCGGCTGCTCGGTCTGATGCTTTCAAAACTCAAATGTTGGTCCCCTTAACCCTGGTGAGGACAAGCCAGGAATTTGTTCTCCACGTCGTTTGTAGACCCATAGGCTGAGTCCCAACACTGGACTCATTCTTTTCCTTCCAACAGAGAGCAGGAGTGAAGCTGCTCCTGTGCCAGGGCTGCTCTCTCGTTGCTAAATCTTTCCCTTTGGGACTGTAGCTCCAGCAAGAGGTGCTGACCATGCTGGTGTCACCCTGCAGGGACCTGACACAGCATAACCAGACATTTGTCTCGTGTTGTTCCATAACCCTGACTCTGGCTGATGAACTGCTGTGGTTTCAAGTCCCAGCTATGGACTGACACAGCAGATAGGGCTCTGTAGAAAAGCAAACATCATTGGGCCACCAGCAATCCTCTGGTATCTGCCAGATGGCTTCTATTCTTGCATAGTTTCAGGTTTCTTCTCTATGAGGTTTTTCTTTGGAAGTCTCCAGTTTGAGCATAGGGAAGATCCCACCTTATTTCATGTTATAATTTTAACAGTTCTGATGGGCTGCAACTCAACGGTGTGTGACAAGCACTGTCCCAGGCCACATCCCCAAGGGATGGAGAGCCAGGAGCCGAGTGGGAAGGCACAGAGGCAGGGCAGGGACCTCACCAGGTGGTGCTCAGCTCCACAGGACCTGGGCAAGATGAGCAGGAAAGGCCCATGGATGACAGCCATGCTTAACCAGAGTCAAATTGTCAGGCAAGTTGGTGGCGACAAAGCAGGTTCAAAGCCAAGCTGTGAAGTCAACACCCAGGTCATGGCCAAAAGGTCCGTGGCCAGGCATGGGCATGGCTGTGACTGAGCTGGAGACCAGCACTTCTCCAGTGGAGCTTTGGCAGGGAGTGGGGGTCCAGGGCTGAGCTGAAATGGGACGGTGCCTGTCAAACACAGCCCTTCAGAAAACTGGTCCTCATCACCCCACTGGGAAAACATCGTGTCATCCTCCGTCTTGGGGAATGGATACGCTAAGAACTGAAGCCAGTTCCCACATCTCTGTCCAACCACCGGAGCACATCTCATCTCAGAGACCTCATGAAATGGCAGGAACTTGGCACAGGTCAGGTCTCCTGGCCTATTTGGTCATTCCCCAGAGATACTGCAAGTCTTTGCTCTTTTTTTTTTTTTTCCTTTCTCTAATTCTCCCTGCTTCAGTTATCTGCCTGACTGACAGAAGGGATTCACACTAAGCTGACAGAAGTTTATTCACGTACACAATCATCCAAGAGAGCTGCCACTCACCAGCATACCAAGATATTTTGAGTAAATATAAATAGAATAGAATAGAATAGAATAGAATAGAATAGAATAGAATAGAATAGAATAGAATAGAATAGAATAGAATAGAATAGAATAGGAGGCCAGAATAAAAAGTAAACTGCTCATGCAGACAGCAGAAATCACCAGTGATGTTTGCAAAGTATGTTGATATCCTCTGCTAGAAGGTGTTTATACCACAAAAAGTAATTGTCCTGCTGTCCAAAGCGACATAAGTGACTCATGGCTGAACATTTCCAGGCTACGTTGAGCTGCATGAACAAGGTCCAGGTCAGCCCAGCTACTTCCAGCGAACAAGATCTTGTTCTTGAAACCCACCCAAGAGATAACCCCAGCCTTTCAGACTGAAGAGACCCTTGGACACTCGAGGTGCCTCTGAAGCGTTCCCTTTAGCCTGTTGCGTCTCCTTTTTGCGTGGAAGAGTAGAAAAGGAAAAATCCCAACACAAAAACACACACCTAAATATCCCACAGAGTTGTGTAATGAGAATGTGGTGGGACACTCCACATTTCACATACCAAAGGATCTCCTATAGCAAGGACTCAGGGTTCCCTCCCTAGTAGAGGAGGAACTGGGAGAAATAGGAACTAGGGTTCACCACCAATGCCCATTTCTCAACAAGCCCAGACCCTGGTCTAATCCAAACAGAAATCTTGGACATGGCAGAAACATGCAACCAAGGCAGATAGACCTTCTCTGGAGGACTTTACTCATGCATGAAGTCAGTTTGCTCTCCCAACTAATAGGCAGAGTTATCTGAAGCTCAACGGGGAACATCAGATCTTGAGCTTGACAGCATCGGCGTTGAGCCTATGCTAGAAGAAGGGAGCACAAGGAGTTTTTCTTCCTCTGGAAGACTTAACACTTGTTGCTGGGGACCACATCCCTCTGCTCCAACTCTGAATGTTGAAATTACCACGTTCTTAAGATGCATGTATACCGTGTATGAGGAAAACACCTGCACTGAGTGGAGTAGTTGCAGCTGGGCTCCCATGGCTCTTTCCCCTGCCAATAGTTCATAGCTTTAAATAAAAACTTCATTCTTTAATATACAGAGGACAGGGACCCTGAAAAAAATGATGACCCATCAGGATGGGAATGGTCTGTGCCACCACAGAACCTAAGAGGTCCCTCAGGTAGAGGAGGGATTCTTCAACACCTCTGGCAGCAGGTCAGGATGGGATGCCAGCAGGGCAGATCCACGGGAGGCCAAGGGGGAAAGAGGAGAAGAAGAAACCAGGTGCATCCAAAATAAAGGCTATGCTGGAGCCTGAAATTGTCTCTGCTTCACTCTTCCCTCCTCTCCACCTTCCCAGGAGACCGTCTGGGTTCGTCGGCAGCTAGGAAAATGGTTTGGCCCAGATTCAGGCAGCCTATTAAAGATCTGCAGTCCCAGAGGGAGCTGGAGGCTCCTCAAGGCTCTGTGGATTGGCGAGCTGGAGCCGACGCTGGGGAAAGGCCATGTGGTCCCAGCAAGTCCCAGGAGGCAACAGGATCTTCCTAGCACGAAGGACACCATTCGTGCATCCCCCGTGCCCGTCGGGCTCCGTCCGTCACCCGATGTCCTCAGGTTTGCAGGAGACGTGAGCTCACTGGCTGAGATTAGCCAAACAAAACAAGCTGCGTAAGACTATTCCCGGCTTCACTTTGACATTTGCCAGAGGAGGTTTCAAGCAGCAGGAGCTGCCGTCTCCAGCAAAACACAAACCCCTGGCGATGGTCCCCTGGTCCTCCGCCCCAGGAGGCATCCCCACCTGCATCCCCTCCACCCGTTGCCATAGAAACCAGTGGGCTGCCTGTCTCCCCAGTGTCCTGCCAGACAGGTTACGAGGCTCTCCTCCTCCAATTTCCAGTTCCCCCTCCATTCCCACTTCGAGGGACCCGGGGCGGTTGTGGTTTGCCCGTGCAGCTGGGAATGGAGGAGCCTGCTTGGCTGGGAGCATGCCCCAAGCTGGTGATGCTGCTCTAACTAACTGGAAGTGAGGGATGGTTGAGGGGCAGGGCGAACCCCACCCCAAATATTTTACGAGCCGAAGGATCTGAGCAGGCTGCAGTGCTTCCCATCTTGGACAAATCGAGACGTGGTTGTTTGCATCTGCAGGTTTTGGAAGCTGGTGGGAGTATGAATGAACAGAGCTAACTGCAACGGCTGCTGAATAACGCAGGGAAGCTTTTCATTCAAAAAAAAAAAAAAAAAAAGAAGGAAAAAAAAATCCACCCCTCTGTCCCCCCCAAATATAAAAAAAAAATAATTTTTTTTTTAATAAAGTTGCAGAGGGTATTGACTCCTATTAATTTCTGAATGGGTTAATTCTGTTGGAGAGAACCCCATAGCCTCACAATTTTGGTTTTCATTCTAAATTGCTTTTCTGGGAAACCTTTTTCTGCAGTGATCACAACTGTGAGGATGAGGCCAAGGCGCCTCTTGGAAGACAGCGACCGCCCATCGCTCAGCACCTCAGCTTTTCTCCCTCATCCCAAGCCAAGACCCCAGAGAAAGACCAGGGCACCCAGCCCTGGCTATGGCCAGGCTACAATGCCATGGAGAGCAAAGCCTGGGGAATTCCTTAAGGAACTGGGCTAAAAATAACCAAAAGTAAATCACTGTTTGCCTTCAGGCAGGTATATAACTCCTGAAAACTTCAGTCTTTGATTTTTGGCAGGGAACCAGGGTCCGGCAACGCCCAAGGCATGAAAAAAATGAGCTGCCCCAGCTCCTTCTGGCTGCAGTGGGATGGGATGGGATGGGATGGGATGGGATGGCATGGCATGGCATGGCATGGCATGGCATGGCATGGTATGGCATGGCATGGCATGGCATGGGGAGAAAAGGAGATAAGTGAGGTTGCACATGAAAGTCATGGAAACAAGGCCAGGAGAAGTGTGAGACATCCCAACAGAAGTGATGGTCCATACCTGATGCTACCCAGGTTCAACCACACCATCCAGGGTGGATTCGTCCTCGATGGGGGCTTTCCTCTGCCTCCATCCACCATCCCTCCGTGTGCCACTAACCAGCCAAGTGTTTTCTCCCAAACATGAGCACTAATCAGACAGCATGTTGTGTTTAATTAGGACTCATAGCAAAGTGAATCAGCCTCCCCCCACCCGCCCCGCGGCAGGACGATGACTTCATCCGAGGCCAGGTGTTAGCAGATGGGTGCCAGCTCCACATGCATGCAGCCAAGCTTCTCTTAGCATTAATAAAATCCCTCCTCAACAGGCTCTGGAGAGGATGAAACCAGCCACAGGATCATCCACTCCTCAACCTTCCTGCCCGGACCCTCTCCTCTATCTCCTCTCACCATCCAAGAGCTGGTTGCCACTACCTGGCTTGTTCTTCTGAGGTTCTGTTTTTTGGAGCATACATCTCTGTTCTACAAAGCAGGACCTGATTTCCACTCCTGATCCTCCTTCCATCCATGAAACAAAAGGCAGGAGGCATTTGACTCATCACCACCGGGCACTGAGGCCAAGAACACGCATGGGAGCATCCAGAAGGTCATGAGAAACCTCCACGTGAAAATGGGATCCCGTAACAAAGAATGGGAATGAGGAACGAGGCCAGATTTCACAGGACACTCCAAAGCAGCTGGTGGCTTGGAAATGAAACAAAGCTGGATGTCTTAAAGAGGCTCTGGATGTCTTAAAGAGGGCTGGGACACAGCAGAGGAGACAGATCCACCCTTTTCAAATGAGCTGAAGCTGATACTTAACCAAAAGTGGACCAACAGTGGGTTTTTTGACAGTATCATCCGATTTATTCTAGGGGAGTGGATGGAAAAGGGTAGCTCAATTAGGAGTTTTACAGCTTTGGATGAGGACTGATGCTGAAGAAAGCCCCGTGGCCTTTCCCTCCAGCCAACAAGCAGGCAGGCCAGCACAATTTATCAGCTTTCTTCCAAAAAGGCACTCCCAAGCAGAGAACAGACGTGACAGCAGTGTGGATACAGCTCATCTTCTCCCCGGGAAGAAAACAGCCGCGTGAGGACGTTAATGTGAGGAAAATGTAGAGATTGGGAAGCTCAATGCAAAGGCAAAGTGGCCGCCTGGAGAAGATAATCAGCCTAGCAGGTCTTTTAGCATCATTAAGGGATCCTTGTCTCACTGTTACGTTGGTCACATTGCTAAGGGGACAATTTGTTCTGCTGGTTCCTGGTCAGACAAAGCTGTCCCTGACCTCCTGGGCGTGGCTGGGTGGCCCCTAGATGCAGATGTTGTTAGGGCAGGTGGTGAGGTGCTCAGAGATGTTCTCACCTCCATAGAGACCATGAGCAGTAATGGGAGCTCTCAGGAAGCTTTAGGACACAAACCTTCCTGTTGAGCTGGAGAAGTGGAAATCTTTCTTCATGGCCTTGTCTGAAAGAGGCTTTTTTGGCTCTGCGTTGATGACAAGCTGAAACCACGCAGAAAGCAAACATCTCCTCCCGAGGATTTATTTTTCTTCTTCTTGCGGAGCAAACTCCATCACTTTCCATTAAGGCTGCTTTTGCAGATTTTTCACCACACTGTATATTTCTGCTCTACTCCAGAACAGGGGAAAATGAGTCATGGAGCAGAGCATGGCAGGATCTGACAAATCCTCATGCTGACATAGTGGAGACACCTTCCCAGGACAACCTTCCCTGTGCTGAGATGGCCCCAGAGGGGAGATTAAGGTAACCTCTTACACCTCAAACAGTGCAATTGATTTTTCCTCTGCGTAGCCCTAAGCCCTTCCTACTGGTCACGCAGAGTCATTTCTGCTCTCCACCTCTTATAAAAGGTGTTGGCTGCTTGCTTTCTTGATATTAGTCCTCCCAAAGTCGTGGGTTCATGTGTTTCCCTTTTAGGAAGGAAGATTTGGGAGCCAGAGGGCAAAAAAAACCCCATATCTCAATTTTGATTTATCACCTCTCTAGTTAACCACTCTCTGAATAAGAAGCAGCGTTTGCAGCCCAGGGCGGGACCCAACACAAGGAAGCCCAGAGGTTTTTTCTGGTCCAGATGTGTCGGGTTTTCACGCAGATCTCCCCACCTCTCCGCAACCCGCTTCTGTTTCTGGGTGTCGCTGAGAGGCGAGCGATCCAGCTGAAGTCAGGATGTTTTATCGCTGTTCTGCTTTGCTGGCCAATTCAAACAGCCGTGTGATGCAACAGCCGTGGCTGAGGGTTGCACAAACTTTCCAGCCGGAGGAATTAATCTTTTAAATAGAACTACAGGGAGGGGGGGGGAGGGAAAAAAAGCAGTAAGCACAGAGGGCAGGCTCAGGGCATCCTTCCTGGAGCTGGTCTCTGCGAGACAGGCCACAGCACACGTTGTTCTGGCTCCCTTCCGTGAACTTTGCTACCATCGCATCGGTATTTGCTGTGGGGGTGCTTGGCTTGACTCGCTGCTTCTCGCCAGGCTCCAGCCTTGGAGGATCTGGTGCCTCGTGGAGGGGAACTGCTAAGGAGGGACGGCGCTGCCCCGAGTCCTGCAACCAGTGTCTTGGGGTGACCTTGAGCCAGTCCTCTTCCAGGATTGTCTCCCTCTTCCTCCTCCAGGTAGTTTTAAACTAGAGCAGGAGAGATTTAGACTACATATCAGGAAGAAGTTCTTTACAATGTGGGTGAAACATTGGCACAGGTTGCCCAGAGAGGTGGTGGAGGATCCATCCCTGGAGATATTCAAGGTCAGGCTGGATGGGGCTCTGAGCAACCTGATCTCGTTAAAGATGTCCCTGCTCGCTGCAGGGGGGTTGGACTAGATGGCCTTTAAAGGTCCCCTCCAGCCCAACACATTCCATGATTCTATGATCCAGCAGATCCACAGGTAACACTGTTGGCTGGGAGGAGCGAATGAGGATCACCCAGGTGGGCAGCTCTCCCAGATACTGGAATGGGGAAGATCCTGGGGGAGGGAACTTTACCCAAAAAAGGGCTCAAATCTCAGTACAGCAGCTATACACGTGGCCGCGTTCCCTCTGTGTCCTGCAACACAAGAATGGACAGACTGGGCCAATTCATCCTGCGGGCGATCCATCCCATGGACCACCCAGCTAATGATCCGTCTGGAGCAGTATCCTACCTCTGAAAGCAGGAAAGAAGGGGAGGGAAACAAAAAATTCCAGCCAACGTGGAGCAATTCCCTCCCAGCCTCCAACACCTTCAAATTCGAACAGTTCCTAAGGCAGAGGTGGATCTTTAGCTGGAAGAACCTTTTGGGGACAAGGAGGTGTTGAAGTTTTGGGATCCACATAAACTTTTTTTTTTTTTTTGTATTTGCAACATCCTGCAGTAACAATTCCCTGCTTTAGCTGTACGCGTGATGGGGAGCAGCTCCCTGTTCTGCCCAAACCTGCCCTGCACTAGTGTCACTTAGTGGTTCATCTGATCCCCAGTTCTGATGTCCTGATAGAGGGACCAGTGAGGAGCTGTCCCATGTGCCCTCTCCAGCCACCCTCAATTTAGCAGCTCCGTTCAAATCTGCCTCTGCCATCCCTCCAACAGGGGCTATCATATATCTTTGAACCTTCTTTCACTCCTCTTCTTCCCCTAGAAACTTTTAATGAGGTGTGATAAGGATAAACCAGAAGACCATCCGTGCGTTACCGGGGTGGTGGAAGACCCCAGGGAGCAGGCAGCAGCTGGCTGACACTTTGGCGACTCTCTGATCCCTTACATAACCACTGACACTGTTTGTTTTTCCTTCCTGACTCTTTTTGTGTGTGTGTGTGTGTGTGCTACTCCCGCATTCGCTGCTCCTAAAGCCGCTTATAATCGTGCTAAAGCCCCAGCTTAGCCAAACGCCGCTCTGGGTCCTGAATGACTCACTGGGCTGTTTCCTTCACCCCCCTTTGCAATAAAAAGCCTCCTCCATCCCTCCAGCAGCACAGAAAGACGCGTCTGACTCCAGCACCCCTTTCTCCACGTGCTCGCCCAACGCCAAAAGGCCTTTTTCCCCTTGCTAGGTCCAGATTCAACGTTTCCACGGCTTCTCCCCTGTGTGGGGACTCTGTTTTGAGACCCGCTGCCCACGAGATGACCAATTAGCTTCCTCAAAGGGTTGGCCAAGGCCTTGCTCATCCTCCTAAATACCAGCCTGCAGAATCCCAGAGCTCAAACTTGCAGACAGAGGCACGTGGCAGCTCAGGCTGGGCGTGAAAATGGGTGAGCAGGAGGCATTGATGAAGTCCTTTGCAAGGTAACGGCTGTGTTCTCGTGTATCACACCCAAATATTCTCGCCTTGCGAGTGTTGTCTCGATGGAGAATAACATATGCTGGTCTTGCTTTGTGCAATGTTGTCTTCTAGAACCTCTGTTGCCCTGTGCACGTGCAAATGCTCTCAACAGATGCACGCACACGCCTACTACCAAACCTTCTGCTGAAATCCCCACCTGCCAAACGCCAGCTACCGCCCACAATTTGCTCTTGCTAAGCCAGATCAGGAGTTTTGTGGTCTTGCTGAAACCTCCTCACTCTTCAGCTCTTCAGCATTAATCTGTAGCCCTGCCAGAAGACTACCCTGGTCTTTTTTTTTTTGTTTTGTTTTGTTTTTTTTTTGTTGATGCTTGTGTCTTTACTGGAAAGCAAATGAATTTTCATGCGCCCTGGAGCAAAAGCAGTATCTGGGCTTTGCATCTACTCCAGAAGGGCCCAATATATTTGCTGCTGGGAGAATATTGCACAACCAGGGAATGCCATCAGCGCACCACACTCCTCTTCACGGACCTGGGAGGATAGATGTGTTGGTAAACCTTTGCACACCTTCATGGTGCTTCGGGTCGATCCCCACGTCTGGAAACACTGTGCCAGGAGCTGCCCAAGTCTTTCCACGTACGATGTCTCTGTTTGACAAGAGACAGGGTGAACCACGGGGATAAAAGGCCAAAGTGAGTCCTTCAAAGGAAATTTTAAAAAGTTTTTTTGATCTTTGTAGGATCCTTCACACGCACTTGACAGTCTGATTAACTCCCAACACAGGCACACGAGGAGCTAGGGAGACAGAAATGGTCCAAGACAGGCTATTTTTAATGCCATCAGCCATGCTGCAGCTTCTCCAGCCCCAGTTTCTGACCCTTCTCCCCCCAGACCAGTCTCATAGCGGTGGCTCCAAGGTCTCAGCTTGGAGACAGCTTTTCCCTTTGTGATGCTAAACATCTAGAAAGGAATAATCAAATTATATCCACACGATTACATGAATGAGTGCATGAAGCATCCCATAGAGACTTCTCCCCTGTCCCTTTGCGAGGGCCATTGCATCGCTGAGGCTGGCAAATAGCCCCTCTGGGTTTCAAATGGGGCAATGGGAGGACTTGGTTTGCCACCTCTGATTGCTTTTCTTGAGCGGTTCTCAATGTGCTCACCTGGTTCCCACCAACCACGGCATGATGATGCTGTCTTTTCCAGGATCTTCAATTCTTGCTGCCATGGTTTTTAGGTGCTGCGCCCCATCCTGAGCCCTCTACCCTCTCGTAGCCTGAGAGGGTTCCATGTATGGAGGGTGGTCCCTCCACGCAGCCCCCGTGCTGGTGCACAACAAGTAGGAAACAGATGCTTCCCGGTCGCAGCTCCCGCTGGAGCGAGCGGCTGCGAGCACAATCCTGCTGCCGGGGTTTACGCAATTAGCGGATGAATCAGCAGCACATCTGGGCAGCCTGAGGAGGCTGCACAGTCACATTTTCCCCTCCATCCCATGCTTATGAGCTCTTAAGCCCCAGGAAGGCAACGGGCCAGCTAGGCCCGGCTGCTTGGCCGAGAAGTGGGACGGAGGGGAAGCTGGGTTGGCTTGCCTTTACAGGGGAAATATTAAAGGCTGCCATCAAAAACTAGGTCATGTCCCTTGCCCTGTGTCTTCTTGATCCAGGGGTGAGAAATCAGGTTTGCCTTCTGCAGACGGTGTTTTCAAGTTCTCCCTGCCCCAAACTTGGGTATGAAGGGGATGCATGGAACCTCCCTTCTTTCTCCCCCAGGTTTTGAAGCAGATGGTTGCTCCTGAGCTCAGCCCCATAGCACAGAGCTCCATGTCCTGCAGGGCCGGGTTTTATGAAGCCGAGTCAAGCCCATGGCAGCACAGTGGGTGACAGCCAACAGCAAGCTTTTCCCAAGCACAGGGTGAGCAGAAGGAGCTGGAAGGCTGGATGCAGTCAAGGGCAGGCTGGGGATGGAGAAGGGGATGCTGGAGATGGAGAAAGGGAGTCTGGGGATGGAGAAGAGGATGCTGGGGATGGAGAAGGGGAGGCTAAGGATGGAGGAGATTGGGGATGGAGAATAAAAGGCTGAGGATGGAGAAGGGGAGGCTGGTGATGGCAAAAGCAAAGCTGGGAATGGAGAAGGGACAGCCTTGCTTGCATTTGGGCTATGAGGTGAAGCCAGGCTAAGCAGCCACCTTTTACCCTTAGCTATTGGGTATATTTCCCCTAGCCCATCACCCAAATCTGCAAGCCACATGAGTCCCCATCCCAGAAATGCTCCTGCCCTCCAAGGGATGATTCTTCACCAGCAAGCAGCTGGAGGTCTGTTGGCTTTTTTTCTAGCCCTGCCTCACCAAGTCCCATTTACCACTTCTTACATCACACCCCATGTCTCCAGGACCCCTCGAAGAGCCTCACCCCGAGCTCGAGGGCTGGGCACGGGGATCGGGGTGCTCATCGGTGGGAGCAGCTCCCCGGAGCGACGTCGGCTCAGCCCTGGCGCTGTGGGAGGGGGAGCGGCTGGCGGGGGGCTGCCATCTCCCCGCTCGGCACAGTCAAGTGTCACTGCACATCAGCATCACCCTGCTCGGCGAAGGGATCGGCCACAAGCAGACAGGACCGGAGGCGGGAGAGGCGGTGCGGGGAGAGCATCCCTTCCCCCACCGCCCCGCTCCTTCTCCCAGCGCTTTCCCTGGCCCGAAATTCAGACCTTTCCCAGGATGCAAAAAAAAAAAATAAAGGCAGGGATGGGGGAGGAAGGTGTTTGCCTGCTGAAACAAAGACTTGGAGGGTCCTTGGTGAGCAATTCCCTTCCTGGGGTATGTCATTTCCTCCCCTGCCTCCTTGTTTCCGAAAGAATCGGGAGATCAGCCTGTGAAATCAGGAGATCTGGCCCAGAAGGTAAAAGGAGTGCATGGATCCCACGATATCACAGCACCACCAGCCCCTTCCGCAGCAAAAAAATCTGCTTTTCGGTGAAAAAAAAATAATAAAAAATCATAGAATCGCAAAATAGAAAGCTGGGCAGGCTGGGGAGATATTTCTGCAAATGGAGAGCTGGTTCCTTCGGGCTGTGGATCCCAGAGGTGAACATCTAGTTCTTCCCTCTGCTGAGAGGCATCAGCAAGCCCAAATTGGGCCCTCGGACCTCCCCCAGCAGGACATGGCCCCCGTGAAGTGTTGCAGATGGGTGGCCAAGTGCATCCCTCACCTTCAGTCATGACCTGGGGCGGAAGGGGACACCAGTGGGACACCTCCATGCTCCCATTTGATCTCTTTATTAATAAATAAGGAATGGTTGATCCAACACGGCTCAGCCACCAACATCCTTCCTCTCCCTCAAACTGCATCCTGGGAGGGAGAAGGAGGCAGAGAAGCAAGGAGAATTTCTCCAGCCAGCCTAGGTCAGGGGCTGCCCTGATTTTTCCATGCACAGCAGCCGATGCTCTTTCCAGATTATTAGATTTGAAGTGTTACACTCAAAACTTAGCGGCAGGCGAAAAGGGAGCAGACCTTATACACAGAGCAGGCAACAGAGAATTAGTCTCATTAATGGTGGAATCACAACAAAGCGTGTCATTTTTGTTACCCTCCTTGCAATGAGACCAACACGTAGCGTCCGAATTATCCAATTACCGCTAATTCCCATTGATAACGCAATTACAATCTTTACACGTTGGCTTCTGACAACCTCTGGTGCTGCGCTCGCCCTCGCTCAGAGCCATCAAGGCAAGTCAGCAGCAGCCCAGAATTTTTGCCGGAGGTGCTTTAGGACAGGAATGTTGCCCTGGTTGGTGTTGGGGGCCACTGATGCTGTTTTCATACCCTGCCAAGCAGCCAGTTGCTGGCACTTCTGTTTTACCGGTCAGTGAATCGGGTTATGGCACGATCCCTTCACTTTTTTTCCCAGTAGAATGTTTTTTTTTAGGGTGAAACCATACAATTGCGAAAAGCTTAGCTAAAGCCTGATGCTCGTTGCACAACCGCTGGGCAGATTTGCTGTCGCAGGCAGCAACGCTCCGCTGACCATCGGGCAATACGCTGTCATGGCTACAACTGGCTAAAAAAAGCTCCGTCCGAGCAAGTCCTCCAAGGCCTCAGAAGACCTTGCCCCTTGTCTCGTTAAGCTGAATGACCTAAAGGCAATGGTCATCCCTTATTTTCTGCACCACCAAGCCGTAAAAGCGCGTGTCCCCGAGTCCTCCCCGGAGCGACGCGTGCGCACGCACGAGGCTACGCCCAACCTCAGCGGAGCTGCGACCAGTCACGGGTCGTCCTCTCCGGCGTGGAGCCGCCCTAGCAGGATGCAGAAATGATGCAGAGGCAGCCTCTGCAGAAGAGCAGCGTCTCTGCAGGTCCTGCATCCTCTGGCACCTGCAGTGCCCTTAGGTCCATCCCACCCGCCGCGTTGTCCGACCAAGAAGAGGCCACTAGACCTCTGCCTTCCTCTTGGCCCCGAAAGGATACAGGTGACAAAACATTAATATTTACCGTGTTGCTACAGGATTTTTTTGCTGCTGAGGCCAAGCACGAATGCTGAACACCAAAGCTCTGTTTTTTCTTCCTTTTTCAGCTCCCTTTGGTTATGATTAGTGGCATTCCTTTAATTGCCATCACCCAATCTTTTGCACAGCGCGGTAGGTGCCCACCCATCTTCCAGTTAAGGCAGCTCAGGCGTGATGTGTGCCCTCAGACATCCTTGCCTAAGAAGAGCCTCAGGCTACTGGTTCGGAGGATGGCCAGAGCGGGGACGGCTGGGGAGGAAGAGGAGGAAGGTTTGCTCTCAGAGCTGGGTTGGAGAAGGACAGAACACTGCACGAGTGTGAGCTAATGGCAAGGAGAGATTTTTTTGAGCTTGTCAGGAGGAAGCATATGGCTGCCGCTGAGCTCTCAGGCTTATTTAGGATTTAGTGACTATTTGATCTCTTTTAATGCAGATGTTCAGCTCATCACGTAATGAGATCCCACCAGAGGAACCGTATTTTGATGCCTACCAGGGAGCTCAAGCCCCCCAAAATGCGTTGAGGAGAAAGAGCAGCTTTGTCAAGCCGCAACCGTTGTGCATGGCTGAGCACCCTGGGAGGGTGAAGGTGAGCTGGGGCACCTCGTGGATTTACACTGGGATGAGATCAACACACCAGTGTTGGGAGTCCAGTCAGCCTCCCAGGTCCTTCTGGCATCCTACGAGTTCTAAAATCTGATCGTTTTATCTTAAAGCACAGAAATTGTGAAGATTTTTGCCAAAACTTCTGTCCAGCCCCCTTTTCCCTTTTCCATGAGCCTTCTGTCCAAGCAGAGGCACCTCATTTTGGTGCAGGGACTACCCGCTCCACCGTTCTCCTGCCTCTTGCGGTGCTCCGTTACAAACATCAAAACCAAAAAGCAACCATGAATTGCAGAGAGAAGGGAAGGAGGGTGCAAAACACCAGAATTGCAACCCTGAAGCTGTGATCTGTTGTTGTACACAATGGATAGTCCAGGATCTCCCATCCTCAGGTTCGTAACGGGATCACTGGGCTGTGCTTGGAGCACTGGTGTGGGCAGTGTGGGATCTGGTGGGCATCACCTCACCTGAATTTCAGTTTGCATGTAGGTGGAGCGTGTCGCCCCCATACCCCGTAGCCTAGGGACATGGAGGGGAGTCTAAGGCTGGAGTTAGCTGCCTGCTCATCTTGCTGGCTGAGAAGCTAAAATGCTTTCCAGCAGAAATTCTGGCTATTTCGGAACATTAAATTTCTCTGTCTTCCAAACTGGCTCATGCTGTGGGGTCCCCACAAGCTTGCGAAAATGTGTCACATCCTACCAGGGCAACTCCAAAATCCCACTGCCCTCACTGCAAGATTTATCTCGAGATCCGAAAGTTTATTAAGACTTGAAAAGGCTTTTCCCAACTGCAACCCTGATCCTGACCAGGTCTGAAGCTGGAGCAGCGAGTCAGAGAGCAGGTGAAGATGACTCAAGGCGATGGTCTGGGCCAGGAGCTGCGTGCTTTCGTGGTTGGCACTGGACCATGGGAAGATGAGGGCGATGAATGTGTCCTGCCTCCATCCCTCTCTCCCGGCTGCTGCTCCCCGCTGTGCTGCCTCCTCTCCTGCTTCACCTCCAAGCCTCCTTGGGAGGACAAATTGTACAGAAACTTCCAAAAGCCTCCTTTGGGAGCGCCAGTGCTCGGCAGCCAGCCCTCCGTCAGCTGCAAGAGAGCACGTCTGGCATCTCTCCACATCGGTCACCGCGTCTTTTACACGGCATCTATAACGGGAAAGCACGCAGGAAAGGACGTGACTTCAGAGGGCTCCATGCAGCGGAGCAGCAAAGGCTGGTAATATCTACCCAGACCTCTGAAGGGTCGTGCCAGGCAGCATTTTGCTGCTCAAAAGCAGTTTTGATCCTTCAGGTCATGCTATGCTGATGCAGGATGGGGCCGGCTTCCCCTGAGGGGGATGCCCCAGGACTGGCCATGCCTTAGGAGATGAAGAAGCTGCACCTCAAGCCTGGAGGTGGCCAGTTTTAGCACATCCTTGCAGATAAACAACCCAAAGTATTTGCAGCAAACGCAGGCTGGTCATAAGCATTTACTGGCTTTAGTCGTGCTGCTTTCTGAGCTCATCTAGGGGCTTCACAGTTTCATTGCATGGAAAAAAATCTGAGAGATGGGTTTTCTTCTGCATTCAAGTGGCATTCATCAGTTTTCACAGGCTGGTGAGGTGGGAAGCACAGCGCAGGTCTGGGCACAGACAAAGCAAATTTAAGACAGTGCCCTGATCATATATCTCTGGAATCCCCTTTTTTTTCCACAATTTTCCTGCCCAAAGCTCGCCCCGGCATCGCTACCTTCTCACTACACGGTAATTGAACTCTCCACAAGTCCTTCCGAGCACAGGGCTCTTAAAAAAAGACAACGCTGCATATCTTGACATTTAATTAAAGGGATGTGTGCAGCTGATCAGGGATGTAGAGTGCACAGCACCGGGCCAGGAGAGCTGTTAGCTGAGTGCCCTTGACGGAGCTCGAACGAGCTGGTGGGCACGGGGAGAGGGAGAGGTTGGGAAACCCATTTCAATTAAGACGCTGAGGCGTGAAAGCCCTCTTGACCTCATTGCTCTTTGCACAAATTACCCCGATCTCCCCTTACCTCCATCCCAGATGGTTCCTGGGAGGTTTACCCAGTGAAGCATCCCTGCAGAGAGAAGCGGGAGAAGGACAGAGGACTAGCAGCATCAGCCAAACAGAGGCTGTGTGGCCATGCTGAGCAAGGGTTTTTATCAGCGCTTCTCCCCACAGGACCCAGAGGGGACTATAGGGACAACCAGCCAGCACCAACCCTGCCTCCTCTATGGCTGATGTTGTACCACGACACATATTTTCAAGGCAAACAGTGCAAATGAGGGGCCTTCTTTCCTTTTTATCACCTCCTGCAGGTAAACCCTGAGTAGTAAAAGCATCTCTACTCACTTACGAGAGGAGGTTGTAGCAAACCAGCCCTTCAAGAGAGTCTGGTTGGGGGCTGGCAGGTCCTTCAGCATCCTTCCTCTGGCTCACAAAGCTACAAGGATGAGAGGAAAACGGAGGAGCAGCTTCCAGACCCATGAAGCCACAGCACTGGACTCTGCCCCATCTCTCTGACACGATCCCTGTTTCTCCACCAGCTGGGATGGGTCTTGCAGGTGCTGGGTGTGTGCATGGGTGAGGGATGAACAAAGGCAACTCTAAAAGCTCTGCATGTGTTGGCCACATGTCTCCATCCACGTGTTTGAAAGCCTGGCACCCCGCCACAGCAGGACCCCCTGGGATACCCAGCACGGTTTTCTCTGCGTCTTTCTCCAGTGCAAGGAAAAGATGCCCTTGGTGAGTCCTCCCCTGTGTTAATGAGCCAGGAGATGCTGCAGGAGATCTCTCCACTATAATTACTGTGGGCAGAGCCTTCCCCTGAGCAGGGGATGTTTAAGGGAAGCAGAAATGGAGAAGGAAGGAGATAGATTATCCCGTGCTGATTCACATCGCTGTCAGGTGATGGCCACGTCTGGAGGAAGGAGAATTGCAAAGGGGATGGATTCAGTGCCCAGATGGCTGTTCATCCCAAGGATCACTGGCATTGCAGATGCACCCTGCTCAAAAGTGGGTGAATCCGCACATCTCCACCCCCTCCAGACCATCTTACCTTTTAGCACAATGTTTTCCCACATTTTCCCTGCCTGCCCTGGCTCAGGACGCATGCGGATTTCTGGCACCTTGGAAATCTTGGGTAATCCTTCAACGGACCAAATTTCTCAAGGTCCTCGGTTGGTGTTTGGCCATCAGCAACCTGCCACGGGGGTGTCTTTGATTTGGCCAAGGTCAGATGAGGTGACATTAGAGGTGGGATCCTGCAGGATGGGGCCCTTCGCAGCCTTCAGCAGGATTCGGGAGCGATGCTGTAAGGCTTATAAAAGTGGACTCCTTCCCCCAGCCGCCCCCGAATATGGCACGTGCAGATCATCAGCTAAAAGCCTGATGTGGGCAGACAGCCCACGGTTGTTTCTCTAAATAAACCTTTCCCTCCCTGGCTGACTCTCCATCTCTCTGCAATGGGATGGATTTATTTCTTGGGTTCATATCAGGGCCTGGAGTTTTTCAGCACCAGCCTCACTCCCTGCAAGGAACCTGCAACTCCTTGGACCTCTCATGCTCTAGCAAAGTCATTTTCTGCTTTCTCTCTCCTGCCACAGAAATGCAGGACCCGGTGTCACCCATGCTACTTTGCAGAGTGTTTGGCAGCAGAGATAACTCATACATCAGGCAAGCACGTTGCTGTGTCCCCTTATAAAGTGGCAAACACCCTCCAGGCCATGAGTTACAAGCATGGTGCTTCCCTCAAAGCCTGTTTTGCTTGTGACCAGGCCCCCCAGGCCCACGACAACCCAAGGTGTTACTCCTGCAGGTCTGAGCAGTCGGATGATGCAGAGGGACCTCATTTGCAAGAGCCTCTCCACACGGTGATCTCCGTGCCAGCAGCATTAGGGCAATTTATCGCTTGACCCCAGCTCGAGAATGCAATCTGTCATGCTTGGCTTGACCTATTGGACAGATCATCATTATGTGGGGAACTTTTTTTCTCGCCAACGTGTAAGAACAAGGGGAAGGGAGGGATGGAGAGAGGAAGAAAGGGGCAGTGGGGAGGAAAGACACAGTGCCTGGACATCTTTTCTCACATGTCTCTTTCCACAGTCAGGCCACAAAGAGCACGTTGGGTCTGGTGTAGCATCAGTAAGTGCTTTATGGAGGGGATTGCCTGCAGCACCTGGTGGCATGGACCTGGGAGGCTGACTCTCTTGCTCTGTGTCTGACTGCCCTTTTCCCATAATATTTTCCTCCCAGCATCACACGTATCGCTGCTCACCATGGTATCTCTTACAGCCTCTTGACCCTTCCCATTGCTGTGTCCTGGCAGAAGCTCTGGATGGGTCCCAGATGCTCTGCAGGGACCCTTCTTTACTTCTCCACCCTGGAACCATCTGGGACTGAGTTTCCTTAAGAAAGCGCAATCCAAAAATTATCCCCCCTTAGCCTCCCTGGCATGCAGTTATTACAGGGTTGTTTTTTTTTTGCCAAAAATATGCAATTCCATGAATTCAAAGGCCAGATTCAGCCCAAGAAATGGCCAGCTTCAGCGAAGAAACAGGAGAGTCATCTTTGCCTTCTTAACCATCTGCCCACATTCTAGTTTGGGTGTTAGTGAGAGCAGACAGGGGAACAGCACGGGGCTGAAGATCATAGATTCATAGAATTATGGAATGGTTTGGGTGAGAAGGGACTTTTAAAGGTCATCTAGTCCAGCCCCCCTGCAGAGAACAGGGACATCTTCAATTAGATCAGATTGCCCAGAGCCCCATTCAATTTGACCTTGAATGTCTCCAAGGATGGGGCATCCACCACTTCTATGGGCAACCTGTGCCAGTGTTTCACCAACCTCACTGTAAAGAATTTCTTCCATCAGTAGCAACACCCCGTTCCCACATGGCTGGTGATGTTCTTCCAGGAAGGTTTGCAGTAAGAAATGAGAGAACTCAGCCCTGCTAAGAAAACACCTGCAAAAACATTTAGTGAGCCCCAGACATCTGGCTTAAACCAAACGTGTCCCAAGCATTTTCCAGAGGAGAGGGACAGAAAAATACCAACAACAGCTTTCCCAAGAGCCCTTTGTTCAGGATTTCTGGCACAGCTGGGCATGTCAGGAGTTATTTATGGGTTGTTTCTTTTTTAGCCTGCTGTGATCAATAGGTGTGACCCATCACACAATCCAATACCATATCAGCAATCATAGCAGGGGAGCAAAGATTTTCCTCTCTGCAATTATAATGCCACGCACCGAGTTGTCCTTCAAGGAGGGGAAGAGACAATTGCTCCCTGCAAGCTGCAGAGAAGAGCTGGTACCCTCCTCTATTTATACCTATGGAGTTCCAACAGGCCACCTCTAGGTGCTTCAATACTTCATGAGCTTTGCAGACCTCATCCTCATCACCTGCTAAAAACCATTATAGGAACAAATAACAAATGAACCCAGCAAGCCTGTATTGACCCAGCTGGAGTACATCTAGCACTACCTGTGCTGCTGAAGGTCCTGATGACCTTGCCGTGGTCATGGCATCCTTCATCTCCAGGTCTTCCTTAGCATGCCGCCTGGATCAGCAAGTTCCTTCCAGACAGCAGTAGCACGCAACAGAAATTTAGGGAGTTAACCACACTTTCCTGCTCAGAGAGATGCAGACAACATACGCGCCCAACATCAGAGGGACATGGACCTGTTGGAGCGAGTCCAGAGGAGGCCACAAAGATGCTCAGAGGCTGGAGCATCTCCTCTGTAAGGAGAGGCTGAGGGAGTTGGGACTGTTCAGGCTGGAGAAGAGAAGGCTCCAAAAGGGGAGACCTTAGAGCAGCCTCCCTGGTCTTAAAGGGGGACACAGGAGAGATGGGGAGGGGCTCTTCATCAGGGAGTGTAGGGATAGGATGAGGGGTGACTGTTTCATTCTGAAAGAGAGTAGATTTTTTGCTGAAAGAGTGGTGAAGCAGTGGGACAGGCTGCCCAGGGAAGCGGTGGAGTGACCAACCCTGGAAGTGTTTAAAAAAATGTGTAGATGGGGCACTTTGGGACATGGTTTAGTGGTCGTGGTGGTGTGGGGTTGACAGTTGGACTTGATGATCTTAGAGGTCTTTTCCAACCTTAACGATTCTATGATACTATGACTAGATATTAGGAAGAAATTCTTTCCTGTGAGGGTGGTGAGACCCTGGCCCAGGTTGCCCAGAGAAGCTGTGGGAGTCCCTCCCTGGCAGTGCCCAAGGCCAGGTTGGACGGGGCTTGGAGCAACCTGGGCTGGTGGGAGGGGTCTCTGCCCAGGGCAGGGGCTTGGAACAAGGTGATCTTCAAGGTTTCTTCCAATCTAAACCATTTGGTGATTCTGTGATTCTATGAACTTCTAAAAGAGATGTGTTAGGACACAGGGTGCTGCTCCTGATCCGTGTTCATGGTGAAAACAGAGCTCCTGAGGGTGGGATCATGGAGGAGGAGGCAGTGTTGAGCAGTTGTCAGCAGCCCTGCTCCCAGGCAACACTCAGATCTCCAAAGAAAGGGTCCTCACCAACCACACACAGCTCTCTGGTCCCTAACCCAGACCTGGTTCTTGCTGGGGTTCACCCCATGGTGGGACAGGACGTGACATTGTTCCCTTTATCTATAAAAGCACCTACCCCCTTAGATGAGATGAGACCTCACACAGACAGAGCTGAGACACTCTTTGGCTCTCATCCAGCAATGACATCTGAAGATTTACAGCCTGTGTCCCTCTCAAGTTGTTTTGCTTAAGTAAATACCACGAGTTATCTCAATGCCAAGCAATGAAAATGAAGGTCTCATCTTCTCTCCATGGCTACTCCAACTCATTACTTCAGGAGCAGCAGTGATTTCAGTGCCCTGCACCAGCAAAGACCTCCAGCAGCTGCTCACCCCTTGGGTCAAGCTCTTGCACCTCAGTGCTTCATCCCCTCCTTTTTTGCTAAATTAGTTCAGTTTCCTGCCTCACGGCTCCCCTTGCTCCCCTTCTTTTGGAATGTCCATATGTTGTTGCTGGAGTGACAATCGACAATTGTTGAAGGAATCTCCAGAAGCTGTTGCTCTGGCATGGACTAAGGGTGCAGCATCCACTGCTCCAGACTGTGAATACACGAGAAAGACAAATGATTGGATGCATGGAGCTGGTGGATGGCCCAGAGAAATTGCATGAAGCAGGGTTTGGGCCATTTCCAGAAAAGATCTTTGATAGCACATTGCCAGACATTGGTATAAAGTCTATCTGCACATGCTAAAGGACATCAGAGAGCTCATGTCACTGAAGGGGACACTGAGGTACCCAAATTAGAAGCACAGTCATTATAAACCACTCTCCAGCAGATAGAAAACACTCTTTATGGGTGAAAACATTGCTTCTCTCTGCTTGGGTATATGCTTTAATCCCCACAGGAGGATTTTGCATTCCAAAGGTCACCATCACGCGCCCGATGTTTCTCGAGAGCTCGTAAAATTAGGAGTAAAGTTACAACCTTATCACCACCCCTGCGCACACACGGCATCATCTTACGCTCCTTCGCAGGGACAAGGAGCTCTTTTTCTGTATTGTAGTAGGAATGCACGGGCTCCTGTTCCCACCCCAGATGGCATACCCGAGAGCAACGGCTCCGGATGGACATGTCACAATAAAATCTCCTTGCTATTTATCCAGTGCCTATGACCTTCAGCTGTTGCTACATCACGCTAGGCATAGCACAGACATATTTTAAAGCAACCTGGAGGTCAGTTCTGGAAGGTTCGTGACGTTTTCCAAGGGGTCGTTACATGCATTGACTCTGAACCTTTTCAGAATGTGGCTAACAACTTAATTTTTTTCTATCCGGATCATAATTTCTGGGGTTAAACTTAGTACTTAAAAACACAGATGGGCTCAGTTTAAAGACTGGGAGAGGATCCAATTGTAAGTTCTCCAGCTGGTAAAACACCCTCACTGTTGAAAAACGGGTGAACTTGGGAATTCAGGCAGCTACATCTTCCCATAGCTGCCTTTTGCCGTGCCTTTTCCCAGCTACACCGAGGAGCCATAAACCCCCAGAAAGGTCTTCACAGCGCAAATGGTGTCAGTCCATGACCCGCTCACCTCTTAACCTCTCCTTGCACAAACCCAACCGACCCCTTTCCATCTCTGGCCGCGGATCAGGTTTCTCAGGCCATTATAAATGTGGCATTTGCCTGAACATCCTTCAATTTTTCTTTGTTCCCTCTGAACCACAGGATGCAGCGCTGACCCTTGGTGGGACATGGAGCTCTTTGGCTGATACATCCCTCAGCCTCTCAGCTACCTTTGCTCATAAAGCATATTCCATACAATTCTATACGAATTCATCACGTGCGTGGGCATTAGGCATCTTCTCTGTTAGCCTGGGCTCAAAACTCAGCTGCTGTGCATGGGCAGGAGCACACAGCAGACTTAGCTTTGACTGTGTGGTGCTCCAGCACCAGAAGGGACCCTTGGTGGGCTTTACATGGCCCAGCGGTGAGCTGAGCTGGGAGGAGGGATTACAGCAGTGTGTGAGGGAATGAGGGAGACTATCTGAAGATGAAATTAGTTTTGAGGGCTGAGCCCTGTGCGAGAAGGAGGGATTCACTCTCCCTGCTCCAGCAGAGCCTCAGGGAGGTGTTTCCACTTGAAAAAAACCAGAGGTATTTTCAGTCAAAACCTGCTTTGGATTCCCCTTGCCTGGCTCTGCATAGCGGGGATCTGGGCAGCTTGATGACCAGAAGGATGGGAGCACAGGTGTGATCAGTGAGCATTAAGAAACCATTCCTGTGCGATGGGACAGAGGGTCAGAGCGGATCCTCTTCATGCTGCTTGAGTCCAGGGCTCTCATTTAGGGACCTTGTTTGCTTTCAGCAGAGTGAAATCTCTGAAGAGGGTGGCTTAGATCAAGCCAAAGTCCTGCTGACTTTCAAAAGAACTCGGGTATTGATTTCTGGGGACTGTGCTTCTCCCTGGAGGACTGGAAAAAGCCCAAGGCGGTTGCCTAGGATGCTTGTAAACTCTGGCTCTGAGAACAGCCTTGTTTAACGAGGACCTTTCCTAATGCGATTTGAGTCTAAGGTCATTCCCCCAGGCTGCTCTCCGGCAAGCAGACAGCAAGGGGCTGGAGGATCTGCTAGCCAAGGCTACCCTCCCTGAAAGAGTATCTGAAAAGCAGGTTAGAAAGCTTTTCTCCCAAAAAGCTTTCCTGTGGCAAAGTGCCAGAGATTTCCACCTTGATGAAGTCGCTGATCTGGTGAACCCAGGGTGAAGCCTACACAACGCAGAGCTGGAAGACGCTAATTTACTACCCAAAGAACGTGGCAGAGAGCTGCTAAAATTAGCCCAGAAATCAGTCCTTTGTGTTGTGGGTTCAGTAAAAAAAGCCGTCTGCGGCCATCTGAAACGAGTGGGGACATGAGCAGGAGCAGTGCAGGTGTCTCCTGCACAGGGAGCTGAGATGGCTGAAGCTCCTCAGTTTCCCACCTCGAATAGCTGGATGTAAACACTCGCGAACACAGATGGCAACTCATATGGGCTGATATCTTAGCTGCAAGAGGAAACAGACAGTATTTTATCTTCACCAAGGATTGCCACCATAGGTGATGCGAAGAGAGACGCTACGCCATGTCTACCTGCTCTGTGTAGGTGCCTCAAATACTCCAAGGACACCTACGGTGCTGGTGGACGTGGGCGTGGGCAGGTGAACTGAGCTCCAACCGAAACAGCTGACACAGCTGGGAGAGCTGCTCACCTGGTGTTGATGTGGACACCAAGGTGGCAGGACAGCACCCAGACGCTGCTGGCAAAGAGCGGGTGCGTTTGCTCATCATAGAGTCACAGAATGTTGGGTGTTGGAAGGAACCTCTAGAGCTCACCCAGTCCAGCCCCCTGCCAGAGCAGGATCACCCAGGGCAGCCACACAGAAACGCGTCCAGAAGGGTTTGAAAGTCTCATCTGCAGCTGGGTGCCTTAATGCAGCTCAATCTCAGGCCAGCAAAGTCCTTGCAACATCAGCTGCTATTTTCTTCAGTGCTGCATCAACATCTGCAGATATGACGGAGACCCCATGATCCTTCTTTGCGGGACGACACAGTTTTTTGGGGAGCAGGTGCTCTAGGTCCATCCTCGCCCCTTTAAATACCAAACACTGGAGCAGGCAGTCTGAGAACGGCCCTCGATACACACGTCTCTACTATCTTTAACTACTGTCGGCCTCTCGCTGATTCCAACGTGGACTTAAGGGTGGCCCCGTGGTCTTCTCAAACACATGCAAGAAAAAGGTCCCCACTCTTTCCTCACTGAACGTGAACCCAAGGGTGTGGAAAGCTGCCAAAACCCGAGCTCTGCCTGCGGGTTGGCATGATGGATGGCAGAGCTCAGCTGAGAGCTGTTTAATTTGGGTGAAAGACACCACGTGGGAAGTAGCCCTGCCTGAGCTCCCAAGGTGTGTAGGAGCCAGCTTGGTTTCATCTCAGCTGCATCTTGCTTCGGAGGAAAAGACAGGCCAGGAGCTGGGGAGGGGGATGGAGGTTAGGACAAATCTCTCCATTCACTTCTGCGGGGATGAGAGCAGCAGCGAAGCTGTCAATGGGTGCCGGGCAGTTTCTCCACCGAAGGACTGTGGCAGGTCGTGTGTGGCACTCGAAGAGGAGGTCATCTGGAGCGTGCCTGCCTTGGCCAGCTCTCCCAGCTTGCACCCTTGGGTTCTCACCTGGAGAAAGCCCTGAGACCTTTTCCCAGCACAACCAGCCCGGCCTCTCTCTGTGTCCCTTCAGCATCACTACTTCAACTCCCTTGGACTTGGGGAGGGAAGATATGAAACAGAACCCCACACAATACCCCAAAGATCTCTATTTCTTCTCCTTCTCCTCAATATCCAGCCAAAATCTAGAGCCATCAGTATCTGCACGAGTTCCTTGGGGAGACCTCTTTGGTCTCGAGCATGTTCAGCATGTCACAAAGCTCTAGCTGGTGACGAGACAGCCCTTGGCACTGGTATTTCTAAGCACCCCCAAACCATCTGCTCTCGTTTCATCCCTCTTCTGGGTCCTTGTGAGGAGGAGGAGACTCCAGCTGAGAGAAAGGGACAGGCCGCCCACTTGCGCTGAGTAACCATTGCCAAATTGGATGCCAGCACATACACGCGCTCACACACACGCACATACACACACAAAAATATTTCCACTGAGGTTGCGGTGAACAATGGTCTCTTGATTATTCGCTGTCTTAAACACATATGCCTTTGGCAGTCCTCCACGGAGAACAGGCAGCTCAAGCGCTGACCTTCCCACTCTTGGACCGACTTGCCAACGTTTCTACATCCAACGTTACTAGCTGAGGGGGTGTTTCATCAGCGAAGAACAGGACATGATCTCTTCCCTGGGAGTTTGCAAGCTGAAGGTAGACCAGTGGGCAAAGGCTTGAGCCGCGTCCTAATGGCTGGTGCTGAGAAAACACCTCTTGCCCATCTCCCTACACACAACCCCAAACCCATCTTGTTATCATCTTCCTTGAATCATTGCCCTGGTGTCTGCAAATCCCTGGGAAGAGGTTAGGGAGAGTCCAGCCACCAGCTGAGGCTCGTCAGTCCTGTTTCCAATGACATGAGTGGAGACACCCCAGCTGGCTCCGTGCTGGGCAGCCCTAAGTCCAGGTGCCCAAGAGTCACATCCCCACAACATCCTAACTGAACGATGAGTGCCATTGATGGAGGAAGCCCTGGAGGATGTTTGAACCCAGGAGATGTGAGGAACTGGGCAAAGTCCTGCTTACACAAGGTGAGGACGTGTGGATGGTCCGTGTGGGAGAGAAACCAGAGCGGCTGTCCGGAGTTGGCCGCTTCATAAAGCAAAGGGAAAAAGGACAGATTTTTGGAGGCGTTCGTTCTGAGCATTATCTGTGATACTCATGGAGGTCTTCATTCAGCCCTAATCTGTCCTCCCTGTTAGTTCCTCTGTGCCTGGAGAGAGACTTCCAGAGACCCCATCAATCCCCAGCTATGCAAGATTTTGCACAGTCTACAAATAGTTGATACTTGCTGAAAAGAGCAGATCTGAAACCACAGTTGGCAAATTGCATCAACAAGCATATTCTCAGCGAGGCATTGTTCCAGTTTGTATATGTCTGAAAAGAACTGTTCAGGCATATGTTAAAGTTGGCACCTTCTCCCTGGGACTCGCTATAATCTGACGGCTGGAGCATGATAACCGCATCGAGATGCACAAAACACTCAGCAAATAAGGGAAAACAAAGTCCACTCGAGATGTTAGCGGGGCCGTGATGAGGACAAGGAGCAGAGGTAGAGCAATGTCCTGTGGAGAGGGCACTCGTGCTGGCCTGACGTAGAAAATGACGACATCTGCAAGCACTTCTTGGAAAGGGATCAACAGCGGCGTAGAAGAGGAGAGCAGAAAACCTGCTGCCCCAATGCTCGTCCCAGGATAATCCTTAGAAAAATACTCAGCAATTGAAATGGGAGAGGAGGCTAGCGCTGCTTGAACTCAAACCTTGTGACGTGTCCCACAGGCCCTGGGCTTCAACCCAACTCCTTGCAGCGAGGATGGACTCGGTGGGGACACACACAGCACATGACGGTCTCTCAGCCCTCAGAGGTCTGGACCTTACAAAAACCTCTCCTTTGCGTCAATGAGGAAGAGGAGATAGAAAATGCTGCTGCTCAGGCCATTGAGGTTACATCCATCAGGACTCTGGTCTTTTTGGTAGAGACCTCACCATCAGGAAACCCCCTGAACCGAAAAGGCTGAAGAATATTAGGGGTGAGGACTGTTCTTTGGGTGTCTACATAGGGCTGCTGCTGGGGATAAGTTGCTGTGCTGAGCTGGTGGAGCATCACTGGAACATCTTCTGAGCTACACAACCAACCCTGCCCCATCCTGAGCATATGCTGGGAAGGGAAGGACACATGTTTTCTCCTTTCATCCTCTCCCATCCCCTCAGAGTGTGCAGAATTACCTCAGTCCCATTTGGAGGGTTGGAGAGAGGAGCTAGAGCCCATCTCCCCTCTCCCCTCGGATGCATCTGTCTCAGCGTTGGTGCTCAGTCTTGGAGGTATGTGGCCAGGTCACGATTGGAGAGGGGTTCATCTGAGACCAGGAAGCTCATGTGTGAGATACCCCATACCCTCACACATCTTCTGAAAGAGGCTGCACCTCCCTGCTCAGGGGAGACCAGGCTGCCTCTGAGCCCAGGGTTGCTTTGCATGGAGAGGGGTTATCCTGCCAGGTCCTGAGCACGTCTTCATTTCTGGTGGAGCAATCCCAGCAGACACATCTGACCTGACCTCCTCCATCCCCCATTGGCAGCCCTGCTCTGTCCCTTTGCCCTGCCAGATTTACAGCCAGAAGGACCACCCAGTTGTCCATATGGGACCTCAACCACTCCGTTACTCAGCAGAGCTGGAGAGAAGCAGCAGAGTCCCACCCAGAGGAGTAGCTTTGTCCCAAGCTCTAATCCCAGTCCCCAAAGGTGACTACAGGTAAGTCAGAGGGCCTCAGTTGCCCTTTGCATCCAAGGAGGATCACGCACAGGCCCTGGAGCTCTGCCAGCAGGGAACTGAACAGAGAAATACTCGCAGCCTGCAGTTGTGTGGGAGCAGTCAAGTGCCTGCCTGGTGTTATTAGCAGGAAGAGTTAATTAACCTGAGCTGCCATTTCACTGGAAAGGAGCAGAAATAAGTGGCAGCGACTCCTGGTGAGCAGGAGCAGTGTAACCACCCAACATCCGTGGAAGGGGCCAAAGGGAGAACAGGAGCTCCTGCAGCAGCCCCAGCTGGGGTGAAGCTGGGAGCAGGGGCATGTGCCACCAACCTCCCCATGCGTTGGAGCTCCTCTCCATGGATGGCATCGTGAGCCTTTCATTTTCCTTTTGCCCCTGGCATCTCTCATATCTCCTTGGAGAAGTTAACTCCACTCAACACCACCCTCAGGAGCTGCCTTGCCTTCAGTTTGAGTCCGTGGCCAAACCTGCATATCATTTACATCTCCCTTTTCTAGCTAAATCATGTAAGAGGGAGTTTGCCCCTTCTGCTCACTCAGGTTCTTGGCCTCTCCATGGGGTGGGAAAAGAAGCTTTTGTCTCCCACATTGCCTTTATTTCCCCCTCTCGGCCCCACTGAAGGTCTCCAGGGGTTCGGGCTGTGCCATAGGGCTCGGACCCTGGTGATGGGGGGCAGGCAAGGGCCAAAATGGGTTTTTCACAGTCTCAAGGTGGATGTAGGCAGACACAGCTCTCACCTTCAACCCAACAGCGAGGGGCTGCCCGTGCCCCACCTCCCCAAACACCAGCACCTCCCCTGACCCAGAGAGGGTGAGGGTTCAGCTATATGGGGGGTTAGCGCTCGTTTTGAGGGCACAGGAAGAGATGATAAGACGCAACGAGGTGACAGAACCACGGCACCGTCGGACCTCAACTGTCCCCCGGGATGCGGAGGGGAGTGGGAAGCGATGCTGGGGGAGATGCCCGTGCAGCATCCCACCGTCCCTATCCGGAGCCATGGCCTGACCTGGGGGTGGGGTGAAGGAGGGAGGGGGGTGGCGAGGGAAGAGTTAAAGGCAAGGCGAGCAGATCCTCCCCTCCATCCTTCCCTTCCTCGCTGTTAGGCTGCCGCTTTGACAGGGGGTGGGGTCGAGGCCGGCCGCCGTTTTGCCGCAAGAAGGGGGAGGAAACGTGGCTGCGAGTGTGTGTGTGTGTGTGTCTCGGGGTGTGTGTTGGTGACATATGACAAAAATGAGATGAGACCCCTCGGACGGGAGCGGCCACCCGGCTGCCGCGCATCCGACGCCGCTTGATCCCTCCCCGCCGGGGTCCCTGCCCAACGCTGCCCACCGGGGACCCCCCCTCCGCGTCCCCCCCCTACACCTCCCTGCACCCCAGCAGCCCCGTCAAGAGTAAGCCTCGGGGATGGGGAGGGAACTGGGAGGAACTGGGAAGCGGTACTGGGGAAGGGGAGGACTTCGGGACGTGGCGGGGGGGGGATGCTCGGAGAGATGCGGGGTGCACCGGGGAGGGGGGGGGGGGGGGGACCTGCTGCTGGAGCTTCGCTCGCCTGAATCACCCACCCAGATATAATTTGAGGTGGAAATTTTGGGGAGGGGGGTGTTGGAGGATGAGCTGCCGGCGCCGATTTCGGGTGTGATGGAGCGAGGTGATGTGGGGAGGGTGGGGGGGAAAGGCTTGTTTGTGCCTAAAGTCGCAGCTGCTTGGATTTGGCCCCGCGGGGCCGTTTGGATGTGACAGCACCCAAAAATAGAGTGTAAGGGCGGGGGGAGAGGAGGGGGAAAGGGGGCAGACCTGTTTGCCAGTGCCCAGCAGGATCAGGTTATTCCCAGCGCCCCCCTCCCCAACCCGCCCCTTCCTTAGCTTCTTCTATTTATTTCTTTATTTCTTTTGCAGTGATGTCAGGGAGGGGAGCGGTGGTTGGGGATTTGGGAGGGGGGATCCAGGAGGGCGGGGGGGGTGGGGAAGGTAGATTTGGATTCGAGCAAAGGAGGTTGCTGGCGGCCGAGTGATTAACGTGCAGTTGCTGGGAATTATGTCATCTGCTTCGGTGCTGGGTGGCCCTCGCCCAACAGCGGTGGGGAGGGAGGAAGGGTTGGGGGGGACACACACATGGGGCTCCCCGCTCGGGACTTCACCCAAGGAAGCACCGATTGCCTCCCCGGTTTTGCGAGGATGCGGGAGTCGAGCGTTTCCCCCTCGCCCCACCCCGTTGTAACCCCCAAGCTGTGGGTTCACATCAGCTGTGGGTACAAACCCACCCCACTGCCCCCTCTGCTCTCCACTCCCAGGGTGTCCAGGCTCAGGGGCTCCAGCCCTGTGCAAGAGAGGAGCAAGTTGAGGCTCTTCCCCGTGGCTCATCCTGCTCCCTGGCCCGGTGGCCAGGTTTGTAGCATGGGGATGAAGGCATGGTGATGAAGGCAGGAATCCCCTCTGCCAGCTCCCCAGTAGAGAGTAGGGCTGGAGCTGCTGCACTGCAGCACTGAGCCCCATCTAGGGGTATGGGTATGCTCGGAGGGGAGGACAGAGACCCCCTCTTCCACACTTACCCCCTCCTCAGAGCCAAGGAGAGAGCCTGGGGGACCTGTGGCTTCGAGCATTTCCCCCACCAGCTTGGCCCATCCCTCTGCTCCCGAGGGCTGCTGGATGCTCTGCAGCCTCCTGAGCATCCTCTGGAGCCTTGTCCCCATAGCTGTGGGGAGCTGGGGAAGGAGGGCAAGGCCTGCCACCTGAGACATGCGTGGGTTCCCGCTGCATGTTGACACCCTCTTCCCTCTGCTCTGCACTCCATATAGCCCCATACAGCCCCCTATAGCTCCATGTAGCCCCACATTGACCCATGCAGCCCCATGGCAGAGGGTCGAGCAGGGAGAGGAGCAGACAGATGCAAGCAGGGAGACATGGACCAGAGGCAGGAGGGGTGGGCAGATGCTGAAGTGGGGCTGTGCTGGCATTTTCTGCCCCAGATTGCAGTAAAAGGGAGGGGAGATGCCAACGGCTTCTTTAATTCAAGCTGGGAGTCAGTGGGTGTAATTCAAGGCAGGGGATGCCGCTTGCCCCCTGGGATAACCTTTGGCAACTCCCTCAGCTCTTCTGCGCTCTGCTTTCAACACCCTCCAGCACATCCTTCATCCTCAAACGCGCTCCGGCAGTGGATTATGTCAGCAGCCGAGCCCTCGAGGGAGGTGCTGGCATTAAAAGAGGGTGTAGGATCTCAAAGCAACCCCCCCACCCCGGGGCTCGAGCAGCCAGGGGTGGGAGTCTCCTCCATCACGTGTGGTTTGTTCGCCAGTCCCCTCTCCACGCAGGGAACCGTGAGGTTTGTTTATGTGTGGCCCTGGTTCGAGCGGCGATCTGCCGTGGCTATATATAGCACGCGATGCTGTCATCCGAGTTCAGCCTGGCTGGGGAATTTATTTTCTGCAAAGGTTGGGAGGCGAACGGTCTGAAAACAGGCGTGGAAATGCCAGAGTGGTGTGATTCCCCGCCTGCAACGCCCGGGCTCTCGCAAGGAACTGGGCACGTTGTCCTGAGTGTTGGCCTTGCGATGACAATGGGGCAGAGGAGGATTATATGGAGGGGCTGAAATTTCTCCCTGCTGCACGGGTGGGTATTTTAAAAGGTGTACGTGGCCCCATGGGCTCCACACAGGGATGAGGCTCCCTTCTCCTTGAACCTTCTTTGCTGGGTCACCGGGTTGGTGTCCTAAGGGACCATCTCCCAGCCCCCCAGATCCAAAAAGAGGGGGTGGAAAAGCCTCTGAAAGTCCAGCATCTGGTTGCAGGTGCCCTGATATTTGGGAGAGAGCAGCAGTTTGTTCTATCAGAGATTGCCCCAGCCTCCATGGGAGCTGCAGCATCCTTTGCAGGGGCATCGCTGTGTCATGGTGCGTGATGAGGGCAGCTCTTGATCTCCCATCCCTTCCTGGAGGAGGAAAGATAGTCCCCTGCAAAAAAATAAAAGGCAGATGGGGAGGGTGGTTTCCAAATGCTCTGTGAAAACCACGTTGGATCAGCAGTTAGAGGCACTCGCTTCATGATAACTGAGCATGGAGCAGGAATCTGGATAAACCAAGCTGCAAAAAGTTTCTGAAGGGAGTCACAGCCCAACAGGGAAACGTAAAGTTAAGAGGGTGTTGCTGGAGCTGTTGCAGGGTTTAAAATCTGCTTTCTCATGAAGGGGAACTGGAAAGTCCAGCCATGCCCGGAGTTGTCAGAGAAATCCAGCAAACAAAGGGTGAAATGAAGAGACTTCTTGTTTCCCTTCGTGGAGGATCTTTCCCCATTAGTCATTCTTGTCACAGGAGCTGGCAAACATGGTTATTATTTGAGGGATCTGAGAGTGAAATGAAGACACGTGTCCAGGAGCCCAGACGTCCCTACCCTGCAGGTTGGGGGGAGCAGGCAGGGACCTCTCCAGCCCCTCCGGCTCACCCACGCTTCTCCTCCATGGGTAAAGCCTTTACACCACACACTGCGTGGCTTGATTCCTCCTTTGGTTGTGCTTTCTGCAGCCTGGGAGTCCTTCTCATGCAGGACATGGTGGCACCAGGAACCAGAGGTCGCTGTGACAGTCTATCCTGGAGGCGGTGGTGGCTTTGAGACCCTGGGTGGTTCCTGGAAGGGAGTAACATGCACCTGAAACTCAGCTCTTCCCTCATCCCACAGCCCCAGGCACCATCATGGTGGGAAAGGACCATGCTGACACCTCTCATTTTTTGGAAGTCAAAGGCTGGACTTTTGCCTTTTCCTGCTGTTCCTGCAGGAACACACTTTGGTGGGGTGGTGGGTGAGGACATCTCTTGAGAGCCTCATAGGGATGATTCGAGAACAGGAGGGGATCAGGCAGGGAGAGGGCAACCAGGAGGGCAAGAAACTCCATGTAGCATCTTAAACAGTAAGGAAAGAAAACCCAAGTGCCAAAGCAGCTATCAAGAAAGAGGGAGCTTGTTTATGCTTTATAATCCAGGGTTGGCTGAAGCCAAGAGTTCTCCTGGCAGAGGGAGCTGAAAGTCCCCTTGACCTGGTGGAGGAGCTGCAGAAGCTCCTGCTTCATCTCAGTGGAGCTGCTTCAGTGCTTGAAATCAGGCTCCCAGTGATCTTAGCTGAGTTTCCCTCTCACAAAATGGGGTTTTGGAGTTGGTTTTTTTTTGCAACGACTCTGTGGATCCTGCTGGTTTTATTCGGTTCCTGAGTCAGAAGGATGAGTTTTCTCGGAGCCTTGCTGGAATCTGACCCAAGATGAGACTTAATGGCCAGGTCACTGCCTTGCACCTTCTCCACATTGACTGCTGTCGTGCCTGGCACCTTCCTTCTCGTGTGCCTGCAATGAGTTTTGGAGTGGTCAGAGGGCCCGAAAACATGTTGAGTTTTCCTTTGTATGAAATTAAGAGGGCTTGCAGGATAACGTGACTCCAGCAGCTGAAGCCTCACTGGAGCACGCAGACCATGGGCAGCCCTTGTGCGCAGAAGGATCCAGGATGGCAGCCTGGGCTAGCTCAGATATCAGAGGAACTCTCCTGGTCTTCAGAAGTTGAGATTTATTCAATGATCTGAGCTTTCACTTCTGCTCCATGATTTTTTTTCCTGCTGCTTTCTGAGCCCCTGCGTTCCCTTCAGCATCCTCTGGCACCCTCCTCATTCCCACCACCCACCCAACAACCACCTCCAGCCTTTCAGTCCCCAACAGGTCCCATGGGTGCTGCTGGAGTCTGAACCACAGCATTTATCAATGCAAAAAGGATAAATGCCTCCAATACAGAGACCAGCAGCCTTCCCTTTCTTTTGGGGCCAAATCCAGATCAGGACCCAGCGAGACACTCCGGGTTTAGACAGACGAAACAGAGCCCGCTCTCTTTGCAGGAAGCTCAGAAGAAAGATGATCATATTATTAACACAGGCTGCTCTCCACACAACCAGCCTCACAAATATTTGTCAGCTGGAGAAATAGAAGGGCTTGGAAGTTGCCAAGTAACATAACAAGAGGCACTTTTAAATAAATATATGTGTGTCTGTGGGTGACGAATTAACCAAATCCCTTGGTATGTGGCCCAAAGACATGTTTTCCTCTGGAAGCCCAGCACCAGTAACAATAACAACCATCCCAGCCAGGGAAGAAACCCAGGATAAGCAATTTCTGACCATGTGTCCAGCATCTAGCGAGTCCCGGGGGGAAATTGGTTCCTCACTGGTTCCAGTGCCCACCAGATCTGTGTCTGCCAGGGACAAATCAAGAAGGAGGATGGGACGGGGGTGTTGATTTTTTAAGGGAGGTGAGAGCAAGCCCAGTGTGCTTGGTTGGGTTTCATCCTGCACCGATGCACCTTTCCTATATACCTATGGGCCTGCACTTCTCTAGAGGCTCAGGTTTTCAAGATACCTCGTTGTAGACCCTATATAGCTCAGTGGTTGTCTATCCTTCCAGTCTCAAGGCCAAGCAGTAGGGCACACTGGATCTCCTTCTCTCCAAACCAGGTGGGTACATCCCATAAATCCAGCAGGAAAATCATTTGCCCCAGCCAGACCGTCTGCACTCTCCAGATAGCCAGGGTTTTCCTATCACTAAATCCTGATAAATCCTTGCCATGAGGCCAGTTTGGAGGTTTGGGGGGGGTTATCTGCTGCCAGGGGAGACAAGGTTGGGTTGCAGATGAACAGAGCTCTGTCACCCAGTTCCTCCATCCCCAGCCCTGGCTTGTGGGGCTGGGATTTGGTGGAGACGTTGCCAAGAAAATCCACCACCTTCCTCACCACCATCACCAGTGAGCACGGCCTGAGGGTTTTGCGAGAGTGTAGTCATTTGGGGATCATTTTGGGGTTCTTGCTTGAACCTAAGCACATAGAGAGACAAACCTAGGCATGAAACTGACGTTTGAAGTCAACTGCGTGACCATCCTCAGCCGCATGGTTTGGGGGAGGACTGACACTGCTCACCCTTGGCAGGCTCAGGGTAAGGGGACAAGAGGAGACAGACCCGACAAAGTGATGGATGCTGTCCAGAGAGGTTGTACATGCCTCATCCTTGGACACATTCAACGATTGGAGCTCCTCCCCGAGCTCAGGGCCATGGCAGTGCCCTGGAGATGATGCACAAGGAGGGGTCAGAGCTTTTATTAGCCCAGCTGCTGGAGCTGGAAAAAAACAGACCAGCTTTCGGGCACAGGAGCTCATCTCCTTGTCCCTGCTTTCTAATTATATCAGTTGATCTAGTACGAGCTCGTTCCACTCCCCACGGGCCGTTGCCTTCATTATATCCCCAGCTCTGCCCTTCACAAGCACTTGAAGTAACAGCCAAGCCCTCCCACCTGAGATGTTGGGGATGGGTGGACTGGCTGGCCCTCCTCAGACATTTCCCCACAGAGAATCACAGAATAGAATCATAGAATAGTTTCAGCTGGAAGAGACCTTGGAGATCATCGAGTCCAGCCAGAGGGGTTCTTCTGCCTCCAGCGATGCAAGGAATTGCAAGGGGACAGAGGACAAGGATGTGTCGATGTTTGCTTTGGCCAGACCATGCATCTCACCCTGCTGTCGTCCACCCAGGGGGATGGCTCTGACCTGCAGGGTGGCAAGCCAAGGAGGGCTGGCCCTGTAATGGCTCTTCAACGTGGCTCAGAGAGGTCAGGACAGAAAGAAGAGGATGAAAACAGGTCAAAAACCATCCAGGGTGCTGGGCTGAGATGGGCAGAGCTTCACATCTGCCTCCCACAGCTCTCTTCCCCATGGTCCCCCCTGCCCAGAGCAGGAGGGATCTGGGAAAGACCAGGCTTCAATTTCTCCCTCCTCAAATAAATAAGATTTTTCAAAAGGCCTCTAGGAGAAAGCCCAGCTCCACCCAGTCTCAGCTCAGCAAGGGCGTAAATACCCGTCTCCAGGAGCAAGCCCATAATGCCCAGCTCTCCTGCTGGTCTCAGGGAGACCATGATGTTCTCCACGGTTTCCAGCTCCTCCTGTAACATAAATAATAAATCACTGCTGCCGAGCTGGTCCCCGGCCAGCCATTGCGCAGCAGGAGTTTGCTTTCCTCCTTCCTCCGACCTGACTTTTTATAACGCGAATTTCCTGTTTTAAACCATGCAGCTTCATCAATTTTTACACCTATTGGAAAGGCAGAATTGCATCTCATTTATGCAAAATAATTTAACTCACTTAAACCAGCAGAAAAGTGCTTAGAGAAGTTATGTTGCCTTAGCACTTCTTTCCCTTTGAATAGTTAAAGAGAAAAAAAAGCACAATCCAGGCAATCTCTTTCCCATAAAGTCTCTTTTTTTTCTTTTTCTTTTTTTTTTTTTTTCTCCTTTCTGCCACACTCTTCTTTCCTCCCAGTCATTTTCCGAGCCGGGATGTTGCAGTTGCAGACCCCTGGGGGTTGATCTCTTTGGGGCTCAAGGATGTCCCAGACAGCCAGGAGAGGTTTTAGTAGTGTTGAGTCTCCAGTGGAAAGTTTATTCTTTTTTTTTGTGCTCTGCTACTGGTACTTAGTATGTTCATTAACCCCACAGACCTCAGTTTCCTTCCACTAAACTGAATTTCAGACACCCCCCCTAGCCCAGGACAGCAATGGTAAGGAATTGTGCTGAGTAGGGGCTCTCTCATTATAGTGATATATTTTATAGAGAGAGATGGTGAGATATTTTAAATATATGTTGAGATATTTTAAACATCTAATTTATGATATTTGAGATATTTTTATAATGAGGTATTTTAAAACCCAATCTCATGGCTAAAGCAGTGAATGTATGACCTGCAGGTGTCTGGGGCAGGTAATGCCCTGCAGGCAGCACCTGGTTTGTTTTAAAGCAGAGCCCAAACAAACTCATCTCACCTGTGATCTGCAGCCCACGAGGGCTGCATGACATGGCCAGATCAACCCACACGGCCTGTTGACATTCCTCAGTGCCAGCCAAGGGCTTTGTCTTCCCCTCCACGCTCTCAGGAGCCCAAAGTAGCTTTTAATAATACCAATATTTTAAAAAAAAATAGCAATAATCCCCGGGCAAACAATCCAGCCCAGGCGCCAGACTGGACGGCAAACACTCCCTGAGGGGCACAAGGTGTGGTGCATTCCTGAGAGCTCGAAAAGAAAGGAGGGATTATTTCCCTCTCCCTGCAAAGTGCTGGGTGAGTAGCACCGACCAGCTCCGGCTCCAACCAGGGCTGGGTCGTGCCCAGCGTCGTGGGAGGTGGGTACGTGGCTTTGAGAAGAGGTTCCTTAGGCAAGGAGAGAGCTCCAGAGGGAGATTCGTGGTGGCGTTTCTTGTTTTAAATACTTTTCCTTCTGTCCTGGGTCTCAGGTGATAAAAGGGGTCTGTTTATTTTTAAAACAAGTCACCCAAGCTACCCCGGAGCAGCCTCTCTGTGCCCACATAGCCCGCACAGCTATCTCGGCATCGGGTTGTGGGGATGCATCCACCACCCGGAGATTACTCCTTGAAGCTGGAAAACTTCACCGTTTCCCTTTAATGAACTTTCCCATCGATCTGTCGATGTCTTTTCTCCTCCTTCTCAGCCCTCCAAGTAGCAGAAGCATGTTAATGGCTTTACCTGTGCTGGATTCCATGGTGTGAATAAGCAGAGAAGTTAAGGATGGGTAGGACAGGCTGGTGGTTATAGTCCCAAGACCTGGGTGAAATCCTTGTTGTTCCAGTTCTCCACCCACGACATGGGGGTGAAAAGCAAATTTTCACCTCTCCGGGGTTTTAGAGACGAGCAGAGAGTTGGGCTGCTGGGTGATGTTTCGCTGGGCCAACTGCTTTGATAAAACCAGGCCACCTGCCAGCTCCAGAGCCACCCAAAAGTCCATCACAAGAGGACAGCAGGGACAGCACGAAGGAGATAACACCAACACCCCCCTCCCCGGTGCATCCCAGCAGGGGCCGTGTCTCTGTTTCATGCCCCACCATGGGAAGAGGAATCCCTTCATTTCCTTTGGACGCTTGTCCTCTAAGGATCTTGATCCTGGGGGCGATGGACACAAACACCCTTTAAATCCATCACAGCTTGCTCAGGGAGGATTAGCCGATGTCCCTACAGGCTTTATGCTTCAGGATGGAACCCCACGTCCCCCCCTGGTAGCCCCATCCAGCTTCAGGCTTGCATTTCCCCAAGGAGAAGCCTGCAGGAGGGAAGGAAGCAAAAGTGGCTTTAATTTCTGTCGGGAGATGGATGCATCCCAAGCAAGCCCAGGCTGGCAATTGACTTGCAGAAGCAGTGATAATTTTTAATTGCAGGCTCGGTTCTGGTGTGGGTCAAGGAGGTTGGATGAGAGTTATCTCCTACCCTTTGCCCACACCAAGCCTGTGGCCAAGGAGGAGGAGGGTTAGAGAGCTCTTTCCAGGCCACTTGACTTTGGCATTGCCTGGGAGGGGAGAAACCCCCCCTGCTCCCCTCCTTTGGGGGGATTCCAGGTATTTCCCTGATGAAGAGCTGACTTCTCCCTCTCATCCCAGCCCAGCTGGCTGGTGGGCATCATCCCTCTCTGTCATCTTCATGTTTACAAGCAATTACCTGGATTGTTTCCACTCTTAATTCATCTCAGCAGTGGTTTGTTTGGCTTTTTTTTCTCCTTAGCTTCACTTCTACCCACAACATCCCCTTGAACTCTTCCCATTTCCCATCCATGAGAGTTTTTTGCCCACGACAGCTCTTGCAGACCCTCCCAGGATGGCTTTACTCCAGCACAGGCGAGCTTGCGTAATAGCTGTTGACACTGTAACTTCATCCGAATCGATCTTGTTTGCTAATTAGCTGATTGCACTAATTGGCATGAATTACCTTGGGGGATTCAGCCTCCTTGGGGGGTCTTCAGTGGCCGGTGTGTCCCACGTAAGAGGTGGGAATTGCAGTAGTGAGATGGCTTCTGCTCCAGGGACACCTCTTACAGGTATTCTGGTGAGTTTTAGAGATGCAAAGAGGTTACAAGAGGGGAACCACAGGCTGGTGCACCGATTTTTAATTCCCAGAGTGCCTGAGAAGGCACCAAAATTTCAAGCATATGCAGACTAGGTACTATAAAGCCTAAAATAGATTAAAATGTCTATCTGCAGCATGAAGTGATGAGTGGATGCGACTCTTGGCCCTTCCTCAAAATGCAACTGGAGATCACACAAATATTGGGCTACAGATAACATGAAGGAGGTTTTTGGTTTTTTTTTCCCCAGGGGACATAATTCCCTTGCAAAATTCACTGCCAGAGAGGACAAAACAGGAATAAGTTGGGTGAGGAGACACCAGGAAGTGTTGTGGAGAGTGAGTGCCCTCTGATGGCATCAAACCGTTTGAAGGGTCCAAAGGCAACCTTGGGCATGAGGTATCTCTGGAAAGCTTTGTGGGGATATGGGGACTGGTCAGTGAGTTTTCCCTCTTCCTAGTCCTTTTTTCTCTAAGCACCAGCTGCACAGGCAGGATGGAGGCTGGGAGGACCTGTCCCAGCCCTTTGGGATCCAGTCCAGATCCATCACTTCACCAGTCCCCATCGCACACTTCAGTGATAACTCAGACTCATTTTTTGAGCTGGAATAACCACGTCACTCCAAACCAAAGCACCTCATATTTCCATCTGCCTGGGTCATTTAATACAACCTGCCCCAAATGTGGCTGAATGAATCTGCAAAGCCCTGTTCCACATGAGCCATCTATTGATATCATCAGCTTCCCACGCTCCATCCCTCCACGCCCGCATCATTTTCTGCCGGGCTAAGCTGCAGCCACTCCGGTTCTTCTTCTTTCCCCTTTTTTCTTGAATATTGCCCTGAAATTATCATCTTTCCAGCCTTCTGGGATCCGAGAGAAAGCCCAGGACTTCCTAGAGAGGATGAGCAGAAGGCCACCCTACTCCTCACTCTGCTTCTAGGGGACTCTTGGGAGCAAATTAATCTGAGCCCGCTGTTTAAAAATGTTTATCCTTAGGCCATGCCATTTAGTGCCTTCCTAGGTTACTAATGGATTAGAAAGCACTTTGTTGCCCCTGTGCAACACGAGAACATCAGTCTGCTTTTGCCGCAGCCAGAAGAGAAATTATTGAGCGTTTCTGCCTTTTCTCCGTTGTTATCAGCAGTTTCCTGATCTCCAGCTTGGAGACAGGGAACGCTGCTGCAGCTCAGTTATTTCGCTGCTCTTCATTTAGCAAAATCAAACTAGAAGTCACTTCCTCCCTGTTGTCCGTGAAGCACCAAGAGAGACTTGACACGGTCAGTGCCTGGGAAGGGGATTCATTCATTGCAAACTGAATTGCAGAGTAAATGCCAGAACTTTCTTGAGCCAGGACACCAACAAATTCTTGTCCCTTGTTGGTTCTTCCATATTTTGAGTGAAAAAAAAAGACAGCCCAATTGCAACTGGGGTCTCCAAGATGCTTTGGCTCTCTGCCAGTGCTGCCAAAAGGCCAGAAATTGGGCCTTTCCTTTTTTATGTTAAAGGTGTAAAATCATTATCTGAATAAAAATCACAAAGAGGTCTCGACCACATGTAACACCATCAGTCACTGCCACCGGAATGCTGTCACATTGCCATCTGTGTGGGTCACTTGTACTCCTCTGAAACCACACGGAGGGTCCATAGGGAGTCCCGGGGCCAAATGTCACGGTCACAGCAGATGCAATCCATCTCTGCAGCTGAGTTTGCAGGTTGGTGCCACCTGAGGCTCGTGTTATCCTCTCTAATCATGTCTGACACTTTCTGAGCTCTTGGCAGAGGTAGAAAACAGGTAGTGGTGGACACTAAGGGTTTGCACTGTTTGCCTGGTGGTTGACTCCTCGAACATGCAAAGAAGCAGCTGGACCCATCCGTGAGGTCTCAGCAGTGGAAGAGGCACGCTGGGAGTTTATGGTGACATTGGGAAAAACTTCCACACTGAAAGGGTTATCAAAGACTGGACCAGGCTGCTCAGGGAAGTGGTTGAATTGCCATCCTTGGATGTATAAAAGGCATCTAGATATGGTATTCCAGGACATGGTTTAGAAGAGAACTTGGTAGAGTTAGGTAACGGTTGGACATGATGATTTTAAAGGTCTTTTCTGGCTGTAATGATTCTATAATTCTATGGCTTGTCTTTGCTGCAGTGGAGGGGTGAAGACCCCTGGCAGCTCGTAAAGAGACTGTGTCAGACCTGGCCAGGTATGAGCTGCCCAAGAGATGGATCCCCCATTTTTACCACTGCGGAGGAGTTGCTGGTGGAGCTGCTGTTGAACGGCTCTGCAAAGGATGAGTGGCATGCGTGGGGGTGGCAGGCTCGTGGGATCTAAGGGAGGAGCTGGATGAAGACACGGGACTCATCAGAGAGAAACAGACCCAGGCAGAGAGCAACAGCCGCAGGAGAAGCCGATGCTGTTCCTCTTCAAAGGTTTGCAAGGTTGGACACAGTGAAATTCCCTCCTCCCTCTCTTACCCAAAAAAAACACATCCCAAGAGGCATTCAGCGCTGCATTAGAATCCATTCAAAACACGTCAGGGTAAAACCTTTTTAATGCAAGAAAGAAAATAAACCCAAAGACAAAAAGCTATTCTGGAGGAGGGGAAGGGAAGGAAGTGGTTCCCAAAATATCAATGACAACCCTTCCTGTGACCCCTGCTGCAGCTGTGGGTTGGGTGTCTCCACCAGCGGGACCTGGCAGGGCAGGAGATGTGAGCACATTCCCTTGGTGGGAGAGGGCCCCAGTGATCAAACCTTAGAGCTTTGGGCAGGCTGGGTTAGGATCATGAGGATCTGGGTGCTGGAGAGGGGACTTCTCTTGGTGGGAAGGGTTGAGCAGGACAGGATGGATACCTGCAGGGAGAAGGGAGTTGGCTGG
This sequence comes from Trogon surrucura, assembly GCA_020746105.1. NCBI lineage: Eukaryota > Metazoa > Chordata > Aves > Trogoniformes > Trogonidae > Trogon > Trogon surrucura. The sequence goes on along the minus strand of CM036620.1, from coordinate 79,280,919 downwards.
CCTCAAAGCTCACCAAGCTGTTTGCATCTGGCTTAAACACCATTAAACATAACAAGAACCGCCTTCTCTACCCCATCTCCTGCCATCACCACCTCTCTGGCCAACAGAACCCTACAGCTGTGTGGGCTCCTGGGGTCTCCTGGTGGCTTTCAGAGACTGTGTTGCCCCTGGCTGTGATCCCAGAGGCAGGTGGACAGACTCCTGGTCCCTGCATCTCCAAAATAATTAGGGTTGCGTCTCACCTGCATTTCTTCTCTTTGACTGGAACCACGAAGTGAGGTTTTTTGAGAAGGGACCTTTGAGCCATTCCCGTTTGGGGTTAAAGCTCTGACACTCAGGAAGAGATGGAGAAGGACCACAAACTGGAGAAGGAGGTGGATTTCAAACCAGAGACAACTGAAATCCAGTTTGATGGGAATGGACACACACAAGGTCCTGCTTTCTGCTGGGTGTCTTATTGCAGCGGAGGAGGGCACCTGCAGGTGTAGAAAAAAACCCACTGCTAGAGTGGGACCCCAGAAAATCCTTAAGGGAGAAGAGGATGTGAGTGCTCAGCCCACCCTCCTTTGAAGCCCACCCCTGCTGGGATGCTGACACGTCTCTCCCAGTCCCTCTTAGCACCGTCTCGCACCCCACTGCCCCTGCATGCTCACGAGGACAGGGTTGTCCCTCAGAGGACGACCACGGGTCACTCCAGAGACAAACACAGGGTCTGTTTGAGGCAGACAATCTCCCCACAGCCCCGTGATGTTTCTCAGGAATTTGCGGTCTGTGACGGATGAGTCAATGCGAGCGGGAAAAGTCTGGCTATTTTTAAAGACCGCTGATACTCATGGGTGCTTAACCCCTTTCCCTCCTCCCATGGCCAGTGGCTCAGCAGTGCCTTGCTTTTGGGGCAGCCACCTCAGACTGGGAGTGAAGTCAAAGGCAGTGATAGCTCAAGAGCCACCATCAGCGCAATGCTGAGAGTAATAAAGGTTCTTCAGAAACAGCTCCAGGCTAGAAGCAGGCAGAAAGAAAGACCCTTCCCAAGGCAAATACATGCAATCCTCACAGGGTGGTGCTTGCTAGGATGAGGAGATGAAGGAGCAGGATTGAGGTGAGCAGGAGGAGCCATGGGACAAGGCAAGAAGTCGTGCACAGATGTTTTGTCCAAGCTCTGTCTGTCTGCTTCTTCAAGTGCTCAGTCTGCCTGCAGCAGGGTGATTCCCCTACTAGAGATGCATGTGTAACAAGTTAAAAAGCTCCTCACCAGGTCATGGAATCAGAGAATAGTTTAGGTTGGAAAAGACCTTTAAGATCATCAAGTCCAACAATTAACCCAGCACTGCCAGGTCCATGTCCCTGAGCACCACATCTGCACATCATGGAGAGCTTCTCCAGAGTCTTCACTCCTCCTGGGACTCAGTGCCACTTGCCATCAAGGCAGAGTGTAGCCACTTCCATGTGGTTGTGTCATCCTCTAAAGCTCAGCGTACTTGTGACACCTGTGCTGCCCTGCCTGATGTCACTCCCAGGTCGGTCCATTTGTGAGCCACCAGATCCTGCATTTCTTGGCACCTGCTCTCTGGAAGTCAACACTGACTCCTCCAGCTTATCTACCTGCTAGTGTGGCATCACGGGACTTGTCCAGCTTCCAGCCAGGCTCTGGGACAGCGTTGCCTCTGGACCAAGCCACTCCTTGTGCTCAAGCCCCAGGGCAACCACATGTTGCGTAGCCTGTGACCCACCACACTGTGTTGCACCTGTCCTTACCAGGGGATTCAGGTTCTTAGCACCTCCTCAAACTGCCTTTTTCCAGGGGTGCTCTTCCCTCCCACAGCATGCCTGAAACATCAGCCACCATCTCCCCTTCCCCACCATCCCACCTTCATGCCAGAGATAAGTTTCTTGTCCTATCTTGCTCTCATATCTGCTCAACCTGCTGCTCCCCTCTCCAAAGCTACATCTCCCTCCTTCCCATCCTCCTCATATCCAGCTCTGGCTGCCCTGGACCAAAACAAGAAAGTGAATGTTCCCCCAACAGTCAAACGTGTTTCTGTAGAGACCATGTGCAGGCTGATCCTATGGAAAAATTCACACTGCGTTTTCATCTTGGAAGCAATTAAATCAGGCAAACAACATAAATTTAGCAATCTTCATGCCAGATAATCTATCCTCAGTTTAGAAAATATCCTGGTTTGTTTTCCTTCAGCAAAATGTTAAAATGTGTTGTGGGTTTGGTTGGTTTTTTCTTTAGTATCATGTGTACAAGACCCTCTGCATTACGACAATTTGAATTTCCCAGATATTTCTCCAACCTGTTGCCTTCCTGGGACATGACAGAGGCACTTTTAGGGGTGAAGAACAGGGAAAATCAATACAAACCATGAGTAAGGATAGATCAAAAAGGGTCAGTTTGACAGCCTGCTGTATATCCCCTCCTGTCTGAAGCCCTGTCCCGAAGCCACCAACACTCTCCTAAAGCTTCCCGGGGATGTCTGAGTTAATTCATCGGCACAGATTCATTTTAAAAAACCTACCAAGGAAAAAAGGCTGAAAATACTTCTGGATTTGTACAGGCAGATCCCACGACAGTCGCTGGCGGCAGCACAGGTGAGACGAACGACGTGGGAATGCTGGCAGCCCAGACAAATTAATAAGGATGCTGTGCTGAGATGAATTTTGCCCTGAATCTATGAAGTGCAAGCTTGTAACACGTGCCGAGCTCCTCTGGAGCTTGTTTCACAAGTGCTTCCCGTTTTACGTGCACGTCTGAGGCATCCTGCTGCCCTGAGCTCAAGAAAAAAAATACAAGACTGGTGAGACCAAGTGCTGGTTCAGCCTTTTCCCTCTGTACATCTTTTCCCAGTACCAACACAAAGCACCTTTGCTTGGTTTTAGGCCATAGATGCTGGACTGGTTCAGGTTGGAGGGACAGAAAAATCGCGGTGGTGGGAGCTGGAGTGGAGGTGGGAGGTTTGGTCGCCAAGGTCTTGTCCTCATTCGGTGGGAGCTCGATGGATTTTGGATGGATTCTTGTCCCAATCCAGGGTGTACTGGCTGTTTGCTTAGTGCAAGGTGGTCGTGCCAAGCCAAGCAACCTTTCAGAACCAGGGAGAAGGGATGCTCTGAAGGGCTGGTGCATGGTCTATGCTGAGTGAGGAGAGGGGTGGAGAGGATGAGCACTGAGCTAGGTGGACACAGGCTGGGAACTGAAGGTCACCTCATCCAGTTCTCCACAGCTCCCACCCAACGCCACAATCACAAGTCAAGTAAGGTGTTGCTTAAGTTACTTGTCATCTACAAGGCTTGGACTCGGACAAAAAGAAAAGAAAAAAAAAAAAGCCTAGAAGAAATGCAATGCAGGGTTACAGTCAGGATCTTTCTAAGTGAGGATGACATGGCCAGAGGGCCTGATTAGAACTGGGTCTAATAAATAAATAAAGCTCTACTGAGCTTTGTAGTCCTCTTCTTTCTCCATCTTTCAGTTCTCTGTATCTTCTAAATGTAAAAATGAAAAACTGAGAAACAGGATTTGTCACCTCTCTCTGTGAGCCCAGGAGGGAGAGGACATTCTTCCACCTGAGGACAGTTAATCCACACACACACTCCCATATCCATGACATGACCAGAAACATTCTCTCATCAAGTGCTTTGGAATGTTGGTGCTCGCTCCCATGTTCCTGGCTGTGCACAGCCCCAGCAATGCACCAGCTTGGTGGGGTGTCCAAGGCACTGATTTTCCAGGGTCAGGAAGCCTTCCAGACCAGATGTCCCCAGGCAAAACAGGCAGGTGGTAAACATGGTGTTAGTGGTGCATGGCAGGGGGTTAGGGGGAGATAAGGAAACGGTGTCTGGGTTTGGCTTAGCCAATGCCCAGTCCATCAGGGCCCTGGAAGATGATGTTGGGTTAGAGGTGCACACCATGTTGCTGGAGGAGTTTCTTTGGGAGATATTTGGATCTATCTCCTCACCGTTGCATTTGCAGGACACCTGCTGGCACTTTCCAGTGCTCTCGGGCAGTTTATGAACAAATGTCCCCCTGTGCTCAGCACCGGTGAGGCCACGCCTTGAGTGTTGGGTTCAGTTTTGGGCACCTCAGTGTAAGAGGGATATCGAGGTGTTGGAGCGAGTGCAGAAGAGGATGACAAAGCTGGTGAAGGGCCTGGAGAATAGACCTTACGAGGAGTGATTGAGGGAGCTGGGACTGTTCAGTTTGAGGAAGAGGAGGCTGAGGGGGGACCTCATCATGCTCTACAGTTACTTGAAAGGACGTTGTAGAGAGGTTGGTGCTGGTCTCTTCTCACAGGTCATTAGGGACAGAACCAGGGGGAATGGGTTCAAGTTGCAACAGGGCAAGTTTAGGCTGGACATTAGGAAGAAATTCTTCAGGGAAAGAGTGGTCAGACCCTGGAACAGACTGCCCAGGGAGGGGGTTGCGTCGCCATCCCTGGATGTGTTTAAGTGTCGCTGAGATGTGGTGTTGGGGGAGATGGTTTAGGGGTGAACTTGTAGTGTAGGGTTAGTGGTTGGACTTGATGATCCCAAGGGTCTTTTCCAACCTGAACTGTTCTATGATTCTATGAAATGGAAACTGAGGATGAAACCAAAACTATGCCACATCCTCCATCCTTTCCTCCAAGACTTGTTGTGTTCTTCGTGCTGCCTGTGGAGAAGAGAGCCATCGCCAGCTCCACGAGCCAGACAGAGCACATGAAAAGCCCTCCACCAAACCAAATTTTTTGCAGCCTCTGTGTCCATTTCAAAGCATTATTTTCCTTTTGCAGAGGATCTGGAAGGATGGCAGAAGCATTCAAAGCCCAAAGCTGGTTCTGAAGTCCAAAGCCGGGTGAGCAAAAGAGTTTGCTTAATATGACAGAGCAGAAACCTGTGAGAGAAAGACCTTCCTGCAAATCAGATCTTTTATTTAGCAAGTGAAAAATGGCTTCCCAAGGTTCAGAGCACTAGGGTGGAAATCAAAGAGCATTTGAAGGAGGAGGGAGAACCAAGCCCTGGCTTTGCCCTTCCTGCCCTCTCGCTGGATCTCCCCCAGCCCAGCAGGCACCAAAGGAGATCATGAAAATATTTCTCTCTTTACACACCACTTCAAAACTTCAGAGCCACCCTTTCCACAGGGACTCAGGTCAGCTGCCACACTAAACTCCAAGTATTTTCCTAGCTGGCAAATAAAAAAAAAAATCCGTATATATGTGTCTCTCTATAGCCAACATATATGGAATGATAAAGCCCCTGGCACACATCTTGCAAGAGCTAATTATAGGATTTGGAAGCTAACGTGATAATATTTTCTTTAGATGTGTGGTGCAGATGTAATTACTTCTCCGGAGATGCCAGCCGCAGATGACGCAAGATGCCCTTATGTAATCAGCTTTTATTATGCAGTTATGGAAATCTTCCCTTTCTGGCCCATCCCCTACTTTCCCCTCAACTCTTTCTTTTCATCCTTCTCCCTCAACTCCCTATGGCTTACACTGAAGGTGACAGGGTGAGGTCATCAGGCCAGCTGGACAGAAAGCAGAAGGGCAGTTTTGGAGGAATCCCATTCCTGGGTTTCCTCATCCACCTCATCAATGAAAGAGCAAAAGGAGTTAACAGCTTTGCATATGCTGCATTGGTTTCAGCAGGGCTGGGAAAATGTCTCTGTCCACCTGATGGACTGAAAGGTGATCACGGTGGCACCAGGTCCCCACCAGACCTGGCATCTGCTGTGGCTTGGACGTCAGCGGATGCCGCGCAACCATCTGCTCCATCCAGCCTGCTGTGGAGGAGCACCTGCAGGAGAGCCCACTGCCCCCTCCTCAAGAAGGGGCTGGGGGATGCCAAGGCTGCGAGTGAACCGCAGAAGAACACCAGCTTGTCACGGCAGGGATAAAGGCTTGGTAGGACACAAACGCTTGAGGTGCTCCAAAGGTTCCTTCAGGGTGCACAAAGATGTCCCAGGTGACCCACAAAGTCACTTCTGTCAGGGTGAAATCACAGCTTGATCACAGCTCTCCAGCCAAAAATGCTTCCAAACCGGAGTGATTTTTTGCCTGTGGATTCTTCTGGAGGTTCTCAATTTTGTTGCTTCAAATTCTCTCTGACCCACTGCCTTTCCTCTGGGGCTGAACAGAAGTCAAGACTTAGGCTTCCTCCACTGCAAGAGCTGGCCAAAGCGGACACAGTCCCCTGACATGACCAGCAAACCCTGCCTTGACTGCAGATATTCGGGAGAAAAGATTGATAAACATCCTGGAAACATCCCCCTGTACCTGCAGCATCCTTCTGCTCCTACCCTCTTCCACCACTCTTGCCTGGCCAAACCTGGGTTCTTCTTGCAGTGTTTTAGGACTAACATGTGATAGGGAGGGGTGACTACAAGCTCTGGGCCATCCTGCCACCAGCTGAGGTTGCAAAGATGGGTCATGAAGACCTTCCACTCCCATTTTCTCTGCAGGCTGAGTGCCTCCAAGCCTGAACCCTTCAGTGGCTGGGAAGCAGATCCCAGCCAGAGTTCAGAGAGATGACAAACGAGGAATTGGCCATGCATAGTCTGAAAAAAAAAAAAAAAGAAGCTGGAGCAGGGAGTGGAGACAAACCCACTGGTTCACCCACTGGAGAAACTTGTTTCCAGACATGGTCCAGTGCCAGCGACCGCAGAGGAATTTGTCTTCAGGGCAGGGAAAACCTGTGTTTCTCTGAGGACAAGGAAGCCATGGGGAAGGCAATAGGTGGGGGATGAGATTGTGGCTCTCAAGTAATTTTTTAACTGCAAAGTGTAAGGTCTCACCAGAGCCCAGGACCATCAGCTGGTCATGGATTTAGGAAACATTTCAGCCCACACTGACCTTCAGTTGTCCAAATCCCTCCCTGTGGTCCACGGACTGTGTCAGCTGGACCCTCGTAGACTGAAAAGGGAGTGTAGACCTTGGGTCCCACATGAAGAGGCTTGGTGGCCACCACAGAGGAGTTCCAGGCTTCCTGTTCAGTCTTCCATTGCCCCTTCAGAAGCATCTTCTTTCCCAGGGCTTAAAGACTCTCCCGCTTCCGTTTTTGCTAAAGCCATTCAGCCACCTAGTCTTGCTCAGAAGCAAGGTTGGCCAAGATGGAGATGGAGTAGGAGGGGGCATCATGCATACACACATCTTACACATGCTGATGATCCACCCCAATGTTTTTCTCTTATAATGCTGAAAAAAACTTCCACGCTGAGCCAAGGGGGCTGTGCCGAAACCCCAATTCCCAGTAAAGACAGAAATGGCACTTTCACGCAGGATACATGCAGACCTGGTGATTTCAGTGGAAATTTAGTCCTCCTGGCTGCAATTTATTTTAACTCCAATGTATTTTTACCAGACCTGACCTGCTGCTTTGGGTCTGTGAATGGGAGGTTTCCTTCTTTCTTTCTGGGTAACCACCCAACGATGTCTAGGCAAGCTTCCCCAGTCTAGGAATTAGTTGGGAAACCTGGTAACACCTGGCTTTCTCAAACACTATTGACCACTGCCTGGTGGAGACCTCATCAGCACTGACATCATCACTGCCTCTCCTCAACCAAGATATGAAGGGAGAACAGAAGAAAAGGACAACACTGCCTGCCCACACACCTTTTTTTTCAGCTTGGAAATTTTGGATGAAGGTCTTGGCCACCGTTAATGTGGATTGAGCTCCTGGGAGAGAAACAGTCTCCCTCCTTCCCAGAGGCTGTGTGGTTTGAAGACTGGTGAAGAACACCCTGCTCCTCCTGTTCCTCTCATTAGCTGGTAGGAGGAAGGTGGCCATATAATGTACTTTTCTTCAGTCACAACAAGCAAGCACAGGACAGGAATGCCATATAGGCAGGATGAAATTTTATGGAGCATCACATCTTCCCCCCGCCCCATGCAGCTCAGACCTGACCTACATGGCACAGCCCAAGCCACCCACACTGGAGCATCCCACTCAGCACCCACAGCTGGAGACGCAGGAGACTCCCCTGATTTACAGGAAGACCTGGGCAATGCACCAGGTTGTGGCTTGCCAGCTCTGCAGAGGCTTTGTCTGCCCTGTGTCGATACAGCTTAGAGCAGCAGGGATGGTCTTTTTGCCAGAATAGGAAACCATCTCTCTGGATGACAGAAACCAGAGTCTTTTGGCTTGTTCGTGTTGCCTCAAGCTGAGCGGGCAGATGTTGTCGGGATTGGAGATAGAAAGTGTCCCCCACCGCAGCAGCTGGCATCAGCCCAGCTTCGCATCGCCAACCCAGCCTGGGGACCCCCCGCCAGTCCCCTGCGGCAGCTTGGAGAAGGTTCTCTCCCATGCACACCTCCATGTGATTATGATGGGGCCTCACACCAGCTCAAATTATTCCATTTAACAAGCAGGAACAACTTGTTTCAGCATTTTAACTTCTGGATCGGTACAATGGTGGGATCTCACGGTGCAGGTGGACTTCCAGGTACAGAGAAGGCTTTTCCTTCACATAAGCAGTCAACAGCTTCTTCTTGCGTAAATAAATACCCGGTGTTCACCTGACATTTCTCCTGGGAGCTCAGCCACAGAGCTCGCTCAGGTTGTGCAGACTGGTGGTGATTTTACCAGTCAAGCTGAATTTTCTGGTATGACAGAGTCATACAACCCTACCAGTAGCCCACTGCCCATTTGGCTGTGGTCCTCATCAGCCCTGCAAGACACCCACAAAAGGATCAAAGAAGCATCTCTCCAGAACCATAGGGAAGCTTTTGGATGTTCAATACAGGCGCTCACAAAAACCACATTCATGTCCTTCCCCCGAAAACCAGAATGGAAATCTCAGCTCTAACAAAAGACACTTCAAAGAAAGCCTGATTTAGAAATACTGCAGGAGATCTGGTTTCAGCCTACAACCAGTTGGAAGTCAAATGTTTACAAGTACAGTCAGCTCACAACCAGGGTCTGAAGGGAAAGAACAGCCCCATGTGCCAGCACAGGTTGGGGACTGCCCTGCTGGAGAGCAGCGCAGGGGAAAGGGACCTGGGGGTGCTGGTGGGCAGCAGGATGGCCATGAGCCAGCAGTGTGCCCTCGTGGGCAAGAAGGCCAAGGGCATCCTGGGGTGTGTTAGAAGGGGAGTAGCAAGTAGGTCGAGAGAGGTCCTCCTGCCCCTCTGCTCTGCCCTGGGGAGGCCACATCTGGAATATTGTGTCCAGTTCTGGGCCCCTCAGCTCCAGAGGGACAGGGAACTGCTGGAGAGAGTCCAGCGCAGCCACAGGGATGATTAAGGGAGTGGAACATCTCCCTGGTGAGGAAAGGCTGAAGGAGCTGGGGCTCTTTAGCTTGGAGAAGAGGAGGCTGAGGGGTGACCTTATTAGTGTTTATAAATATGTCAAGGGGGAGTGTCAGGAGGACGGAGCCAGGTTCTGCTCAGGGATGTCCAATGATAGGACAAAAGGGGCAATGGGTGGAAGCTAGAACATAGGAGGTTCCACAAAAACATGAGGAAAAACTTTTCCACTGTGAGGGTGACAGAGCGGGTGTGGAATCTCCTTCTCTTGGGACTTTCCAACCCCCCTGGACGCATTCCTGTGTGGCTGCCCCGGGGGATCCTGCTCTGGCAGAGGGTTGGACTGGGTGATCTCCAGAGGTCCCTTCCAACCCCTGACATTCTTTGATTCTGTGATTCTGTCATTCTGTGAAGCTTAGCTTAAGTCATTGTGACGCTGGTTGAAATGCTCTGGAGGTCTTCAGCCTAATTTCACAGTCAAAGTATCACAGAATCAAAAGAATCACAGAAGTAGGACCGTCATCATCACTAGACCAGGTTGACCTTGGCATTACCCAGTCAAGGCATGAAGAGATCCCAGGAAGGAGACATCTCCGCTTCACTTATGACCTGAAAGTACGTGCAATAGCCACGGACCCTCAGTTAGGAGTATTTTTCTGCTTCTCAAGGCTTTGGAAAGGATCTTTCCTGTAAATAAAGGAGTCTGGGTAGAGAGAGAAGGAAGGCTCTTGGTCACATCAGGGCATCTTGCACTTAGCAGTTGCTCCACAGAGCTTTTAAGGAAGAAATCCCGATGCAGGGAGCTGGTGTCTGTGCTCCCGTTTCCATCTCTACCTCTCCCTTGCTGCACTCCAGAGCACATTGATGCTTCCTGCCCACCATTTCCCAGGGAAACTCATGAGCCAGTCATGCTCCTTCAGACCTCATTTTGCTCCTTCTCCATGCAGAAAACACTTAACCAGTTCTGCAGCTGCAGTCCAGGAACCTCAAAGAGCTTCGGTACCTTGAAATTAAATGGCTCCAAGAGAAGAGAAATCGTCCCGCCAGGGGAGGTGCTCAGAGCATGCCACTTCTGCAAGGAAAAAGAAAACAAAAGGATCTGAGGAACAAAGAGTTTGGGGTTTGGTAGGGTTTGTTTTTCATTTCCTCAAGAGGAAGAAGGCTTTGGGAAGAAACAAATAAACAAAACAAAACAAAAACCAGGAAAAAACACAGTATTCTTATTTCTGAAAACCAAATTTTATTTTATTCAAGGGAAGGAGAGGGCATTGAAAAAAAAAAAACCAAACCAATTTCACTGAAAAAAAAAATCCAGAAATCCCCCAAAACCAAGCAATTCTCAAACAGGAGAATTTTTCTGCGAAAGAGAAAACTCAGAAGGAGTCCCTGGGGTCCCATTTGACAGCAGCGATTTCAAAGGATCCATTGAGCAGAGAAAGGATCTGCTTCTGCTTCTTTCCTTCTTTCCTTTTTTCTTTTCCTTTTTTTTTCTTTTTTTTTCTTTTGTGACTCCCACCCAAAACTGCAAACCCCCACGATTTTAACCTGCTCTGCTCTGTTAAGCGCTTTGCAGCCACAGGACTTGCACTGCAGATCCATCACCTTCTTGATCATAGAATCATAGAATTCCATGGTCATGAACAGCTTCAGCTTGGTGGAGAAATGGAGCTTTGCAGAGGAACTGCTGCCCTCGTGGGAGCTTCTGGAGCTGGGAAGGCCAGTGCAGACCTCCTCCCACCAAGGAAGGGTGTAACCAGCTTCAGGAATCCTTTGAGGGATGTAATTTTGAGCCTGGGTTGATGTTCAGAGCCTCTTCCCCTAGGCAGGGAAGGCTTTTTAGGTGGATAACCCAAAACCCTGCAATCCCAGGCTGGAGGTCACCTTGTTTGATGGGCTCTGTAGAGCACTTGGTGTATTTCAGTTTGAGTTCAGTCTCCAGTTCCTGACTGGTTTCTGCTTCCCACCCATGGCCCCACACAGCTGGAGGCTCCAGATTTCCCTCAAATGGGCAAGCTGGACCTCGTGCTCTCAGTCAAACTTTCTAGGTCCCTTTCACCCCAACAAGCCTTTCATAGAATCATAGAACTGTCAGGGTTGGAAGAGACCTTAAAGATCATCTCGTTCCAATCCCCTGCCATGAGCAGGGACATCCCCCACTAGAGCAGGCTGCCCAGAGACCCATCCAACCTGGCCTTAAAAACCCCTCTCTGGGCAACCTGTGCCAGGGTCTCCCCACCCTCATGGGGAAGAAGTTCTTTAGGAAGAAGTTCTTCCTTTCATGAGGCTCCTGTTGATTCTGGCTGACTGAGGAGGGAGGAGAAAATATCTCTTGGAGCTTTGTCAGCTCTTAACAGCAATGAACTGAGGATTATGGCAACTTTCAACCTATTTCAAGGTGCTACATGGGAGAGAGAATTCTGGGCAGGGGTTGAGACAGGAACTACCTGTCCCACTAAAAAGTCATTGAAGACCTGCTGTCAAAGATGCTTTGCTCTGCTCCCCATTAATGACTCAGGGACCCCACGTGACGAGCTGTGCAGTCAAATGTATCTCGGAACGAAAATCTCTTGCAAGTTGTGTTGATCACAATGATCTTCTCTAATTTAAACGGCAATTAAGAACCCATCATTAGACCCATGGTTCTCCAGCTCGAGTCTGCTACGCTGGGGAATGGGGATCACCACCTGGAGTCACCACAGGTGACTGGGTCTGGGTGCCCAGTCCAACCACGGGTGCCCAAAAAGGGCAGCACAAAGATGGACAAAAGCCCCCAAGAGATGAAACCAAGTCTTGGTGGTCGGGTCCCATGGGGATAGGGAAACACGATGGCCTGGTTGCAGTTGGCTGCACAGGAGCCCCTGCACAATGGGGTGCTGGCTGTGAACTGGGGGGTTTATGTTGGTTCCTAGAGGTAGTGTTGGTGGAGGTGAGTTTGATGAGTAGAGAGGTTTATGTCTCAGCAACGGGAGACATGAGTTAGAAATAAGAGTTTAGGGTTCAAAAGTTTATGACTTTCCTGAGAGCGCCAGGAGCGCGGGTTATCCTGGAGGTTCCAGCATTCTCCAAAGCGTCTTCCATCATGATTTATTCATCTGTGGGAAGCGCTAAGACATAACACAGCTCCCAAAGGGAGAACGAGCACAGCCTTAACCAGCTGTAACGTCAGGAAACTGCCTGTCTCCTGCGAGATCTGCTGAGCCTGAGCACACTGCAGCTCCACGTCATTTCGCCAAGGGCTCCCGTGCTCGGGCAGCTTCACCAAATCCCACCGATGGGAAGGGTCCTCATCTTGAGGAAGCTCCTGGGTCAGTTCTCACTGGGATCGAGAGGGCTTGCTGTATGCGTGGCTGCATCCTGCTGCCGGGAATCTCCCCTGGCAGCGTGTAAATCAGCCCATTTCTTGGAAATCTTTGCTCTTGAAGTCAAAGGGCAAAATTAAGAGTTTGAGTCTCCACAGGAATCCATTTTAGTACAATCTACACCTTCCCCATGCACCCCAGCAGTGCTTTTTGCTGTAGTTTAAATGCACGCGTAACCCATATTTGATTATTGCCAGCATTATTGCTATTTTACTGTTCTTGCTGCTATTAGCCCACCAGTTACGGTGCCGTGACCGGCGACTCCTGTGATACGCTGACATCCTGCCAACAGAAAATCCACTTGAGCAAATAAGTCTAAATTAGCGGCAGCTTTATGTAGCTTTATTTCCCTTATTGCACTCCCTTCTCAACCACAAATAATCCAATATAAGTGCTGAGGCCGGCCAACCCCCAGTGAGAAGCTTGATGGTTCTCCTACTGGCAGCCAGGGAGGGAGGAGAAGGAGCTCTGGACCATCCTGCATCACCAGGGCTCTGCTCTGAAAGACGTCGGTGGGGTTCAGATGGCAGAAGATGGGATGAAAAAGGAAGGAGGGCAGGATCTGGAGTGATGGACATCATCGCAGTTATCCAAACAGGCTGAAACCAGCCAGAAAATGCCAAAATTAAGGGAGGACAGATGGACAGGTGGACCGTTTAATGCTTGTTTCCTCATCTGCAATAACCAGGGGAGAGAATTATTGGCTCTTTCCATTTTCTTTGTGTGGAAATGTGTGGATGAATCATAGAATCATAGAATGGCCCAGGTTGGAAGGGACCTTAGAGATCATCCAATCCAACCTCCCTGTCACGGGCAGGGACGCCTCTCAGCTAGATCAGGCTACTCAAGGCTCTGTCCAACCTGGCCTTGAACACCTCCAGGAAGGGAGCAGCCACAACATCTCTGGGCAATTTATTCCAAAGTCTTGCCACCCTCGGACTGAAGAATTTCTTCCTAAGATCTAATCTAAATCTGTTCTCCTTCAACTTAAACCCATTTCCCCTTGTCCTGTCAGTCGACGCTCTTGTCAAAAGTCCCTCCCCAGCCTCCCTGTAGGATCCCTTCAGGTACTGGAAGGCAGCTCTTAGGTCCCCCTCTGTAACTTTTGTTGTTGTTGTTGTTTCATATGTGTACGGCTTTATCGGGGAGTTTGGGTTTGAGATGGGTCAGCCTTGGCACATAAAGGAAATGTGACCTCTCCGGGTGTCAGACTGCCTCTCTCGTGTGCTTCAGTGAGATTTAGGATATCAATTAACTCAAACCCTCTCGAAAAGCTGAGGCTGTTCCAAAGTTACCAGGTTGGATTCGTGCTCTCTGCCTCTCTTTGCATGGTGAATGGGCTCTCAGTTCAGCCACGCAGCTGGGAAGCATCCCTATAGGGATGGGAAAGTTGAGGAGAGGGGTCCTTATTGTGCTGGGAAGACTCCAAAAGAACTATCTGAGAGAAAACAAGCCACTGGATCCCAGAATTCCTGTTTGAAAAAAGGCAAGCTGTCAGACCCCAAACTCTTATTTGAGTGAAAACAAGTCATCAGGCCCCAAAAATCAGGCAGTCACACCCCCAAAAAATCCCTATTTGAGCAAAACTCAGCTGCCAGACTCAAAAATCCCCATTTAAGCAAAGCCGAGCCATCAGGCCTCAAAATCCTCATTTGAAAAAGCTGTCGGACCCTAAACCCCTGCCTGTGCAAAAAAAAAAAAAAAAAAGTCAGCAGACTCTAAAATCCTTTAATTGAGCAAAAAACACCAAAGCCTTCAGTTCCCTAAATCCCAATTCGAGCAGAAACAAGATGCCAGACCCCAAAATCCCAATTTGTGCAAAAACGAGCCGTCACACCCCCAAATCCCAATTTGACCAAAAATAAGTCATCGGACCCCAAAACTCTCCTTCAGAGGATGCAGGGCTCATCCTGCCCCGCCGCACAGAAAGAGTTAAGATCCCGAGGGCTGGCAGTGGCCAATCACACCGAGCAAAGTGCAGCCCTTGGCCCCAGCCCAGCAGCAGGTTGCTCTCCCGCAGGTGGCATTTTTGGGGGTTTTTCTTAGGCTACCAAACACAGAGATGAGGAACTTCGAGACCTGCAGAGGATGGGGAGCTGGAGGATGCACCCCTGGGCTGCCCAGGTAAATCCCCTGGCTTTTGGGGGGGGATCTTTCCTTTCCTCTCCTCCCCCTTCTCACTGAGTGTCTTTGTTTGAGTCCAGAAAGGGGCCAGGCAGGGGAACGAAAGGGTTTCGGCGGATTAATGTGAGACTGAGATGGTGGGACCCGTCACAGGTGGATTTTTGGGGTGCGACGTACCCACTGGGCTGTGTTCTCACTGTGGGGGGGCCAGAGCAGAGATGGGGTGCACAGAGGCGAGTTGTTCGGAGGGGGAGAGCAGCTCTTTACACCTCTCCTTCCCCCCAATAAACTCACCCTGGATCCAGCTGGCATCCACCAGCACCTCTCCTTGCACCCCAGTGGGTTTGGGGGGCAGAGATTTTGGGGACAAGCCACCGCGGGGTCAAGCCACCCTGGGAGCTTGTTCTGAGAGCGGTGTCCGGGGAGGAGCGAGCAGTTCCCTGGTTGGCTGCATGCCCTTGAAATTCCTCAGGGCGAGTTAATCATAAATAGTGACCTCGTCAGAGCTGTTGGTGGGTCCCCTTGCTGTCCCAGACAGAGGTTTGGGCAATGTCTGGGGACAACTGCTTGGCATCTCTCTGGGGGTGATGGTTCACCCCAAAGGGCAGAATCAGGTCTCTCCCTGGTAACACACAGGGCAGGGACCTCAATCTTGCAGGAAGGGGGGATGTGGTGACAAGGGGGTTCCTCCCGTACACACCATGAGGCATTCAGGGTGGATGCAGCAGGGGATCACGCCGGGTCCCCATGATCTGGGATGTGGGGCCAGATGAGGATGCTCAGGCAGGCACTGGGGTGCCTGGCAAAGGATGCAGCTCCCAGGGGACAGCAGCACTGTCCCCACACACTGCAATGGCCCAGGAGCTCCCCCCTCCCTGCCCCATCCCCACTGCAATAATCCCCATCAGGCAGCACCACAGGCTCAACTGGCAGCAGCTCATCTCCAGCCACCTTGCCTGGGAGGCAGCTCCATAAAAGGGGAAACTGAGGCACGCAGGGCTGGGATGACTTCAAGGGGTCTAGCGTGCAGCACGGAGCATCCCAGACCCTCAGCCGGTGCCGAGGCTGCTCCATCAAGCAGCTCTTTCCCCACACCAAGTGTATCGCAGGAGTTTCCCTCGTGCCACCAAAGCTGGTGTTTTCTGGGCAAGGGCTGTCATCGACACTTCACAGACTACAGCTGAGCATCTTCTGGTGGGGACATCTTCTGGGGTGCTCAGCATTTCATGGTGGAAGAGATATCAGAGGGTCTCCAGGCCAGCTTCGAGGCCAGACCCCGCTTGGCCCACTCAGGGCTTGAAAATCTCCAAGGATGGAGACTGCAAAACCTCCCTGGGACCCCGTACAAATCACAGAGAACCACGCTGCATCCCCATGTCACCCGCGGAGGCTTCTCTGGAGCTTTGCCCACCTCATTGTTGCCTCCGGAGTAATTCTGATTTCTTTCCTTACTGGAGCAGCTTGAGACCAGTGCAGCCTGCCAGGTGCTTGGCCTTTTGCTCCACACCTTTGTCTTTTCTTTCAGATTGAGAAAATCTTGTGGATTAAAACTGGGAACACCCTGAGACGAGGAGCTGTGGTGGGACTGGGCTTGGGATGGGTGGAACAGCTTGTTCCACATGTACAATAGTAACGCTCAGATTGATTTGTTGATATTTTTATTTGCTCTCAGTAAGGGGTTTCCAGGTAGCTGCCAGGCTCTCTGAACCTCATGCTTGCAGAGGGATTCTCTGGGGCAGTGGTGTGGTCCGCAAGTGTGGACCCAGTGCAAGTCTCTGGTGCTCTTCATCATCCTCACCATCATCGCTCCTCCCAGGGAAAAGCACGGGGGCTCTTGTGTCACCGTGTGTGACAAAGGCACAGCTCAGGTGTAGCACATACATGGAGGAGGGGGGTAGCCACTCCTGGGGAGCAGAGAAGGAAAGAGGACAAACAGGAGGGCAGAGAGCCGGGGCCATGTGTTTGGGGGCGGAGGTTTCAGCCATGCTTTGCCAAAATTTCTCCTCCTGATGCTTTCCTGGGGGACAGGGACCAGGATGGGATGGGGACGGGTTGCAGCGGAGCCCCCAGTGACCGACCAAGAAGGAAAACTGATAGCAAACCAGGAGGATTAGCTGGGGAAGGTGGAGCAGGCTGCACTATTCAGGCTTTGTAGGGGGAGAACAATGGGGTCTTTATTAAGGAAGGGAGGTGGCGGGTTGGCAGGCTGGCGGGGACATTTTGGTACACAGAGTGTCCCTTGGCCAGCTGCAGGGACACAGCACTGGGTTGTGGGATGGGACAGTTCGGTACTCAGTGTCCCCTAGCTGGCTCTGGGGGCAGGGAACTGGGACAAGAAACTGGGATAAGTTGGTACCCAGCGTGTCCGTCGGCTGGCTGAGGGGACAAGAAACTGGGACAGGACAGTTTGGTAGCCAGCACGCCCCTTGGACAGAAGGAGAGACAAGGAATGGGGACACGGGACAGCGGACGTGGGCTAAGACTCATCATGCCCCCTAGCCACCGCTGTGGGCATGGGGAAACTGGGACATGAGGGATGGGCCAGGGGATGGGCCAGTTTGGTACCCAACGTATCCTTGGGTGGTAGCACTCGTCCCAAGGTGTCACTGTGGGCAGAGCTGACATGGCTCTCCCTGCTGCCTGCACTGGGAGGTCTCGATCCATGACCATCCCTCCCAAATCCTTTGGCAAAGGCACATCACGATGGGTGGGTCATGGGAGAGCATCAGGCTGGCTCTGGGGACCTCAGGGACCCTCGTAGCTGAGAGCAAAGAGTGTCCCATGCTGGGGACATCCCCAATCAAGTGCTGCCACTCGCTTCAGACCTCAGCAGAGGAACCTCGGGGATGGAGAAAGCCATCATCCCCCGGGCTGTCCCCCGCAGCACTACAGCTCTCCCAAAGAAGAGCCCGCCTGGGTCTTTTCATCTCGTCTCTTTTGTTTCAGGCTTATTATGTAAATAGCTGATGAGGCCCCTGTAATGAGAAAGTAGTTTCCCAGAATACAAAAGGCTGTAATTATCTCATTAGCAGGCGGAAAGGAAAAGGAAACGTTTCTAAGCCACTTGCTTTTATTTCCCACAGCAGCCCATGAAAGCGCAGCCCCCAAAGCAGAGACCCGCCTGCCCCCAATCCTTCCCCCCCCCCCGCCGCTACCAAAGCTGTAGGGAGAGGGAAAGCAAAACATGGTCCATATGTCTCAGAAATACCCATATACTGGAAGGGTTGTCAGCTTTGAACTGGGCCCAGTTATCCAGAGGATGCTGCGGGTCCCTGTGTGGACCCAGCTCTCAGCTGCTGAGTCAGGAGGTGTTGTTGGAAAACTGGGGGTCATAGAGGGACAGGATGGTCCCCATCTTCCCAAACTGGATGTTCCTCAGCATTGAATGTTGGGATGTTGCTCCCGAGTGATGATCATAGCAAAGAGCTACAGGATGGATTTCTGCGGTTGTGACAGGATGGCATAGGAAATAGCCTTGACACACATGGAGGTTTCTCCCTGGAGAAGGCATCTAGGATGGCTTTGGTGTTACTTTGGTTTTGGAATTCATGCCTTCCCTTCTATTAGCTAAACACCCCGTAGAATCATAGAATCATCATAGAATCCTAGAATCTTAGAATCCTAGAATCCTAGAATCATAGAATCATAGAATCATAGGATCATAGAACAGTTTTGGTTGGAAGAGACCTTCAAGATTGAGTCCGACCTTTGTCCTATCCCTATCGACACCACTAAATGCTCAGGGGCAGAGCTACGAAGGTCCCTGCAAAGTGCCCCACACTGCAGGCAGGAGCTGGTCATTGCTGAGGTCCCCAAAACCTCTTTCTGGTGGAGTTTGCTCCTGCCCAAGCTCTCCGTTCTTCTACCCTTATCATGGCCCTTTGGTGCTAACATGGCCCTTTGTTCCTGGCTGTGTCCTCAGTGAACTGGCTGGAAGCTGCAAACACGGCAGCAAATTGCTTACTGGTTTGTGTTGACTTTCTGCCTGATTTGTGAGGTGGGTCAGGCCATGGTAGTGTTGGGTAGACAGTGGGACTAGATGATCTTAGAGGTCTTTTCCAACTTTAATGATTCTATGGAGAGAGCCAACAAGCAGATCAGGACGGGATGTCTCCTTCAGCAGGGACTTAATGGAAAGCTGGTTACGGGCCACAATTCCTGCAGCTCCAAGGGAAAAAATGCAGGGCTCTCTCAAACCACATAGAAACCAAGTACCTAGTCAGGACCCTCTTTCGAAACCTCTTTAAAATATAATGACAGGACTTCTCCAGCCTGGATGCGTCTTACAACATAGACTTGAAGAAATTTGGTCCATCAGCCCTAGACCCCTCATGCTGCCAAACGGGCTCAAAGCACAGCTCAGCTGAGCCCTGGGAGACGCTGGGTAACGTTCTGTTGGCTTCTCCATCTCTTTGTAGACCAGCAGCAATCCTAAAGCCTTTTCCCAGAGGGATGGAAGATGTTCGGACACACAGCAGCCCCATGGCAAAAGAGGCTTTTGAAGGCAGCTACAAGAACTTGGCACTCCTTGGAGATCCAATCTGCCTTCCTGAGTTTGCATTTTGTCCCCAAATGGGGGAAAAAGCTCCCCGTTGCAAAGCTCTGGTTTCCTTCAGCAGAGATAAACGGAAAAAGAGAGGTCTGTGTCCCAGGGAAGCAGCAAGAGTTCATCAGACAGTGTTTGGCTTTTGGTAGTGGAAAATGTTTGTGGTTGAAAAGCCCGAGATTTGGATGTTTTCGCAGACAGGTTCAAGCCAGGATGTTGGAGTGGGGGGAAAGGAGTTGGAGAAAGTAGAGAAAAGAGCCACAAGAATTATTTGAGGGCTGGAAAAAATGTCTGCAAGAGATGGGAAAAGTTCATTCTGTTCCTCTCTTCAGATTGAGGCAACTTGAGAAGAATGTAAAGAAAAGGAGGTGCCGACGTGCTGGAGCCAGGTGGGAGGGGAGCAGGGGTGCCTCTTGAATCTCGTGGAGGTGCTCTTGTCCAGGTTTGGGGTGTAAGGAGGTAACTTGTGATGCACAGGAGGCAGAGCAGGAGCTGAATGGGCTTTTTGGAGGACACGATGTGCACAGAGGGGCTGAGGGCTGTTTGCTCAGCCCGGAGAAGAAGAGGGATGTGTCTGCAAGATGCTTCTGAAACTAATTGGTGGGAAGACCAAGCCTTTTGGAGGTGTATGGTGGCACAACTAAGGCGAGCTGAGCATTTTGCAAGGCAAAGGTGGGAGCACTGCGAAGTGAGGGAGGTCCACCTGAGCTCTGCCAGTGCTGCAGTGGTCCTCCCCTGTGCCCAGGTCCACTTTCTCCAGCCCAGCAGGGAGCAGGAGGTGGGCTCCCATCTCACCATCGCTGCTGGAGCTGCTTCACACAGGGTGTCCGCACCAACCCAACCAACAACCTTTGAGGGGACGGTAGCTTTGCTGAGACCCAGACTCAAACACCTTCCATGGATATATATGGCCCAGCCTGATTGCAGGTCTTGGTTTACAGGGTTTTTTTGCTCCAGGGCTTGTTAATGCTTCTCTGGACTAAGGTGGTTTTGCTCCCTAGAGCTGTTTTCTCCCTGCTAACCCATCTCTACACATCTCTACACAGCTTTAAGAAGCTGAAGTAGTCATAACGAATGATTTTTCACCTCTTTTATGCCATTTCCAACCTGCTCTGCCACCCCAGCACGGGAAAGCTCTTTTCCTCCAGCTGCACCAGCTCCCTGGCACTGCCACCAACAAACCTGAATGCAGCACAGGTGTATGTCCTACCTCAAAAAAAAAAAAGAAAAAAAGCAGCATGTTTTCAATGTGTCACTAATCACTTGCCCATTAAAACAGATGCAAACAAACCTGACTGTTGAAGGTCACGGGTACACCTGTTATGTTATTGGTGAGGGGAGGTGGAGGTGGGGGAATTTTTGACCTTCGGATGCCTTTGTCACCCATCCTGCCACCACCACATGCCTGGGATGGGGCGAGCGCCAAGGCACTGCCTTGCTTTAAGGGCTGTTTGCTGCCCGAAACCAGTGATTGATTCCCCCTCTCGCATGGCACGGTGCCTAGGTATGTCTCCCAAAGGCCTTTGTTCCTAGAGTGTTAACAATTAACCTACTCAGGCAGAAACAGAGCCAGGCCTCCATAATCTAGGCTTAGTTAACCATTCAGCTGCTTATCTGAAAGCAATTTTTCTTCTCCCTAACTGGGTAAAGCAAGTGGGAGGATGTGGGAGGTTTTTTTTACGGATTTATTGTATTGACAAGAGCATCTAGGGGTCCCCCGGAGCTGTAGGAAACCTTGGGAAGAGGTAGCCACAAAGAGTTGACCCACCACAGCTTGTTTCACCCTGGATTTTCTGCATCAGGCGTAAAAATATTGCTGTCTCACATGCAGGGCTGCTGGGGGAAAGGCCAAAAGGCCACCACGGTTGGATGGGAAGGGGAGGTCGTGCGACGTGGAGATGATGGGGGGATGCATCGTTGCATGAAATCCCGGTGTCTCTGGCCAGAGAGGAGGCTGGCTGTACCGATGAGACATGGCACCTCTCCTAGATAAGGTTGTTGGCACGGAGGTTCCTACCAGGAAGGGTGCTTTGACTCAATCCAGGCAGACAAAGAAACCCTTTTCAGCTTTTATTAACACAGTAATGCTGGGAAATGAGCTCAGCATTTGTTCTGGAAGGGTTCCCTTTGTGTCTGCAGAAAGTCCCTTCAGTCAGGTTCCTGCTGTAACCACGGGGCTCTGGGGCAAGGGCAGAGCTCAGCAAGGGTTGAGGGTCAACTCTTGGGGATGCTGGCTGCTGGGATAGGTGGATGGATAGACGGATGGATGGGCAGATGGACAGAGAGACAGATATCACTCAGGAGCAATTTGGGTAGAGCTAGTCCTCTTCAGGAGGTGGGATGGACCCGAAGTCTTAAGAGCCTGGTGAAGATGATGAGTGAGGTGGTCCTGGTGCCTCCTCACCACTGCAGATGGGATGTAACACTTGGAAATATAAAACATCCAGAAAGACCAGTGGCTGTCAGGTTGTTTAAAACTCCTCCTTTGTTTTCCTGCCTCTGTGGAGCCTCCCCATCCCATCATGGGGCAGGGGCACCCACTTTCCCCCACCTACTGTGGCTTGCGGGGGTCCACTCCAAGGCCAGTTGTGCTTGGACATGACTCCTCTTTCCTTCTAAAGGATGGACTTGGGAAAGAAATGCTGGTTCAGCTTCCCTCAGGCCTCCTGTGCTGAGGGGCTGCCAGGCTCAGCATCCATGTTTCTCTTATTGGGAATCCACCATAAACCCAGTTTTAGTTTATGTTGCCACGGGAAGAAGGTGGTTATGAGATTTAAGGAGGAGAAATGTCCTGGGGAATTTTTTAATCACGCATTCCTCCAAAAGAAGAAAGGGCTCTCCAGCTCCGTGTGGCATTTTATCCCTCACCTCACTGTGCTCAAAACCTGATTGCGCAGAAACAACTGTTTACCTGAGGAATCATAGAATCATAGAATGTTAGGGATTGGAAGGGACCTCGAAAGATCATCAAGTCCAATCCCCCTGCCAGAGCAGGAACACCTAGATAGTGCTACACAGGAACGTGTCCAGGCGGGTCTTGAATGTCTCCAGAGAAGGAGACTCCACAACCTCCCTGGGCAGCCTGGGCCAGGGCTCCGTCACCCTCACTGAGAAGAAGTTTCTTCTCGAGTTTAAGCGGAACCTCTTATGTTCCAGTTTCAGCCCATTACCCCTTGTCCTGTCAGTGGTTGTCACCGAGTAGAGCCTGGCTCCATCCTCGTGACACTCACCCTTGGAATGACCAAGGTAAAACCTGACTGGGAGCTGGAGCTGGCCAGGAGACACAAACGCGAGAACTGTTGTTCTCAAAAAAAAAAAAGACCCCTTTTGGCAAACAAAGCCATACTGTCAGGGATCTGTTGGCACTTCTGGAATCTCCTTAATAACATATTTGCAGGGCTTGTCCATATGCTCTGTTTATCAGATCCCGAGTTTACAGTAAACATAAGCTAATAATAATTTTTTTTTTTTTTTTAAATATTTTCTTGGATGATTCCCAGTTTAAAAAAAAAATAAAAAATAAAATAATAAAAAAAAACATGGGAAAAGATCCTTTTTCAGAGTCTGCCCTTGCGGAGCAGCTTTGATCCCACATCCCGAGAAAGCAGCTGAACCCCTCCCAAAATTTCTAGGTTGCCGGCACTGAACCAGAACGGCGGCTCAACATCCCGGTAGGCTTGGGACATGGTCCTAAGCAGAAGCCTCTCTTATGTGGAAACCACCACCTGGGAGCCAAGGGGTCCCCGAAGGTAGAGAAATGCTGTGACACTCCACTGGTGAAGACTAACGATGCAGATGCCATAGGGCTGAGGTTTCTTGGAGGGCATTCACAGAATCACAGAATGTCAGGAATTGGAAGGGACCTCGAGAGATCATCAAGCCCAATCCCCCTGCCAGAGCAGGAACGCCTTGATAATGCTACACAGGAACGTGTCCAGGCGGGTCTTGAATGTCTCCAGAGAAGGAGACTCCACAACCTCCCTGGGCAGCCTGGGCCAGGGCTCTGTCACCCTCACTGAGAAGAAGTTTCTTCTCGAGTTTAAGCGGAACCTCTTATGTTCCAGTTTCAGCCCATTACCCCTTGTCCTATCAGTGGTTGTCACTGAGAAGAGCCTGGCTCCATCCTCGTGACACTCACCCTTTAGATATTTGTAAACATTAATGAGGTCACCCCTCAGTCTCCTCTTCTCCAAACTAAAGAGACCCAGCTCCCTCAGCCTTTCCTCATAAGGGAGATGCTCCACTCCCTTAATCATCCCAGTTGCCCTGTGCTGGACTCTCTCCAGCAGTTCCCTGTCCCTCTTGAGCTGAGGGGCCCAGAACTGGACACAATATTCCAGATGGGGTCTCACCAGGGCAGAGCAGAGGGGAAGGAGAACCTCTCTCGACCTACTTGCTACTCCCCTTCTAACACACCCCAGGATGCCCTTGGCCTTCTTGCCCACGAGGGCACACTGCTGGCTCATGGCCATCCTGCTGCCCACCAGCACCCCCAGGTCCCTTTCCCCTACACTGCTCTCTAATAAGTCATTCCCCAACTTATACTGGAACCTGCATTGCCATGACTCTGCCCAGGCTGTGGCTCTCACCCAATGAAGGACATTTGTCCTCCCTAGTTCACACAGTTTGTTGTTGTGTCGGCTTTTTTTTTTTTTTTTTTTAGAAGCATCAAACTTTCCGCTGACCTCACCCTGCCCTCGGAAAGTCAATGCAAATGTGCAAATGTCACTGTGGAATTTACCCAGAGAGGAAAAGGTCACCTGGATTTCTCCTATAAAGATCCCAAAGTCACCAAAAGGCAGGTTTTTTCCTAAATTAGCAGAACAAAAACTCTTCCCTTGACTAAATCCAAAGGTACCGTGGATTGAGTGTGGCTTCAGACGGGTGTTCTCCATCCCTCCTCATTGCTCTGTAGCCTGACCAGGTGTCCAGGTGCCCAGCAGGCACCCAGATTAATCCCTGGGCATCGTGCAGCCCATTGTCTACGGTGACGTTCTTTGAAAAGTAAACTTTTTTGGTTTATACAAAAAAAAAGTCCCATTGCTGCTTCTCCCATGGTCAATGTTTGAAAAAGTCCGGTTAAAGCCCAAGGTGAGCGGCACTTTCTGTGGGTCAACGGGGCTGTGAGCCTTAGAGCCCAGCTCAGTGTGTTGGAGAGACATGTCCAAATGTCACAAGCTGGATGTGTGACCTGATCTGGACACTTCTCCCTGCTGGTAGAGGTTTTGTTGTTTATGACTGATAAACATTTACATCTTTTGATCGTTGTGGGTCTCACACTGTGCAGTGCTCATGTGATATTCGTTTGCTGCTCAATCTTTAGACCTCAACCAGTGAGTGACACGGGGACGTGCCTGTTGGGAGACAGAGGTGCAAGGAAGGTCATTAGCAGTGACTACAAAATGCTCACCCAACGTTCACCTCTTCATATCTCTGGTGACTCAGCAGGGCGAGCCCCCTGGGGACCCTCCTTGAATGGGGAGGGTGTGCAAGGGGATGGAGAAGTTTCCACCACCAGGCACGTCCTCCTCTGTCTCACAGCTGCCTTGTGCCCTGTTTGTGACGGGGCACATCTGGTGGGTCTCAGACCACGGAGGCTCCTTCACACCTCAATTGCCGCTTTCACCGGAGCATCTCCTTAAACTGCTTTTTCCCTCTGTGACCACATCCACACTCTTCTCTGCCCCAGAGCAGCTCTGCCAGCTCGCTGCAGGTATCACCTCTGTGTCCTCTGCCATGTTTGTCCACCAGCCCCATGATACTCAGGCCATATTTCAGATATTTTGTTCTATGAAGATCAGAATGCTGGGAAAAAGGAGGAGGCTACAGGCAGCACACCTGGCAGAAACTTCCAGAAACACAGTTTCATAAAAGCAAAGTCGAGCAGCACGGACCCTGCTTTAACCTTTTTTTTGATTTTTTTTTTTTCCTCATTCCATTATTACTGCAAATAGCAAGACCCTGTGAGAAACCACATCGGAGCTGAGCTTCAGACCAGGGAAACCTGGAATTGAGGTCTCTTGGGACAAAAAAAAACACCAACACAAAAACCCACACCTATTTTCTGGCCCATGAGGACCAAGCCAATGAACTCAGTAGGGTTGGCTGGACACTAGTCGGTTAAGTGTCCCCATGCCCCTGACCCTGCTCCTCCAGGCTTGGTTCAGCTGTGTTGAGTCTGAAGGTATCAGAGACATTTGTACAGGTGGGCAGATACAAGGCAGGGCTCGAGGGAGACCTGAGCTTTTCTGCAACAGCACTGGGAGGGCATATAAGACTCCCTGGACACTCAAAGACCCCAGAATTTATTGCAGTCACCCAAGCACATCTTCTCCGTCCGCTCAGGCAATGAGATCTTTACCTGTATGGGTTCAAATTCTCCTTTATAAAACGAGGCAACCAAAAAATACATTTGTTGTCGATCTTTTGATTTTCTTAAACAGGATTTTATATTTTAGTGAGGCTGACTGAATTACAGAGGGCCGAGTTAACACCTCAGTGGAGGGAACAGGAATCGTGGGGAATCCAGTCACTTTCTGCAGGATCTCCCATCTTCTGCTCCAGCTCAGTTCAACATGGAACAGCTTCTCCAACGCTCATATTTCATGGGTACACACATCAGGGAAGACCCATGGGTTTCTGTTACTAAAGAAATTCTGTGCAGGGAAAAAAAAGCATGTTGTTTTTTTCTTCCCTTGTCCCAGTCCATGCTGGGGCATGGCTGCAGAGAACTTGTCACCCTTGGGGAGGGGTAGTGGGACAATGCGGAGCAGATCTGCTCTGTCCAAGAGTGCTGAAACAACTTGATTTTCAGCTGGGATTTTCAGAAGGGACTTTCAAAAGGCCTTTTAGGAAGTTATAAACTGCCCCCATGCGAAACCTATCTTAGCACCTATAGCTCTGGACCTTGACTGCCTCAGCTGAGAGTAAACTCAGGACCAATGCAACCACCAGCATTTAGAGGATTTCTCCAAAACACAGTGAAGAGGCCTGGGTGCCTGTGAAGCAAGAGCTGAAATGGCAGGACTGGGGTTTGTGATGGAGATGAAGCTGTGGAGGAGCATCCAGACATGTGAGGACTGGTTTAAAATGGAGTAGGGCAATAAAGGTTTAAAAGATTATTTAGGCTGATACCTGGATAAAAGCATCGTTTTCAAAGCTCAAGTCCATGGGACAAGACTCTCAAGGAAGAGAAGGAAAAAAGTCCTGTTTAAGCCTTGAATCAACCCTAAGGGATGCTCTGGAGGTGTATGAGCCTACAGGTTGATCAGGGCTTGGAACCTCCCTTCCCCACAGCCACACAAACTTGTCCACAGCTGGGGGAAGTGACACAAATGATTCAAGCTTGAGAACTGCAAGTGGTCGTGTGTGACCGATGCTGTAAAGCTGTGTCCACTACAACCCACACAACCCCTTCCCCTGGGAGCACCCAAACCTTGGACTGAGAGGGTTAAGAGCAGCTCTTAAGGGCTTAAGGGATTTGGGGGACCAGCTCATGCAGCTCCTCCAAGGAGGGCTGGGGGTCAATGAGGGGAGGACAGCCCCGTCGTCGGCTCGACTCCACACACTGAGACACAACAGCTTCTATCCTTGCATCACCCAGCCCAGAGATTTGTTTGTCTCTGCACAACGCTGATCTGCAAAGGGTACGGAGAAAAAAAAGCATCTCTTTAACAGTCTTTTCCTTTTCCTCCTTCTCCCAGTGCCACTGACCTGTGCCTCCACCTCACCTCTGCGCTGCCATGGCCACGCTAGAGACGCTGCCCGTTCTTAGTGACCCGACCTACCCCAGCCCGGAGAACTTCCACGGTTTTGCTTCCCGGCCATCCCATCCCATCTCCCAAAGCACCATGGGGAGCGTGGGTAGCGGAGTGGCCAATGACCAAGAGTTCGCCATGAAGAGCGTGGGGACGCGGACGCAGAGCAGTGGCCGGCAGACGGAGGGGTCTCGCAACGGGTACTCCACGCGGGAGATCTCCAACCGCTACTCTGGCGAGGAGAAGACGTACAAGTCGGAGAAGGTCTCCAATTCCCTCTACATCAACGGCGACCTGCGCAAGAGCGAGAAGGTGAAGATGGACATCTGCGGGAACGTGACCACCAACAACGAGAAGAACATGCCGCCTCCTCCCCAATACCGAGAGCCCGGTAACCCACCAAAGATATTGCCAGTCTCCGGCAAACTAGACCAGGTGAGAATCCCCATCTCCTGGAGCCTTGGGCAATGGTGCAATCCTGACAGCTAGTCTAATTCTTACTATGTAGGTGGCATCATTTTCATGTACAGGTAATTCTTGTTACTTTCAGGGCGTTGGGCAAAGGGGAATGTTAATTCTTGAGAAACCCGAAAGCACGACCACAAGTCTTCCACGGCTAGGTTGCCAACTCATTTAAGCCTGTATTTAAGTCACTGGCTAATCCAGCCTACCCAAGATGCTGTGCCGACCTCCCTGACTGATGGGGAGGGAGTTGGAGTCAACTCTTATTTCAGTAGGTCCCACTTCCGAGTATCGCTCTTATGTTTTGTGCCATTTACAGGCAATCTCCAACATCCCACCATCACCAGAAAAGTGTTTCTTGAAAGCAGCTATGAGCACCAGTTCAAAATCCCAGTGCCCTTTGTAAGGGACAAGTTAACAAGGCTTGTAAGCTACCCCTGAAAGTGCTAGCGCCCATCCAAGCCCATGGAGTCTCCATAGCTCATATCGGCTTTGGGATGCAAACATCTCCCAGGCCTGGAGGAGCAGAACCACAGAACCTGCTCCTCTACTCCACCAACTCCTATAATTTCTGTCCTGGGGACGCTTCCTTGTGCAGGGTTATTTCTGCAGCGTTTGGTGGCCTTGTCTCATAGGCTGTTAATCCACCAGCCCCTGCGGTCCACCTCAGCCCCACATGCCAGGTGCCAAGTTTTTGGTCTCCAACCTTGCCTACCCATTAGGACTTGTTCTGTTTCTCCTGGAAAGCCTTTTCAAAATATCTTTGCTAATACAAAGTGGTTTTCTCTGGGTTCATTTTCACCTGAAGCCCAATCTGCAGGAGGGGAGACTCAATCCCATTTTGAGGAATATTTTGTTTCTTTAGCTGCACTCATGGGGTGAGGAATGTGAAAGGTTTTTAAATCCTTTCTAAATCCTTTAAAACTGTGGTCTATTCCCCCCTCCCCAACATTGCTTAGGCCCACAGAAAATGCAAAATACTCAAATGAAGAGCAGTTTCAGCATGTTCCTTGACTGGTGTCACTGCACTTGGGCCAGCAATGGCTGGGGTCACAGCTCCTACCTACTCCTGTTGAAGCATAAGCAGGACATGATGTCCACACAGGGGAGAGATGATTGCTGGTGTGATACTCCTAGGGTAAATCGGCTGCTGATCCAAGGGCTCAGTACAGTTTCCAGCAAATGGGCAAAGCACTCTCAGTGCTAGAAGTCCTTCCAAACATGATCTGCCAAAAACAAAGAGCTGTTTTGATCCGGTCTGGCAGGCAGGTGTTAGCCCTCTCACTTGCTAAGAGCACCAAGAGAACCCAAGGAGTATTCTAAGGAAAAATCACGCAGAGTTGAGGTGAGTCAAGATTTGGATTTTTTCAGTTGGGGCAAGGGAAGAGACAGTGTTACCGTATGAGCGATCACAGGTCCCTCGTGTTAAATCCCAAACGGTCCCGGGTGTAATACAGCTGACAAATATGGAGCTGGCCAAGACATCTCAGCTCCATCAGCCCCAGCCTGTCCTGCTGTGTCTCTTTTGTGTGCTGTTGCCAAGCTTCCTGCTATGTTTGATGCGTGGTCCTTTTTCCTTTTGCAGAGCAATGAGCCCTTAGTTAGACCCTCAGCCTTTAAACCAGTAGTTCCTAAAAACTTCCATTCCATGCAGAACCTCTGCCCGCCGCAGAGCAACGGAGTGACAGAGAATAGAAAGAGCTTGAACCATGCCAACAGCAATAGCCCGTCCGCACCCAAAAGTGGACTCGACAAGAGCAGCCTTAACAGGACTACAAACCAAGTGGGGGGCCTTTCGGATTCAGGCCGTAACTCGTTAACGAGCCTGCCCACGTACGGGACAGGCTACAGCCAGCACGTGGGTCCAATGAGCGCTTCCACGAGCCACATCAACCGCATCGGTACGACCTACGTGGAGAAGAACATTGTGGGCTACAACGGGATATCTACCTCAGACAGCGGGCGGTCTTCGAGCAAGAGCACCTCTTCGTTCAACAGACTGAACCATCTCAACGAAACGATGCCTTTCCACTCGCCTTCAACGGACGACATCATCCAAGACCTGGAAGACCGACTGTGGGAGAAGGAGCAGGAGGTCCTCCAGATGCGAAGGAACTTGGACAAAAGCGAGGCAGCCATCTTCCAAGTGTTCGAGGAGAAGCAGAAGATCTGGGAGAGGGAAATGGAGGACCTGAGGCAAAACTACGCCAACAAATTGCAACAGGTCTCCAAAAAGGCGCAGCGGGCTCAGCAGGCCTTGCAGCTCCAAATCTTCAAGCTCCAGCAGGAGAAAAAAAAACTCCAGGATGACATGGGGCAACTCCTCCAGCAACGAGAGGAGCTGGAGAAGAAATTTGTGGCTTTCAAGAAGGAGCAGGCTGAGTTTCTCCCAAAGATTGAAGAGACCAAGTGGGAGGTAAGAACCTTCTTGTAGCAGACCTTGAGCAAGGTTCTCATTGAGGGCTCCGATAACCAAAAGTACCTGCCCTTTTCCCAAGGTGGACCCCACAGACAGTGGCTATAGCTTGGTGGCCTCTGACTAACAGATCACACTTCAGTCATCTCTGATCCCCAAGCCTGTAGTTTTCAATTAAACCGAGCGCTATTTTTTGTGTATACCTCCTGTGCTCCTTAATAATTTGGCTCCCTGCTCAGGTGACCCCAGTGAGAGACATTTGAGATCAGTTTCGGTGAATGCAGGTCTTCCCACACAGGTATTTGTGCCTTCCAGAAAAAAAAAAAAAAAAAAAAAAGGATTTAAGTCTGTTTTAATTAAATTCTTTAAATATCTGAGTTCGGGCAAACCTTGAAACCACTTTTCAAATATTTGATTCTTTTTTTAATTTAAGATATAAAGCAAGTGAGTTAAGAATGATACCGACAGCCAAGTTTACCTCATGCTTTCCATTGTAACGAGCTGTTTTCAGTTGCTAATAAGTTTATCTCTCTTAAAAGGCTGAAAGGCAAATTCTTCCTTCCAGCTTTCCTTTTGAGTCTTACACATTTTTTCTACTGTTTCTATTTTTAGAACATTTTATCAAAGCCTGTTTGTATAGCCAGTGCAAACGTGGATTCTTTTCAGCTTGATCATGTGAAGAATTTTAATCCTTCCATGGACTGGCTAGAAACTTTAGATTTATTAAGTGTACAGAAGCAAAACGTAGCTCTAGAATCAAGAAGACCCTATTCTTCTAATCCTCAATGAAAGTCAATGAAGCTGGGATTAATTAGGCTCTGAAATGTGTCATTTGCATATGTTCAGCAGGGCTTGCAGGAAAACCTCTGCAAGTCACATCCCAGAACAAGCAAGCAACGTTGTCCCACGTGATGCCTCCTTTGGCCAGCTGCTCTGCCCAGGTCTTTTGTGTGTTCCAACAAGTCAGCTCTGGAAAGTTCCCTGATTTTGTCCCAGTAAAGCTGCAGCTGGGTTTTTGATTATTTGCTTCACTGCTATGGTTCTGTCTGCAACAGCAGAACGGTGCATCAAGACACTGAAAATTTGTAGACACTTCACACTTTTTGACTTGTTGACTTGCTCTCCAGGCTCCCTGGACTGTATTTCCTAGAACTTCAAAACACCCAAGTAGAGGTGAAAGTTTAAGTGGTTTAATCTATAAGTTGACTTCTATCCCAGCCGTTCTTCAAGATGATATTAGGGGGGGAAAAAAAGTGTACTGAAAGGGTTGTCAAGCACTGGAACAGCCTGCTCAGGGATGCGGAGGAGTCACCATCTCTGGAGGGATTTAAAAGCCGTGTAGATGTGGTGCTCAGGGACCTGGCATTGCTGGGTTAACGATTGGACTAGATGATCTTAAAGGTCTTTTCCAACCTGAGCAATTCTATGACTCTCTGTATTTCTCTGCCTTTGAGAAGAGCTAGCCCATGGAGAGCACTTTCAGTAAACCGTGCAGTTTTAGCTGAATTACACCACTTTAACTACCGTGAAAACAGCGTGGCACAGCTCTGCATCAGCTGCAGGTACGTGCTGGTGAGGATGTGTCACAGAGTTAGGTTTGCATGGGGAACCACCATGGTTGTCAGCTCCAGGGAAAGCTGCCACCAGTAGGTAGCAGTGGGAGACTGTGGATGTTGTTTGCAGTAAGCACTAGGCTGTCCCAAATGACTGAGCTTCAAGATCTTGCTCAACCTTATGCACCAGGCAAGTCCTCTACAGCAAAGAAAGGTGGAGGTTGCAGTGAAGGTAGTGGAGAGCAGAGTTTGTCTGAGGAACATTGACCCACCTGGACCAGAGCAGCAAGGGACCTCGCAGGTACCACAGGAGGAAGGAAAGGCCAAGCATTGCATGTGTGACAAGAGACAGGAGCTTCAGGAGGACAGAACATCCCAGTGTGGAAGTGGCTACCAAGTCTCTTTTAATTAAGCCTGTCTTTTCTGAGCCCTGAAACCCGCGGAGCTCATGGGAAAATGAGGGTTTGGTCATTTGTAAGGTTCACTTCCAATACTCACAACTATTTGTGCAAATGTAACCTTCGGAGGACTACACAGGTGTAGAGCAGCGTCACATGAAATGATGACAACTACGTAACACAAAGTCACGCTGCAGCAAATGTACTTCCACCAGGCTGCTGTACTTCTACCAGGGCAGGGGTGGAGTCCCCATCCCTGGAGATATTTAAGAGTTGGGCAGACACAGCGCTCAGGGATATGGTTTAGTTGAGGACTTGTCAGTGTCAGGTTAACGATTGGACTCGATGATCTTAAAGGTCTTTTCCAATCTGGGCAATCCTGTGATTCTGTACCCTACCACATGGGCGAGACTCCAGCTGGTCAGGATGAAACCTGGAACTCCAGCGCCTGGTCGTCCCGTTTCAGCAAGGGTGGGTTGCAGCTCTCTCCTCGACCTTTGGCAGAGGGGCTGTCACTCTTCATGCCCTGCCCCAAAAGAATTAAATAGCTACCAATCCCTGGACTATCCCTGGTGAAGTGAACTCTAAAATGTAGTCAACTGGATTCTTTCAGTCTTTGGGAAGAGAAGTGTCATAGGACAGGTAATATCTACTGTCTCTGCATCCTGTCCTACACTCTCAGTGCTCGAGGAGAGCCCAGGTGGTCTCTGGGTGTGAGATGTTTCTGTTTCAGGCTTCTTCAAGGTTCAGACCCCATTAAGGTCAGTGGGAAAGCTCCTGCTGAGAACAGAGGGTTTGGGGTCAAAGCAGCAGAGCCTTGTGGTTAGGTAAGATGAATTCAGGGAGGGAAGCACCAGGGTACGCTCACCACCCGTGAAGACCACAGCACTCAGCTTAGATGTTTGGTCAGCTCCAGCTGGGAGCAGCATCAGGTCCCCGAAAGCCAGGAAAAAACCACCAAATTTCCCTCACATCTGTGGGGACGACCTCTAGGTCTTTGGCATGGCCTGGGTCCTGGTGAAGGCTGGAACTCAGTCCTTGAGCAGTGTCTCTGGCTGTCCTGTCCATTAACTGAGCCTCCTGCCCATGCGAGGCGACACAGACGTTTCATGGGCAGTGTGAAGGACATGGAGACTGGGGGTGGCTCCTCGCTGCCTTCCCCCTGTTTCATAGATGCTCTCCCCACAGGTGTGCCAGAAGGCAGGCGAGATCTCCCTGCTCAAGCAGCAGCTGAAGGACTCCCAAGCGGACGTCTCCCAGAAGCTGAACGAGATCGTGGGACTGCGGTCGCAGCTCAAGGAAGGTAAGAACTTCCTACGGGAGAAGGAGGAGCAGATCCTCACCCTGAAGGACTCCTACAGCTCCAAGAGCGTCAACCTGGAGATTTGCGAGGGGGAGCTGCAGCGGAAGATGAGCGAGGTCCAGGTGCTGAGGGAAAAACTGAACCACTGTGAGCTGGAGGTCTCCGGCCTGAAGCGGACACTTGCCAGCATGGGGCCTCCAGGACCTTTTGGTGGGGACCTTGGTGAGAAGCTGCGGGACCCGCTGGCCTGCGAGAGCGACGAAGCCAAGATGCAGCGGCAGAGCGAGGACAGCGTCAACTCGTTGCGGAAGGAGGTGGAGCGGCTCCAGACGGAGCTGAAGCTGGAGCGGCAGCAGCGGGAGCAGCAGGTGATGGACTTCGAGGAGGAGCGGCGCACATGGCAAGAAGAGAAGGAGAAAGTCATCAAGTACCAGAAGCAGCTGCAACTGAACTACGTGGAGATGTACCAGAAGAACCAGCTCCTGGAGCACAAGGTGAATGAGATGAACACGAAGGTCACCACCCCGCCGCACACCGAGGAGAAAAAAACATGGACTCCCTCCAGACTCGAGCGAATAGAGTCCACCGAGATCTGAGGTGGGACCAAGACGATACGACATAATTTTTTTATTGCCGTGCATGTACTACCTACTCAAGCCAGTGATCTTCCGAAGGATAGTACGCTACCGTAGGAGCGGTGTGAGTCCGCTCGCACCAAGCTCCATCACCCTTACTCTATACTTCTGTGCTCTGTAGGTAAAATAACTGTGGATGTGCGTTGTTTTTCTATCGATAATGCGACATCTCTTTTGGTTTTTTTCCTAGTACAGCTGGTGAGGGTCAGTTGGCTCTTTTATAATCTGCCGTGACTGTTATTTCGCTAGAGGCTGCCACCCCTCTCCTACAATTCACCCCTCTTTGGTTGGTTGTTTTGGAGGGTTGTATTTGGTTTCATCGGTTTTCCAAGCGTTTACGTGCAGCAAAACAGTTCGACGTGGCAGGTTTTCTTTTTTTCAGGGGATTTTTAGCCACATTGGCTAATGGAGCAAAGCTCTCGGGATCACGAGCAAACTCACTGCTCTGCATCAAGTATCCTGTCTAGACAGTGGTCTTAGTGAAGTCAGTGGGAGGCTGGCCACTGATTTCAGTGAAACCAGACATATCACTACTAGATGACTCCCTCTTGCCACCCCATGGCTACCATGGTTGCAAGAGGTTAAGATATCCTTGAGGAGCAGGATGAGCCTGTCCAAGGAATGAGCCACCAAGGAATGATCACCCAGCAGGAGCCTCTACAGAGGCTCAGCAGAGCTTAACAGATGCTGCGTTTTCATTTCGTTGTGGTTTTCTCCTGCGGTTCCACTCCTCTCCTGGTTTTTACCCACCCTGGGGGCAGAAATACCCTCCCAACTCTGCCTTGGTTCCTCTGTACTTACCATATGCTCAAGCTGGCTACAGCAAATTAAAAAAAAAAAAACAAAACAACAAAAAAAACAACACAACAACTTGGAAATCCAACCTACTTTCCCTTCCCAAGAGCCCTCTTACTTCCCAAAGTCAATGGAATCAAGGTTTGGAGAAGCCTCCAAACCTGTGGGATGTTTATGCAAACTGAAGCTTTAGCAATTTGCCCCAACAGTGGGCAGTTGTGCTACTCTATTCCCAAACGAGTGATGCTTTGGTGCACGCTCTTGGACCAGGGTCTACTTAAAAAACGGCATCCGAGCCTCACTCAGGAGTTGCAGTGAGCACACGTGAGCACTACCATAGCGATCCCACCCGGCACCACATAGTCCAGAGACAACGCAGGCTTAGCTTAAGAAAATATTCAGTCACTAACTCCGAGCATGAAAGCAGTCATAAGGGGAAAACGCTGAAGATCACGCAAGTGCTTATGCCCTGGCAGAATAATAACTAAATCCTACATGCACAGTCAATAAGAATGATGGCAGGCATCAAAAATAAAGATTCAACTCGAAAAAAGTGGGCAAAGTGGGCTTGGTTCTCCCATTTGTGGACACTTTTTTACTGCAATACACAGTGAAGAGGAAAAAAAATCTTGCAAAGTGAAGTTTGCACTGACTGGGCAGTGGCCAAAGGATCAATGCAAGCGGGAATTTTGGTTCTTTGTCCTAGCTAGAATTAGCACCGGGACGTCTTGGAATGTCTGTGAGTTGACTTTAGGGAGAGTCCAGTTCACATTTCACATGAATACCAAGGAAGAACCTCAGGGTACTGAGGGACTGAAGACCTTCCAAACAAAAGCCCTGAAGCTACACTTTTTCCACGCTCTCTCAAAGCTCCCCTTCTCCATCACCAGGTCTGACCTTCAAGTTGGGAACAAACGTTGCTGTGGTGAGCTCCAGACTGTGCGAAGAGGCTGAGCAAGAGAGAGCAGACTTCAGCCAGCCCCACCAACCTCCAGCCAAGGTCACCAGGCGGTATTACTGGGCAGGAACTGTTTGTGGCTGGAAGTGATCCTGCAGCCATAGAAAATGGAGATGTGCAATGAGACCAGGGCAATTCAAGATCCCAGTTGATGGTACCTGTCTTTTCCGACCACTTCTGCCTGTGCCTTTGAACTGGAGGAAGACACAACCCATCAGTCTGGAAAACACCAGGGCACCTCAGGCTCTGCCAGGACCATACAAAAGGGGACTAGGTCAGGTCTGACCCGTAAAGGGTGTAGAGAAAAGTCCCACTACAAATCCTGCAGACGTTCCAGCACTCTTGAACATCAGCTTGTGCACCCCACCGAGGAAGCAGTGCAGGTGCCTGCTGGTGCCACCCAGCAGCAGACTTTGCCACGTTGAGGGAGACACCCACACGCCCTGCGCAAACTTACACTTGGCCAGGCAAATCCTAGAGCTTCCTCTGTTTCATACACTGGGCCTTCGAGATGGAACCAAACATCCCACAATGTCAGGGTTGGAGATCCGGTGTCTTGTGCCAGCTCAGCTTTCTGTGCTTCTTTCCACATCAGATAAACCCGTGCTGGCTTCTTTCCCGAAGCAGTTGTGGGGCATGTGTGCTTGTGAAGGGCTTTGCAGCCCTTGGGCAGAAGGGCAAAACACAGAGAAATTGCAAGAGGCTTAGATTCAGATGGTCGTACGGTGTTTGAGGCCACCACGTGAAAAGCAAACCCAACGCCAAGTGCCCTCACCACAAGATGGGTCCAACAACCTGGAGGGTCATTTCCACCTTCGCTTCTCCGGGCTCCACCGACGCTGAGGCTGGTTTCCCACCAACCACGACAGAAACCAGCATTTCAGCTGGTGGCTCGAGAACACCCAGAGCGATTGAATTTCAAGGATCTGCTGCTGAGGAGGTGTACACTGCAATTCCTCGCTGTGTTGACGGCCAAGAGGAATGGACATCTGCATCGGGACACTTTCTCACCAGAGCTCCTTGCTAATCCATGGGCAGAAGCAGGGGCTTGTCTGGTCTTCCCAGATACCTGGATCCAGTCAGCAGCAGTCAGCCAAGCCCTCCAGCATGCCAGGTTTGCTCTGCCATCTTTTTCCTAGATCTTTTTTTTTGCAGTGGTGCCAGAAATGAGCGTGTCTTGATGGACTCAGTGAACCTTGGAGGCATAGGGGTTTGTCTGACTGCTGGAGGGTGCTGGACCTACCCAGGGTCTCAATGGCCTCACTGCATCCACCAGGGACTGCTGAGCTCCATGGGATGGAGCAGGAGTGGCAAGGAGAGATTTTTCACCTTGGAGGAGGAAAGGTACAGTCTTCTTCTTCACTGCATCGCTTTGATTTAGAGTTTTGATCCAGATCTGAGCAAGCCTCAACTGTGGCCATCCCCTGGATGACAGAGATCCCTGACACCCGTTAAGATGCTGTGTTGCTGATGGTGGTGGCCCCTCTCTTGGGATTTGCCCAGCATCCCCCAAGCACTCAGGTGTCCTGCAGAAACCAACCCCCTATGCTACAGTGACATAAAACACAGAATTTTTTTGGCAAGTACACCAGCCAAACTTCCACGAAGGACACCTGTACTTCAGGAATCCACCCCACAACTGGAGGCACTACTCCCCATCACATCTTCTCCCATGTGCTAGCACCATGTGGTCACATGGTGGTAACCAGTCTCTCTTGGAGGTGACTGCCCTTTGCTCAGCAGAGATGGAGCAAAATGATGGTGGGACCCCTGGGTTCCTGTCATTTGTGCTCAGATCTGGCCCAGATAGGAGGTCACCTAGCTCGTACCAGATCTTAACGCTTTCACCTGCTGACTGGATGAAGTCTCCCATCACAAGCTAGGTCTACATTGAGACCCTGAGGTCTTAGCTTTGAAGTCAGATAGCCAAGGGGAGCCCAACTGGCATTTTGATGATATACCCTGGGAATTGTCTTGGAGGCTCAAGCAGGGCTGATAAAATGTTTCTGTCCCATGAAACTCAACAGAGTTCGGGCTTGACCGTAGCAGAGCTGCTTCCTCCAACTTTGCTCAGCCAGCTCTGGAGCTGATGGGTATCAGTGTGACACACTGACTCACGTGTAACTCTCCAAGTACTGACCTCAAAATCTTGCAGGTAGTTACAGTCTCTCCTGAAACAACAAGTCATCACTAACTTGCCATTGGCGAACAGGAAAAGCTGCGGTCACGAGGGTCTTGGGACAGTTGCCCACACATGGGGTCCAGAGACATTAGAGATGCTCTGAGACCCCCCATACATGAGGCTGGGTGTGATCCAAGATCTGTGAGAGAGTCAGGCCAGTGATGGGAAGACCTGGAGCACCCCTAGAGGCACATCACCCACACACGGGCAACTGAGACACATCCACATGTCCATAACATGAGCAAACAGGACACTGATCATCTCCAGCAATTTCCATCCATGAGGATTTGGGCTAAGCAAGCCATCCTGGTGCCATGGAAGGTCTAAACAGCCCCTTCTTACCACTCGCTGTGAGGAGGGTTGCTTTGCTTCTTCAAGGTCGGTTGCCCTCACTGTAAGATGCCGACCCAGCTGGGCTAGTTCCCCTCGGGAAGCCAGCACTCCCCTCTCACCCTGAGGGTGAACGCCGCCAACCGCCAACCATCGCGCGTTGTCATGCTTCACACAGTCCCACTTAGCTTCTGCCACTGTCTCGTGGCAGCCGGCTGCACCGTTCCTGCTGTCGCTGGCATCGTGCCGGAGGGAGATCACCTCCGGGTTTCCGCACTCAAAATAGGAACCAAATTGTTGCTCTTACGCTGCTGCTACGTTATACGGAGACAAGTGTACTCGGATGTAAATAACGGCCCAGCTCTATGTGTACAATGATTAAATGTAGAGACCAGAAAACTCTGTGGTTTCTATGTTGGTGAGCAGGACCGACAGTAGCAGCTGATGCTGCGCTCAAGAGATGAGCGCTTAGAGGAGGGTGCTCAGCACCCCCTGAGATTTTGCTTGTTGCAGGGGAAACAGGGGAAGGGGGGGCTCACCAATTCCCAGGAAAGCAATCTGCTTGGGATTGGCTCCGACACAGCAGCCTGGTGTCACTCTGTCCAGCTGAAGCTCGCTGCCATCCTGAGCCAGGATTTGAAATTAAGGCTAAAGTCCCCTCTGCCCATCCTCGTGTCCCCCTCAAACCCTTCGCAGACAGTGGCTCCCAGCGGTGTCCCCCTCCAGCCCTGCTGCCCAGGAGCTCTGCCCACAGAAAGGACCAACCCACCCCACTCCTGCCCCTCACAGTGGCACTTTACAGCTTGCTCAAGAGAGCGAGCTCATGAGAAACATGACCAAAGATCTCCAGAGGGCATTGGACTGCATGCTTGGAGCTGCCTCCTTGCTTTCCTGGGGAGAGATGAAGTTGGTGTGGGCTGGGAAAGGGGAGGAAGAGCTGGCAGGGGACAGGAGAGGGCTTGGATTTCCCTGTGTCCTGCCTGGAAACATTTGCAGGTCTATGAGGGGCCTTTCCTGGGCTAGATAGGACAGGGTAGAAAGGAGTTCCTGGGTGAGCTGACTGTCCCCAGTGGGTTAGATCAGTATCCTCTAAGGTCTTGCCAACTAGCCCCACACATTGCCCAGGGACAGTGTGGATCAGGACTGTTCCCAAGAGGCAGGATGGATACAACGACTATATTTTAACCCAACCCTTCAGCATAAGTTGCAGAGTTACCTTTCCTCAAGGCCCCTTGCTAAAGAGCTGCTTATCACGTGCCCTGTGCCCTGCTACTCCTCCACCCCAGCTCTCCCAGACTCTCCTGCCTCATGACCATCCCTTTTGTCCCAGAAGCAGTCAGTGCCTCTGCCAGTGCTCTCCCAAATACATCTGAACAAGCCAGAGCTGAAGCCCAGAGCCCTCACTGCGAATGGCATGTCCCAATCTTCCCCTAAGAGGAGCTTTCCAGACTACTGATCCTCACCTCTTCTCTCCATCATTCCCACGTCAGCTAGATCAACCCTACTTTACTTCCAAGAGCAATCTTGCTCCTTGCTGGACATCCCCGTGGCTTGCAACCACTTAAAATCATCACATTGGGCTTTACGCCATTGTACCACCACACCCAGCCAGCTCTGCGGCTTCCCTGGTTCTTCTATCCTCTGGAAAGACAGGGTAGTATCCCTGGTCTGCAGGAGCGTGCAGCATCCCTGCCACCCTGTCCCCAGTGTATCGAGGGGCTGGGATCACATCCAGCTGTTGACAGATGTTGGCTTCCCAGTAGGATGTCCCCTGCTGGCAGTTGAACTGCTGGCAACACCAGGAATGAGCTGCTGTGTTTTCAGGAAAAGCTTCCTCCCTGGTTCTCCCAATGAAGGGGATCGTGTCAGGTCAGGAGCCCAGGACAAGCTCTCACAGGCAGGGTTGTGTTTTCACAGCTCTTTCACAGATCTGTTTTCTCAGGCAGAAAGTCTCTGCTTTCTGTCACAAAGCAATAGGCTTCTCTAAAGAGATTTAAAAGGCACCATTCCCGACTCTGATACCTGCAGGCAAGCCAATGTTCCCTCGAATACCTTCATAGTTTCAGCCCTGGGCTCTCCTCCTTTAGAAAGGGATGCGAGGTCCAGTCTGGCTCCAAGTGACCACCAATGGTTTGAGCTTGGTAGTCCTCATTCATTCAGAGAGCCCAAAGCTGCCTGTATCCAGCAGGCCACCAGTCTTGGTCCCCAGTCGGTGTGGTCCATCCCACTCTGGTGCCCATCCCACGACTGTTACTGGGTCTCTGCATCAGGTCTTCTCCGTTAGCTCACCCATGCGGGAGCATCTGAGCTCCCAGAGTCACTTTCGGTGGCAGCCAGACACCGGTGGGAGACCACGGCGCTGGCTCTGCCATTCCTGAGAGCCCTCTCGGAGGAGAAGGTCCCTTTTTCCCTGCGGGTGGCACGTGGGTTCC
The DNA here is from genome assembly GCA_020746105.1 of Trogon surrucura. Classification (NCBI taxonomy): domain Eukaryota; kingdom Metazoa; phylum Chordata; class Aves; order Trogoniformes; family Trogonidae; genus Trogon; species Trogon surrucura. Next base: position 79,240,448 of record CM036620.1, on the reverse strand, counting down.
CTTCCAGCGGCTTGTAGGGAGCAAAACGTGCGCGGGCAGAGCTCCACCACCGGTGCGAAAGTGCTCCGCCACGATAAAATGCTGCACAACCGGCCGACGTGTCTATGCAGTCCCTTTCCACGCAGCAGTGTCCCCTGCAGAGCCCAGCCCAGGGCTGGAGCTCCTTTAAGGTGTCTTTGTTTGCACTCACTCGGACCTGGTAAATGCTGTGAGCTGAGAGGAATCCCTCTCGGTCTTTGCCTTGCACCGGGCAGTACGCTTGTGAGGGTTTCCTCATCCGAAATTGATGCACGTCGCTTAGTCGCCCCGTCTTCTGCGTCCGTTCTCCAGCAGATCGATAGGTGTCTCTCCCCTCCCCAAAAAACCACCAAAAAACCCCACGAAAGAAACAACTCCCCTACAGGAGAACGTCAGGTTGGGCACAGCCGGCATGGCCGAGCAAGCCTGCTGTCTGATTTCACCAGCAATAAAAGCCCCACGGGGGAGCAGCCGGAGCTCTCCGCTGCCCTTCCACCGCCGGGCGAGCCGCAGGCTGTCCGTGTGTAGGACCTCCGCATCAGACCCTTCGTCCAACGTTTTTTTCGGATGTACCCGACTGTAAATTCAATCCCAGGCCTTGTGCTTTCTTTCCTCTCGTTCGTTTCTTGACGCCTCGGTCTCTCTCTCTCTCTCTCTCTCGCTCTTAACTGTGAATTCAAACCAGAAGTGTTCTGATCTCGACTCCGTTACTGTTTTTGTTTCCGCTGTTGACTGTTGCTGGTTCTCCAAATTGCGTTCAATGAGACTTTGAAAAAAAAATAATTAAAAATTTTTAAAAAAACTATATATATATATATATATACTTTAAAAATAAAGTATTTAAAAAAGAACTCCATAAAGTTGGGTGTCTCTCCTGTCCACCAGTCACTTTCAAAAAACGTTGTCTTGACTTTGCCTCTTGTCGGTGTCTTTAAAGACAAGAGGCTGAAGAAGAAAAGAGATAAAATGCAGCATTCTGGGATTTTTGTAGAGCAAAGGTGTATCCGTTTCGGAAAATCTCGTTAAAACCAGACCGCAATTCCCAACCTACTGCTAGTCTGTTGTATGTTTCCATTGGGTTATCAAGGTGTGAAGAGCTACTGCCTTTGCGATTTTCTACAGTGAATATATATATATATATATATCTGTACAGAGGTATGTATATATATAAATATATATAAAGATCTATATGTATATGTATCTCTCACTCTCCTCTCTCTACCTGACTGTGAAGGGTTTTTATTGGGCAAAATAAAATGGAGAAAGGCCCCGTCTTAAAAACCTGACTGTGTGGCTCGCCTGTTTGTGTTTTGGGTGGGACTCGGGGGATTTTGGGAGGGACCTGCAGCCAGGCTGGGGAACCACAGGGAAGACCTCACCATGGACGTACCAGTACGCCCCAGTCAAGACCTTCCTCGCAGCTCCTGTCCTGGAGGATGGAGAGCAACCCAGTGTAGTGGGGTGGGAGGGGAGAGGTGGTTGCTGGGAGAAGAGCAGGACGTGACTCGTGTCCACGTTCAGGTGGGTTGTTCCCCAGCCCGTCTTTCCCGGGCCATAAGGGCTGCTCAGATTCTTCAAGCACTTCAAAACAAGCACAAGGTCATGGTGGTGGCCACAGGGCTGGACAAGATGTCGGTGTTTGAGGTCTCACTCTAAGCCATAGCTCAGATCCCCATGGATGAGCTGTTGAGGATGTCCCAGGGCTGACTGAGAAAGACATGGGCTTCCCACTGGTCCTACAGCTGATGTCCAAGACCTCCCAACCATTCCTGTCTCCCAAGCCAGGCTCAGACCTGAAGGATTTCCAGGTGAGAACCCACTGGGGAAGACAAGACCCAGGTGGAGATACCAGGCATGGCCCTGGAGCCAGCTGCAGTGTTGAGAACCTAGGCACGAGCTAATTCCCCTTCTCTCCCGTGCCAAGACCTCGCTCGGAAAAGCCACGTCTCCTGCAGCATCTCTCCAGGGTTTCCTTGGTTCTGGGGCTCAGAGGCTGATGCCTCCCCTCAGAGAAACCTCTGCTGTGCTGGGGCTGCAAGGCTGGGAAGGGAGGTGGTTTGAGGGAGCTGCCCTCAAGGAGTTAACACCACATCCAGAAACTCCTGCCAGTTTGCAAGTTTTTACTCAGACGAATCCTGTCCCAGCGTCACATTAAAGCAACATTCAGATGAACATTATTTTTCTTAAAAAAAGAAAAAAAAATAAACAACAAATCCATCACTTTTCCCAAGACCAGCTTTACTAGAGAGGTGTCCTCACAAAAATGATGCTGCCCAGGACAAAGCAAGCTTGGTGGGGATTCCACGATTTCCCTCTCACCAGGTTTAAGGTTCGAGGAGCCACCAGCAACACGAGGCTTTTGTTAAAGTTCACCACAACCAGTATGGCTCTCCTTCATTTGGTCTCCTGTAGAGGTGATTTCCTCAGTTGCCTCAAGAAAATAAACGGAAGAGATGGAAAGGAAATTCGCCTGGCAGAAACATTAGGGAGGGACTCAGGTGCCAAGTCTATGTGCCAAGCCCTGCTTAATGCACTTTGGTGCCCCAAGCCTTTAGGTTGAACCTCCTGGTTTCCAGTTTGCAACCACTGGCCCTTGTCCTGCCACTGGACACCACTTCCTGTTTAATATATTTATCAATGACCTGGACGAGGGATTAGAGAATGTTGTCAGCAGGTTTGTTGCTGATACAAAATTGGGAGGAGTGGCTGACACCCCAGCAGGCTGTGCTGCCATTCAGAGAGACCTGGACAGGCTGGAGGGCTGGGCGGGGAGAAATCTTATGAAGTTCAACAAGGGCAAGTGTAGAGTTTTGCACTTGGGAAAGAACAACCCCATATGCCAGCACAGGCTGGGGACTGCCCTGCTGGAGAGCAGCGCAGGGGAAAGGGACCTGGGGGTGCTGGTGGGCAGCAGGATGGCCATGAGCCAGCAGTGTGCCCTCGTGGGCAAGAAGGCCAAGGGCATCCTGGGGTGTGTGAGAAGGGGATAGCAAGTAGGTCAAGAGAGGTCCTCCTGCCCCTCTGCTCTGCCCTGGGGAGGCCACATCTGGAATACTGTGTCCAGTTCTGGGCCCCTCAGCTCCAGAGGGACAGGGAACTGCTGGAGAGAGTCCAGCGCAGCCACAGGGATGATGGAGGGAGTGGAGCATCTCCCTGATGAGGAAAGGCTGAAGGAGCTGGGTCTCTTTAGCTTGGAGAAGAGGAGGCTGAGGGGTGACCTCATTCATGTTTATAAATATGTCAAGGGGGAATGTCAGGAGGACGGAGTCAGGTTCTTTTCAGCAGCGTCCACTGACAGGATGAGGGGCAATGGGTGGAAGCTGGAACACAGGAGGTTCCATAAAAATACGAGGAAAAACTTTTTCCACTGTGAGGGTGACAGAGCCCTGGCCCAGACTGCCCAGGGAGGTTGTGGAATCCCCTTCTTTGGAGACATTCAAACCCCGTCTGGACACGTTCCTGTGCGCTCTAGTGTAGGTGATCCTGCTCTGGTAGGGGGTTGGACTAGATGGTCTTTGAAGTCCCTTCCAACCTCTGACATTCTGTGATTCTGTGTCTGTGTGTGAGAAGAGTCTGGCCCAAACATCCTGACATCGTCCCTTAGGTGGTCTTACATTTACAAGTGAAGTCTTGCCCTAGAGGTGTGGTTTTTTAGTATTATGACAATTTAAGGTAACTTAAAAGTTTTCTTTTCAGCCAGTCAGCTGCCTCTAGGTTCTTGCTTAATTTTACATCTTGCAGCAGGTCTTGCTCGATTTCATCCAAACCACAGTTAGCCACAACGTGGGTAGTTATCGCATTCTGTTCTTGGGGACTTAGAATCGTAGAATTGTTTAGGTTAGAAAAGACCTTCAAGAACGTCAAGTCCAACCATTATCTAACTCTACCAGACCCACTTCTAAACCATGTCTCTGAGCACCACATCTAGACGGCTTTTAAACACACCCAAGGATGGCAACTCAACCAGTGCCCTGGGCAGACTGGTCCAGTCTCTGATAACCCTTTTAGTGTAGAAGTTTTTCCTAATGTCCAACCTAAAACTCCCCTGGTGCAACTCAAGGCCATCTCCTCTTGTCCTATTAGTTGTAACTTGTGAGATGAGACCGACCCCCACTTGCTGCAACCTCCTTTCGGGTAGTTGTAGAGAGCGAGAAGGTCTCCCCTCAGCCTCCTCGAGCCCTGAGTGCAGTTCTGGGCCCCTCACTTCAAGAAAGATCTTGAGGTGCTGGAGCAGGTCCAGAGGAGAACAACGAGGCAGAAACTCAACGTGAGCCGTCAGTGGCACTTGCAGCCCAGAAAGCCAATCGTGTCCTGGGCTGCATCAGGAGGTGCTTGGTCGGCAGGTTGAGGGAGGGGATTCTCCCCCTCTACTCCATTCTGGTGAGACCCCACCTGGAGTGCTGTGTCCAGTTCTGGAACCAAACCCCTACTACAAGAAAGATCTGGACGTGCTGGAACGTGTCCAGAGAAGGGCCACGAGGATGCTCAGAGGGCTGTAGCACCTCTCCTATGAAGACAGACTGAGAGAGTTGGGGATGTTCAGTCTGCAGAAAAGAAGGCTCTGAGGAGAACTTATTGTGGCTTCCAGTATCTCAAGGGGGCTACAAGAAAGCTGGGGAGGGGCTTGTTAGGGTGTTGGGTAGTGGTAGGACTAGAGGGAATGGATTGAAGCTGGAGATGGGTCGGTTCAGATTGGACATGAGGAGAAGTTCTTCCCCATGAGGGTGGGGAGACCCTGGCACAGGTTGCCCAGAGAGGGGGTGGCAGCCCCATCCCTGGGAGTTTTTAAGGCCAGGCTGGATGGGGCTCTGGGCAGCCTGATCTAGTGGGGGATGACCCTGCCCGGGGTTGGAACTAGATGATCTTTAAGGTCCCTTCCAACCCTGACAGTTCTATGATTCTATGAGGCTGGGGAAGGGACTGGAGGGACAGTCCTGTGAGGAGAGGCTGAGGGAGCTGGGGGTGTTCAGCCTGGAGGAGACTTGGAGGGGACCTCATCACTCTCTGCACCTCCCTGCAGGGAGGGGTCACTCAGGTGGGGTCGGGCTCTTCTCTTGGGCAACCAGTGACAGGACGAGAGGGCCCGGCCTGGAACTGCATCAGGGGAGGTTCGGGTTGGATCTCGGGCAGCCCTTCCTCACGGAGAGAGTGCTCAGGCACTGGGATGCTCTGCTCAGGGAAGTGGGGGAGTCACCGTCCCTGGGGGGGTTCAAGGAGAGGCTGGATGTGGCACTTGGTGCCCTGGTCTGACCCGTGTGGTGGGGTTGGGTCATGGGTTGGGCTTGGTGACCTCAGAGGACTTGTCCAGCCTCAGTAACTCTGTGACTCGGTGCCTCTCGCTGCCACAGCTTCCAGCCACCCCAATCCTGCACATGTCTCACATGTGCCCCTCAGGTCCGCCATGCCGGGGGTCACATGACATCACCCCCCCATGTCACGTGGGGCCGCGCGGCCGCTGCCGCCCCCTTCCCGCCAAACACCAGAGCCCGCTCGGCTTCCGTAACCGCGCCGGAAACGCGTCACCGTCAGCTGACCGGAAGCGGCCGGGTGAGGAGCCGGGGGCGGTGGCGGCGGCGGTGGCGGGGGCCGGCGGGCGGCTTTGACCTAGAGCCGGCGGCGGGCGCCGGGCCCCGGTGAGTGCGAGTGGGGCCGCCGCGTCCCTTTCCCCCTTCTCTGACCTTGCCCTTGGCCCGCTGCCCTCCTCAGCGGGGCCGGGGGGGGGCCGTGAGGGGGGGGGGGGGGGGGGGGGGAGCGGCCTACGTGCATGCGCGGAGCCCCCCCCCAACCACCCCCTCCAGCCCTGCCCCTTCTCTGTGTGTATAAATATCTATATATATGATATTTTTATATATATATATGTATGGGTGCAGCGGGGCTGGGTTTCCAGCAGGGTGCGGGCCTGGCGGCGGCGCTCTCCCCAAGGTGGGGGTGGACGAGCCCTTCGTTGTGGCTCTTGGGACTTAAAAAGGCGGCTGGAAAAAGAAAAAAAAAAAAAAGAAAAAAGCGGCAGTTTTACGCTTCGGCGCCGTAATCTGTTGTGTGGGGGGTGGGAAGCTGCAATTATCTTATTTTTTTTTCTCTTCATCCCTATAGGCTTTTGGCCAAAACGAGCTGTTTTGTCCCCAGCGTTTCGTAGAATCGGTAGAACGGGTTGGGTTGGAAGGGACCTTCAGGATCGTGGCGTTCCAACCCCGTAGGTGGACGCCTCCCTCTAGACCAGGTTTCGCTGCTGGGATCTGAAGTACGAGGAGGTGCTGCCCACCCTCGGAGGTGCTGGGCAGGGGGCAGCCTGGGGCGGGGCAACACGGTGTGGTTGGTGGGTGTCTCTTAGCATGGATCCTGTGAGGGTTTTCTGGTGCTATTGGAACCCCCTTTGAGCAGGGACAGAGGGACCGAAAGCAGAGGCAGCATTTCAGGGTGCACCTCTACCCCCTTTCACCAGGCTGGTGGCATCCCTCCAGGAATGTTGTTTTCCCTGGGGTTCAGCTAATGCCCAGCTCTGCAGTTGCGCCCTTGGCGGAGAACTCAGCTCTGAGTGTGACGTACGCAGAGATGTTTCCGTCGCAGAGGAGCTCCACAAAAGTGGATCGGCAGCCTGCGGGGCGCAGCTCCAAAACTCGAGTTTTGGGAAGTGAAGTTTCTGGAGAGATTCGCCCAGAGGTGGGAAGGAGTTTGGCTGCGTACGAACGAGAAGGGAAGGGCGGTGGGAGGGGGAAGGAAGGCTGATTTACGCAGGGTAGCAGGAAGAGAGGAAAGCTGAGAAGTGTAGGTTGAGTTGGAAGAGAAATGCTGTAGGTACTCCAAAGATCACAAAGATTTAGGTGGGGGTGGGTGAAAGGCGTGGGCAAAAGGCCACTTGCACTCAACCTGTTTCTGTCAAAGGCGCTTGAAATATCTAGACCCTGCTGACCTCATTCCCCTCTACGTGGTCTTCTCTTTTTTTTTTGTTTTTTTTGGCTGGATTCAGAGCAAGAGGAGAGAGAAACATTTTCTTTACTGAATAGCTTCCCAAACGCGTCACAGCTTGATGCTAAACCATGTGGATGGTGCTCTTAGCAGCACACGGCGTCCGCATTCGGTGTGTGGACGCTGTGGCTTTGCTTCTCTGCTTTTGAAGCGGGGCTGCTGTCACCGAGAGGGCTGTTTCTGGTAACAGCAAGAGTGCTGGATTTCACAGGTGGTGTTCTGCTCCTGCCTTTCAACAGCGGAGAGAAATTGTTTTAAAGAAGTGGTCTGTCTCAGTAGCGCTGACTCGTGTGTCGCTAACAGATAAATACATGAGAGACATACAAAAGAGTCTGACAAAGAAGTCTCTGGGAAAGCCTAGGTTGGATAAACCTCTTGTCTGAGATAATTTTTGAAGCTTGAACCAGCCCCTCTGAGCGTCCTCCTGGACAAGCTCTGCGAGCTGATAGAAGAGGAGACACTGTTGGAGGGGGTGGGGTCTTCTTCCCCAGCTCCGGTGCAGATCTGAGCCTTGCCCACTCCATGGCTCCCTCTCTCCAGCCAGATAAAAACAGTGTCTGTCACTTGTCCAGGTCAGACTGGACAACACAGCCACAAATTATATTTCTGTTGGACTTTTCGTTGTACTAAATGTGAGAGCTTTGAAATCCAGCTCCTGCTTGTTGCTGCTGATGGCCTGGGCTGTGCCGCAGCGTCACGGCTCTTGGCTCAGGTTTTACTGCCCTGGGTCCAAGGGGGCTTTTCTTTCTCCCTGCTCAAAAGACAGTCAGGGGTAGGGAAGGGATAGAGTCTCCCCTGCTTGTCATGGCTTGACTTCTCACACTGGAAGGGGATGGTCACAGCCTTGCTGTCTCCAGAAATCTTCATTTCAGCTTGATTTGCCTCTTTTTACCCCCGGGCCCACCCTGTTCTCCACCCAGGTTGCTTTTTGTCACCTCTCCTGTTGGAATGGCTGTGGGGATTGCTGCTCCAGCAGCTTCTACTCACCCACCAGGTCCTGGTCACTGCCACCAAGCTCTGCCCGTGGGTCAGAGGACACGAGATCTCCTCAGCTGCCTTGGCGCGAGCCGACGTGGTTGATCCAAGAGGGCTGAGTTGAGCCACTTGACTTTGCGCTGGAGCAGATTGGGAGCGCTCCCAGGCCAGCTCCCATCCTGGGATCCTGTCCTCAGACAGAAGCCAAGCCCTGTGAAAGCAGAGCTAAAGCTACTTGGTGAGGAAAGGGCCTGCAGAGAGCAGCAGGCTGCTTGTGCCTGTGCCAGGTCAGAGATGTCCTGCCTGCCTGTCCGCTTTCGCTGCTGTGGGCAAGTTCAGGGGAGCACAAGAGGCAGCCGAGGGCGCTGCAGGGAGCTACCCCTGCAACAGGCAGCACCTCACATCTGGCACCAGGAGGGAGCAGAGACCATCATTTCGACTCTCCCCGTCCTCCCTCCCTTTCTCATCTCACTTTTCCTTGAAATGAGCTGACGATTCACCTTCGCGATGCAGGAATAGATCATCTCACGGGTCGTGGGAGACGAGGGGGATTCTTGTACTTAAAAAAGCCAGAGCTGCAGGTGATCCCCCATCCTGCTGCAGCCCTCTCCTGCTGGGATAACCCAGCCACGGCGTTCATCCCACCTCTTCTTCCTCCCAAAGTTACCCTTTGGCTGCGAAAAACTTTCCCCGCACTGATTTGACGTCCTGATCCCGTCCTAATTGGGAAACCGCGTCAGTGAGGGTGATGGAGCCCTGGCCCAGGCTGCCCAGGGAGGGTGTGGAGTCTCCTTCTCTGGAGACATTCAAGACCTGCCTGGACACGTTCCTATGTAGCATTATCGAGGCGTTCCTGCTCTGGCAGGGGGATTGGACTTGATGATCTTTCAAGGTCCCTTCCAATCCCTGACATTCTGTGATTCTGTGTGATTCTGTAACAGCAGAGCTCAGAGGGATGCCTGTAAAGGGTTTATTTCCCCTGTGTGGGGAGTGCGGAATCGAAGGTGTATCACTCTTGCAGTGCCTCTGCGAGGCTTTGGCTTTCCTGGTTGCTCAGCACCCTGAGGTGGCCAGAGCATGAGGGATTTTTAAAAATGCCCGGTCTGATGCGTCTTTGGGGTTATAGAATCACAGAATGGTTTGGGTTGGAAGAGACCATCAAGATCATCACATTCCAACCCCCCTGCCCTGGGCAGGGACACCTCCCACTAGATCAGGTTGCCACCCGTGGAGGGGATAAGGGTGTGTTCCACAGAGTGCTGACCTGATGCTTTTTTTTTTTTGGCCTTTTTTTTTTTTTTTTTAAATCAGCATCTGAATCATGGTAAACAAGCTCTTTTGGCAGCTCGCGCGGGCTGGCAGCGCACAGCTTAACTCCTGGCAGATCTCTCATCCTCACCCTCTGCGCTGCAGCTGGTTTAGGCAGGAGTTAGGGAGGCACCGGGCGTTTTTAAGCCTTCTGTACCCAGAAACTCTCCCAAGTCTGAAGGATAAAGCTCTGTTCCCTCTGCTTCTCCGCTCAGGATGTAGTTATAATCATTACAGCTACGTTATCTCATAATGATTTGTGTTCCTTCTGCCGTGCTCTTCCCTGACTTTGTTCTGGAGCCACATTTCTCATTTCAGCTAACTTTCATCTGCAGGCTGTTGGCCACCTTTCGCTCAGGGGCCTGATTTTGCAGAGATTTTGCTCGCGGCCTCCACGTATCGTCTCCAGGTGCAAAGAGCACCCTGGGGGTTCCGACGGCTTCTCGGGTGGTGGTTGGTGTCTCAGACTGTGGTGACTGAGGGAGCAGAATGTTCTCTTTTGAATACATAAAGCCTCTTGAAGCTGCAGCTCCCCTGCAAAAACACAATTTTGTTGTTTAGAAGGAGAGAAAAGCAGTTTGGGTCTCTTAAAAATGAAAAAGTGATGACGTTTTTCTTAACTCTCACGGGCTCTGCCGTGTTACCTGTAGCTGCTGTGTAGCAGGTTGGTAGCTGATGCCACGTACCCCGACTTCGGGTATCTTGGGTCCCTTGGGTGCTTGTCCTGAGCTGTCTTTGCATGAGGCAACGTTCGATAGCGGCTGTGCAGGGAAACAGCCACCCTGGCCGGGGAAAACGCTGGCGTCGCCTCGCTTTCGGTAGCGTAAAGGATAGATTGAAACGTGTTAGGTGGAAGCCACTCATTCTTCGTCTGCCCTTTTTTCAGTACCTGGAAGCAATTCTGACCCCAGTAAATTGTGAGCCATGGCTACCGTGCTAATATGCCGAAGATTTCCGAGGCTGAGCAGGGTGACTACATTTTCGACTACAGCCAAGCGCAAGGCCGAGAGCGGAAGCAGCGAAAGCAAGCAGGAAAAGGAAGAGAACCCAGAAACGGCCAACACCGGCGCTGAATCTCCGGCTACAATCCAGTTGCTGAATCCTCTGGACTACAGAGTGTCCTATAATCCGTCTGCCTATGCCAAAAGCAGAGCTGCCTCCCAGCAGCACGCGGCTAGGAACGGTGGCCAGGCTCTCGGGGACGTTTTCACCGGCCCTGGTGCCGCGTGGGTTCGACATACATTCGGTGCTGCCTCTTCTCAAGCTTTGCCACCCGTCCGAAACGCCCTGCCACAGCCCGAGCCCAAACCGCTCCTCGAGCGGAACATCTCGGCGGCGCAAACCGAGGAGGAGGCGGAAAGGGAAAAAACGGAGATGCACGACTCCAAGGAGGACCCTCGCATGTTTCAGAAGGGGAGGCCCGAGTACAAAACTCTCAGCTATGACAAATTTGAGCCGGTTGAGACCCTTCCTTTAGAAGAAGGCGACTCGATTTTGCACAGCGTGGCCGTACGCAAAGGCAACCAGAGCCCGGGAACGATCACGGATTATTTTTGCAAGCTGAGCCGCTTGCCGGCGGAAAGACGCGCGGCCTTGGTGTCGGAACCCGCGTTCAATACGCTGTGTCACCGTGCCATCAAAAACATCGGGTCCTTCGCTACTTCAGATCTCATCAACATTTTAAAGACCTGCGTCCGTTTGGTCGTTCCGCCCACCCACCCTCTGCTGAACGCGTGCGACAGCGAATTCTGCCGCCGGGCGTGGGACATGAACCTGGACCAGCTGCTGCTGGTGGCTGATTGCTGGCGCTGCCTGGACCGCGGCGTCCCTTCCTACCTGAGCATCTTGTTCAGCTACGCCAACGTGCGCTGGAAAGACCTCGCTTTGCCCCAGTTTGTTCAGCTCGTTTACGTCATAGGGGAAGGCCGGAGGTCGCCTGCGGATTTGATGCAGAAGGTGGAGAGCATGATTTTGAAGCACTTGGACTCCTTCACCTTGGAGGAGGTGGGTGCCATCTGCCTGGGGCTCTTTAAGTCCCTCAGCGGTATCTCTGACCACGTCATGAGAAAAATCGCGGACAGAGTCTCCCTGCAGATGGAAGACATGAGCACTTACGCTTTGGTGAACGTCCTTAAAATGCTCCGTTACGCTCGCATGGACCACTTACCCCTCCTGAAGGAACTTGGGAAGGTTATTCCCGCTCGGATTCCCACGGTAAACATCCAAGGCATCATGCACATCACTCTGACCTGTTCCTCCCTGCACTACTTCGACGAAGGCATTATGGCCGCTGTAGCCTTGTCTTTGCCTTCCAAGGTGACTTTTTGCCGAAGCAAAGACGCCGCCAAGTTCCTGTGGTCGTATGGGTGCCTGGACTATGAGCCTCCGAACGAGGAGGAGTTTTACTCCAGCCTGATAGAGCAGATGCACCGAAAACTCCACGAATTTAAGAAGTTTCCAGAGCATCTCCTTACAGGTTTGCTTGGCCTGGCCTTTGTCAAACGCTTCCCAGAGGAGCTCATAGACTACGCTCTGAGGAGCGAGTTTGTCCAGAAAACGAGAGGTAGTAAATACGAGCTCAAAAAGGACCTGTTCACCCTCGGTAAGAGCGTTGAAATCGAGTGCCCGAGCTACCAAGGCAGCCGCCTTCCGCCTCACCTTTATCAAGAGATGACCGAGATGGTTTTGAATTTTGCAGAGCAAGAAATCTACGTCAGGCCTGAAATCGTGGAAGCCGCGTCTCTTCTCGAGAGCATGTTGGGTGGCCCCGAGTACGTGAAAAACCACATGATCCTGCCTCACACGAGATCGAGCGATCTGGAGGTTCACTTGGCCGTGGACAGACATCCCATCCCTTTCAACTTGAAAGACCCCGTTGCAGATAAATTGAAAGGCATCGGGGTGAGGCTGACGGATGACTTAATGAGCCAGCTTATCAAAGGGACATCGAATAGCCCGTCTCCCGTGGGGATGGAAAACAAAGTTGGGACTCCTGGCCAGGAGAGGGAAGGAGCGCGACCGCCGCACGCGGGGGGTGACGCCGCCGCGTTTTCGGGCGGAGCTTTTCCCGCGGGCGCCGGATTGCGGGTTGAGCCCGACTCGGGGCGCTCTCTCGAAACCCCCCCGTCCCTTGCGTTGGGTTGGCAGCCTCGGGGGGTGAAGCTGGCTCTTCAGGTGTCCAACCGAAACCACTACTGCTACTGCTCCAAGCGGCTCCTGGGGCTGCACCGCTTGAAACGGCGGCAGCTGCGGCAGCTGGGCTACGTGGTGGTTGAGCTTCCCTTCTGGGAGTGGTTTCCTCTGCTCAAGCGCACGCGGTCGGAGAAGCTGAGCTACCTCCACTACAAGGTGTTCGACCCCGCGCTGCTCAGCAGGGCTGGGTAGGTGGGGGTGGTGCTCGCTCGGAGGTTGACGCGGCCTCCCCGACGCGTCTCTCTTTCCGACTCCCGATTAAAAATGGTCTCTGAGCGTTGGTAAAGTTTTTGGCAGGTGCTCTGTGGGCTCGAGCTGCTGCGTTAGCCGGTTCTGCCGCTTCGCCTTTTGTACCTGGGTCCTCATTCTGTGACAAATAAAAACAGCCATCCTACTCGCTTTTCTCCGTGTTTGCTTTTTTTTCTCTGCCTTAACTTAAAGTGGATGGGTTTGGTGACTCTGTGAGAGCAGAACAGTGAAATCTGCGAGAGAACCAAGATGCTTTTTAGCCGTGAAGCTGAGCTGGGTGCCAGAAACACATACAGGTATTTCCTTACTGCTTCCATCACCGTCGGAGCAGGCACTCCGAATTTCTCCTTTAGGAGCCGTGCACGAGCGGGACAGAGCGTGAAAGACGAGCGATGAGGTGGAGGCTGGGGCTGAGGGTCGGGTGTGTTCTGACCCCGAGACGTTGATTTCGTGCTCAGCTCTCACCAATTCCTGGCAGAGGGGATCTGTGTCCTCTTGATCACGTCTGCTGCCGAGCTGGGCCCACAAATGCACCTCGAGGTGATTCCCCTGCCTGGGTGACGATGAGTCCTGTGCAAACTCGCCGTGAGGAGCATCTGCGCTGTTTTCACCCTCCGTCACGTGGCTCACTCTGGTTGTTTGTGTTTTTTTCTTGCTCAGGATGTGACCCGGTGTCCGATTTCCGCGCGCCGCTCTGAGGACGGAATCGCTGGCCTCTCCCTGAGCTTTCACGTGGTGGTTCCTTCCGAGAGCAGGGACGGTTCCCGAGGTGCACGGGGCAGCCTCTGCATCTGGCCGGAGCTGAAGGGATTATTTCACATGGAGCAGCAGGTGAAAAATCCCCTTCCCGCCGCAAAGGGAACGGAGCCGTCCTGGCTATTTTGCAGGGCGGCGTTTCAAGGAGTGCTGAGGTGGAGGAAAGGTGGCTGTGAGCGCGTTGCTGTCCCAAGACAGATGCTGTATAGTAGCTTGTTTTGGCTGCCTGATTTAAAATGTCTGGGCTGGTTTTTTGACTCTCCCTCAAGTGCTCAACGTTATGGAGCCCCTTAGTTCAACGTCCAGTGTGCACTTTGCTCCCTAGTTGTATCAGGGAGGGCTCAGAGTGACCAGCTCCACAAAGCCCGGGTTTAAGTCCCTCATCCAAGACTGCAGAGGATGTTATTGATACGGAAAAGGACCAAGAGCAGCCCTTCAGGGTCTGCCTTTCACCACCTCACCCAAAAAGATCTCCCTTCACTTTAAGGAGGGCACACACACGAGAGGGATGTGAGCTTGTGTGACATCGTGACGGCGCTTCACAGCCTTCAAGTCGTTTGTTTTTATGAGTAATGGCTCCAGTAATGGAGTCGTGTTCTATTTTTAAAGCACTCGTGAATTCTTCTTCCCAGCTGGCTTCTCTTGCCTCGGCCACCCCCTTTGCTTCCCTTTTCCTTCTTTACACGGAAGCTCAGTCCTGATTTCATTCAAGTTTCTCATTTAATCTGCCCCCTCACCCCCACTGTTTGTCTTCCGAGTCACATTTTCACGGGAAGAGTGAAAAAAAAGAAAACCCAGCCATGGGTAAAAGCAATTCAGTGACCAGCTTTTGCTGTGAGGCAAAAGAGCGTAGCAGAGCTTTTCAGAAGAGGGGAAAGCAATGACTTGGACATGCAGAATAATGCCTTTTCTTCCTGAAATGGTGGATTTGGAAAAATGAGCCTGAGTTGTTTTAAGTCTGTCAGGGTCACAAGCAGGTAGGAGGAAAACCTATAAAATACACCGGTGTAGATCTGTGTGTGGGTGTATATACACACACACACACGGGTCCTTGTGCCCCAGAACAGAGAGCAGCTGAATTGAAAGCAGGTTTGGTGAGAGAAAAAATTGTTTGCAGTTAGCGAGAGCTGATTGCCACGGATTATTAAAAGTGTGGTGGAAAAGGAGGAACATTTAGGACACAGGAACAGCCTCAGGCTCAGAAGAAGACATGGGGCTGTCCCACTGCGAGTGCCGGAAGCCAGACCAGTTCAGAAACCTATTTGAGCGATTCCTCAGCCCTGTCCTGGAAGCTCCTCGGGTTCAGAGGGTCAGAAGGTCGTACTGGAGGAGCATTGGTTTGTGCTTGCCCTGTTCCCGTGCTCCCTGACGAGGAGCAGGAATTCCTCCCGATGGTTTTCAGACAGAATATCAAGCTACGACGTGTGCTCATCCAGCCCACTGCAGCCCTGCTTAAGTTCCCACCCGCTTCGGTCAAGCCTTGGTGTCGTAACCTTCGAGCTCTGCTCTCTGCAGGCTTGGCTCTGACCGTGCTGATTTTTAGATGTGGGGTTTGCAGCTCGGGGTACAAAGCGAGCCCGGTAACGCGTCTCAGCGGCCGTGCCCCCAGAAGGCCGAGTTTCATTTTGACTAAACTATCGGCTCCAGTTGCAAATCATTAAAGGGCTGCTCTTTTTTCAAAGGAAGCAGCGCGTTCCTCATCTGCAAGGTTGCCCAGGGCAATGGTATATTAAAGCTAGGGTTAACCTAAGGTTAAAAACTCTTGCCTCGTAGATAATTTCATTCTTAAAAGGGATCTGATCTAACCAATTCAAGTCACGCTTTTTTTCAATGGAAAAGAAGGTGCGTTCACTTGAGATTCTTTAATGAACATTGTCAGAAGGATCAGCCGGGTCAGCGTTCAGAACATTCCTCGGGGCTGTTAAATGCCTTCTGCTCCCTCGGAGCTCTTAAATACCTGTTATTAATACTTGTGTTTAATCTTAGCTTACATCCGAGCTTCCCAAAGCCCTCAAGAAACGTTTCCCTCCACGGCCGCGCTGCGTTAGCGCTGGCTGGTGTTCCCCTCGTCCCGAGAGGCCCCATGTGAGCTTGTCGCGTTGGGTGTTGTCCAAGAGCTCTGGCAGGTCCTGCCTCAAACTGCTGAAGGCAGCAGATAGACGTGGCACGGGGCTGGGAACCGAGCACGGGGACAAAACCGGCAGCTCAAGGCCTCAGATTGGGAGCAGCTCGTGTCCTCCAGGGTCCGACCGAGGCTGCTGAGAACTCGCCCCCGATTCCTTTGCCAACCTCCTGCGGTGTTTGGGGCTTTTACTGCATCTGCAAAACCTTCTGCCTCCCTGAGAAACTTTCAGATCTAATTGCTGGGCCGGCCGTAGGTAAGATGCTTTGGGTTAAACTGGCCTCTTAAAACTCTTAAAACTGGCTCTTCAGTGTTTCTCCAGGGGTTCACTGGTGAATATTTTCCCCCTCAGTCTCGTCTCACCGCCACAATCATTTGGGTTTATGTTGGCTTCACCTGCAGGACTCAGAGCTGAGCTGGGGCTTAGGAACTACTGAGCTTGTCATTTATGCAGGCTCTGAAGCACGAGATCCTTTCGCTGATGTTCACTTTCTTTATTTTGCTTTTTTTTTTTCCCTTTCACAAGCTGAATCTCCTGCTCGGAAAGTGAGCTCTCCCCAGCTGCCAAGATGGTAATAAACGTCTGTCTCCCGCAGTTCAAGCCAAGGATTCACTGCAACAAGGTAAAATAACAACGGGGGGAAGAGTTTAGGGATCAGTCTCTTGCCATTCCCAGCGAGGAGGTTTTTGTGAACTGGTGTTTGGAATCTGGACACCTGCATCCCCTTCCCTTTCAGTGCTTCGCCCTTGAAAGAGTCATTGATGATAGAATCACAGAATTGTCAGGGTTGGAAGGGACCTTGAAGATCGTCTAGTTCCACCCCCCCTGCCCTGGACAGGGACATCCCCCACTAGATCAGGCTGCCCAGAGCCCCATCCAGCCTGACCTTAAAAACTTCCAGGGATGGAAGTTGATCTGCAAGCACTGAGAGAACCCGTGTCTGAACGCTTGGGATCTGCAGCTCACGTGAAGATAAAGAGGAGCTGAAGGCTCAGGACTTTGAAAAATCAGTGGAGAGAGGGTTTGCCAGAAGTTACTCTTCAAAATTTGGATTGTCCTGTCTGTGCTTTGGTCAGTCTGCCAGGGGGTGTTGGAACACTGCGTAACCCTCTGTGACTGCTCTGGTGTGGATTGTTGGAGGGAAAAAGCCCGAATTTTGCAGGATCTCAAAACAAGATAATGTTATGTCCTTATGGATGTGTGTGCTTTGACTTGAGATTCCTTTTTTCCCTGCAGCATCAGAGCTTTCTTGTCATCCGGTAGAACATACCGCTCTTGCAGCCTTTGCTGAAATCACAAGTACTTGCATTTTCACTCAGCATCCTCAGAATCTCTTCGAATCGTTTTTAATCCAACCCCCTTGTTTACCTGTAAGTCTCCCCACCAGCTCACACCCCAAAATCCGAGACATCCTTGGATTCCTAAGTATTGTGCTGGAAAAAAAGCGTGACGGCCCATTGGGCTGGTGAGTTGAGGCTCCCAGCTGTGCCGCTGCGGTTTGGTGTGGTTGTTGGGATCAGGAGGGTGTGGAGTAACCGTATGAAGCAGGTTGGAATAAATAGATACTCCTTGCTTGTTATTTGTGGTTTCTGCATGAGTTTCTTGTGATATTAGTTGTCTTTTTATTTGCTTGCTTTCTGATTAAATCCAATTTTCTCATGAACACACAGATTTCTGCTGATGGGTACGAAGTGGAGAATCTGATCTCCGAAGACCTCGCCAGGAGAAATCGAGGTTTCCGCAGCGAATACTTCATCAAACCTCCAGTCCACGTCACAATCTCTTTTCCTTTCAACGTTGAGATCTGCAGGATTAATATCGACGTCTCATCTGGGGGATACCAAACCTTCTCCGGGCTCGAAGTTTACACCTCTACCTCGTGCAATAAAACCTCTTGGCAGAGCTCTGAGGGTCAGTTCTCAGGTCTGACCAGTCAGCCCGTGTCGGACAAAGACACTTTCACGCTGGTGGGCAAAGCTGTCTTAAAAAATCAAAGCAAAGTGACGTTCGGCCACAGAGGCTTCAAGCCAAGGCCTCCCTTCCATCAGATGGAAAACGTCTTCTCCTACCCCGGCTCTGCATCTCAAGACCTCTGGAACAAAGGGCCCTCCTCGCTGAGCAACGTGTCGCACTTAAAAATCTGCATCACCCACGTGGCCGGGGGTGGGCTGCCTTGCATCAAGAGGCTGGAGGTGTGGGGACAGCCGGCCAAATCGTGCCCGCAGGAGGTGATCGAGGGCGTCTTTCAGGTGGCCTCGCAGTTCTTCGCCCAGGATGTGGGCAGCCTCAAGCCCGACCTCTGGATGCCGATGGAGAGCGACTGCGCGCCCTTCGGCGCCAACGACGGCGAGCAGCAGACCCTCCGCATGCTGGTGGACGTCGTCCAAGACATCCCCGAAGAATTCCTTGACCCCATCACTCTGGAGATCATGACCTTCCCCATGCTCCTGCCCTCCGGGAAGGTGATCGACCAGACCACCTTGGAAAAATGCAACCGGAGCGAAGCGTCGTGGGGCAGGGTACCCAGTGATCCCTTCACGGGGGTGGCTTTCAGCCAGCACTCGCAACCCCTACCTCACCCCACCCTCAAGGCCAGGATCGACCACTTCCTCCTCCAGCACAGCATCCCCGGCACCAACCTGCTCGGGAGGGCTCACGCCTCCGAAACGCTCGTACCTTCTTCCGTCACCGTATCTTCTCTGAAGAGGAAGATGGACTGTATGGATCAGAGCTCCGCCCAGCCGCCCTTTTTTTCTTCCACAAACTTGCTTGTCGCCTCTACCTCAGGGAACGGTGCGAAAAAAATGAGAACTGACAGTGACTCGCATTCGATCCAAATGGACTGTTCCACAGGTATCGTGGCTCCCTGAGTCGCTTGGTGCTGCTTGAGTGTCTTCGCGGAATCACTGGGTGTTCAGGGTTGGGAGGGACCTCGAAAGAGCTGGTCCAAGCCCCCTGCCAGAGCAGGATCACCTGGAGTAGGTCACACAGGAACACATCCAGGCGGGTTTTGAATGTCTCCAGAGAAGGAGACTCCACACCCTCTCTGGGCAGCCTGTGCCAGGGCTCTGGCATCCTCACAGTGAAAAGGTTTTTCCTTATGTTTATGTCTTGACAGCCTGGCACCAGGTTCTGGGTACAGATTCCCATCCCGCCTCTAGAAAGCTTTAAGGCTGTTGTATTTTGCTGTCGACAGATGTCCTGGAAGTCTGGTCATCATCTCATTCTCTCCCTGCCACTCCTCAGCACATCCTGAATGTTGTTACAGATCTCACAGCTCCCACTCATTGCACTTTTTCTCATCTCTAGGCTCATCGCTCTCATCGTGTTACCTGTGGAGTCCATTCCACAGCCCTCTCGGTTGCTCAGATCACTGTGTTTCCCTTTAGTTTGTATTTCTTTTCTCCTCCTCACTTTCAAGCCGCTCTCCGTGTGGAGACAGCGTTTTTCTTGCAGCCTGCTCACTTAGAGTTTCTTTGTTTTGGGCAATTTATCCTCCTGGCTGTCCAATACGTTCTTGCATCATATACGCAACAGCAGGAAAAGAAAATCTTGTCATAGAATCACAGAATGTTGGGGTTGGAAGGGACCTCTAGAGCTCACCCAGTCCAACCCCCTGCCAGAGCAGGATCCCCCAGGGCAGCCACACAGGAACGCGTCCAGGGGGGTTTGAAAGTCTCCAGAGCAGGAGACTCCACACCCTCTCTGGGCAGCCTGGGCCAGGGCTCCGGCACCCGCACAGCCAAGAAGTTTCTCCTCATGTTGAGCTGGAACTTCCCATGTTCTAACTTAAACCCATTATTCCTTGTTCTGTTGCTGGGCACCACTGAGAAGAGATTGTCCCCTTCCCCTTGACCCCCACCCCTCAGATATTTCTACACGTCAATCAGGTCCCCTCTCAGCCGTCTCCTCTCAAGGCTGAACAGCCCCAGGTCTCTCAGTGTCTCTTCCCAGCAGAGATGTTCAGTCCCTTGATCCCCCTCGTAGCTCTCCCTTGGACTCTCCCCAGTAGGTCCCTGTCTCTCTGGAACTGGGGAGCCCCAAACTGGACCCAGGATTCCAGGTGTGGTCTCCCCAGGGCAGAGCAGAGGGGCAGGAGAACCTCCCCAGCCCTGCTGGACACACTTCTCTTGATGCACCCAAGTGCACACACGCTCTTGGTGCGCCGGTGATGGCACGAGGAGCCCTGGGTGATGTGGATCTTCCCATGAGGAGCGAGGTGGGGCAGAAAGTGGAAACGGGGCACTAATCCTGCTTGTGGGATTGCGTCGTTACACGGATTCTGTCCCTGAGACACGGTGGCTCCTGTGGGGATGCTCGTGCTGCGGCCGAGGCTGAGCTCGGGGAACGTGTTTCCACGCAAGCTCCGGTCTCCGCTTGTCTTAGCGCAGCAACACGAGGGCTTGGAACAAACAGCAGCGGGGGAATTGCAGGCAGCACTGCCGTGGGAGAGGGGGGGAAAAGACAGCACAGGCTGGACAAGGCCTGCACAGGTTTGTGATTCTTTAAAGAAAAAAAACAGGTAGAGATGTTACACAAGGGATGTGGCTTGTGTCCACAGGGTAAGGACTTGGGTGCTGGTTTCCTTTTATCCTTGTTTTTCTCAGCGATGCGGTAGCAGCACTGCTGGGTCTGAGCTCCAGGAGGCGGCCGTGTCTTGCCCAAATCTCTCAGCTTCTTGTAATTCATTCCGTAACAACTAGTTCCTTCAGCCTCCAGCCGGTGGTGAAGAGCGTGGGCTCGTGGGTCGTTGCCCCTCTTGACTCTGGGCTAGATCTTCCACCCAAATCCGTGTCTCTTTTGCCGTGGTTGCTTTCTCCCTCGTCGGCGCAGGAGTTCTGGAAACGTGTCGGAGCTCCTGGCAGCGCGATGGTTACGTGGGTATAACTCCTGCAGAGGGTGATGCTTGGATCTTCTCTCCGGTGTCGTTAAACCGAGTTACTGCTTTAGGTGGTCGTCCCACTGGAGGAGGAAGGTGAGCTCAGGCTGGGAGGTGGGAAAGAGACTCCTTTAGAGATCCAGTATTTAGGTGAGCTTGTCTGTGAACTTGTCTGCTCTGAGCAGGAGGGTCTAACTACTCAGTGAGTGGGGGTCTCCTGCTCACGTAAGGGTTGTCTCTCTAGGCAGGTAAGTGGAGTTTTCTCACGTCCCCTGAGCCGGTGGCCTGTCACACGCCCAAAGGTGGCCCACAGCTGTGCTTAGTGCCTGCTGGTTCCCCTTCACCTTTCTCCTGAAATTGCCCCAAAACATTTTGAGGAGAAAGCTTAGGCGGCCGTTTGATTTTTAAACAAGGTTCTTTAAAGACTCCCTTGGAAATAACTGGTGGTCGGTGGCACCGGAAAGAGTGAGAAGAAGTCAGACCGCACAGTTCTTCTCTGATCTCTCCATCTTGGGAATCGTTCCATGTCTGAGAAGGAATCATGAAGTTATTTTTATTGGGGAAGCGTGTGAAAAGTCCCACCAGGGACGTGCCCCCAGAGCAGGGACTGCCCTGTGGGGTCCCGGAGCTCCCCGGGGGAGCCGTGCCCGTACATAAATAAAAACACGGTGCTGGGCCCGGGGAGCTCGTGCTTCAGTGTTTCATCAGCCTCGATCGCCGTGGCAAATGTGCAGCGCTAATTCAAAGGTCTTCCTTCGGGAGATGGATTTAACGGAATTAGTGATGCAGGCAGCGCTCTCGTAACGCGTCGTCTTAATTAACGCCTTCGGAGTGGCGCAGGACAGAACGGCACAGGGAAGGGTCCAACCCTCTGCCTTTGGCTTTCTCCCTTGGCTCAGAACTGGGACAGAGAGAAAAAAAAACCAACCCACAACCCCCAGGTTTTGTTTAGTGGCTTAGATGTTCTCGGGTAGCTGCAGGGTGTGAGTCTGGGAGCGCCGGGCTGGGACCCTCGGTGGAGCAAGCTGAGGGAGCTCCCGGGGCTTTCAGGAACAAATGATTTCTGGATTATTTGGCTTTTTGCCCCTTTCCAGATGTGCAGGTGTGAGCCAGCACCAGGATGTTGGTTGGCCTCAGGGCGTGACGTGACTCCCTGACAATAACCCGCGGGACTTTCCATCTTTAGGAGCTAAAGGAGATTTGGTGAAACATCCTCCTGCTCTTGGTGGGGAAAAGACGCTTCCCCACAAAACAGGCAGGGCTCCTAAAATCCTGAGTTGTCCCAAAGGTTCCCCCCCGGGCATCCGCTTCTCGAGCTTGTGCTTCTCGTTGCAGATCTGGTCTCTCACGAACAAAAACTGTCGGAGAGTTTGGACACCGCCTTGAACTCGGCGCTCAGCTCGATGCCCTCGTTCACGGCCAAGCTGATGAAGAGCCAGCAGCAGGCGCAGAGCGAGGGAGGCTGCAGCACTTTGTGGAGCCCGGGCGGCGTCCTCGGTAAGCGACGAGCGCCTCCTGTTCACCCTTGGGAGCGAGAAAGGAGGGGAGAACCGTGGCTGGGTTAACAGGGAGGGGTGTGCTCCTGCTCGGCGTCTTTCCACACCTCTTCAGACCCCAAAATATTGTTGTCTTCCAGCTGTTGGTGGGTTTCGTCCCACCTGATCGCTAGACATGCTCATCCAGCTGTGTTATCGCTCCCAAAACGGATTCTTTGGGGCACAGGGAAGCATCAAACCTTCATGCGTCCCTCCACAAGCCGATGCCCCCGCTCCCAGCAGCTGTCTCTCTTGCTCTCTCTCTCTCTGAACAGCTTTTGATATTTCACACCGACATTAAGCTGTTAAGTTTCCCCCCCTCCTTTAAAATTGCCGCTGTGTAAGAGCTGGCCGAGTAGCCCTCGGTAGGCAGCGTGTGACGGGAATGCAGAGCGATACCTGAAGCGTTTCCGCTCAGGAACCTCTCCTCCTGTCACCTTCGCAGAGCACGGCCGGACCAGCCAGACCCAAGGATGCGCTTCCTGCGGCAAAACCTTCTCCTCCTATTTCAAAACGGAGCCCGTTTACCAGCTGCCCTGCGGCCACCTCGTGTGTCGCCCGTGCTTGGCCGAGAAGCAGAAGTCTCCAGCCTCGGTGCTCTGCGGGAGCTGCAAGAGGCCGGCCGCCACGCACGACGTCAGGAGGGTTCACTTCTGACCCCCTCCTCGGCTGCCGGAGCCCGCAGGGAGGACGAGGAGCTGCCGCCGTTCCCCGTTGTCTGCGTTGACCCGTAGGAGGCTGGACGAGCACCCGTGAGGACGGAGAGGACTCGGTCGTCTTGTGCTGACAGAGTACCGGGGAGGGGGGTTGGGGGTTAGAGCGTCGCCGCCGGAGCGGAGTGACGCGAGGATAACAAAAGCCATAGCTTCTGTGACAAGGAACATGTGTTTATACCGAACTGATCGCCACCCGCCCTCCCACCAGCACCCCAGTGGCTCCGTGGTTTAGCATTAGGTGCCTTTTGGACCGTGAGTTTAGCTTCCCCGTACGAGTTCAAACCATTTCACGTATCCGATGAGCGGCCGGTCGCGGCCGGGGCGAAGTCCTTGTGACTGACAACATGTGAAGCTACCTAACTTCTCCCCTCGCCCTCCTCCTCCTCCCCGCAGCGCCGGTCATCCTCGAGTCCAGCAAATTAGGAAGAGAAGCCGGAGTGAGTAACCGACAACGCTCTCCTATGAACTCTTGTAGAAAAAGCCATCGCGTTGCGCCGAACGTCGCGCTCTCGGTTTATGTCGTGTGACCGGACCGGCTCCCGTCTGGCTGATAGACATGTTAAGCCTTAATAAAATGATGTTTAAAGTCGGGTTCTCTCTTTCTGGTTAATCATTGGTCGCTCTGGGCATCTTTTAGTGGATCCATGGGGTGAATCTCTTTGCGGAGTACGGAATAAACGGGCAGGAAAAAGTCGAATCGGCCCAAAGGAGCTGCACACCGGGGAGTTTTGGAGCTGTTATCACGGCAGCCGCGTGGAACTTCACAGGGTTGAGGTTCACACGCCTAAACCTAAGGAAATTTGAGCTGCAAAGAGCTGTTCAGAGAGAAGCCAGAAGGAAAAATTGCTCGGCTACGTTCTGTCTCTGGATGCACCGAGGGTGAGGTGACAGCAGTGGGTTTTGTCACCTGTGTAACCCCCTGCTGTTGCCACTTAATTGGCAATTTTTCTGCAGAGATGTTACTCACTGCTTTTCTCTGGGGCAGCAAGGCTCCCGCTGAGTCAACTCACCTTTGCATGCAGTACCTTTAGTCTCTCTTAAAAGGCACCCACTGGGTGAGCAGCTCCGAGTGTTCGTGGCTTTATGGTCACGGGAAATAGAAGCCTCATCAAGAAGCTGAAACGCGGCTTTTTATGTCAGCTCCGAACTGATCCCGCTCTTTGCCGGCGTCAGCGGGAGCTGATAATCCATCTCTGTTGGTAGCAAAAAGAGGAAGTCGCCCGCCTTTAAATGATCAACAGTTGGCAAAGAGGCACTAAAATGCCTAAAAATCCCCCGATTCAGCGGCAGCAAAATAAAACAATGCTCTGAATTCCGCGGTGGCGGCGTTTGCGGTGACGTGATTCAGCTCTCGCACCTCCTCCGCCCCACATCCTCGGGAGCGGTCGCTGCCGCAGGAGCTCCCCGTTCCACGCAGCCATCTCCTTCTCCGGTCGCCTCCCGACGAAACCCAAAGCCGTTGGCTCAGCCAAGGACCTCTCCTGCCCAAAAATTTCTCATGATGTCTGTCCGGGAGCCATCTCGCCGGGGTTGGAGGCGAGTTCTCTCTTGAGGTTCCCATCCTCCGGGTTGGGAGGCACCTGGTGCCCCCTGCCCTGCTCAGAGGGGGCTCATCTCCACATCCCAGGTTTCTCCAAGCCTTCACCCACCCGATTTCTCCTCCTCCTTAACCCTGTAGGACCCTTTGGAAGCCAATTTCAACCTGTGTCACCTCTCTTGTCCCCCACAGAGAGGGTGAAGGGACAGATGTCCCTCAGCACCCACCTCTCATTGCTCAGGGAAGGACCACGTCCCCATAACCAGACCTGAGACCTCATCCCTTGCCGACAAGCAAGGATGGGCAGCAGAGACCTTCTCTGCACCCCGAAGAGATGGGCTCGGTGGTGGGTGACGCATCGCCAGGACATCCCACGGGGTCTTCTGCCAGGACCCTCAACAATTCCCCTCCAGCTCCACCTCCAGCAAATTTCTTCGCTTGAAGGCTGGAGCAATTTCCTCTGACTAACTGCTCTCCTTCAAGTGCTTTTAGGCCGACAGATCCGTCCCCTCGTCGGTCGGCGACCTCCCGCCGTGACAGCTGCATCCCACCGATAAAAGCAGCGCCCCGGCGAATCTTGACGTCGTCGGCTGCTCTTCCTTCTGCCAACGAGCGCCAAAGCTGTTCTGTCCAGCGCGTCACGGAGGCACAAGGAGCATCAGAAGGAGCATCTTCGGCCCCTGACGTGAGAGAAGAAGGTGCAGGATCCTCCCTCCCTTTCTCCCCCTCAACCTCCAGCCATTAACCCCCATCAAGCCGCGAGGTCGCGGCGACTGGCTGAAGCGCTCCTGACGGGCTGCCTCTCCGCTAGAAGCGCCGAAGACAGGACCATTTTCATCCAGATGGAAGAAAGCAGCAGCTCCTCTGACCTCCTTTACGTCCCCGTGTGTTTAAGAAGTGTCTCTTCCTCTGCCGCATCACCCTCCGGCAGGAAATTGGTGAAAAACCTTCCCATTTTTCCACGCGGGTACCCAAAATCATTTATTCTGATTAAAACTTGGTCACCTCGAGCTCTGAGGGCGGTGGCGGAGCACCACGACCTCCGTCCTTTCTCCCGGGCTCTCAGAAACCTCGGTGGAGGCTTCAAAGCTAACGAAGCTCCTGCTGTTAACGAAGGGAAGGGGGGGGGGGGGTGATACACTTGACCACGCGCGAGGGCGTGATGACATAAGGACTGGAAAAAAGTTAAAAATCATAATTTCTCGGCAGCAAAGATGCTTTAAAGCCGCAGGTGGAACTGGAGAGTGTTTTCGGCGCGACGCGGTGCGGAGGCGCTGCTGGGCGCCCCGTTTGCCGTTATCTGGGCTTAATCCTCGAAAAACCAAACGGGAAGGGACGAAACCTCCCCGACAGCCCCCAGTTGGTGTCTGGGAAGAGCTGGGGCTGTGTTTTGGCTGGAAGGGGGGGGTGGATTTGAGGCTGCTGCCCGCTCCCCAGCCCGTGGCAGGCCTTTGGGTTACAGCTCGTGGGTGGCTAATGAATGCCGCGGTGCCCACCTCGCATGTCGTTAGGAGATCGCTGCTAACGAAGGGGGCTCCTCTGGGGCCCCGGGAAGAGCAGGGACGCGGCAGAACAAATCCGGTGCTGGGAGGGGGGGACACAGAGAAGGGACAAATCCCCCTCTGTCATTGCTGTCGGGGGATTTGGAGCAAGGAGCCAAAGCCTCCAGCAGGTTGGGGGTCCCCAGGGCTGCGGGTGGGTACCATTGAGCATCCCTGCCCTGTGAAACCCCAACATCCCGAGCTCACTCTCATCCCCCCTTCCATGACCCACCCCAGGCGACACAAATATCTTCATCCCCCAAACCCCCTTCTGATGTTTTCTACACATCAGTTTATTTTTTTTTTTTATTTTGCCTCCCACCTCATCCTCCCCTTGATTCCCGTAAGTGATTCCGCGCCGCGGCTGCAGAGCCTCTGCAACTTTGAAAAAAAACAACCCATTTTATTAACCTTCCTTGACTTTAAAGAGCGTAATTACATTTTAATCTCATATTCCCCGCGTTATCATTCCAGACACAGAGTCATTTGAATGCAGATCGTTGCCGGCTAATGTAATTTTACGATACAGTAATGAAGAGACGGAGCATGAGCATGTAACACCCAATTTAGAGCTGACATTTGGGTTTCTTTTAAAGAAAAGTTTTCCCAGCCGAGAGCTTTGGCGTCCTCCTCAGCCCCTGCGACGCGACCGGGTTTGGGCTCCCGCTGCGGAGGGGTTGGTTTGGACGGGGGAAACGCTAATCAGAGCGGTCATTAAAGCCGCTCGCGGCCGCCCCGCGCGGGTGATTCAGCGTCTCTGGTGGGCGCGGGGGCAAATCGGGGAACTCGCCGCTCCCCTGGTCCCAGGGAGACCTGAGTCAGGGGCTGCGGTTACCTTCACCCTCATTTCACCCATCGAAAAGCCCAGGAGCCCCCCAAAAACTAGGACTCTTACCCCCTCCAGGTTGATGCATCCCTCTTTTATCTTAAAAAAAAAAAGAGGAGGAGATGGGAGCAGGTTGGGACCCCCAGCAGCACCCTAAAAGAGATGCTTGCCCTTCGCTCTGCGTGCCTCAGTTTCCCCTGCGTGACGAAGCGAGGCTCCGGGTGTTCAGCTCCACCCTCCAACACCCCTCGCTGGTGTCCGGCGCTGCCCTCACTTCGCTTTTCAAAGCACTTTGGTTTTGCCAGGTTGGCTCGACAGCGGGGCCAGAGTTTCCTCGGGGATGCTCGAGCAGAGGAGCAGCTCCCCCCACCCCTGCCCTCGGTGCCACCGTCCCCTCTGCTCCCACCGGCGCCGTCCAGGTGGCTGATCCGGGCAGAAAAAGGATGCTAATAAGGGTGAGAAAATGTGGGGTACTAAGGAAGGTGGGGAAAAGCCACCCCAAGTGACACCCTCACGCACCCCCCCAGGCTGATTTTATTTTCTTTTCTATAGTTCTCTGCCTCAGTTCCCCATGAAAATGAGTTCAGGGAGGGCTGGAGGGTAGAAAAATCATCCAGAAGATGGACCATGGCTGGTGGAAGCCCCCCCCTCCCCACCGCATTGCCCACCCCCACCTCTCCCAAACAAGCGCCTTCTATGCCGGGAGCCAGCCCCGATGCTTTAGGGGGGCAGTGGATGCTCGTTAGGTGCCTGATTCCCCCTCTGCTTATTGATTTTGTGTTACTGGGAAGAGTTTCTGGGACCAGCAGGAGCAGTCATGGCTGGAGGGTGCCAGGAGGGAGGGAAATCGCTGCCGTTCGCTCTGGACCGACATTTCCGACAGCCCATCGGTGTCACGAGCATGCCTGGTCTCAGCTGTGGGTGGGACCCGCTGGGTGCCAAAAGAGGGTTCAACACCAGATCCAAAGCTGCTTTATTTTTTTGTTCTTTTTTCTCTCTGCCATTGGTTTCTTCTTATTTCTCGGAGAAAAGAAGGTGGAAGGGGCAGGTGAGCGGTGGATGGCGGTAACGGGTCACTTGGGACCCGGGTTGTGGCAGGGTCCTGCTCTACAGCCCAGCTGTTGGGTTTAGGTGTGTCTTTGTGCAGCCCAGGGTCCTCCCCAGCCCTGATCCCATCACTCCCCTCCAGCATCCCCCCCCAGACCAGCACCCTCTGAACCAGGATCCCTCCAAACCAGCAGCCCTCCCCAAACCACCACCCATCATCAAACCAGCGTCCTCCCAAATCAGGGATCCTCTCTGAACCAGCACCTTCTGAAGGAGCAGCCCTCCCCAAACCTCTATCCTGACCAGCCCAGCATCCTCCAGACAACATCCCTCCCAAACCAGCATCTTCTGAATGAACCTTCCTCCCCAGACTGACATCCCTCCCCAGCCAGCATCCTCCCAACCAGCAGCCTCTAAACCACCATCCTCCAAATCAAGATCCCACCCAGACCAGCATCCCCCAAACCAGCACCCTCCAGACCAAGATCTCATCCAGACCAGCATCCCCCAAACCAGCATCCTCTGAACCAGCATCCCCCAAACCACCGTCCTCCAAACCAGTATCTCCCAAACCACCATCCTCCAAACCAGTATCCCCCAAAACAGCATCTTCCAAACCAGTATCCCCTAAACCAGCATCCCCCAAACCAGCATTCCCCAAACCAAGATCCCACCCAGACCAGCAGCCCCCAAACCACTATCCTCCAAACCAGTATCCCCCAAACCAGTATCCCTCAAATCAGCATCCTCCAAACCAGCATCCCACCCAGACCAGCATCCTCCAAACCAGTATCCCCCAAACCAGCATCCCCCAAACCAGCATCCCCCAAATCTGCATCCCCCAAACCAGCATCCCACCCAGACCAGCATCCTCCAAACCAATATCCCCCAAACCAGTATCCCCCAAACCAGCATCCCCCAAATCTGCATCCCCGAAATCAGCATCTCCCAAACCAACATCCCCCAAACCAAGATCCCACCCAGAGCAGCATCTCCTCGATGAGCATCTCTCCCCTCCCCAAATCCACATCTCACCCCAACCCAGCCCCTTCTGGCTGAGCCCCCCTCCCCAAACCCTTGCCATCCGCACCCAGCCCCCCTCCCCGTGAACCAGCCCACCCTGGGGTGCCCCTCAGAGCACCCCCAGCTCAGAGACGGAATGAGGGTTGGGGTGGGAGGGGGAATGTTTCACCAGCCCTGAGCGCTGCCGCTTGCGCTCTTGCACTGAATCACCACGATTACAGATTTGCTTGGATGCGATTTGGGGGGGGAAAAACATAAAAAAGGAAAAAAAAACAGGGAAAAAAAAAAGAAGACAACAAAAAAACCACGACAACGCCAAGCCAACCCTCTTCTTCTTCCTCCTCCTCCCCTGGGAAGGGGTGACAGCAGCATAAATAGCGGCTGGCACACAGCGCGGGGCCAGATGCGAAGCGAGCGGCTGCGGGCACCCTCCGCCATGGCAGAGCCTTCGCTGCCTCTCTCCTTCCTCTGCCTCCTCGCCCTGTCCTCCGCCTGCTACATCCAGAACTGCCCCCGCGGCGGCAAGCGCGCCCTGACCGACGCAGCCCTGCGACAGGTACGGGACGGGGGGTTTGGAGGGGGACCAGATGGGGGTTTTGGGGGTTGTAGAAGGTTCTTGTCACCCTTAGCGGTGCCAAGGTCCCGCTGAGCCCTGTTTTTTGGGGGGCTGGGGGACATGCCCAGGGACACGCAGCGGGGCAGTGGCAGAGGAGTGACCACCGTGACTTGCTGGTGGTGTCACCTCGAAAAGGGGTGGGTGTGTCAAGCTTGGCTATGGCAGAGCATCCCTGCTTGGGGCGAGGGGACAGGAGAGGATGTGGGGCGCAGCAGGGAGCCCCCAAACCATGGTCAAGGTGTTGGGGACAAGCCAGGGCGCCCCGTGCCAGCTACAGGGGATTCCAGCATCTCCTTGCCCTCCCCCCGGCAGTGCATGCCCTGCGGCCCCGGGAACAGAGGCAACTGCTTCGGCCCCGGCATCTGCTGCGGCGCGGAGCTGGGCTGTTACCTGGGCACGGCGGAGACGCGGCGCTGCGCCGAGGAAGACTACCTGCCTTCGCCCTGCCAGGCCGGCGGGCAGCCCTGCGGCTCCGGCGGCCGCTGTGCCGCGCCCGGCATCTGCTGCACGGCCGGTAACGGGGCTGGGGAAGGGATGGGGGGGGCAGCAGAGTGGAGGGGGTGGAGAGTTTGGGGTGGGGTTTGGGACCACGGTGGGGTCAGGCACGCGGCTAGACTCTGTGTTGCGAAGGGGAAACTGAGGCACGGGGCGGCAGGAGGGTGGTTTTTTTCTGTTTGGGGATGATTTTGGGATAGGCAGGTTCAGGCTGGATATAAGGAAGGAATTTTTTTTACGGTGAGGGTGGTGGAACACTGGCAGAGGTTGCCCAGATTGGTGGGGTCCCATGCCTGGAAACATTCCAGCTCGAGTCGGAGGCTCTGAGCAACTTGATCTCACTGAAGATCTAAAGCCCATCACAGCTGGGTTGGACGTAACAACCTCTAAATATCCCTTCCAACCCAACCCACGCCACGACTCTGACAAGGATCGGGCTTGGAGCTCCCTCCCGAGCCTCCCCCATGAGCTATTTCCCCAATTTGGGGGTAAAAAAACCCCGCTCCCCCGTTAAACCCAGAGCGCGAGCTGTGCGGGCACCCCCAGCTGCCACCCGTCCCTTCCTCCACCCGAAAAAACAAACCTAAATAACCCGTCCCAACGTTTCGTTTCGCTTTTCCGCGGAAGAAACCTGCGCGATGGACGCCGGCTGCCTGGACGAGGGCGGCGACGGGGCTCGGGAGGCGGCGGAGGAGAAGAACCTCACGGTGCTGGACGGCTCGGCCGGGGATCTGCTCCTCAAGCTCATGCACTTGGCGAACCGGCAGCAGCAGCAGCAGGGCAAGCCCCCCCTCCTCTGAGCTGGGGGTGTCCCCCCACCCTCTCCTCGCTCCCTCCACCCCAGCCTTGTAAATAAGACCCAATTAAAGTCCTCGTGCACTGTGGTGGCTTCATCTGGGGTGATTTGGATGGGGTGGGGGGGTTTGGTGGGTCTTCATCCCCTCCCCGGGTGCAGGATTTGGCCCCGATCTTACGACACTAAAGGAAAGAAGCTCAGGCAGAGCCGGCACTTGAGATGTAGGAGTCAAGCCCCCTCGGCAGCACCCATGGGTGCTGAGCATCCTGCCACCCCGCGAGGTTGGGACGTGCCACCATCAAGCTGCTCCTTGGCCAAAACCCTTCTTTGGGGCAGATTCGGGATGTTGTCGCCCTCTGGAACCGGCACGGCTGATACCTCCAAGCCGCGGCTACTAAAAATGATAAAAAAGAGAAGCACCCCCTCCAAAAAAACCCTCAAAATCAGAAATATTTGGGTTCCTGGCTTCATACAACTCCCCCAAGGGCTCGTCTCATCCTTCCCCGCTATCGCTCACCAAACCGGTCCCTTCCAGCCACCAAGGGGCAGGATCACAGCCGCCCCCCCCCACCCCACTTCGGGGTACTGGTACCCCAACCCTCTTCCCTCCCCGCATCTCTTACCCTCCTCTGGGCTCTCTCCTGGCTGGGATGTGGCCGCAGTGCAAAGGGACAGCTCGTCCTTTATAAGGTCCCCGAGGGAGGTGACACCTCGTGGGAGGTGACACCTCGTGGGAGGGGCCCACGTCAGCTCCCTGCACACCTCACAGGGAGGGGAGGGTGGGTTTAACGCAGCGCCTGGTCGCCGCAACCAGGATTTTATCACAGCCCCGGGGAGGTAGGGAGACCCGAAATCACCCCAAAAATCATTGGGGAAGGGGCGACTCCAAGCTGGACACCCACAGGCTGAAAAAATGGGGGTGTTCAGCCCAGTCCTGGCACTCGGGTTGAACCGGGATGCGAACCCCAACATCTCCTGCAGCATCGGGGACGTGTCTGAGCAGGGGTGATGCCCCAGGCTGACGGGAGCCTCGGAATCGGGGTGTCAAGGTCCCCAAAAACACCACACCACAAGTCTAGGGGGTTTTTCACGCTTGTCCCCCTGCCCACAGGGGTTCGAGTACCCCCCAGAGGGACAGTAGGACCCACAGGACGGTGATTTTTCCCTCCCACCCCACCCGCAGCCGCCGGGACGTCACGCAGGAGCCGCTGAGCCCCGTTTCCAACTCGCAGACCCAGACCTCGGCGCCCGGCTCATCCCCAGGGACCAGGACCCGGCGCCTCGGCTGACCCCGGGGCAGGTGACGGGGACCCGGCTGCCCTCGCCACCGGCCACACTAAGTGACAAATTTTGAAGCAAGGCGGAGAGGACAAGGAGAGGTCACAGCTTCGGGCTCCGGGATGCCTAATTCCCAATTAAGCAGGCGCAGGGGGGGGACGGGGGTAATGGTTTCGGTCGATGTTAACATCAGCCCAGGGCGGAGGAATTTATTCGAGGCGGGAAGCTCTTAATTGCGGTAACGAAGGCGAGGGGTTGAGGGGAGCAGGATTGCATCAGCCTCTGGTGCCGCTTGTCCTGGAGGGGGTTCTTTGCCCGCTGACATGGTCCGGGGCATCATGTGCAGCTCCAGGGGGAAAGCAACGGAGAAATTTGGGGGTTCAGGTCTTTGCCAATGAGGAAATTTGGGGTTTTCAGGCCCTCGGTGACGGGGTTTGGCATTTTCAGGTGCCCCCGGTGACATGAGGTGAAAGCAAGTGGGGGATGAGCTCGCTGTCACCATCACAGGACAAGCCCAGCGTTGAGCATCCCCCAAAAGCCAGGCAGGGATGGGTGGGAAGGACCAAGGCACCGTTTCCCACCTCAGATCATCCCAGAGAAGGACACAGATTTGATTTAACATCCAGGGATGCAGCAAGCCCCCGCTCCTGGGACAACACATCCCCCTGGGGCTGTGGCGGGACCCCTTTGTCCCCTCTACCCACCGAGGGTTTGGGCAGAGAAGGGACCCCAGCCCCAAACCGGCACATTTCCCCCTCCTTCGCCACGGTGGGAGTCGTCGCCGAGGAGAAAACCAACACCTTGGCCTCGACCTCACGTCCCTGACCTCTGGTGACTAGCAACATCTTCTGGTTCTTAAGAGAAAGGCGTGACGCCGGGGCCAGCATGCATAAGCAGGAGCCGGGGCCGATATAAACGCGGCCGCTCGCCGGGGCGAGGAACCGAACAGCTTCCCGCACCCCGCAGCCATGCCCTGCAAGGCGCTCGCCCTCGCCTTCCTGGGGCTCCTGGCTCTCTCCTCCGCCTGCTACATCCAGAACTGCCCCATCGGGGGCAAACGCGCCGTCCTGGACATGGACATCAGGAAGGTACGTCCCGGCGGGACCTCCTAAACCCCTTTTTCCTCCTTCCCAGGGCTCCGGCGGGGAAGATGCCACGGGAAAGGATCACGGGGAAGGTTCAACCCGACCCCAGATGCTTTTCCCCCCCCCCGACTAATTCTTTCTCGCCCCGAGCAGTGCCTGCCCTGCGGTCCCCACAACAAAGGCCGCTGCTTCGGACCCAACATCTGCTGCGGCGAAGAGCTGGGCTGTTACGTGGGCACTTCGGAAACGCTGCGGTGCCAGGAGGAGAACTTCTTGCCCACGCCCTGCGAGTCGGGACGCAAACCCTGCGGCGGCGGCGGCAGGAGCTGCGCGGCCCCCGGCATCTGCTGCGGCAGCGGTGAGGGCGGCGCCGCGCCCGCGCGTCCCCCACCTGCCTCCCGGGGGTCTTTGTCCCTCCTGGGGGGGGGTCCTTGCACACAGAGAATTCAGGGTGACGATACCAACTCAGGTTGATGCCCTAAAACCTTCCCTAACCCACCCATCCATAGCGGGACAGGCTCGATGCTGCTCCCCAAGGTGATAACGAACCCAGGAGGGGTCAGGGAAGGGGGAAAGAGCGAGCGGCAACCAAATTCAGGGAGCCCCCCTCTTGCTTTCGCTAAAAAATCCCAGCCTCTCCTCACCAGAGACCCCGCCACAAATCCCAGGGAGGGAAGCAAACGTGGTCCTGCTCGATGTGATGAAAAACCAGCGCCGAGGTGGGGTGGGGGAAATCTCTGAGGGCTGGTCGGTGCCGCCTCGTTTCACAGGGCACCGTTCCCCTTCTGTCCCCTCTCTCTCCCCGCGCAGACGGTTGCGCCGTCGACTCGTCCTGCGACCAAGAGCTGCTGATTGCGTAGAGAGAAGATGGATCCCCCGGCCCTCGAGCTGAGAACAAACGAGCAGAGACCAAACAAGCTGATCTCCGCGAGTCGAGAGTTGAGCGCTCGCCTCAAATAGAAATAAAAGTCGTTCAGAAAAAAAAAAAAAAACAAACCAAAACCAGAGTTTTTGGTGCGCTCGCCTGGTTTGGGTGCAGGTTCGTGAGGGCTGGCTGGGGAGGACGAGTCATTTTTTAGGGAAAAAGTGAAGAAAAAGTGAGGATCGAAGGTTGACTCCCACAGCTGGTGCTGTATCGGGGGGAGAGAGGGAGGGCAGGGGACTGGTGAACTCCAGGCCGGTGTCAGAGAGTCCAAAAACCGGCATTTTTAGGGCAACGGTGTGTTCCGGGCAGGGCACAGCTCGGGCTGTGAGGCCACAATGAGCCAGAGCTGCCCAAGAAGAAGGAGCCACGAACCAGATTTTAACAAATTATCTACAGCTTAAGCGCCAGGTGACGAAGGGGAGGTGGGAGTAAAAAAGGAGGCGCCTACAAGTCGGTACCGTGTGGACATTCTCTGCTCTCCGTGCAGTATCTCCCGTGGCCACACCGAGAGATGCACAAAGGGGGTTTAAATCGTGAGCAGGAACAACACGTTCCTCCGGCACAGCGGAAACCAGGAGGGATGAATTCCTTCCCGCCGATGACAGGGAGCGGAGAGTCGGCGTTTCCCCGCGAACCCGCTCAAACCACGTTTTCTTTCGGCGACGCCAAAGGAGCCGGGGCTCCACCGGGGAGCTCGGAGCCAGGATCTGCTTCCCCCCCTCCCCTCCAACCCCGCTGTGAGAGCGGGAGGGATCCCACCGGGAGGGAGGCGGAATCGCAGAGCGAGGTGAGCACCGGCAGCTTCCCGGGGCGAGGGGGACTCGCCGCCGCCACGAGCCCAAACCGCTCCCTCGCCCTCCTCCCCGCAGGCACTGCCCCACCAAGAAGAACCACGGCCACACCCCGCAGGCTTTCTCCACTGGTTCCACGGGCCATTTATACGTTAATCAAAAAAGAAGCAGCCAGCTCGTACGCGGAGCCCCGCTACGACAACACCGTCCGTCGGACGACCCGCCCGTCCCTGTCGATGGCGAAGTTGTAGTTGCGAGGGTTGTCCAGGCACTCCTCGATCCTCGCGTCCAGGTTCTCGGGGGTGATGAAGGTTTTGGCTTCTTCCTGAGCGCGGGACAAACAGCATCTCCTTAATCCTTCCTTCTCCCACTCAGGATTATTATTCCCTGTTTCCGGAGCTCTCGCGCAAGCTCTCCCCCACCCGCCCGCTGTCGACGCTCGGGGAAAGGCGCTCGCGTTCGCGTTCCCAGCTCCCAACGCCGAAATCTCTGCGAGATGAGCCTCTGGCTCCCGGGGGCTGCCAGCACTCTCCTCAGCAGGCACCAGCTGCTCTCACCTGCAGCTGCAGAACCTCTTTCTCCTTCTCCTTGAGGAAAGCCTCCATCTGCCGGGCCTTGCTCTCCATCGCCTGCAACTTCTGCCGCCTCCGCTCCTCCTCTTCTCTCCTAATTCTTTCCTCCCTGCCGGGCGGAAAACAAAAGGAGGCTTCAGCGAACACCCGTATCCCTGGAGAGGCAACGCCACCGAGTTCCAGCGCAGGCACAAAGGGAAGGGGCAGAGGAGCCACGTGAAAAAGAGAGAGCCCGTGGAAAAATAATCAATGCAAAACCTGAACCCAAAAGCTTCCTGACAGACCCGCCCAGACACGGGCACTGCAGGGCTGGGACCGAACGGGGTCGGGCTCCCTTTGCCATCTCCAGCCCGATCCTTCAGGCCACGGGTGGACGCAGAAGCTCAAGCGCTTCGGGACGGGCTTTTCTCTCTCACCTTGCCCCGTTTTCAAGATTCAGCAAATATCAAGAGCACAGGAGGGAACGTGGAGAAAGCTCTCAGCCCGCCGGCACCCACCTCCGCAGGAGGTTGCTGCGGGCTCGGCAGCTCAACCCCCGGCGGTGAGAGACGCCGGACCCGAGAGCGGGTTCGTTTTCAAAAATGTCCTTAGAGCGTCTTTGCAAACAAATCAAGGCCCGAGTGCAAAAAACGTGAAAGCCAGGAAGAGGCGCGGCTCCAGCGCGGGGCCGGGCTGACCTGCGCGCCCGCTGCCGGGCGTTCTCCTCCTCGTTCCAGGCCATGAGGCGCCGGTGCTCGGCCGTGAGCTCCGCCGAGTCCTCCCGCGCCAGCAGGGCCTCGCGCTTCTTCCGCTGCACCTCGGCCCTGAACTCGGCCCTGCCGGGAGGGGAGGACGCTCAGCAGCCGCCCCCCCCCGCCCCGGTTCCCCCGAACCCGCCCCCGGGGCAGAGGCGGCCCCGCCACGCTGGGACTCCTCTGCCCCACGGCGGGGCTGGCTCCACCGTCCCGGCCCTGCCCTGCCCCACAGGGACCTGGGAGCATCTGCCCCTTCAATAAAGGGGCCTCAGAAACTCCCTGAGCTCCCCTGCCCCACTGCAGCCCCACACCCAGAGCCACAGCCAGGCCCCCCAACCCTCCCCTGCCCCACAGGAACCCCACAGCTCTGTGCTCAGACCACTCAGCAGCCCCACAGCCAGCCCCCCAACCCTCCCCTGCCCCACTGCAGCCCCACAGCCAGCCCTCCCAACCCTCCCCTGCCCCACTGCAGCCCCACAGCCAGCCCCTCAGCCCTCCCCCGCCCCACTGCAGCCCTACATCCAGCCCCTCAGCCCTCTCCTGCCCCACAGCCAGCCCCTCAGCCCTCCCCTGCCCCACTGCAGCCCCACAGCCAGCCCCTCCACCCTCCCCTGCCCCACTGCAGCCCCACAGCCAGCCCCTCAACCCTCCCCTGCCCCACTGCAGCCCCACAGCCAGCCCCCCCCAACCCTCCCCTGCCCCACTGCAGCCCTACATCCAGCCCCTCAGCCCTCTCCTGCCCCACAGCCAGCCCCTCAGCCCTCCCCTGCCCCACTGCAGCCCCACAGCCAGCCCCCCAACCCTCCCCTGCCCCACTGCAGCCCCACAGCCAGCCCTCCCAACCCTCCCCTGCCCCACTGCAGCCCCACAGCCAGCCCTCCCAACCCTCCCCTGCCCCACTGCAGCCCCACAGCCAGCCCCCCCAACCCTCCCCTGCCCCACTGCAGCCCTACATCCAGCCCCTCAGCCCTCTCCTGCCCCACAGCCAGCCCCTCAGCCCTCCCCTGCCCCACTGCAGCCCCACAGCCAGCCCCCCAACCCTCCCCTGCCCCACTGCAGCCCCACAGCCAGCCCTCCCAACCCTCCCCTGCCCCACTGCAGCCCCACAGCCAGCCCTCCCAACCCTCCCCTGCCCCACTGCAGCCCCACAGCCAGCCCTCCCAACCCTCCCCTGCCCCACTGCAGCCCCACAGCCAGCCCTCCCAACCCTCCCCTGCCCCACTGCAGCCCCACAGCCAGCCCTCCCAACCCTCCCCTGCCCCACTGCAGCCCCACAGCCAGCCCCTCCACCCTCCCCCGCCCCACTGTAGCCCCACGTCCAGCCCCCCAACCCTCCCCTGCCCCACTGCAGCCCCACGTCCAGCCCCCCAACCCTCCCCTGCCCCACTGCAGCCCCACGTCCAGCCCCCCAACCCTCCCCTGCCCCACTGCAGCCCCACGTCCAGCCCCCCAACCCTCCCCTGCCCCACTGCAGCCCCACAGCCAGCCCCTCAGCCCTCCCCTGCCCCACATCCAGCCCCCCAACCCTCCCCTGCCCCACTGCAGCCCCACAGCCAGCCCCTCAGCCCTCCCCTGCCCCACAGCCAGCCCCCCAACCCTCCCCTGCCCCACTGCAGCCCCACAGCCAGCCCCTCAGCCCTCCCCTGCCCCACTGCAGCCCTACATCCAGCCCCCCAACCCTCCCCTGCCCCACTGCAGCCCCACAGCCAGCCCCTCAGCCCTCCCCTGCCCCACATCCAGCCCCTCAGCCCTCCCCTGCCCCACTGCAGCCCCACAGCCAGCCCCTCAACCCCCCCAGGCCCCGGGGCTACCGCAGGGCTCCGAGCACCAGCCGGTGCAGCCGGTACCGCTCGGTGACCACCAGCAGCTCCTCGGGGTCGACGAGCGGCGGCAGCTTCACCCGCGACGCCTTGGACTTGGCGGGGGGGGTCGTGGCGGCTCTTGCGGCCCCGCGCCGGGACCAGCCGAGGGCCCCAAGCGGCGCCGGAGCCCGGGGGGGGCGGCCCAGGCCGAGGCCGGGCCCGGGCGGCAGCGGCCCAGCGCCCGCAGCATGGCGGCGCCGCACCGGACGTGACGTCGGCCAGGCGCGCACGCGCCCCCCCGGTTTCCGTCGCAGCCGCGGAGCACCATGGGAAATGTAGTGCGGGGATAGAGACGCGCCCCCAGGACACGCCCCCCCACGGGATACGGCTCCCCATTGGACACGCCCCTCCGGGGCGCCGCTCCCCATTGGACACTTCCCTATTGGACACGCCCAACGCGGGACACCGCTCTCGATTGGATACTCCCCTCAGGACACGCCTCCCTCCCGCAGCACGACTCCCCATTGGACACACCCTCCCTTTGGGACAGGACCTCCCATTGGACACGCTCCCTCTGGGACACGCCCCCCGGGGTACGACTCTCAATTGGATACTCCCAGGACACGCCCCCAGAGACGCGACTTTCTATTGGACGCGCCCACTACGGGACAGGACTCCCGATTGGCCACCCCTTTCGGGACACGCCCCCAACACACTCCCACGTGGGAGACTCCCCCGGGCCCCCCGCCCGCCCCTCCGGCCGCCGCCGCCGCCCGGGACGGGGTCGCTCCGTGCCTGGGAGGGGGTCCCGCCGTGCCCGGGACGGGGTCCCTCCGTGCCCGGGAGGGGGTCGCTCCGTGCCTGGGAGGGGGTCCCTCCGTGCCCGGGACGGGGTCGCTCCCTGCCCGGGACAGGCTCGGTCCGTGCCCGGGACAGGCTCGCTCCGCGCCCGGGACAGGCTCGCTCCGTGCCCGCGCCCCCACCGGGGCCCCTTTATTTCCCGCGGGGGGGGGTGTGGGGGAGAGGTTTCCCGCCGGATCCGGTCTGTCCCGCGCGGGCTCGGTCACCGGCGGCGCAGCACAACCCCCTGCGGGGAGGGGGGCGGTCGGTACCGGAGCCTCCCGCACCCCCAGTTCCCACCCCTCCATGTCTCCTGTTTCGCCCACCTCCCAACGCTCACCGGCAGCGGCTCCTCCCGGGGCGGGCACGGCGGGGGGGGGCGGCAGCTGCACAACGGGGCCCAGACCTGCGAATGGGGGGGGGGACACACGGACACCACCCCGGGGGGGGGGTTAATCCGGGGGGGGGGTAAAACCGGGGGGTTAACCCGGGGAGGGTATAAAACCGGGGGGTTAACCCGGGGAGGGTATAAAACCGGGGGGGGGTTTAATCTGGGGGAGGGGGGGTATAAAACCGGGGGATTAACCCGGGGGGGGGTATAAAACCGGGGGGGTTAACACGGGGGGGGGTATAGAACCGGGGGGGGCAATCTGGGGGAGGGTAGAACGGGGAGGGGGGGGGGGGTGTAACCCGGGTATAAATTCCAGGGGGGTAACTCGAGGAAAGGGGGGGGGGATAATTTGGGGAAGTGCATCCCGGGGGGGGAAATAATTTGGAGGGGAGGGGGGATAAATCCCTAGGGGGGGTCATTTGGTGGCGGAGGTGACCGCAGCTGGGGGGGGGGGGAGGGTGTAACTTGAAGGGAGGGGTGGGAAAAGGGGGTGATCTGGGGGGGGGGGTAATTTGGGGAGGGATAACCCGGGTGGGGCATAATGGGGGGATTATAAAACCCCGGGGGGTTATAAATTCAGAGGGGGGGGGGGTATAACGCCAGGAGCTGGGGTTTTTAGCCTGTGGGAGGGGGTTACAACCTGTTGGGGGGGGTCACCCGGGGGTGGAGGGGTCACCCAAGGGTGGAGGGGGTCATACCTGCAGCGCCGGGGGGGGGCCGGAGGTCCCGCTTGCCCCCCGGGTACCAGCCGTGGGACCAGTGCTGGCCCGGGCTGGGGGTGCCCAGGAGCAGCAGCAGCAGCAGCAGGAGGGACCCGCGGGGGGACATGACTGGGGAGGGGGGGGGCGCACACACACACACACAGAGGGGGGTCTTTGTCCCACCGGCACCCACCCCAGGGAGCACCCAGCCCGGCGAGGGGAGGCTTGGAGGTGGAGGTGTGAGGGGATGAGCACCCGTGGGTGCCGGGTTGGGTTGGGTGTGGAGATGCAGGAAGGGTGAGCACCCATGGGTGCTCCTCGGGGTGGGCTGGGTGTGGAGATAAGGGGGGTGTGGCCACCCTCGGGTGCTCTTTGCGGTGGATTTGAGATCGAGGTGAAGGGGGTGTGAGCACCCATGGGTGCTCTTCAGGGTGGATTTGGGGTGGAGATGCTAGAGGGGATCATCACGCTGAGGTTTGGGCTGGAGATGCAGAAGGGGTGAGCACCCATGGGTGCTCTTTAAGCTGAGCTGGTTATGGGGATGGGGAGGGTGGGACCACTCTGGAGTGCTCCTTGGAGTGGGTTTGGGATGGAGATGCTGGGGGGATGAGCACCCATGGGTGCTCTTTGGGATGGGTTTGGGCTGAAGATCCTGGAGGGGATGAGCACTCTGGGGTGCTGGTTTGGGTTGGGTGTGGGGATGCAGAAGGGATGAGCACCCATGGGTACTCCTTGGGGTGGGCTGGGTGTGGAGATAAGGAGAGTGTGACCACCCTTGGGTACTCTTTGGGGTGGATGTGGGATGGAGACACTGGAGGGGATGAGCACCCTGGGGTGTTTGGGTTGGAGATGCAGAAGGGGTGAGCACACATGGGTGCTCTTTAAGCTGAGCTGGCAATGGAGACGAGGAGGGTAGGACCACCCTGGGGTGCTCCTTGGAGTGGGTTTGGGATGGAGATGCAAAAGGGATGAGCACCCATGGGTGCTCCTTGGGGTGGGCTGGGTATGAAGATAAGGAGGGCATGAGCACCCTCGGGTGCTCTTTGGGATGGAATTGGGATGGAGATGCTGGAGGGGATGAGCACCCTGGGGTTTGGGCTGGAGATGCAGAAGGGATGAGCACCCATGGGTGCTCTTTGGGTTGGGTGTGGAGATGAGGAGGGTGGGACCACCCTGGGGTGCTCCTTGGAGTGGGTTTGGGATGGAGATGCTGGAGGGATGGGCACCCACGGGTGCTCTTTGGGATGGGTCTGGGCTGAAGCTTCTGGAGGGGATGAGCACCCTGGGGTGCTGGTTTGGGTTGGGTGTGGGGATGCAGAAGGGATGAGCACCCATGGGTACTCCTTGGGGTGGGCTGGGTGTGGAGATAAGGAGGGTGTGACCACCCTTGGGTGCTCTTTGGGGTGGATGTGGGATGGAGACACTGGAGGGGATGAGCACCCTGGGATGTTTGGGTTGGAGATGCAGAAGGGGTGAGCACCCATGGGTGCTCTTTGGGTTGGGTATGGAGATGAGGAGGGTAGGACCACCCTGGGGTGCTCCTTGGAGCGGGTTTGGGATGGAGATGCTGGAGGGATGAGCACCCATGGGTGCTCTTTGGGACAGGTTTGGGATGGAGATGCTGGAGGGATGAGCACCCACGGGTGCTCTTTGGGATGGGTCTGGGCTGGAGATCCTGGAGGGGATGACCACCCTGGGGTGCTGCTTTGGGTTTGGGTGTGGCGATGCAGAAGGGATGAGCACCCATGGGTGCTCTTCGGCGCAGGTTTGGCGACGGAGGCGCAACGCCCCGGGGCTTCTGCAGGAGTTTGGGATCCACCACTGACAGACACCCCCCCCCCCTCCCCCAACCCTGGAGGGGCTGATGTGGGGCGAGCAGGACCCCCCACCCCGAGGTCCCTGCGTGCCACCAGCACCCACCCATCCCACCCACCACCCTTGCACCTCACCTGGCCGGAGGGGTGACGCCGGTGGCTGCGGCCGCCTGGAGCGGTGGCACCGCTATTTGTAGGCTCACTCACGGTGACGTCGGCCCCGTCATCGCACCCACGGCGGGAGGGGGACAGTGACTTTGCCTGGTGGCATCACAGCTGCTGGCGGCTGGAAAAAGGCTGGATCCACCTCCAGATGGTCCCCAGCCCCACGGATGGTCCCCAGCCCCGTGCCCAGGAGCCACTTTGCAGCTCCCCCTGCTCTGAGGATGCTCTTGGGGGGGGGGGTGTGTGTGTAATTTCTCTGTGCCTCAGTTTCCCCACCCAGCCCTGATTTTGCAGGTTTTCCCCCCGTTTCAGGTTCATCCAAGCCAGAGGGATGCGATGAAGCCCGGGAGAAGGAATTTTGACAGGATTTGGCCCCAGATTATCTCCAGCAGCTGCTCACGTCTCCGCTGTTTGCAGGGAAAGCTTTAGGGGGACACACACACCCCTCCCCGCACCCCAAAATTCTGGGTGAGAAAGAAAAAACCAGGAAAAAAAGGAAAAAAATTCATTAATACCAGCAGGGAGCATCTAACCCCCACCAGGCGGAGGGGATGGGGGCGCTTGGGGGGGGGGGTCCATGTCCCTGGGGGGTGATGGAGGAGTGTGGGGTCCCCCCATCCCAGAAGGGTTCCCCATTTTTTGGGGGGGATCGGGGCGTTTATTTCCGAGCATGACGCGGAGCTTCGTCTGACTCCACCCCAAAAAAAACCATCAAAAAAAATCAGGAGTTAAAAGTTAATAACGCAGGGATGATGTTGGGCTTCAGGAGGGGGGGGGCCAGGGGGGTGGAGCGGGGGTGACAGCAGCCGTGAGGTCATTTTTTTGGGGGGATTTTGGGCTGCTGGAAAGGGGAGGGGTGTCCCTTTGCCTGCGTGCCTCCCCCCCCACCCTCAGGAAACCCCACTTCCATATAAAAGCTCCGCTGGAAAATTCGGATTACCCCGACTTGGGGGGGGTGGTCACCCCCCTCCACTTCAGCCCCTTCCCGTGCTCCCCATCACCAGCCAAATCCAAACCTCCCAACCCAGTTCTCCCAGTGCCTGCAGCGGGGGGAATGGTGCTCCCCCCAGTTAACCAGGGCACGATCCCCTCCGCCCGCAGGAGGAACGAGGAGGTTTTTCATCAGACACCTCTTCAAAACCAAAGAAATATTGACATCAACCACATCAACCTATTTTTAAACAAGTCTCAAGACTTTTCTTGACTTTTCGGACTCTTCTTGTGCCCTGACCCATCACCACCCTTAGGGTCTCCTGTTTTTCTTCTGGGAGGGAAACAATATAAAACAGATTTTTTTGCCTCCTTCTGCAATAACCCAAAATCCATGGAGATGGATTTGGGTTATTGCAGAAGGAGGTTAAAAAAAAAAACAAAACCCCAGAGGAAAATCCTCTAAACTTGTCTGGAGGGCAGCAAGAGCATCCTCCAGGCTGGAGAAAGATCTCCTTGAATGCTTCAGCAGTGACCATCTGGAGACCTTCTGGAGGTTTTAAACTGGAAGAGGTCAGGCTGAGGTTGGGCGTTAAGAAACGTTTTCGTGGTGAGGGCGGCGAGAAAGTGGAAGAGGTTGCCCAGAGAAGTTGTGGATGCTCCATCATTGGAAGTGTTGGTCAGGTTGGACGGAGCTTTGAGTGACCTCACCCAGTGGGAGATGTCCACTCCACCAGATGATCTCTGAAGGTACGTCCCAACCCAAACCACGCCGTGATTCTGCGATTCACGTGTGCAGCTGTTTTGGCCGAGCCTCACCCGAGCAAGAGCAAAAAAAATCCTCTGGATTACACTTCATTTGCGGCAGGAGGTCAGAGCTCCTCACCTCCCCGCTGGACGTGTCATGGAAGCTCTGCTCCCGCCCCTCCCAGGCTTAGGGACCACACACCCCCTTGTCGAGAAGCAGAAACGTTGTTGGCAAGGACCTCTGAGGTCTCTGGTCTTGGAGAAAGGCCAACGACAAGGTGGGATCAGGCTGCTTGGAGTAACCCATTGGGTTGTGAGTGTGTCCATGGACTACAGCAAGAGAAGACTGACCAGGAGGTGGTGGGAGACGATTCTCCTTCTCTGCTCTGGTGAAGAAGCAGCAGTTCTGCGTCCAGCTCTGGTGTCCCCAGCACGAGAAGGACACGGACCTCTTGGAGAGGGTCCAGAGGAGATCACAGAGATGCTCAGGGGGGTGGAGCATCTCCCCTGAGAGAGTTCAACCTGGAGAAGGCTCCAGGGAGACCTTGAAGGGGGCTACAGGAGAGATGGGAGGGACTCTTGGTCAGCGAAGTGTGGTGACAGGACGAGGGGTACCAGTTTTAAGCTAGAAGAGGGGATATTTAGATTAGATATTGGGAAGAAATTCTTCACCGTAAGGGTGGTGAGACCCTGGCCCAGGTTGCCCAGAGAAGTCATGGGTGCCTCAACCCTGGAGGTGCCCAAGGCCGGGTTGGACGGGGCTTGGAGCGACCTGGGCTGGTGGGAGGGGTCCCTGCTCATCGCACGGGGTTGGAACTGGATGATCTTTAAGGTCCCTTCCAGCCCAAACCATTCTGTGATTCTATGATCCCCGGCTCAGGGCCAACCCCCGTCCCCAAAACCCGTCC
Source organism: Trogon surrucura (assembly GCA_020746105.1). NCBI lineage: Eukaryota > Metazoa > Chordata > Aves > Trogoniformes > Trogonidae > Trogon > Trogon surrucura. Next base: position 79,196,167 of record CM036620.1, on the reverse strand, counting down.
CCAAACCCACGACGTTTCCTTCAGGGAGCAAAAATCCTTTTCGTTTTCCTGGGGTTTGGTTTTTTTTTTTTTCTCTTTTTGGAGGGGTTGAAATCCCAACCGTCGCTGCTTTGGTCACGAGGGTTTCCAAAGCAGCGGTGTGTGGTGGCCTCACCCTGAAGAGCAAATATTTTTTGATTTTGGTACAAAAATTAATTTTTATATATATACCTACACAGAGAATAAGCTTCGTTTTGGTTTTCTTTTCTCCTTTTTTCTTTTCTTTTTGAAGACCTGACCAGCAGAAAAACGTGAAACCATTTCCCTGCTTGTGCTTGTGGGTCTCGTTGTCGTGTTTCGGTTTTTTTTTTTAGGTGAGATCCAGGATATCTTGGTTTTGTTTTTTTTTTTTAAAAAAAAAGGCTTTACTCCCTCAAGAAAAAAAAAAAAATTACAAACAAAACACCAGCCCGTATCAGCTCTCCGGAAGAGAGATGGTGTGACAATATTAATCCAAACATCACGCTATTTAATTCCCCAATAAAACATTGGAAAAAAAAAAAAAAAAAAAAAAAAAAAAGGAGCCGACAGTATCTGCACTAACACTTTGCTACATATAAAATCTCCAGCTAATATGAAGCTTATGGTACCAACCTCTAAAACAGTTAAGATATATACACATATTTTTGTTTTTTTTTTTTTTCCGGGGAGGGGGTATATTAACAAACAGAATATTACAAAATATTAAAGAAGGCAACTCTTCTGTCGTGTGTTTCGGGGCGTGGATATTTTTTTTTTTTTTTCCTTTTTTCGTCTGTTTTTTTGCTTTTCTCCTCTCTTCTTCACTTGAAGTTGGCGTAGTCTGAGAAGGCGTCGATGTACTCCTGCACCACCTTGTAGCAGAATTCGTACTGTTCCTGCGGGATTTGGGGAGAGAGCGGAGTCAGACCAAGGAATTTCACGCCCGAGGTGTGGCTTTAAGGTCCGCGGCAAGCCGGGACCAAGCGTGGTCAGATGCCCTCAGCCCAGATCAGGGGGAGGAACTGCTCCTCCTCCTCGATGTGAGGCCATCAGGGAAAGAAACTGCTTTCCCCTTCCTCTCTGAGGTCTTATTTTGAACTCAAAAGACTTTTTTTTTTTTGGAAATCCCTAAGAGTCCTTGCAAAGCCTTCCTGCAAGACCTCCTCTAGTCCTGCCTGCTCCTGGCCAAGGCCATGCCATGCCACCAGGGCAGGTTTGCCAGGCTCCTGGAGCCCATAAATCATTGGGCTGTGCTTGAGGGTGTCTCCAAGAGGTTCCTACAGCTCGTGTCAGCGCTCAGGAGGGGCTCGATGCCTTCAGCCGACCGAGCTCCGCTCTTCCAGACATCCTAACAAGAGGAAGGGGAGATGCCTCCTGACCCACCTCCACCCCTTAACTCAGAGAAAACCTTCCACCAAGGAAGTTTTGGCTCAACGTTGAGTCCCCAGCCCGGTCTTGCTGAGGTCCAGGGTGGCAGGAGGACGGCGGGACGTGCTCAGCTGCACTCACCAGTGTCTGCACCATGTGCGGCCTCTGTAGTCTTAAACTCTTCACCGTCTGAAAGACGTCGAGGATCCCTTCTGCCTTCACCCTTTCCAGGACAGTGCTCAGCGCGCAGAAGGTGCCTGTTCTTCCTGCTCCGGCACTGGCAAAGAGAAACCACAAGGTGAAGGGAACCCATCCGTCCTGACCCCGTTGGTTTTTCCCAGGGAACAAGCCATAGGAGAACCACCGGAGAACCAGAGGAGCCAACGGTCCTGCCCCAGCCTCTCCCAGTTTAGGCAGGACGTGCTTTAGCAGACTGAAGCCTCTTTGCTTTGTTGAGCAGGAAAACCTCATACCACGTCCACTTGGGTTGCTCCTGCTCAACCCAAACCTTCTGAGGGACCTCTGACCATCTCCCAAGCTCCTCGTGGAGCAGGTCTCCTCAGAAAGGGTGGCCAAAGGGCTCCTCCTGGGCTTTTACCTTCATTGCACAGTGACTGGGTTGCTCCTGCTCAACCCAAACCTTCTGAGGCACCTTTGACCACCTTCCAAGCTCCTTGTGGAGCAGACCTCCTCGGAAAGGGCGGCCAACCCTTGCTTCTCCTGGGCTTTACCTTCAGTGCACAGTGACTGGGTTGCTCCTGCTCAACCCAAACATTTGAGGGACCTTTGACCATCTCCCAAGCTCCTTGTGGAGCAGGTCCCCTCAGAAGGGGTGGCCAACCCTTGCTCCAGCACGCTTTACCTGCAGCGCACAGTGACTGGGTTGCTCCTGCTCAACCCAAACCTTCTGAGGAACCCTTGACCATCTCCCAAGCTCCTCGTGGAGCAGGTCCCCTCGGAGGGGGTGGCCAACCCTTGCTCCACGCGGGCTTTACCTGCAGTGCACAGTGATGGGGTGGTTGCCAGACTGCTGCTGCTGCTTCTGCACGGCCGCGATGATGTTGATCATTCCTTTCCCATCCCCGGGGATCCCGACTTCTGGCCAGCCGTGGAAATGAAACTGCCGAATCTGTCGGCTCTTGTTTTCCTGGTGGAAGAGGACAAGTCGAGGTCGGGAAGCTGGTGGGAGACCCGTAGCAAGAAACCTGCCAGCTCGAGGCTTCGGGGGAAGTGCTTGGTTAGGAAAGCCGTCCCCGTGGGATGATGGGGAGATGATGGAGCTGGAGATGTTGGGGTGGAAGGCTCAGCACGTGCACAGCACCATAAACATCAGCCAGGGTTAACGACAGCCAAGCCCAAGAGCGCCCAGAGCTCGCTGCAGGGAGAAGAGCAGACGCCTACCCTCGTGTTGGTCACCAGCAGGTCCCGCACCGTGTAGCTTTCGCACTCCTCCTCTTTTTTCAGCTCCACGGTGATGTCTCCGTAGGACACGGAGCCGTCAGACGGCCAGTACTGGGCACACTTCTCCTGAGAAAGCGTTACAGGAAGAGACAGGGTGAAGACCCCGTATTTTTAACATGAGCTTGAACAGAAGTCTTCTCCTGGGGCTGGGCAGCTGCACAAAACCAGGTGGGAACTAAAAGGCTTGCTTTGGAGAGGGGCCACCCGCCTCCACCCGAGAACTGAGGGCACGGAGCTGATTTATCAAACATCTCCCCATCCTGGGTCTAGGAACAACCGGATCCTTTGCATTAGAAGTACAGGCTGGAATAGATTTTCTGCCAGAAAGTTGGTGAAAAACCGCCCGACGAAGCGGCACCGGGGCCCTCGGGAGGTTTTAAGGGGTTGCACCGATTTATTTTTGCTGGTGCTTAAAAGCAGCTCCCCCCCCGGGGTGCCTACCTGGCCCCTCTCCTCCAGCTCCGTCAGCATCACTATGGAGCAGGACTTCCACTCCCAGATCATCCTCCAGAAGTCCTCTATCGTGTGCTGCAGCGGCCCTTGGCTGGCGATATAGGAGTCCTTCTGGCGGTAACCCTGCAAATCACAAACAGAGTCAGAACCATAGAATGTGCTGGGCTGGAAGGGACCTTTAAAGGTCATCTAGTCCAACCCCCTGCAGTGAGCAGGGACGTCTTTAACCAGATCAGTTACTGCGGGTACGGTTTTTACTGAGGATTTTTGGAAGAATTAAGCAAAACCAGATGGAACTAGATGATCTTTAAGGTCCCTTCCAACCCAAACCATTCGATGACATATGAAAACCAACAGTAAGTCTGGTTGGCTCTGGCTCTTCCCCAACGACAAAGCCCTTCTGTCTCCAAAACCCTTCTGATGTTCCCCTTGTGCCCTCGCTGCCGACTGCAGCTGAAGATGCTTCGTCATTTGGAGCTTGTCATTTAAGCAAAGTTCAGCCGAGGCAGGAAATTGAATCCTCACCCAAAATCACTTACGTGACATTTAAACTTCCTGAGCTCGGTGCGGAACGAGAGCCAACCCACGGAGATCCAGCAAAGATTTCAGGGAGCAATTAATTTGGGATGTTATAACTGGGAATACACTGGCTTTACTGGTCCAACCCATGGTGGTAACTGTTCTTTGCGGGGGGAAAAAAATCAAATCACCTCTAGGACTAGGAAATGGAAGTAGAAATTGGGCTAGAGAAGAACAGGGCTCTGTCACTTTGCCAGCGCCGGCATCAAGGTAATTGCTCATGTGAGATGTCCCCCAGAAGTCAACAGGATTACTCACGAGAAAAGGATGTGCTATCACTCACCTCCTCCTCGGAGCAAGGAAAACGTTTAACCTCCCTGCTTCGTCTCCTCCCCTCACCCAGACAGCTGTAATGGGATTGACCCCGTGTTTCTCAAGGGTTTTGGAGCCCGCGTATCGCTCCGTTAGCTCATCCAGCGGATGTTTTCTGACCAAACACGGTCGCAGAGCAATCGCTTCCACGGCTACGTGCATCCGCTTCTCCAAAGGCATCGTCAGAGCCCGGAGTTGCAGAAGTGAGGCCAGGATTTGGAGGCTCTGCCTGAGCTCCAGCTCTCCTGTCCCACCAGCTGTGGGTCACCAGGAAACGGTGGGTATCGAGGGGTTTCTTGGAGAAAAGAAACCAGCACCACCCGGTGACACGAAGCAAAGTGGAAGAAGCCTCAAGAAACCCAGAGAAGGGAGTGTTTTGGGACAAATTCTTTCCATAGGAAGCAGCGTGAGGCAAAGAGTTTCCATCGGGAGAAGGTGGAAGGAAGATTAAAGAAGACTCACGTCAATGAAGGAAGCGTTGACATAGTCTGTGTTCTCTTCACCTCTCTTCACTGGAATGATTACTCGGTTGAACTCATCTGAAACAGAAGTGAAATGAGTTCAGTTTTGGGGAAGAGATACAGGACAGGGAGCCCTGTGTTAGCAGCACAAGACTGGGATGAGGAGACTCAATTTTGCCTTCTGCCATGCCCCGGTCTGGGGAAGGAGAAGAGGATGATGAGTGCTCCAGAAGCAGGACCTGCAGCATAAACCTGCTGAGAAGAGTCATGGCAGGGACAGAGTAGAATGAGAGCAAGAAAGCCCCAGGGCAGGGTTATATTTGGTCACGAAAAAACTTATGTGACTCTATCCTGTCCCTGCTTGTGCAGGGGGTTGGACCAGGTGACCTCCAGAGGTCCCTTCCCACCTCAGCCAGTCTGTGACTCCACCTCTGTGGGCACAAATGTCTCTATTTTGACAGCTCCAGAGCACTCACGGAATCCCAGAGCGGCTGAGGTTGGAAGGGAGCTCTGGAAGTGCCTCGGTCCAACCTCCCTCCTCCAGCAGCGCCTCCCAGACCTGGCTGCCCAGGGCTGTGTCCAGACACATTCTGAAGGTCTCCAAGGGTGGAGACCCCACAACCTCCCTGGGCAACCTGTCCCAATGCTCAGTCACCTCTGGAGTGAAAAAGTGTTTCCCCATGTCCAGAAGGACCCTCCTGTGTCCCAGTTTGTGCTCACTGTCCCTGCTCCGGTCACCGGGCACCACTGGAAAGAGCCTGGCTCGTCCTCTTTGCACCCTCAGACATCGAGGAGACCCTCCAGAGCCTTCTCTTCTCCAGGCTGAGCAGTCCCAGCTCTCTCGGCCCGTCCTCACAGCAGAGATGCTCCAGTCCCTGAATCTTTGTGTCCCTTCCCTGGGCTCTCCCCAGTCCGTCCACGTCTCCCTTGTGCTGGGGAGCCCAGAACTGGACCCAGGGCTCCAGGCGTGGCCTCACCAGTGCAGAGCAGAGGGGAGGGATCACCTCCCTCCACCTGCTGGCAACGCACCCCAGGCACCATTCGCCTTCTCTGCAGCAAGGGCACGTTGCCGGCTCGGGGTCAGCTTGGAGCCCACCAGCACCCCCAGGCCCTTCTCTGCCAAGCTGCTTCCCAGCTGGGCGGCCCCCAGCACATACTGGGGCCTCAGCTGTTCCTCCCCAGGAGAAGAACTTTGCACTTCTCTTTGTCAGACTTCACGAGGTTCCTGTTGGTGCATTTCTCCAGCCTGACTCTTGTTCCCACAACGTCCCCAACGGTCCCCACACCCTCCAGGCATGCTTTCCCCAGGCAGACAAACAAGGCTTACATGGAATTATCTGAAGCACCCTGTTCTTCTTCATGTTTGCCGGCAAGTTGCCTGTTCTCATCTTGTCATTCTGAATTTTGATTGAAGTGAGCTTCTGCAGAGGAAGGAAGGACATCAGGGACAGCTTTCGGAGCCACCCCAGCCCCAGGTCCCCGCAGCCCAGCCCCATCTGAATGGACCCACCAGGACAAGAACCACGCTCACCTTGAACTCCTCTTCCAGCCCGTTGCTGCTGGTCCCTGGCACTTTGTTGTAGATCTTCTGGAGGTGGATCTCTAACGAGGTCACCTCCAGCTCCGTGTCACCGTAGAGATAGTGCTCCAGAAGTGCTTGGTATATAAACACATACTGCATCTGCAGGGGTTGCAAGGAGAAGCCATCAGGCTCTGCTCCACACCAGTGCCCACACGTACCTTGGCTGCAAACCCACCACCCCGCTGCCCACCTGTGCTCACCGGCCACGTGGCACCTGTCTGAGACCCCAGAAATGCAGGCAGCAACCTCCCTGTCCCTGTGGGGACTGGGACTATATTTACTACACTGCACAACGCTGACAGGACACAGAGTTTTCTCCACATCTAGAGAAAAGGAGTCTGAGGGGAGAATCATAGAATCACAGAATCACAGGATGTTCAGGGTCGGAAGGGACCTCTAGAGCTCACCCAGTCCAACCCCCTGCCAGAGCAGGATCCCCCAGGGCAGCCACACAGGAACGCGTCCAGGGGGGTTTGAAAGTCTCCAGAGCAGGAGACTCCACACCCTCTCTGGGCAGCCTGGGCCAGGGCTCCGGCACCCGCACAGCCAACAAGTTTCTCCTCATGTTGAGCTGGAACTTCCCATGTTCTGACTTAAACCCATTATTCCTTGTTCTGTTGCTGGGTACCACTCAGAAGAGATTGTCCCCTTCCCCTTGACCCCCACCCCTCAGATATTTCTCCACGTCAATCAGGTCCCCTCTCAGCCGTCTCCTCTCAAGGCTGAACAGCCCCAGGTCTCTCAGTCTCTCTTCCCAGCAGAGATGTTCAGTCCCTTGATCCCCCTCGTAGCTCTGCCTTGGACTCTCTCCAGTAGGTCCCTGTCTCTCTGGAACTGGGGAGCCCAACTGGGGAGACCTTCTCGCTTTCTACAACTGCCTGACAAGAGGTTGTAGAGGTGGGGTCGGTCTCTTCTCTCAAGAAATGGCCTCACGTTGCACCAGGGAAGGTTTAGATTGGACATTAGGAGAAAGTTCTTCACGGAAAGGGTTGTCAAGCGCTGGAACAGGCTGCCCAGGGAAGTAAGTGGTGGCACGACCACCTCTGTTGGTATTTAAAAGATGTGTAGATGTGGTGCTCAGGGACGCGGGTTAGTGGTGGGCCCAGCAGTGCTGCGCTCATGGTTGGACCCGATGATCTTAAAGGTCTTGCCCAACCTAAACGACCCTCTGATTCTACGAAGGGGATGAAAAAGAGTAGGACGCAGCAAAAGAGCAGGACGCAGCTAGAAGCACGCTTGCTGCAGCATCCTTCCAAAACGATGGATGATGCTCAACCCGTCCCTGCAGGCCGGGGACCGACTGCGTGAAGGAGCGAGCGAAGCCCGAGAGGAAGGGCAGCAGCTCACTTACATCTGTCTGTACCATCTGGCAGCGCTGAGCCCGGATCCGGCTCACGAAGCCGTAAACGTCCACCTTCCTCTCCGCGTGCATCATGTCCAGCATGGCATCGATGACGATAAAAGTGCCCGTGCGTCCCACCCCGGCGCTGAAAGAGCAGAGGGGACAAGGGGTCAGTGCGGCGGTGCTGGCGTCGGAGTCCCTCGCAGACGCTTCTCAGCACTGAGCAAATAGCAAAATCTGGTTTGGAGATGAGAGAGGTCGTCAGCCTGGTGATCGGTGTCGCCGGGTTTGGCAGAGAGACGCGCACGGCGTGTCCAGCAACCGGAGCGCACGAGGGCACCGAGCGGGGTGAGCCAAAGCCAAACTTGCTTCCGTGCTGGCAACTCAGCCGTTAAGGAGAAGAAAGATGAGGCCAGCAGACACCACGGCAAGACAAAGCTCTTTGGTCAGCTGCCTCCTGAGGAGAGAGCTGGCAAGAGGGACTTGGGAGGTTACAAATGTGATCATCACCTCTGCCTTTAAGCAGGGTACCCTCCCTTACGGACAGCCTCCCCCAGGCTTGCTGCTGTGCCTGGAACCACTCCACGAGAGGTCAGACACTGTGGTCCCCGCTCCCAGGCACGCTGCCACCTGAGTACAGCCTTCTCGTGGCAAGGGATGTTCTCCTCCTGGGCCCAGGGCAGCGGAGAGCCAAGGGAGATGCCCCCAGTGCTCGGCAGGGGAGTTAAGCTTGGCTCACTCAGCACCCAGGTAGCCCAAACGATCAGCTCAACAAGAGCTGTACCACCACCACATCGCTGATTTCCCGAAGTTCCTTCAATTCACGTGCTTTTTTTTTTTTTTTTTTTTGAAGGTTCCCATGTGGAACATTCCCATTTCAGACGGGAAAAGTAAATAGAAGTTATAAAAAAGGCTTGACCGAAAAAAAATCCCTTTAGTATTAAATAGGAGACGTTTTCCAAGTGGTCAGTCACGACCAGGACGTACCTGCAGTGCACGACTATTGCCCCTGCGTATTGGGGGTTACACGTCTTCACCTTCTTCAAGAACTTCAGCATCCCGATGGGGGTGAAGGGGACCCCGAAATCGGGCCAGCTGGTGAAGTGGAACTGAGTCACCAGGCGCTGAGGTTTCTTGTTCGTGACGTCGCCAACCTGAAGGGGAAACGTGTGTTTGGGATAACGATAAAAGACTCAGATTTCCCTTTTTTTTTCCCCCAAACGCGAGGGCAGGGAGGGAGCTACAGCCCCAAGACTGAGCTGGATGGCTTAAGTTTCACCAGCATCCTCAAGGGCACAGACCCAAGCTCTGGAGCCAAACTAGTTTCTAACCCCATGACATTTTAATTGCCCGACATCACATCCTGCATCTTAGCGGTGAGAGATGCCAGCTGCCGCTCCATCCTTTCCCCGACCTCTGCCCAGAGCATCCTCAGATAAAGGTGGGGAGGAGACCACCCACGTCCGGGCCCTCCGAGTGAAGGGTGGGGGTTCAGGAGAACCCCACTCGGGGTCCAGACAGGTTTTCAATCAGCAGCTCTTCCTTGCTTGCCTCTGAGAGCAGCAGGAAAACGGAGCGATCGAAGCACCCAGAACCTCCCGCCTGGATGAGAAAATGTAGCAACGGATGGGAAAGCGATCAGAACCAACGCACACGGCGCTGGATTTTGTCTTGGCTCGTGGGATAATCATGGAATCATAGAATGTCTTAGGTTGGAAAGGACCTCAGAGATCATCTGATCCAACCCCCGCCATGGGCAGGGACGCCCTTAACCAGCCCAGGTTGCTCCAGGTTCATCCAACCTGGCCTTGAGCATCTCCAGGGAGGGGGCAGCCACAGCCTCTCTGGGCAATCTAGCCCAGAGTCTGGCCACCCTCGCACTGGAGAATTTCTTCCTAAGATCCAACCTAAACCCCTTCTCCTGCAGTTTAAACCCATTTCCCTTGTCCTGTCACTGGACACTCTTGTAAAAAGTCCCTCCCCAACCTCCCTGCAGGTTCTCTTCAGGCACTGCAGGCAGGGATAAGGTCCCCCGCCCCGAGTTTTCTCAAGGCTGAACAATCCCAGCTCCCTCAGCCTATAAATGTGATTATTTGCAGACGTTAAGTATCTGTGGGTGGCAGGAGGAATCAATACTGGTAACAGCAAGGGCTGGAGCATTCCAGGGCAGAATTTCAGCCTTGGCATCCACCAGCTTCCCTGCTCTCAGTGCAGCCGTGCTGGTACCTGCTGGGAACAGGCTCCCGTGTGTTTAAGGTGAGTAAATTCTTAATAGCTCCGGTTAAAAATTAATGTTGGGATCGTTTCATCCCAACACCGCTCCTCGGAGGAGTTGAGATGCTCACCAATACCTGGGTGCCTTGGATGCCCAGAATGGAGAGGGGAAGGATGGGATGGGATGGAATGGGATGGGATGGGATGGGATGGGATGGGATGGGATGGGATGGGATGGGAAGGGATGGGACGGGATGGGATGGGATGGGACAGGATGGGATGGGATGGGACGGGATGGGATGGGACGAGACGGGAAGGGAGACCCAAGCCCTGGCACCTGCTGGATGCAGAACTTCCGCACGGTGTAATCCACCAGGACGGTCACGTCCTCCACGGACACTCGGATGTTTCCGTATGTCCAGCAGCCCTGATCTGGCCAGTACTGAGCACACTTGCACTGTGGGGAGAGAAAAAGGACACAGGTGAGCTCTGGTCCCGTGCAAGGCTGGGACCATCTCTAAGACATGCCCATGGGCATGAGATGTGCTGGATTTGGATGAAGTTGGGTTAGATACCAGCCCCTGAAGCCTTCCAGCACCTACCTCTTTCCTCTCTTTCAGGTTGGTCACCATAACAATTGTCGCTGTGTTTTGCTCCCAAATCATCCTCCAAAAATCGTTCACCGTTTCTTCCTTTGGTCCTAAGGGGAAGGTAAAAAAGAAATACGGTCTTTGGGAATCAACCCCTCAGGTCCTGAGACTGAAACCCAGCGTGTGAAGTCACACTTTGTGAATGATGCAACACGTTTTTTGCCAACAGATGTCAGCACAGGAGGTGTTTTGGTGTCTGAGGATGTTGGTTAATGCAAGGAACAATCCTATCACAGAAGAGCTGGGCTTTCTGGATACATTTCCTGATGAGGAATTCCATTTTTAGCCCAGAAAGAGGAAATTGGACAAACGGCGCATGGAAATGACTCGCTCAAGGTCAGTCGGGCAAATCGTGGCCATTGCAAGTAGCTGGCACAAGTCCTGTCACTAACCCTTATGTTTTAACCAGGGGATCCCATTCCAATGTCGCACAAGAACAGTTACCTGCTGCCTGCCAGACAAAGAGTTCACTCAACCTAGACCTTCCCAAGAGAACAGCAGAGCCAAAGCTCTACCCCAGCCTGGTGCTGCGGCCGGACCCGACCCAGCCTTCCTCATCCAGCAGGGGATGTCCTAACCCACTTGCAAGTCAAGAGAACAACCACAAAACCACCTCCCATGGTCAGAAAACCTCCTTTTGCTGGCATGAACCTCCCCGCAAGTGGGCATCTTGGTTTGAGGGATGTGTCTGGACCAACACAAGGAAAGCAAGAGAGCCAGAGGGCTCTGGGTGGTGCATGAAAGCTGGTGATGCTCTGGATGGTGGCAACTGAGCTTGGGGAGACTCATGATGCTCGTTGCTCTCCCCAGCTGATGCTCATGCCTCCCCTCTGAAGGCCACGGGGAAATTTCAATGGCACAAGCCCACGCTCTTGGCTGCTGAGGTTTAAGAAGGAGGATAAATGAAACCAGATTGGCACGGTGCTCTCTGTAATAACAGATCTGGGGAATTTAACTAAGCATGGAGTACTTCCACAGATCATGACCACCTGCAGCTGTGGGCCAGGGTGGAAGGACGAGACTCAGGGTAGAAATGCCCTGACACCCCTGAGCAATCGCTATTGCAAATGAGAGGGCTTCTCTTCCTCCCCCAACAAATCCAGCACCGGTCTTTGACTGGGAAAACCATTTTCAAGGCTCCTTTTGACCAGGAGAGCTCAGCTTCCTGCTGCTGAGCACAGGAGCAGCACAGCTTCGCGGAGCAGAAGGACCTCAGCCCCACTGCCATCAGACCAAGCTACGGGAATAACCCAGCACTCACCTTGTGCAGCAATGAACTTGTTTTTCTCTTGGTACCCCTACAGAGAAAAAGGAAAACAAACAGAGGATGAGTATTTTTCTAACGCGAGAGTCATGAAACGCATCTGCACCATTAATAAACCACGGCATCATCTGCTCTGTTGCTCACTCCCCGCTGTGCTGCAGCCTCCAAGGGGAGAAACAGCACCAACAGCGGGGCAGAAATAATGGGAAATCCCTGTGCAAAGAGTCCCTGACCCAGAGCAACAGTCCCCAAGCTCATGTAACGCGGGAACGACCCCACTTGCCGGCACGGAGCACGAACGAAGCGGCATTCGACGGCCCTTGCGCTGGGATCAGACCCTGTGTCCAGAGCATCACGTGGAAATCAGGATTAACCTTTGGGAGATGGGGCTGTTGAGCTCAGGGGAAGTGCTTTTGTGTATTTCCTCGTGGGTATTTGTTTGTTGGTGAAGGGAGTAAAAAGCTCTTTTGGGTCTTGCTTCTCTTCGCGCGCCTCCGCCTCGCTCGAATTCTGCTCCTTTGCGTCACCCTTCCCAATTTATCTGAGCTATATGGTGATAATCATACAGGACCCATCTCCCCCTAGGAGCAGAGCAGGGTGATGCTGTTTCTATTTTAGCTGGGTTGCTTGATTAATTTTTCATCCCCTTCCCACGTCCAGCCCCGCAAGCCGGAAAGTACTGATGATTAACCAGCCACACCACTCCTCAGCCGATAATCAGAAATCCCCAATTCCTGCAGGAACGGCTCCCAAAGCCCTTCCAAACCAGCCAGCGGAGCTTTGCAGCACCCTAAGGAGTGTAAGCGTGGGAAAGAGAGGTGGAAACGATGGCAAAAGAGCTGAGCAAAAGGCAGAAAACTTCTGAGTCCCAGCTCTCAGCCTTATTCCAACCGTGTTTGTCTGGGCTCACGACACAAAGTGGAGCACAGTGAGCTCTGCCATGGCCGCACAGAGGTTATGAGATCAAAAACCAGAATAATTTATTGCTTTTGGAGGTGCTGGGGAGATGTTAAAGTAGGAGGTAGTCTCTTAACCATCCATCCCAGGCACAAGTCACACCCTGTAAAAGCCCTGCGCTGCTGGTGGGAGCAGGCACCGCTTGGTGGGGTACAACCAACAGGGATTTCCCCTTCCAGTCACAAAACTCACATTAATGAAGGAAGCGTTGATGTAGTCGGAGTCAGGAACCCCTTCGACAGGAGTCAGGTGAACCCTGGAATGATCATCTGGGGGAAAAATTAAAACCCTGCATTAAAAACAAGCCCCTCCACACAGCTGCTATGTCAAGAGAAAGCGGCGTTCGCTGGCTCCCTCTCACATGCAAACACCTTTGCGCCCCCAAATTCTTCTTGTTTAAGCCCAGAGAGCTGTTAGACCTCACCCAAGGAAGTTTTTCTTCCGCAGAGTGTGCACATTTGAGGAAGCCCCCCGAGCTAGCCTGCTGCTGGCCAGAGCTGGCTGTTTCAGCATCTCCAATCATTTAATTTTCCACAGCCTCACGGCCGCTGACAGCTCCACGGAGTTCGCGCTCGTAGGTATCTAAAGCCAAAGCAGATGCAGCCACCCACCTGGCATGCGAAATGACCTCAACCGTGTCTTAACCCACCTCAAAACTAAGAATGTGACCCCCAGCACCAGCCATGCCCCACCCCTTTCCCTGGCCAACCAGCTCCGATACCTACAGGGTAAAATGTTCACGTATCTGTTCTTCTCCTTGTTCTCCTCCTTGGAAGCAGCTTCGCACGTGGCCTGGATAGGACATGCTGGGAGAGCCTGCAGTGGCAGAAAAGGAAGTTTTTCCGTGACGTTCTTACTCCCAGCAGTAACCACAACACAACCTGCGTGTTGGTTCTGAGCATCCTGCCCCTTGGGATGTGCCCCCACTACCCCCAGCCCTCACCTCCACCCCAGCACCAGCTCCTTGCCCCCACCCAGCTGGAGGCGACCACTGAAACAGTCTGGGCTGGATCAGAGCGAGCAAATCCCTTCCGAAACGTGATCATCTGAAATCTCAGGACTCACGAACACGAGGTGGCAGCAAAGCCTCTGACACCAAACCCACCACTCGAGCGACCAAGGAGCCCGCGGAGGCTCCTTCTGAGATTTCTTTCCTGCGTTACCATCGGTGCGAAGGTCCCCGAGCACACCCAGTGATGGGAAGGAGCACCCATGGAAGGAGTTATTCTTCATCCAGCAGCGACCTCTGGGTTGAGGGGGTGCTGGGCTCACGGGAGATGCTGTCCTGGTCAGGGCAGCCAGGTTTGGTGCTCAAGCAGAGTTGATGAACAGCAAAGAGGATGAGACCGTACCGGAGGTACTCGCCATCCCTTCCTCTGGCTGGCAGGACAGACGTGCTTCGCAACGGAAGTCTTTGAGGCAATCGAATATTTATAACCCCAAAAATCCCCCTGCCTGGGCAGTCGTTGCACCTATTTAGTTTCATTGAAGAGTTGCCAGGAAGGGTATCGAGTTGTGCAACAGCTGGAGTGGCTTTTTATCTTATCATCCTCACGCTGCCTTGGACCTAAGACTTTAAGTGATGAGATCTTTGCAGTGCAGACACCCAGATCAACAGCGGGTTTTCTTTTCTTGATTAGGCTGATGAGAGGCCAGGTAGTGCAGCAGCTCCTACGTTACACGCTGCGATACTCCATCCGGTTATTTCAGCTTTGTCCCCTGCCTCAGTCCCGCTCTGCCTGGTTTCGCGTTGCCGAAGTGAAACAGGTTCATTGTCACAAGGAGTCGCGGAGCTCGGCAACATCCAGAAGAGGTTGTAGCCACCTCAGCAGAGGTTCTCCGGTGTCGTGGGAGAAGCACTACACCTGAACTATTAATCACTGCTGAAGGACAACTGTTGTCCTATAAGTTGTCATCACTCTGCTTCAGGGTTAACAGCTCGTTGAAATCGATGAGGTCATTTCTGTTCCTCTGCCAGAGCTCTTTCTTTGGCTGTTTGTAGATCTAAGCCACGAGGAGTCGGGAGGAGGGAGGCAGAGCCTGGGAGGACACCAGCAGGCAGAGAAGCTCTGGAAGACCCTAAGACCTCCAGGACGCCTCCCAAACCCAGAGAAACGTAACCCCATGGCGCTACTTGCTAAAAAATCTTTCTGTAGCGAATGTGAGGGGAAGCAACTTGCCCACCCTCACAATGGATTTGGGGACAGAATCGCTCCTCCCACCTCGCAGCCCTTTGAGAAATCCCCAAGGACCAGGCAGAACATCACTCCCTCCATGAAGCTCTCTGGAGCGCGGCATCCAGCACCGTCATTTTACCAACTCAGTTACCCCCCCAGGTTGATGTGGCCTCCCCAGGCTCAGTCCCACTGCAGCTCCTTTCCGATGCACCAGCCGAGTGACACCAGGTTTGAGCTCGTTGTGCTTCGAGAGCAGCCTGCAAGGATTTAAGGGCAAGAAGCAAAGGCAACTCACGTTGAACTCCTCCCGAAAGAGCTTGTTGTCGTCTGCCATGCGGCGGTTGATCTCCTCTTCCAGCTTATCCACGGGCAGAGGCGGGTATTTGCGGTTGGTGCTGGGGGAGCGGGCGAGCAGCGGCATGCTCTGAGGCTCTGCAACGACACCCACGGATCAGAGGTGCCCACCCAGCAGCTCGCCGCGCCCAGGCGGGCACAGGGAACTCCCACACCCTGGGCTGTCCTCTTTTAAGGCCACCTCATACCCGTATTATCCTCATTTTTTATAGAATCATGGCACGGTTTGGGTTAGAAAGGACCTTAAAGACCAACTAGTCTGACCCTCACCTTGAGTATTGTGTCCAGTTCTGGGCACCTCAATACAAGAGAGATCTCGAGGGGCTGGAGCGAGGGCAGAGGAGGGTGACAGAGCTTGGGAAGGGTCTGGAGAATAAATCTTATGGAGAGTGATGGAAGGAGCTGGGGTTGTTGAGTTTGAAGAAGAGGAGGCTGAGGGGAGACCTCATCACTCTGCAACTGCCTGACAGGACAGTGTGGAGAGGTTGGGGCTGGGCTCTTCTCACGGGTAACTGGTAGTAGAACTAGAGGGAATGGCCACAAACTGCAACAGGGTAGATTTAAGCTGGATGTTACGAAAAATTTTTTCGCAGAAAGAATAGTCAGACATTGGCACAGGCTGCCCAGGGAGGTGTTGGAGTCCCCATCCCTGGAGGTGTTTACAGCTCATTTAGATGTGGTGTTGGGGGAGATGGGTTAGGGGTGAGCTTTGTAGGGTAGGTTTACAGGTTGGACTTGATGATCCCAAGGGTCTTTTCCAACCTGAATGTTTCTATGATTCCATGACCCTCCTGCCATGGGCAGAGACATCTCCCACTAGACCAGGTTGCTCAAAGCCCCGTCCAGCTTGAAACCTCCTGGCCTTGCACTCTTTCTAGGACAGTGCACAACAAGTTGGGGATTCTGTGAGACCGTGAAACTCGTTTCAGCACTCTCTGGTGGAGAGTTATCCTGTCGTAGAGGCAAGAGAGGGCAATGAGGACCAAGTCTAACCACGCCAGGCAGCGCTACAGGTTTGGGGAAGAGTGACTGGAAAGATGCCCAGTGGAATCTGGGGGTGTTGGTTGACAGACAGATGAACACGAGCCCAGCAGTGTGCCCAGGTGGCCAAGAAGGCCAACGGCATCCTGGCCTGGATCAAAAACAGTGTGGGCAGCAGGAACAGGGCAGGGATTATGCCCCTGTACTCAGCACTGGGGAGCCCACACCTCAAGTTGTGTTCTGTTTTGGGTTACGAGAAAGACATGGGGGTGCTGGAGTGTGTCCAGAGAAGGGCAACGAAGCTGGGGAAGGGTCTGGAGAACAAGTGTTATGAGGAGCAGCTGAAGGAACTGGGGTTGTTCAGCCTGGAGAAGAGGAGGCTGAGAGGAGACCTTCTCGCTCTCTACAACTACCTAAAGGAAGGTTGTAGAGAGGTGAGGTGGGTCTCTCTCAAGTAACAAGTGACAGGACAAGAGGAAATGGCCCCAAGTGGCAGCAGGGGAGGTTTAGGTTAGATATTAGGAAGAATTTCTTCCTCAAAAGGGGTGTCGAGTACTGGCACGGGCTGCCCACGGCTGTGGTGGAGTCCCCATCCCTGCAGGGACTTAAAATCCGTGTAGATGTGGTGCTCGGGGACATGGTTCAGCAATGGACCTGGCAGTGCTGGGTTAACGCCTGGACTTGATGATGATCTTTTCCAATCTAAGCGATTCTACGGTTCTGTGATAAGGTGAAACTCTTTTGGTGCTCCAGGCTCAAGCACTACGCTATTGCAGAGGCAGGACAGGGCAATGAGGACCTCTGGGGGATGAAGACCACCTCGCTCTGAATTCCTACTTCGCCCTCGCTCACACCGGCACCATCACCGCACCGTAACTCCCAGCGAAAGCAGCTGCGGCTTGTGGTTCCTCGGTGAAGCCAAGAAAGGCCACGCGAGGGTTATACCAACACGAGCGATGGCTTAGGAAGTTCACACCTTCGTTTACAGCAATGTGAAACGAGTAGGGAAGGCTTTAGCTGCCAACACACAAAAAAAAAAGGTGCTGATTTTCAGTTAGTGCTTGCTCCGAAGGTGTTTGGTTTATGTGGAAGGGGTTCAGAAAAAGGATCTTACAAATATATAAAGGGTGAGAGTCACGAGGATGGAGCCAGGCTCTTCTCGGTGACAACCAATGACAGGACAAGGGGTAATGGGCTGAAACTGGAACACAAGAGGTTCCGCTTAAACTCGAGAAGAAACTTCTTCTCAGTGAGGGTGACGGAGCCCTGGCCCAGGCTGCCCAGGGAGGGTGTGGAGTCTCCTTCTCTGGAGACATTCAAGACCTGCCTGGACACGTTCCTGTGTGGCATAATCTAGGCATTCCTGCTCTGGCAGGGGGATTGGACTTGATGATCTTTCGAGGTCCCTTCCAATCCCTGACATTCTGTGATTCTGTGATCTGAACCTCAGTTTAAGAGGTGATAGTTCCTTTTCGGCTCTTTGGTGCCTGCATGTGGAGATGCCCAACCTGAGACCTTCCAAAAGTAGCTCTGGTTCAAAGCCAGAAAACGAGACAAGCTCTGGCACAGGAGACATTACAGCAGGCTTGCACAAGACTTCAAAACTGCTTCTATGCACCTTTAAGAGGTCCGAAAAGATTTTTATAAAGAAAAAAACAATCCATTCCCTGCTTTCTCTCAGAAATGCTGGTGTCTACAGTTAGCATGAAGATCTGAGTTTTAACCAGCTGTCATACTCATTAAAAAAGGTAGAAAGGTATTTAATTAATTCCCAAAGATCTCTCAAAAAAAGATTCTTCTTTGAGTCAAAGAGATGCTGTGAAAACTCAAGAGGAGCTGTGAATAGTTTGGTGTTGGAAGTGATGGCCTATTTTAATATTAACCACTCGAGGGCAAACATTTTGTCGCCGGAATGAAAGATGGAAAATAAATTTTCCCTCTAGAAAAGTTTACCAAAATGATGGAAAACAGAGTAGAGCTCAGAAGTGGAAAGAAAAAAAAAAAAAGTAAATGGAAAAACACTTTCCTGCAAAAATATGAGGTGGGAGAACAGAGCCTGGTAAGTCCCCAGGAGTCATCGTTGCACCCGGCTCAGGCTGTGACAATTCCATATCCAGAGGCTTTCCTGGATTTTTACAGAAATCTGTCTTCTGGTGAACACAGTCATCTTATTCTGGCTTATTTATATTTATTCTGGTGTATAATAGTGATGTTATTCCCATCAGGAATGACTCGGGACCGCCTTTATACTCCCTTCCAAGACCATACTCAAACGGAAAGCAACCTTCATTTTCATTTTTACACATTTCCAGCAAATCAGCTCCCAAACCAGTACTCGGTGAACGTTTTCCCATCACCTTTTGAGCTGGTTGGCAGAAGATGCCACCGGGCATCACGTTGGCAAGGTGCCTATCGAGTTGCACGTGTCTTATTGCTGTGGGAAAGGTGCTGCGTGGTCAGAAGACCAACCTGGGTAGCTCTGCACTGCCCTGGAGGGCATAAACCAACCCCGCTTTGGTCACTTCAAGGGTTTCATGATGGGTTTTTTTGTAGTTTTTATGATTTTTTAGGAGAATTACTGGTTATTTCACTCTCATGAGACTCCACCTGGAGTCCTGTGTCCGGTTCTGGAACCCCCACCTACAAGAAAGATCTGGATGTGCTGGAGTGTGTCCAGAGAAGGGCCATGAGGATGCTCAGAGGGCTGGAGCACCTCTCCTATGGAGACAGACTGAGAGAGTTGGGGATGTTCAGTCTGGAGAAAAGAAGGCTCTGAGGAGACCTTATTGCGCCTTCCAGTATCTCAAGGGGGCTACAAGAAAGCTGGGGAGGGGCTTGTTAGGGTGTCGGGCAGTGACAGGACTAGAGGGAATGGATTAAAGCTGGAGATGGGTCGGTTCAGATGGAACGTGAGGAAGAAGTTCTTCCCCATGAGGGTGGGGAGACCCTGGCACAGGTTGCCCAGAGAGGGGGTGGCAGCCCCATCCCTGGGAGTTTTTAAGACCAGGCTGGATGGGGCTCTGGGCAGCCTGATGTAGTGGGGGATGTCCCTGCCCATGGCAGGGGGAGTTGGAACTAGATGATCTTTAAGGTCCCTTCCAACCCTGACAGTTCTATGATTCTACAACTTCGGCCAATTCCAAGGTGGGGGCGAAACCACAACCCTAAAATCATGGAATCAATAGAACGGTTTGGGTTGGAAGGGACCTTAAAGATCATCTAGTTCCAACCTGACCTTGAACACTCCCAGGGAGGGGCCTTCCACAACCTGCTCCAGTAACCCGTTATTCCGAAGAACGTTTGCACTGACCCTTTTTGATGTGAACAAAGCTCGTTCCTTCCGTGAGAAGCCTTTTTGGCTCCCCGTGTCACACCGAACCGGGTCTCACCTGCGTCATCCGTCCGGCCGTTGGACAACCGAAAGGAGTTGGAATGACTCCCTGCTTGCTTGTATTTCTTGAACCTACGGAAAACAAGGGAGTGGAGAACATCATCAGATACCCACCAAGAAGCCCAGGCTACCTTCTGGTTGAGAGATGCAGCCGTGAAGAGCGCTCCTCGCTTCCTCTTGGCTTGAATATGGGTCCAAAAGGCTACGAGACCTCTAAAATCCTGCCTGCACGGGTGTAACTTTTAACTGACAACATCTGGAGAGGCTGCAGAGGAGCAGAGCAAAGAGAAAACCAGGAGGAGAAGCTTTGAAGTTTCTTTTTATGGAGGACACCCCAAGGCGTTCCTGCTCCACAGACCGATTCAACAAAGCACATAAACCCCAGGTGGATCCAGCCTTTCGCAGCAAAACCCTTCTCCGTGTGCTTTTAACTCGAAGCAGATGCTTACGCTCCGTTCGCCTGAAGTTGAGGGTTTTGCTGAATCACCGGGCAGGCAGCGGTGAACAAAAACCCTTTCTTTTTAAGGGCTGGAAGCCAAGAGGGGAGGACTCAAACTGCTGCTGCCCAACTCCCGAGGCAAAAGCTCTCATCAGGTTCAGCACTGCGAGGGCAGACCCGGATTTTTCACCGCTCAGGAAATTGTTCTTTTTTTTCCTTTTTCTTTTTTTTCTTCTTTTTTTTTTAAATTTTTTTTTTTAAAAAAAACAAACCCAAAACAACTCATTTAAGCATCAAACTGGCGAGTAAATTGAGGTGTTTGCTGCAGATGGATAAATACCCTCTTCTAGCTGAGCAGGGAGCTGGGAATGCCACATTTGGAACAGCCTGAACGCTTGGATTTTTTAAAAATGGACCTAAGCAGTGCTGTGTGCATCCTCCCTGGATTACTTAATTACTTAGCCTTGCAAGAAAACCTTACCTGCTTTTAAACTGCACCAGTAACACTTTATTCTACTAAATGTGACACTCTTCCACGGCACAACAGGCATTACCCTACCCGAGGATCAG
This sequence comes from Trogon surrucura, assembly GCA_020746105.1. Classification (NCBI taxonomy): domain Eukaryota; kingdom Metazoa; phylum Chordata; class Aves; order Trogoniformes; family Trogonidae; genus Trogon; species Trogon surrucura. The sequence goes on along the minus strand of CM036620.1, from coordinate 79,175,612 downwards.
CTTTATAGAGACAGTAATAAATATAATTTACTAGATAAGCCCAAACATCATTTTTATTATCCTTACAGGGTTCTTTTTCAAACAGCCTCTGGCTTCCAAAACAGCACAAAAGGCTTATTCCCTTTAATTCAGTGATTATTTACTGTCAAACAAGGGAAGCCAGCATTAAAGCATCTCTTACCTTAACATGTACAGCACAATAATAATAAATACTATGACTAGGAGGGAAGACAGGGCCACCATCACAGCTATAATTGGAGTCTCATCTGCAACAGGAAAAGAAAAGTGTGGTTATCGACACCGGAAAAAAACACCCAACGCCCTCATTTAACAGGGAAGAGCTCTACGGTTTCTGCATGCAAATGAATAAAAATAATTGAAAAAAATTAAAATAATAACAGTATCGAGCAAGGCTACGTTTCTCCAGTGTGACAGCAGAGACCACGTATCTCAGCGAGCACCACGTATCTCAGACACTCCGAGGTTAGATTAAAACCACTATTCAAAGCACCTCAACCTTCTCTTAAGAGTTGTCCACCCTGAAATTGTGACCTTGTGGGTGACTGAGAAAGTTGGGAGTGGTCTAACTTAGGGGTTTCTTCTGCACAACTGAACGTGCCCATGGTGGCCCAGCAGCCACCAGTAGAAGCTCCTGTTCTATCACCCCGGGACCTACAAGGTCTTCTGCTCGAGATCCACAGGAGAAGTTTCTGAACAGGTCTAGGAATAAGGAATCTCATACTGAAATTAGGTGAGAACTCCAGCCTTTGTAAGAGCCCACAGATACTACATTCATAAAACCATCACGATTTTGCTTCTGTTTCCTTGTCCAACAGCATGAGAGGACAACTCATGAGAGAACCCAGCTCTGAGCACCTTCAGGCTGAGATTTGCCCGAGAGGTGGGGGGCTGCTGAGCTACTTATCGCAGAGGTAAGCTCCTGTGGGGACTTCTTCCCTCCCTGGACACACCAGGGTTGGAGAGGAGGTGACGTTAAGACAACCCAACGAGCACGTTCCGCTCCGCGCGACCACCGAGCATGAACTGATTTGGGTCGCTTCGCTGGGCGCTCCCTCGCAGATGGTTCTCGGGGGGCAAGCACCACACAGTTCCTTTGCAGACACATCTGAGCATCCTCTGCAACCCACAACAGATTTATTTTTTTATTTTAAATAAGCTCTTCGCCACTTGGTCAGCGAAACAGCGGTCGGCGCAAGCAAATTACCCAGCTGGGGCTGGAAGTCAAGCAACGCCAACCAGAGAACCGAATGGCCCTTGAGGGCTTTTTTTTTTTGGATGAACGTGGACGCCAGCGATGCCAGCTGGGGGATATTTTCATTCTGCATCTATACGGGCCACTGCGTTGTGTCTCGGCCCCCCAGGACTGCAGGGCATGACCCCTCCCTTTCCACCTTCTGCGCATCCATTTCTCTGCCAGGGTAGATTCCTGCTCCGCAGATCTTCTTCGGTGGGTTTTATTTTGCCCATCTCTTGACCACCGAGCGATTAAGGGGCATTCTGGTTGTATTTTCGCATTTGTACCTCTGTGGTCGTGAGGTCTGGAAATGTTATTCCAGCTGAAAGAGACAAATTTTGTGCAACCATTTGAAGCAATGACCCGGTGTGGCAAACAAAACCATGAAATCTTCCTCGTTTTGCACGTCTGTGTTCTTCCCATCTTCTGTCCTTACACGGCGGTGTCTCCCCCAGCCTAGCACCAAAGAAGGAAGGAATTTATTGGGAGGCATTTCTGCCTCCTTCGTCCTTGAGCTTTTTGTCCTTACCCTCCATGAGGCTTTCCAAAAACACAACCCCAGGAAGGCAAAGCGACCACGGAGCGTCTTAATCCAACCACAGCCAACCCTTGCCACTCCTCTAACGTCCTTCTCCTTGAGACCTCCGACCTGAGCCGGGCAGGGAGCCCGGTGGGGTGGGGGTTGGTTGTTTTTTTATTATTTTTTTCTATTGTAGCCGTTCTTTCGACACATCTGGCTGACTGAGTTAGAGCTTTTCCACCGCGGCTGCTAACCGTCGGCGTGCAGCCCAGCCCACCAGCAAAGCCCAGGCAGGAAACGAGCTGGTGGGTCCCCAGATGGTTTCTTCCTTCCCCAGTCAGCCCTGGCGAGAGGTGCCAACCTCCCCCCGCAGCTCCCAGCCTCGGCCCCGGGGGTTTTTCTGTAAGAAAAAGGGAAGTGGTGGAGTCACCAACCCTGGAGGTGTTAAAAAAATGTGTAGACGTGGCACTTTGGGACATGGTTTAGTGGTCATGGTGGTGTTGGGTTGATGGTTGGACTTGATGAACTTAAAGGTCTTTTTCAACCTTTATGATTCTATGATTCAACTTTCTGCTTCCACGGACTTGAGGTGCTGAAGCACCCAACGTGGTCCAGAGCCTTAAATCTTGTCCTGGCAGCTCTGAGGAGCCAGCAAACCATCTTCTGGTGTCTCCAAGGGTAGGTTCATGTGCTACACAGCAGTCTATAGGCTGTACATCTATAGGCTACACATCTACAGGCTATACATCCCCTGTACATCATGCAAACCCGGGTGCAGCTGCCTGGCAGGGAGAGACAGGGCTGAGCCACCCTCTTTGCTCATTGCTGTCAACACCCACCCACGAAACATGAGTCCAATTGAGCAGACAAGAAACTACAGGGTCATGCATGAAAAAAAATATGGGGGTGGAAGAAAGAGAAGGAAAGGTGTAGGGTCAGTATTTCTTAAATAAACCCCCCAGGACACAAGATGCAGTTTCACAGGATACCATGAGTGCAAGCAGTAAGAGGCAAGAGGCTTTCACTGATTCGGTTATAAATCACTTCTTTGCTCTCTGTCTTCAATATAACCCTGAATTAACATTTTGTTAGGAAGGCTTTTGCTTTTGAAGATTCGTTGTGAAGGTTATTCCTGTGACTTTCCTGACAAGCAAACTATCTGTTTCTCCTCTTCCCAATGCCAGAGATTAAAAATCTTTCAGCGATCCCCAGGGGCTGAGCACCCGGAATGAGACAAGACGTGTGTTCCCACGGCTCAAACTCCTCCTGAGATGGAAAGAAAAACTCCAGCACAAGCTCAGTGGCCGTCAGCTCCAAGCAGAGCTTCTCCTGTGCTGGTCAGCCCTGCAAAACTCAACGCCCTTGGATTTAATCTGCTACGGTCGCCTGGGTCTGTCTAAAACCTTAGAAGGTTTTAGTGGCAAAGCCCCTTTAATCTAGTGGAGACTCACCTTCCGGATGGAAAAGCCACATCAGCTGAGGGGAGGTTGGCTCTTGCTCCAACCCGCATCGATTCTCTCTGTGATGTGACACGCTCCAAGTACGATGCGATACGGTTTACGCGTGACGTGGTGTACGTTACAACGGCCAGGGGGTATAATTTGGGAAAGGTGTACTTAAATCAGCAAAATACACGTTAGCTAATCCCGCGTCTAACTAATCCCGCATCTAGAGGCAAGAATAAATCAAATCAATTCTTTTTCTCTGTCCTTTACACATCCAGAAATGACCAAAATATTTTTTTTTGTGGGATAAATCAGAGCAGAGGCACTGACTGCAACTCCACCATCTACCTGCAGAGCCAGAATCAGTCCCTTTAGAGTCACTGGGAAGAGGACACATCCTCACCACAATCCAAGGCAAGTTCTACCACCAGTTAATGTCACCAGCATCCTCTACACCTTTTGCCGTCCCAGTTTTGCTCCCACTGCTGCTCCTTGGTGCCAGGGAGTCAAGAACTGAGACCAATCACTCTAGAATAATCCTCCAAGGCACAGGACTTGGAAAACACTAATGATTTTATTAGCACTGATGTTAATATTAGGAATATTAATATCTCCATGAGAGATTCTTTTCCCCGTTTTTCATTTCTTCGCTCTCCGGAGCGGAGATGAAAAAAAAAATCACAAAACCCAAACTGAAATGAAAGCAACGATGGAAACACACGGAGGAAGCTCATTTCTACAGGCAGAAACCAGACTGCCTGCACTTGTCTGCTCCTGTCCAGCTAAAGCGACGAGTAATTGCAAATATTCTGGCAGTGACGCCAGTTCTCGGAAGTCAGAAACGGCAAAAATGTGCCTGAGTGCTATTACGTTGCAAGAAATGGATGTGTGCTACTGCTCGCCAGCTGAATTAAAGAGAATAATAATAATAATTACTGACAGCAGTTGGGTCCGGGTCAAATAAGGTAAGTCACAGTCAATAAAGATAATTCATAAGCAAAAAAAATTGGAAGCGAATTTCCTGAATGGCTGCTTAGACTTCGGTCTGGGGATGGTAACGCCGGGATTATTTTTGGAGCGTTCATCAGGAATTCTTTGTGTCGTTCTGTGGTTCTGTGATTCTGTATCAGATTTCTAAAGAGAAGAGCCCAACACTAATGAAGATATTGGCGTGTCATCGGCTCTTCTAAAGAGCTACCTAAGAGCAGAATACTTGTAGAAATGATTTCACTGAGGGCTTGACTACAGAAATATAATGAAATGTAAAATTCTTACCTCTTCTGTCAGAGTTACCTGCAGAAAAAGAAAACAGAAGTCTCTTAGCAACAAAGAGAGATATATATATACACATTTTAATAAGTCAGGAAGGATCAAAGACCAAGATGGGAACAAATTTAGTAACTCTCGTGGTCTTCTTTGCAAACCTTTCCTTTAAAACAGCAGCTCCGAAGCCAGGGCTGCTAAAACGGATTTCAGCCTTCACTTAGTAACAAGGGCAAAGGCACAAAAAAGGAACTTTTTCTCGGCAGAGAAGGGAGCTGAAGCCGAGCCTCGACTAACACAACCTCCTGCTCTGCACCGCTAACGCTGTGTGTTTGAGCCTTTAACCAGCAAGTCACTGGTGTAACTCACGAGCGCTTGAGGGAACGCTCACGTACGACTTTAGAAACGAGGCTGAGCCAGGAGTTCAATTAAGAGCAGCTGGGACGAGGGAGGGGACCGGCGAGCCCGTCTGGAGGTGTCATCTGGAGGAAAGGCAGGAGAAACAGGCAGAGCAAAGCCTGGCTCTCCCACCGCAACGCCCAGGACTTTGGACGTGCGAAGAGCTGCAGCTGAGGGTGAGCTCGGTCGGTTTGGAGAAGGAGGAGATGTGTGACACGGGCTTCACGCAGCACTTTCTGCCTCTGCTCCTCTCCTGAGCGCTGCTTAATCCTTTCCCGACCGACAGGCAAATGTCCCGTTAAAGATTAACGGCAAGGGCAGCCCTAAAACTAATCTTGCTCCTTGACAAATTGCTGGAAACGAGGAAAGGAGCAGGTTTGCTCATTTGTTCTGGGGACTGACGTCAAGTGAGAAGCCACATCTGGTCTTGGTGGTGCGACGACCGTGGCATAATACACCAAGGGAGTTCACCCAAACCAGTAACCTATAAAAGTAGCAAAGGCGTAAAAATGATAAATTCACTCGCCAGCAGACATTGTATTAGAAAATCCAGATCTTAGGATCTCAAGGCTTTCGCTCCCATCACTCCCACTCGAAGGCTCCATTCACTCTAAGCTTGCATCGTGTCTAAGGTTACTCTGGGCTCCTTCACTCTGCAAAAAAAGCCTCCAGGATTTGTGTTTGAAGGGAAGCTGGACGAGCCTGGGGAGGGGAGGACACTACAAAAGTCGAGTGGCAAATTCCCTTTAGTCACATCCCCTTCCACGTTGGTAGCAAAGCTGGCAGCAGCTTCACAGGCTGTGGTTTCCAAAGGTGCCCAGAGGAAGAGGACACACACATCTTCCCAACGTGCCCAAGGGTTTAGATACCCAAAGCTCAATATCCCTTGAGAAACTTGTTCTTAAGGAGCGTAGGCTTGACGACTCCTTGTGTTAACTCCAGGATTATCTGCTTTCAGTCTTTCCCACCCCACCACCACGCGACCCATCCTGCTTTTCCACTAAATCCTGCACTGCCGAGGCTTTCACTGCAAGCTCCAGGTACTGCCGTGCAACTGCTGCAACCCAGAGGCACGTGGCAGCAAAGCTGGGTCTCCAACGATGCAGCAACGGGCCAACCATGGCTGAAGAGTCAGCTAAGATTTCTGGTTACCTCAGCCTCTTTTTGCTTGTTTTTTTGTTCTTAACCTACACTGAGCAACCAAATTACACTCTCAGGGGCCACTTTTATGATGTGCCCAGAGAAGACTGACAGGGGGGTGGCAAGAGAGGCAACTCTTGCGCATTGAGACCTTTTAAAGATTAAAGCTGACCGAGTAATGGGGAAAAAATGAGAATAAAAGCGTAGAATCACCGAATGGGTTGGGACAGGGACTGTCTTGTTGTGTGTGTGCTTGTACAGTGCCAGAAAGGACGGTTTGAGCCCACTTTGGCCACAAAAAAACCCCAAATAAATGTAGCAACGCTGCGGATAACCCAAGCTCTGCAGCTGGAGTGATTTATTGCTGTTGTCTACACAGACCCGTTGCGGCTCAGCTAGAGCTGTGCAGAACTAGCCTCGTTCCACACTCTGGAAACCACAAAAAGCGACGAAATTCATCTGTGACAAAAGTGGAACGAGATCCCAGGGCTTCTGGTGCCCCAATGCATTGGCACGAAGCCCAAACCTTCAGTAGGATAAATCTGTACCGATCTGGTCAGTTCAGGGAATTATATTCTTTCGTATCGCCATTGGGATTTGCCCCAAAGTGTCTTCTCACCCCCTTTCGTTCAGCCAAAGGAGGGCAAAGAGAAAAACCTGGAGGCCTGGAGAAGAAAGAGGCGAAGGAGATGCCTACCGTTGTGGGAAGCAGAAGAGGTCTCTTGCGTCGTCGCCGTCGCGCTGAAATTCCTCTCCGTCGTCTCCGCTTCGGTGCTGGGGAGAGCGGCGTGCGGAGCCGACGGCGTCACGCTGGGTGGCAGGGAGGTGGCCGGAGGCACGGGCACCGTTGTCCCCAGGGTGGAGGCGTTGAGGCTGACGGTGGTGGTGTTGGGGGAGATGCTGGCGGCTGTGGTTGCGGGCGGCTTTGACGCCACAGTAGAAACAGTCACTGGAGTGCTGAGGTTGAGGCCGCTCGCGCTCGTCGTCGCCCCGTGGTCAGGACGTGCTGTAGGAGCTTTGGTGGGGCTCCCGGGGGAGGTGGGCACTGTTGTGGGTGGCTCTGCGAGAGGAGAAAGCAAGAGGGGACCTCCATGTAATACCTTTCTGCCACACGGGAGGGCTTAGATGTTGGACATTTGTGTGAGTATAACCGTAAGGATAATATGGCCAAAAAATCCTGAGTCTGGGACAGGGAACTTTGCACAGCACGATGAGGTAAATCTTATAAAAGCAGGTAATATGAACAAGTATTACAACATCAAGGAGGTGCAAAAGTCAGAGCTCCTGCAAGAGAGGATTAATATTTGCTAGAGGTAAAACCTGCAGGTCCCATTCTTTACAAGGAGGGTGGTGAAACCCCGGTACAGGTTGCCCACAGAGGTGGTGGAGGCTCCATCCTCGATGACATTCAAGGTCAGGCTTGATGGGGCTCTGAGCAACCTGATCTAGTTAGAGATGTCCCTGCTCACTGCAGGGGGTTGGACTAGATGGCCTTTAAAGGTCCCTTCCAACCCAACACATTCTATGATTCCATGACTTAATGATTCTATGATTCTGTGGTTCTACGATTCTATGATTCTATAATTTTTGAGCATCTGCAGCTCCACATCCTCTTTCTGACACTTCATATTGCAGTTAAGCGGAGGGCAGAAAGAGCAAAGTCACTGAGCACGTGAGCACTTACTCCTTTGACCCTAAAGATGGTTTGGGGACAAAAGAGAGGAGACCATGAGCGTAGTTTACCTGTCGTAACGTTGTTAGCACCTACGCTTATCAGGCCGCTTCCAAGCAAAAGGAGAAAGAACCACAAATCCATGTTGACCTGGGGAAGAGAGCAAAGAACCATTATTGAAACCCTCACGCAACATTGTCCTAAAAAAACTCAAACTGGGGACGCCGCTGTGCATCTGGCGTGCGAAGAACTGGAAGCGAACGCGTGGCTGGAGTCTCTGCAGGGATGTGGATGGGAAGGATTTATCAGGATGTTCATACATTTCCAACTAGAGGGCACATGGAGAGATCCCAGTCTGGTGGGCCAGCAAAGGTGACCAGAGATGAAGAAGGGAATGGGGGAAACTGCGAGAGAGCATGAGAGGAAGAAGCTATGAAGCTGAGCACCAACCTGAAGTATCTGGTCTTAAAATTCATAAAGTGTTCGTGTAACGGTCTGAAAAGGAGCGTACTTTGAGCAAGCTGAAACGCCAATACATGTAAAAGATCACGGCCAGGAGCCTTGATCCAAAGTGCCCAGAAAACACCCCAAAATCCCAACGACCCGAGATCATCTGCAAGCGCGAGGCTGCACATTCGTTGCGCTGCGCGTTTCTTCCCAGGAAACGTCCTGCAAAATTACAGTTCGATGACAGAAGTTAAGCTGTTTCCCCCACCTTTTCTGCCCCAGCCCTTTTAAACACAAGGTTTTTACGATGATTTTATTCCTCTGCAGCCCTCAGAAAGCTCCTGAGGAATGGATATGGTTATCTCCTCCCGAACAGATACGGGTCCAGAGGTTGAGGCAAACGGCAGCGAGATGCGAGACGTCATTGTCCTGGCCAGAAGAAAGCCCAAAGCTGCCAGAACCTGGGGCCCCCCAAGGTCGGGCCAGCATCTTGCATCTGCGACGAGCCCAGAGAGGGCTTGGAGGCAGCTCTGCTACGTGCCATTGACCGGCAGCTGCCGTACGACTCTCTCCTGTCCTTCAGGCTTTTGTCACGCGTCCAGTTGCATCTTCAGCATCTTCTGGGAAAAGGCTGCGAGCTCTGTCGCCAAGTCAACCCGACACGCTGCCAAGAAAGGGTTTGATTCCCGACACGTGGTCTGAGCCTCCTCCTCTTAAATACATCTCGTGTTGTTTGTTCTCGCTCTATTTATTCAAATCCGCTTCGATCTAGACCCATCCCAAACTCTGGGCAAGAGAACAACAGTGAAGTCATCAACGGGCTGGAAACGGTATCAGAAATACAAGATCCTCCTCACCCCACCCAGAAGTATCCTCCTACCGGCACCACCCACTTAAATGCTTTTTACCAACCCCCTCCCGAAAGAAAACCTGGCAAAAATCAAACTTACTCAGTGACCAGAAGGTCAGACAAACCCTGAACCAGAAGGAAACCAAGCTCCAGAGATAAGAGCTCTCCTTCGGCTCCCTGCAGGGAGCGGGGCTTTCTCCAAGGGGTCCCAGCCAACATTCCAGAGGGTTTCCGCACTCATTAAAATATCTGGTTTGAACCGATTCAGTCCTCCCGCCCTCTGGCAAGAGCAGGACGGGTCCTGCAATGCTTTCCCAAGGTGGGATGTCCAGAAACCCCGCAACTGGTAGGGTTTTGATGGCACACACCACTCTCGGTGCTTGTTGGAGACACTCAATAACCAGTCACACTCTGGAGCTGAGATAGTCCTAAGCCGAGGAGGTTTTCCAACCCTATAGGGTAGGAAAGGCAGCTCCCGTCCTCCTCATGTTTAATTGCAGCTGGGAAGCACACGGAGCTGCACCACCAGCGAGAAGGAAAGCGACTCGCCGCAGGAGATGGAACCTTCAAGCATCCCACTGTGGAAACCCACAAAAACAGGGCTCATCGTGATGGGACCCGCGTGCAAAGTCAGAAGGAAGCCGAGTCCGCGCTGAATTCCCAAGGAACGCAACGGCAGCCCCGACGAAGGCGCTGAGGTCTCGCCAGCGCGATCGCTTCCCTCATCGGCAACCCAGCGCTACCGCAACAAGGAAACGGGAACAAGGGAAAGAGCTGGCTCTGCTGCAAGCACTGCTAGGGGGGAAAAAGTGACCGTTCACTGCGCTTGGATGAATATTTGTGCAGAAACACCCCTCTCGTAAGGGGATGTGGCTCCTTCTCTCTTCCCTCAACTCGCTTCCCGTTCATTTGGGATCATGTTCATTGGGGATCTCTCGAATTCCTCCTCGTTTGGGATCCTGTTCTTTTAGGATCTCCGTTCATGTGGGATCCCGTTCATTTGGGATGTCCCACAGTTATGCCAGCACCAGCTCCACAGCAACAATTTGCTCAGGAGAAGACAAACCAGTTGCTAACGGGGATGCTCCCACGGCGCTAGAATCCTCTGGGCTCCTCACGCTGAGATCCTGCTCCTCACTGTTGGGTCCACAATTAACCGGTCATCAGAAAACCAGACGAATCTTACTCTCTTCCAAGCCTTCCTTAACACCTTCAAGGATCCTTTGAGCTGGCTGCTCCAGCTCTCATAGCACACCTCGAAAAACAAGGGGATGACATATTTATCCGTGGTCACTCAGCAAAGGGTTGGCAGAGCTGGGACTGGACCCCCAAGGGGACCCGTCTGTGGTCCCTGGAGTCCTTTCAAGAGAGTTAAGGAAGGACAGACCGATGGGTCAGCCCACACCCCCTCACTAAGGCCAACAACCGAATGCCCCATTGGCCTCCGAAGCTCTTCTCCCCCATCCTCGTTCCCTTGGTATCAAAAACAGGACACGGAGGATGCGTGGCAAGAAGTAAAAGCTGTGGATCCCCTCTTGTCCCTGTCCACACATAGTATCACAGAATCACAGAGTTACTGAGGCTGGACAAGACCTCTGAGATCATCAAGCCCAGCCGGTGACCCAACCCCACCACACGGGCCAGACCAGGGCACCAAGTGCCACATCCAGCCTCTCCTTGAACCCCCCCAGGGACGGTGACTCCCCCCTGCCCTGGGCAGAGCATCCCAGTGCCTGAGCACCCTCTCCGTGAGGAAGGGCTGCCCGAGATCCAACCCGAACCTCCCCTGATGCAGCTTCAGGCCGGGCCCTCTCGTCCTGTCACTGGTTGCCCGGGAGAAGAGCCCGACCCCCCCCCGACTGCCCCCTCCCTGCAGGGAGTTGCAGAGAGTGATGAGGTCCCCCCTGAGTCTCCTCTTCTCGAGGCTAAACAAAAGCAGAGCTTTGTTTTATTTCCACGACCAGCAGGTGCTACGTGGACCACAGCCACACGGGTACCACCTGCAAAACCCCTTGGGGGTGGTGGGATGATCGCAGAATCACGGGACAGACCCCGAAGATCATTGAGTCCAACCATCAGGTGGGCTGCTGGGGCTGACAGCAGCGGGCAGGCAGCAGCAAAACCGCCTCGATATTACATTTGATAAGTTAATTAGGAGAGGAACGGTGAGGGCAGGGAGTACCAAATTTCCCCCAGCCTTGCCCCGTAAAGCTGGATGCGGGCAGTTCCGCATGAATCCTGTTTTTTTTTTTTACAGTTTTACGACCGCGAACGCCAAAAGCGACAGGACGCCCGGCAGCATCGCGGCTTTCCTCGCGTGGAAAGGAAAAAAAATAATCCTGGGGGCTGCTCCTGTGACCGGGAATCAGCTGCCGGTGTCGGCTTTTATTTATCACCTCAAAAACCGGATCCGGAGCGGGGAGAGAGCGAGCGTGAGGGGAGGGCTGAGCCAGCTCCCGATTCCCAACCGCGGCGTCATAAATAAATGCCAGCGGTGCGCCCGCTCCCCGCTTCTGGACGTAAAAGGTTTCGAGAGTCCTACCCCAAAAAGCCGGAGAAACCCGAGTCTCCCTTCCCCCTCGGCTCCCTCCCTGCCGGTTTCGGAAACGGAGAGGAAATACTTGTAATGTTATCAACATAAACACAGCTCTTGGCCGGCTGCGACATCCTGCGAGCTCTGCAGAAAAACACCCTGACGTCACGGCGCCGGCTCCGCCGAGGAGAAAAGAGTCGCCCGGGTGGGATGCTCGGGGTCACGCCTTCGTTTCAAACCTTCCTTTGCAACAATCAGGGTTAGGAACCTGAATAAAATTGCTACCGGTATTTCCAGCAGTATTTTGTATCAGTGTGTATGTTTATGTATGGATATTTATACACTTATATATATAGACACATATATGTATTCATATATATTTACTTATACATTTCTATTTCTATTTCTATTTCTATTTCTATCTACCTATCTACCTATCTACCTATCTACCTATCTACCTACCTATCTATCTATCTATCTATCTATCTATCTATCTATCTATCTATCTATCTATCTATCTATTTTATATTTATAGTCTATATGCACTATAGATAGACAAATATATAGTGTATATGCACGACACTCTTCTAAGGAGTTTCCTCCAGGTAAAGCTGGGTTTTAGATTCATGTTTTAAAATAAGCTGATTTTGTCAAGATGATTGATGCTTGGGGAGCAGGGTGGGAGTAAGGGGGGAGGAAATAATCTCTTTCTAAAGTAAGAAGTGGCTTAAAAAGGGTCCCTGTGCACTCCTGCACAGGGGGTTTTGGCTGCAGAACCGCCTCGCCGTGGTTCCAAAAAGTGAGGAATTAGTATTTCGTGCTGCCCAAACTGCCCAGATCCTACCCGGATACGGCCGTCCACAATCAAAAGCAGGATTTACCCCCACCTCTGGCATATTCTTAATTCCTGGAAAATGAGGAAAGCTTTTTTTCTACGTGAGAGGAGGAGACACAACCCGAATTCTAACCGGCTTTCCGGGACCCCAGAAACCATCGCTGCCGTCAGCAGGATGCTAAAATGTACTGGTTGAACGGAGACCACCCGACTGCCTTGTGCTGGCTCCTACTGCAGCGAAAAACAATGACAAAAAATTGCCCATTTTCCTTTTTTCCTGGCAGGGAAGAAGGCAAAACCAGGAGGAAGGTTAGTGTTTGCACCAGTCAGCTCTTTGCAGCAGCTCACAGCAGGACGAGAACAAGCACGAGCGTAAAGAAAGGGGGAAAAGGTCTTTTTTTTTTTTTAATTATTATTTTTCAGTGGCGGCAAGCGCGGCTCAGCCGCCCTGGAAAACAAACCTGCCATTCCCTCTCCTGCTCTCCCTGCTCCTTTTTAAATCCCGTTTGCGGTTTCGCCGCCGTGATCACGGGGCTCCTCGGCCGGGCAGCGCGATTTCGCCGGCACCGGCTTCCCCTTCTCCGTTAACCCCCAACCTCTGGCGAGCGATGAGATGCAAAGGATGCAGAAACAACCAGCGGGGTGAGCAGAGCCTGGTCCCCTACGAAAAATCACCCAGGGTGGGCCGAGCATCTTGCAGGGGGTTTCCTTACACCCTGCAGTGATTTCTTCTCTCGTGAGGAGCGGCTTCGGCTCCGATGGCGATGGGCTGCGGCGAGCTGACCACGGCAGGGAGAGAAGCTCTAAAGTTCAGGGAGGGAAGAGGCTTTTGCTGCGCTAAAAGGCGGTGACTAATTCCTTGCATGTGTCTCCGAAGCTGAAACGAGGCCTTTGATGTGTCACTGAACATTATTCCTCCACCCCACCCTCCGCTTTTCCACTCTTCAACAGAAAAGATGAATCACAGCAACCATTCACTCCTTGTGAAAATCCACTTTGTTTTCTTCTCCTCTCTTATTTTTTTTTTTCCTTTTAAATAAACAGGGCAGCTTCCCCAAGAGTGGAACCAAGAGTGAGGAGGAGGACGAGCCTGCGGTAAGGGCTTTGGGGTTTTGCTTCCTCCACCTGCAAATCCCCGACCCCCTGAACCTCAGCATTTCCTCGGGGCGTGGGCTGCAAGGGACCTTCAAAGATCATCTCGTTCCAACCTCTTGCCATGGGCAGGGACACCTTGGACCAGCCCAGGTTGCTCCAAGCCCCGTCCAACCTGGCTTTGGACACTGCCAGGGAGGGGACATCCAACCTCAACCTGTGCTCTCGCAGTCAAATCCACCGCCCCTTGTTCTGTCAAGCAACAAGTCCCTCTCCAGCTTCAAGTATTAAAAGGCTGAAATAAGGTCTCCCCAGAGCTTCTCTTCTCCAGGTTGAACAAGCCCAACTCTCTCAGCCTTTCTCCACAGCAGAGGTGTTCCAGCTCTCAGACAATTTTTGTGGTCCTCAGTCCATGAGGTGAACGCTCAGTCCTCTTTCAAAGAGCACCATCATCATACGTGCACGGAGGGAACCCGACCCTACTCCCACCCGGCTTTCCGGACATCCAGAAATAGCCGGCACTGTTAGGACGATGCTAAAAACTGATGGCCTGAAGCAGGATCAGTTTTCCTCGTGGAGGTGATCATTAGTGAGATGTTAGGCTACCCCATGCCGATCATGCAGGCTCTCAAAGCACGCCCTGGCAGCAGCAACGTGAGCGAAATCATCGTGGGTGGGTGGAGAGAGGATCAGGTGTTCACCAGGCAGACCTTGGAAGGACGTTCCCCAAAGCTCCCTTCCTACCTCTGCTGCTGAAAACCGACAATCTCTGCGCTTCAGCCTGAACTACCATAAAAAGGCTCCCAAACTGGCTTTTAGGCTGTAAGCGAATGACGCAGGTTTAATTCATTGAGAAATATTTGCAAGGACCTTTGAGACCACGGTTAAGAATAACTTACCGGGTCTGGTCCTCTTTAACATCTCCATTAATGATCTGGAAGATGGGGCTGAGCGCACCCTCGGCCAGTTTGCTGATGACCCCAAACTGGGAGGAGCACCTGAGGTGCCGGGGGGTCGCGCTGCCACCCAGAGGGACCTCAACAAGCCGGGGAAAAGGGGCCAATGGGGACTAATGAAGTTCAACGAGGAGAAATGCAAAGTTCTTCTCCTGGGGAGGAACAGCTGAGGCCCCAGTATGTGCTGGGGGCCGCCCAACTGGGAAGTAGCTTGGCAGAGAAGGGCCTGGGGATGCTGGTGGACTCCAAGCTGACCCTGAGCCGGCAACGCGCCCTTGCTGCAGAGAAGGGGAATGGTGCCTGGGGTGTGTTGCCAGCAGGTGGAGGGAGGTGATCCCTCCCCTCTGCTCTGCACTGGTGAGGCCACGCCTGGAGCCCTGGGTCCAGTTCTGGGCTCCCCAGCACAAGAGAGACGTGGACGGACTGGGGAGAGCCCAGGGAAGGGACACAAAGATTCAGGGACTGGAGCATCTCTGCTATGAGGACGGGCCAAGAGAGCTGGGACTGCTCAGCCTGGAGAAGAGAAGGCTCCGGGGGGTCTCCTCGATGTCTGAGGGTGCAAAGAGGACGAGTCAGGCTCTTTCCAGTGGTGCCCAGTGACCGGGCAAGGGGGACAAATCGAGGCACAGGGAGGTCCCCCTGAACATCAGGAAACACTTTTTGACTGTGAGGGTGACCGAGCACTGGGACAGGTTGCCCAGGAGGGCTGTGGAGTCTCCATCCTTGAAGATTTTCAAAATCACCACAACAGCCCTCTGCCACGTACGAGACAACCCTCGCCTCCCAGGAGCTACTAACAAAGAGTCAAAAGCTGCTCAGAGGAAGAGAAGCCAATATTTACCTCCTCTAAAGGAGCCTGGAGCATCTCAAGACCAATAAGGAAGTCTCCCAGAAGATCCCTGAGGCCAGGGAATTAATATCTCAGCTAGGAGATAGGGAAACAAAACTGATGAGGTTTTAAGGAAAAAAGACCCAATCAGATCTTAGTTTTCTCTACTGCCTTGCTTCCAGGGAAGAAATCTCTGTGTGTGTGTTTAAAAACAGGCAAATACAAACACAGAGCCTAGAGATTTGATAGGCTGATGCTAAAAATACACAAGTAAAAGCCGGGAGATGTAGGCTCCATCCTTGGTTAAGCCAGGGGCAGGTCAGGCAGGTCTAGGACCAAGGTTGATGATCTCCAGTCTTTGGCCATCGAGGGACGGGCACTTCCAGCTGCACCACCACAGCGAGCAGAGCAGAGCCACCATCTGGAAGCCATCCCGGGCGCCTCAGAAAGGAAGAGCTACAAATACGTCCAATTATTTCCCTAACAATAATTTTCCTAACGACCTTCATAATTAGGACGGGTTTAATTCGCCCTCGGCCACTCTTTCCTGCCAGCGCCGCGGCTGCCTGATCGCAGGAGCACGTGCCGGTCGCTCTTGGACCTCTCACCGCACGCAGAATAAACCAGGATGGGTCGGGGAATAAATTGTGGAAGGAGACAGAAGGGGATGAGGAGCTTTTTGGACCTGCAGCAAAGGAGAATGATCAGCTCGAGAGGGTTTCCTAAAGGACACAGCACCGAGGAGAGTCAAGGTGGGACAGGTAAAAGCCGAGATGAGGCAAAGTTCTAAGAAAAAGAGGAGCGGTGAGCTAAGGCCAGCGAGGAAGGATCAATTCTGAGCCTCGACCAGGAGGAAGGTGTTGGGGACGGAGGGTTTTGCCGTACGTGGGGCTGGTGAAGGTCAGTGGGGCGGCGTCGCGACGTGGAGAAGGAGGTGAGACTTCGTTCTGGGTAATGAAAATGGATCTGCTGAAGCAACGTCCCCAGAGCTTATAAAACCTCCCCTAACTACTGAGAGACCAAAAAACGTGCCCTCCCGGTGGGCTGTCCCCCGTGGGACAGGCATCGTGGTGCTGGGAAGCTGAGGGCGACTGCTTGAAAGGCTCGAGGTTCATCTCATTACTCGCAAGAATGAGTTAATAAATAAATAAATTCGAAACGACGACAACAATAGCAAAGCCAAATCACACAGAAAGATATTTCTTCCAAGACGCCGTTTTAGGGTGTCCCCTTCTCTGTCCCAGGCATTGTTTACAACAGGTACAAAGAAACCAGGAGGTTTCTACGGAAAGGACCGGTTGCTTTTGACCGAGGAGTCAGGATGATGCACTGGCCACTAATTAGCACGACAACATCCCGACCTAGCAAGACGCCTTTTGGAGAGCGAGCGAAGCGTACGTGGGGAGGAGAAACAAGGGTGTTTTGTTTTATTTAAAAGAAACCAACCAAACACGCACAAAAAACCCCCAAAGCTCAGCGTTTGGGCTTAGCCTTTTCTGCAGGACCGAGGTGAAATCCCAATTTCAAGCCGGGGAGAGCCCCGGGCATTCGATCGGTCGAGAGCATCCTACTTAAAAACAAAGGTGTCGGAGGGGATCATTCGCATGACAGCCTTAAAATCTCATTACAGGGGTTTAAGCTCCAATTAAAACGCATGCGTCCGGTCATGCAGCTTAATCGCTGGTTGTGCTTACCCTGAAATCCACCCGGGGACACCTGTAGTGAGCAGGGAGCAGCCAGCCCGTCCCACGGAGGAGCCCCCGCCCCGGGGCTAAGAAAGTGTCGGGGACCCCGAAAAATCACCCATTTACCTGCGGTAATTCTGCACCGCTGCTCAGTTCAGCCCTGTTGCCACAGTAACACTTCTGGCGGAGCCGAGATCACTGATTATGAAACTAGAAGGGGAGGAAAGGGGGGAGGAATTAAAAAAAAAAAAAAAAAATCAGGGAAAAAAAAAATAAAATCGGAGGCTGCTAATTAGGATACACTCCAGTTCTCAAAAAGCTCCATATTAATGACATGACGACCGCGAGCGCCGGGAAAATAAAGACGCCAGAAAGCATCGCCTCGGTCAGCGTCGTCGGCCGCTCTTTCGGGTCTTTTTTTTATCTACGGGTCGTAAAATTCAGCTTGCAAATTCCCTGTAAATTCAGCTTGTTTTCCTTCTCTTTCAACAAATGTGCAAGACTCAGTGGAGCAGTCTTTTACTCTTTACATATATTTGCATGCATTAGACTGGGAAGAAAGAAAGAAAGAAAGAAAAGGGGGTCGAGCACGATGTACAAACGGCGATAGCCGGTGCGGGGCCAGGGCTGCATCCCCTGCACCTCGAATTAACTGTGTTTCTATTTGCCACAGAAAGAAACCAAAAAAAACCCAGTTTTACGGGCAGCTGCAAGGGTCTGTACGACTGGAACCGGAGTTGCAAACGTCCTCTACGACTTTTGAGTGCCAACGGCGTTTTGAGGAAGGTCTTTTGCTGAAGGCTTCGAGCTGACAAGTCTGACCGGGGGCAGTTGTGCTGCCAGGCGCAAGAAGTTTTTCAGCAGCACCTACAAATAAAATCCCGGAGCGCGTTTCCAAGGGAAATGTCACGGGTGGTGTCTCCCAGGGCTTGGTGCTGGGACCACTTCTGTTTAACATCTTTAACTGGATGAGGGGATGGAGTGCGCCCTTAGTAAGTTTGCAGATGACACAAGAGAGCAGCGCAGGGGAAAGGGCCCTGGGGGTGCTGGTGGGCAGCAGGATGGCCATGAGCCAGCACTGTGCCCTTGTGGCCAAGAAGGCCAAGGGCATCCTGGGGTGTGTTAGAAGGGGGGTGGTTAGTAGGTCAAGAGAGGTCCTCCTGCCCCTCTGCTCTGCCCTGGGGAGGCCACATCTGGAATATTGTGTCCAGTTCTGGGCCCCTCAGCTCCAGAGGGACAGGGAACTGCTGGAGAGAGTCCAGCGCAGCCACAGGGATGATGGAGGGAGTGGAACATCTCCCTGGTGAGGAAAGGCTGAGCGAGCTGGGGCTCTTTAGTTTGGAGAAGAGGAGGCTGAGGGGTGACCTCATCAATGTTTACAAATATCTAAAGGGTGAGTGTCACAAGGATGGAGCCAGGCTCTTCTTGGTGACAACCACTGATAGGACAAGGGGTAATGGGCTGAAACTGGAACATAAGAGGTTCCGCTTAAACTCGAGAAGAAACTTCTTCTCAGTGAGGGTGACGGAGCCCTGGCACAGGCTGCCCAGGGAGGTTGTGGAGTCTCCTTCTCTGGAGACATTCAAGACCTGCCTGGACACGTTCCTGTGTAGCACTATCAAGGCGTTCCTGCTCTGGCAGGGGGATTGGGCTTGATGATCTTTCGAGGTCCCTTCCAATCCCTGACATTCTGTGACTCTGTGATTCTATGAAAACTGGGAGGAAGTGTCAGCCTGGAGAAGAGGAGGCTGAGGGGAGACCTGATCACTCTCTACAACGACCTGAAAGGCAACTGTAGTGCGATGGGTGTTGGCTTCTCCTCCCTAGGGAATAGCAACAGGACAAGAGGGAACAGGTTCAAGTTGTGCCAGAGGAAGTTTAGATTGGATATTAGGAAAAACTTCTCCAGCAAAAGGGTGGTGAAGCATTGGAATGAGTTGCCAAAGGAGGTGGTGGAGTCACCATCATTGGATGTTTTTAAAAAACGGTTGGATGTGGCACTTGAGGAGATGGTTCAGTGTCACGGTGGTGTGGGTCTGTAGGTTGGACTTGATGATCTTAAAGGTCCTTTCCAACCTTGATGTTTCTATGAAAGGAAAACGGCCCGACAGGTATTTCTGAAGCGATGAATCTGGAGTGATGCTGCTTTGAACGTCAACTCATCAAAACACTTTCATTTTTCCATCCTCACTGGATGGCGAATGTACCAAGAGGACAAAAAGCGGGGCCAGGGACCAAAACTTAACAGCGAATAATATTCATTACATCAATGGCAAACTCTACATTTCGTCATCCTCGGATTTGTCCTGGGGAAGGGCAGGAGTCAAGCGATTCCAGCATCTTTCAGCGCCAGAACCATAGAATCATTAAGGTTGGAAAAGACCTCTAAGACCATCTAGTCCAGCTGTCCACTCAATGCTACCATGACCACATGTCTACGTGTTTTCTGACCACCCTATTGGGCTGTGATGCCCTGAGCCAGACCCGCAGCAGAGTTTCTGGACTAAGACTTTAGACCCCTCTGTGTCAAGTATAGAGGATTTGAGAAGCTTGAGCTACAACTTTTGGGCCAAGAAAGAGCAGAGCTCTCCCCTGAAAGCAGCAAGGGGGCTTGAGGCAAATAAAATGTAAAAAGTCCAAAGTGGGAAACACAGAAACATCAGTTAGGGGTGACCTAAAGACTTCAGCTACACCTGGCTGATAGATGGGATGTTGTTTTTATGAGTTATCTTTTGCCCAACCGAAGGTCATCACGAAAACAAGCTGCAGCTTAAATGCAAACGGCTGCTGAAGACGTTTTCACCTCCAGATGGGAGGTGAAACTTGGATCAAAATGCAACACCACCAGCTCTGACGCAGCTGCTGGAGGTATTAAAAGGTGGCAGATCAGATGTGGCCCACCCAGAAATAATAAAAAAGAAAAAGGAATGACCTTCCTTTGACCATCCTACAAGGTTTTCAAACACTGGCACAGGCTGCCCAGGGCAGTGGTGGAGTCCCCATCCCTGGAGGTATCTAAAAGTCCTGGAGATGTGCTTGGGGACATGGTTTAGTGGTGGGTCTGGCAGTGCTGGTTAATCGTTGGACTTGATTTTAAAGGTCTTTTCAGACCTAAACGATTTTATGATTCTGTGCTTCTAATTACCCTCCCACAGCCTAATTACACTTCATCAGCTTCTAGTTTTGAGGGATTAACGCTGGCAATTAAGCTGACGATCCTTCCCTGGGCTGCCCCAGGATCGGTGCTGTCGGTAACCCTTTCGCCGTGAAGGGGGAAAAGCAAAGCGCTTGGAGAAGAATTGGAGAACGACTTTTTTCCCCCCTTCCTTGAGGCAGGAAAATAAGTGAGATGAATTTCTTCTTCAGCAGCATCGCCTAAAGCCTTGAAAGCACAGCACCCCTCGCTCATGATTGCATGAACCACTCTCTTCTCCCAGCTGCTGGTGATACTGGGGATATGTTAGGTGCAGTGTTAATTACCTATAAATGTGATTTATTAGCTGGAAACAATGCAAAAGGCTGATCTCGTACGCTAAGACATCCACTGACCACAGACCAACCAGCCAAGCATGAGGACATCCCCGTCCCGAGCAGACGGGGGTTGTCACATTACATATAAATTAATAAAACCAATGCGATTCAGCTGTCATTGATGGTTTAGTTGGGAGGAATTATTTCTAACCTTTTAATAGGCTTATTTGCTGGAATTAGTCCTCTGATGCTGCGTGCTCATGTATAGAGCACGCTATAAGCCGGTTCAACGAGACCACGGAGAGAACATCTGCTTTGGTGAGCAATTAGGGAAATTATTACCAATTACAGGGACCACAGGTAAGAGCAGCTGGGGAAAGGGGATGTCAATGAGGAGGGGTGGGAAGCTTCTCAAGATGCTGACGTGAGAGGGAAGTTCAGTGGGAAAATAAATATCCTGGCAGAAAGGAGCCTGTGCCCAGAGAGCAGCCAAAATATCCTCAGCGAGGAAAGGGTTTCGGGGCCAGCAGAGTTTTGGGGGATCCCTGTTATCATTCTCGCTTTGAGCAGATCAGTCTCCCAAACATTTCTTCTCCTCAGCTCTCACCATCAAACGTTTCTCACCATCTGCTGAAAAAGGGCAAAACGCTCTTTTGCCTAACAGAATCACAGAATCACAGAATGTCAGGGGTTGGAAGGGACCTCGAAAGATCATCCAGTCCAACCCCCTGCCAGAGCAGGATCACCTACAGCAGGTCACACAGGAACGTGTCCAGGCGGGGTTTGAATGTCTCCAGAGAAGGAGACTCCACACCCTCCCTGGGCAGCCTGGGCCAGGGCTCTGTCACCCTCACCGGGAAAAAGTTTTTTCTCATATTTTTATGGAACCTCCTGTGTTCCAGCTTGTACCCATTGCCCCTTGTCCTGTCAGTGGATGTCGCTGAAAAGAGCCTGGCTCCGTCCTCCTGACACTCCCCCTTGACATATTTATAAACATGAAGGAGGTCACCCCTCAGCCTCCTCTTCTCCAAGCTAAAGAGCCCCAGCTCCTTCAGCCTTTCCTCACCAGGGAGATGTTCCACTCCCTCCATCATCCCTGTGGCTGCGCTGGACTCTCTCCAGCAGTTCCCTGTCCCTCTGGAGCTGAGGGGCCCAGAACTGGACACAAGATTCCAGATGTGGCCTCCCCAGGGCAGAGCAGAGGGGCAGGAGGACCTCTCTCGACCTACTGGCTACTCCCCTTCTCACACACCCCAGGATGCCCTTGGCCTTCTTGCCCACGAGGGCACACTGCTGGCTCATGGCCATCCTGCTGCCCAACAGAACCCCCAGGTCCCTTTCCCCTGGGCTGCTCTCCAGCAGGGCAGTCCCCAACCTGTGCTGGCACATGGGGTTATTCTTTCCCAAGTGCAAAACTCTACACTTGCCCTTGTTGAACTTCATAAGATTTCTCCCCGCCCAACCCTCCAGCCTGTCCAGGTCTCTCTGAATGGCAGCACAGCCTGCTGGGGTGTCAGCCACTCCTCCCAATTTTGTATCATCAGCAAACCTGCTGACAACACTCTCTAATATACTGAAAAGCACCGGCCCGAGCACTGACCCCTGAGGGACCCCACTAGACACAGGCCTCCAGCCAGACTCAGCCCCATTGACCACAACCCTCTGGCTTCTTCCCTTCAACCAGTTCTCGACGCACCTCACTACTTGGTCATCCAGACCACACTTCCTCAGTTTACCTATGAGGATGCTGTGGGAGACGGTGTCAAAGGCCTTGCTGATGTCCAGGTAGACCACGTCCACTGCACAGTCACCATCCATCCACCTGGTTATGTCTTCATAAAAGGCTCTCAGGTTGGTCAGACATGACTTCCCCTTGGCAAAGCCATGCTGACTGCTCCTAATAACCTTCTTATCCTTGATATGCCTCGAGACAGCACCAAGGATAAGATGGTCCATCATCTTTCCAGGGATGGAGGTGAGGCCTCCAGTGGCTCTATTTCCACTTCCCATAGTTATTTTTTTTCCCATTCATCTTCCATCTATTTTTTTCATCTCTCTTTTTCTCACCTGTTTTCCTTTCCGACGTTCATGCCCATGAGGGTTGTTCGTATTCAAGACAAAGAGCCACACCCACAAGCCAAGCATCTTCTATTATTGCTACTGCTATAAAGTTGTTAAATATATATATTTAACTATAAACCTATTAAAAATCTAATATCATACAACTATTACATATTTTTTATATATATATATATATATATACTGCTACAAACCTACCATAAACCTAATATCATTGATGTAAATGTATTTCCTGCTGACACCAGACTATGCAAACCGAAACAATCCCAGTCTTAAATAACAGGGTGGGTACAAGTCCCTGCAGATACCAACACAAAACCTAATGCTCTGCACTGTGAAAAAAAAAACAACCCCCCCCCAAAAAAGCACTTCCTTATCCCTAAAGTGATTAAACAACAGCCTGGGACGACTAAGTTTTTAGCCCTCCCATGTTATTCACAATTCACTCTCTATTTTAATCTCCCCAACAAAAGGTCGAACTCAACCGCGTTATTGTCCGCGAGGGTTTTTATCATCAGCCTTCGAAACGGTCAAGGCACGGGAGAAAACAATTGACTCTCACAAGAGAATAAATACAATCTAAAGAAAAATACCCTGTTGCTAAGGTTTAAATCAGTTTGTTGGGTTTTTTTTGGGGAGGAAGCACAGCCGGGGAGCCGGGAATCCCGCCCTATATAAAAAAACAGGGGAGAATTAGGGCTCCGATAAGGGAAATAACATGATGCACAGCCCTGCTGTGTTTTTTCCTCCAGGATGGCATTTAAAATATGAGTTATCAGTCACTTAGTGGGCTTTAAACCAAAGCCAACAGCTGGAGCATGCTGCTGTTTGCAGCAGGCGATGCTCTACCCGAGCTCACGCGTTGGTCCAACCTCTGCGGTCGTGGGCTTCACGTCTTGGTGATCCATAAGTGGAGATCTCCCTGGTGAAACCTCGAGGTTATGGCGGCACTGCTGGCTAAGATGTTCACAAGCTTGGCTACTGGGGATAATCCGGTGTCCAGTGTGGGGCTCCCCAGTTCCAGAGAGACAGAGACCTACTGGGGAGAGTCCAAGGGAGAGCTACGAGGGGGATCAAGGGACTGAACATCTCTGCTGGGAAGAGACACTGAGAGACCTGGGGCTGTTCAGCCTTGAGAGGAGACGGCTGAGAGGGGACCTTATGGACGTGTAGAAATATCTGAGGGGTGGGGGTCAAGGGGAAGGGGACAATCTCTTCTGAGTGGTGCCCAGCAACAGAACAAGCAATAATGGATTTAAGTTAGAACATGGGAAGTTCCAGCTCAACATGAGGAGAAACTTCTTGGCTGTGCGGGTGCCGGAGCCCTGGCCCAGGCTGCCCAGAGAGGGTGTGGAGTCTCCTGCTCTGGAGACTTTCAAACCCGCCTGGACGCGTTCCTGTGTGGCTGCCCTGGGGGATCCTGCCTTGCAGAGGTCCCTTCTAGCTCTGAATATTCCACGATTCTATGATCCGAGCAAGAGGAAAGCTTGAGTTGGAGGAGCAAGCTCTGCGAGAACAAAGGCTCACGGAGATGTTGGCCACCCTGCCTCGGCACAGATGTGAGGAACGTCCAGCTGGGACCTCCTCTCAAGGAAAGCCCCGACCTAAACCACAACGATTTCTCCGGTGAAATCAACCCCAAAAGCAACCGCAGAACATTGTGTGGTTTCTACACCCTTAGCCAAGGGAGCAGCACGTGCTTCTGGGGTTGGGCAGAGAAATGCCCCTCCTGAGTTGAGATATGGAACAGAACCGGGTTTGGCCATGGTGTCCTCCCCGCTAAACGCAGCCGCCAGCTTTGCAGCAGGAGCTTCCAGCAGCAAGATGGCTCTGGGGTCAAGGGTGACCGAGAAAGCCCCAGCTGACAGCCCCAGCAGGTTGCCACAGGGTAGAAGGCTGGATAAGGGGACGCTAGAGCCATGGTGGTCCAGAGGAGCCACCCAGCCTGTCTTCCTCCCCTCTAGATGGAGCTCCAGGAGAAGCCTGAGGTCCCTCCCCAAAGTGAAGGTGGCCTCGTCCCATCACCTCCAAGCACCATCTCCTGACCTGGCAGCTTGGTGCTAGAAAAGAGGACAACTCTGCAACGACGGTTTCGTGAAAACCAACAAGTCTTCAGATTAATTATCCCCTCCTGCAACACAGCGGCAAAATGCCCATCGTGGCAAATCGCGGAGCACCCCCCAAATCATTTTCCCCTCCTTCTCAGCCCAAAACCCACTCAAAAACCTTCTGCAGTTGGAGCAACGCAGCAGCGGTGGTGGCCAGAATGAACGACTTCTCTGGAACGTTTGGAGACTTAATTTGCCCTGGGGACTATAAATATTTTTGCAGGGGTTAAGCCACGTATCTGCCAAGATACGGCCACACTTTGCGTGCAGAGAAACAACACGAAGAGGGAATTTCAGGTTTCCTTGATGACAGCAGCCTGGACGCATATGAAAGAGAGAACGGAGGCAAGGTAACACTGGAATTCAGTTTTTATGGCCCATTCTGTCTTCTTTGCCAATAAACAAGGTCTCCCCGAGCAAGCATTAAATATCACCTCGTGCCACTTAGATTTGAGTGATATTCAAATAAATATTAAGAGGCTACGACAGAGCTCAAATCCCCACCTAGTAGG
Organism: Trogon surrucura; assembly: GCA_020746105.1. Classification (NCBI taxonomy): domain Eukaryota; kingdom Metazoa; phylum Chordata; class Aves; order Trogoniformes; family Trogonidae; genus Trogon; species Trogon surrucura. Next base: position 79,150,521 of record CM036620.1, on the reverse strand, counting down.
CACCTAGGCCAACGAACCACCACGACTATGCTGAAAGAAATTTATTTCAACCACGTGTGGAACAACACAGCACCCCACTCAGGTTAAATATTCGGATTTCAACGGCAACGCAGCGGATAGCAACCGAGACATCCCCATCTTTGAAAGTCTTTGCTGTCCCAGCCTTTTCAAAAGGCTTTGAAAAGCAGCTTTCCTACAAAAACACCCATTTCCATCCCGCCTTGGCCGGGAGCATAATGCACAGAAGGCTCCTCAGTGTCGTCGTTAAATAAGAGACCCCCCTAACCAGGCATTAAATGGTACAGGAGCTCCCACAACAACAGAGAGGGCTTTCTGTAGCAGCTTGTCGCTGCACAAACACAAGACAAACTCTGTTGCCGAGGACCAAGTCGGTATTTGGCGGCGCACTGGCTCCGCCTGACAAACTCATCTCGTTTTCGCAGCATCACGGCACCGTTTTGGGTTGGAAGGGACCTTAAAGATCATCCCGTTCCAAGCCCCTGCCCTGGGGCAGGGACACCTCCCACCAGCCCAGGTTGCTCCAAGCCCCATCCAACCTGGCCTTGGGCTGCTCTGGGCAACCTGGGCCAGGGTCTCACCACCCTCACAGTGAAGAATTTCTTCTTCATGTCCGACTTCTCAGCCAAAACCCCTTACCCCTTGTGCTGTCACTACAGGTCCTGCCAAAAAGCTTTTCTGCATCCCCTTTAAGCCCGGTGAGGCCGCTCTAAGGTCTCCCCTTTAGGAGCCTTCTCTTCTCCAGGCTGAGCAGCCCCAACTCTCTCAGCCTGTCCTCACAGGGAGATGCTCCAGCCCCTGAGCATCTTTGTGGCTTCCTCCAGACCCGCTCCAACAGGTCCATGTCTTTCCTGTGCTGAGGACCCCGGAGTTGGACACAGAAGCGCAGCTGGGGTCTCACCAGAGCACAGCCCAGGGGGAGAATAGCCTCATCACACTTCTTTGGACATAGTCCAGGGAATGACTGGGTTGCAAGCCTACATTGCCAGCTCGTTTTTCATCCCCCAGTACTCCCAAGCCCTCCTGCTCACGGCTGCTCTCAATCCATTCATGCCCTGGGCTGTCCCCATACTGGACATTACTCCAACCCAGGTGCAGGAGCTTGCATTTGGCCTTGTTGAACCTCATGAGGCTCATAAATGCCCACCTCTCCAGCCTGTCAAGGTCCCTCAGGATGGGACCTCTTCCTTCAGGTGAATCACTGGAGCCACACAGCTTGGTGACATCAGTTCTGACCCCACGAAATGCAGCCTGCTGAAGATCTGGGGCCAACTTGGCTCAAATCCTCTCCGTTCCCATTAGTCCAAACCAAATCCATCCCAATCCTACAGTGAGACACATCCATCTCCAAGCTGTGCCCTGACCAAAATCAGACGCTCGGCATTTCTGGATGATTTATCTACGGGTTTGGTTTAGCCCAAGCAAGTGACATTGCTCCTCAAGCTTGCCTGTAGAGCAGCGGGGTGAGAGGAGTGCTCATTTGAAGACCTCCCCCCAACAATGCTGCCGTAACTGAATGTAAGGATGCATCAAACAGGAGGGAGAAGAGCAGGAGATATCAGTTTGGGAGGTTCACAAGGGTTGGAAACAGCCTTATAGATGGAAAAGGGGCAACATCTAACACAGACACAAAGCAAGAGGGATGTTATGAGTGGTCAGTAGATTACAGGGTTATTTTTTGCTCATTTTAACCGTAATACCTTCATGTTAGGGCACCGTTCTCTAAAGCACTGTCTCCAAATAGTGTCAGTAACCCAGACATCATTTCCAGATGTGCCTTAACACAAACATGAACCTCATGAAGAAGTGCTTGCACCAGGTGTCCAACCAGCTTCAACTGCTCTGCCTCCACAGCTTTATAGGCAGCCTATGGGTTCTGGGTGTGATTTAGCTGGCTTTAAAAAACAAGTTCTCCAAGATACCTTTACATCCCTGGTGCTCCGACGTATAGATCCTTGTACAGCTACAAGGTTGGGTGCTGACTCCTCCCTATTGTTGACTGTGGCGTAGAGCATGAGCTATGAGGGGCCTGGGGGCTCAAATGGATGAAGACGAGCCAGCGTGTGCCCAGGTAACCAAGAAGGTCAATGGCATCCTGGCCAGTGTCAGAAATAGTGTGACCAGTAGGAGCTGGGAGGGGACTGTTCCCCTGTGCTCGGCCCCAGGGAGGCCTCACCTTGGGTGTTGTGTCCAGTTCTGGGCACCTCAACCCAAGAGAGACCTCGAGGGGCTGGAGCGAGTGCAGAGGAGGGCGACGGAGCTGGGGAAGGGCCTGGAGAGCAAATCTTGTGAAGAGCGACGGAAGGAGCTGGGGCTGTTGAGTTGGAAGAAGAGGAGGCTGAGGGGAGACTCATCACTCTCTGCAACTGCCTGACAGGACGGTGTGGAGAGGTTGGGGCTGGTCTCTTCTCAAGGGTAATGAGCGACAGAACAAGAGGGAATGGCTGCAAACTGCAACAGGGCAGGGTTACACTGGACATGAGGAAACAAATTTTCACAGAAGTAGTCAGACATTGGCACAGGCTGCCCAGGGAGGTGGTTGAGTCCCCATCCCTGGAGGGGTTTCAAGGCCGTTGAGATGTGGGGCTGGGGGAGATGGGTTAGGGGTGAGCTCTGTAGAGCAGGGTCAGTGGTTGAGCTCAATGATCTCAAGGTGCTTTTCCAACCTGAAGGATCCTGTGATTGTAGGTATGATTCTATAGGAAACACTGCATCTTCATTTCCCACTAATTCATTATCCCACGGGTGGCACGAGGAAGGGTTTAGCTCTGAAGTACCCACTGGTTTCTTTGCTGAAGCAAACTCCCAACGTAACTCAACCACCACCTCATGGAGGCTGCCAGCGTGCTCGTGGGTGAAGCTGTGACCAGCTCCCACCTCCACTGCTGGCAGTGAAGACAACGGGCACGACTCAGCCTCCAAAGAGGATTTTGCGCCATCTGAAAAGACACGCTCCGGGAAGGGAGTGCAGGCAAAAGCGAGGCAGCCCTTGCTCTTTCCAGATGTCCTTTCTCAGTAGCAGAAGGGCATTTCAGGTGTGGGACACTCTTAAACCGGCCGGAGGAACCAGTTATAAATGGTAGACGCCGAGAGACTTATTAAGAGTCAAGCAAGGAACACCAGCAGTGGGGTGACTTGTAATCCTTGCTTGGCGTGGACTGGAATTAAAATTAATGAGTCGGAAATAAACGGCCAGCCCTCCCGCCTCGCACCCCGACACGTCTCTGACCATGAGATTTAGGCACAGACAGAGTTAATCCGATATCATCTCCCCCCTGACCTATTTGGGCACCGAGATAAGACCCACAAAAACCACCTTGCGAGGTCCGACACGGTGCCGCTGCCATGGACCGGTTGACATCCCCACCACTGCTTCTCCTCCTGCCTCAGAGCACACTTTGAGGGACAGAAGAAGCGCCGAAAGCTGCTTTAGCACAAAGGGAAAGACCTCTTCACCTGAGAGGAAAGTTTCGGGTGACCTGGTTCAAGGATGCGGCTCTGTCTGAGCAGCTTTAACTCCTCTCATCCCGGATTAGCTCCTCGGAACTCGCCAGTGGCAAAGCTGTTTCACTTGCTGGAAAGATGCTGTTGTTTGTGTGTCAGACTAAACATCTGTGCTTTTAAGCCCTGGATTTGCAGACCAAAAAAAAAAACCAAAAAACAAACCCAACACAAACTAAGTTTCATTGATCAGAGACACCATCATTTCTTCCTCTCCATCCCCCACATCACCTTTCCTCTTGACCCTCTGCAGGCAAAGCGGTTTGACAGATTCCAGGAAAACGCAGAGAAAAAAATAAAAATAAATGTATGTTTTGGGGTGTATGTATGTATGACTTAGGATCAGGTTTGAGGACCAGGTGGATGGTCTCATTGCCAAACAGCTTTCTGGGACAGGGACCCGTGCTCTCGGCCTCGGGATCAAGCGCCATCCTCAAACAGCATCAGAGACGGTGCCAAAAACACTCAAACACATCCGGACCTTTCCTACCAACCGAAGGACACACTCAGAGATGGATTCCTCATGGGGAAGGTCTTCTTCAGCAAGGACCCCAAAGGTTTTAGTTGTGCCAGAAAGGTGTGAGGCAAACCGATGGAACCAGTTGACAAGATATGGCTTGGTGGGCCAAGATAATTTCGTTTTTTGAGCTACAGCTTATTAGTTTTGTCTCACGAGTAGAAAAGTTGCAAAGAAAGTAGAAAGTAGTAAAGAAATTCCCCACAGCCACAAGCGTCCTCGTGGTGTTAACTGCTCTGTTGTCACTGTAGGAAAAGAAGGTGAGATTTCTGCATCTGATTTACTCCATCCAATCAGAGGGTTGCACAACTGCTCCTTTGGTAGGTCCAGGGATGAGGGTGGAGCGAGCTCAGCTCCTCGTCGAAGGAGGAGCAACCATCAGGGTGTGCCCAACGCTGAGGCCAGAGCCAGAACACCCCCCCATCGCCCCGGCACACGTAATGCAGGAGGAACTGTGGCCCCTCCTTCCATCATGCTCAGATACACATGGTTTCCCTCAGCAAATCTCCATGTGCACCAGAGCCTGCCCATGTCCTTCTGGTGTCCTACAAAGCTTCCCTTCCCATTGCTCTCCTAGAAGAGAATCATAGAAACATTAAGGTTGGAGAAGACCTCTAAGATCATCAAGTCCAACCATCAACCCAGCACCACCACGACCACTAAACCACGTCCTCAAGTGCCACGTCTACACGGTTTTTGAACACCTCCAGGCTCGTCCAACCTGGCCTTGAAGACTTCCAGGGAAGGGGCTTCCACAACTTCCCTGGGCAACCTGTGCCAGTGATGAGCTCTTTCAATCCAAGTAAAGAAGTTAAGTCAAATCATCACCATCCTTTTTTTACAGGTGGCAAGCTCAGCTGTAAAAACATTAGCCAGCTTGCCAAGAGGTCCTGCTAGCCATGTCTACCCAACAAAGGCATCCACCAGGGAGTGATCCCCAGCCCCTCAGAGCAACCCCAGGATCACCCCACTAGGAGCAGGCTCTGTGCCCGCTGCCCAGCACCGTGCCTGGCTTGTCCCTGTGTCCCACAAGGTCCGCATGGCCCAACAGCATCTTTGTGTGGGGCATTTTTTGCTTCTTTTCCATTTCAAGCCCTGAGATATTACAAGAGCTGTGATGGAGCACCCCAAAACTGGGGGGGTTTAACAGCTTGGTGGGTGAAAAGATGACTCACACGCGCACAGGAGCATACGGGGCCATTTAATTGCACAAGCCCTGCAGTAACCGGAGGACTCGATGGGGCAGAAAGGAAATTCGGCGTCTCTTGTTCACACCAGGTGGGTCCCTGGAGCAAAATATCCCCGGAACCACACCTACGGGACGAGGATCTGCTCGCTTGCCCTGTCGGGGAGCCAAGGAGCCAGCCAGGTGACAAGCTAGGCAGCCAAGGACAGCGAGGTATCCCGAGTCCCAACCTTTGGTCTTCACCATCACCTACATAGAATCATAAAAGCCAGAAAAGACTTTTAAGATCACCAAGTCCAACCATCAACCCAACACTACCACGACCACTAAACCATGTCCTGAAGTGCCACGTCTACACGTTTTGTGAATCTTTCCTCGCTGCACAGAGGAGGCCAGCTACTGTTTCCACGTTTTTGTGTGTCTTGCTGTGTGCCCACCGTCCCTCTCCTGGCCCAAAGGAGTTGACCTTCAGTCTCTTTCCACCCGTTTTATAGAGGAAACCGGTGCAAGGATTAAAGGAGACTCCTGGGCGTGAGCGGCGAGTGTCCGATGCGAAAGGGCAGTCACCAGAGAAGTGGCAGCAGAGACATGTTAACAGGTATTGGGGTGAGAAAAATTGAGAGGTCACAGCTTTGTGTTGGAGCCTCTGGCCATGTGACCCGAGTGCCAGAGCAGGAGATGCCGAGAAGTAGAGAAAAAAAAAAAAAGACCTAAGTTTGGATTAAGGAAAGAACCCGGCGACAAAATAAAAGGGTGAGCTCCTCCTTCTGCTTTACTTAGTGTCGTCACACTGGGTCATTCTCAAATGTCCCTCAACTTCCACTGGAAGAGGAAAATTTGTTTTAAAGCCCTACCCTGGAAGTCCTTCGGTTGCACTACACGAAAGAAGTCCCACTCGAGAAGCGAAGCAACCACGAGGAGCTAAGTCCCCGCTGAGCCGAGCGCCGGCATTCCCACAAAAACGGACTTAGCACAAGTGGCCTTTTTTCCCTCCTTTTCCCCTGCAAAATGAAAAGCACCTCCGGCATTTGGCTACCTCATGCCCACCCGCAACGGCTGCGGTTTGGGTGCAAGGAGAACAAAAGGTTTCCAACGCAACCCTCCCCACAAGCCCATCTATCTCCCGTGTGGTTTTTGAAGCGTAAGCCCACGTTAAGGCAGGCAGAAGCGGATTTTTATTGGATTTGATTTGATTTTTTATGGATCCCTTGTAGCTCTCCGATCCTAAGTGCTCTTCAGTAGCTCCAGGAGGAGAGGTCCCAGCCTGCCGCGTGCTCGTACGGCGCGGGAGAGAAGAACGCTCCCCAGGTTTTGCAAAAAAAGCCATCTGCTAACCTTGGGCTGTTTTCAAGCAGGAGGACGTCTCGTGTAATCATGATGGCCTCGAGCTGGTTAAAGGCAGGGCCCAGGCTATATTTACCTTGGCAACTCATTGCCAAGGCTCTGCCTCCCAGCATCCTCCTATTTCCTCCTCGGGTAATTAGTAGCCTCTCGGTGGGGAGAGGAGGAACGAGGAACTTCACCCCATTATCGACAGGTCTTTTACCACTTGCCCAGACCCGAAAGCTGTAGTTGGTCGAGGCGTGGGAAAATACAGAAGTTATGAAAGGGAACCGAGCTCCTTCTTTTCAGATGTTACGGGGATTGAGATGAGATCCACGGTCGCCTGGAGATGATAAATAACCCCACGATTGGTTTATGAGCCCTGCCAAAGCGGCCCAGTCCATTGGAATAACGTTCAGAAAGGTGAAACACCCTCTACGTATTATTTCAGAAGTTCCTGTTGGGGGAGGAAAAAGACCTTGCTCCTTGCTGCTGCTGAAGGCAGAATTAATCCCAGGCTCTGCCATCCCACACACACACACAACACACCCAAACACGCTGCCGGCACGAGCTGTCCGACTGACCCAGTTTGTTGGTTTGGTTTTTTTTTCTTTCTACAAACGGGGTGAATAAGCGCATAGCTCCTTTGAGAGAGAAAAAAAATCATCACATTAAGCAAGGTAGGATCCTGGCATCGCTCCCCACGCCGTCCTCTCCTGACCTATTTAGGGAAGGGCTGCGGTGAAGCGCTCCTGCAAGGGGGATGGTGCTACTCGCCGCGTAAAAAGCCTAAAATTACACCGCCCTACAAAGAGCCGGGATAAACTGACCCCTCGAAGCAAACGGGTCGCCAAGCTTTTATCTTCTCTTCATTGTTGACTGACGCTGAAGCGGAATAATTCGACGATACGGGGCTATACAAGGCACTATTGGAAAGCCCTGCGGTGGCAACTCAATTGTATCTGCAGTGCCCACGGTGGCTATTGTATGTACCTACTGATTTGGAAAGCTGATGTCACGCTCATTCGATCTACGTACAGTTCTGGGGGTTCTTTTTGCCCAGTTTCCGCTCCTTAACTTTACGGCAAAGGGAATTAGTTGTGAATTTTGGATTAGGAAAGCAAAAGGACTTAAAAAAAGAGGTGGTGCGGGCGGTCCTGCTTGCCCTTCATCCAGTCTAGACATGAACGTCTGAGGACACGGATGATTTCCGTTTCTCTGCCACGGCATTAAAAAAAAGCGCGGCGCAAGGAACAATAAGCACCGAGATGTGGCTAAAATTAGCGGTTTACGCAACAATCCGAGTTTATAATATCCCGAGGGCAACAAAAGCAAAGGGCGAGCGGGTCAACTATTTAAAAGCTGGAGGATGAAAGGAAACTTTGATCAAAACTGGTATCGGGGAAAAAAAAAAAATCTATTTTTTTCTTGTGTTGCAGTTCTGGTATCAACCGAAAGGACTTCCATCAAACTTATGCTGCTAAGAATTGGCTAAATTGAGGCAACGCACCCAAATCACGCCGCCTTGCCCAACGGTCAGTGCGAGAGCAGCCCGCGATTGCTTCATTATCTTCTTCTGAGTTCTGAAATCGAGTATATCAGCCCAAGGTTTTCCCTTTGTGCACCTTCGCCCCTCACACAGGAGAGCCCAAAATGGATGGGTTGATTCTCACGTGATCTTCGGTTATATCTGCATTTTGGATCTCAAGCTGCAAGTCCCAGACTGGAAGCGAACAGCTAATTTCAGAGGAAAGCACCGAAGTGGCATTTCGCACATTGGTGTTATTATTATTTTTAATATAAATTGTAAACAGGGAGCAAAATTTGATACAACAGCGGTGCCAGAAAAATATTCCTCCTTCTGTCAGGGAAGATGAAAAAGTCCTTTAACATACTAGGGGGGGAAATAATATTTACATATCACAGACGAGAGGAGGGTTGCAAAACTGGCAAGGGATCGGAGATTCTGCAGCATCCAACTTCTGCTGGCCCTCACACTGGGTGAATTCAGAAGGGATTCAAGTTGCCAGGGGGGTAAAATTGCTGCCAAGGAGAATGGGCTTCTCCTGAAAAGCTGTCTCTTCTTCTAAAAAGAAAACATGGATCGAACAGAAACCTCACCTTGCACTTGTAAAGGGGATGGACATGCTCTGAGAGCACAGAGTCATAGAATGGTTTGGGTTCATAGAGCCATAGGATGGCCCAGGCTGGACCTTGGAGATCATCTCATCCAACCTCCCTGTCACGGGCAGGGACGCCTCTCAGCTAGATCAGGCTACTCAAGGCTCTGTCCAACCTGGCCTTGAACACCTCCAGGGAGGGGGCAGCCACAGCCTCTCTGGGCAATTTATTCCAAAGTCTTGCCACCCTCAGACTGAAGAATTTCTTCCCAAGATCTAATCTAAATCTATTCTCCTTCAACTTAAACCCATTTGCCCTTGTCCTATCAGTGGATGCTCTTGTCAAAAGTCCCTCCCCAGCCTCCCTGTAGGATCCCTTCAGGTACTGGAAGGTAGCTCTTAGGTCCCCCCGAAGTCTTCTCTTTTCAAGACTGAACAACCCCAGCTCTCTCAGCCTGTCCTCGCAGCAGAGCTGTTCCAGCCCCTGGGTCATCTTTGTGGCCTCCTCTGAATGTGCTCCAACAGTTCTATGTCCCTCTTATGGTTGGAAGGGACCTTTAAAGGTCATCTAGTCCAATGCCCTGCGGTGAGCAGGGACATCTTCAACTAGATCAGGTTGCTCAGAGCCTCGTCCAACCTGACCTTGAATGTCTCCAGGGATGGGGCATCTGCCACCAATCTGTGCCAGTGTCTCACCACGGATCCATGGGAGGTCTTTGGAGGCTTTGCTAAGGAGAGGACACCAGGGATGGACCCCTCCATTACCTGTGGTTCAATTTCTCACACTCAAAATGAGGAGATACGAGCCCTGTGGCACAGAACCATATAAAGATGGACATTATAATTCACACGGCTCAAAACCAGACACGTGTAAACTGTGTTCACATGCACCAACCTTTCAAGACCAAACGCAACCATGAAGTTACCAAAGGCAAAGAGCTACCGGTACTCTTCTGAGATGCACCGAGCAAGAAATCCTTCTCAGATCTCTCCATTCGTCCTCAGAAATTCATACCGTGCTCTTCCTGCCATCAAAAGAAACAGCAACCACATCGGTAGATAATTAAGGCTGGTGGTAGACCACCAGAGACCTTCAAGCCGTGATTCAGCCACAACCCATCGACAGCCGTTAGCCGCATAATCGAGGGTCACGAGCAGCTCAAATCCTAACACGCTTCAACAGGTTTTCTCAGTGCCAACTTGCACGACGACCCAGGTTAGAAGAGAGGAGAAATAAAACGTCCATGGGCAGCTACGTTCTGCCCCGTTCTCAGAGCTCCACACCCTGGAGGAAACAAGATTCCTCGCTGGTGAAAGCAAATAAAAAAAAAAACTAAAAAAGCTATTAAAATCTCAGTGAGACAATATCCAGTTATTAAGCTCTGTCACAAATTTTGGGAGATGCCTCGACTGCAGCTTCAGGAAAGCTGAAGAGCAATCAGTGCTACGATGGTTACGCCCTTCTCCATCTCGAAAGAGAGCAGAGGCTAAACCATCCTTTTTTTAATTGAATATATTTTGGAGTAGAAGAATCACAGCCCAGAAAAAACCAACATTAACCCTGTCACAAATGACCGATCCCCACTGGTTCATCTCCCTTCCCTGCCCCTCAGCAGGAGGAAATAAAAACCAGATGAGCCGAACAGGGAAGAGATCGATCAGATCACCTCATCCTACAGCCAGAGCCCGTTCCCTGCATGAAACTTCCCAGATTGCTCCATCCAGTCTCGTCGATGAAAATCCAAAGCGACGGGAGTTTCCACCTCTTCTCTCGGGATGTTATTTCTCCCCGCGGCGTAAAACATCTCGCTGCCAGGGAGCTTTGCCTACCAAGGCTTTCCTTTTGAAAAATTCTTCATTTCAAGCCACACTCCCCCCTCTCTCTCTCCCTTCCATATGTGCACATTTATGAACTACACTAATTAAACAGATTAATACCAAAGAGGAATCACAATTTAGGAATAAATTAGTTTATTTGCCTTTTATCCTCTACAAAAAAAGCCCAACGTGTCAAAGGCAGTCTGAGGCTCTCCGAAACCTTCCGTTTTTAAATTGGTCCCACTGCTCATAATTACACCTCCCCTCCATCCATACAAGTTTCTTTGCCTTTTTTTTTTCTCTTCTCCTTTTTTTGGGGAAGGAAGGAAGGAAGGCAGAGAAAAAAAAAAGAAACGGGGAGAGAGAAGAGGGACCCATCCCATCAGACCAAGTCTAATCGCTTGTGACACTCCCCAGGAGAATAAAAAAGGAGGTTACGATACCAGCTTTGCCTGATGAATATTCCTAAATCTATCTCAGAGACTGGACCTGGGTTTATCTGAGGTTTATTTCTGCAGCGGGCAGCTGCTTCCACTTCACACAAATACCAAAAGAGAAGAGAAAGGCCAAGACTTCTGGGCAAATCGAGGGCGGCAGCTTGGAAAAAGAAGGACCAAGGGCTGAAATGCTGCTCCAAAAATAAAAAAAAAATATATTTTTTTGACAAAAATTGGAACAGGTGGATGGAATCCCCAACTATCCATCAGGATTTGCTGGTAAAGGGTGTCACAAACACAAAGGCTTCGAGTGAAAACATCGTAAAGAAAACCTTGACCAATCTGCCAGCGCCTTTCCGCAGCGATTTTCAACATAGAATTTTACACCCAGGTGTAATGGCTTGCTGTTGGTAATAGCTATATTAATTTCAAAAAAAATACGGTTATTTTGAGGCTTAATCATGATGGAAATTCTCACACTTTAACAAATAATTACCCATCTAAGAGCCCTCCTGTTTCTCCAGGGTCCTGCCTCTGAGTTGTCCAACCAAGGCGAAAGGGAGGTAAATGACAATTAATACTCGATGATTCCTCAGCCTACACTTTTAAGCTTTCTCTTTATTATCACCTGTAACTTAAATGCAAGTTCTCTGTTTCCAGGTAAGCCTGGAAAGCATATGAAAAAAGCAGTTAGAGGTAAAGATGATGGCAAATGGATGAACTTTTGAGGGTTGTTGGGGTGTTTTTTTTGGTTTAAAATGGAACTTCTAGAGAAATATAAGAATAAATATGTACTCTAAATGCTCTTACACTTATTAGAGGTCTAAAAGAAAGCAGTCTTGGAAATAGGAAATGCATATCCGAAGGGAAAGCCGGAGCAGAAGCAGAGAGCCTGCCCCTCCTTCGCCGCACGTCTCCCTTTCCTGGTTGCGAGGCGCTGCGAGGAAGTGATTATAAAGCGTTTATTTGCCAAATCACAGCCAATAAACCCAACAGCCACAACACCCCCCCCTCGCATCGCTTGTTCCTTGGCCGGGGAGAGGAACGAAGGAGAGGCGTGGGTCCAACAAGGAGGCAGGTGCAAGGCAACGGATCTCCTCTGCGAAGCTTTTCGTGAAGCGTTCGAGCCCGTCAGGTCAAATTCTTTAGGGGTGAACTTGTAGTGTAGGGTTAATGGTTGGACTCGATGATTCCAAGGGTCTTTTCCAACCTGAACTGTTCCCTGATTCTATGATTCTATGATCCCTTAGCTCTGCTCACACCCCAGAAAACAAAAAGCCCTAGAAAGGCTATGAAGGTTGTGATACGAAAACCTCGGAAAAGGTTAAAGAAATAGGACTGGGCTGTCGAATGAGGAAATGAGTAAGGGAGAGCGTTGAGAGAAAACAAAAATGGCACAGAAAAAGGCATCTGGACTCTCCTCCCCTTTCCTGGATACAAATACCGGCGCAAGAAAACCGTAGGAAGCGAATCTGGCTGCTTTGAAAATCACCGAGGTCAGAAGCATGACAGAAGAAAGGAAAAAGGATTAAACAAAGGGATGATATAATCTACACAGCTATAATTCAAACCTTCGAGGTATAAATAGCTACACTACAGCGCTCAAGTCAGCCTCTAATTTCCAGCGCGGTCGGGAGGCGGGAGGTAGATCCCCATCCCCACGAGCGGTTTAATCCTTAATTGCTCATTTTTGCATCTCTGACACCTTTCTTTGAAGCACCGAGGCTGGTACCACCTCATGAAAGGCCTGAAAATCGCAGAGATGGGCTTTGCTGCCACGGTCCCAGCTGCTTTTGTGGGTCCTCTGTGCAAAGAAGAAAGGAGACGTCTCTAATCCGCAGGGACGAGACACAATCAAAGCTTTCCAGTTCGACAGAAAGGGAAGCAGGACTCAGACGACGGCTCGTGTTTCCCAATGTTTTTACAAGACCTTAATTGCAGATAAATACTTGCTGGGATATTCAAATACTTCCGAGCACTTCAATCACTTCAGCGGCTTTCTAAGTCCCTCTAGAAACACTCGTAAGGACAGCGTGTGCGATGAGATAAGAGGACCAGGAGCATCAACACCATCAGCTGGAGGAGGTGGTGGCTTTCAGGTCACCCTGAGGGAGATGATAATGATGGAAACGCAACCGTACGGGTGTTTCTTCAGTCCTTGCACACAGCCCACCTCCCTTCACGTTAATTTTTAGGGGAGAAATCGCTTCACTCTTCACTTCTGTTGCTTTTTCAAGAGCACATCCCTGGGTGCAGGGGAAGGGCTGTGCGTTCGGTGCTTTCCTACTCAAACCAACCGCGTCCAGGCATTCCTTACCCATCCTCGTGTGCCTGATGGGTTAGTGAACCGCCAGCTATCACGGGTCCTCACTGCATCCCAGCCTGTCTAAACTGAATGAAAGTATCCCTGGTGTTTTTTGATGAGATACAGCATCCAAAGTTTCACTGCACAAGAGGAAATCATCGAATCACAGAATGTTGGGGTTGGAAGGGACCTCTAGAGCTCACCCAGTGCAACCCCCTGACAGAGCAGGATCCCCCAGGGCAGCCACACAGGAACGTGTCCAGGGGGGTTGGAAAGTCTCCAGAGCAGGAGACTCCACACCCTCTCTGGGCAGCCTGGGCCAGGGCTCCGGCACCCGCACAGCCAAAAAGTTTCTCCTCATGTTCAGGTGGAACTTCCCATGTTCTAACTTAAACCCATTATTCCTTGTTCTGTTGCTGGGCACCACTGAGAAGAGATTGTCCCCTTCCCCTTGACCCCCACCCCTCAGATATTTCTCTTCGTCAATAAGGTCCCCTCTCAGCCGTCTCCTCTCAAGGCTGAACAGCCCCAGGTCTCTCAGTGTCTCTTCCCAGCAGAGATGTTCAGTCCCTTGATCCCCCTCGTCGCTCTCCCTTGGACTCTCCCCAGTAGGTCTCCATCTCTCTGGAACTGGGGAGCCCCAAACTGGACCCAGGATTCCAGGGGTGGTCTCCCCAGGGCAGAGCAGAGGGGCAGGAGAACCTCCCCAGCCCTGCTGGACACACTTTTCTTAATGCACCCAAGAAAAATTACTATTCAGTAACACATCAGACTTTGTTCAGCCAACAACATTCTTCCAACACCACCTCACTGACCTCTCTGCTACACAACACCTGGGCCCACTACTTTTGGGGAGCATCCAGCTTGGCCCCACTATCAAAAGTTCAAGGGAGGGGATTCTGCCCCTCTGTTCCGCTCTGGTGAGACCCCACCTGCAGTTCTGTGCCCAGCTCTGGGGTCCTCAGCACAAGAAAGACACAGACCTGTTGGGGAGGGTCCAGAGGAGGCCAGTGGGTTTTTTCATGAAGATTTCCCTCTGGAAACCACACTCGGGGGTGAGTGTGCAGCCAAAGGGAAGCAACACTTCTCGACGACTCATACTTCCCTACCGAAATAGAAGCAGGATCTTTAAACACAAACAACTCTTAGCTCACAGCACAGCAGTCCTTGGGAAGGAGGTTGGAGCCAACATCTTCAACCAGCTTTAACTCCTGGGAGTCACACAGGGAAGAACTCGTGCCGCAGTTGGATGAAACGCCATGCAGGCTGGCGAGAAAAAATTACTTTCCTCCTCCCCAGAAACAGGACAATCCACATCAGAACAGGCTCAGTGGCAAAATAAAAGACGCCAATATAAACTCTTGAAAAGTAGCAGGTTTTAGCAAGCACAGATGTTAGGGAAAAAAAAAAAAAAACAACCAAAAAATTGGTGCTATGAAATCCTCCAAATACGTATTTTAAAAAAAACATCTAACACAAAGTTCTTCCGTATTTTTGCTCCCAAGAATAAAGACCAGGGCAAACCAACAGCTGAAAGGGTCTGAAAGTCCTCTTGCTGTGAGCCTTGCACTTCCCAGTGACCACCCTGTCCCGTGTTGGGCATGTCCTGGTCACCTGAAGACAGAGCAGTGACCTTATTTCTTGAGGTCTTGAGGCTCTGCATCCCCCTCACACACAAAATTAGTATTGATTTTCTTTTCTGAACACCTAAAAGATCTCCACTGCTTTCATCAGAATGAACGACGCTCCCTTGGAGGGCAGGGAGCATCAAATTCCTCAAAATCCCAGCGAGTTCCAGACTGGAAGAACATTCAGAACCTGAATTAAGGACTCTGATTTAAAGAACTCATAATCAGTATTTACTCAGACTCTTCAGCGAGTCCTTTTCAACAGCTCTGGTGTTTTAATTGAAAGCAGAATCGTGGCAAAGGGGATTTCACATTTTCACTGCACTAATGCCACATTCCCTTGTTCCAGAGGTCGGTCTGCTCTCCTATCCCATAGGAAGTCTTTCTCCTCAGTTCCTTTTGCTTTCTGTTTAGTTTTCACAGAAGATATTTCACACTCAGGATGAGCTCAGAGTGAAGAAAGTAGCAAGAAGGAGAAGTGTTTGGTTTTCTTTGCCAACCTGTTAATAAAAAGAGGGGTATGGATGGAATAATCCCATTGGAGATGCTGAAAGGCAAAGGGTTTTTCCTTTTAAAAGGAGAAGAGAAGCAACAAAACAGTTCACGGCATTTGTTCCCTTCGGTGACCGAGAAAAGTTTATTCAAATTTACCTCGATCGCTGCGTAAGAAGTTATTTCATTACGAGCGAGTCATGAGCCATTGAAGAAGAGCTTCTCCTCCTGCTAATGCTCAAAATAAAGAGCTGCTTTTATTATATTTACAAAGCAGGGGTACTCAAAGCACAGCAGATGGACCAAAGGTGGTTCTGAGCATCCCGGTGACAATCTGCATCACGTCACTTCAACAGCATTTTCAGTTAAGCGCTTGATAAAGATTAATCGTCGTCTTCAGCAAGCTGACAGTCATTCAAAAAGCAGAGAAACGGGCACTTTAGAAACAATGAAAACTCTTAAAACACCTGCCCGAGGGATGAAAAAACTAGTGCCTAGCAGATACGATCTCGGTTTTATCAAAGGGCAAATAAAATGGAACCGGGGAGTAGATGTTTTAAAGCAGTTAATGCAGAGGAGAAAGCAGGTTGTCATCCAACATCTCACTAAAACATCTTCCCAAATGATACATTTCAGGCCCTACTCAAAGCACATTAAAAATAAAAAAAAAAGCTATTAAATGGGTTTCGATCGAGCCTCCGACTGGTGCTCAGGGAAAAGGACTTAACAGATTTGTCTCCGAAGCAAAACAGCCCAACTGGGGAAGGAGCCACTGAGAGAAAGAAGCAACATCCCTCCCCAAAGCTGATCTTCCACTGAGCAACCGGCTCAAAGCCGGCGGCATACTGGGCTTCCCAGTTTGCTTTTGTGCCTGTGGATACCCGTTAGCATCCGTATCGTCCCATCTGGGGGCGGCTTCACCCGAGCTGAGCTGGGAGCAGCCTCACCGCAACCCAACGGGTCGGCAGCTGAGGAGCAGAAAACTCGTTTCCTGCGACCGGTCATTTGAGGAAACCACTTTTCGTTGGGCGCAACGTGCGTCTGAGCTCGCAGACAGCAGACCTGAGCCTCTGACAGCTCTGGCGGGAGCTCCGGCAGCGCGGGTATTGGGGTCTTCTTGCACCTCAGCACCCTCGAGGAGCTGCAGGACCAAGGGCTCTGCTTTTCTTCACGAGCAGGATTTCGGAAAGCGGCGACAGGCCAGCGAGGCGGCCTGACGCGCGCGGCTGGTGCCCCCGCAGCTGAAGGCAGTGAGCCAGTGCGACTGGAGTTTCAGACCGGTTTTCTGACTGTAACTGGTGTCTTGAAGGGGACACCTGGTCTGGCAATAGGAGGAGGGTGCGCAGGCATGGTCCCCATCTTCCCCACTGCTCCTTCATTTGAAGATGCAAGACCAGAAGACAACATCCAGCCAACGTCACCGCTCCTGACGCAGCCCCGGGGCGAGGAGCCATTCGTGGGGTCCCTGACTTGAGGAAGCATCGAAGGGCTGAGCTCCAGCCCTTCCAGACAATCTGCTTTTTGCTCAGATTTCACTCTTTCCCTCCAGATCCTTCAAGCTCACACCGCTCTCGAATGTGGAGTCCCACCACCTGCCTCACCGAGTTCATCTTTGGGGTGGAAGAAGCGCGATGTCGGGCACCTCACCAAGCGCCTGCTCAACGCCCATCACTTCTTCCTCTGAAAAAACCTCTCCAGGTCTTATTGCCACCGCCACAGTGTGGATCCCAACCAACTGCTCTCCTGAACAACCCAACCCAGCTTCAAGAGTTATTCGAATCATTTTCCCTGCTGCCTAATCTCTGGACAGACTTAAAAAGGGCCTGTAGTGACAGGACCAGGGGGAATGGTTGCAAACTAAAAGAGAGTAGGTTGAGACCAGATAAAAGGAAGAAATGTTCTATGAAAAGGGTGGCACACTCTCCCATCCCCTCGACGTTTTTTCTGCCAGGAGGAACACGGCACACAGCGACGCACAAGAACCAAACCCAAATGGACTGGGGCTGCGGAGATCTCTCCCACTCAGAAGCTCAGATGTCAGTCTAGACGCCACGACGTCCACGCGTCGTGGGGAGGACAGCAGCACTGAATCCTCAGGATTAAGTTTGCAGATCTTTTGCAAAAGTCTTTTGCAAAAACTAAGGCTCTAGGGTATCTGCTTTCCTTAGCGGCAACCTTGTTAGCTTCTCCAACCCCGTGGACAAGACTGGAAGCAGTTCACATATTTATTTATTTATTTTTTTAATGGACCAGATCTGGTTGAATTTATAACCTACAAACTTCCTCTAACACTACAGCTGCTTGACCTCATGCTTCCTCAAAGCTCAGCCCAAGGTAAGGCTGGAGGTTGCCAAGACCATCTGCTGAGCGACGTGCGGTCGAGCCAGCACCCTGTACCAGCAAAGCACCTCACAGCAGGCACAGGAAAGAGCCACGCAGAAGAAAACCCACAGATTTATCACAGTATAAATTCCATCTACACTTGAAGTATTTAAAGAGCTTTTTCCCTCCCTCCAGCTCTTCTTAAGGCTCCGCACCCTTGCTGAATTGCACGTGCTCCACGTCAAACGGAAGGAGAACCCGGCCAAGCTGCAGTGTTTGCTCCCATCCTCGCAAAAGGTTTCTGCAGCAGCAAACAAACCCGCAGATCATGGTATTTGTGCCCCCAAATATCACCCTGTACATCCCCCTTCTCCTGCACTACACCAGAGCCAACTCACGCACTGGGCAGAAGGACCCGGGGAACAGAGAGGACGGGTGAGAAAGGGAACGTGCAAAACACATCAGCCTTGATGGCTATCTACAAAAAAGCATTTAAAAAATAAGCCTGGGAATGAAATCCCCTGCCACTGAGCAGCAGTCAACCAAAAGCTGGTTCCCCTCTAGAGCTGCCCTCCTCCTCGGTCCCCAGAAAACCCTTCCCCAAGAAATAATTTACCTCCTTGCCCAGCGAGCGCATCCCTCGGCTCCACAGGTACCGACCGTCCCCTTTCTCTCGCTCAAAGTGGTTTTGGACGAAGCTCAGAGCAACCGGCTGAGCTCGTGAGACCGACAACGCATTTTTGTCTCAGAACTGGAGGATTTACGCATCAAAAGCTTGTCTGACTCTCCCCAACTGCAGCAGTTTAGCTGCTACTAGATACTGCTCCCCATAAACTGCACCTACCTCAGACCATCACGGGTAAAGCTCTTGTAAATACTCTGCTCTCCTAGGGAATAATTAATTTTTCCAGCCTGCCTTCTCCCACCATGAACAATCACATATCAAAAAAAAAACAGAAACACATCTGCTTGCCCTGTGAATGGTTCCGTGTGAAAAGGGAACAGGTCCCTGACCACGCTCCAGCGGCTCCTCACCGCAAGTAGATCGAACGCCCGTACAACGTAAATCTGTCCTATGGCTGCGAGAGGTCCACGCGTCACACCTCAAATTCCTGTAGTATAATTCATGTTTTTTTCCTTTTTTTTTAAATCACTGCATAAGCCACAGAAGATTCAGACTGTGATACTAAAGGCAAAGTCACTGCTCAAGGGAGAGAGGAAAACAGCGGCGATGGTGCCAGCCCGAGGACGGGGGATTTCCACGCTTTGCCCTTGGAAGGAGCTGATAGGATTGAAGTATTTGCTTTAGCTTTCAGCAGGGAACTTTAAGGATTTGGCCAACAAAATGCTGAAATAACACCACGAGAGCCAAGTTCTGGAAAAGGAGATATGAGAAGTTAATGGCGTTAGTAACCACCAACCTGTCTAATCCCATCGCTGGCCTGTGTGAGGCTGACCGAACGCATTCCTGAACCCTGGGTGTGATTTACAGTGCACGGCAAGGTCTTGGGGCATGAAACCTATTTAGGGAAATTCCATAATTTCATGGCTTTTGGTATTTATCAGCTGAGACCAGATGTTCTTCTCTGACCCCTCTAATTTCAGTGTCCTCTATACTTGATACTGTGAAAAAATTGTCACTACAGCAGTTGTGTTCAGGTCTTTACCAAGAAAGGTCTGACTGAATTTCTTATTTAACCAGGCATTTCTGCCATCAGGTCTACCCACGGTTTTGAAGACCTGCACAGCCACTGATCATGGAATCACAGAACAGTTTCAGCTGGAAGAGACCTTCCAGATCATCGAGTCCAACCTTTGTCCCAGCCATATCAACACCACTAAACCTTGTCCTTCAATGCAACATCCACCCTTCTCTTAAACACCTCCAGGGATGGTGCCTCAACCCCCTCCCTGGGCAGCCTGTTCCAATGGCTGACAACCCTCTCAGTAAACAAATTCTTCCCGATATCCAACCTGAACCTTCCCTGGTGCAACTTGAGGCCACTTCCCTTGTCCTGTCACTCCCCACTAGGGAGAACAGACCAATCCCCGTCTTGTTACAACCTCCTTTCAAGTAGTTGTAGAGAGCCTCCTGTGCTTCCATCGCAGTGGAGGCTGCTGCCACCCGAAGTTGGGGTTGCTGAAGGCCTCTCATCTGCTCTTCTCTGTTTGCTCTCCACCATCAGACGGCAGTGATTCTCCTTGCTAACGCGCTCTCCCGAAACGGTGAGCATGGGGGGACTGAAAGCTAACACCAGCACGAAGGACACCCTGAAAAAGCAGGAACGGGCCCCACCGATTGAAAAACAAGGTGGCCTTGTGCCACTCCATCCTTCAGAGGCACCTCCCGGCTCCCAGCCATGACGAAGGAGCCCAAACATCATCCCTTCCGCATCTTCATTTCCTCGACTTGCCATCCCCTCTTCTTGCTCAGACCAGGAGCAGAGAAACTCTCCAGTGGTGTGGAACTTCCCTTTACATCTGTTGCACAATATTGATCAACCAGAGCAACGCAGGTTTGGCTGGAGCTAGTAAGCATTACTCTGCTCAGAAACAAAATATCCATTTTAAGCTGTAAAAACAGTCATTTCAATCACCTAATGTGTTACCTGCCCCATTTGAAGGATCTAGTTTATTGAAGAATCTAGTTTATCGAAGGATCTAGTTTACTGAAGGAGGTGTGGACTAACTCAGCCCTTCCATGGGGCCAAATATAATCAACGCAGAGTTGTGTTTGAAGCCATCAACATGAAAAAAATGGTCCCTATGGATTCAGGCTCCCCAGTATTAGCAGTAATTAGCACTGCTTGATCTCAGCGGAGACACGATTTTGAGGAAGCCCTTAAACTCAGCAAGAGAACCACTGAAAACCTGAAGCCGGGCTGCAGAGACCACAGCTGCAGCCCTCCTGAAAGCTGAAGCTGTGGTTGATACACCCTGCAGAACAAGGGCTGGCAACGTATTTTCGAGGCAACCACCAACTCGGTGCAGTTTCCCGTCTGACTCAGCTGACAAGTACACCAGTTGCTGGCATCGGTTTTTCGGGACCCAACAGAAATCACACATCTCGGGGCAGTCGATGTCCGTGCGCCGAGAGGTACGTCAAATTAACATGAAAACGAGGTCTTTCTAAATACCTGCAAGAGGAAACCTGCTTGCAAAAGCAGCTACTGAAAAAAACCAAAAATTAAATTAATATTCCGGGAGGTAGTTGTCAGAAAGAAGACGAAGGGTGGATGTGTTTGTTTATACTCAGCAGCTCCAGGTACGGGTTGCAGGTCCCGACACGCTGCCCGGTGTGGTTTCTGGAAGTACTTGTCTCCTCCACGTCCCCAGCTTGCAGCCAGCTCCAAAAGCTGAAGGCTGGAGGTGCCTCCTTGTGAAAGAGCTCCTACAAATCCTGGGGTATTTTCAGCACTCAGCAGGGCAGCTCACACCGCCGACGTCAAATTCCGTGTAGAAGTTTGAAGTTTCGTAGGAAAGAGGCGGGGAGAGGAGCCCAAGGGATTTAGGACGACCAGGTATTTGTGATTTTTGGTCTTGGGGTAATCCCTGCATTTCCAAAAAGCCCTGCAAGGGTCGAACCTGCACATCAAAAAAGGCCAAAATTTGATATCAATCTTCAAAGGCTTGAGAAGGACCGCAGTCGTTGGTAGCTTTGATTGAAAACACAGGAGCAAATTTTTAAAGAGGAGGAAAAAGCACTTCTTGGCTTGGTCACCATCCAAGGCAAAGGCCACCAGGGTGAACCAGTGCAAGACTGGGATCCATCACCTCCTCTTCGCTTCTCCTGCAGTTTGGGTGCAGCCAGAGGGGACGGAGTCGAGCAGCAGCAGCAGCACTCCGATGACAAATGAAATTTCCTGCCGTTACGGGAAGGCATACCAGAGGAACGAGCCAACCACAATTAATGACTCTTATCTCGCAGGAAGGATCTTTCAGTTATTGTGGGTAGCACCGAAAACACCAGCTCGGTGATCGGCACCGCTGGAACCGGTGAGAAGAAAACCACACGCGCCAAGATCTTCTGCAGATCCACAGGACACGTCGGCTTGGCTCCCACCTCCCAAAAGATGGGAAAGACACAGGGAAGGAGATGGATGGTCCGATGGTAGTGAGTGGCTTTGGATGCATTTTGTTCAAACAAGAAAGACACAGACCTGCCCCCAGCATAAGAAAGACACGGACCTGTTGGAGCGGGTCCAGGAGGTCATGAAGATGCTCAAGGGCTGGAGCAGCTCCCCTGTGAGGACAGGCTGATGGATTTTGGGTTATTCAGCCTGGAGAAGGCTCTGAGGAGATCTTAGAGCAGCTTCCCAGTACTTAAAGGGGGCTACAGGAGAGATGGGGAGGGACTCTTGATCAGGGAGTGTAGTGATAGGACAAGGGGAACAGCTTCAAACTGAAAGAAGTGAGATTTAGATTAGATATAAGGCATAAATTCTTCACCATGAGGCTGGTGAGACCCTGGCCCAGGTTGCCCAGAGCAGCTGTGGCAGCCCCTCCCTGGCAGTGCCCAAGGCCAGGTTGGACGGGGCTTGGAGCAGCCTGGGCTGGTGGGAGGGGTCCCTGCCCAGGGCAGGGGGTTGGAATAAGATGATCTTTGGAGGTCCCTTCCAACCCAAACCATTCTGTGATTCTACAAAGATACGTGGTTTTAGTACACACTCTCTCAACAAAACCTGTCACTGAGCTCAGTGCTGCGCCGGTATCACTATGAGTGTCACTTCCGTGACCGGGTGGTTTTCTGTCCCTTTGAGCAGCTCGCTGTAAGCCCAGACTTACCTCCCGCCACACGCACAACTGTGACACACTCAAAAAACCTTCTGGTGCTGGGACACCCTCGCCCCCAAATGGTGTCTGCGCCAGCTGCCCATCACTAATGGGTGTATCTAACAACGTTTCAAACACGGACTCAACATAAGGCTGGGTCTCCATCCCGTCCCATCCCATCCCATCCCATCCCATCCCATCCCATCCCATCCCATCCCATCCCATCCCATCCCATCCCATCCCATGCCACACCTTGCTCCTCCTGCTTCCAGCACGTGTCGCTGCTCTTCCTGACCCAGGACCACGCAGAGGAATGGTGACACCCACCCGCACCCGATGCTCGGTGTCACGGGGATTTGTTTCAGTTAAGGATGAAATTCTCCTCCTCGTTTTCCTCTACCGAAGCCCCAATTTTTGAGAAAATAAGTACATTACACGACGTATTCTAGATAAGCATCCTAATACATTTACCTTAACCTTTTCTGCCGTCTTCAAAAAGAAAATAAAGGATTACGAGCAAATTATCAGGTTTAGTCAAATCTTAGGCATGGATGACAGGTTCAGCATCCCTGTAGAATTTTTTAGTAAAATAAAAAGCTTGCCTTTCTACAGGAAACCTGGTTTTAAGTCAGCCAAACTTGGAGCGATTCTTTCATCGCTCCGCCTATTCCTGTGAGACATCGTAATTTAAAATATTGGATAATTTGAGTCTTGCAGCTTGAAGGTTTCTTCAAAACATCAGCTTCTCGCTCTTTTTTTTTTAAATTTTTTTTTGTAGGCAGACTGATGACACTGCAGCTAATTTGCTTAATTAGCGATTTACAGAAAGATCTCTCTATAGGAACGCGAAACCCTTCAAATGAAATGCTTTAAGTGCCGAATCAAGAGGCCATCCGCAAGGGTTGTTTACTCTCATCTTCTACGCATTTTTTGGGTCACGCTACTTCAACCAGCAGTTCCTGCAATCGATGGTGTTATCCTTCCTAAACACCAACCTGAACTCAGCGATGGGCCAAGAACGATCCTCTCAAGTTTCTCCTAACAGGAGGATGTTGCTGGGACAAGGAGGAAAGAAGTCAGCGCATAAAAAGCAAACAAGCACATCCAGACGCCGTCGCAGAGCCCGGAAGGAGTTTTCCCCTTGACTTGATCAGTTTTATTTCGATTACTTGATCTTTCCTTCCCCCAAGCACTTGGCTTTTGCTGACCGCTGCATCCAGGCACACAAATCCTTCTCCTAATGGGCGCTCCGGTACCGCGGAGCGCAGGGAGAAGGCTTGCACAGATGTTCATTTTGTAAGCAACAATAATTCATGCAAATCCCTGCTCCGAGCAAATTCCACAGTAGTGCATCTTATCGCGAGCCAAGCAAAACGTGCAAATACATTTGAGAACCGTAAACCTGGATTAAAAGAATTTGCTCTTGTTACAGCTTGAATTTCCCCCTCTCCACTCCAATGAATCTGACACCAAACGCGAACCAAGCCACCAGTTCCACCCGTGCTAATAAGAAGCCCGAATCCCAGTTGCAATATAAAGCAAACCCTGCGTTAAAGAACAACAGATACAACATGCTCCACGTTCCCCCGATACTTTCTTACACGTCTACAGTCAGAATAAATGCAAGAACAAAATCCTGTCTGTGACGCTGGTCTCGCCAAATACCTCATCGGGCTCCAAAGCAGAGCATCCAGTTTTGCACGTTGTACATTGCAGAGGTTTGTTACAGGATCACAGAATAGTTAAAGTTGGAAGGGACCTTGGAGATAATCTCATTCCAACCCCCTGCTGTGGGCAGAGACGCCTCTCTCCCACCAGCCCAGGTTGCTCCAAGTCCCGTCCAACCTGGCCTTGGGCACCTCCAGGGATGGGGCATCCACAGCCTCCTTGGGCAGCCTGTTTCACCACCCTCATGGTGAAGAATTTCTTCCTTATGTCTAACCTAAATCTCCCCTCTTGCAGTTTCAGGCCATTGCCCCTTGTCCTGTCACTATGGGCCCTTGTAACAAGCCCTTCTCCAGCTCTCCTGTAGCCCCTGTCATGGATTGGAAGGCTGCTATTGGGTCATCCCAGAGTTTTCTCCAACCTGAACAACCCCAGCTCCCTCAGCCTGTCCTCATAGCAGAGGTGCTCCAGCCCTCTCACCATCTTCATGGCCTCCTCTGAACTCACTCCAGCAGACCCAAGTCCTTTTTGTAGTGTGGGCTTGGGTCTTGTTCTATCAGTGGGAGCTCAGAGACAGCTCTACCACCTTCTGGGCTCATCAATCGAAACATTACGTGTAGGACAAAGCCCAGAGAGGCGTAGGGTTCTCTTTTTTTTCGGCTTTTGCGTCACAAATCGCTCACTCTCTACCCTTGGAAAGGCTGACTCACATCGAGGAGTCTCTCTGGTGACTACGGTGAAGACCTTCTTTTCTACTGCAAGAGGAGGCAGAGACCAGCAGCGACCATTGCACCACCCTGACGATGCTTCTGAGCACAAAAGCATCACCAGAAAAGACCCAGCAAGACAAGGATCGGGATCTTAAAGTGTCATAAAAACTACTTATAAACACATTGAACTCCGCACACTTTTGTATTTTCTTTGCCAACTTTGTCCGACAGTTCAGTGCTTGTAACATCGGGGATTTTCCTCCGTTTCATTAATCAAGGATTGAGTACTCTCTCGCCACGGTTGGAGCTGAACCAGCTTTCCACAGAAGCTCAAGATGATGAAAAATAAACTAACACAATATATTTTTAGGCTTGGGATTTTTTTTTAATTATTTTTTTTGAGATGGCAAGTAAGAAGCTGAATTCCAACTCGACCACTACGTTTCAGCAGAACAAATAAATCCCTGTGCTGAGTGCTCTCAAATAAGAGTCGTGTCCCTTCCAGCTCGGCATCAACAGAGACCTTATTATCCTTTGGGGGAGGAAGTCAGATTTTTTCCACTTAAGTTTCGTTCCCAGGTAGTTCTTAAATAAGATTTCCTTTCCCTCTGTGTTTAAAGGGACACTTAACACACGCTGATGCCTTGGCCGTGTGTTGCTCCACACTGACATTATTGTGTGCTGAACTCTAAAAAAGAGCGACGACTGGCCACCGGGATTTTATTTCAAGGAGGGGAGAGATGACGAGATGCCAAAATGAACAACGTTTCTTCCTACCTTAATTATCATAAGCAAATCATCCACCTGCATGTCATTAGGAGCCCATAAAGGTTCTTCCAGCGCTGCTCCCTGCAAACAAACAAACAAAAGTTTTTAAAACCAAAGAGTTAAAATTGGGCAACGTCTTTGGAAAAAAAAAAAAACAGTATTTTTGCTGCTGCCAGCAAGGTGATTCCGCTTCACGTCACCGAAACGCAAACCGCAGTTTGTCGTTATCGCTCAAGCTAGAACCAAAACCCACGGAAACGACTTTGAAATAGAGAAGGCAAAATCGTGGGAGTTTCCAGGGTTAAAAGTGTTTCTGGGCAAGAGGCGGGGGCAGGCGATCACAGGTCAGCAGCAGGAGTTAGAAATGAGAAGGGGACTCTGATGTTCTCGGCTTCGCTGTGCACAGACGTTGGGGGTGAAGTTTAGGAGGGGCCACGAGTAGAAGAAATAAGATAATTTTTATGATCGTGAAGCACCATATTTGTCTTGGGCTCCTATGAGTGTGCATTTACCCAGACACAAGCAGAAAAAGCAGTTCTCTGTGTGTTTGCTTATTCCCACCCCAAGGCAAGGAAGCCACACGCTGGTCACGGGCCCTTCTGATGGCCACGCACCAGCGAGGTGGCCACCAGCGGGTTTCCCCAAGCCCAAACCTCTCTGGATACAGATTTTGGCTGCAGGATCAAGGGCAATCCTAAAAAGCGATGGTCGTGGCGTTCTCACAGCCCTGCACAACCCGGCCTCCCACCCCACCAGCGCTCGGACGTCGGTTCCTCACTCCCAGCACAAAGTTTGTGGTTTATTCGCGAAGCTGCGGCTGTTCCTGGGTGATCCCTACTTGGACACGACGAGTCAAGTCGCTCCTGCTCTCTTCCATCTCTGTTCTCCCTCCCGAAACACTTTTCACCTACATCAGCTCCGAGGCAGCAGCGGGCTCCTTGCTGGAGTTTGCAGAACTAACCCCTCCTTTCACTAATCCCATCTTCTGGGCCGACGCTATGAAATTAGAAGACCCGAGGCACTTCTAGATTTAGAGTGGAATATATTTCCCCAAATTAAAATTTCTCCTTTTTTTTCCTATCGACATCTTTCCTCGCCAGCCTTGGGCAGGATGCGACCCAGCCATCTGCTCTGCCGGTGCCCAGGAGCTGCGGAGCTCAGACATAATCCCTGGGTGATCTCCTCGCTGCTTTTCATCCCGCTCAAGTGTTGACTCGAGCACTTGTTCAATTAGACAAGTCTCGGCACTTCAATCAGATGGGCGCGCGAGGCTGATTTTTACCTCCGCGGAGAAGAAAAAGCCCTGATTGAGTCGAGCGCGATAGAACCAGGAGCTTCAAAGCAACGAGACCCGGAGATCGCGTCTGCTCTGAAGTCTGCCAGAAGCGCTGCTTAACCCCAGCAGACCAGCAGCTTCCATTTGAAGAGAAGTTGTGAGAGAAGCAGATTAAAAAGGTGTTGGACCTGGCAGGGAGGAGAAGAGACGGCTTATTTCCTCGATATTTCTTTCCAAAGGCAACTGGAGAACGGCTGAGGCGTTTGCCTTCTCTTGTCTCTGGCAGCCCAGCCTCCAGCCTGTCCTCTCCTCCCCGTGCAGCGAGGATGAGGTCCCCTCATCCTTCAGCTTGTGTAAAAATACGGGGCCAAATTTTATGAGGCAGGATCAGGAAGGTGGTGTAGGTAGCTGTGCTGTCAATACTTTCACGGTCAATTTATTCCTCCGTTCACAAAGCTGCCAGGTTCAAAGCGCAGCTTCGGCCAGCGCAAAGTGTTGCTTAGATGTGGTGTTGGGTGAGATGGTTTAGGGGTGAACTTGCAGTGTAGGGTTAATGGTTGGACTCGATGATCCCAAGGGTCTTTTCCAACCTGAACTGTCCTATGATTCTATGATTCTAAGAAAAGTTGGAGGATTTTGCATTCACCTCGGGCTTCAGAAAGCCGCAATGGAACGAAGGATTCGAGTGTCACGAGGATGGAGCCAGGCTCTTCTCGGTGACAACCAATGATAGGACAAGGGGTAATGGGCTGAAACTGGAACATAAGAGGTTCTGCTTAAACTCGAGAAGAAACTTCTTCTCAGTGAGGGTGACGGAGCCCTGGCCCAGGCTGCCCAGGGAGGGTGTGGAGTCTCCTTCTCTGGAGACATTCAAGACCTGCCTGGACACGTTCCTGTGTAGCATTATCGAGGCGTTCCTGCTCTGGCAGGGGGATTGGACTTGATGATCTTTCGAGGTCCCTTCCAATCCCTGACATTCTGTGATTCTGTGATTCTGTGATTCCCCTTCCCCGTGGTTATCTGAGAGTTCAAAGGAAATGGGTGACAAAGTTGAGTTTTTACGAAGCTTGGAGCGAGCCACGGGCAGCGTACGCTCATGGCTCCTTGCGAGACGACGACAACATCTTTTAAGAGAACGAGAAAAAATATTCACGGGGAGGTAACGCAAAAAAGCAAAATGACAACAGAAGGGCTTACAAAAGCATCCACAAGTCAACGCGAAACGTCTGAGTGGCTTTCAGAGCAGGCTGCTCCTTCAGATGGCTGTAAAAACAGATCAGCGAGAGAAGCAGCGAGGAATCCGCGACGCCTGACTCACAGTGACTCACGAACCTCATTCCTTGTGACAGGCAAGGAGTCGCTCGAGCACGCACGAGTACAAACATCTTATGTTACACGTACTTACAAGAGTATCCCGCGTCCAAATCTGCCTCTAGAAATTAGCCAGAGGGCCCCGCGCCCGGCGGGAACGCGATCGAAGAAGAGCAGCAAGCGTTTGGGCGGAACTGAAAGGAGGCGGCGTCGCCCCGCGTTTGGGTTATTCGGCCCCAGCCTCACGTCGAGGTTTTTCCACTCGTCTGCCATGCCCTGACCCCGCTGCGCCCCGACGTGCCGGCGGGCTAATCCTCTTGCCAGATAATCCTCTGAAAACGCGGCATCTGGAGGAGCCCGTGCGGTCAGCTGACCACGGTAAGCCGTGGCTACGATCCGCAGGACCGGGGAATAATATGATTATTATATGCAATTATTATTTCTCTGTGTTAGCTGCACGTGCTTGGATGAAAACAATTTCACGAGGTGGATGTATTTGCACAGGTATAGCAGATTAACAGGAAGGAAGGAATGCTGGAGGAGCTTCCATTCTCTACAAAATTCATTTTTCCGTGTCCATCAGCATTGGGAAACCGCACATTGACCCGATCCAGGTGTTTCTGGCCAATGCTGTAACATAATAAAAAAAAAAAGCGAAGAAAAAAGCTGCCTCAGAAAGAGCTTCAGGTCTGAAGGAGACGCCAGGACTCAGCAGTCAAGTGTCTTCCAGTAGGGTGCTGGCCCAAAGATCAGATTCCTTTGCAAGCCTTGAAAGGAAGGTGAAGGAGAAGGTCTGCCCTGACAAAAGAGCTTTATTGGGGAGAAGGCAGGTGAACCGGTTGTGTAGTTTGTTTTTTTTAAAAAACCAAGAAATGGAAATTAATCATCGGTCCAAGGGATGGTCCTTCAACAGGCAGAGCGCAAGTTAATCCCAGGAGAGAATCCAACTGTGCTTGCAACTCAACCTTACTGCGGAATGATTTTACGGCACGATGCCGTTTCTTCCACAAAACCAAGGAAGGCAAGCTCACAGACTCTCTCAAAAGAACTCCAGTGAGAAAGTGCTTTGGGAATGGCCACGCCAAGTGCGACTTCAGACAACGCCAGCGGGTTTGTTAATCGAGAACGTGACCGGTAAAAAACACTTCACGGAAAAATACTCAATATCTGGGGATTGGCAAAGCTTGGCCTACAGTTAGAGGATTCCTTCAGCTCTTATTAAAATAATTAAAACAAAACTAAGGTATTAGTTGGCTAGACAGCCCCAAATCCCGCCGCCCGCGTAATCCACCTGAAAGCCAAGTGTATCGAGGCAAATTAAAGCTGCCTTTAATCCATGTAAATCTCAGCAAAGGAATCTTTTATTCTCTTACCTCCCGCCGCGAGGTTATTCCTGCCCCGCACCCCTTCGCGCTGCCGGAGCCGCGGCGAGCGAGAAACGACGCAAAGCTCCACATTTTCGGAATAACGGCGAACAAATTTTGGGCCTTTCGCACATTTTTGGGCGGATGCGGCTTCACGCTTCCGCGGTTGGCTTGAGACCGAGCCCCATTCGAGCCCACACTCAGTTTAATCGTTATGTATTGACACACACATGTAAATTAGGGCAATTTGTGCATAAATTAGGCATCGTCGTTATGCTAATGCAGGATCGTGCTGAGCGTGTTTGCAATCTGTCACCACCCTCCGGGACGGCACCGGGAGCGGAACCGCGGCGCGTTGGAAAAGCCCGGCGCTCCGGCGGCATCCCCCGCCAAAAGCAGCCGAAAGAAAGGGAGGGGAAAGGGGTGATGAGAGCTGCTTGGGTTCTTCTGAAACGTCGGTGTCTTTTCTGAGCTATAGAGACCCATTGAAAGAATTCTCCTTCCGAAACGTTGCGTCCTAACCTCTGCCTCGATGCGGGGTGGATTGACAGATGAGGGGGAGGCAGAGAGAGGTTGCTAGAAAAATAATCCACCCCGGCGCACGTAAGACAGAGGAAGAGACTCAAATTCCCCGCGCTTTGCTTTATCACACCTCACGTGAAGAAGGGGTGGTGAAACGCTGGCCCAGGTTGCCCAGAGAGGTGGTGGAGGCTCCATTCCTGGAGACCTTCAAGGTCAGGCTGGATGGGGCTCTGAGCAACCTGGTCTTGTTGAAGATGTGTAGAGTCCTGCATCTGGGGAGGAATAACATCAGGCACCAGGACAGATGAGGGGACGTCCTGCTGGGAAGCAGCCCCGTGGAGAGAGACCCTGGAGTCCCAGTGGGCAGGGAGTTGTCCCTGGGACAGCAACGGGCCCTTGTGGCCAAGAGGCCAATGGGATCCTGGGGGGCATCAAGGAAAGTGTGTCCAGCAGGGCTGGGGAGGTTCTCCTGCCCCTCTGCTCTGCCCTGGGGAGACCACACCTGGAATCCTGGGTCCAGTCTGGGGCTCCCCAGTTCCAGAGAGACAGGGACCTACTGGGGAGAGTCCAAGGGAGAGCGACGAGGGGGATCAAGGGGCTGAATATCTCTGCTGGGAAGAGACACTGAGAGACCTGGGGCTGTTCAGCCTTGAGAGGAGACGGCTGAGAGGGGACCTGATTGATGTGGAGAAATATCTGAGGGGTGGGGGTCAAGGGGAAGGGGACAATCTCTTCTCAGTGGTGCCCAGCAAGAGAACAAGTAATAATGGGTTTAAGTTAGAACACGGGAAGTTCCAGCTCAACATGAGGAGAAACTTGTTGGCTGTGCGGGTGCCGGAGCCCTGGCCCAGGCTGCCCAGAGAGGGTGTGGAGTCTCCTGCTCTGGAGACTTTCAGACCCTCCTGGACGCGTTCCTGTGTGGCTGCCCTGGGTGACCCTGCTCTGGCAGGGGGTGGCACTGGGTGAGCTCTAGAGGTCCTTTCCAGCCCAACCCAGTCTATGATTTTAAGTCACCTTTCCGATCCCCCACCTGAATTGCAACAGAGGTCGGGATGTTCGGTGGGATCAAGGCTGTATCATAGAACATCCCTGCCTAAAAATAAAAAAACCCACCTCAATCTTACCAAACCAAGGGGAATGGAGGAACAAATAAACCACACAGGGGCAGATTCTCCTTTTTGAGATTCAGCTGAGTAGCCACGCACAAGGAGATCTCCCTGTGTCCCCGCGCAGAGGACGGTGTCGCGGAGCCGACGGGGATGCTCAGCTCCAGCTCCGTGGGTCCGGTTTCGCACCGCACCTCCTTTCTCTTCACGGGTGCCAGGGGATGCTCCCGAAGCCATTCAATTTTCCTACCAAAACTCGTCACTAATTTAGCTGCCAAACCATTATGATGAAAAAATACTCCCTGTGGATCCCTTCAGAAGGGATTCGAGCTCAGTTTGTTCTCCAGGAGCCAGCCAGGAGACACGCTGGCACTTTGCCTGCCTAAAAAACACACAGCAGAGGAGCACCAGGCGCTAACCCGCTGCTAGAAGCATTTAAAAAAAAAAAAATCAACTTTGGGCAAACCATATGGTAACACTCACTGCGCCACAGGTGAGAGCAAAGACGATACACTCTGTACAGCACACAGCAAAAATAATCAATATTCAGAGAATAACGAGGCTTAAATACCAAACCTGCCCAGGAAAAGACACCCATTTCAAAGGTTTTTAATGCCTTCGACCTCAGTGTTCCAGCACTTTTGCGTTTTTTTCCTGCTTTGGCTTTATAAACAGCGAGAGACGGTTTTATGGCAGCACCCAGAAGCTGCAGTGTGGGGACAAGTCAAACCCCACAGACCTCCCGGGCTGGAAAATATTACAGAATCCTGTGGAGATACCAGGAGGATCGACGCTCAAAGCCACGAGCAGGCACAGCGAGACCCTCACACCCAACCCAAGGCAAAAGGAGCAGGGATAAAACCCAAGTTATTGCAGGAAAGGGAAAAACGAGGGGGAAAAAGTGCAAACACTCAAAGGGCAGGGACACGGGGGAATTGGGGCAGGCTCTACGTGCGGCGAGAGCGGGGAGCGAATTTGTTCTCCCCTTTCTTTAAACCAAACCCCCATCTGAGTGGTTCAGCAGTGAGAGAAAACTCTTCTCTCTCTTCCTAAGATGTAATAAGGGCACTGGTTTGAGCCAGGACGAGTGCACCCAGGCACTCCCAAGTCCCTCCGAACACCCTGTTGCAGCAGCAGCTTTCACGACTCTTCTCTCCACCTTTTGGTGATAATTAGTTTAAGTCTGTCACCAGCAGACCAACTAAGCCAAAACTATACAAAAAATTTGATTTTCCACACCGAAACACTTCAAAAAATACAAAATACAAGCCGGCCGCACCGTCGCTTCGAAGTTTCTGCTGGGAATACGGCAAGACATAAAAAACAAGTTCAATGGAGTTATTCTTCGCTGGTTTAGTTCCCCTTAAAGCACGAGACGAATTTGGTTTCGTTCCCATCGCAAACAGCTTCTTTAATTGTTTCTGACGGGAGCACAACGCGGGGACCCGGCGTGCGAAGCCGCCCCGGCCCCTGCCAGCGCCGAGTTCACGGCACGAGGCGCTGATCCGCCTCGCTACGGCAAGTCCTGTAATTCAAGCCTGGCAAACAACCCCTCGTCTGAAAACGGGACGGCATCCAAGCGTTATCTCCAAGAATTTGAAAAATCCAGCCTATTTACTCTACCTGCCTGTTTACCCGCGCTGCGACAGCGGCAAACGCCGGCAGTTCTCGCCGTTTTGCCTGCTGATGTTTCTCCTTTCATCCCAGCAAAAAGCCTGTCACAGCTAAACGAGCGATCGAGAGCAAAGAAAGCATCTTGCTGCTTCCCTGACAGCTGAACAAGGTTTGCAGAAGGCAAAGCTTTCCGACGCTTCCGACCGAGGGAGCTAATTTGACGATCGGGCTCGATGATCTTAAAAAGGTCTTCCTGAACCGAAATGATTCTACGATTGGAACAGGGAGTCACCTTAATTGTGGTGCCAGAGCTTCCACACGTCCTCACTAACGTTTCTAAGCTCCATTCACCTGTACCAAACCACCCTAGGGCTTCCACCCCTCAAAATCAATTAGTAAAAGATGGAAAAAACTATCAGTTTTCCTGTAGCCGCGCTAATGGAGGATCCAGTCCACCCCAGCGCAGACACCAAACCCTGGTTAACCACAAAAATCCGTCACGACCACGCACAAACTTACGCGGAAGGGTTTTGCTGGAATGGTTTCGTTCGCCGCGACACACCTGATAAGAGCCTGCAGCGACGACACACCCAGAGATAAACCAGACGGGTTCAAACCTTCCAAAGCCCAACCTGGCATCCTGAGCGAGGACGTAAAGGAAGCACGCGGCGCCCAACGAGAGCGTTTGCCTCGGCCAGCCTTTCTGCTTTCCTCTCCTCGCGTGGAAATGGTTCTCTCGCAGGCCATTCTATGATTCTATGATGATTTGCTGAGCTACCTTCTGGTTCCGCTCCTGTGGGTGAGCTGCAGGGCTGAAGCTCAGATCTCGACGCAGCAGCACGTCCAGGAGCACTCAGCAATCTCAGAATCATAGAGCTATGAAATCATAGAATCATAGAACTGTAGAATCAAAGAATGTGCTGGGCTGGAAGGAATCTCTAAAGGTCATCTAGTCCAACCCTCTGCAGCGAGCGTGGACATCTTCAACTAGACCAGGTTGCTCAGAGCCTCATCAAGGCTGACTTTGAATGCCTCGAATCTTCTTGCAAAATTCAGGTCTCGTCTTAAGAATACTGGAAGACACAAAGAGATGGGGCAAAGCTGTTTGCAAAAAGGAATCCTCTGCAAATTGAAACGATGCAGTTGGAGGGGAAAGAAACCCAGTCGTGGAGAGGTGGCCACCAACCCCAAGAGCTGCGTCCTGGGAAGCCAGTGGATACTTCTGTATGCAAGAGGCGCTCATCAGTGATGATTTGATAGTCAAATATTGGCATATGGGACGATATGGATATAAGTAGATGGGTAAACAAGCTGTCACCCTACCTGAAGGTGTCTTTGGAGAGCACATCATGAGCTCCAGGGAGGCTGGAGCTGCTGCAGGCATCGTGCACAGGGCCAGGTCTCATTTCTAACCCAGCAAAACCTTCTCATCCTTCTTCCTCTTTTGACTTCCTTCACAAATAAATGTACTTAGGGAGGGGAAAAATAAACCAAGAAAAACCAAACCCAAACATTTGCAAGACTCGGCCGTCCTCTGCCCAGCCCGGGTTTGGTGGGAGCAGCTCGGCAGGGGCGAGGAGACACCAGATTTTCAAGCAGCAGCGTTGACGGGGCTGGGAGCTGCCGCGGGGCGGGTGGCGTGGCAGAAGCTCGCACGCTGCCGGCGAGGACGATTCCTGCCCGTGGCTGGGGGCTGGCTCCGTTTTCGGGAGGGCGTGTTAACGCGAGGCGCTCACGGAACAGGGCTGTCGGGACGTACGGCTTGTTTGCGGGAGGCTTGGCCGTACCCGCGCGCATTTCGGGAGGGAGCGAACACGACGAGCTGGAGGTTTCGGGGAAGAATCCCACATCAGTTCTGGGCCCCTCAGTTCCAGAAGGACAGGGAACTGCTGGAGAGAGTCCAGCACAGGGCAACTGGGATGATGGAGGGAGTGGAACATCTCCCTTATGAGGAAAGGCTGAGGGAGCTGGGGCTCTTTAGTTTGGAGAAGAGGAGGCTGAGGGGTGACCTCATTCATGTTTACAAATATATCAAGGGTGAGTGTCATGAGGATGGAGCCAGGCTCTTCTCGGTGACAACCACTGATAGGACAAGGGGTAATGGGCTGAAACTGGAACATAAGAGGTTCCGCTTAAACTCGAGAAGAAACTTCTTCTCAGTGAGGGTGACGGAGCCCTGGCCCAGGCTGCCCAGAGAGGTTGTGGAGTCTCCTTCTCTGGAGACATTCAAGACCTGCCTGGACACGTTCCTGTGTAGCATTATCGAGGCGTTCCTGCTCTGGCAGGGGGATTGGACTGGATGATCTTTCGAGGTCCCTTCCAATCCCCGACATTCTGTGATTCTATGATTCTATGATCCCCATCGTGCTGTTGGCTCGCCAGATGTTGAATTGAAGGATTTCGATGTCTGACCGAGGGGATACACAGGCTACCCCTAACCCACACGCCATCCCGACACGGCACAGGCGGTCACGTGCCGTGGGGCCACTCCCTTCTCTGCTCCGAGCTCCAGCCAGATTTCTAAAAATGGTTAGTCAGCCAATGATAGGAAGTTCCTCATTCCCTTGCAGAGACAGACTTCTGAGCTTCAGATAAAAATACAACATTGCAGATAGCCGGGATCTTGTGCTTTTCTCCTCCAGGCTGCAAGTGCAGAGGTCCAGCAAGTCGCTCAAAATGCGACGGCTCCTTTCTGGTTGTCACTAACGCTTTTGTTGGGCTCGAGGTTAATGCAACAGCCCTGACTCCTTTCCAAGGGCTGGTCATCTGCATCCCAACATCTTTTCTCTGTGCTGATCATTACACGCCTCGGCGGCACCTCGACCCGGTCCCGCTCTAGCCGAGCGTCAAACAAACCATCGATAACACAGGATGAGGCTTTTAATGAAAGCGAAATCTGAACGTCGGGGGAAAAAAAATCAAACCACAGCAGCAGAAACCAAAGAATGATGTTGGATCTGTCGTAGCTCTTAGGTTGGGTGAAATCCTGTAAATCTTAGGAAGAACGATGGAAGGAGCTGGGGCTGTTGAGTTGGAAGAAGAGGAGGCTGAGGAGAGACTCATCACTCTCTGCAACTGCCTGAAATGATGTTGTAGAGAGGTTGGGGCTGGTCTCTTCTCACGGGTAATTAGAGATAGAACAAGAGGGAATGGCTTCAAACTGCAACAGGGCAGGGTTACGCTGGACATTAGGAAACAAATTTTCACAGAAGAAGTAGTCAGACATTGGCACAGGCTGCCCAGGGAGGTGGTGGAGTCCCCATCCCTGGAGGTGTTCAAAGGTCGTTGAGATGTGGGGCTGGGGGAGATGGGTTAGGGGTGAGCTTTGTAGAGTAGGGTCGTGGTTGGGCTCGATGATCCCAAGGGGCTTTTCCAGCCTGAATGTTTCTATGATTCTATGATTCTATAATTCTACGATTCTATGAAATGCGGAGTTTTGACATACACTCAGGCCAAACACCACTGAAGTCCGTGGGGATTCATCAGAACTAAGGATCAGGAGAATTACAGCACAAATCTCGGGTTTGAAAGGATTAAGCACCTCCTTAAGGGTGTCATTATCTTATGAAGGGGCTCCAGGGCAAATTTCTGGAGTCACAGCCCCGGAGGAGCCACCTCTTGGTCCACACCACCCGATTTCCCCTGAAGAGTCAAAGACCCAGGTCTTGGATTTTTTTTTTTTACTGTGTTTTTGATGTTTCCATGAGAGGGGACGCCAGGACAGAACCTGTGGGACCCATCACGTCGTAGCAGGATCCCTGCAATGCTGCACGAGGAGTCCCACCATGGGAATTTTGTAACCTTTGGACGTACTGGAGATGGAAAGCGGAGCCAAAAGTCATGGGCGAGACCTCTTCAGGGCTGGAAAATCATTGACCGAGCTGTGGTGCCAGATGTTGTGAGCAGCTGCAGGGCTTCGCTTCCATCCATCCCGGTGATCTCCAGCAGTTGTCAGACAAGCGAGCGCAAGAGGCTTCAGCTTCTTCTGGGGTTTCTGTTTTGTTTCGTTAGTGGAGACCCTGCTCCAGCAGTAAAATGAGCCATTTGGTTCTCTGGAAGTTCTCCCCATACCACTATATCTTCTGTTTAAAAATACAGAGCGCTGCTTAAATCGGTCGGCTTTCTTTTTTTAACTTAAACCCACACGTTTTCAGTTCAGATTTGCTCAGGTCCTGCACCCAAGCGAAAGGAAGCCTCCAGCCAGGACTGCCTCCCCACGCAGCTATCACATTCCTATCTTAGCCGCCGCGATTTGTTTGACACAATTCGCTACCCAAGCTTTAAAAAACGTAAAGCGGCAGCACAATTTCCTACCCACGGCAAAGCCAACTCGTAGGCTCTTGCCCCATCCACTGGACAGACTTGTGGAGGAAGGGCGGGCGGGAAGCACGAGGGTGACAGATGAAACAGCTGATTTGCATGGAAAAGGTTTCTCTGGCAGGGCTAAATGTGGAGTTTTTTTAGGAACTAAGGAAGTGAAACCTGTTTCTGCAGATCACATGGTGGTCAGGCACCGGCTGCCTGAGAAGATATTCCAGGCTTGGCAGAAGGAGGCACTGGGGCAAGAGCTAAAGCTTGGCTTTGTCTCTAAGCCCAAGCGTAGCCAAAGGCAGAGACTCATCGCGACGTCCGATGGAGACTCTTAAGCGCTGAAACATCTCCCGGCTGCTGCGTGGTCCAGGACAGCGTCAGAGGACCCCGTGTGTGGATGGGTCCAGGCTCCCAGGAGCACCAGTTGCAAGGGGCATGAATAAGACGGGCTGCAACAAGACATCTCAGTCCAACTCTCGAGATACGGAGCTGCTCTTTCCCAAACTCCAGACTTTGCACAAGCCTAAGGACAAAACAAAGCAAGTCGCCCCCCATCTGTAGGGAAGGTACATGCCCCAGGGTAAGACAGTCTCCTGGGAAAAATTAATTTTCTTTTTCTATTTCCACGACTGGCCTGCAGCATTAACAAAGCCAAACTGTTCTACCCTCCTCTAGCCGTGTTCTCCTTATCATCCTCAACCTTGTCAAATCAACTGAGGGTTTTGCTGTGAAAACTCGCACCGCTGGCGAAATGATAACTTAAAACCAAGCGTGCACGTGGGGTTTGACCCTGCATACGTGGAAACCAACAGCAAAGCTTCCAGTTTTTCCAGGGCACAGGTTTTGCAGCAGCTCTAGCCGGGACTAAGTGCAAAATATTGTAAAAAAAACCAAACCGAGAGAGTCCATTCTCTGTCTCCAGTGCTTGAAGCATTAGCAGATGGTTTCTTATTTTCCTTCTAATAAATGGAAGATTTTCAGGACTTTTTCCCCTAATCTGAACAACTGTTTCCCCAACGTTGTTGACACACGCAAAAAACTGGAAGCTCTCTCCGCAAATGTTTTTTTTTTCTGGTTGAATTTAGTCAGGAAACTGCTGTACTTTCAAGCACGGAAGTGCCAGCGAAAACTGAGAACAAGAGAACAGAATCCAAGCACCACGAAATTACAGATATCACGCAGCCAACCTCGAAGATGCAGAGGAACTTCTGGGCTGAATACGGGCAAAACCCGTGCTCGGAGGGAGATCCCCGCTTCCGCGCAGGACGGGGAAGCTCCGAGAAGGCAGGTGAGGTGGAAAGGACCTTCTTGAGCCGTGCAGAAATATTTTGGATCCACTGCAGCCACAAAGGCTTTCTAGAGGGATAAGAAGGTGATGAACACACACATTCCAAGCTGGTTTTTGTTTTTTTTTTTCCCTCTAAGGCTGTATCATTGAAACAGGGGAACGACGGTGGTTTGGAAACCACGCACGCTCCTCAAGAGTTAAAACGGAGACCGGCATGATTAAAATTCTGGTCGAGTCTATTCAAATTGCAGGGAAAGCTGAGCTCGTCCAACTGGATAGTCAGACCGCAAGCTCCCCCAAAGAGGGCTTTGATTTTCCAGCGCAACACCCGAAACTCTCTCCTGCTTTTCTAAAACACGTGTGGAATCACGCTCCCTGTTGCACAACGCGGCTTGAGGAATAATTCCAGGTATATCGGCACAAACCAGAGGCCATCGCTCCGGAAGGGCTGAGAACTTCGCCGGCAACGGAGAAGAAGACAAGCCTGGTCCTTGAGTCCCACCACACCGGTGGCACCTACCGACGCGAGGTCACGGGGTGGTTTCTCTCAAGCACGGAGCTCGATGACAAAGAAAGACGAGGAAATACCTGAGAAAAACAATCCGAGCGAGCAGCTCTCGTGGTCCATACAGCCAACCCGAGCGTTTCGCTCTCCTCTTCCAGGAAATACTTTCGGGGTCCGAGGAGTCAACTGGGAGCGGGGAAGCTGCCCACGCAGCCCGTTAGCCAGGAGGTGAGCTCACCTCCGAGGGCTTCTTCCAAATATCTGATTTCCATAAAGGCTTTCTCAGTTCACTGAACCGTCCCTGAAATACGCCGCTGCCCAAAAAACCACCTCGTGTTATTTCCGGACCCTCCCGCTTCCCCTGAGCCGCTTTAACGCTTTCCAAAAAAATCGCCGCCGTTTCAAGATACTCTGATTTCTCGAGCCCACCGCTTTAGACAGCCTGATTTTGCACAGCCTGGTTTTAAAATACGTCACCGGGGCGAAATGAAACCCGGATGCGTTTTGCAGGTCTGCACCAGGGAGGGAGATCTTCCCCCAGACATCACCACCGGCTTTAGCCGTGCAACCGGATTAACACCTGAATACAGAAGAGCTCCCAGTTTTTACTTCTGGAGTGGGGTACAGAATCACAAAATCATAGAATTAATCATAGAATCATAAAATCATAGAATCATAGAATCACAGAATCATAGGATCACAGAATCATAGGATCATAGAATCATAGGATCATAGAAACCTCGAATCATAGAAGATGGAATCTTCAGTTGGAAGAAACCTTCCAGATCACCATCCTGTCCCTTCTCCGCTAAGCGAGGCTGCAGTTTAAAGCTGGTTTTATCAGGCTTAGCCTAGAAAATGCAGATGGGATCGAGAAGCTCGACAATTCAGATTATCGTAAAGAAAATAATACAAGCTCTGTCGCCGATCGGCTTGAAACCACACTGTTCCCTCTGCCTGAACTATCCCATCCAAAGTTGTTTTTTTTAATTTTGTTGCCTCAGACAGGCACAAAAGGATGGTGCAAAAACTGTTTGGTGCAAGAACATTTGCACACGGGTACGTCTGCACATCGACAAACCAAACCGCGCGGTCGCCGCTCCGGAGCTGACGCGGGAACGGTTTCGCAGCTTCATCCCACGCGTCGGGTTTTAAAAGCATCGTTGATTGACAGGAGCCAGTTCAATGGACTCGCGGGAAGGTGAGGGCAGAGACAGGCTGAGAACAAGGTTGCTCCTTCCTTTCCGGAAAGCAGCACGCACCAACCTTGAGATGCTTTTTACATCTCGCAAAAAAAAAAAAAAGAAATCAAAATAATCCACCATCGCTTGCTCTGGGACTGAGCCCGCGCAAGCAGGGCTAAAAACCAAACTGCATCTTTGCTAAAAAATGGCTTTAATCCTGCAAAGAGACTTTTTTTGGGGGGGGAAAAAACCCACAAAAGCAACAATGAAAGAATATTTCAACCCAAAGCAAATGCCTCCTCCGGACGCTGCGGGAGGTCAAAGGATTATCTTAAAAAACCCAGTGAGCGACCTTAAGGGATGCTGCAGGGGAAAGATCTGGGCTGTCCCCTCCCCGCCTCCCCCTCCTCAGGGCACGTCCTCGTCGCCCCCGTCGGGTTCCCAAGCCCCGGCGGCGCTTTCGGAGTAACCAGTGGCAACCGCGCCTAATCCAGAGACAAAACCGCCGGCGCTCATTCATACCCACGGCACGTGCCGAGCAGAGTCTGCCCACGGCCGCCACCATCACGTATTTCTTTTTTTTCCCCCCAATTTAAGCTTCGTTTCCTTCCAGATAAATCAGTTTTTACCAAGACGCAACTTTATCGCATGAGGCCGGGGCGAGCTTCAGCCCAAAGAGCGCACAAAAGCTTTTTCCTCTGCGTAAAATACGTTTATTTCAGGGTTTTATTTCCGCGGTAGTGGGGAAACTGCCAAGGAAGAAGCTGCTCAAGTGTTGACACTCTTGATTTTTTTTTTGAAAGCGTTACAGGAAGGAACAGAAAAACGACGGCGAAGAGAAAAAGATGAAATCAGCAGCTGCTTTGCCCCATATTTAGGTGACAGCACCAAAAAGTGACAAAATAATGCCAGTATCACATCACTTATTAGGTGTATCGAAAACACTGAATGTCAAGACTGGAAGGAAAACCAAAATTACGTATTTTCGACTGAATTTTCAGACAACCCGCGACGAAATTCCACCGAATTGCTGATCCAGATTTTTGGTAGCTTCAACAAATTCGCATTTGGAATCCTAACTCTCGATTCCAAGTCGACAAAGCCCAAGATCGATCCAAGACAGAAAAAATACTTTTTCGCAAAGTCGCAGAATGGTCGGGGTTGGAAGGGACCTCTGAAGAGCTTGACCTGCAAAG
Organism: Trogon surrucura; assembly: GCA_020746105.1. Lineage (NCBI taxonomy): Eukaryota > Metazoa > Chordata > Aves > Trogoniformes > Trogonidae > Trogon > Trogon surrucura. Next base: position 79,109,261 of record CM036620.1, on the reverse strand, counting down.
TCGGCTCGTCCCGCTACAACCACACAAAAATCTGGACGGCGAATGATTTTATTCTGTAGAAAATGAGTATAGAGGCCCCAACACCTTGTTTAAGAGACATCCCGGCGCCACAAAGTTAAAAACCTTCTAGATCCCAACCTGAAAACCTTCTTTTCGAAGAATCTTGACATTCCTCTCCACCCACCGACACTTCCCACCCCAGCGCTGTCCGCACCCGGCCGGCCTGGGGAGGTGTTCTTGCAAAAAGAGAATAAATAAATTAAAAAAAATAATAATAACACTAAAAAAAAAAGTGAAAATAAAATCCCCTCGATTATTTACGCCGCTCTTCGAACAACACCAGCTATTGTCAGGGAGTGTTTTACAGCTCTGAATGTCCCATTGAGAGTCTGGTCATGCCAGTATGTTGCCACGGCCCAGCATAAAAAGCTTTATTCAAGGCTCCCGGAATCCAGCGCCGGGTAAAACCTAAAAGGAAGCCGGGTGGGTGTGACGGCCGCATTTTGTACAGCGACACAAAAAGAAGCAGGCAAGGCTGCTCGATATTTCATTTTTTTTTTTCAGGGGGGGTGGTGCTATAAGGTAGAAAAACTCCAAGGAGCATCGTGTAGAGCCAGGTGACCGAAAGTTTTGGCTCGGGATGGCTCCGGAGGAATTCCCCGGAGCGGGGGGAGGTTGAGCAGAGCTGGAGATTTTCCCCAGCGGGGACCCAGGGAGAAAGCAAGGAGGGGAAAAACGGAGAAAACCCGTTTCCTGCCTGATTGTGACTGCTCAAGGGGGGAAAACAGGGCTCTGGAGGCGACCGTGCAAATGAAGCCGAGCGCCCTTCGATGCGAGAGCGCTCGAAAAATGCCTTTTTTTTTTTTTTTAAAAAGAAAAAAAGCACAACAAGCCCTTTTCCACGGTGTGTTACGCTCCAAAGCAAAACTGGCCGGGTTGCAATCTTCCTCCGCCGCACCCCGAACGCCGAGTTTCAGGTTACTTCACCCGACGTGGTCGTAGCTGCGAGAATTTTCTCCGCAGGGCGTTATTTCCGCGTCTCCGGTGAGACACCTCAGCTCTTAGAGGCCAGCCTGTAACGGGCAGACCTTCGAAAAAACGGCCCGTGAAGAAAAAAGCAAGTGTCATTTCCTTCCGCCTCCCGACGAGGAAGTTATAACCCAAGTGAAATAATAAATATCGGCCAGCGAAAAGGGAAGGCGGTTGGGCAATAGGACAGCCGGCGTCCCCGTGTCACTCCGACCAACTGGATCCATCCTTCTAGTCTCCCAGCTCAGGAAACAGTTTTTCATCGCCCGGGTCTCAAAGCCCCTCCCAGTTTTGGCATCTCCACCTCGTCAGCCGGCAGAACTAGTTTTAAGCGCCGAGGGTTTGGGGTTGGGTTTGGTTTCTAACCGAGTCGGGGATGTTGGAGCCGCGCCCGGCGCTCGCAGCTTTTCGTCTGTTTACCAGTAGCAAACGTCCGAGCGGTAATCCCGGATTTATCGCTTCGCCTTCCTTCTAACTCCCCTACAGCTGCTCCCTCAAAGCCCAGAAATCCAGTTTACCACCCTCGGCAAGGGAACCTCCGGGCATTTTGGGAGCTCTATTTTTTTTTTATCTCCCCCACGATCTTAATTCACCGCGAAAATACTTGGTGAAACCTATTAGGAGCTTTGCTGATGTAGGTGCATGGACTCTACCACTACCTCTACCCACACAATATTCTCTAACATCAAAAAAAAAGGCAAACTTTTTTTAAAAAAATAAAATAAATAATATCCTGCACTGTTCAGCCCACCTGTTCCTGCTATCTTTGAGCTCCCTGCAAATTTTTCCAGCGATGACACGGCGCTGCCGCATGAACCTCTCGATCGATGCAAAACTTTACCTGTTTCACGAGGTGGGAACCCCTTTAGGAGTTGTTCAGCTTGGAAAAGAATGACCTAACAGTGGCCTTTCAGTACATGAAAGGTGCCTAGAGGAAAGCTGGAGAAGGGCTCTTTACAAGGGTCTGTAGTGACAGGACAAGGACTAATGGCCTGAAGCTGCAAGAGGGTAGATTCAGGTCCGATATAAAGAAAAAATTCTTCACCATGAGAGCGGTGAAGCACTGGAACAGGTTGTCCAAAGAGGCTGTGGATGCTCCATCCCTTGAAGTGTCCAAGGCCAGGTTGGACAGGGCTTGGAGCTACCTGGTCGGGTGGGAGAGAGGGGTCCCTGCCCACAGCAGGGGGGTTGAAACGAGATGATCTTCAAGGTCCCTTCCAACCTTAAACATTCTATGAAACCAAAGGCTTCCTCTTCCCCTTTTAGCTGCCGTGTGACAATGAACTGCGTTAGCAACTGGAAAGCCACGCTGCCAGGAGACCTGCAGTGCCACTGCCCGCTGCTGAACATTGCACAAAACCTGCGGACTTCGGAGGATGAGAGAGTCATAAGAGCACCACTGAGAACATCCATCCATCCATCCATCCATCCATCCATCCATCCCCCCACTCATCCATCCATCCATCCATCCATCCATCCATCCATCCATCCATCCATCCATCCATCCATCCATCCACCCATCCATCCATCCACCCATCCATCCATCCATCCATCCACCCATCCATCCATCCATCCATCCACCCATCCATCCATCCATCCATCCATCCATCCATCCATCCATCCATCCATCCATCCCCCCACTCATCCATCCATCCATCCATCCATCCATCCATCCATCCATCCATCCATCCACCCACCCACCCACCCATCCATCCATCCACCCACCCACCCACCCATCCATCCATCCATCACCTTCAGAACTTTCTCTTCTAAAGACACCACCTTTTCTTCCCGGTTTTAACGAGCGGTGGAAGTGACAGGGACTTCCCTGAGGTCACCAGCGAGGCTGATGGCAAGGTGCCTTGACCCACCGTGCCGTACCTGTGAGGTGCTACTGTCTCCCGAGCCATGGGATGGACAGATGAAGAGAAAGGCTTTCAGCGCCCGAAGGCAGGTCATAAAATCATAGAATCATTAAGCTTGGAAAAGACCTCTAAGATCATCTAGTCCAACTGTCTACCCAACACTACCATGACCACCAAACCATGTCCTGAAATTCCACGTCTACACGTTTTTTGAATACTTCCAGGGATAGCCTGTTCCAGCGCCTCACCACTCTTTCAGTAAAGAAATTTTTCGTAATACCTAATCTAAACTTCAGGGAAGGGCTGAGAGGTTATGAAGGACCTGCACCCTGCAGCTCACACCCACCTCCTGTTGCATGCTGTGCATAGAATCATAGAATCACAGAATGTTAGGGATTGGAAGGGACCTCGAAAGATCATCACAGTGGGTTTATTCCTCGTTGATCTGTGGGGTGATGGAAGGCCAAGATGGTTAATTCAGGTCAGACCCCAAAGCCAAGAATCGTAGAAGACATCGAAACAACGGCATTTCTTCAGAAGCGATCAGACTTCCCCCATACAAAAATCAAATTATTTCCATGGAGCCCCACGCAGCTGTGCTCAAACTGATGTGGGAGCACGGGGGAGAGGATACACGGAAGGCACAGGTCGTAGTAGCAAAGCTGAGAGTCTGTCCTCATCCTTCTTGAGATGGTCTGCAGAGCCCTGAGCTGGATGTCCTGGAATGTTTTCATCCAACCCACATCCCAGAGGGAAAAACTAGGGAAAAACTGCTTTCCTCTACTTTCCACCACACCTGAGCAGAGCTCCAAGCCAGGGTGAAGACAGGACTGGGGCACGCAGTGACAGGTGGGATACCTAACGTGGTCAGCAGGCTGAGGGAGGTGATTCTCCCCCTTTACTCTGCTCTGGTGAGACCCAACCTGCAGTTCTGTGCCCAGCTCCGGGGTAAGAAGGACAAGGACCTGTTGGAGTGGGTCCAGAGGAGGCCACGAAGATAACAGAATTATTTTTGGAGTTGGAAGGGACCTCTGGAGATCATCTAGTTTGGCCCCCAGCTAAAGCAGGATCGCCTAGAGAACATCCCACAGGGTTGCATCCAGGGGGGTTTGAAAGTCTCCAGAGCAGGAGACTCCACACCCTCTCTGGGCAGCCTGGGCCAGGGCTCCGGCACCCGCACAGGGAAGAAATTCTTCCTCATATTTAGACGGAGCTTCCCGTGTTACACCTTGTGCCCCCTGTCCTGTCACTGGGCACTGCTGAAAAGAGTCCGGCCCCATCCTCCCTTTAGACATTTGCAGACATTGCTGAGGTCTCCTCTCAGCCTTCTCTCCTCCAGGCTAAACAGCCCCAGCTCTCCCAACCTTCCCTCAGAAGAGGGATGCTCCAGCCCCCCAGTCATCTTTGTTGCCCTCCACAGGACTCTCCCCAGTAGGTCCCTGTCTCTCCTGAACTGGGGAGCCCAGAACTGGGGACCACTGATGTGGTCTCACCAGAGCAGAATAGAGGGGGAGGAGGATCTCCAGGGCCATACTCTTCCTAATGCAGCCCAGGACACCACTGGGCACAGTGCTGGCTCATGGTTAACTCACTGTCTATTAGGACCCCAAGATCCTTCTCCTCAGGGCTGCTTTCTAGAACATCTACTCCCAACGTACACCGGTGCATGGAGGGGGCTGGGGGTGCACAATCAGGCAGGACAGGCTGAGAGAGTTGGGGCTGTTCAGCCTGGAGAAAAGAAGGTTCTAGGGAGACCTTAGAGAAGCCTCCCAGTGCTTGAAGGGGGTTATAAAAAAAGATGGAGAAAGGCTTTTTAACAAGTTCGGTAATGATACGAAAAAGGGAAAGAGTTCTAAACTGAAAAGAGGGAAGATTTGGATCATATACAAGGAAGAAGTGTTTTACAATGAGGGTAGTGAGACCCAGGAGCAGGTTGTCCAGAGTAGTTGCGGATGCTCCATCATTGGAAGTGCCTGGAGCTCGGAGGGCTTTGGAGCGACTGGGTCTGGTGGGAGGTGTCCCTGCCCAGGGCAGGGGGTTGGAACGAGATGATCTTCAAGGTCACTTCTAACCCAACCCAAACCATTCAAAGATTGTATGACTGGAGCCACATCATTCCCAAGCCGAGGACACACCGAAGCAGCAGCCGTGGTTGCAGCCTTGAGACCGTCGTGACCTCCGGTGTTGACAAATCACAGAATCACAGAATGCCAGGGCTTGGAAGGGACCTCAAAGATCATCTAGTCCAACCCCCTGCCAGAGCAGGATCACCTACAGCAGAGCGCACAGGAACGCGTCCAGGTGGGTTTTGAATGTCTCCAGAGAAGGAGACTCCACACCCTCCCTGGGCAGCCTGGGCCAGGGCTCTGTCACCCTCACAGAGAAAAAGTTTTTTCTCATATTTTTATGGAACCTCCTGTGTTCCAGCTTGTGCCCATTGCCCCTTGTCCTGTCACTGGCCATCACTGAGCAGAGCCTGGCTCTGTCCTCCTGACACTCCCCCTTGACATATTTATAAACATGAATGAGGTCACCCCTCAGCCTCCTCTTCTCCAAGCTAAAGAGCCCCAGCTCCCTCGGCCTTTCCTCACCAGGGAGATGTTCCACTCCCTCCATCATCCCTGGGGCTGCGCTGGACTCTCTCCAGCAGTTCCCTGTCCCTCTGGAGCTGAGGGGCCCAGAACTGGACACAAGATTCCAGATGTGGCCTCACCAGGGCAGAGCAGAGGGGCAGGAGGACCTCTCTCGACCTACTTGCTACTCCCCTTCTAATCTTGAGCTCAGGGGCTTTTGGGACATTTGGCCCCGCTCACAAGCTGTCCTTTCCTACACAAAAGCTGGTCAGAGCCAGCCAGAGACAGCAATATCACTCAATAGTGAAGAGCACCTAGCTTCCTTTCAGGCACTCAGGCTGGAGAAATAAAAAGGAATTAAGCAGACAACAGAGCTTTTTAAAAGCTGATCCATTCCTCACGAGGTCGTAGCGGGTTGGTGTTTTTAAGCCGTGCAGCGCTCAACCTTCCTCAAACAACTCGAGACGACACAGAAAACACAAGGCAGCCTGTGCCTCTTTGGGAGCACAGTGCGACATTTTTCCTAATCAAAATATTGTTTCTGAGCTGCCTTCATACCAATCAAGAGATATTTTCATTTTTTTCCCACTCAATCCTCCCCCCACTGCCACTGGGGTTCACGTTGGCATATGTTATTTCCACACAGGCAGAGAGTAATTATAGGAAAGCAATTGCTGGGATACATTTTTTAAATTCAGTAAAATATTCACGAACAATCTAATTTTTTCTTTTTTTTTCCCCCCATGACCAGTTGCTACATGCGATAAGCCTACGACTTCACCACGCCGTGGATGAGATGCCTTCTCCACCATGGCCTGGAGTCCAGACAGCAGACCTTGCCGAAACCAGCACCGTTTGAAAGCTGCAGTGAGCAACCACGATCACAGAATCACAGGATGTTGGGGGTTGGAAGGGACCTCTAGAGCTCACCCAGTGCCACCCCCTGCCAGAGCAGGGTCACCCAGGGCAGCCACACAGGAACGTGTCCAGGCGGGTTGGAAAGTCTCCAGAGCAGGAGACTCCACACCCTCTCTGGGCAGCCTGGGCCAGGGCTCCGGCACCCGCACAGCCAACAAGTTTCTCCTCACGTTGAGCTGGAACTTCCCATGTTCTAACTTAAACCCATTATTGCTTGTTCTGTTGCTGGGCACCACTGAGAAGAGATTGTCCCCTTCCCCTTGACCCCCACCCCTCAGATATTTCTCCACGTCAATCAGGTCCCCTCTCAGCCGTCTCCTCTCAAGGCTGAACAGCCCCAGGTCTCTCAGTCTCTCTTCACAGCAGAGATGTTCAGTCCCTTGATCCCCCTCATCGCTCTCCCTTGGACTCTCCCCGGTAGGTCCCTGTCTCTCGGGAACTGGGGAGCCCCAAACTGGACCCAGGACTCCAGGTGTGGTCTCCCCAGGGCAGAGCAGAGGGGCAGGAGAACCTCCCCAGCCCTGCTGGACACACTTTTCTTGATGCCCCCCAGGACCCCACTGGCCTCTTGGCCACAAGGGCCCGTTGCTGTCCCAGGGACAACTCCCTGCCCACTGGGACTCCAAGGTCTCTCTCCACGGGGCTGCTTCCCAGCAGGACGTCCCCTCATCTGTCCTGGTGCCTGGTGTTATTCCTCCCCAGATGCAGGACTCTGCACTTGTCCTTATTGAACTTCCTGAGGTTCCCCTTTGCTCAGCTCTCCAGCCTGGCCAGATCTCGTTGGGTGGCAGCACAGCCTGCCTGGGTGTCAGCCACCCCTCCCATCTTGAGAATGACCTTGAGAACAGAATTCTATGAGAAGCACCGGATGGTTTGGGTTGGAAGGGATCTTCAAGACCATCTCATTCCAACCCCCCTGCCATGGGCACGGACACCTCCCACCGGACCAGGTTGCTTTTTTGGCTAAAAGAAACACACCGTCGTCTTCTGAGCATCGAAGAACCTTTCACAAGCGCTTCACGCACTTATGGAAACCACCCAGGTAAGTCGCAGCTTTCTGCTTTTATAAAAGATTAACGGATTAGGAACCGACATGAAAGACCACTCGCTGAATGTGTCGAAAGTATTTCATCCCTAATCGCCGGATTTGGACCACAAGCTCCTCCCTACTGTGAAAACGAAAATTTAATCTTTCAGATTCAGTTAAGTCAAATGGAGAAACTATTTATCCATGCAGAAGTTCAGTGAAAACACTTATAAGTTGTGTTAAGAAACAAAAAAGGAGAATTGTTGTTGAATCGAGGTACGTGCACATGGTGGCCATCACCGCCAGACCCTCAGGTGACCATCGTGGGGGACATTTTTTAACGAGAAACTGAAGTTCAGTTCCTGTAAACACCTGAAATCAAAATTAGGAGGGTATCTAGGGTTTAAAAAAAAAAAAGATTTCAAAATATTCAATGTGTAAAACTGGCTTGGGTGAATGTTGCCCTAATCAGGCATAAAACTTTAGTTCTTATCTTTCCTTGGGCTTGCACCACCGCTGCCCATCACGTGTCCTGTCATAAAAGGATTCCACTGCAAGAAACGCCAAGGTAAAGAGAAAGAATGACTTAAAAATCCAAATAAAGCTCTTTTTTTTTTTTTCTTTTTCCCTTTTTTCTTTTTTTTTTACTGTGTAATTGCGAATAACAAACATATCTGTGGTTTACAGAGGAGGCAATAAATTAAAGCTGCAGTCACAAATCAGACCAAAAAAAGATACTTAAGTCATCCAATCCACCACCCCATGATGGCTGCGGCCCCAGGGGATGTTTCCCCGTTTTGTGAAAGACTTGGAGTCCCCAACTGAGGAAGTTCGACACGAAGAACATTCTCAGAAGTTTGGTTGTTTTGGGCTTTTTTTTTTTCTCTTTCTTTACAAAATTAAACCAATCCTCTGGTGCTTCCTGAGCATTGGCTGCGGCAAAAGCAAATGGTCTCCAGCGAAAGAGCTTTTTTAGTTGTGAAGTCAGCACATCATCATTCCAAAAAAAAAAAAAAAAAGGAAAAAGAAGTTGGATCCTCGGCAAAATGGTTGAGTGGTTTTTTTTCCAGAAAAAAACAACTGGCACTTAATATCTTTTTGAAGTTTAAATTGGTGCAAAAAGGTGCATCTCAACCCGTTAGGAAGCATTTTAACTCCTCCTCCGACAAAGGCGACGGCAGAACGGTCCCGTGAGATCCAACAGCAGGACCTGATCTTGGAGATCTCTGTAACTCTCCTCACCTTCCGCTACTCTCACTAGGAATTGCAAAATTTTAATAGAAAAAAAGCCAATTTGTCATATTGTTTTTCATTTTTCGAGTGACACTTGGGGTACACGGGGTGCTCCTTCCATAATTTTGGTGAGCAAAAGGCTTTTGGTGTTGTGGCAGGTTTTTTTTTTTTTAATTTTTGTTATTTTATGATATTTCCAGTTTGGTATTTTGTAGAAAGGTGGCATGCAGGCACATCCCACCTCAGGGAAGTTAGTGAGAAAGATAAAAGCTCGATAACCACACGCCCACGGGACTCCACACTGGTTTCCACTGCATTTCCAGAACACATTCTGGAAAAAAAAGAGAAATTTAGGGTGAATTAAAGACATTATGGCTGAGGTGAGCTTCCCTGAACACTGGAAATAGTTTCTCTCCCTCAGCTGACGTCGACCTGAAGGGAGGTTGCAGTGAGGTGGGGGGTCGGTCTCTTCCCCACAGAAGAAGACAAGAGGCCTCAAGTTGCACCAGGGGAGGTTTTGGTTGGATTTTAGGAAAAACTTCTTTACGGAAAGTGCGGTGAAACCCTGGCACAGGTTGCCCAGGGAGGTGGTGGAGTCACCATCTCTGGAGGTGTTTAAAAACTACGTAGATGAGGTGCTCAGAGATGTGGTTCAGTGGGCGTGGTGGGGTTGGGTTGACGGTTGGGTAGAGGTCTCTTCCGACCTGAACGATTCTATGATTCTACAAAGCCCACACAGCCAGCGTTTGGTTTCAAAGTCACAGAACCACAGAATTATTGAGGCTGGACAAGACCTCTGGGACCACCAAGCCCAGCCCATGACCCAACCCCACCACACGGGCCAGACCAGGGCACCAAGTGCCACATCCAGCCTCTCCTTGAACCCCCCCCCAGGGACGGTGACTCCCCCCTTCCCCGGGCAGAGCATCCCAGTGCCTGAGCACCCTCTCCGTGAGGAAGGGCTTCCACTAAAGACCCTCAGGACTTTCCAACAAGGCATAAGCAGGAGAAAAACTTAAGGAAATGAGCTTTTCTGTGGGTAAATCCAAGGCTTGAGCCGTGGCCATCTCCCCACCCCACCGACTCGACAGCAGGACACCAGCGCGAATAATTTGTGTTACTCACTCCCCGCCGAACGGCAGCGTTGGAGAGTCTAAATTAAGAACACGAGAACGATTAGCATTACCATTAACCTCAGCCCCACCCTAACTGCACTCCATAAAAGCCCACGCAACAATTACAGAGATAACATTGTGTGTCAGAAATATCACACACAGGAATACAGCAGTCGCAGCATTTGTTTCCTGACCCGGGAAAGCTGCTCTACTTGTGGTGTATTGTGCTCACAGAGGCTTTAGATCTGGAAGCTGGTTGCCAAAAGCCCTCGTTGGCCGTAATTTTCCCCATCAGGCTCTTAAAACTCTTCGGGTTCCCAATCGACGACCGCACCAAAGCGAGTTCTGCACTGGGCGGTTCAGCAGGAATTTCACAGGTGGAAACAAATCAAGATCATCTCCAGGATAGAAAAGTTGGATGTGGAGATGTCAACCTAGTAGAGCAGAATCTGCGCGTTTGGAATTCTTTTTAATGCCCATTTCACAGCTGAGGGCATCTAAACTAAAACCAGCTTCGCTCTTGGAGGCCCTGCAGCCAAGTCAGGAGGACAGATATTCAGGAGATCATTTTGGTTTTAAGTAATTCAGCTCTCAGGTCACACGTAATTTGGAGGTTTGCCATTTCGAACCTGGACAGTCTCCAGGGGCGGGTGTGAAATTACTCCAATTTCCAGAAACCACCACGCCCTCTCGGACAAGTGCTCCATCCACCGCGTTTTCCTCTCCTGGTGAAAGCCACCCTTGCAAGCAAAATTCTCCCAAATATTCCCCCACCCCTTTCTAGAAAACGAATTTAAACTGCCCAGATGACAAATTTGAGGAGTGTGATCCCTCCCTTCCAGTAACGACGCAGTACCTGAGAAAATCGATGGGTTTTGAAGTCCTGTCTGTGTTTTTTCGTCTCAGTGAAACCTTCTCCATTCAACATTTCCAGGGAACAATCCCAGCTTTTATGCTTTTCGTAGAACCGTAAAGGTTGGAGAAGACCTCTAAGATCATCACATCCAACCGACAACCCAACACCACCATGACCACTAAACCATGTCCCGAAGTGCCACGTCTACACGGTTTTTAAACAATTCCAAGGATGGCAACTCCAGTCCTGTCCTGGGCAGCCTGTGCCGGCGCTTCACCACTCTTCCAGTAAAGAAACTTCTCCTAATATCCAATCCGCCAAGCGTAGAGGAGGTTAAAAGCGACACCTCCACTCATATTGATATTTTCCAACTAAAATTAACCAGTGACAGTGACCCAAACGGACAGTGCTGGAGAAGGGGTTCGCCAAAAAGCAAACACCAACGGTTTTGATGTGCCTCAAGCGGTATCGTAAGCTGTCAGCAGCTCACTTTTATCCCTGTGACAACTTGCTGGCTTAGGTCCCTTCTCTGTTTGATCTTTCCTGGGAAGAACAACCGTTTCCACATCAGCCTCTCTTCTCTCTTTACTTTAGACCTTTCATAAATTATACAGAGGATTTCATTTTTTGGGGCTATTTCACTCAAAGTCATCAAACTGAGCTTTTTCTCCCGCCGCCGGCTGTTGTGCTCTAGCTGGCCGCTCGCCGAGGACCCCGACAAGACGACCAGCTCCCCAGAAACATTCCACGGGCGAAGCTGAACGCCGGCCAGCCTCCGACAGCCGAGACCTCCCTCATTAGGATGCTGAGCTACATTAGTTCTGCTGCTTACGGACCTAAAAGCATTAAAGCGGGGCCGAATCTTTGATTTCACGGTTTGCAACGTGACGCGTTTGATACTCGCAGGTCTCCGGGCATGAGGAGGAGGCTGATGGCATTTAAGCAGGGTTGTAGATGTGCGAGGTGCTGCGGGTAAAGCTGCTGTGTCTGTAAAAAGAGGCAGCTCGTGCCTCCCAGGGGAGAGAGATACAGTTATCCGTACCTACAACACGGCAATGAGGTGAAGTGACTGCCTGGTATCGCACGTGAAGCTTTGGTGATGCCACGACCTTGAAACGATGAGTTGGTACCACCCGAAAAACCAAATACGGGTTTCCCTCAGAAGCAAATCGACCCTGCAGGGATTGCATCGAGCCCGGGAAGTCTTTCGATCTCTCCACTCGATCTCCCTGCGACTCAGTTTTCACAGAACTTGCGAGATTTGAAGAGTCTGAAGTTTCTCAACAGCGGTTGAAATCGCTCCCTGGTTCGAAAGGCTCCCTGGGATGGAGGGGCTGATAAATGCAGACTGTGTCTTGTTACTGCTCTCCTACCTTTAGGAAATTAGGAACACAACACTTCCTCACTGTTAATATGAAAACTACGACATCGTCATCGTTACAGTTGTGCCCGTGCCTACCACACAGTTGCATTTTACCTTATTTTTGCACTAAGAACTCTTTGTCCCCATTGAAAAGAACATTCCCCAGTGAATAGGAGCAAAAAAAAAACCACAGGAGCCCTGATGATCAGATCAGAGTAACATAAACCAACCAAGGCTGGGGAACACTTCCTCGTATTTGAAGCTCAAGCAAAAAAGTGTTGAGATGAGCGAAAGGCTCCTGCGTCCTCAAACGAGGACTTGCAGTAGGATTCTTCAACGCCGAGGCAGCATTATGGCTTTAGAGGCTTTAGAGGCATCGCGCAGATTAATCAAACAGAATCATGATCTCACAGTGAAGCGCTGAGCTGGAATTAAAGAGATTAATGTTTGGGTCTCAGCTCTAGAAGTTCTCGCCCTTGGGGAAGTCGTATCAAGCCCCGCGTCTCGCTTCTTCTTTCCACCAAACCTCCTTTGAATTACTGATTGCAGAACCTGAGCGGAGGTGCCAGGGGGAAAGATCATTCCAAAGACTTCGGTTTATTATTATTATTTTTTCCTTAATACCCGCTATGAGGCACGGGCTTGTTTTATTCATGATTCTTTGAATCACAGAATCACAGAATGTTAGAGGTTGGAAGGGACCTCAAATATCATCCAGTCCAACCCCCTGCCAGAGCAGGATCACCTACAGCAGAGCGCACAGGAACGTGTCCAGGCGGGGTTTGAATGTCTCCAGAGCAGGAGACTCCACACCCTCCCTGGGCAGCCTGGGCCAGGGCTCTGGCACCCTCACTGGGAAAAAGTTTTTCCTCATATTTTTATGGAACCTCCTATGTTCCAGCTTGTACCCATTGCCCCTTGTCCTGTCAGTGGACATCCCTGAGCAGAGCCTGGTTCCATCCTCCTGACACTCCCCCTTGACATATTTATAAACATGAATGAGGTCACCCCTCAGCCTCCTCTTCTCCAACCTAAAGAGACCCAGCTCCTCCAGCCTTTCCTCATCAGGGAGATGTTCCATCCCTTCATCATCCCTGGGGCTGTGCTGGACTCTCTCCAGCAGTTCCCTGTCTTTCTTGAGCTGAGGGGCCCAGAACTGGACACAATATTCCAGATGTGGCCTCCCCAGGGCAGAGCAGAGGGGCAGGAGGACCTCTCTGACCTACTTGCTACTCCCCTTCTAACACAGCCCAGGATGCCCTTGGCCTTCTTGCCCACGAGGGCACACTGCTGGCTCATGATCATCCTGCTGCCCACTAGAACCCCAAGACTTCCATCTTGAGGGAATAAAAACAAGCACGTGTTACCTTTTTCATAATACCATGTGCTTCTGGTGGCGAAGTGCGACTCTGAACAAACACTCACACGAACGCACCCAAAACCGTGCAGTGCCATTTCCCGTAGCAACACGGTACTTCGTTACGACGTGTTTCTAGCCCCAAAAGGTTAGGTCAGGCAAAATTTTGAAGTCAGTGGAGCCCTTCTTGGCCTAAAATCAAAGAGCAAGAAATACTGTCCCATGCAGTTCTGTGTATTTTGTGATCTCCCATTTTTTAAGATGTTGGTTGTTCTAGAGACCTTCAAGATCATCGAGCAAGGCTCTCCCTTTCGTTTCTCAAACTCACATCATAGGAAAGCAAACATTTAACCATCATCATGGATTTCTAATTCTATCCCTTCGCCCCAGCTCACTTGCGAACCTCCAAGTGTCCAAAATCTGGCACTTGTAAGAGTTTGGCCATATCCCAGTTCCTTTGTAAATCAAAGAGGTGTTCGAGACTTCTCAGAACGTGGCTTTTTTTCTGCAGGCTCTTTGGAAAAGTTCATTAAGTTCAAAGCCAGGCTAGCAAGCTCCCCGCTGCCCAAAACGCCAAATGCAGACCAGGTTTTGGCGAGGATGAAAAGAGAGGGGAAAGTACGTGGGTGGAAGAAGAACAACGAAATTCAGTCACATGTCAAAATGCCTTTTTTTTTTTTCCCGTTGTTTTTTTTTAATCCAAAGCCAAACCTTACACTGAATCCCAAGTTGTGCTGCTCAGTTTAAAGAGCAAGGGGAGGCTTTCTCCCCCAGGAAAGGATACACAGAGCATGCAGCCAAGTCACACACAGAAGAACTTGCAGTGAGAAGAGAATTGTCTTTCATAGAATCATAGAAGAGCTTTTGGTTGGAAGAGACCTTCAAGATCATCGAGTCCAACCTTCTCCCAGCCCTACCAACACCACTAAACCCTGTCCTTGAAGGCAACATCCACCCTTCTCTTAAACACCTCCAGGGATGGTGCCTCAAACCCCTCCCTGGGCAGCCTGTTCCAGTGCCTGACAACCCTCTCAGTAAAGAAATTCTTCCTGATATTCAACCTGAACCTCCCCTGGAGCAACTCCAGGCCATCTCCCCTCATCCTGTCACTCGCCACTAGGGAGAACAGATCAACCTCTTTCCCTCTACAACCTCCTTTCAAGTAGCTGTAGAGAGCGATGAGGTCTCCCGTCCCTTCGGTGGTGCCATCTGTGTCACCCACAACCCAAAAGCCGTCATCACCTGACACTGGCAAGAGGGGACAGTCACAACCGAGACGCTAATGACCACAGCAACCAAACCTTCCCCTCCCACGCCCAGCCTGAAATTGCACCGGGAGGCCTCAGAAATCCCACAAGATCTCAACCAACCTCCAGCTGCCTTGGAAGCGTAATTACCTTCAATTGCCGTTTGATTTTATCTCCGTTTTCTCAGGTTCTAGGCTATCTGGGAAAGCACTCCCCGTACGTACGCGCGGGTATACACGCCGGTGCGTGCAGCCACTTGTCTGGAGTTACCAACTTCCCAACGGACCCGTTTTTCTCAGGGCCTCCTCGGAGAATAAAACTTAGGGAGGAAGCTGAACCTTTGGGAAATTCTCCTCTACGGTCGCCGATGAAAGATCTCTGCTCCCACCGCACCTCGCTGATACGGACGAGCTCAAGCCAAGGGAGGATTCAAGCTTGGTTTGGCTCTGCTTGTCACCTTCCCTGAAGGTATTTAACACGGTGCTCGGGGACATGGCTTAGTGGTGGACCTGGCAATGCCGGGTGAATGGATGGACTTGAGGATCTCAAAGGTATTTTCCATCTTTAATGATTCTGCAGTTCTATGCCAGGCTCAGCTCTCTGCTTCCTTCAATCTTTTCTGACAAATTGCTCTCACAGGGATTTAAAAAAAAAAAAAAAAAAAAAAAGATGCTGACCTGGACCTTGCAGTGAGGAAAAGATTTTCCTTCCTTCTCCACATAAATTCTAAAGTTTCCTGAAAAACAGGACAGGATTCAGAGAAAGCAATGGGAAACGCACGCAGAAAAAAAGACGGAGGAAAGTCTGACCCAGGCTAAAGATTAATTGTCACTCGGGGCTACATCCGCAGCTCCGTTCCGTTCCTTTTGCCATTTATCCTTCCAAAGTTCCCTGGCAGCAGCTGGGGCAGCAGCAGAACCCAAATCTCCAAATGTGGCTGTCACCTCCGTGATCATACGCCCCAAGATGTGAGCACCCAACTCACTTTCCTGCAGCAAGATAGTTCCCCCCTCCTCCCTCCACGTCTTGCTGCACGTTGCGAGCCTCTAAATCTTAACCTGACGGAGAACTGAGAATATTTTGGGGGAATTTAAAGGCAAATAATAACGAGACGTGTTACTCCCACTTACAGATCCCCATTGAAGAAATCGCTGCTGGATCTAGTCAGAAGCTACATATCTATCCCCTCCCTTCTGCCCAAAAATGAGATTTACCAGAAAAAAAAACAGGTTTGAGTCGACTGAGGGTCTTGGAGAGTCACAGGTGACCCACGTTGCCACTCCTTATGGACCAAGAGGCAACACGAGCAGCAAGACTACACGTCAGGGCGGGCAAATATGGAAGAAGAACGTCAGCTTTAAGCAAAATTAATGACTCTGCAGGGTAGGTTCAGCACTAGTTTGATTAAGAAAAATAGAGCGGGTGTAGCAAACAGGTTGGAGGATTCCATCCAAAAAAATGAGAGAGTTGTTTCGCTCCCAACAGACTTTCCCATTCAGTTGGAAAATTCAGCTTGCTCCAAAGTCAGCCCAGGCAGGGGTTCACCCGTGCACCCGAATGAGAAAGGCCAAGAAGGAGGCATCCAAACGCGCCAAAACCTCTGCGGTTTTATCATCCAGAGTTCAAATCACAGTATCACAGTATCGCAGTGTGCTAGGGATTGGAAGGGACCTCAAAAGATCATCTAGTCCAACCTCCCTGCCAGAGCAGGAACACTCAGATGATGTCACACAGGAACACGTCCAGGTGGGTTTTGAATGTCTCCAGAGAAGGAGACTCCACAACCTCCCTGGGCAGCCTGGGCCAGGGCTCCGTCACCCTCACTGAGAAGAAGTTTCTTCCCAAATTTAAGTGGAACCTCTTATGTTCCAGCTTGGTTCCACTACCCCTTGTCCTATCATTGTTTGCCACTGAGCAGAGCCTGGCTCTGTCCTCCTGACACTCACCCTTGACATATTTATAAACATTAATGAGGTCACCCCTCAGCCTCCTCTTCTCCAAGCTAAAGAGCCCCAGCTCCCTCAGCCTTTCCTCATAAGGGAGATGCTCCACTCCCTCCATCATCCCAGTTGCCCTGTGCTGGACTCTCTCCAGCAGTTCCCTGTCCTTCTTGAGCTGAGGGGCCCAGAACTGGACACAATATTCCAGATGCAATCGAGACCTTCCGTCCTGCTGTTCGCAGCAGAATTTCCAAGAAACGCCGCTTTGGCAGGAATCCCCAAACCGCAGCTTCTGACCCGCCAGTGGGAGCGGAGCCGTGGGGTTCGAAAGCTGCATTTCCTACAAAGTTACCCCACTGTGTCACGTCCTTCACTGCAAGCTCAGCACTGAGAGATCTCAACTTTTTTGAACAACGCCCTCGTTCCTACCAGCACAATGGGACCATGAAAATAATTATGGTGGAAAAACACGGTCAGACCCAAGAGCGGTGCGGTGAAATGTCTTACCCAGCAGGGTGAGCTGGGACAGACACCAAAGCCCTGGGAGATCAGGTAGTAACGAGTCAGGGCCATCGTCCCTGGCTAGGAAACCAGAGAATCACAGAATGTCTTGGGCTGGAAGGGACCTTGAAAGGTCATCTAGTCCAAACGCAGGAGTTAGGGTCAGGTTGGGTGGGGCTCTGAGCAGCCTGATGTAGTCAAATTGTCCCTGTTCGCTGCAGGGAGATGGACTGGATGACCTTCAAAGGTCCCTGCCAACCCAAACTTTTCTGTGACTCTGCCACTCGTGCTCTTTGGGAGGGGCGGCAACTGCTTGCTCGTGGGTCTGTTCCTACCTCCCACCCTTCTCCTTCCTCTCCTCCAGTAACTCAGAGCTTTCATTTCAGCCAGTTTCGATTTGAGACCACCACAACCTCCACCCAGAGGTGCCACCAGACCTGGGAGCACGACGACGCTGGGGATCCCAAGATTTCCAGTTACCCAAACGGAGCCTTTTAGGACGTAATCCAAGTTTTGGATTCCAACTTTGAAGTCTTCTCACCTGCGTTCTGCAAACGCAAGCTCCCCGGTCTGTCAGCTTTACACCCCGTGCTATGTCTGAGCCAGAATAAACGTGTGACGTTGCTGAAAACGGTTGACAAAAAGAGGACGGTAACTTGTGACAAGTGAATGTGACTGGTGAAAACAAAGCCCAGAAACTGAGCGATACATCTGAGTGGACGGCTTTGTATAGACTTCGTGCAGCAGTTTTCTCCCACGTAATCCAAAGCCTGAATGCTTTGGACCTGTGACATGAATCAGTAAGTGACGGATAATGAAACACTTTAAAAAGCAACCCATACAAACATGAAAGGGTGCTCAAGCCCTTCCAGCTAAGAGCAGCTATTTCACAAGCCCAGTTTCAGAGGGAGAAACCACTCAACCCAAAACACTTTTCCAGTAGCCCACAAGCGTCAAGGGGCTCACACTGTGACCGCAGCGTCCAGCTGAACCCCTTGCCGAGCAGCCCACACCACCTGCAGCAGCAGAACAAGCCAGAGAATCATCAAATGGTTTGGGTTGGAAGGGACCTTAAAGATCATCTTGTTCCACCCCCCTGCCCTGGGCAGGGACCCCTCCCACCAGCCCAGGTTGCTCCAAGCCCCGTCCAACCTGGCCTTGGGCACTGCCAGGGAGGGGCTGCCACAGCTGCTCTGGGCAACCTGGGCCAGGGTCTCACCAGCCTCATGGTGAAGAATTTCTGCCTTATAACTAATTTAAATCTCCCCTCTTTCAGTTTGAACCCATTACTCCTTGTCCTGTCACTTCACTCCCTGACCACGAGCCTCTCCTCATCTCTCCTGTGTCCCCCTTTAAGCCTGGGGAGCCCACTGTAAGGTCTCCCCTTTCGGAGCCTTCTCTTCTCCAGGCTGGACAGCCCCAGCTCTCTCAGCCTGTCCTCACAGGGGAGACGCTCCAACCCCTGAGCATCTTTGAGGCCTCCTCTGGACCTGCACCAACAGCTCCATCTCTTTCCTGCACCAACCTGGACACAGAACTGCAGGTGGGGTCTCAGAAGAGCGGAGCAGAGGGGCAGAAGCCCCTCCCTTGACCTGCTGGCCACGCTGCTTTTGATGCAGCCCACGATTTGCTTTCTAGCTGTGGACCTCGCTGTCTTATTCCAAAAGGACTTCGCTGCGGACGGAAAGTGTCGTTGGACTATTTCTGACAAGAGCCACATCACCCGGCTTCATCGCGCAAGACAAACCCCTCTCCCGTGAGCAGCTGCGCTGGGACCATCAGCCCGTGGCTGCTCCTCTTGATGTTGAGTTTGGGCACATCCCGCCGATCCGAGCAGCTTTAGGATCCCAGCAGGTCACTGAATTCCTGATTCCAACCCCAGAGAGCTCAGAAGCCTCAATAGACAAATCCAGACTACAGGCTTTTTAAGAAAGCTACTGCCCAAGGGCAGGTACCATCTTCGTCCCACATGTTCACTGGATTATGTTAGAACCTGCGCTATTTGGGCAGATACTTGAACACATTATCAGTCTCCTGCATCTCTAAAAAGGTTTTTCTTACACAAGCAAAAATGGGATAATACATGGAGTTCAGGTTATTAATATTTACGGGGTGCGTCACCCCGTAAGTCAAATTTATTCTGTATCTCTGACTTCAGTTTCATTGAATTTAATCCTTACGCTTGGAGAAAGCAAGCACCAAAGATAAAGCCCTTCTTCCAGGAAGAGTTGGCCACTTCTTAGGTAATTAGTGGGATTAATTCAGCTGTTGACCTCCGTAAGAGTTCTCCCCAAACCAAGAAGCGAGCCAAGGAGACCAGAAAACTGCACACGGTAAAACACAACGCGAAATTCGGTTTAAGTACACACGTACGCATAAGAGCAGATCTGAAGCACGTCGCTAAGTATCACACAAATTCAAAGGGAGGCATTTAGGCAGCCAATAAAAGTTGGGATGGACTCCGGTTTGACAGGGAGGGATCACACCAGGTTTGCAAAGAGTTCACAGGATTTTTATATGAAACCATAAATCGGCCGAGTTTGTGAAGCGCGCAGCGTCGGCGGGACCCCGCGCACGAGCTTTAAGGAAATACCAAGCCACAAATCCTAATTTCATCCCCAGACAGGGTGAATATGTAGAAGTCTCAGCAACGAGCAGTGCTTTAAACAAAAAAAAAGATAAAAATCGATTTATAATAGTTTATAAAAATCACGGGGCTTTACACACCCATCTCAGCTTTCTGCTCCAGCAATACCACCACCATATCCTTTTCGGTTGGAATGAATCTTCTGAAACACTGAACAAGAAATCTGAGGCTAAGATTTTTATGTTTTAAAAAATCATCTTCCAGATTAGACCATGGGAAGACCAAAACAACTGCCCACAAGCTCCCTGCTGGATGGTGTTTTTTAATTCACTGATGTCCTGAGCAACATTCCTTCTTATTCCATAACCTTCCTCTCCTCAAACTGACTCCGAGTTTTTTCTTTCCCCCTCCATAATAAATCGCTCATGCCTGAATTACGTGCCCATCTGTGCCAAGGTAACAGCAGAGGTCAGCGTATTTCAACCTAATACTACTTTGTGCAACCAAGAAAGAAAAAAAAAAAGCCTCGAGAAAAGCCCTCTTCGAAATCGGGCAAAGATTGATACCCAAGCTCTCTGTGCCTCACGACGCAAACGAGAAGTTTCCAAAAGGAAAGATTCTTCCAAGGAAACAAAGACAAAATACTGGATTCATGAAAGCTTGCGTCAAAACCGAGGCAAACTCCCAGTCTAAGAAGACCGGGCTCGTTAAGATCAAACCGGGGTTCACCACGTGGATGTTCTAAAACCGAGGAAAACTCAGCATCTCCCAAAGCCGACGTTCTCCTGCACAGGCAGTACCAGCTTCAAACCCCAAACACCTCATTTACGGCTCTGCTGTACCTTAAAAGGGATGCTCATCCAACTCGTCGCCTCCCCGACGCGAAAAAGCTTTTTTTCCCGACGAATATCGAAGCGGGAGGACGACGGGCAGCACGTAACCGATCCTTACGAAGGCCGACAATTGCTCTCGATGCGCCCTGCAAGAGAGAAACACCCAGTTAAGGGCTCGTGCCAAGACGAGGGAGTCGTTTCACACGGATCGGCCGGATTGAGCAAACACCCTTTTTACCGCCCCAACTGCTGGCGTTTCCTTGCGGCTGCCTGGGACTGCCCCACAGGAATGAGATCGTTCCAGCTGCGAACGTAGTCTCCATCTAAAATAAGCTTATAGAGGTTTGGTTGCACAGGTTGCTCAGAGAGGGGGTGGCAGCCCCATCCCTGGAAGTTGTTAAGGCCAGGCTGGATGGGGCTCTGGGCAGCCTGGTCTAGTGGGGAATGTCCCTGCCCATGGCAGGGGGTTGGAACTAGATGGTCTTTAAGGTCCTTTCCAATCCTGACAGTTCAATGATTCTATGATTCTAAATATTACAAGCGCGGCTGGAGACACACCAGCCCGCAGAAGGCACGGAGATGGTCGAGAAGAAAACTGAGGTCCATAGCTCAGGAACCCAAGGCTACAGTCTGCCAATACACCAGAAGCCTACTGAACGACAAAGAATTAGTCTCAAACTGTTCCATTCTGCAGAGAAGACAAGGAACACGCGTTGCTCGGCCTGAAGCTGGGAAGATCATCATTTGGGACAGACTTTACATCCAAATCTACACCACTGCCTTAAAAACACCTTTATTTTCTCTTTTCCAGAGGAGACAAGGCTTGTGGGCCGGAGCGGGGGCACTTGTTAGGGCAGTCAGCACCGGTGGAGAAAGGGGAGAAACCTTTCAAGGGCACAAACCCTCCTGGAGGCTCGACACGGGGGAAGGTGCCTTCAAAGCCACGCTCTGCTCATGAAAATAGCTCCGAGGTGGAATTAGCCATGTATCAGGCAGGCCATCTGGAGGAGAGGTGGCTCTTCTGGAGTTGTGGGTATGTCAGCAAGAAGCAGAGGAAAACAATAACTATTTCGTCAAGCCGGGGGAGAGGCGAGTGAATTATTCCCTTGGCAACCAGCTTCACGGGACCTGCTTCTTTTCTAAATTATCCAGTTCCGTACGTTCAGTTTCTTGGTTACTTTCCGCAGGACTCCTTCCAGTTTTAGATTTCATTCGCAGCCAAAGCTCACCCCGCTTTCCACATGCCACATAAACAGGTAAGATGCATTTTTACAGGGTAAGGCAAGTCTCAAATACCTAAAACCTACTGAAGCCATTAGAAAAATGGCAAAATTCAATGTCCTCCTCAATGGCAGCAAGGGAAAAGCTGATGCTCTTTGTTATAAAGCTTTATTAGAGCGTGAAAGCCCCCTCACCTAAAGAGAAAGCTGCTGTGCACGGCACCCGAACCACCTGCCAGCACCCAGGCTGCAAAGGCGGCAGCAGAACCGACGTACAAGAGCTCCAGCAGCAGCTCCCAGGTTGGGGTTGACCTCCAGGCATCTTGGTGTAGCTGATGGAGGCTGCCAGGCTGCAGAGCACCAACAGAAGAACCGATATCCCCGCCCCAACTCGAATTTGAGCACAGCTTCGGTATTTGCATTTTGGAGCAAGTCCAGAGGAGGTCACAAAGATGCTCAGGGGTTGGAGCGTCTCCCCTGCGAGGAACGCTGAGAGAGCTGGGGCTGTTCAGGCTGGAGAAGAGAAGGTTCCTAAAGGGGAGACCTTAGAGCGGCCTCCCCGGGCTTAAAGGGGACACAGGAGAGATGGGGAGGGGCTCTTCATCAGTAGTAGCGGTAGGACAAGGGGTAATGGGTTCAAACCAAAAGAGGAGAGATTTACATTAGTTATAAGGCAGAAATTCTTCACCATGAGGGTGGTGAGACCCTGGCCCAGGTTGCCCAGAGCAGCTGTGGCAGCCCCTCCCTGGCAGTGCCCAAGGCCGGGTTGGACGGGGCTTGGAGCAACCTGGGCTGGTGGGAGGGGTCCCTGCCAGGGCAGGGGGCTGGAACGAGATGATTTTCAAGGCCCCTTCCAACCCAAACCATTCAATGATTCTACAATTTGCTAAAAAGGACAATTGATTTATTTATTTTAAGTTGCTGAAGACACAAGGAAGAGGCAGCCGAGCATCTTCTCCCTCACGGCGCGGCGACGCTCGCCGGCCGCCCACCCCGGCGCTTTGCATTCCCCAACAGATAACCCGGGCTGGCTCACGGCAACGCGGAGTCGCAACCCGGCTTCGGAGCCAAACAGGCTCCCTCTAATTATCCCTCGGCCTGACGACACCTGGAACAGGGACACGTCAGAGGCTCCAAACGAGGGAGTGTGAAAACGAAGGCGTCTCCTTTCCCCGCTCACACCGCAGCTCCCAAGCGCACGGGGACACGCTCCCGCCTGAGCCATTCCCAGCGACGTTTCGCAGCCCGGCAGCAACCACGGATAATTCCCACGCGAGCGATTTAATTTTTTTCAGAGAAATATCTAAAACGAGAGGAGAGCAAGAGCAACTTTGGGATTGCAAGGAGCAACGGGGTGATGAGGAGGATCAGTCGCATCTAGGGAACCTTATTAGAAGTAATTTATATGCAAGCGAAACAAATATCCCCCGCTTTTCCAGGAAAACGCCAAATTCCGTCGTGATTTCCACGCTCTGCAATCTCATTGACTTCAGAGGGATCGCCCGCGGTCTGAGTCCCCAGACTAATCCCTCTGGCGTCCGTCCTCCTTTCAAAAAACCCATCACCCACCTCGAGCAGGAGCCCACAAGCCACGGCTCAGCCCCGCGGGGACGCTTCCCCTCGTCCGATTCAAGCTCAGGGGAAGGGTGGAAAGAAAAATGGGTCAACGGTAACACCGGCAAGAGAAAACGGCCACCCTCCTTCCACCTAATTATCTCCAAAAGCCGCTCCGATCCGAGGGCATCGAGCATTTTTGTTAGGAAGGGCAGGGATAAATGAACTCTGGCTCTAATCTTTCCGTCGTCGTCGTTTCAGTTCTTCCAGCTTCCTCCGATTTCGGCGTTTCCTCGCGCTAAAAGAGGAGCCCGGGGTCTGCCCCTTCCCTCCGAGGCATCCTTCCCCCAACCGAGCTCTTAAAAATGACACGACCCGCTTCTCCTTTTATCCACGTCGGCACAAAAGGCAACCGCTGAGCCCGCTCTCCGCTTTAACCGCGGAGGCTGAGGAAGGTTTAATGGCCCAGCGAACACCAAGGGCTTCACCTACAGCCCATTTCAAAGCCTGATCAAATACAATAACGCAGGGAAGCGTCGGACACTTCCCCGGGCTCCTGCGGGACGGGATGCACGCGGCTGCTCTATATTCAGACAAGAAAGGGGGGTAAATTATAGGAAAAGAAGGATTAGTTATAGGGACATGGATGTTTTCCCTGTTCCCATCTCAATTTCTTCTTCCCAGAAGGACAGGACCATGCACCAGCTTGCATATAATGTAGAAATGCAGGTGGCTTCTGCCTCCACGATGCAATAAAGGAGTTATTTCTAACAGGAATATCGCACGGCAGTAGCAGAGCGTGTGGAAGAAGGTGAAAAAAAGGGTCATTTACTTGCAGAGCGGGGTACGGGGCAAAAAGACCTGAACGCCTGAGGCCAGAAACGCCAAAGGTTTTAGAAAGAAGCGTCATTTAACAAAAAGAAATGAGGGAAGCGGGATCAATATTTAAAAGCAGTCTGTGTATCACACCACGCAGAGGGTTGTCAAGTGGCTGAACTCTTCGTACGCGTCTGCCCAGGCAAGTGCTGACTTGTGGCAGATTCAGGGAGAAAAACAATCTTCAGGCAGATAAACCACTTCCTCAGGTCTGAAACAGAAGATATATTCCCCCTCCTCAATTACAGCTGCGGGTGCATTATTCAGTATTGCCTTCCCTTGCAAGCCTGGCTTATTTCTAGACACTCGTATCTCCAATGTGGTATTTTAAACGAGTCGTTTCGACACATTAAAGCTGAGCAGTTACGTTTTTATTGCGCTATTACACCCCGCCGTGACGAGCTTCCCCAAAGACCCGCTGCTAAATCACAGCCCAATTACGGGTCGGTAAATAAACTCGCATGAGCAGCAGATAAAAAAAAAACCAAACCACAAAACAAACCCAAAAGAACAGCCCACCAACAACAAAAAACCCAAAAAGAAACAAACAAAAAAACCCCAGAAAAAGTCACGAGGGCTTCAGAAGGGGATCTCACCCCAACGTGGGGTTGTACCGTGGTCCATCCAGCTATTCAGCACGTGAGTTCCCGAAGCCAGACCCGTTCCATCGTTTTCTGGATCATATTCATAGAATCCTAGAATGGCCCAGGCTGGAAGGGACCTCAGAGATCATCTCATCCAACCTCCCTGTCACGGGCAGGGACGCCTCTCAACTAGATCAGGCTACTCAAGGCTCTGTCCAACCTGGCCTTGAACACCTCCAGGGAGGGGGCAGCCACAGCCTCTCTGGGCAATTTATTCCAAAGTCTTGCCACCCTCGTACTGAAGAATTTCTTCCTAAGATCTAATCTAAATCTATTCTCCTTCAACTTAAACCCGTTTCCCCTTGTCCTATCCGTGGACGCTCTTGTCAGAAGTCCCTCCCCAGCCTCCCTGTAGGATCCCTTCAGGTACTGGAAGGCAGCTCTTAGGTCCCCTCGAAGTCTTCTCTTTTCAAGACTGAACAATCCCAGCTCCCACAGCCTGTCCTCGCAGCAGAGCTGCTCCAGCCCCTGGATCATCTTTGTGGCCTCCTCTGAACGTGCTCCAACAGTTCTATGTCCCTCTCATGGTGGGGACACCAGCACTGGACGCAGGATTCGAGGTGGGGTCTCACCAGAGCAGAGTAAAGGGGGAGAATCCCCTCTCCTGCCCTGCTGGCTGCGCTTCTCCTGATCCATCCCAGGACAGGGTTGGCCTCTGGGCTGCAGGAGCGCCCTGCCGGCTCAGGTTGAGCTTCTCGTCAGTCAACACCCCCAAATCCTTCTCTTCAGGGCTACTCTCAGCCCACTCTGTGCCCAGTTTGTATTTGTGCCTGGGATTGGCCCGACCCAGGGGCAGGACCGTGCATTTTGACTTGTTGAAGCTCCTGCAGTTTGCACTGGCCCATTTCTCCAGCCTGTCACGGTCCCTCTGGATGGCATCTCTTCCCTCAAGTGAGTCAACAGCACCACACAGCTCGGTGTCGGCGGCAAACTTGCTGAGGGGGCACTCGGTGCCGTCGTCCCTGTTGCTGACAAAGATGTTGAACAGCCCTGGACCCAGAACAGACCCCTGAGGAACCTGCTTGTCACTGCTCTCCATGTGGACATCGAGCCATTGACCACAACTCTTTGAGTGCGAACATCCAGCCAGTTCTTCACCCACCCAGTGCTCCATTTGCCAAACCATATTCAAGGCACGACTTATATTTTTTTCAGCCTCCAAAGTAGTCTTGTTACCGGTTGGGTCTTCTACTATAGTCAAGCCCAACCGATTCCACCACCACCTCCTCTTGGCTCAGCTGACGGGGACAGCCCTGGTTCCCGGCTCGGTCTGCTCGAACCGGAGGCTCCTCCGACTTGGATCGGCGGGGAGGGCAAGGGATGGGCGCGGGATGACGAAAACGGAGGCTCGAGGCCAAAAGAAAGGAGCCTGGAGGCAGAGCTCGCCGTGGTGTCGCGCACCATCTCCTTCCCTCCCCTCCTCGTGACGCTCCTCTCGAGTTCGAAACTCTCGCTGAGTTTGAAAACTCATAAAACCATCAAATTAGGACAAGGGGAGAGCTCACAACAAACCCACCCACAGCTCGGCCGCCTTTTTGGGTGAAACCGAAACCCGCCAAAGCAAAGATCTAATGCTAATTGCACCCAAAACGCTTCCCGTCTCCGCACAAATCTTTGTTTGCTTTGGGTTTTAGGGTCGATGGGGGCACAGGCTACGATTAGTCGCTGCTAATGGAAAGAGCTTTTTTTTTTCTTCCTCCCCGAAGCGATAAAGAAAGCGCTAAAAAAGCCGCTCTAAGAAACAGCTTGGTCCCGCGCTCGCAGATGGCAGCAAAAATTAGCATTATTTATTTGTGGCTTTAGTCACTTTTAAAAAGCAAAAGAGAGAGAGAGAGAGAGAGGAAGAAATGCGCTTGAATTAGGACTCCCTCCCTTTTCTCTTGCAACCGGTACTTCAAAATGCGGCAGGGAAAGAGCATTTTGCAGAGCTCTAGGAAGCCACGCTTAGAAAAAAAAAAAAAATCCTGCGCTCGCCCGAGAAGGAGAATGAAAACAAGCAGAACAATAAGAGTCACGGAAGTTTGCTCCGAGGAGACAGCTGGGAAGGTGAAAGGAGGAAGCGAGCGAAACAAAACACGCGGCGTAAAGACACAAATTCGTCCAGAACAGCATGAGAAGAAGCATTAAAGTCGTTTCACATTTATACAGCACGGCCTCCAACGTAGGATTTAAAATCTGGCTGTGTTCATACCCACAGTCGAACCCCGATGAGGGGCTCAGCCCATCCCTGCATCTCCTGAGGACCTCAACCTCCTGTCGCCAAACCCCAGAGCGGCTGAGGTTGGAAGGGAGCTCTGGAAGTGCCTCGGTCCAACCTCCCTCCTCCAGCAGCGCCTCCCAGACCTGGCTGCCCAGGGTTGTGTCCAGACACATTCTGAAGGTCTCCAAGGATGGAGACTCCACAACCTCCCTGGGCAACCTGTCCCAGGGCTCAGTCACCTCTGGAGTGAAAAAGTGTTTCCCCATGTTCAGAAGGACCCTCCTGTGTCCCAGTTTGTGCTCACTGTCCCTGGTCCGGTCACTGGGCACCACTGGAAAGAGCCTGGCTCATCCTTTTGTACCCTCAGACATTGATGAGACCCTCCAGAGCCTTCTCTTCTCCAGGATGAGCAGTCCCAGCTCTCTCGGCCCGTCCTCACAGCAGAGATGCTCCAGTCCCTGAATCTTTGTGTCCCTTCCCTGGGCTCTCCCCAGTCTGCCCACGTCTCTCTTGTGCTGGGGAGCCCAGAGCTGGACCCAGGGCTCCAGGCGTGGCCTCACCAGTGCAGAGCAGAGGGGAGGGATCACCTCCCTCCACCTGCTGGCAACGCACCCCAGGCACCATTCCCCTTCTCTGCAGCAAGGGCACGTTGCCGGCTCGGGGTCAGCTTGGAGTCCACCAGCACCCCCAGGCCCTTCTCTGCCAAGCTGCCTCCCAGCTGGGCGGCCCCCAGCACATACTGGGGCCTCAGCTGTTCCTCCCCAGGAGAAGAACTTTGCATTTCTCCTCGTTGAACTTCATTAGTCCCCATTGGCCCCTTTTCTCCAGCTTGTTGAGGTCCCTCTGGGTGGCAGCGCAACCCCCCGGCACCTCAGCCGCTCCTCCCAGTTTGGGGTCATCAGCAAACTGGCCGAGGGTGCGCTCAGCCCCATCTTCCAGATCATTAATGGAGAGGTTAATCAGGAATGGACCCAGTACTGGGCCCTGGGGTACACCACTTGTTACTGGCCTCCCAGTAGACTTCGTGCCACTGGTCACCACCCTGTGGGCACAACTGATTAGTTTTCAGCCCTGCACATCAACAGCTTCTCTAAGAAGATCTTATGGGAGATGGGCTCTAAGGCCTTACTGAAGCGCAGGTAGACAATATCCACTGCTCTCCCCTCATCTACCAGCACTTCATCGCAGAAGTTTCTCACATTGGTCAATCAAGACCTCACTCAGGTGAACCCATGCCGACCATTCCTGATAATTTTCTCATCCATCAAGTGGTTTCCAGAACGAGCTGCTCCATCTCCCACCCGTACTTAGAGTTTTGGTTCAAAAAAGCTGAAGGAGCTCACATTTATCTACTCAGTCTTCTTGAGGCAGACTTCTTGATTATTGCAGGGATAGAAATCGTGGGGAAACAGGACATGCAAGAAAGAAAATCACTTGCAGGTCACTGCAAAACCTGCTACCGCACAGGCAAGCTCATCACCACGGAGTTTAGACGAACAACGAGTACAAAAGGCGCAGAGAGCACCAGCTCTGCGGATGATAAACACACATCATTTTCCCCAGGAGTGGAGCCCATCCACGCTGCAAGAAATTGCCATTTACTTCCAGCCCAAATGGATTACTCACGGACGGAGAAGCCGGGGGCTAAATTAACTCTCAGAGGCCGCCGTGTCCCGGGAGATCAGATCAAACCCGGCTTGTTCTTTTCCACCGCTCCGCGCAGACCGGGAACCTGATGGCCTCTTTGATCGCTTCCATTACCACAATAATCAGTTTAATTTTTAGCTTCTTGATTTTGGCAGAGACTCTCCTAAAAGCCCAAGCGAGAACAATTAAACGCCAGAATTAAGTGAAATAAGGCGCCAACAAGGTTCGGTGTCTGCCCCTCTTCCCTTAAGTGGGATGGAAGACGAAGTACCCAGCGTACAGGCTCCCGAGAAAGCCTGCGAAGGCCCCCAGAATTGCTCCAAAAAGCTTTTTTCTTAATAGAAAACATCTAGAACTTGCCAATGAGAAAAGCAAAACCCTACAAGACCAACAAGGTGGAGCTGGGAGCTGCAGGTTTCTCTCCGACGATCGAAGGAATGGGAAGCTAACACCTAGAAGATCAGAAGCATCTCAAGGGACCTCCAGGGTTGGTTGCACCAAGACCCCAGGTTCCTGGGATCACAGTTCTGATCTTACTGTAATTTTAATTTTTATTTTTATTTATTTTTTTATTTTATAAGAACCTAGGTCTTCAAAAATCGCCACTTCCTCAAACGCTGACACTTGTGTGACGGTCGCATTGAGATTCAACGTTTGCTGCTCATTCACGAACCCAAAAGCAAGGTTAAGCAGCCACGCCATTAAGCCCAATTTTCTTATTTTTGAGAACAAATGTAATCCCCCTCAGCTCCCCAGACACGAGACACTGCCAGAGAAGGGACTCGTCAAACAGCGAGATGACAGAGGCAGCGACAAAAGCTCCCTCACGCTACCGCTGGTCTGATGCCTCGCAAAACAATCGCCTGCCCACCCAGAACCAAAGGTCCCAATTACAGCGAGAATGAGTCGAGCCAGAAGGACTGATCCAAAAAAAAAAGAAAAAGGGGGGGGGGGGGGGGGGAAATGGAAAAAAGTTTTAATGAAAACACGCAGGCGACTCTAAGACGGACCAGAGGCCTGTTTTTGCCCTGCACCTTGTTTGCTCGTGCTTCTTCTCAGTTGCCAACCACAAATTAAATATTTCAGTTCAAGCTTTGCTCATCTGGTACCTTTAATACTCAGTCGCTAGAAACTGAACATCTGTTTTGCTTTGAGGCTTTCAGCAGTGACTCAATGTTATCTACAGCGTTGGACTGCTAAAGATTTTGATTTCTGAGGGTTTTTTTTTTTCCCCTCCACTTCCCTAGCAACAGGGCTGCTTGCTTTCGGGAGGAGGAACCTACAAAATCGCGTTACAAAACCATTACGGTCGAGGAGGAAGCACGGGATCCAAAGAAGATTCATCCTCAGCTCGAGAACAAACCGGACGAGATCTCTACCGGCAGAACGAGATCTCTACCAGCACATACCTGCGCCCCCGGGCTCCCTGCGATGGATAAATGTCGTCGCGGGGCGACGTACGGCTTCCAGGCTCTGGAGAAGCGCCGACCTCCCGCCGTGTTTGCAGAGAGCGCAATAAACGCGCCGTACTTACGACGACTCCGGCAGCCCTGAAAGCAATCCCAAAGGTTTCATCCACGTTTTAACCTCCGACGGCTTTCAGGCGCGGCAGAGGGCTCAGCAACGCGGATCTCCGGCAGCAGCAAAGTCCCCGCGGGAGCCGCATCCCTTCGGCGAGAGGATGTGGCGCCAGGAAACATCCCCGCACCCAGGGAGCCCGTTAATTTGCCGATATGAGACACCGGGATCCCGTTAACGCGGGAAACGCCTGGGAAAAGGACTTCAAGGAGGGGACATGCTGCGGGTGTGCGTGCCAGGGACGAGCCTGGCCATGGGTCATCATCTGTGTTAGTCCAGCACAGGGTAACTGGGATGATGGAGGGAGTGGAGCATCTCCCTTATGAGGAAAGGCTGAAGGAGCTGGGGCTCTTTAGTTTGGAGAAGAGGAGGCTGAGGGGTGACCTCATTCATGTTTACAAATATATCAAGGGTGAGTGTCACGAGGATGGAGCCAGGCTCTTCTCGGTGACAACCACTGATAGGACAAGGGGTAATGGGCTGAAACTGGAACATAAGAGGTTCCGCTTAAACTCGAGAAGAAACTTCTTCTCAGTGAGGGTGACGGAGCCCTGGCCCAGGCTGCCCAGGGAGGTTGTGGAGTCTCCTTCTCTGGAGACATTCAAGACCTGCCTGGACACGTTCCTGTGTAGCATTATCGAGGCGTTCCTGCTCTGGCAGGGGGATTGGACTTGATGATCTTTCGAGGTCCCTTCCAATCCCTGACATTCTGTGATTCTGTGTTCAGTTCTGGGGGCTGCAGTATAAGAAAGACATCGAGATGCTGGAGCGGGTCCAGAGAAGAGCAACAAAGCTGGGGAAGGGTCTGGAGGACAAGTGTGATGAGGAGCAGCTGAGGGACCTGGGGTTGTTCAGCCTGGAGAAAAGGAGGCTGAGGGGAGACCTTCTCGCTCTCTACAACTGCCTGAAAGGAGGGTGTAGGGAGGTGGGTGCTGGTCTTTTCTCCCAAGTTACTAACAAGAGGATGAGAGGAAATGGGCTCAAGTTGCACCAGGGAAGGTTTAGATTAGATATTACGATAAATTTCTTCGCTGAAAGAGTAGTAAAGCACTGGAACGGGCTGCTCAGAGAAGTGGCGGAGCCCCCATCCCTGGAGGTGTTCAAAAAATGTATAAATGTGGCACTTCAGGACACGGTTTAGCAGCCTACGATTCTATGATCTTGTCCCACCGTAAGGGAAGGGATCCGTGCGACACCCGAGGCTGCCGACAAACCAATCATTCGCAGCCGGGGCCGATCCTGCCGCTCGTTCTGTGAATGTTTTCCCTGGAAGAGCGTTGGACGCCCAGCAAATCTGCGGAGCTTCCCCAGACCTCGCTCAGCGGCAGCTGGGAACAACCCGGCGGGTCTGAAAGGCAACAGGTCGGCTTTGTGCGGGGTTTCAGCATCTTCCACCTCCCAGGTGGGCGCAACACACCCGGAGGGTCTTTACAACCCAGTTTGCTCGTGCACACGGGTAAGGGCAGGTGGAGGATGCAGATATTCAGCCACCAGGGAATAAAGGTCCAGAGGGAGATTTGAGGAAATCTCTATTCCTTGGGTCCCATCCAAGCGATTGCACCTCCAGGAGGTTTTCCTCTCCTTCAGTAAAAACTTAAAAACGAGCACAATGGATCCCTTTTAGGACCCGTTTAACTCAATACCTCAAACAGCAACCAGCAGCAGGTCTAGGAAGCAAGGTCAGATCCCAGAACACTTCCCGGTCTCCAGCACAAACTGCTTCCTCCCAGGGAATTTATCGAGTTGCCTCTTGAACCCACGTGAGTTTTTAAGTATCCCACACCAAGCTTAACCCACGGCGTGGAAGAGTTTATAAAACACCGGGAGCATACAGGGGGAGAACGTGCTACCAGCAGGCTACCGCCAATTCCAAAAATCACGATACCCGTGGCTGACAAAGCCCTGCTGAGTTCTCACCCCCAAGTTTTTGCTGCATCAATACAGACCACGACAAACAAGCGTCGCCGCGCACGCCTTCGAGATTCAAACCGCGCTCCTCGTTGGTGCCTCGGCAGGCGAGGAAGCAGAAGAACTGGTTTGGAAAGAAAGAAAAGGGAAGAAAACACAGATGACTCCGATAACGTGTCTAATTAATAAAGCATAAACTAGACGGGCTGGTTCAGTCTGCGCGTCCCATCTGCTTCGCCATCTAGGCGGGATGGTTCCCATCTGCCCCAGCGCCAGTTTCCATACGGATATCCCCGCGCGCTGACAAGCCAAGGACGTGCCTTCAGCACCCGGGCACAGACGCTCTCCTACGGCGTTACTGCACGTCCTTGCGTTCCTCTCTTAGGAAGAGCAACGAAAAAGACGAGCGCTCAGTACGCAAAGGATGGTCCCGAGACCCCAAGGCCGTATCCCAAGGGTTAAGCGTAAGCGACTGGTAGGAGTTTGCCGGAACATCGGAGTCACTCGTCCTCCACAACCTTCCATCTGCCACGGAAAGATGCCTGTGAGTTCAGGAAAGCAGCAGGTCCTTACGGCCTCAAAGCACCATTCCTGCTCCCGCAGAGAACAGCAAGATGGTTGGACTCCATTTGAAGAGGATTTCTCCTAAATTAACAATAAGTTTTGAGGCTTAGCAGCTGGGGACAGCCAGTCAAGAGCATAAGGAGAGGAAAACTTGCCCCTCTCGTAGAATCATCGAATGGTTTGGGTTGGAAGTGACCTGAAAGATCATCCAGTTCCAACCCCCTGCCCTGGGCAGGGACACCTCTCTCCCACCAGACCAGGTTGCTCCAACCCCGCCCAATCTGGCCTTGAGCACTTCCAGGGAAGGGGCATTGATAACTCTCAATCTGAGGCAACCTTGCAGAGTGTTTCTTCCTCCTTCTCTGCAATCCAGCCCACTGGGAACACCTGCAGGATGGAGGCAAGAGCTGGTCCTACAGCCCCGCAGGAGCCTCCAGAGCAAGGGGACACCGGTGGTCAAGCGGTGCCGATAGCCCTGGTGCTCTCCCTGCACCGACGCTCACTCAAGGACAGGCTCACTCATTCGCCCTGGTTAAAAAACCAAACACCAACACGAGTCAGTCTGCTGGAGATGGGAGTTATTTCTTTTTTCGTGTTTCATTGCTACAGGTAGCTTTCAGGAAAAGGGAGGTTAAACCCTCCAGAGGCAGAGAGGAGGCCACAAGCTTCTCCTCTATCACTCCAAGAACGGCCAGGCTGGCTGTTGGCACCTGCTCCTGAACAAACCAGCAAGCAAAGATAATCTGTTCTATTCTTTGCGCAGCACGAGGGAAGAGGAACGGGAGTGAATGAGCAACGCCCTATCGGGAAGGTCCACGCCACACCTACGATAACACGGACAAAAGAAACCAGCCTCGCCTTCCAGCCAGCCAAACTGGGAAAGCCAAGCCTTTCCTAAAGGAAAACCTCCAGTAACTCGGACGCAAACAAGTTCGTATCCACCCGGGGTGCAAAGCCCCTTTCACCACCTTCGTACGAAAGAGCTGTTTTCATAAAGGTCTCCTTTGCAGTCACAGGATCACACAGGATGGTCAGGATTGGAAGGGATCACAGAATCACAGAATGTCAGAGGTTGGAAGGGACCTCAAAGATCATCCAGTCCAACCCCCTGCCAGAGCAGGATCACCTACAGCAGGTCACACAGGAACGTGTCCAGGCGGGGTTTGAATGTCTCCAAAGAAGGAGACTCCACACCCTCCCTGGGCAGCCTGGGCCAGGGCTCTGTCACCCTCACAGGGAAAAAGTTTTTCCTCATATTTTTATGGAACCTCCTGTGTTCCAGCTTGCACCCATTGCCCCTTGTCCTGTCAGTGGACGCCGCTGAGAAGAGCCTGGCTCCGTCCTCCTGATCTCTGAAGATCATCTAGTCCAACCCCCCTGCCAGAGCAGGATCACCTCGAGTAGATCCCACAAGAACACATCCAGGAGGGTTTTGGAAGTCTCCAGAGAAGGAAACTCCACACCCTCCCTGGGCAGCCTGGGCCAGGGCTCCAGCACCCGCACAGGGAAGAAGTATTTCCTTACGTTCAGCTTGAACCTCCTGTTTTCCAGTGCGTGACCACTGCCCCTCGTCCCGTCACACTGGGCACCACTGAGAAGAGTCTGGCCCCATCTTCCCGACACTCCCCTTTAGATATTTCTAAGCATTGATGAGATTGGGGCCAGCTAGAGGAAAGACTGGTGAGGATCTGCCACCGCAGAAGTGTTCCCAGCCCATGACAGCGAGCTCCAGCTGTGACTTATAGATATAGAGGCTTATAAATATATAGATTTATAGATATATAGATTTCCCACGGCGCTGGGGAGCACCGGCTGCGGCTCGTTCTGGTCCAGCTCCCACCTCCACTCTCCTCAAAATTCAACAGCATTAAAGAGTGTAGACCTTCCCTTCGTCAGTCGTGGTCGCTACACCAAGGATCGTCCCACATGGCCATCAAAAAGTCAAAGGAACGGCAAAGCGACTACGGCAAACTCCTACGGCACGGACAGGTTCTCCAGACTTCTCCCTCACAGCTATAATGCAGGCGGAGTGGCCGCAACTTCATCCTCCCAGAAAAGTCAACCAGGAATAGCCAAGATCTTGGATGCAATACTTAAGAGCAAGCAGCTTTCCTCCAGAACCAGGCAGCAATTTTCCAGCAGCATCCTCGAAGCCGTTCTTCTGACTAGGAACTGCTTACTTAGGCACGGAGCTAACTCGGCTACGCGCACGAAAGGAAAGGCAGAAGTTTAACGGGAACTTGCTGACTAAGCTGAGATGGTCCCAGGGGGGCAGGGGAGATGGGGGCAGCAGCCGGGGCTTTGGAACAGGCACAGAAACAAGTTTCCACGGGAGCGTGTTCCCTTAAAGCCAGATGTATTAGATCATCTCGGCCCCTAGAGTATGTTGTTTCCTAATGTTTCGCCCAGACCAATTTCAAATGTCAAAAGCAACGGTTGGGTTTGTTGGTTTTGTGTAGGTTTTGTGTTTTCTTGTTTCTTTTTAACTACCTTGAGCTCCCACAGAGCCAGTCGAGGATGAGAATTTTAGACTCCGTTCTGCCTTTCGCATCACAAACGCAATTACCGCCGCAGCCCGATCACGGCGTCTCCCGTCACACGGATTCGGCGAGAGGCTGAAGGAGCAGCTTGCCTTTCAAACGGAGTTTAGGAAAATTCAGATGAGGCCTTCAGCGCTCGGAGGTCACGTGCCGGCGAAATTGAAGAGAAACACGTGCAGTCCCGAGGGAAGAGCGTCCGTTGGAGAAAGCGACTCATATCGTCTTCAAAAAAAAGGACATGATGAAAAGCCCTTGCAAAGTGCTCACCCTGAAATAGGGGCCACTCTCACAATAGCCTTTTTCCTCTTGTTTTTCAATCTTCTCCTCCAGGTAATGAAGAAAAATCTTCACTACAGGAAGGAGATTTTTTAAATGAGTGTGACAGTTTGGGTGGGGACAGCCTGGCCCTACCTGGATGCAAGAGATGGAGGATTGAGCAAATAACGGGATCACAGGAGTAACGTGAAGGTTTAGTTTCACTTCCCAGACGCCAAGACAGCGAGCATCTTGGCTTGAGCTCTTGGCTAACCCGAAGTGGAAACGAGCACTACAAGCTGGAAGCATCTGGATAGAGACAGTTAAACAAGATCGTTATCGTCGAGGTCACATCTGCTTTCCACATTTTCATTTCACCCTACCGAGAGGAGAGAGCCGGGCGGTGAAGAAGTTCTCTGGATGATCACACGGGGCCACCAGGCACGAGGTCCCTTCTCCTCTCCACTCTGTGCCGGGCTCCACGTCGGCCACCACGGGTCCATCTGCCTTGCCACTTGCCAAAATATCAGCCTGGGAAACAGGGTGTTGCGCCGGGACGAGCGGTTTTACGTCAAGGTCAGCGAGCTTACCCCATCGTCGGGTGCGGTTCGACGCGTGCAGAAAGGAGGGAACAGAAAAATGAACTCTCCAAAGAGAGATAACCTGAACGATTCTATGAACACCTCATACCAGCTCACCTCTGCCACGTAACGACGCAGCAGTTCTTCACAACTTAATTCCCTTTGGACACCGGTCAACCAAATGTCCCAGAATCCCAGGCTGGAAGAGACCTCAAGGATCATCTGCTCGAACCTTTCCTGGCAAAACCACGAGACGAGCCAGCCCAGCACCCTGTCCAGCTAATTAAGGAGCCAACGCTGCCGTGCCTGAGCCCCAGTGAACACCGAATTTTGACGAGACAGGGCTTGACCCCCGCAATAAGTAGAAATATTAAGTGTAAATATTAATGGTGAAACAGGCACAGCTGGCACCCAAGGTTAAAGGGAGGATGTAGGACGGGATTAAACCACAGAGTTTAGCTAATAGCACATGCCTGGCTATCAAAGATGACAAGCTTTAGCAGCTTATTATTAATAATGAATCCTCCGCAGGATGTTTTCTGCCAGGAAAAAGCAAAAGAGTCGCTTTTTCAGCTGCCCATTACCTAAAGTAGAGCTGAAGGAGCCTCCCTGCAGAGAAGTCTCTTCCAGCTCAGGCAGCGGGCCGCTCGGGAAGCAGTCAGCATCGTTAGACACATCATATTTATTCTCCAAGCAAGAGGTTTCAGGTTTCAAGTATTTAAAAATAAAAAAAAAAGCTGTCACTTCTCAACAAGCTCCTTTTATTCATTTCACATCTCTCCCCTTTTCCCAGGGAGCAGCAGGCAGGCCAGTGGGACCCAAGAGGAGCATCCCAGCCCCTCCCTGGGCAGAAAATCCGCAAGATTTTTGCATTGGAGTCGGAAGACGAGCGAAAGTTTGTGGAAGACAAGAATATTAAAGAGCTTCCAGTCCGAAGCCAGGAAAGACCTAACAAACAGGCATCGTTGCGCTCAAAGCCGCTTAGAAACGAGCCTGCGGAGAGGAAAGAAAAAACCCACAAGTGGAAGAATTTAAGTGGGCAAGCATGAGTTTGTCAGTTTGTGGAAGAGGTTTGTAAAAGCAAAGGAGGGCAAGGGGAGCAAAGGGCAGTGCGGGCACTGCCAGACTCTCCGCCCGCGAGCCCCTCGTTCCAAGAGCATCTTTGGGCTCTTGGCCGTGGAGATGGAGGGGCAGGATCCAAGACCAGCTCACAGGGAGATGAAAACAGATGAAAAAACGGCTTCTTTGGTACTGCAGGATGGAGCCGCAGCAAGATTTTTATCTTGGGAGCCTTTCCCTGCTTGTTGCGGGCAGGGCAGCGGGCGAGGGGGACCTCCTGCCCTTGGGGTCTGCTCCCACCAAGCCACAACCAGACGTTGGATTCCTCCAGCTCGGAGCCATCAGAGGAGCGGCGAGAAGAACGGCCGCGAAGCCCGGGAGCTCTCCTGCACGAAGCCCCGCGCCGCAGAAAGACCCAGAGGAGCTTGCGAGGCGCCCGTTCGACATCGCTGGGCTCCAAGCAAAGAGAAAACTCAACAGAAACGCGAAAGTTTTCCTGGAGTAAATTTTTGTTGTCGCCGTCGCTTCCAAAATTGATACCTGTGCAAGCTCAGCGTCTCCAGCTGGCACTTCTACAGCCCTGGAATTGGAGGTACTGCGACGGCGTGTGCCAGGGGACGGAGGAGAAGGGAGGGTGGGGTAGGAGGGGGAAGACTCAAAAACCAAAGAGCAGACTTAAGCACTTGTACAGGTATCCAGCTCCTGTGCCCCAGGCCATCGCTTCCCAGTCCTGCCCAGACCTCTCACTTCTCCTGAGTGGGAGATCCGAGCGCCTCCGCAAGCCAGGCTCAGCTCCGAGTCGGTATCTGGGGTCAGATCCAGGACTTGGAGAATGTCTGAAGGGGAGAACATAGTTCAAACGCTTTGAAAGCTTTTACATAATGTTTAATTTAATGTTTTGGCTGTTTCAAAGCAAAATTAGGCCCCGGCTTCCAAAAATATACGGAGTAAAACCATCAGCAGTGAGAAAAACTCATTCTAAAGTAACACCCGGAGCTACAGTTTGATGAATTAATTTATCATCGCATGTCAGGTGACCGCAGGTAACTTGGGGTAGTCAGAGATGCTTGAAAACCATCTGAAGAACACTGAAGAGCTACAGATGGAAGCCAGTAGCCCAAGGCCAACGGACGGGTTCGTGCCACAGCAGACCACAGAATCACAGAATGTTTGGGGTTGGAAGGGACCTCTAGAGCTCACCCAGTGCCACCCCCTGCCAGAGCAGGATCCCCCAGGGCAGCCACACAGGAACGTGTCCAGGGGGGTTGGAAAGTCTCCAGAGCAGGAGACTCCACACCCTCTCTGGGCAGCCTGGGCCAGGGCTCCGGCACCCGCACAGCCAACAAGTTTCTCCTCATGTTGAGCTGGAACTTCCCATGTTCTAACTTAAACCCATTATTCCTTGTCCTACTACTGGGCACCACCATGAAGAGAAGAGCACCTTCCCCTTGACCCCCACCCCTCAGATATTTCTCCACGTCAATCAGGTCCCCTCTCAGCCGTCTCCTCTCAAGGCTGAACAGCCCCAGGTCTCTCAGTCTCTCTTCCCAGCAGAGATGTTCAGTCCCTTGATCCCCCTCGTAGCTCTCCCTTGGACTCTCTCCATCCCAGATCCCAGAGGCCACGCTGCCTCCCAAGGCTTGATGCAGCTTTAGCTCTCCAAAAGACCCCAAAATCCAGAGAGGCTCGACTTTGATTCCCCCCAAACCAGAGGCTGCAGCACTTCTGGAAGGCAGCCAAAGGAAAGTCTATGTCCCTACTGCTCATTCAGCAGAGGGACCTGGGATTGTTCAACCTGGAGAAGAGGAGGCTGAGGGGAGACCTTCTCGCTCTCTACAACTGCCTGAAAAGAGGTTGTAGTGAGGTGCGGTCGGTCTCATCTCACAAGTTGCAACTAATAGGACAAGAAGAAATGGCCTCAAGTTGCTCCAGGGGGGGGTTTAGGCTGGACATTAGGAAAAGCTTCTACACTAAAAGGATTATCAGAGACTGGACCAGGCTGCCCAGGGCGGTGGTTGACTCGCCATCCTTGGATGTGTTTAAAAGCCGTCTAGATGTGGTGCTCAGGGACATGGTTTAGAAGTGGGCCTGGTAGAGTTAGATAATGGTTGGACTTGACGATCTTGAAGGTCTTTTCCAACCGTAATAATTCTATGAAATTCTCTGCTTGGCCCCTGAATCAAGGCTTCAACCCGACAGCCACGTTTGGCACTTCCACTTTCAAACTGAAAAAAACAACTTCGCCAATTCTTTATCGTGCCACACAGAAACACATGACGAGGAATCGGCGTCGAAAGCAAACGCAACCCTGGTCTCACACCAGGAGGGACATGAAGAACGGAGTTCTGGACGCCGGGACCTGAACCTCTTCAAGGGGCGAGTCAAAGCATCTCAGAAGGAGCTGAGCTGCAATTTGTCACCCAAACAACAAGATAATCCTCCGGCAAACGCCCTGCACCAACAGGCCAGTCCTGTTAGCGAAGAGAAGCTCAAACGACGCTTTAGAAGACACGCAGCAAGCGTCGGCTGTAGGATGGGACCGGTCGCAGAAGCGACGAGCGCGGCAGAGAGATCCCGAGACGACCTTTCCGCGGGGAAAAAACATCCGTCCTTCCACGTGAGCCGGCTGCTGCGCTACTGCCCGCGTCCTTCGTTAGTTAATTACTCGCCTTGCTGCAACTCCATCACTTTAAGGAAGCGTCGGAGGGAGAAGAATCCCAACAGCAAATAAAACGAGACCATCTCAGCCGGCCAGCACCACCTCCTCCCCTGCAAGTTTCAGACGAAGCTCCACGAACCCAAATTCCCTTAAATCCTCACCGCGTTCCTCACCCCAAATAGCCCAAAATCGAATCCCTCCCTGCGCTAACGGCTGCGTGAGGAGCTGCACTGCCAGTCCCCTAAGAGAAGACATCCTTAAATGCTGCAAAAATCTGAGTTTAAAGATCACCCCCAAAAGGGCCGGCGGGTAAGACCTCCCCACGGCGGCTGACGGGCAGCAACAAGCAGGAACTTGTCTCAGGGAGCAGCGCCAGCTTAAACAGATTAAACTACCGGTTTGTTCTCTTAGTCCAAAGGCTGCCAACAAGCCCAGGGACTTTTAACAACCTCCAAGCCAGGCACCACCTCGGCAGGACATCGGTGAGGAGAGGCTCCCCGCACCGCAGCCCTCCGCGGCGGCCGGACGCGCTAATCTTCAAAGGTCCCACGTCGGCAGCTCTGAAATCCGCTCCGCAAATATCAAACCGGCCCAATTAATCCGCGCGAAAGCGGCTGAGCGAGTGTTGAGCAAGCGTGAAGCTCTTGGCTTCTTAAAGCCAGCTGCGATCTCGCAGTAATTTCAAATAAAAATTAACACCGAACGGGTCAATTCGCAGGCTCGGATGCTGAGGAGCTGAGTTTTCCCTTCACCGCCAAGGTTGTCTCGCTGGCCTGGCTGAAGTTTCCACCCAGCTATCCTCAGGCTTTGCGTGGCTCAGCTCTGAAGCACTTTTTCCCCCTGCCCCAGGATTTTTCCACCTCCCCTGTGCTCTCGTGCACAGACTTCCTCGTTCTCTGTCCCCTGGTCAAACAAGCAGAGCTTCTGGAGTAAAAATAAATCAGTTTCTCAACGGAGGAAGGGTTGTTGGGGGGCTGGGTTTCTTGGCTTTGCTCCAGGGGGTTTGGAGAGGGAATGGAAATGGATTTTTTTCAGATATCTTCATTAGGTGCTGCCTAATTATTCAGCAGCATCACACGTACCACCTCTCTCTTACGCCCGCGACCGAGCCGTTTCCAAAAACGACGAGCAGAAACGAGCCGCGTGGATGGGCGAGCAGCTGCTTTCAAGTTTGCAGTGAACGAGGGCCACCAACCTCCTACCAGCTGCCGGGCTGGTGTCACAGGGAGCCAAAGGACCCTCTTCTGCAAGAGGCCAAGTGTCCTCAGACCTTCTCTCAACCTACACAGAGACCAAAGCAGCTCCTGACAAGACCAAGTCCAGCCAACCGGGTCAACTAACGCTGACTTAAGACCGAAAACACCGGGCAGAGACACGCTGTAGGGAACACAACGGCTTGGGAAAAGGGGGAGAGGGCTTGCAGGGCTGAAGCACCTCCACGGAGAAACCACCACCCTTCCTACCACCACGTGCCCGCTCTGGAGCCCTCTGACCACTCTCCGTGCCCATTTCTCGGAGGAGCATCGCAGCGTCGGGCAACGGGGCAGCATCAGGTGCTCCATCCCACGCTGCTCACTCAGCTGAGAGAGAGAAAATAAGGACAGAGGGCTCGTCGGGTTCCTCTTTTCTGGCCACGAAGAGGCCGAGATGCAGCTGAGGGTACGTCCTTTGAAAGCAGCTCGCTGCGCTTCGCAATTTCTCTTCGAGTTTCTACACAAAGAGGGCAACATATGGGAAGTTATATAAACTCAAACACACAACCCCCTCCCGCTCCTCAGAACATGCTGTATCCTGGAAAAAAAAAAGACAACTACCTCTGCCCGGGCACTGAACACAGATGAACAAATTTCAAGGAAGGCAAAGAGGGAGTAAATCCTCCGTCACGCCGCAGGGGAGAAGACAAGGAGGCAAGAAGCAATCTCAGATACTCGGATGCCTCCACAATCTCTCTTGGGGTGGATCAAGAAAGCCAACCACCTTTGCAAACATGCTCAACATGGAAAGGTGGAGAAGGCTCAGGTCAGCGTCTCCGGAGCCTCAGCCGAGGAGGGGATGGGAGAACTGCCCTTCCTCTACTTGCTGGAGGAGACAAGTAAGAGGAGGTGCTCTGAGAAACGGGCTTGCACGGACAGACAGGGCTGCAAGGTGCCCATCCCACGCCTCGCAGAATCACAGGATGGTCGGGGTTGGAAGGGACCTCTGGAGATCACCTAGTTCAACCCCTCCTGCCAGAGCAGGATCACCTCGAGTAGATCCCACAGGAACACGT
Organism: Trogon surrucura; assembly: GCA_020746105.1. Taxonomy (NCBI): domain Eukaryota; kingdom Metazoa; phylum Chordata; class Aves; order Trogoniformes; family Trogonidae; genus Trogon; species Trogon surrucura. The sequence goes on along the minus strand of CM036620.1, from coordinate 79,067,263 downwards.
CCAGGTGGGTTTTCGAAAGCCTGAGACTCCACAGCCTCTCTGGGCAGTCTGTTCCAGTGCTCCCCAACCTTCCTTCCATCACATTTTAAGATATGAGAAAGGATGATGGTGCATTTAAGTTAACTCCCAGGAGAGCAGTGATTCAGCTGAACCCTTCCAAAGCTGCCGCTGTCTGTCAACGAGCCCGCGCCTCGGTTTCCCCTTTGTAACAACACGTTGTTGGTGTTGGGGTGGGCAAAAAAAAACAAAACAAAAGGGATCTACAAATGAAGTTGTTGGGACGCCACTGCCTGGTAGAAAGGTTTTGAAGGTTTGAGTGAAGCGGAACCGAAAAAGCAGTAAAACTTCATTCACAAAATTGCAAAGCAACCCCACGCTACTGATGGAAACAGTCTTCCCATTTCTTTTCCAAACACTCCTCGATAACCTTAGAAAATCATTTAACCTCTCCAATGCCAGCCACATTCTCCCAGCTAGCCGAGCATCTCAAAACCAAGCTGCTGCCATCGAGCCGACCAAAAACCCCTGCTTGGCACTCCTGCCCCGCCACCGGGACGAGAACGCAAATTCGACACGGCGACTGGGATTAAAAACATCTCCCTGTCTGCAGCCGAATAGGTTTAAAGTCTCCTCAAGAGAAAAATCTCGAGGATTATCCGCGCTTCCCCATTTATTATTCATTCCTAACTCATCCCCGTTCTGCTCTCATTCAGGACTAGCACAGATCGCGGCGGTGTCTGCTCGGAGAGGGGACGTGAAGCCGCAGCCTTCGCTGTCCTCGTCCAGCACCGCCAAGAAACAAGGGAAGACTAAGTCTGTGCTTCCAGTTAGAGATTAGGTAAATATGCGCAGCTAAGAGCTGGCCTAAAGTTGTACTTAGAATCACAGAATCTCCTCAAGAGCGGCCCGTTTGCAAGCGAGTGAAACGCAGAGGCTCCAGGACGCACCACGTGTCGAGCAACGCTGGAAACCACACGCAAATATATTTCTTTTCAGGCTTCTCAAAAATATCCGTCGGAGCTTTGCTTTGGGAACAAAAGCGAGACGATCATCTGCCGGCACGATAAAAAGATTGCTCGAGTTGTAAAGCAGCGGGGGAGCTTTGCGTGCTGCCCTGCCACACGCTAGCAGGAGGGAAAAAAAAAATTAAAAAATCTACGGTACCTCAAAATCTTCAGGTTGAGAGCCAGGAGAGCCCCGTGCTGTGCGCGTGGTGCCTGGAACGAGAGGCTGCCCTTTCCCAGAGCGCTGCTGGAATCTTTATAAACCACTAAAATGCTTTTTTTTTTTTTTTTCCTTATTAAAAAAAAGAAAGAAAGCAAATCCTGTTCTTCATATTTCTCTTCTTACTCAGCAAGATTTACTTACTTGAGGATTTCTGCCTTTTAGAAGCTTCCAACAGCCTCACGAGGGCAATACCTGTCCCTTCTGCCCCCGGGTTTAGCCGAGTCTCTCGGGCCACCTGGCCACCAGCAGCCAGAGCCCAGTTGCCTTCTTGCCTTTTCTGCCACTAACGTGTCTTTCGGGGACAGAGCAAGGACAGCGACGGTTCGTGTCTTCCCACATCAAGTAGAATGACCACCAGGTCAGCGCAGGTCCTCCCTTTCCCTTTTTCCCTTTCCCTTTTTCCTCTCCTTCCCTTTTTCCCTTTCCCTTTTTCCTCTCCTTCCCTTCTTCCTCTCCTTTCTCCTCTCAAGACAAGGGAACAGAAAGCCTTCCCCAGACTTGCCAAGACCTCTCTTGAGATCACACCGTCGCTTATCGCTCCAGCACTCACCCAAAAGCTCACGAGACGGCGCTTTCGCAGGGTGAAGCAAGAGATGCCCAGCTGGGAGCAAGCAGGACTTTGAACCGGTTTCAATTCGCATCGAGGCCAGGAACAGATTTCCCGGTTGCGGAACGCTCTCCGCCATGTCCCATGACATAATTTACTAACTCAAATTAATAATATCAGCCTCTGAGCCAGCGACAATTTGTGAATGGAGCGTTTGAAATCCCCGGAGAGAGAATTGAGACAGAGACTCTCGAAAGCGAAGGAGAGACCCCGCACGACCCCGGTGATGAAAGGAGGATCTGCTGCTCGGTTTGCAAGTTTACAGCCACGGCTGAACTGCAGCCCCTAAAATACCAGCCACAGAAGAAGACACGCTGGATGCACAGAAGACGAGCGAGGACGGTTGGGCATCGGTTTTGGGGAAACCTTTTACAAGCTGCCTTCTGGAGGAGAACATCTGAGCTGAGGAGACATCCTACTTCTGGCAGTTAAACCAAAAAAAAAACCTCCGCTGCTCTCCGCAGCCCCGGAGCGAGGTCACCGCCGACGGGGTGGAGACCAAAACTGAGCTAAACCCTCCCGGGTTTTAGATCATCCGAACGATGTGAACTCGGCGAGGTTCTTTCGAAACAACGGGCGGGATTTGGGAAGGGAAACATCCCGAGGAGACGTGGCGGGGAGGTTCAACCGCGGAGCGATCCAGCGCCGATTGATTCACCGCTCACACCTCAACTGAGGTTTCCTGCCACCTCTTACTTAACTCAGGTACACAAAACCTACAAGCTCGAACACGCCAAACTCTGGTTTTAAGACAGGTATGCGGCCGCGGCACCGCTGCGATCAACCTCTCGCGCGTTTTTATCGCTAAAGCTCGGCGCGTCGAATGGCGTTTTGGGCCCCCAAGTTACGAACACGAGTCTTAAACCTCTCCCTGGCCTGACCCGGCAGGCAGGCAGCATCCATCGGCCAAGTTTTCTAGCTGGGAAGTCCATCTCACTCCTGCCAGTTGGGATTTCCAAGCCAGACATCTCCCATTTCCACCGTCTCCAGGAAGAAGCACTCAGGAAGAATTCTGGAAAAAAAATTAAATGAAAACACGAGGACGCAGCCTCGGTGCTCACCGCCCCTGCCAGCAGAAAGGATGAACCCACCAGGTTGTGAGATGGGCAGGGGTGACCCTGCCTGTGGTACCTTCACATCAAAATTCCTTTTGTCCTTCCCAGGTAAGAGCTGGGCAAGCCAGGAAGGATGCCTGTACCTCCTCGTCTTCAACCACGCGGGGATTTGGGGGAGGGAAGGAATTTGGCCGGCTTCCCTTCGCTGTGCAAAGGAAGGGAAAACAGGGACGTCTTCCCGGAAAGACCAGAAAATAACCACGGCTCGGGTTAGGCTGCGGGGCAGGATGGGGAAGTCCTTGTTACAGCAATAAAAAGGTCTCAAGCACTTGGCCGGGGCGCCAGGAATACACCGACGCGTCGGGCCAGCTCCGAAGAGGCTTTTCACATCGGCGCAGTGGGAACAGTTTTGTTTATTCGGCGTCAGTTTTTGTTTATTCGGTGGTCCGGGCCCCCTCCCCACAGATCCCCCCCGCAGCAGCGGCAGGATTAAAATCGGTGACACCTTCAGGTCCTGCTCCTTCCCACCAACCTGCGACGTTTGGTCTCAGGGTGTGGTAAAGCCTCACCTTGAGTGTTGTGTTCAGTTCTGGGCGTCTCGATCCGAGAGAGATCTCGAGGGGCTGGAGCGAGGGCAGAGGAGGGCGACGGAGCTGGGGAAGGGCCTGGAGAGTAAATCTCATGGAGAGAGATGGAAGGAGCTGGGGCTGTTGGGTTTGAGGAAGAGGAGGCTGAGGGGAGACTCATCACTCTCTGCAACTGCCTGACAGGACGGGGTGGAGAGGTTGGGGCTGGTCTCTTCTCACGGGTAATGAGTGATGGAACAAGAGGGAACGGCTGCAAATTGCAACAGGGCAGGGTTACACTGGACATTAGGCAAAAGATTTTCACAGAAGGAATCAGACATCGGCACAGGCTGCCCAGGGAGGCGGTTGAGTCCCCATCCCTGGAGGTGTTTAAAGGTCATTTAGATGGAGATGGGTTAGGGGTGAGCTTTGTCGAGTAGAGTTAATAGTTGGACTCGATGATCCCAAAGGTCTTCTCCAACCTGAATGATTCTGTGATTCTACGTACAGGTGTTAATTTGGCTTTAGAGGAGGGATGGCACGACCCGACTCGCGCAGGCAGAGGTTACACTCTTGTCTCCCCTTCTGAAGTCGGAGAACTCTTGTTTTCCATCCCAGGTCCAAATTAGTCGTAATTACCCCATGCAAAACAGAGCCGCTTCAACAGGAAGGAATTAGGACAACAAATTATTCTGGAATAAAGAGGACTCACTGCCTAAGCAAGCACTCTGTTTGCACGGGGAATAAAAGGGGTGTTCTCTCACACAGGGAAAAAACCAGCACCAATTCTATTTTTTTTTCAGAAATTCTCTACACCTCCACGCCTGTTACAGTAGCCACCAAGATTCCCTACATGACTGACCCGCCAAAACCCAACGCACGCTCGGTTGTTTCGGTTTCCACTATCAAAACCATAAGCACCGTGGGTGTAACCACGGCGAAAGCGGGTTTGAGGTTACACAAATTTAGACTCGGCGTGGGGAGGGAAGGGGGGCGCAAGCAGGCAGCCTCCGTTTCCCGAGACGGAGACACAACCCTCAAATTTAATCGAACCCCGTCAGAGTCACGACGAGAGATTTAGTCTCGCGGGACGCGAGCCGGTGGAGACGGAGGAGTCGTGTGCCCTGGCGTGTCCCCCGCCATCGTCTCCTCCCCGCTGTGTTACAAAACACCTTGGGCTGCAAAGAAAAACCAACCCAAAAACATCCTCATGTGAGTCAACGCAGGGCAGAGGGAGGAAGCAGCACCATCACCACCAGGGCTTCCAGAGCTAGGGGTGAAATTCGAGGTCTCCTGAAGACATCGGGCAGAGAAAAGCACAAATGAGCCAGCTCTGGGCAAACTTCTGTGACCGTGACAGCGTCCGCCGAGCCCAAGACACGTTTCCCCACGAGCTCTGGCTACCCACAGAAGTTTCGAGCACCGCCAGGTATTACAGCCACGTGTGAATCGGAGAAAAAGGGTTTCCAGCTTTTTTTTTTTTTTTGTGAGTTTAATGAGAAGAAAGCACTCGTGATGAAAGCCACTCTACCCGCTCACAAAAGCCGGAGACATCAGGAAGAACAGGATCAGGCCAGCCTCCAGCGATATCCACGACCAGCTGCTCCCGAGGAAGATGCAAGAAATCATTCCCGACAGTTCGGGAATCGGCTGCTTATCGGGAAATCTTTTCCTAAGCTCTTCAGCCGGCGATCAGGCAGAATGGCTCATACCCCTTATATTAAATATTAATCCTTCCTAATGTGACTGCCGACGTTCCGGTTATCCCGACTCGCATAACCGCACGCCTCCCACAGCCCATTCCTTTTCCACCCCAAACCACATAAACACAACGTAGGGAAAAAACCAGCAGGGTTTTGCCATCCAGCTAGAGGAGAGTTGGCCGCGTTCTCCTCGGGTAGCGAAGCAGCCGGAGCTGAGCGAAAGCAGGAGGGAAAGGGTTAAGAGCAGGGAGATGAATCAGAAACGCGGACATTTCCTACCTCTCCGCTGGAGTGTTTCTTCCTGGAGTGTTTCTTCCTTCGGAGACATTTACGGACCTGGCCGCATTCAAATGATTTCCACGGGAAAGCCCGGGGAATTGGTTTTATTTCGAGAGGAAAACGCGATTTGTGAATGAGACCAGGCAGCAGCCGCGAGGGCTGACCTCCTCCTCGCCTAACGCCGCGAATCAAGAACCAGTCGGCGCCTTGCGTAGCTGCTCCACTGCCCCTGACCCCACGGGGACGCGGACGGGTGCTTGGTTCTACCCGAAATAACCCTCCCCGGCGTTTCGACGCATCACGCAGCCCACGATCGCGCAACCGTGCCCACAACCCGAAGGGTTTACGCGGTTCAAGCGACCCCGCGCCCTTCCTCTCTGGCGATCCCCCTTCTCTCGGGATGTGCCGCGAAGCCGGAGGGTTGCGGCGAGAGCGGCCGGCGGGAGGAGATGGGAATTCGAAGCGGCTTTTCCACAGGGGTGTTGGTGTTGGACCGGGACCAGCGCGGCGGCTCCGCAACAAAGCGTCAGTTATTCGAGAGCGACATTTCAGAAGAGCGGAGCTATGGATCCCATTAGCTCGAAAACAATACGGCCGCGCCAGTGCCAGGACAGCGATGCCCCTGGAAACGGGAAACGTCTATTTTCGGCACCTCCCGGCGCTTTAATAAATTGTTTTTACAAAGAGCGGGCGAAACCCCCTAGAAATTCCCACGGACACCCCCCCAGAAAAAGCTCTCTGATGGGGACGGGGAGGAAGATGAGGAGGGGGAACGTGGCAGCGCCCGTTTTCTGCCTGGCACAGACCCCGAGTCTCTCTCACACAGCACCCCGGCGTCCCCGCCACGCCGTGGTCCGTGTCGCCCCAAAACATCCAGGTTCTTCACCTCGGTCACGGTAGAAACCGTCGGGGGAGCTGGCAGCACCGTGACCATCCCCGGGGTCCCGTTCCTCACCACCCAGCCGGCTTCCCCACCTCACCGCAGCCACAACGGCACGAGTTTGCATCCGATTCTTGCCGGAGAAGGGACATAAATCCTCCTGGCAAACCAGGCACCTCCTTCCCTGCCCCCGGCTGCTGCAGCAACAGGAATTAAAACACAGAAAGATAAAAAACTCCCCGTCGGGGCTGCAGCTTTCTTTGCCCACATCCCCTTTCGTTTCTAGAAGCCCTTGCACGGGAGAGGAAAAAAAGGCACGAGTATTTTCGAAGCAACCTGCAGGCTCGCAGCAAGCTCCCCACGGACAGGCACAGAAGGGATGACTAATTTTTTTAGCGTAATACGCTACGGAGAGCATCTGCGAACAAGTAAATTCCTGAGGCTCTCGGCAAGGACCCCGCCGCTCCTTGCGAAACTTCCCAGCTGGAACCTCGCAGCCAAAAAGCCAGAAAACCTCGGGGTTTTTTTTTTTTTTTTTTTTTCTCCAACAAACAGGGGCCGGGATTCCTTTCACGACAGCGTTTGGATTTTAATGTCAGTCCACATTTAGCCAGAGGAGAAAAAAGCCTCCCTTCCTTCCTGTCACATTTTCCACCCTCGATGACATCCAAGATGAGAAACGAGCGAGCGCCGGGCGAAGAGGGACGACGCATCAAGCCTGGGAGAGCCCAGAAGAGCGTGGTGGAGCCCCTGACCGTCCCATTTGGGATGAGAGGAGGCAGCGGGGAAAAACAGGACACGGTCCTCAGACCTTGCACGGAGGAGGGGGACCCTCAAATTGAGGAAGGAGACCTCAAACCGCAGAGAGGGACCTCAAACCAAGGAAGGAGCTTCTCAAACCAAGGAAGGAGACCTCAAACTGAGGAGAGGGAGCTCAAACCGAGGAGGGAGGACCTCAAATAGAGGAGGGGGGACCTCAAACTGAAGAGAGGGAGCTCAAACCAAGGAGGGGGAACCTCAAACTGAGGAAGGGGACTTCCAGCCAAGGAGAGGGACCCTAAACTGAGGAAACGACCTCAAACCAAGGAGGGATGTCCCCTCCGGCTTGGAGCATCTCCCCAGTGGACGGCGCAGGCAGAAGCCAGGCCAGGAGCCTTTGAGGCCGGCGTGACCCTTCCCAAAAAGAAGCCTCATGTCCTGGGGAATGATAAAAGCTGAGTCCAACCTGGGGACCCTTCCCAAAAAGAAGCCTCGTGTCCAGGGGAACGATAAAAGCTGAGTCCAACCTGGGCGGCTGGTGGGACCCCCCAGGGCACCGTCCTGCTTGTCCACGGAGCTGCCGTGGATCCTGCGGCCGGGCGAGGCGATGGACGGCGACGGATCCGTCCGTGGAGGGGGAAAGGGGGGTGCCCAGATGGGAGTAAGGGGGGTAAAGGGGGGTGGGGTGGGGAGGGAAGGGGCCGCCGCAGCCCCCACGTGTGGAAGTTCACACGTGGCCACGATTCACTTTGTAATATTTAAAAAAACAATTATAAAACTCAACAATAAATAATAATAAAACTCACCGTTGGGGGGGGGGGGGGGGGGGAGAAGGCCGGGCCGGGCCCCACGCAGGGCCGCGGACACGCGTGGGCGCCGCCCGGAGAGGCCCCGCCCGCCCCCTCGGTCGCCATAACAACCCCGTGTCCCCCCCCCCCCGCTCCCCTTCCCAAGCGCCGCCGGTCTCTCACCTGCCGGGCCGGCTCCTTCTCCGCGTCTCAAAGGCCGCCGGTGACCGGCAGCCACCATGGGCGCCGCGCCGGGAGAGGGCGCGGGGCTCCGGGTTGCGGAGGAGGGGGGGGGGGGAGGTATAAAAGGGACGAGGGGAGGGGAGGGGGGGGAGGTAGAAGGGAAGGGGGAAGGCCCCGCAGCCGCCGCCGCCCCCTCAGCTCCCCGCCGCGGGGCTGCCGGCCCTCAGCGGCGGCCCCGCAGCCGCCCGCCCGCTCCCGCCGCCGCCCCGGCCGCCATGGTGCGGCTCCATGCAGGGCTGACAGGGCCCGGGGCGGGGCCCGGGGCGGGGCGGGGCGAGGGGGGACGCGGCCGTTCCGCTGCTGCCACCTGCCGGGCGCGCCGGGGGCGTTTCCCGCCAGCACAGGCCCCGCCCATTCGGCGCGACGGGCGTGCGCGAAAGCCAATCAGCGGCGAGAGGAGGGTGCGGGGGGGCGGGCTCAGAGCGGTGCCGGGAGGCCGCGCGGCGGCGGGAGCAGGTACGGGGAGGGGGCGGCTCCGGGCCGGGGGGGGTCGGTGAAATGTGTTCGCTCGTACTGAGCCTGCCCGGGGGGCGGGGGCGCTAGGGAGGGGGTGCAGGGCCCCCGCCGCTGTTCCGTTTTACCGGGAGAAGGAGGTTGTTTGGTCGGTTTTGCTTCCGCTTACAAGCTCGGCGAGAAACCGCGGCGCCAGCGGCCTAAACGGGGACCCCAGCCCCGGTCCCCTGCGGCTGGCCCCGGTCCCCAGCGGCCTAAACGGGGACCCCCAATCCATCTGAGCCGCTCGGTCACCAGGCCTGAGCGGGAAACCCCCCGGCTGAGGGCCTCCCGGCCGCAAAAGTAATAATAACAAGGATAATAATAACGATAGCAATTACAAGAGCAATAAGAATTACGGGCTGGGTGATGGCGGAAGGGGGTGAAGTTTGTGGATGCAGAGTCGAGAGCTGAACTTTAACCTGAGTATTGTCATTTCGTGTCATTTCCACCTTGGATTTCTCCTTGTGCCACGGTGGAGAGGTTAAGTCTCTGTGCCAAGGCGCCAGGCTCATATAGAAGAGCCCAGGCTCATACAGAAAGGCTCAAGCTCCTATAGAAGAGCTCAAACTTCTAGAGAAGAGCCCAGGCTCTTATAGAAGAGCTCAGACTTTTAGAGAAGAGCCCAAGCTCCTATAGAAGAGCCCAGGCTCTTTTAGAAAAGCTCAGGCTCCTATAGAAGAGCTCAAACTACTAGAGAAGAGCCCAAGCTCCTATAGAAGAGCCCAGGCTCTTCTAGAAAAGCTCAAGCTCCTATAGAAGAGCTCAAACTTCTAGAGAAGAGCCCAAGCTCCTATAGAAGAGTGCAGGCTCCTGCAGAAAAGCTCAAGCTCCTATAGAAGAGCTCAAGCTCCTATAGAAGAGCCCAGGCTCTTATAGAAGAGCTCAAGCTCCTATAGAAGAGCCCAGGCTCTTATAAAAAGGCTCGGGCTCCTATAGAAGAGCTCAAACTTCTCTGGAAGAGCCTAAGCTCCTATAGAAGAGTCCAGACTCCTATAGAAGAGCCCAAGCTCCTCCCTCTCTCAGCAGGCACTGAGCCAGGATGGGTTTCGCCGAAGACAAAGTGTACGACTACATTATGAAAAACCTCAGAGATTTCAAGAATATCCGCGTGGCGTCTCTGGCCGATTCCCTGAGCTGCCTGACCGACTACGACAGAGTAATTCCCTGCTTCCCCAAGTCCTCCCCAAATACAGAGCTCAGGCAACGTGTAGCTGCCTTACCTCTAAGCTGGCCCCTCTCTTAGATCCTCCGTGTGTTTTATTTAGGATGAACTTCACTCCCGGGAGGAGACGCGGGGGAGCCACGCCACCGTCTATCGGTTTTACCAGCACCTCAAGTGCCGGAAGGACTGGGTGCTGGATCTCATCGAGGCCCTGCGCCACAACAACGCGGGGCACCTGGCCGACGAGCTGCAGCACGTGTACGACTCCTACCGACCCCGTACGTCACCTCCTCGTCTCTGGGTGTTGCCACGGGGGTCTGGTGGAGTCGGGGACCCGAACGATGTCTTCTGTTGTCCGCAGAGCAGCTGGCCTCTCGCCCTGCTCCTGCTCCCCGGGGGGGCTGTGACAGTCCCCACTGATGTCCATCACCTGGGGATGGCGGGGTCCGTGTCGGGTGGTGCTTGGGTTGGCGGTGAGCTGCGTTTCTTGCCCTAAGGGGAAATGGAAATGTGAATTAAGGGGTGCTGCAGGCTTGGCTGATGTGGGGACAGAGCAGACGATGGGCTCCCTCAGCCCCACACTCGTTCTCTGCCTCCTCGGCTTTTCCCCCGATGTCCCTGGTCACAAACTGCTTTGTCTCCTCCAGGTCCCCCGGCTCCTGCCGCTGCCTCCTTCCCTCCTGTGGCCAGCGATGCCCACCCCGTTGGTTCTTCCATCAGTGCCCAGAAACCATTCCCGGGGCCAAACCCTGCTCCGGGAGCCCCGTTGGCTGAGCAGCCACACCAGGACCTGCCCGTCGGTGACCGTCCCCCTCTCCTGCCCAGGGCTGCCACTGCTGCAAGCACGGACCTGGATGCCAGGACCCCGGTGCAGGAATCGGTGAGCGGGCGAGCATCAGATGGGGACACAAAGGTCCCTTTTGGACTGGTGTGGTGGGGCAGTGTGGTGTGGGGAGCCTGTGGTAGGGCCAGACCCTTTTAAGGGCACCCCAAGCAGCCCCTCATTGCTGCTCTCTGGTGCGTACTGGCTGCGTTTGGCATCTTAGAGCTGACGTGTGGCTCTATAACTGCTCCCCTCTCCTCCTTCCCCTCCGTGGATGGGAGTGGGGGCTCTGCTCTGTTAGTCTGGCTTCCCTGATCCCCTGTGAGCTGTGTGGTGGGTGCTGAGGAGGGACCCCATCATCGCTAGACACGTGTGGGTCATTGAGTCAAGGCTTGGGGCACCCCGCTGGTCCCAGACACCCTCCTCAGCCTGGCACAGCGATTTCACAGAATTGCCCAGATTGGAAAACACCTTTAAGATCATCGAGTCCAACCGTTACCTACCACTGACAAGTCCTGTATCCCTAAGCACTGTGTCTACCCGACTCTTAATTATCTCCAGGGAAAGGGACTCCACCACTGCCCTGGGCAACAAATTCCAATCTCTGATAACTCGTTCTGTGAAGAAATTTTTCCTAATACCCAACCTAAACTTACCTTGGTGCAACTTGAGCCTGTTTCCTCTTGTCTTACCACTTGTTACTTGGGAGAAGAGACTGACCCCTCCCTGCTACAACCTCCTTTCAGGGAGTTATAGAGAGTGAGGTCTCCTCTCAGCCTCCTTTTCTCCAGCTGAACAACCCCAGTTCCCTCAGCTGCTCCTCATCACACTTGTCCTCCAGACCCTTCCCCAGCTTTGTTGCTCTTCCCTGGACATACTCCAGCACCTCAATATCCTTTTTGTAGCGAGAGGCCCAAAACTGAACGCAGGACTTGAGGTGCAGATTTGACACAGCTCATTTCCTTCCAGTTCCCCAAGAACCTGGAGCAAGAGAGTCCACGGCCACGTCCTCCTGGGAGCACGATGAGCAGTGGGCACGGCGGAGAGGGACATCTGCACTCCACTGAGGCGACGCTGGAGATTCCCAAGGCAGCCAGCACGGTCTTGCCATTGCCCACCCGCCCCGAGCCCGGCCGGGACTGGCTGAGCCGCCAGCAGCACCCGGTGTGCGTGGACAACGGGCGTTTCGGGAACGCCAACCACCTGCACCACGGCACTCCAGGCTTGGCTCTGCATGGGTCTCTTCCACGGAGGGATGCGGGTCCCGCTCGCAGCTCTCAGCAGCCCAGGAACCAGCCCGAAGAGGACTTCTACATCTCTCATGATTCGCCCCCGAGGCTGGAAGAGACCGCTCGCAGTGGGGGGCCGCAGCCCCTAGCCTCTCCACCGAAAAACCGGGCTGCGCCCAGCTCCGAGCACGGCGAGGCCCCCGGCAGCTTCGTGGACGTGCGCAGCCCCCTCCTCGTACAGCAGCAGTTTGACGCGGAGCAGAAGCGCATCCGGATGTTGGAAGAGCTTGGAGGAGATGGAGGTGGGTCCCTGTAGCCACCCTGCTGATGGGAAGCGGGGTTAAAGGTGCTGCTGGGTGCCTGTCCTGCTTGGCAGTGAGGATGGATGTGGCAGAGAAGGTGCTGGCATGGGGTTAGGCCCCATCGGGAGGCCACGGGGACCTTCCCAAGAGCGGTGGTAGTGGCGGCTGTTGGTTCACGACAGCCTAAGGTTGCATCTGTCTCCTACACTCACGGAGGTGTAGGGAACATCTCTTTGTGCTGCTGTCACCCGTATCTCCCATCTCCTGGGCTGCGGTGACCTCTTCCAGGACGGGAGTGAGGTTGGGTTGTGCAGAAATCCAGCCTGGCTGCTTGTTTTCCCCTGGTTTCCTCTCCAGTCGTTGCATTATTTTGGCACAACATCCTAACCAGCATTTAGCAGAGCCACTTGCTTCATTTCTGTTGTAAAAGTCACCCCGTTGAATGTCTCCACCCTGATTTCAGCAGCCTGAGGCCACCCTGCTCTTGAAGGGATGAACGGATTGGGGGTGCTGGCTTGGCTGGTGCCATCTGGTTTACCTACCAGGAGAGCCTGGGTGTGGTGGCAGAGCCACCCAGTGGTCCTCAGTCCTCTCCCTGCCCAGCCTCCTCCTCTCTGGGAGTCTCCTGTAACAGAGTCCCCGAGGAAGAGCAAAACTCACCTTTCGGGGCTCCTGGTTAATGCAATATGTTTTGGTTTTTTCCCTGACAGAGACTCAGATGGAAACCCATGCACCCAGAGGCACTTCCTCATCCTACAGCACTTTGGTGAAGCATCCTGTACAAGAGGAAAAACTGCCCACGGGGTCAGCCAGCAGCACCCACTCTGTGCTGACGAAGGAGAAAGTAGGTGACCTTTCCCATTGCTGCTTGCATTTCCTTCAGGTCTTTGCAGACTCCCCCGGTCAGGAGATTTTCTGCTGCAGAGTAAGATTTTCAGCTGGTGGCGAGTTTATTCAAGGCTTTTTTTCCCCCACTGGCTTTGTGTCCCCGTCCAGGCACTGTATGTTAGAGCATGGGAGAAGGAAGCGAAGGCTTGTTGGGCTTTGGCTCCTTATTTCCCCTCCTTGACTTGCCAGTCTCTTGGCTTCCAGGTGTCTCTTTCTAGCTGCCTCCTCACAGCTTGATTCTCTTTTCCTCTTCCTTTCCCTTTCCTTTTCCCTTTCTTTCCTTTTCTTCCTTCCTGGGGGTTACCTGTGACCCAACCCCACTGGTTTTTGTGCATATATTTTTATATATATAACGCCCCTGTTACCGTATTGATGGAGATGTGGTGGTTGAGCACTGAAGGGGGCTTATTGCGTGACGTGGGTGCCCAAGCCCAGGCCACATGGGTGCTCCCCGTGCCATCCAACCCCTCTTGTTGTCTCCCAAAGGTGCTCCCACCTTCAGTGGACCTTCTCCCAACTGCCGCAGGAAGCTTTGAAGGCACGTCTAGGAGAACGGCATCCTGGGTGAGCTCTGCCACGACCATCTGGGCACCTTGTGGCAATGTGGAGAGGGATGTGGAGTTCAGCAAGCCAGGCGTCCTCCTCTCCGCGCCTGAGGAGAGCCCAAGGGCAGCCAGCAGATGCCCGAGCACTCAGAGGCCCAGTAACCAGTATTCCAGGGTGTCTGATAGCCTCACCTTCAGCAGCGACCCGATCTTGGTGAGCACGGATAGCTCAGGCTCAGGAGAAGCGCTCCTCAAAGTCTCCTCGGAATGCCCGGCTCCAGCGGCTCAGGAAGACCCGGGAGGAGAGGAGGCAGCTGGAGCAAGCAGAGACTCCTGTCCGCCTTCAAGCTGGGACAGCACCACCCTGGGCACCCTCGAGGTCTGCGAGGACCACTCCGGCTCCTGGCTCGAGGCAGGCAGCGACCTCCAAGACAGAGCCAGTCTCCTCGGAAACTCTCCAGTTTCTGACTCGAGCAAGGGCCGCGGCACCGAGACCGGCTCGTCCGAGGCTCAAGTCCCCCCCAGGGACGGCAGCAGGCCACCCCTGCCCTACGTCATTCCAGCTGTGGGCGTTGCCATGATTTCAGCTGTGGCGTTTCTGGTGTACGCTCGATTGCAGAAATAGCGCTGGAGTAGACGGGATGCTCAGCCTGGGAGATTTTTCTTCGTAGCAGGGATTTGGCCGATACGTTTGAAGCCTGAAGAGCAGCCGGGTGGGGCGGTAGGAGCGTTATTAAATCTCTTTCTCGAAGATTTTGCAGGAAGAGGCCTTGGTTGCATGATGCTGTTGGGTTGGGATCTGTTCCCCCCTCCGTTTCCCAGCCAGCTTCTTGTGTAGCCTTTTACACCCATAGAAAGGGTCTTAGTCAGGGAGTGATCCCTTCGAGTCAAAAAACAAAGTCCTGATGGTGATTCTGCACCTCTTCCTTGTTTGGTTCTAGAACCTCGTGGGTCCCTCCAGGCAGTGCAGTGAGGAGAGGTTTTGCAGACATCCTTTAACAGTGGAACTGATTTGGTTGGCTTTGCTTATCTTGGCTTGAAACTGCGCCCGAGGGTCCGTGCCGCAGCCTTCACCGGGTGCCTTGTGTCCAATTTGCCTTCCTTGGTGTCTCTGGCTCTGCTCCTGGCACCTTTTCTTTGTCTCTGCTTCTCCTTTCCCCCAGTGCACCAAGACACGTTGCCTTCTACTCATTCGTGATGAGAGACACCCCTGTGATGAGAACGGAGCAGCGTGAGCCATCCCTTCTCTTGGTGCTTTGCTTTGGAGCGTCCTCTCCTGCTCCTGAGGGTCAGGGACGGGCTCTGGGATCGCTTCATGCAGCGCTTAAACCCTGGGGATGAAGCTGAGGGTCAAGAAAGAGATGTATGTAACCTGCTTTCTGAAGGATAAACCTCATTTCACCCCACTCGAGCCGGAGAAAGTGGGATTATGCTTTAAGAGGAACATTTCACACAACGCCAGCATTAAGCAGACTTGGTCCCACACAGGATTGGTGAATGCCTTTGATCTCTAGGTGGTATTTTTAGAGCCTGGCTAGGAGGGTGGATGTAGTTCTTGCCTTTCTCGATACCTGGTGCTGAGGTAGGACTATAGGAAGCTTGCATCCGGGCTGGGACACAAAATAGGATCGTCTCTGCGTGCTGCAGGGAGGCCATAACCGGTGGCTGAGACGCTCTGGTCTCATTTAAAAATGCCATCCATGATTTCCCTGCTGTCCCCAAGGATCAGCTTGGAACGCTGGGGATTGGGCTGAAAGAGTTGGGCTTGTTCAGCCTGGAAAAGAGAAGGCTCCGGGGAGACCTTATAGCAGCCTGCCAGTACCTGAAGGGGCTACAAGAAGGCTGGGGAGGGACTTTTTACAAGGGCTTGTAGTGACAGGATGAGGGTGGAAGCTGGAAAAGTGTAGGTTTAGACTATATCTAAGGAAGAAGTTCTTTACCCTGAGGGTCGTGAGGCACTGAAACAGGCTGCCCAGGGAGGTTGTGGATGCTCCATCCCTGGAAGTGTTCAAGGCCAGGCTGGATGGAGCCTTGAGCAACCTGATCTAGTGGGAGATGTCCCTGCGGTGGCAGAGGGGTTGGAACTAGATGATCTTTGAGGTCCCTTCCAACCCAAATTGTTCTATGATACTAGATTTTTAAGATAAAAGCCTCAACCCCAAATAAATATCCCAGCTTCTGCTTGCCCTGGGCAGTTTTTGGGAGCAGAAGGAGCCCCGCTCAGTCACTGTCAGCACCCGTGTCGAGCTCTAGGCAGAACTTAGTGATCACGAGCCGTGCTGCTCGCTGCTTCTGCCGCTGCGGCTGCAGGTTGTTCACCATCCCAAAAGCATAGGGGCACAAAAGCAACAGAACTACTTTTTTTGTAGTTAGAAGGTTGTTGTTGCTAGAGGATTTGTATTATTTATTTTTTTTTAAGTACTAAAGACGCCAGCGCGGGCTCCCTCTGGTGATCTGCTGGGAGCTGTGGCAGGAGGCAGGACCGGGCAAAGCACTTGGTGACCCGCTGGCAGATTTGCGCAGCAGAAGGTTCATGCCATGGGCTGGGGTTTAGAGTCATAGAACAGTTTCGGTTGGAAGAGACCTTCAAGATCATCGAGTCCAACCTTTGTCCCAGCCCTATCAACACCACTAAACCTTGTCCTTCAAGGCAACATCCACCCTTCTCTTAAACACCTCCAGGGATGGTGACTCAACCACCTCCCTGGGCAGCCTGTTCCAATGGCTGACAACCCTCTCAGTAAAGAAATTCTTCCTGATATTCAACCTGAACCTCTCCTGGCGCAACTTGAGGCCATTTCTCTTGTCCTGTCACTCCCCACTAGGGAGAACTGAGCAACCCCCACCTCGCTGCAGCCTCCCTTCAGGTAGTTGTAGAGAGCGATGAGGTCTCCCCTCAATCTCCTCTCCTCCAGGCTAACCAGCCCCAGGTCCCTCAGCCGTTCCTCACAGGACAGATGTTCCAAATCCTTTCCCAGCTTGGCAGCCACCTCTGCACCCTCTCCAGCACCTCAGTGTCCCTCTTGTAGTGTCCAAAACTGGACACAGCACTCCAGGTGCGGCCTCACCAAAGCTGAGCACAGGGGCATGATCACCTCCCTGCTCCTACTGGCCACACCATTCCTGACCCAGGCCAGGATGCCATTGGTTTCTGAGCCACCTGGTCCCACTGCTGGCTCATGCTCAGCCGACAGGTCCCTCTGCCTGGCCGCTCTCCAGCCACTCCTCCCCAAGCCTGTAGCGCTGCTGGGGGTTGTTGTGGCCGAAGTGCAGGACCCAACATTTGGCCTTAGTGAAACTCATGGGATTGGCCTTGGCCCAGCGATCCAGCCTGTCCAGATCCCTCTGAGAGCCTCCCTACCCCCAAGCAGATCGACGCTTCCACCCAGCTTGGTGTCATCTGCAAACTCCATGAGGGTGCCCCCTGTCCCCTCGTCCAAATCATTGATGAAGATGTTAAACAGGAGCGGCCCCAGCCCTGAGCCCTGGGGGACACCACTCGTGACCCCCTGCCAGCTGCATTTAACTCCCTTGACCACAACTCTTTGGACTGGGCCATCCAACCAGTTTTTCACCCAGCGAAGCGTGTGCCCATCCAAGCCAAGAGCAGTCGGTGTCTCTAGGAGAATGCTGTGGGCAAGTGTCAAATGCCTTGCTAAAGTCAAGGTAGACAACATTCCCAGCCGTTCCTTTATCCAAGAGAAATTGTTTTCAAACTCCCTTTTTTGAAAATAATTTTGAAAATAAGTTTGAATCCGGGGAGCCCACAAGGATGCCCGTTGCTTCTTCCCTGCTTTACTGTGTCCAGTAACTTAATTCCTCCTGGATTCTTGCTGTTTGGCACAGATTCCCAAAATATCACCTTCCTGCTGCCAGGGGAGCGGGAGGGAGGTGAGCTCCCCGGGTCCTGGCGTTCCCCGACGGAGTGAACGGCTGCTCCTCCCTCCTAACGCTTACCCTTTGCCCACAAAATATGCAAGAAGTGCCTGCTGTAAACGATAAGGACAATAAATACACGTGAGAGTGAGGTGTTACGTTGGGGAACTTGAGATGTTCATCGCTTGCTCGGTGCCCGGCGCTTTTAAACGCATCTGACCTCGTCTGCTGGCAGAGGAGAAGTGGGGGCTGTTCTCCCCATGTGAAGATAACACAGAGACTTGTCCAAAACCTCCCCAGGATTCCCCATCAGCAGTCCCCAGTAAGTTGTTTTTTTTTTCCCCTCAGCTTTCATAATGTTTCCAGCGAGCGCTTTTTCCAGACCCGTCACCTCCCCATGAAAGCTGCGGTTTTCAGCGCTAAGAATTGCTCTCGATTTGCAGCGAGTAAGGAAATCTCCCCAGATCCCTTCACCTTGTTAAAAAGCTCGTGTTTGCCACTGAAAATTACACTCAAATAAAGCAGAGTATGTATCATAAAGCCGAGTACATGAGCCAGCTGCAGAATCCATCTCAAAATGAGTTACAGAGGGGGCTCTTACGTGATTCAGAGGAGAGAGATCCCAAACCAGCAGCATCCGTACCAAGGCCCTCTGCTCCGGTGCCTCGCTTGCAAAATCCTTCACGTGTTTTCCCACTGTTTTTTTTTAGCAAAAGCTTGTAGGTTTTGCCTTTTTATGTCAAATCACTCTTGCGAAACAGCTGATTTCTCACCACTTGAGACCCGATAAAAGCACGCGTTCGGTTTTTCTGCGGCGAAGTGCCGGTATTTTCACAGTCGTAGCGTTGCACTTTAAAAAGGGTGATGCGCAGGTGAACCTGCAGGAGGGAACTGTGTCCCTGTGCATATTTTTAAAAAAGGAAAGAAAAAAAAAAAAGCTTTTACTAACTGTTTAATAAAATCGTTTGCCACTTCAGACTCGTGAGGCTGCCGTGCGTGTTTGTACGACGAGGGGGATGGATCTCGCCTTTCGAAGCCTCTGGAGCAAGGAAAGTTTTCACGTAGAGAATTAAATCATCCAACTTACCTGCTCAGGGAGTGAAGGCTGCGAAGCAGAATCCAAGCAGCCCTCCTCTGCCCATTTTGGGGAGGGTTACAGCAGTTCACACACCTTATTTTTTTTCCATTTGGGACAAGAGGTGCTTTTAGAGCAGGTCGTTTGTGCCATTTTTGCCATATACTATTCCAAGTGACTCTGTCTGTGGAGCTGCATTTCGGTTTCTTGGAGAACCCTTCCCTGCGTGTCAGGAATTTGGCTTTCTTGCCCCTTCCTCCTCCTCGTCCCACCTCTGGGCAGCCCATTCTGCTAAGACCTTTGCTTTGCTCTTTGGGGTTGCGTGTTGGGCGTGTCAAGGTGGCCACTTCTGTTCCAGCATTCCAGGGACCAGAAGTGACCTCCCAGCGTTTATGAAACCGTGGCCAGAGGGAATGCGGTGAAGGGCACTGCTGAGGCAGTGAGAGTGATGCCATCAGTCCGTATCAGGGAGAGGTGCACGGGATTTGGGGACAGTTTCCAGGCTTCATTTCGGCACAAGTATGGGTCCTGGTCTAGAAGATGCCCGCCACGCAGATTGTAGGAAGCCCAGATGGCAGTTCAGGATGGAACACAGGGCGGGTGGTTCCTGAGGCAGCGTACAGCTGCGCTGCGGAAGTGGTCTCCTCAGGGTGCTGCAGTTGCCAAAGAGGAACTGGATAAATTCTGCGATGAAAAATGCACCAAAGCCTTTTAAGCAGAGGTCTGAGCTGCGAACCGCTTCAAGCCAGAAGAGTGTTCAGGAGAAACGAGGCCACAGGCAGCTGTGGCGGAGTGGTGGCAGGCTGGGAGGGGAGGTTCTGGAGGTGACCAGGTGGACACCACGAGCAGATGTGAGCTGAGGTGGACAAGTACACACCGAGCTCAGGACGTTGCTCACACTCCTTCACGATCCAGATTCTCTGGTGGAACCAGATGCTGTGATCCTGCACTAAAAAGGGAGCTGGACCACCCTGGGTTTGGCTCTGGGGTGCAGGCAGTGCTCGCTTCCCAGGCACCGCTCCTCATCTACTGAACAGCTTTGGGCTCGGCCTGACCTGCAGAAAAGAGAAACCAACGTCACCAAAACCACCGCGGTGGCTCACCGAGGGAGCCCGCAGGGCGAGCTGGCCTGCGGCGCGTGGCTTTTGGGACCAAGCAGGAAGCTTCCGAGCAGCACGAAGGGGAACAGCCCTTCCCAGTAGCGTTACGTGCCCTCTCCGCGCCGCTGCCCTTGACAGAAGAGCGTCCCAAGGGCTCTGCTGGGTGTTCACAGCCCATTAGCTCTCCTTGCTTTCTGCTTTCCCAGCCAGAGCTCTTGACTCACAACCCAGGTGAATGAAACACATTCAGGGCTCGGGATTGGCAGCGCTCTGAACTTCAGGCAGCAGAGCTCAGCAAGTTTGGTTTTTTAACAAAATGAAGGTGATATTTATATGAGGAAGGGTTATTTTTCTTCAGAGAGCTTGTGCTTTAACTTATATCGGCGCCAACATCACTTACACGCTTCCTGCACCTGCTCAACAAAGCATTAAAGTTATACAAACTAAGTTTGACCAAGCCCTTTGCCCTGTTCTCAGCACAGCAACCAGAATTCAGCAAACTGTCACTGAAGTTCTTCACACTTTTTTTTGGAACGTCGGTCACTTATCCCTGTGGTATCGAATTAATGCCCGAGGATTGTGGTGAGCCAAGATTAACGCCGTGCAGGGGAAGAGCGCCGTGGGTCACTGGGTTGCAGTTCCACACTTGGCTGTGCTCTGGGCACACCAATTAACATCTTACCTGGGAACCTCCATCATGTTACAACAGGAGCTGTTGCAGCATCGTATAGTCTGGAAGTCTGTTTTCCTCTCGAATGTCATCCTGTTATCGTTGCTCACACGCCTCTTTAGGGTCACCGCAATTTTTCAGTTGCCTGCCCGGCTACTGCTGCAATTGGTGACTCGGCACTGATAAACACAGGGGCAGAGTTTAAAGACCAGGATGCATCAGCACTTTCATGTCATCATATGTAAAGGAGCTGAGGTTTGAGTGTGAATGTGTCCCAAATCCTTTACCCTCGTTTCTTTCCATCTCTCCTCCTAAGTCTCCTGCCTTGATTCTCCCTGTGTTGGGCTCGTCTTTGGAGAACTTGAATATTTCCATCTGCCCTCGCTGGAAGAGGGAGTTTGGGATCAACCTTGATAAAGGGTGAGTGTCAGGAGGACAGAGCCAGGCTCTTTTCAGTGATGTCCACTGATGGGACAAGGGGCAACGGGTGCAAGCTGGAACATAGGAGGTTCTGCGAAAACATTAATAACACAGAATCACGGAATGTCAGGGGTTGGAAAGGACCTCAAAAGATCATCCAGTCCAACCCCCTGCCAGAGCAGGATCACCTACAGCAGAGCGCACAGGAACGTGTCCAGGCGGGTTTTGAATGTCTCCAGAGAAGGAGACTCCACAACCTCCCTGGGCAGCCTGGGCCAGGGCTCTGTCACCCTAACAGTGAAAAAGTTTTTTCTAATATTTTTATGGAACCTCCTGTGTTCCAGCTTCCACCCATTGCCCCTTGTCCTGTCACTGGACGTCGCTGAAAAGAGCCTGGCTCCGTCCTCCTGACACTCCCCCTTGACATATTTATAAACATGAATGAGGTCACCCCTCAGCCTCCTCTTCTCCAAGCTAAAGAGCCCCAGCTCCCTCAGCCTTTCCTCACCAGGGAGATGTTCCACTCCCTCCATCATCCCTGTGGCTGCGCTGGACTCTCTCCAGCAGTTCCCTGTCCCTCTGGAGCTGAGGGGCCCAGAACTGGACACAAGATTCCAGATGTGGCCTCCCCAGGGCAGAGCAGAGGGGCAGGAGGACCTCTCTGACCTACTTGCTATCCCCTTCTAACACACCCCAGGATGCCCTTGGCCTTCTTGCCCACGAGGGCACACTGCTGGCTCATGGCCATCCTGCTGCCCCCCCAGCACCCCCAGGTCCCTTTCCCCTGCGCTGCTCTCCAGCAGGGCAGTCCTGTGCGGGTGCCGGAGCCCTGGCCCAGGCTGCCCAGAGAGGGTGTGGAGTCTCCTGCTCTGGAGACTTTCAGACCCCCCTGGACGCGTTCCTGTGTGGCTGCCCTGGGTGACCCTGCTCTGGCAGGGGGTGGCACTGGGTGAGCTCTAGAGGTCCCTTCCGACCCCCAACATTCTGTGATTCTGTGATCTCTGAGGCTTTATGAAGGGGAGCAGAACTTCTTTCTGCTCTTCGTCCATGTCCTTCCCTGCAGGAGGGAAGCCTTGCCTCTCCCCAACAAGGCCCAAGCCCTGCTGGTTGTCCTCTGACACAGCCGGCCCAGAAACACCCGATTCACTTGATGTTAGAGCCCTTCCCCTGGGCCGGAGAGGCAGCCTCTCCCCTGAGGGGCCTTTCAAGCACGGGCAGCGAAAGTCTTGAGCTTCCTAGAGGGGGCGAGGGCGGGAGGCACTGGAGGAAGGGGCGAGGTGCGGGCAGGGGACCGGCAGCGTTAGGCCCCGGGCCTAAATGGCGGCGAGGCCGGCCTGGCACGGCCACTCGGGCAGGGCCGCCACGGAGGTTGTGGGGCACAGGCCGGCCATGGAGGGGGGTCTGGGGGCGGCAAAGCCAGAGGGGGTACGGGCGGCCCGGCTATTGCATATGCAAATTGTATGCAAAGCAGCATCGCCCCCCCCCCCCCGCCCCGCCCAGCCGGGCCCACTGCGGGCTCCCCTTCCGCGTTGCCACGGTTACCCGTGCTGTCAATCACTCTCCCTCCTCCCGCCCCCAGCGGGCAGCCGCCTCACGCCATTGGGCGGCTGCCGCGTCATTCTCTTCCGGAAGGAAACCCCATAGGTCCGACTCGGTCTCCTATCGGCGCCGTCCCGTTGGGCAGCCGCCCTTGTCACTCTCCTCGCCAGAAGCCTCCCATTGGCGGAGGCGCCCTGCGCTCCGCGCGGCGAAAGGCGCGGATTGGCCGAGGCGTCACCACACGGCCTGTCCCCGCCCCCCTGTCCGCCGTTAGAGGCGGGGGGGGGGGGGGGGGTGCCGCTGGGCGCAGGCGCGGTGCGGGCGGCGGCTGCGGCGGTGGTGGCCGTGAGGAGCGCGGCGGGGGCGGCCCATGGGGCCGGGCCGCGCTGCCCATGGAGCCGCGGCGCGATGGCGGCGGCGCCTCCGCCGAGGAGAAACCGCGGCGGGGCGGCGAGGAGGAAGGCGGAGCCGCGCCGAGAAGGAAGAGCAGCAGCGGCGGCGGCGGGGAGGCGGCGGCGGTTGACAGCGCGGCGGGGCCCCCGCAGCCCCGGGAGCGGGGCGGGTCCGTCAGCCGGCAGCGGCGGGACTCGGTCCGCAAGAACCGCCCGCGTGAGTGAGGCGGGAGGGGACGGGAAGGGGGGGGGGGGGGGGGGGGGGCGGCGGGGGCTGCGGCGGGGGCGGGGCTTAAGGGGTGGCCGCGGGGAGGGGGCGGGGCTTATGCAAATGAGCGGGAGGGGCGGGGCTAAGGTGGGTGGGGCCGGAGGGGGCGGGGCCACGTGGGGGTTCCCTGGCGGAGGAGGGAGGGGATCGGGGGGGGGGACACACCAGGATGGGCTCAACACGGTGATTGGGGACAGCACAGTGGGGACACGGTGGGGTGGTGGCTTGTCCGGCACGGCCACTTCGAGGATGGTGCCTGGGGTGGTGATGTGGGCCCAGCACGGCCAGTTTGGGGACAGCACGGTGGGTGCTGAATGTCCAGCGTGACCAGTTTGGGGACAGCACGGTGGGTGCTGAATGTCCAGCACCACCAGTTTGGGGACAGCACGGCGGGTGCTAGATGTCCAGCGTGGCCAGTTTGGGGACGGCACGGCGGGTGCTGGATGTCCAGCGTGGCCAGTTTGGGGACGGCACGGCGGGTGCTGACTGTCCAGCGTGGCTAGTTTGGGGACAGCACGGCGGGTGCTGGATGTCCAGCGTGGCCAGTTTGGGGACGGCACGGCGGATGCTGACTGTCCAGCGTGGCCAGTTTGGGGACAGCACGGCGGGTGCTGAATGTCCAGCGTGGCCAGTTTGGGGACGGCACGGCGGGTGCTGGATGTCCAGCGTGGCCAGTTTGGGGACGGCACGGCGGGTGCTGACTGTCCAGCGTGGCTAGTTTGGGGACAGCACGGTGGGTGCTGAATGTCCAGCGTGGCCACTTTGGGGACAGCATGATTGGGTTACGGTGGCTCGTCCGGTATGGCCAGTTCAAGGACGGTGCCTGGGGTGGTGATGTGAGCCCAGCACGGCCACTTTGGGGACAGCACGGTGGGACAGTGACATGGTCTTACCAGGCTGGGGTGGAGGATGGGACAAGGTGAGCTCGGGGCGATGGGGTGAGGTGGTGCCAGGCCTGCTGGGGCAGAACGTGGCGGTTGGGGCAGGCGCTGAGGTGCCCGGGTTGGGGACCTCGTTTTGGAGGTGGAGGACAAGGAGATGGAAGGACAGACGGAGCAGCCGGGGCGGCGGGTGAGAGCTGTGCGGTTGGACTCGTAACTGGTGGAAGAAAAGCAACGGGGAGCAGAGAGAACGGTGTGAATTTGGGGAGGGGAGCGCACCGCAGGTTTAACGGGGACCGGGCGCCGACTGAGCCAGGCTTTGCAAGGACGGAACGGTCTCCCGAGCGGCGTTTTGAAGCGCCGTGTCCGGAGCGGCCCGCGCAGCGAGCGTGGGTGCGAAATGGATGGCAGCCTTCATTTTGGCAGCAGCAGGAGCTGCCGCCGCGCAGGTGGCTGCGGCTGGCGACTCGCTTCGGCCATGTTTGAAGTGAGGCTGAGGGATCGTTTGTGCCGGAGTCCTTCCTCTTCGAAGGAAATCTCCGTACCCTGAAGCTGAAATAGCGTCCGCGCAGTTCCCTGTTACCTGCGTGTGTATTAAAACAACATCAGCAAACGAGCTCAGATTGACGACGGGAATCAAAATCGCTCTGCGTCTCCTAGAAGGACTCGGTCTGTAGGCTGGCAGTGCTGAGACATTATTGTTACTGTGTTCATGTGGAGTTTTAAATAGTGTTCTTTCTCTTTTTTTTTTTTTTTCATTGGTAGCTGAATACAAGGAAGCTTCTGTCTTAGCGTGCAAATCGGGAACCGCGTCTTTCGAGACGTTTGCTTTGCGTGGCAGGTTTCAGCTCAGCGACGTTAACGTTGCCTTCCCTCCGCCTCTCCCTTCCTTTCGTTCCCGGATCGTGCTGCATTACAGGAGGGATCCTGCACCAGGAAATGTTAATGTTGAATAACCGAGGTAACGGTGGGGTTTTCTGCTTACCCGAGAACTAATAAGATGAAATTCAGCGGAGGGATGCGCTGGCCCTGGCGGTCTCGAGCATCCTCGCGGTTCAGGCGCTGCAGAACCGACTCGGTGTGTGAAAGTCGGCTCGTGTGGCTGTCGTTGGAGGGGAAACCACAGCAAAACCTACCCACGGGAGCCGTGGAGCTGTTAATTAGAAGCACGCTAATTAATAGGTTGCAGCCTGCTGTGGGGAAGTGGAGACTGCTGGTATGAAAATTAAGCTCGGCTCGGGTGGAGGTGTGCGTTAGGGGATGATAGTTTTCTGCCTTGTTCAGGGGCCCTTTCGGTGTCTTTTGTGGAAGACGTGGATGAAGGCGGCTGTTGAGGCTCCGTTTTGTCGCGATAAAGTTAAATTGCAGAGGCCGGTGTGCGACGGCTGTAGGAGCACGGGCGCTGTGGCAGCTCCCAAGACGGGGTTTAGATCCCGTCTGGAAGGTCAGCGCGGTACGATTTGGGGTTTTGGCGTAGCCGCCGCTTTCCTAAACGATTCCTGTGATAATCAGAAGAGAAACGCGCGGGAGCGAGTACATCCCTTAGCAGGGACACCGTCTGATGTCGGGGGAAACTACGTTTTGAAGTCAAAACGCTCGATCCCACCTTAAGGAAGATGTAAGCGAGCCGAAATGAAAGCAAACCGCTTCGTGGGCACCTGATCAAAACCGTCCTGCTTCAGCTCCTGCTTCCCCGCTGCTGGTATGTGCCAAACGAGCTCGGTGACCTTGAGGCTCGTCTTGCTGCCCGTGCTGCGCTGGCAGAGGAGCCCTGTTTCACCGGGAATGAAAGGATTTCCAGCGGGCTGCGGTTCAAGCTCGTGATCTTTCTTCCTCCCGACTCGTGCGTCCGTACCGGCGACGCGTGCCCAGGGGCTGTTTCGTTGCGAGCCCCGGGGGGATTAGGTTGCACGTGGCTGGAATAACCTGGCGGAACGCCGGCCGAGCCGCGACGCCTTCCTTGGCGCGCTTCGAAGGAGCTGAGAGGCTTTTCTCGCAGACGCCGCGGGTAAAAGGAGGAGAAGTCAAGGACAGTTGGCTCTGGGAAGGGAGCGAGAAGTGTCCCTGAAGGAGAGATGGGTTGAAATTCCTGGCTGCATCCCTTGGTGGGGTGCAAAGGGCAGCTTGTCGGGTTTATTAGTACAGGCAGAAATGATGATACAGAAAAAACTTCAGCGGCTCCGGAGACAATACAGAAAAATTCCTTCTTGATAACGAATTACCAGGCCCGTTAGCGCACCCTGCGCTTACAGCCCGGACTGGAAATATTCCAGGTGAGCAAGGAGGGTATTCTCACTATCTTTACTTGAACGGAGCTGCGGATTACCAAGCGGCTCGCTCGGTCAAGTGCCAGCCCGAAAGCGATGGTGGCCGGATCGTAACGTGGGGGGAATGTTTTGCTGCGCCGGATTTTCCCGGCGAGAAAGAGAAAATAGGTCAGCGATTCAGATCGTCGGCTTCCAGCCCTTTTTCCCCTTCGCCCCCGTCCCTCCTGGCTCTCCGGTGCTATTGCACCGCTCTCCGCTCCTTCCTCAAAACCTGGTTTCCTTGGCAGAGATGACGTTAGGTTATTTCCCTGGGTAAGGAAAAATAACAAACCAGAAAAACCCGTTTTGATGTTTTACCGTTGAGCAAAAGGGGAGGGGAAGCAAGTTGCATGAAGTGTATTTGTGCTCTGGGGTGTTCTTTTCCCAAAAGAAAGCCCGCGCCTAAATCACCAAGAAGAGCATCCTGCAAATAGTTGCAAAAAATAGATGCATGCCTGGTTAACAGACAAAAAAAACCCCAAACATATCCTCATCCATTCTGTAATCCTTTCAACTGATAACTTTTTTTTATTTTTGGGAAAAGTTTTAGTGTCTTCTGTCAGCACCATGCAAAGCCATAATGGAAACGTTGCTTTAAATTCTCCATATACACCATATCCAAGTAGAAGCACAAATAAAAGACTCTTGTGGGAGCTCCCAAAAATTTAAGCTCCCGCATTTTTTTTTTTTTTTAAATATCTTTTTATGTTTCGAAATCGCCCGCGAAATGCGAATTTCTAGCAGGGCCTGTTTTTAGAGAATATGTAGCCTTAGTGTCAGTTTATATTAAATGCTGATGAATTTTTTTTTTCGTTTTTTTCCCAGTTGTAAAATTTCCATAGTGGCGTAACACGAGGAAAATACGGTGCCAGATCATCGTAGAATCGTAGAATGGCCTGGGCTGGAAGGGAGATATTTTAGAGTAAGTGTAGAGATGCCAACTAAATCGTCGGTCGTCGTCGCTCCTCTGCAGGTTTTTTAGCTTCTGGTCGAATTGGCTCCTAATTTCAGGATCGGTCTGAGATAGAACTTGAGCTGCTTGTCACGTGAGGAAAATCCACCGTGGGGATCTGGTTGTATCACCTCTTTCATCTGTAGCTTTCAGAATAAGTCTGGTTGATATTTATTTATTTTTTAGTTATTTATTTAGAGAGTGTCCAAGTTGATAAAGGCATTTACATACCCCCTAACTAAAAGGGGTTTGCAGATGGAGGGCGGCGGCTTCTTGCTGGGGGAACACGCAGCATCCTCGAGTTTTTCCGAGCGTGAGGTTATTCCGAACGAGCCGTAAGCCCTGAATTCTGGATTTTTGGTGTGTTTTTGCATATCCCTAGACCCGCCCCTTGGAAGGAAGTTTACTCTTAAAGCCAGAAGAGCTGCCCGTACGCCGTGCGTATGAAAATGTATCCATAGAGCTGCTTCTGCAAAGTGTCTGCACTAAGGAAAAACAATACTTTGCCAGCCCGAAAGATGTAGAATTCTTTTCTTGGGGGGGGGGAAAAAATTAATTTGCTTTAAGATACTTTATAACCACACTTATAAGTTACTTTATAATCCTCGTTGTGCGCCCGAGCGGTGCCACCACCTTCCCAGCTCCTTAAGTCACCTTCTTTGTGTCCCTGCTGCTTCTCGCACCGGGGGTTTTTATTTATTACGCGGTGTTTGAGAGCGGAGTTAGGGGCTGTCGCTGTGCTCATAAGGGAAAAAAATAAATCAAAAGGCTGGAGGAGGTTTCGAATGGAGAGCAGCTTTGGCTTTGGGAAGGTTTCCTGCCTTGTAAACACCTCAACTCTTCCTGGAGGGCAGGAGGAGAGTGCAGAGCTCTCCCCGCGATGCTCTTCCCGCGGGTCCCTCGTCCTCCCCGTTGGTCCCCCGGGGAAGGCGAGATGTGCCGGGCTCTTCCCCGACGCCGAGGGCTCCGAGTCGCAGCGGGGAGGTGGCAAAGACAGACAGCGTTTGTATTTTCTGCTTTGGCTGCTCAAGCTGGCATTTCCTTGCGCTGGTTGAGAAAAAAAAATAGAAAATCACCTCCGAGGTGCCCGAAGGCTCCTGGATTCCACCGGTTCTCTGCTGCTCTAGACCTGCTGTGTCCAGCAGAGGGGGGGAAAAAATGCCTCGGAGGCTTAAAAGGGAAAGATCTTTGGGTGGCTCTCAACCACACCACAGATGCTGGGAAAAATCAGCTTTTTTCAAGAGGCATTTGAGTAGCAGATGGCGATGGCGTTCATCCAAGAGAGCTTCCTCCTCCTCCTCCTCCCGTTTGGAGGGGCGTGGGTTTCTCTAGTTCTCAGATAGGGAAGGGCGGTCGCTGCCCTGCCTGCTCGTGTTGCCTTTCTTCCTGTGGGTTGGGGTTTCAGGGGGGAAAATAGTTTCCTCCTCCTGTTTGTTTGCCACAACCCTTCCCTACAAAAACGGATTTTGAGGGGAGGTTTTGTCCGCGCCCCCCGGATGACGTGAGCGCCGTGTGCAGGCGCAGAGAAAATCCTTCGCGGCGAGGGCTTGATTTGGAGCCGGCGCGGTTCTACCTGTGGCCGGGATGTCTCTAACGAGAGATCCATAATTAAGAATCCCCTGGGTTAAGTTAATTACCTTAATAGGCTATCTTTACGAATGTATCCCTGGTGACTTGCCGAAGGTGCGGCCGAGCTGTCGGCAGATGGAGAACACCGGCTGATGCTCCCTGGGGCGGTTTCTGCAACCTGTGGGTCTGGTCTGAGGCTCTGCCCCTGCCTGGGGGAGTTGGATGTTTTTTTGGGGGGCAAACGGGGGTTTAGTGGGGCGCAGGGAAGGTTAGTGAAGCCCTGAGCCTGGCCTGACTGCAGTTTTACACCCAGCTCTGCAGGCGGTGTTCCTCTTTCCCCGTCAGCCGTGCCGGCGGTGCGTAGGTCACTGGTGGGGCGTGACGGCTCACACGGGATCCCAGAGTCGTCGCAGTTGAAAGGAACCTCTGGAGATCATCTAGTCCAACCCTCGGCCAAAGCAGGATGATCCCACAGGGTTGTGTGCAGGTGGGTTTTGAAAGTCTCCAGAGAAGGAGACTCCACACCCAGCCTGGGCCAGGGCTCCGGCACCCTCACAGGGAAGAAGTTCTTCCTCATAGTTGATGGAGCTTCCCTTTAGATGGAACTTCCCCCTCTGCTCTGCCCTGGGGAGACCACACCTGGAATTCCGGGTCCAGTTTGGGGCTCCCCAGTTCCAGAGAGACAGGGACCTACTGGGGAGAGTCCAAGGGAGAGCGACGAGGGGGACCAAGGGACTGAACATCTCTGCTGGGAAGAGACACTGAGAGACCTGGGGCTGTTCAGCCTTGAGAGGAGACGGCTGAGAGGGGACCTGATTGACGTGGAGAAATATCTGAGGGGTGGGGGTCAAGGGGAAGGGGACAATCTCTTCTCAGTGGTGCCCAGCAACAGAACAAGGAGTAATGGGTTTCAGTCAGAACACGGGAAGTTCCAGCTCAACATGAGGAGAAACTTGTTGGCTGTGCGTGTGCCGGAGCCCTGGCCCAGGCTGCCCAGAGAGGGTGTGGAGTCTCCTGCTCTGGAGACTTTCAAACCCCCCTGGACGCGTTCCTGTGTGGCTGCCCTGGGGGATCCTGCTCTGGCAGGGGGTGGCACTGGGTGATCTCTAGAGGTCCCGTCTGACCCCCAACATTCTGTGATTCTGTGATTCCCGTGTTACACCTTGTGCCCCCTGTCCTGTCACTGGGCACCGCTGAAAAGAGTCCGGCCCCATCCTCCCTTTAGACATTTGCAGACATTGCTGAGGTCTCCTCTCAGCCTTCTCTCCTCCAGGCTAAACAGCCCCAGCTCTCCCAACCTTCACTCAGAAGAGGGATGCTCCAGTCCCCCAGTCATCTTTGCTGCCCTCCACAGGACTCTCCCCAGTAGGTCCCTGTGTCTCCTGAACTGGGGAGCCCAGAACTGGACACAACGTTCCAGACGTGGCCTCACCACCCCCACGCTGGATGCTCTCTTAGTTCAGTGGCAGCTCCAACAACCCTGGAATAAAAAGAAAATTTCTATATACTAAAAAAATTGATAGTCTTGAGGGCTCTGGGAGTGAGCTGGGATGAAATTTCTGAGGAGCTGCTGGGTTGTTTGGGGGTTTTTTTGGTGGTGGTTTGGTTGGGTTGGTTTTTTATGACTAGAAAAGCTTCCTAAACTGAAGGACCGAGTTGGTGATTCTCCTGCCCGAAAATCTGGGAGGTTTATTACATCCCTGAAGGTAGCAGTTTGGGGTGTGAACCCCACAGCCGGCTTTGGACCTCTTCCCTTTTTTTTTTTTTTTTAATTTTTATTTTTTTTGTGTAGAGCTTGCTGGTTTTCCAACGGAGGTTAAGCGGGATAGAAAAGCGCCGTGTGCGTGGAAACTGATTTTAGGGATCGCTTTACCAGTTCCAGTCCCTCCAGGGACCTGCTTTTACAGGGGTGACACCAATTGTACTTTTCTTGCTTTTTTTTTTTCTCAACAGCAGAGCGTGATCCTTGCTTGGAGCTTTTTCCTGCGGGGGGGTTAGTTGATAAATCTGGAGCTTCTTTACAAAAGCAAAACATTTTGAGGCAGAGGGAGGTCTTGTTTTGTGATTAATGAGGGAACTGCTCACCCAGGGATCTATAAGCCACGTTGGAGATGGCTTCAGTACGACGTTACATGGCGAGGCCCAGGCCAACATTCCTCTCTTGAGAATGTATCTTTAATTTGTGGGTTTTTTTGTGAAGTGTTTGAGTAAGATTTTCACGAGGAAACCTTCAAGGAAGACGCGGATGCTAAACTGTTCTCCAGGGAAAGCACCTGGTGGACTTCCCAGCCTGAAACCCAGGTAGAATTTGCAATTCGGAAGCGCAGAATGAGGAATGGATGTGAAAAAAAAAAAAAAAGTCCCGGGGTTGCTCCTGCTCTGTGTTGGGCCAGGATTCAGATTTCTCTCCTTCGTGAAAAGTCCTTTTTGTTTGAAGCGAACGCGTTGGGAATCACGAGGGGTTGGGGTTTGGATGTGCCTCCTGGAATAGAGTTGGCGTCTTCAAGATTTCTGTTGGTGGTGGCCTCTCTGTAAATACCTAAAAATAAGTTGGTGTTTTAAAAATCACGTGGGTGACTGGTGGCTTTAGCAGCTCCAGGGAACCGCGTCGCCTCCGAGCACGCGCTTCCCTGTCACCTTTGTGGCTTTTCAAAGATGATTTCTCTCAGCGAGCCAGTTCCCTCTCCCGCCCGACTTGTTTTCTTCACCGTTTGGCTCCAGCGCTGCCTCCAGGTATCCGGGTTTGCTGGTTTTTGCTCCAGAGGAACACGCGCAGAGCCTTGATCGGGGGGTGGCCGCCGCCTCCAACCAAAGGGATTCCTGCTCCCAAAATACCGGTAGCGCCGTCATTTGTGTCGGAATTTTGCCAAAACCTTCTTTCCAGAGGAACGTTACTAACGTACAGGTTTATTTCCTAAACATTTTCTCCCTTTTGGGGAAAAAAAAGCAGTCCTGCTGCTGTACGCCCTAACACGTGGCTCCGTTTTCCCCTTTGCTCTGGAGCCCCCATATCTCGTTAGCTCCAGCCTGTCCTGTAGCTCGTTAACCGTAATATTAATCTGTTCCAGCTCTCGGCTCTAATCGCAGATTCCATCTGATCGGGGTTTTCTCTTGATCTTTTCCAAGCAGCTCATTATCTCAGACAGCTGTAAATGTTGCCGGGCCTGACACTGATGCGTATTTTGTACCGTGGGGGAATTTGACTAATAAAATAATCCCAATTAGACATTTGTTTTTGTCTCCCCGGGGCATCTTAGATTACTTGTCTACCTCAGTGACGTGTTGTAATCAGTTCACGTTCGTACATCCCTTTGATGTACAAGCGCTGGTGTTACCCTCGGCTCTGGCTCGGGATCGGGATTCGACAAAAGAAATCGCCGGGGATCAAAACTGCGGCAGCGTTCAGCGGGCGTGCGGCTGCTGTCGTGTCTTCGGGGCCGTAAATGTTTGGAGCGTTGGGTATCAAGTGTTTGGGAGCTCAAGGACATTTGACCTGGACAGGCTGGAGGGCTGGGCGGGGAGAAATTTGATGAAGTTCAACAAGGGCAAGAGTAGAGTTTTGCACTTGGGAAAGAACAACCCCATGTGCCAGCACAGGTTGGGGACTGCCCTGCTGGAGAGCAGCGCAGGGGAAAGGGCCCTGGGGGTGCTGGTGGGCAGCAGGATGGCCATGAGCCAGCAGTGTGCCCTCGTGGGCAAGAAGGCCCAGGGCATCCTGGGGTGTGTTAGAAGGGGAGTAGCCAGTAGGTCAAGAGAGGTCCTCCTGCCCCTCTGCTCTGCCCTGGGGAGGCCACATCTGGAATCTTGTGTCCAGTTCTGGGCCCCTCAGCTCCAGAGGGACAGGGAACTGCTGGAGAGAGTCCAGCACAGGGCAACTGGGATGATGGAGGGAGTGGAACATCTCCCTGGTGAGGAAAGGCTGAAGGAGCTGGGGCTCTTTAGCTTGGAGAAGAGGAGGCTGAGGGGTGACCTCATTAATGTTTGTAAATATGTCAAGGGGGAGTGTCAGGAGGACGGAGCCAGGCTCTTTTCAGCGGCGTCCACTGACAGGACAAGGGGCAATGGGTACAAGCTGGAACACAGGAGGTTCCATAAAAATATGAGGAAAAAATTTTTCCCTGTGAGGATACTGGAGCCCTGGCCCAGGCTGCCCAGGGAGGGTGTGGAGTCTCCTTCTTTGGAGACATTCAAGACCCGCCTGGACGCGTTCCTGTGCGCTCTGCTGTAGGTGATCCTGCTCTGGCAGGGGGCTGGACTGGATGATCTTTGAGGTCCCTTCCAACCTCTGACATTCTGTGATTCTGTGACACGAGGTATCTCGAAACAGGAGCTGTGCTCATGGACAGAGCCACGCTTGCCAAAGGCAGACCTGACCGCTCAAGTTCCTTTCTTCATTTTCCACTTAATAAATCAAACGAGCTTTGCAGTCCCTTAGGGAATTACACAGATTAATTATTTTCTAACTATTTTGCCTTCCTGTTTTTTTTTTTTTTTTTTTTTTTCCTTTTCTTCTCTTCAGTCTTCCCTTGGTTTGGCTTGGACATCGGAGGGACCTTGGTCAAGCTGGTTTATTTCGAACCGAAGGACATCACCGCCGAAGAGGAGGAGGAAGAAGTGGAAAACCTCAAAAGCATCCGCAAATACCTGACGTCCAACGTCGCCTACGGATCGACGGGCATTCGGGACGTGCACCTCGAGCTAAAGGACCTTACCCTGTGTGGACGTAAAGGCAATCTGCACTTTATACGCTTTCCTACTCATGACATGCCCGCTTTTATTCAAATGGGCAGCGAAAAGCACTTCTCGAGCCTCCATACTACCTTATGTGCCACGGGAGGTGGAGCGTACAAATTTGAGCAGGACTTTCGCACAGTATGCATTTTTGGCTTCTATACGATTAGGATCTGGTAGTGAAATCGGTTTATTATTTTTATTTTTATTTTTTTTTAAAGCTTTAGAAAACTTTCTCCGCAGGCTCCTAAAGCTTAGCTTTGGGAGAGCGTGGCTAACTCGTTAAACCTGGGTTGGGAAAACAGCACGTGGAGTCGAGTTTGTGACTCCGAATTCAGATTTTTTCATTCTACAAGTGCACGTAACATTCCTGGAACTCAAATTATTCACTAACTTCCACAGCGCGTGCTCTCATAAGTCTTTCTCTGCTCTCACTCACCTCTGATTATGCTGGTCTGTCTCGCGTTTCGTTTTCTCCTCGCTGTCTTTCACGGGCTTCGCACTCGTCGTCGTTTCTGCGAGTGAGCTGGTTGAGGTTCTGTCGGATCTGGGGGTAGAACTGGGAGGAGCTGAGGGGTTGGGATGCGACCCCATCGCGGGGCTTCGTTGCGAGTTTGAGTCTTGGTCGCAGGAGAAAAACACGCGTGGCTGATCCTTCGTTTAACCAACGCACCAAATAAAGAGACTTTTTGTGCAGTGGTGTGAGGGGGAAACAACTTCATTACTTCCTTTTTTTCTTTTTTTTCCTATTTTTTTGGGGTGGGTTGAGGGAATTGTCAAACTAAGTCCCTTCTCATTTTTTTTCCTGCCGGTCCCTCAGGGTCAGGGCTTGAATCAGGCCCTTGGAAGCTGACGGGATTCTCTTGGTGTCCATCTGCGGATCCACTTGTCCGTTTTCCTCCCCCCTGTTCCCCATCAGCTCCAGGGCTGGGGCAGTTCGCACTCCTCGAGCGTGGAGAAACCTGGAGCCCTCCCGTGATCTGTCCTTCTTCAGGGAGTAACACTGATCACAGATTATTCAAGAGAAAGCTGAATTTAGCCGGGGCGAATGCAGCCTTCTAGCCCTGAGCAGAAACACTTCAGATCCTTAGCTGCTTCTTGAATATTCTTATTTCTTTTTTTATTCTTCTTCTTTTTTTTTCCCCACCAGATGGGTGACCTTCAGCTTCGTAAGCTCGACGAGCTCGATTGCCTTATTAAAGGAGTGTTGTACATCGATTCGGTCGGGTTCAACGGGCACTCGGAGTGCTACTATTTCGAAAACCCGACGGACGCCGAACGATGTCGGAAGCTGCCGTTCAACTTGGAGAACCCGTATCCTCTCCTCCTGGTGAACATTGGCTCGGGGGTCAGCATCTTGGCCGTGTATTCAAAAGAAAACTACAAACGAGTAACGGGCACCAGGTGAGCGCTGAATTAAACTGAATTTTATTTGAGGGGCTGGAACGCGTTTTGGCGTTGGAGGGAGGCGTTTTCGGGGACGAGCCGCAATCGAGGCGGCGAGTGGAATGACTGAGCTGCTGCTTTTACTTCAGTCCCTTCTCTGCAGGAATTAAAATACTTGATTTGCCATCAGAGGTCGCATAGTTTGGGATTACCCCGGATCCGCTGGTACTGATCATGTTAACAACTGTTAGCTTTGATCCTGGCGGTGGAAGTTTGCCTCCTGGCTTTGGAGAGCTACCGTATTTTTGACAGAAGGGCTGCTGGCACGGCGGTGATTCCCCAGGCAGCTTGAAGACGAGCCTCTCATTGGCAGGCAGAGGCAAAGAGCTCCGTGGCCTTAAGCTTTCCTGAATTTCTCCAGAAGTTTGCTATAATAATAGTAAGAGAAAAACCCAAAACCACAGTAGGGATCATACTAATATACATAATTAATGGCATGTGTACACGTAAAAGTGAACAGGACATAGTGCTCCTGTTGCCTTCTGTTCCCCCTGTGTGCTCTCACACACCTGTAACCCCTCGGGACTTGTATTTATTTTAAAGACCGACTTCTGCAAGTGCTGGGAAGAAGTTCAATAAGGACAAGTGCAGAATCCTGCGTCTGGGGAGGAATAACACCAGGCACCAGCACAGATGAGGGGACGTCCTGCTGGGAAGCAGCCCCGTGGAGAGAGACCTCGGAGTCCCAGTGGGCAGGGAGTTGTCCCTGGGACAGCAACGGGCCCTTGTGGCCAAGAGGCCAGTGGGGTCCTGGGGGGCATCAAAAAAAGTGTGTCCAGCAGGGCTGGGGAAGTTCTCCTCCCCCTCTGCTCTGCCCTGGGGAGACCACCCCTGGAATCCTGGGTCCAGTTTGGGGC
The DNA here is from genome assembly GCA_020746105.1 of Trogon surrucura. Taxonomy (NCBI): domain Eukaryota; kingdom Metazoa; phylum Chordata; class Aves; order Trogoniformes; family Trogonidae; genus Trogon; species Trogon surrucura. The sequence continues at coordinate 79,031,630 of CM036620.1, read as the reverse complement.
TCCCCAGTTCCAGAGAGACAGGGACCTACTGGGGAGAGTCCAAGGGAGAGCTACGAGGGGGATCAAGGGACTGAACATCTCTGCTGGGAAGAGACACTGAGAGACCTGGGGCTGTTCAGCCTTGAGAGGAGACGGCTGAGAGGGGACCTGATTGACGTGGAGAAATATCTGAGGGGTGGGGGTCAAGGGGAAGGGGACAATCTCTTCTCAGCGGTGCCCAGCAACAGAACAAGCAATAATGGGTTTGAGTTAGAACACGGGAAGTTCCAGCTCAACATGAGGAGAAACTTGTTGGCTGTGCGGGTGCCGGAGCCCTGGTCCAGGCTGCCCAGAGAGGGTGTGGAGTCTCCTGCTCTGGAGACTTTCAAACCCCCCTGGACGCGTTCCTGTGTGGCTGCCCTGGGGGATCCTGCTCTGGCAGGGGGTGGCACTGGGTGAGCTCTAGAGGTCCCTTCCGACCCCCAACATTCTGTGATTGTAGAACAAGGAAATAAATTTCTCTTTTAGAACCACGCCCTCTGCAGAAGGCTGTCAGGCTGTGGGATTCTGTAGTTATTTGAAAGTCCCAGACGTAAAGAAACTGCTCCTCTCCTGAGATCGCTGTCTCTGGAAAGAGGAGAAGCTGAAGGGACGGGGCTCACATGGAGCCAAGCGATCCCAGCGCTCAGCAGAACAAGACGGTTTCTTCCTCCTCCTCCTCTTTAGAAGCGAGGAGGGTGACTTTGACTTTTCTTTTTCTTGCAGCCTTGGAGGAGGAACCTTCTTTGGCCTCTGCTGCCTCCTGACCGGTTGCTCCACCTTCGAAGAGGCGCTGGAGATGGCGTCGCACGGAGACAGCACCAAAGTGGACAAACTGGTGCGGGACATCTACGGAGGAGACTACGAGCGCTTCGGGTTGCCCGGCTGGGCTGTAGCGTCCAGGTAACGACCTGATGGGTTTGATTTTTTTTTTTTTTTTTCTTCTTTTCACCGGAGGTTCTGCGAGGATGAAAAGCTGAATTGTATCGTAGGAGAGCAACGCTTCCTTCCACCTTTCTCTTTTAACAGACCTTAAATTACCGCTAGCAACACTTCTTAGAGTTAGAAGAAAACAATTTGAGACAAATCACTCCGGTGCAATTTAGCAGTTCCCGTTTTCTCCCGGAATTCTGATGCAAACGGATCTTTAACTCGAAAAAAAACACCTGTCTTTGCAGCTTTGGCAACATGATGAGCAAGGAGAAGCGGGAATCTGTCAGCAAAGAGGACCTCGCGAAGGCCACTTTAATTACCATCACTAATAACATTGGCTCCATAGCACGGATGTGTGCGCTCAACGAGGTATTACGGGGAAATCTGTTTCCTTGCTTCCCCCCCCGAAGCATCGCCTGCGCGCTGCTGCCGTGCAGGATCTCTCTTCCCCTCGCTTCCGGAGGCGCGCGGGCGGGAAGTTGGGATCCGCTCGCTTTGGATTCTCCGGTAAAACTTTCTGTCCTCGCTCACCCGCGTAACTTGAGCTGGAAGGGAAGAGCCGCGGACGAGCTCGGGGTCGGCCGTCGGTCTCGCCGGGTCCTCTGCTTGGTCAGGAGTTCGACAGCTTCTCTGCGGTGGTTTGAGGAGCCGTAGGTGTGCCACGAACTACAGCTCTTGGGACCGCTGAGAGAGAAGGAGAGGTGGGGCGGAGAGGCCGGATACCTTTCCCCGCGTTGTTTTTCCTGAGTCGCTCTCGATTTCTGTTTTTATTTTCCTGGCTGCACCCCACCGCTGAGGCGGCCGTCGCCGTAGCTTTGTGCTTTCAGCTTCTTTACAGTGCTGCCTTGTTGCATTCAAGTCAAGCAGCATTGTACAGGGCTATGAAAGAACAGAGACGTGCTCTCCGCTCCGGCCGCGGCCCGACCCGCTGGGATGACGCCGGCGGGGCGAAGCGTCCTCCCGACTCCGCTCCGTGTCGGCAGGTTCTCGTTATTTATCTTCCTTTTCCGCTGAAACTAAGCGAGAGGTATCGCGGTCGTGCGTCTGCGGAGTCGTCGTGAGTGCGGCAGAAGGGATTAGTTAGGGGGAAGCATTGATGGATTTGGGGATGGAAGGAAAATCCGTAGAAGGACGTGAGTCGGGCTCGCAGGTAGGACCTGATCCCGACTCCTCGGCAAGAGGAGGAACTGGGAATTATTTTCTTGTCGGAGAACAAGAAGGCTTCGGAGTTCATCGCTTGGCTCAGGAGAATTATTTGCGGATTGTAAAATTTGGCTGGAAGTCCAATTTAAATCCAAAATACCGCTGCTTGGTTCATATTTTCCCCTGCTTTCAGAATTGGGTTGGTTATGGCTTTCTAAATACTCTTTTTTTTTTTTTTTTTTTTTTTCTTTTTTCAGATTAACAGTAGAGAACCATTCAGCTTTTTTAATGCACCAAAGGCTGGAGTTGAGGAGAGAGATTGGAGGTGGCGCTCGATGCCCAGTGTTACTAGACAGTATAAGGATCTTGTAGCAAAAAAATCTATTCAAAATCCGAAGCTAGAAAGGCTGTAGCTAGAGCTGGGCATTTCTGGGTAGCGTGGGAGAGTCTGAAAAAGAGCCTGTCTTAACGTGAGCTGGCTGGTCCTGCTTCCTGACTCAGTTCTACAACGGCGTGTAACTCCTCCGTGAATGTGTGAATAGTTCCCCCATCAAATCATAGGATGGCCCATGGAAGGGACCCTGAGATCATCTAATCCAACCTCCCTGTCACGGGCAGGGACGCCTCTCGACTCGATCGGGTTCTGGGGGTTTAGATTGTTCTGCAGATCCTGCCCGACGCTTTGAGCAGCGGCTTCATTTGTAGAACCACGGAACTGTTTGGGTTGGAAAAGACCTTTCAGGTGGAGTCCAACCATTAGCCCAGCACTGCCAGGGCCACCACTGACCCGTGTCCCCGAGCACCAGGGCTTTTAGATACCTCTGGGGATGGGGACTCCACCCCTGCGCTGGGCAGCTTGTGCCAGCGCTTGACAACCCTTTCCATGAAGAATTTTTTCCTAATGTCCAACCTAACCCTCCTCTGGCGCAACCCGAGGCCATTTCCTAATCTCCCTTCGCTTTTTTGAACCGTCTCTTGCTCCCGGCAGAGCCCGACCCGACTCGGTGTCGTCTCTTGCTCGCAGCTCGTCTCTTTTTGAGTCCGGTTTGACAACTCGAAGCTCAGAAAGCTGCAAGTGGGTTCCAACTCCTCTCTCTGCAGCTCCTCGCTCAGCGAGGCAGTTGCACGCCTTGGCTGCCAGAACAGCTCTAGAGGTGATGCTGATTCTCTGGGTTTGGTTGCTTTAGTGCCCACTGGTCGTTTCCCTCCGCTTTCAGCTGGTTCTTCCTCAGGTCTCACCAGAAAAAATGTATTTGAAAAGCCGCACGTGCCTTTTTTTTAAAAGGCACTTTAAGCATAACTTTTTCTTATTGCTCTAAGGTGAGGTTTTCATTATTGAAGGCAGAAAATGGAATTTAGCCTTGATGTTCCTTTATTTTCTTCTTCTTCCCCTTAATCCTCGCAGAACATTAACCGCGTGGTGTTCGTTGGCAACTTCCTCCGCATCAACACCATCTCGATGAGGCTTCTGGCGTACGCTTTGGACTACTGGTCGAAGGGACAGTTAAAAGCACTTTTCCTGGAACACGAGGTGAAACGACTCGGTTTAAAACTTTTTTTTTTTTTTTTTTTTTTGTTGCATGGTGGCAAAACGCAAAACCTCAGAAACAGCCGCACGGGGTCTGTAGTTAGAATTTCTTTTGTAATGTTGCCGCCTATAGTTACTTCTTCCCACTATTTATGAGTTGTTAAAATGACCCCGTACGTGCAATATTACTGCTTTTGCGTCAGATATCCGAGTGCCTGTGGTTGAGGATTTAACAGGTGTTCCCGTCTGCTCTTCAGGGTTATTTCGGTGCGGTCGGTGCTCTCCTGGAACTCCTGGACTCAGCCTGACTCCCTGCAGCTTCTCTCTGTTGGACCCACGACGTCGAGGCGCTTTCCTGTGTCGCTCCAGCCCACGTTTGGCTTTAAAAACCTCCATTCGAGGACTGTTAAATTGATCACCCGCCACCTTGTCGGGGAAGGGCGGTCGCGTTTCTGTCTGTCGAAGCCAACCTTCGGTTCCGATGGTGATTTATTTGAGAGGAGTACGTATAGAATTGTGTCCTCTGATAGGCACTGATGGAATATGGTGGTTGTGTCCGGAATATCCGCAGGGCGTTTGCTCCCTGGCACCAAACAGCCCTTTTCCTGGAGTCTTCTCCGCGTCTGGTGGTTACGTAGCCGTTCCCTCTGTCGAGGCTCCCGCGAGGACCGAGCGTTTGCCCGCTTTGCAGAGCTCGGCCGCGGCGTTTTCCCTTCCGCAGACGCGAGGCGTCGCCCTCACGTGTCGCTGGAAATTGTCTGTGAAAGGGGAAAGAATGTCGGCCCAACCCCGGCACGTACAGATTTGAGGACGTTTGTTTGTTTGGGTGTTTGGTTTTCTCTGTTGTGAAACTCGGCTGCGTATAACTATACCAAAGAGATTTTTTTTCTTCTTTTTTTCAGTCGTACACTTGGGTTCTTCTCTGTAATGTTGAATTTTACCTTTTTTAATTGCTGAATTACTGTATTTTCTGGGGGAAACCTCGCCTTCCCCTGTGCATGCTGTCCTCTCTGTTGTCTCGGTGCGTGCAACACCTGAAGGTCCCACGCTCTCAGGAGGTGGATTGAGAAACAGCTTTACCATGCACTGAATAAACTCTCTCAGAACAACCGAGGCTGAGGGTGGGGAACAGTTTTTGGGAAGAACAGCAGCGTCTTGTTCTGGTTCGTGTTCCCCAGGGCTCAGTGTTGGGACCAGATCGGTTTAATCTCTTTCTTAATGATCTGGATGAGGGGATCGGCTGCTCCCTCAGGGAGTTTGTGGGTGACACAAAGCCAGGTGGGAGCGTTGATCTGTTGGAGGGTAGGAAGGCTCTGCAGGGGGATCTGGACGGGTTGGATCGATGGGCTGAGGTCAGGTGTGTGAGGTTCAACAAGACCAAGGGCCGGGTCCTGCTTCTTGGGTCACACCAACCCCCGGCAGCGCTGAGGGCTTGGGGAGGAGCTGGGAAAGCTGCCCGGTGGAAAAGGATCTGGGGGTGCTGAACACGAGCCAGCGGTGTGCCCAGGTGGCCGAGAAGGCCAACGGCATCCTGGCCTGGGTCAGGAGTGGTGTGACCAGCAGGAGCAGGGCAGGACTCGGCGCTGGTGAGGCTGCAGCTTGAGTCCTGTGTTCAGTTTTGGGCCCCCCGCTACAAAAAGGACATTCAGGTGCTGGAGCGTGTCCAGGGAAGGGCAGTGGAGCTGGGGCAGGGTGATGAGGAGCGGCTGAGGGACCTGGGCTTGTTCTGCCTGGAGGCTGAGGGGAGGCTCTTCTCGCTCTCTACGACTCCCTGAAAGGAGCGAGGTGGGGTCGGTCTCTTCGCCCAAATAACAAGCAATAAAATGAGAGGAAATGGCCTCAAGTTCCACCAGGGGAGGTTTAGGCTGGGTACGAGGAGAAACTTCTTCACCAGAGGGGCTGCCAAGCCCTGGCACAGGCTGCCCGGGGCAGTGGTGGAGTCCCCGTCCCTGGAGGTCTCTAAAAGCCGAGGAGATGCGGTGCTCAGGGATGTGGTGGCCCTTGCAGTGCTGCATCAACAGCTGGAGATGATCATCTTAAAGGCCTTCTCCAACCCAAACAGTTCTGTGCACACACACGGTTTGTGATCCGACCTTCCTTCCTCCTGTCTCTGGCGGCAGCGTGGGACAGCCCGTGCCGGGGTGCTCGGTTGCCGTTTGGCTCTGCCCACCATTGGAGCCCCAGGGTCCGAGTGCTGACTGGGTGCTCCACGCCTCGCTGGGTTCCTCAGGTGGCACCTGCCTCTCTTTTGCCCCTGAAAATGGAAGAAACTACGACTTCCGAAGGCTTGTTCTTCGCTAGATCAGATCCCGTGGGGTATTTCTCTCCGAGCCCGTTCTCTCAGCTCCGCTGGGTAAGTGCATTTCCCAAACTTGAGTGGGGGCCTGGAGGTTCCTGAAAACATCCAGTAATTTCACAACAACAATAAAATGGGGACGAGGTGGGGCAAGAGATGTGACAGGTTGTCTTCGCTACGTGCTGCCTACAGAAGAAAATGGGTGCTGGTCCTGCAGCAGGTTTTGGTTGCATCCTGCTCTGTTCAGCGTAACGGGGTGTGTGGAGCAGGATCACACAGAACCATCGAATGCCTTGGGTTGGAAGGGACCTTCAAGATCATCTCGTTCCAACCCCCCTGCCCTGGGCAGGGACCACTCCCACCAGCCCAGGTCGCTCCAAGCCCCGTCCAACCTGGCCTTGGGCACTGCCAGGGAGGGGCTGCCACAGCTGCTCTGGGCAACCTGCAGCCGAGACCTCCTTTATTCTTCATTTCCTGCGAAGTCGCTCAAAAGATGCCCCGAGCAGGTGTATTAAAACAAACCCGACTTTCATATGGCCCGTTGGAGGTTTTCTGGCCTTTACTCCTTCTCTGCCCCCTGAAGTGTAACCCACACCCCTGATGCTGCTCCAGCCACGTGCCCCAGCCTCACGGTCAAAACTCGGGCCCTGGTTTGACTCGTGGAAAAGAACCAGAAACGCCTTTTGGCTTTTCCAACTGTCCTTGTGGCCGCTTCAGCGATGCTCTGGGCTAATTGGGTTTAATTATTAGTCCTGTGAGTTTCCCACAGACCACGGTGGTGGGTGGAGGGTTGATGAGCCTCCTCTGAATACTCGTGACCTGCAGAGGAGGGGCCAATTATTTTTTAATAGCAGTAGACTTGGGGAACTGAAGACTGATGGAAGAAGCTACCGTGAAATGATGTGGAGGGAAGCTGGGGAGAGCTGAGGAACCTCTGCAGAGCTGAGGAACATCTACAGAGCTGAGGAACCTCTGCAGAGCTGAGGAACCTCTACAGAGCTGAGGAACATCTGCAGAGCTGAGGAACCTCTACAGAGCTGAGGAACATCTGCAGAGCTGAGGAACCTCTGCAGAGCTGAGGAACCTCTACAGAGCTGAGGAACATCTACAGAGCTGAGGAACATCTGCAGAGCTGAGGAACCTCTGCAGAGCTGAGGAACCTCTGCAGAGCTGAGGAACCTCTGCAGAGCTGAGGAACATCTACAGAGCTGAGGAACATCTGCAGAGCTGAGGAACCTCTGCAGAGCTGAGGAACCTCTACAGAGCTGAGGAACTCCTGCAGAGCTGAGGAACCTCTACAGAGCTGAGGAACATCTGCAGAGCTGAGGAACGGGGACACCTGAGCCCCTCCACAATGTGTTGTATGCAGTTCCTTTTGTAAATTGCTGGTTGATAGTGTTTTTGGTTTGTTTTTTTTCTTGTAATGAAACCCTACAGTTATTTTTACAGGCTTGAAACCCTCGTTTGCTTCTTGTCTCGTTCTTCCTCGCTGGGCCGGGCGTTGATCCAACAGGCACTGGGAACGTGGTGGTGAAATGGGTGTAAACGGATCCTTCCAGGTGATTTATTTAGAAGCTTGTTAAAAATAACCCGCAATCCTTGAGTACTCCTCATGTTCTGGTGCCTTGGTTGCTTTTTCAAAGCAGGTGCATGGAGCAGGGCAGGAGAAAAATTGTAAAAATGCCCTTTTGGCCTGTTGCTGCTGGAGGGGGGGGATCCATTCTCCATGCACAACTCCTCCAGACCAGTCACGATTTTTAATCTTAAAACCAGGCTTCTAACCCAGGGTGTGAACTGGGGCGGCTTCTAGCATCGTTTTAGAGCAAACTGTGGCGGTGCGGGCTTGGAGGGAAGGTTCTTCCAGTGGTAGGTGATGATCCAAGCGTTGGAGACCCTTTGGCTTTTAACGCATGGACAATACCGCTCAGCTGGGAGGTGGAAACGAGTCCTCTCCAGTGCAGCAACCTCAGGAGGGGGGAACAAAAACATCTTGTGCATTTTCGGTGCTCGAGCCTGGTGGCGGCTCGGCCGGCCCCTCGGCTGCTCCATCCCACCAGAAGGAACTTCCACCCCAGACTGGAGCTTCCGCGGGCTGGAGGGCAGCGAGAAGGTCGCTCCTCGTGGTTCCTCTGGAGAAGGGGGAAGCAAGAACATCTCCAGCACAGGGTGGGGGGGGGCGGAAAAAACAACCTGTCTCCCCCAGCACCAGCTCAGAGGGTGCAGCCAGCACTAGAGGGCAGCAGCCCTCCGCAAGGGGGGGACAGCAGGACAGGGGACAGCAGGTTTCTGGGCTGCCCCCCCTCCTGACCAGCCCCAAACCAGCTCATTTTTGAGGCCCCCCACCACCAAGAAAGGTCCACAGGTGACCCCCGCATCCCCTCTGGGGTGTCACAGGGCTGAGCAAGAAGGGACATTCCTTTTTTTCAGCCGGGGATATCCCAAACACAACCCACCCACCCCCCCCAAACACACCCCTGCTTCCAAAAAACAACCTGCTTTTATTTACAGTTCAAGTCAAATCACATGCAAACCGTTTTTTTTTTTTTCCTTTTCCTCGTTTTTCCTTAAGAATAGTGTGATTAGCAAAAAAGACGCGTTATTAGAATTTTAAAATAGCAATTAAATATACAAAAATATAGCTTACAAAAAAAAACAAACCAAAAACAAAACCCAACGACGACGAAAGAAAAACGGAACGAAAAATAAAACAAGAAAAAAAAAACAAACCAAAAAACCCCAGCAAACGTTTTAAAAAAATATTCTGCTGCAGAATTCGTAGTGTACAAACACGTCTATGAGGCTCCAACGCTCCATAAACAGTCCTGGGAGTCGCACCGGATTTACAGGGTGGGGGGGTCAGGACATCCAGCCCCATCCTGCACCCTGGGGGGGGTGGGGTGGGAGGGGGCTGGGAAAGCCACGGAATACTGACACCCCCCCAAAAAAAAAATAATAAAAGGGGAAGAAGAGTTGCAAAGAGGGTGAGGAGGGGGCGCCGAGGCGTTTGCTACGGTGCCCGGAGTCACCCCGTGGAGGGGGGGGTGGGAGAAGGGAGGGGATGGCACAGAAACTCCCCCCCCACCAGCAGCTTTCGCAGGGGATTTTGGGGGGGGTTTGGCAAAAGGGTCCCTCGCTCGGAAACCCCCCCGGGGTCAGGCTGGAAGGGATGGACCCAAAGGACGGGATTTTTGCCTGCCCACCCCAGGAAGGCTGTGGGGGTTTTTATTTTGGGGGGGGGACGGGGACGGCTGCTGGCTCTCCCCTCCAAGAGACCCTCGGAGGGACGAATGCCCCCCGCTGAGGTAGCGCCACCCCCCCCAAAGTGGGGGGGGCAGCCACCCCCGGGGAGGGCAATAAAGCCCACGAGCCCCCACGCCGTTATCACATCTCCCAGGGGAGACGCTGGCGTTGCCACCCCCCCCCCCCCCCATTTCTTAGCCCTTTCGGAGGAGGCACCACCAACCCCCCCATCGCTGCTCCTCGGGGTTGGGGGGGGTTGCCAAAACCCCGTTTTTTGGGTAGGGATTGCAAAGGCAAAGGTGACCCCACGAGGAGAAGGGGGTTAGGAACGGGCTGTCACGCTCCAGGGTTCCCCTCTTCTCCCCCTCCCTGTGGTTTGGGCATCGATTTCTGGGCTGGGAACCGTACCGGGGGGGTTTGGGGGGACCCGTCGAGGCGTTGCAGGGCGGCGGGTGCCACTGGGCAGGGGGGGGGGGTTCGATGCTGTCGCGCTGGCAGAAGGGACACGCTGGAAGAAGGACGTCGCGCGGGCATCCACGGAGAAACCCCCTCCCGGAGTCCCCTCCGAACCCCCCGGGGAGAGGAATCGAATCCGGGCTCCGCCGTCGGACCCTTCATCCCGGCACGGCTCCGCCGAGGTGGGTTTTTTGGGGGGCGCGGGGTTTTTCGGACGTGGTCCCCCCGACCTTAAAGTGCTGCAGGGTCCCCGGCCGGCGGCCGCCCGCGTCCTCCCGGCCCGTCGCTCCGTGCTGGTGCCGTAGTGCTTTGGTTGTGTCCGAGCGGCGCGGGGGCAGCGCCGGGGGGGGGGGGGGGCAGAGCTATACGATGTTCTCCGCGCCGGGGAGGGGGCCCTGGGGGGGGCCGGGGTCGGGTTTGCCGTGCAGCTGGGCCAGCTGCAGCACGGGCATGTTGCAGAGCGGGCAGACTTTCCGCACCTCCAGCCACTTGATGAGGCACCTGGAAACGCAAGGCGGGGTGAGGGGGGGTCGTTACAGGGGTAACAGCCCCCCCCCAGCTCTCCACAATGGGCGACGGGGATCAACTGGTGGGTTGAGCCCGGTGTCGCCCTCCCTGGAGCACTGAGACTGCTGGATTTTTAATTTGCTGGTTCACAGAATCACAGAATGTCAGGGGTTGGAAGGGGCCTCGAAAGATCACCTGTTTAGTGAATTCCATTATGTTCTATCAGGACTTTCTCTTTTTTTTTGGGGGGCGTGGGTATGTATGTGGATGGTTGTGTACATATATTATAGATATAATTTGTATCTATTTATAAAATAGATATAAAATGTACATGTATTCATAAATACACATGTAATATATAGATAAATATGTAACATACGCATATAAATCTATATATATACATGTAAATATATACATATATATACATACACACATATATAGGATGGATGCCTCATGCCTGGAAGCATCCAAGGCCAGGCTGGATGAGGCTTTGAGCATCCTGGTCTGACGGGAGATGTCCCTGCCCATGGCAGGGGGTTGGAATAAAATGATCTTTGAAGGTCCCTTCCAACCCAAATCATTCGATGATTCTATAAATACACGTGTTTTATAAAGATATAACGTATAAAATGTATAGATATGCACCACAATCACATGTGCATGTATTATATGCATAGAATTCACACTGGTTTACATTTTTATAAAATATATCTATAAAACTTTTTTATATATGTTATGGAAATATAATATACACACACACAAATGTACATTTGGGAGTTGGAACTGGATGACCTTTAAGGTCCCCTCCAACCCGAAACCATTTGGAACACACAAAAAATGAATACATAAAGATAAAAAAAATATACAAAAAGGGAAACAACCTGACCTAGCGGGAGGTGTCCCTGCCGTGGCAGGGGGGTTGGAACTAGATGATCTTTGAGGTTGCTTCCAACCCAAACCATTCTGTGATTTTGCCAGCTCACGACTGGACTTCTGCTCCAGCTGCTCGAATCCTTTCGATTTCGCTGCAGTTTCCCTCATTCCCCTGGAAGTGGGATGGGAAGAAACCCTGGGGCGAGGAGCAGCGGCACCTGGAGACCTCGTGCTGAGCCTCCCTGGGGCAGGATTCGGAGCAGGATTCGGGGCAAACCGGCTGCGTTCCCCTCCCCGGTGCCCACACTTACTTTCTGTGGAAGGCATGTTTACAGGGACAGATCCCCAGCTCGTCCTTGGGTTTGAATTCCTCCAAGCACACGGCGCAGATCTGCAAGAGACACGAGAGGCAGCAGTCAGCAGCATTTTTTTACACGCATACAAGCTACACCGACTGGCCAAGATACCTCCCTCCCCAAAAAAAACTCCCTTAAAGTGATGCACTTTAATTCTTCCTCCTTTGTTCCGCACAGGAAACCTTCAGGAGGTTTCTGCAGGGGGTGAAATCCCCGCTAAAGCTTTCCCAGACTGAGATCGCAGCCTGGGAGAACTCCGGGAAGAGGAAAAGGCAGAGGGAGCATCTCCACCCCGCGCGCAGGAAGGTCAGTGGGTGTTTTCCCGGCGGGTGAAATCTCCTTCCCGCGCGCCGACGGATTTTCACGACTCGTTTTGGGGATTCCCAGGGGTTCTGGATGTTTTTCCCAGTGGGAGGAGGTGCTCGGTCTGACCCTTGAGGAACAAGGACATCTCGAGCCTGGTGAAAGCGTGGAAGAGGCAGCATGATGGGGGAAAAAAAAGAAAAAAAAGAAAAAAAACAAACCCAGGGACTTGAGGCTGCAGAGTTTGGTGGGGACTTTCCCCTCCGCGAGGCTCCGGGTGAGCCCTGGCAGTCGCCCCGTCGCGTTGCAAAACTCCCAACCCCGCACCGCTTACTGTAAATACCAAAATCCAAATGCCCAAACCAGGATATTTTGGAAGGAGGGGGAGAAAATCCTTTCTGGCCTTTCCCCAAATCCCAAGGAAGAGCTCGAGCTGCTCAACGCTCGCCCTCCCCGAAGGAGATCGGAAGCAGAGGGGACAGAGGAGGAGGGGGACGGGGAGTCAGCGCTGCTGTTCTGGGCTCCGTCGCGCTCGCAAATCCCTCCTCACCCCAGGAAGTGCTTTTAAGCCCGTGGGCTGGCAGGGAAAAACCTCCCACCGTAAATAAATTTAATGCAAACGGATCAGAAATGGGAGCCTCAAGGAGGGGCGGCTCCATCCCTTCGCCCTCCGCACTTGGCATCGAGCCTCTCGGCCGCGGGATCAAAACGTGGCACTCGGTGCTCTGCTCGGGCAGTTAAAAAAAAATAAAAATACCACTAATAAAATAAAAAGGGGCTTATAAACCAACGGTGCTGGTATTTAACAGATGAGCGGACTCGGGTCCGGGATGTGAGGGCGGATTTTCGTTGTCATTAGGGGAAATAAATCCAATAATTCTTCATTCACGCTCTCACGGTGGCTGGAGGGGGCGGAACGGTCAAGAGCCATGAGTGAGACACGGCCCCCCCCCGTTTTCTCCCCAGCTGTTTATCGCAGCGATGATAAATAATTATTAGGGAATTAAGGAGTGACGCGATAAGCAGTAAATAACGCAGTAAATGATGGAGATAATTAAGCAGGAAATAACGCGGTAAATAACGCAATTAACTACAAAACCGATGCAATAACCATAAAAACGATGCAGGAAATAATAACAATGCAATAAATAATAACACAGTAAAAGCTAAAGGGGACCCCGGAGGAGGAGAGAGGTGGTTTAATCCAGACACCCTTTCCAGATGCGCTTTTTATCGGCTGCATAAACGAGTAATTAAGAGGAAAAAGCACCTCCCGCTGCGCCAGCCTCTGACTCTCCTCCATCCCCTGGAGTTTTTGCCGCTGGATGTACTCACCTCGTGTAGATTCAGCTCCTTCACTTTTTCCTTGAGTATAACCTGTAAGACAGAGCACCGGGGTGAGGACACGGCTTCCGCCTTGAGCATTCGCAAGAGAAAAATAAAAAAATAATAAAACTCCCCACGGAGAGATCCCATTACAACTGGAAACCCCCCAGAAAAGCCGAGGAGCACGTCAGGTGTTCGCCCCCGTGCAGGAACAGGAGGAAGGCAGCGCCGGCACAGCTCCAACCACTAACACGAGGCCCAAATCCAGGAGGTCTCCTCCCAAATTCAAACCTCCTGCACAGATGTCTGCTGCTTCGTTTTTCACTCCACCAGGAGAGGGCTCCAGACCCAGCATGGCCGGGCGTAACCGCACCACAGCAGCCCGACTCCGCGTAGTTTCCTGCTCCAGCGGCAGGTGGGAGGCAGAAAAATTAATGCAAGGACCAGAAAAAAAACGGGACCCGGCTTCCCTCATCTCTTTGCTGAGGTGACGTTGAGATGTTGCCCGTGAGAGGTCCCCACGGGAGCGCTGTGGCTGCGGGTGGTGCGGAGCAGCGGGGTTCAACGCGGCGAGCGGAGCTGGACCCCACGAAACGTCATTTGCTTGTGGGGGGGAATCACAGAATGTTGGGGGTCGGAAGGGACCTCTAGAGCTCACCCAGTGCCACCCCCTGCCAGAGCAGGATCCCCCAGGGCAGCCACACAGGAACGCGTCCAGGGGGGTTGGAAAGTCTCCAGAGCAGGAGACTCCACACCCTCTCTGGGCAGCCTGGGCCAGGGCTCCGGCACCCGCACAGCCAACAAGTTTCTCCTCATGTTCAGGTGGAACTTCCCATGTTCTGACTTAAACCCATTATTCCTTGTTCTGTTGCTGGGCACCACTGAGCAGAGATTGTCCCCTTCCCCTTGACCCCCACCCCTCAGATATTTCTACACGTCAATCAGGTCCCCTCTCAGCCGTCTCCTCTCAAGGCTGAACAGCCCCAGGTCTCTCAGTGTCTCTTCCCAGCAGAGATGTTCAGCCCCTTGATCATCATTAAGGGACTCGATTAAGGGAAGTGACGGCGTTACTGCTCACCAGTGGGGAAAACAAGGTGAGGGTTTGGTGAGGTTGCGCAGTTGAGGTGCTCCAGGGGTGGAGATGTCCCCCACTGCTCTGGGACCTTGTTTGAGACCTGCAGATCAACGGGCGAGAGACACTCCTGGGGGGGCCCAGTTGGCAGAAAAAAATCACGTCAGCGCGGACAGAGGTTTGCCCGGGCGTTACGATTTCTCTTCAAAGACTAAAACCCTCCCAAGGAAACGAGGAGCAGAAGGAAAACCTGACGGAGCGAGTACTCCGGCGTGGATTTGGTGCTCAGTAGAAAGAAAGAAGGAGATAACTTGCTGCGTATCATCTCACCTGTTTGTACGCGTAAAGCTCTTTGTGGGCTTGATGTCTGAGCCTGCAATCGAAACAGGGAGAAACGTGAAGACAGGAAACCAAAAAAAATCAGGATTATTGCAATACCCCATTTCCCTCCTTCCCAGACTTAGTGTCTGGGATATTTCGTTTTAAATATTCATATTTCAAACATTTCATTAATTTTTTCATTCTGGAAATGAGAACGGCCACACAAAACGACACATCCAAGCAATGGCCAAGCTTTCCCTGTAGCTTCTCCAGCCAGAAGTGCACGACCTCCTTGCCTTTTCCTCTTTTGACCTCCCTAATTTTTCCACGCAGACGCTACACCCACATATATATTATATTTTTTTATACAGAGAGAGGCAACGAGCTGCAAGACAGCTGCGAGATCACAGCAGAACACTCTGCAGGCAGAGGCTGGCCAGAGAAACTGAAAACTCTCTTAAAACAAATTTATTTTTTTAAAAAAATAAGTAGTATTCCTTCTCAGCACAAGACATGGCACTAAGTGAAGCGCTCTGAAAACACAAAAAGCAAGTCCCGAAGACCAAAGAGTTGCCCAAGGATTTTTAACAAGATATCAGTGCCTGCAGGGCTTGGGCAGCCACAGGAATATCTTCCCCAGGCAGTCCGGAGCGTGATTTCAGATGGGAAACCCCCTCGCCTGTCATTTCCCTTCTCTGAAAATATTTTGTTCCCCTCCAAGCTCCTGGAGTCTTGCCGGTCCCACAAAGCGGCAGCGGGCGAGGTAAAAATAGGGTGTAAAAATATGTCTCTGGCTTTTTTGCTCAAAAACACCCCCCTCAAAATGCCGTCGGCCTCAGGAGGTGAGAAGGGAGAAGCTGGGGGTCACGTCGCTCCAGCAGCGACCCCCGAGTGGTGACACAAGTGAACAACAGAGATAACGGGGCTGATACCGGCCCCGCCTGCGGCATCCCGGCGGCTGGGAAACCCGTGATGGAACACAGATCATAGAACTACAGAATCATAGACCAGTTTCAGTTGAAAGAGACCTTCAAGATCATCAAGTCCAACCTTCTCCCAGCCCTATCAACACCACTGAACCTTGTCCTTCAAGGTAATATCCACCCTTCTCTTAAACACCTCTAGGGATGGAGACTCAACCCTGGGCAGCCTTTTCCAATGGCTGACAACCCTCTCAGTAAAGAAATTCTTCCTGATATCCAACCTGAACCTTCCCTGGTGCAACTTGAGGCCATTTCTCTTGTTCTTTCACTCCCCACTAGGGAGAACAGAGCAACCCCCACCTCGCTACAACCTCCCTTCAGGTAGTTGTAGAGAGCGATGAGGTCTCCCCTCAATCTCCTCTCCATGGGGCGAAGCGAGACGCGAGGCTGGAGAGAACGTCCGAGGAGGGAGAAAAACTCTCCCAGTGAGGCGAGAAGCGTCTCACGGGTCCAGGTAACTTGCTACGACGCTGGGAGTGAGCGATATAGGGGGTGAATTTGCCAAAAAATCCAACCCCTGACCCCTCCCCAACGGTGACGGGTCCGGTTCTGGAGTCCACGATCTCGGTCTGCTCCTCGGCGCTTTCCTCTCGCAGCCGAGCTCCCGAGCCAGATGGATCGCGGTCGGACGGAGAGCAGCTGTCGTAACGAGACCCCGGATCCTGGCAAGCGGTATTCCCCGCCGGATCCGGGCCCTTCATCCATCTCCCGCGTCAAAAAGCTGCGACTCCGGAGGAATTTCTGGCAGATGGTCGGTTCAGATAAAAGGATCACACAGAGTCTTGGAAGGCAGCGGGTGGCCGGAGACGGCGCGTGAGCGCAACACCGGCACCCGTCCCCGGATTTAAGAACGGCCCCGCGCCCGTCCTGTGATCCCTGCCCAAGCTCTCCACGCCCCCCGCAGGACAGGCAGCCCCCCGGCTTCCCTGGGTGACTCCAACGCAAGGAACGAAACGTGAAAAAGCCAATTTTTTTTCACATTTATCGCCAAGATTTGTCAAGTTGACGCTTTACAGTAGGAGAAGCAGAAAGCTGCCGGCGCTGGCTTCTTCACCCCCTTGTGGCATCGCTCTCCCCAGCCTGGTTGGGCTCCTGGGGCTCTCCCTCCCTTTTTTTAATTTTAGTTTTCCAAGCAGAGGCAGTGCCCGCGAGGGCGGCACCCTTGCTTTGCACCCGAGAGGTTTGCAGCGGCAAGATTCGCCGGGACCACTGACGGACGGTGACGATCATCGCTTGGCTTCGGGCTGAAATTCCTCAGATTCTGCTCTGATTTGACCCGATCAAAAGCATCACTTCTCCCTCCCGTTGGAGCGGGCAGCAAGCTCCGTACTGACGCAGTCACAGAATCACAGAATCACACAGAATGTTAGGGATTGGAAGGGATCTCGAAAGATCATCAAGTCCAATCCCCCTGCCAGAGCAGGAACGCCTCGATAACGCTACAGAGGAACGTGTCCAGGCGGGTCTTGAATGTCTCCAGAGAAGGAGACTCCACAACCTCCCTGGGCAGCCTGTTCCAGTGTTCCGGCACCCTCACTGAGAAGTCATGTCATGCTCTCCTCCTTCAGCGCATCCTTAATTTAATGCCGTGATCTGGGATAAATACACCAGATATTGGCTTTTCCGGGGACGCAGAGGAAAGCTGCCTGGGATGCTCGGATGCCGAGCAGGCGATGAGGACCAGGGCCCGGAGGACGGTGTCATGAGCTCCGCTCATCACCTGCCAAACATCTGCAGACGTGGGAGTCACGAGCAGGGGGAGAGGACGGGCTGTGTCGCCTCTGCACCCGAGCAGGGTCTGGGGAAAGCCACGAGCCGCCGTTACACACAAAGAAACCCCCGTGAGGGCAGGCAGAGCCCTGGAGTTCTCGAGGGGACCGTCCCCGCCCACACCCTTCTGCCCTAGGTCGGTTTTTCTGCGACAAAACGATTTGTTCCGTGCTGCATCTGCTCGTTGAATTAACACCTCCCTTTGATACGGCCTCCAGACACAATTCTGCGTATCTCATCGCAGAAAAGGTCAGGAAAGCGCAGGGTAATCCAGGAGGCTTTAGCAGTCAGTTCAGGATGGGGAAAAAATTCAGTTTCCACTCAATATTTGACTTTATAGAGCAAATCCTCCCCGCACAGGGGCACAGGTATTTGCTCAATAAGCAGCCAGGCACCAGCAACGCGTCTTCGGCGTTAAACGGCACCAAAAGGGAGCGACACGGCGAACCCTTCCCAGAGCAATCACCTGGGTTGCTCTGCACTCGCAGGCACACGATCCTCATCCCGTCGTCCATCGAAGCCGAAGCTTTTCTACCCCCACGTAAGCAAATTCGAAGGACGTGAATTCTCGGCGCAGCTAAAACCCACGGCCCGGCGAAACCCTCCAAAACGGGGGCTGGAGGACTCTCGTGTGGCTCCTTTTTGCCAGGAATAGAGCTGGGGGCGGAGGTTTGATGAGTAATTTGTAAAATCTCCATGAAGTTTAAGGCTATAGAGGGACAGATGTCCCACCTGTCATAGGTCATTAAATAAGCACTTCGTTACTCACGGGCACGGGAACCAAAAGGTCTCATTCAGGAAAGTCTTTGGTCTGGATTTACAAGCCGCTCGCCTTGCTGGCTTGTTCCACCAGTTACTCATCCTCTCTTCTTGCAACATGCCTCCAACTTCTAAATTTAAGGATTTTCTAGCTTGATCTGCCAGACGTTATTATGTGTTATTTCTTCTTCGGGGTAGAACACACCCAGCAAGATGCCGTGCCCAGAAAAATACTCCGAAAGCCCAAACACCTCTTGATTTTGCAAGCGAGCCGTACAGATCCCTGCTCCATCTGGGCAAAACGTGTCCTTCGGCCTTCCGAACACCACGTGTCTGGGTTTGGATTTTTTTTTTCTGCATTTCCTCCCACCGGCATCCCAAAACGCAGACGCAATATCTCAGCACAGACCTCGCTAACGTGGAGCCCCGAGATACAAATCGCCTCGTCGGGGATGACCCTTCGATCTTTCTGCCTTGTCTGCCAGGGCGTTGCACCTTCAAACACCCTTTGCTTGTGCGTAACTGAGGGCAAAAGAAAAACGAAGATCTGATGCCCAGGCAGCCCAAATCACACCTGGGTAAGGCCAGGTTTGGGGACACCTGCGAGTTTTACACGGTGAGAATTATCAAATATTTAACAGGCGACAGTGAAATCTTGCTTCCCTGGTGTACAAAAAGCAGGACAAAATGTTATGAACAAGACCGGGCGTCCGTCTTACGGGAAGGGATGCACTGGATGTACAGCTGCCAGGGAGCTGAGGCCGATGGAAAAGCCCAAGGGGAGGGCAAGGGGATGGAAAAGGCCTTTTGCAGCGTGGCAGGAGAGCTCCGGGCGTGCAGGATTTCAGCAGCCGCCGCCAGCAGAGCGATGCTCTCTGCTCTTCTCAATCAGTGACCCGATTCTCTCCCCAACAGCCCATAAAATAATTAAAACAAGCCCTAAACTAGACCAACCTTTAACCCTCCCGCCTCCCTCCCTCGCGCTCCCCATCGTTCCGATTAACGAATCAACCCTGCATCATTAATCTCTAAACTGCGCTGTTGAATGAGCAATTTGTGTACAATAGCGAACGGAGCGGGTATCAAACATTTCTTAAGCACACGGGGCACAAGTTACTCATTAAAAGGGAAAACCACGTTAAAACATTAAGCAGGAACCATAAAACACCCCTCTCGGGTCTTTTTTTGAGAAGCCGACCAGCTCTTCCAAGCTGAACCATCCCCTTACCTGATCAAGTAGCAACAGAAGAGCAAGCTGAGGATGAAGACGAAGATGGCCGTGCCGAAAACCACGATGTATATGTTGAGAGGAAGGTTCTGGAACCCGATGTTCGGCATCCTGAAACTGTAATGCTGGAAGTCCGAGCTCATGGGTAGGCTGAGGAGAGAGAAAACACACGGACGTGAGGCTCCTTTGGAGCAGGCAGAGAGGGGGTGGGATTTTTCTTTGCCCGCTGCGAGTTTCTTTTTCCAGCTCTTTTTCCCTCTTTCTTACACACATCGCCCTTAAACGGATTTGCACCCAAGCAGCCCTGGCTGCAGCCAGCGTCCCCCAAAAACCCCTCGTTAATCAGGTGAAAACACCAAAAGCGGCCAGAAAACCTTGCAGAGAGGAGGGTTTTCCTCCCTCTCCCCTCCCGCGGTTTCCGAAAACGATTCCTCATCCCACAGAAATCCCTCCCCCTTCCAAAACCATCGAGCACACAGAGGAACCGGCGCGGGTTCCAACACGCTCCCAAAGGCGGCCCCGGCAGAAAGGACATTCCCACGTCGCCCAGCAGAAATCACAGGGGTACATGAAAGACTCGGTTCGTTTTGACGACGTGAGATCCGGCCTCAAGGGCATTTTTTTTTTCACGTTTCAGCTTCATTCCTCGACACAACCCCAGGCTGCTTCCCCCTCCAGCAAAACCCCGAGGGGAAGATGCAACGATTCTCGGACGCTTGACCAAAACCAGGAGGTTTGGGTCTCTCCCGTGAGCAGCTGCCCGGGAAAACGGCTTCAGCCCATCGTCTCCCCCGTGATTTTCATTTCACGATCCATCGCACGGGACGCTGGTACCTTACACTAACTCTGACAGGGCGTATTTTTCAGGAGGCAGCAGAAAAACAGCCCAGTGTTTCTGTATCGCCGTGCGAATACCCAAAATCTTCAAGCGGAAAGCACAGATTTGTCATTTTTCCTTATTATTTTTTTTTTATTGCAATGACCCTTTGAGCGATTCACCCTCGATTGAGCACGACCGTCTCGGGCCAGGCATAAAGTTCACCCACCCGTAGCTTCGAGAAGGAAGTTAGAAAACACTCCTTGTCTTCCCCTTCTGCCCAGGGGAGCGGGCTGGGCGCGCAATTAAATTTCACAACGAGCAGGGAAAGCACCTGAAGGCTGACCCGTGTTTCCCAAACGAGATTTCCGAGGGTTGACAAAACCTTTCCCCCCAGAGCGGGGGAGTTTTCAAACTGCGAATGAACCGCACGGGGTGAGAAGTCGGCAGGGGAACCGCGGGAGCTGAACCCAAACGCGCCGGAGCGCTAAAACTCGAAGCATCGTCTGATTTTCCCCCTTGAGATCCCAATTTTGTCAAACTCCCCAGACCTTCCATCACGCACGTGTCGCTCACAGAGAACTTAAGAGTTTCCCAGCCACCAGGAGCAGGTTCACCTTCCATCCCGGCCGTTCCGCCGGCGCTAGCCCCTCGCCCGCACCCTCCTCACCGAGGGCAGCATCTCCACCGGCACCGAACACCCCCCCTAGAGCCTCCTCGCTCCGGCTGCTTTCCTTCTCCTCGCTGGCAGCTCTCGAGGCGATTTCTGGTCAAGTCTGGATTTGATTAAAGCCTCCCGAGATCGACGCGCATGTTCAGAAACCCTCCCGGCCAACGTGGAAATGCTACGAGAGCTCGGGGAGCCGGCAGCCCCCTCCTGCGCCGCGAGCATTTTATAGCACGGCACCCACCCGGCAGCTCGCGCTCCTCCAACCACCGCTTGCTCTGCTCAGCCGAGCCGTTTTGCTTTGCAAATAAATTTAAAAAAAAAAAAAAAGCAGCCCAAACCAGCCCCCAAAACCTTTGTTCCCAGTTCCAGCAGAGTTAACGCGCAGCCGAGTAGGGTTTGGTTTTCAGCTCGGCGCCGCTCACTGGGTCAAAAGGGATTTTACACGGTTCAGGGACTCTCCCCTCGGTCACGTTCACGCGACGGAGGATGTTCCGGCTGGAGGATGAGGCTCCGGCCGTCCTTGCTCACCCTCGGGCTCATTCTGGCAGTCACCGAGGTTGGCCAAGGCATTGGCCAGCTTCAGAAACTCAACCAGCCGAGAGAAAGTCAAACACCCTCCATCCGGGAAAGCTTCAGGATGGAGAAACCACTCTTGAAGAGGCAACAAAACCAATCACCACCAGATTATTCTTCTTCTTTCCAACTCTTTTAACCTGTGACGGTCCTTTTGCCGAAGCCAGCCCTTCAAGTTGAGCTCTCACCCCCAGAGATGCCGCAGCGGAGCGAGCATGAAAGCAGCGACGGCGGGTAAAGGAGGACCCAGGCTGGATTTCGGGCAGCAAAACTCACAGAGTCATAACAGCAACTTCGAGCTGTGCCCGGCCAAGCTGTGCAGCTCTTCCACTGGTCACCACAGCCGCGAAGACAAACCACCACAGCCCCCAGAAAACAGACATCAGGAGAAATGGAGCCCCAAAGCGACGCCCCCAACGCAGGCAGGACCTACCAGATTCATCCAACCCCCGCGTGAAATAACCTTCCCCGCGTCGGAGCTGCCCCGGTCCCCGCAGCTGCAACAGCTCAGAGACGCCGCGGTGAAAAACATGGGGGTTAGAGGGGAAAAAAAAATAAGTTAGCCTGCACACCATCCAGGAAACTGTTAACTTTTTAAAAAGTTTTTCACTGCAATCAGACGATTTTAAGCAGCCAGGCTTTGGATTATTTTTTTTTTGGGAAGGGGGGGAGGAACTGTGTTTTAATCTGCTTCAGATTCGTGAGAGCGCAGCCAAAAGAAATAAAAAAAAAAAAAAAAAAAAAGTCGTAAAGAAGTTCCTGGCACGGAACAAAAACTTCCCTGTTGCTCTCTCCGTGCTGAAGGCGTTTTGGAGCGGGCAGATGCCCCTCCTGGGGCACCCATCACCCCTCCTTAGGTTGGGGTGACACGAGCTGCCCAGAGAAAAAGGTGTTGGTTCCACAGAAACCTTACAGAGGGGAGGGTTTCCTCAGTGCACGTAAAGAAAAAATACCTATTGCTTTGCAACAGATACGTACCGTAAACAGGACATCAATATACATTAATATATTGAAGGTGTTTGCAATATATATACACATATATTGCAAAAAGCTTTGATTAAAGCAAAGAAAAACCCGATTTTCCCAGGCTGCAGCGCGGAGGCAACCGAAGGGTATTTATTTAACGATACAACAGCTTGTAAAAACAAAACAGGACGGCGGCGGCGGCCTCGTGACGGGGGGACACGGAGAAGCGAGGACGGCAACGCCGCGAAGCGGAACGACCCGAGATCCGACGAATCGGTCGCACGGGGCCGGGCGCATCCCAGCTTCAACGCTGACCAAAAAAAAAAGCGCTTTAATTAAAAGCCAAGTTGCGGTTAATGGCACACCCAGAAGCCGGGAAGCGAAGCGTTACGGGTCAGCATTAACTCGGCGCTTCGATTACAAGTCGGGCTGTTAAAGGCAAACCCAAAAAAGCCACCCAGGCCAGCTAATCCCTATTCTAATCACGGCCATGCGCTTAATAATCGAGGCTGACATCTCGTGTCAGCTCTCAAAGGGATTAATCAAGGAGGCAATCATCTTCTCAAAAAGAGGGAAACTGAGGCAGGCAGGGTGACACAGGGGATGTCACCGGGGCGCTGCAGGTGATGTTGTGAGCATCGTCCACGGGCCGAAAGCTGCAAATCGTTTCTTCCTCGCTGTTTCGCCCGCACATATCCCAGTCGTGCGCTCCTTCTCTGGGTTTTACTTATTAAAAGGAGCTGCCGGTGCTTTTTTTATTTGATTGTTATTTATTTATAACAGCAGGGCAGAAAGGGGCCGCGCGAGCGCTGTGCATCACACCTAAATATAGCCCGGGCACTTGGGTCGTTTCTGCTTCTGCTGCCGTAAATAAAACCCCATTTCCAGAGCGGTTTACCTCGTGCGTTTTCGAGAAGAACGACTTCCTTCAGGGAATTCGAAGCAAATCCAGCTTGGTTTGAAGCATTAACCTGGGAAAACTGGATGGAGGAGGGAGTCCGAGCTCTCACAGCATCCCGCCGGCCAAGCCAAGCCGCCTCCAGGAAATATTGAGGTTTTTTTAAAAATCCGACGAAGCCAGAGGCACACGCGGAGCTCCCGTCGCCCGGGCGAAACCGCGAGGCTCGGGGAGAAAAAGCGAACGCCGAGGCGTGGCGAAACTCCAAGTCGAAATATTTCTGAATCGACTGGCAAAGCTTTCAAGCGGGCGTGAACGGCGTCTCGAGTTTCAGAGGCGTTACGCAAGCCCGTTCCGCGCAGGTTTAACCCAAAGGGTTATTAACTCGGCCGCAAGTTAAACCGTGAGCGGCTGAGGAGACCTTGCTGAGATACCCCGAGGTGTATATTGAAGCGGGGTGTTCTTCCATGCGATAAATCCCCAACAGAAAGGTTGGGGAGGGTGGTATTTCTAAGAAATGAAGATTTTCCCAGGAGTTCAAAAAGCAGGGGTGAGAGATGCCTGCTCGCAGGCGAGGAAAAAAAAAAAACCCAACCCTAAAACATGAACCCCGAAAGAAAAGCGAAGGCCTGACCTCCAGCAGCTGGAAGGAATTTCCTTCAGCTCCGCCTCTGGAGCTGGTCCAGCGCGAGGATCCGGTGGGAAAACGGCAAACGGCTGCAGAGCCAGACCCCGAAACCAGCGCTGCCGTCGCCGGAGAGACGCTGAGAGGCCACGCGGCCGCGTCGCCTTCGCCCGCGGAAGGAGCCAAGGCAGGGAAATCCCGATGTCGCTCCTTGGCCGGGCAAAACCGGGGGACAAAACGGGATCAGGAAGAAAAAACTTGGCGCGCTGTGATTTTAGCAGAGCTACGGTGTAGCACCAGCCCCGAGTATCCACCCGGAGCCACGTCCTTCGCCACAAAAAGCCGTGAGGGAGAGGAGGAGGAGGAGCGCGAAGGACGGTGTTATTGAACCCCGGGACCCCGACAGATCCCTCACGCCGAAATCCAGAAAATCTCATCCAGGGCGACGCTGGGAATCCGAGGGAAGTTTTGCCTGTCGAAAAGAACCCAACCTGTTCGTTTAACCCATTTGAGTTTGGGGAAAAGGATTTTTGTTGTGTGCCCGGACAACCAAGAAACCAAAGCGACCTCCAACCAAGAGTCGATTCGAACCTTTGATCCCTTCTCCGCGCCGTGAGCGAATCCGATGCTTTTTTTTGAACTGAAATCAGGATATTTCCTGGCCGTGTTCCCCGGCTGGCCCACGCCGAGCACAGAACCTTAACCCTCTCCAGAGCCCTTGGGGAGAGAGGACAAGGACAGAGCGGCTCGACCATCTCTGAGGTCCCTTCCAACCTTCACGATTCTACACGAGGTGACGAAGCAACCGGCCGCTGGGAAAAAAACAAAGTGTAACAAAAGAAGCACCCGGTTACATCCGCAATTTCAGGGAGCGTTTCTGATCGTGGCAGCTTAACAAACAATCCCACGACCTGAATACCAAAGAGCACTTTCAAACGTGAAGATGTTTTTTGGTGCCGTCGGCGGAGAAACGTGCAGAAAATAGGTCACCTGCAGCTCCCGTCGCCGAGCTGAAACTCCAGCGCTGCTGGGAAGCTCAAACCAGAGGTTTGCTCAGGGCTGATTTTGCAAGTTCCAGTGAAAAAGAAAAAAAGGGCAAAAAATAAACAGAGGGGAAAAAGAAAAAAAAAAATCAATAGTGCTTTTTAATCCAGAGGAGGGGAAGAAACGGAGTTTGGAGCAGAGCCCTACTTGGGATGGCAGAAATGAGAACTGGATCTCACTTCTCAGAAGGGTTTGTAGTGGGGTCGGCAGCTTCTTGCTTTGAAACACCCCCCTCAACACTTCATTTGCTTCTCGGCGACGAAATAACACTTGAGGGTTTTTTTTCTCTTTGGCCCTAGGGATTTTTTTTTCCCCCGATTTCCACCCCCCTCTTTTCCTGGCACCGCGGCTCCATCCCGGATCCGACGTCACTCGATTCGGCAGAAATAATCTTCTGCCTTCGTTTGCGGTCGCGTTTCCTCGTTCGTGAATTTTTCCCCCTCCCCGATTAACGGGTTCCTTGGGGAAAAAGCTGATGGGAAACCCCTGCCAGAAACGCTCAGCCCAGGCCGCCGCCGCATGGACCAGACCGAAGAAGCTGGTGTTGAACGCTTCGGGGAATTTGCAAATCCTTGCGTGACGACACCGAGAGTTTGGGGGGAGCTCCCAAAACATCACACCAGGGAGAAAAATCTCGCTTCGATCCGAGGCTGAACGAAAGCAAATCGCTTTTTTTTACTGAGCAGAAGAGCAACCGGCCACCTCCGCTCTTTTATACCGAGCAGCAGATGGACAGAATGACCTCCCGAAACCCCTTTTCCCTCCCCGGTTGCCTAAGCTCCTTTAACGTGGAAAAACAAAATAAAAATCAGAGCAACAGCCAGGGATCAATAATCCCTATAAAATCCTGCTGGAGGTACCCGGCGCCGACGAGGGGAATCGCAGCTGCCGGACCCTAAAAAGTCGAGAAGCCAAGGAAAATGTGGGATGCAGGAAGGCATAATCCTCTCGTTTACACTAAATAAGGTTGCTAGGTTATGGATTTTTTTTTTTTTCTTTCCTGGGGACATAATCTGAAAGGGGATCCAGATGGCCGTGAAGCCTCGCGGTGGAAAAGCAGCGTGAGGCCAGAGAGGGAAGAATTCCTCTTTATGCTGCTGCCGTCTGCTCCCGGATCAGGGATTTCAGTCCTCAGGAATGTTCTCGGCGGACCCCTTGGAATCGCACCATTTATATTTACGGTAAAAATGAAGAAGAAGTGGTAGCTGGACATGGAAAAGTGATAAAAGCCAATGTTTGGATACTGGAAAACAAGTCACTCAAACCCTACGGAGGAGTCGTGGCCCCAAGGCCCACGTCGATTCGGCAACGTTTGTATTTCCAGATGCTGACGGCATTAAAAAGCTTTCAGGAAAACCCAAACCTCAGCCTGCTGGGAATTCACACGGACGCCACGTCACTGCTGTTTGCTATTTTTCCTAATGTTTACAGAAAAAAAAACACACGAGCTGCGCTGCCAGCTCACCCTTCCTCTGGTTCCAACGAAAAGCACTGGGGGAATATTCTTTTTTTAAGCATTCCTTCTCCTCTGCTAACGGAGACCTGGAGGGGGGGTTGCGACGCTTTAAAGTTCAGCAAAAAAAACCTCCCTGGAGCTGTACGGTTACGGGACACGAACCGCTTCGCTCCCACGGGATCAGCAAAAGGCACCTGTGAGGATGGCAAACGCCTCAAAATTTACCTAGAAATTGAGAATTTAACTTTTCCACTCCCAGGCTCGCGTGGCCAAGCGAGGCGCTTGATGTAAATAAACCCGAGATCTACGTCCAGCCCCTCCGTGGAGCAGAGTCTCGGCACCAAAGCGATGCCCTGGCGATCCCACCCTTCCTCCTTTTTCTTCCCCCAGCAGCATGGCCTGACCTTGGTGTGATGGAGGAAGCCGAGGGACCTTAAAATTCAGGGGTACCCACACCCCAAAGGGCTGTAACTGGGGGGTGACGGGTAGTATTCCCTACCCATACCCCTCCTTTGCCACAGGACGTTGCCTCTTACCCAGGCATCTCACAAATTGAGCCCTAAATAAGCAAAACCTCAAGTTACGAGCGTGCTGCCGATGCAGGACTTATTTAAAAGAAAGAAGAAAAAGCCAAATAACTTTTGAGAGGGTTGCATTTTTCTTGCAACCGACCAAACGAAACTCGCTAAATATCTTCCCGATCGCTTCGAGGCTACGGGGGCCACCTCGGGCAGCGAAGCTAAACCACACCAGGCACGTAACAGTTTGCTGTCGGACCTTCACACGTTCCCGGGCGCTGAATCGCCTGCTAGGGGACAAAATATATGAGTGGCACTAACGAGTCGGCTTAGCAACGAGCAGGCAGGCTGCCTCAAGTGTCTTTTTAAAGGTCAAGAGAGCACAGGGCGCCCGGGAGCCCTCACGTTCAGTTTTCACTACGAGTTAAAAGATACTTCCAGCGAGGTCGGCTATTAAATTGCAGCGGCGCGATCGATTCAAACCAGTCCGGGAAACCGTTCCCTTCCTCCAAGATTGTTATTCCCTCTTTCGTCCATTCCTACTCTTCCCCAAAACGGGAAAACCCCGTCCGACGTAAGGAAAGGTCCCGCCGCGCGGGGATTTTTTGGGCAGCGCCGCCGAGAAGCGTCATTGAAATTCAGCGGGAGAAGCCGGTTTTCCTCTGCTCCGCGGGGGCTGCCACGTTCAATCACATTTGGATTCACAGTACAAGGCTGCTAAAATACCACCGCGGCGCCTATTGGCACATTTCAATGGAAACGCCGCGGCCTCATTAGTATAGTGGAAATTACGAGCTTGGCTTTGTATATGTATTTAAAAGCTCGCCTCGGAAAGTATATTGGGTCGGGGCCAGAAATTCCTGGCTTGGAGCTCCTGCCGCCCCGGGATCACCTCGCTCAAGTGGATCGAACGACCCACGCGGCCATCGATCCGGGAGAAAAAGCGGTTTAAAAAGATAAATAATAAAAAAAGCACTCTTATGGGTGCAAGCTGGAACATAAGAGGTTCCATAAAATACGAGGAAAAACTTTTTTACTGTGAGGGTGTCAGAGCACTGGCACAGGCTGCCCAGGGAGGGTGTGGAATCTCCTTCTCTGGAGACATTCAAGACCCGCCTGGATGAGTTCCTGGGCGCTCTGCTGTAGGTGATCCTGCTCTGGCAGGGGGTGGGACTGGATGATCTTTGAGGTCCCTTCCAAACTCTAACACTCTGTGATTCTGTGATACTCTGCGAAGCAAGAGGAGGGAGAGCAACAGGGTTTGAATGAAACCCTCCTCCTCGCCAGCGTGGTTTTCCCCACGAGACGGTTGGTGAGCGCATCCTAACGAAAGGTTTAATTAAAGAGGATGCAGGGACGTGGCGAGCGCGGAGCTTCATCCCACTCCCATCGCTCCTGGCAGCCGGAGTGAGAGCATCCCATCGACCCCAAAGTCCCGTTCCCCTCCAGGGATGGACCACGAAAACCCGAATTCTTCGCGACAAAGGCCCAACTTGGTGAAATTACATCTTTTTCGGGATCTGCTCATCTCCCTACGTGGTTTTGCAAGCGTCTGCCAAGGAAAGTTTTTGGGTCAGCTCCCTACTTACCCGCACGGGTGCCACGACGCAGCCAAGCCACGCAAACCCAACGTTATCTGCCGCGGTTCGGCACCAAGGATGCTGGAAGAAAGAAAAAAAAAGATCTCTAGTATTGCACAAAAAGCCAGCATGGGAGAAGATGGAGATATTGGTTTTTAAAAGCTGGGATTCAAAGACTCATATAAATCGGTTCAGCTCTTAGTAACAGCACAGAGATCCCCCTTCTAAAACACAGCGATGGCGTTACGCGGCACGGAGAGAAAAAGGGGGGAAAAAAAGACAAGTTTTCTTAAAAAAAATAAAAAGGCTCGGCTAATCCTCACAATTTTATAAGCATCTGAGACACTAATCCGTTGATCTCGTTGAAAAGGATTAGAATTACTCCCTCACCAGGAAATTTAAGAAGTTTTCGACCAGCTGTAAACAAAAGCGGAGAGCAGCCCGCAGAGACGGCCGCCACACAGCGAGTCCTCACCGGGGCTGGTTTTGGGGTAAAAAAAGGGAAATTTCCATCCGAGTGAGGTGAAAGGGCTGCTGGGAACGACACCTGTATCTGAGGCAAGCGGGATCCCATCCAGGGTGCATCACGACCCATTTTTGGGGTCCCATTCTTACAGGAACGACGCTCCAGCTAAAAAACAAACCCACCCCAAAAAACCCCGACTTGTGCTGCACCGGCTAAGGAAAATTTTATTTTAATAGTAAAGAAAAAAGAAGGCAAAATTCTAAAGCGTTACGTGGATAACTCACACAGAACTCAAATTTTGGGCAGCTTTGCAGTAAGGACCCGCGTTGATAAAGGGGGAAAATATGGGGTGTTCTCCTGTGAAAAGTCTGGCACCTGCTGCCACGCTCGCAAGGAATAACTTGTAATATTGAAGAAGATGAAGCAGGGAAGGCGCAACCTGGTTCTTGATACCAACCAACCAGGGTTCGCTTCCAAGTTTGATGTTCTGGCTCTTAAGAGAAACGTTAACGGTTGAAATAAAATGAGTTCTAAAGGGGGTTATAGGCAGAAAGGATGGAGGTGACACCTTGGGGAGGAAAAGCCACTTTTGCTAGAAAACACAAGGTTTCTAACAACGAAAGCAAAATTTGTTAGTGTTTCCTTCTTTCCTCTTTTTTAAATTTCACCCAAAAGAGAAAACCACAGAGACCCAAGTTTCAATCTCAATTTAAACCCGAGCTTGCCTTAAAAACTCTCCTTTTGGAGGCACTTGACGGGATGACAGCAGAACCCCTCTTCCCCAGCGCATTTCGGTGGGGTACCCCGCTTTTTTTTACTCTTCCTCCTTAGGCACAGCGAAAAAAACTTCTCTCAGCTTCGGGCAAACACTCGCCATCCTCGCGCAGCCCAACTCCAAACCTCCTGCAACGCTCCCGCTCGCAGCTTTCGCATCCGAGGCTCCTCCAGAGGGGAATAAACCTGGTTTGGCTCCAGCTCCATCCCTCTCACCCGGCTGCAACCCAGCCCTTTTCCATCCCCACCCTGACCTGTCCCTCTGGAAGACGCTGTAGGAGACCCGAGGAGAGGAAAACACGAAGGGGAAGCCCGTGACAACTCAGCAGCCCCCAAGGCCAAGCCACAACTGAGGCAACGATCCATTTTTCCTGCTTTTACACCCGAAGTGCCGCCCCTAACCAACGCTCGGCGCAACAGCGAGGGTTTTTTGGGTGTTTTTTGGTACGGCTGCCGGGATGCAGAGCTCAGCTGACAGACAGCCGACCTACACGAGCGCCAGCAGACTCGCTCCAGCCAGCTCCCACGAGATATCATCACTATTTATTTAGCCACGAAATCGCCCAGGGCTGCGCAACCCAGTCCCCGTTTTGGACGGCCACCGCTGTCACGGCGACTCCGAAAGCCTCCTCTTTTATTTCGGATGCCAAGAGACCGAGACGCCGAGTTGTAATCCAGTATTTCTTGGCTAAAAAGCGAAAGAAAAAAGAAAAAAAAAAACCCAACAACCCAACAACAAAACAACCCCGCAGCTGCGTTAATAACCGACAAGCCAGGAAATCGCCCCAGGGGAGGCCCCGGCCCTGGCGACTGAGTTTATTTTACACAGAACAATAGAAAAACGAGTCTTTAAAGCGCCGCGGAAACATTCGCCTGCTCGCGAGAAAGCTCCGCGTGGAGAGGAGTTTAATTCAATCCTTACGCTACGCCGGCAACTTAATTTCGTCCAGGCTGCCAGCGCCAAAGAGCCTGGTCGGGGCGGGGAGGTGCGACGCTCGGGTGAATTGATTTTAGCTGGAAGCCTGCGCTCCCTCCCACCCCGGTTTGACGCGTAATTTGGCTTCGCCCATCGTCTTACCTGCCGGGCTGCAGTTCTGCGCTTCAAACGGACCGATCAAAGAGCTCCCGTCTCCACATCTGCGGATTTCTGGGATGGGAATTTGCTCAGAGCATTTTTGTTTTCCCAGAAATGCTCCTCCAAGGCACTCAGCAGGGAAATTCCCCGCTATCGCGATCGGGAAAGCGGCTGCTCTCCACCCCCCTCGCTCAGTGCTTTCGGTTTCTCTTTCGCCAACGCGGCTCCTGGCACGGATTCCTCTAAGGCGCTTTGCGAGTTAAAAGCTGTATTAGTGGCGAGATTAATCCTCCACAGGGATAAAAGAACCGCAACCATAAACCAGGAGAAAGTTACTCCCGCTTCTCCGCGTTCGTGGCCCCTGGAGCCAGAGCAGAAAAAGCAACGGGGCTGAAGGACTTCCCTGCCTGGGGTTCCCACAGCCTGGCCCTCGCTCCTCCTCCTGCTTCTCGACATCTCGCCTGTGTTTTTTTTGGTTGTGGGGTTTTTTTTTTGTTCGGTTGGTTTTTTTAAT
The DNA here is from genome assembly GCA_020746105.1 of Trogon surrucura. Lineage (NCBI taxonomy): Eukaryota > Metazoa > Chordata > Aves > Trogoniformes > Trogonidae > Trogon > Trogon surrucura. Next base: position 79,000,542 of record CM036620.1, on the reverse strand, counting down.
CAAAGGCCCATCCAGTTTTAGCTCTGGCATCGGAGCAACCCGAGACCTCGCAGCCTTTGGCTCCGCCGAGGCAGCTGCTCGTGGCTAATTTGGTCCGTGGGCTCGCGTTGCCCGTCCGCACATCAGCATCGAGGCTTTTTGCTTCTCCCAGAGCACTGAGATCTTCCGTCCTCCCCAAGTCTGTCTTCTCCTCTCCTGTCTCTGCTCGCCCCTACCTCAGAGACGTGTGTCATCGCTCTGGGGAGCGCCTGGAAAACGACGCAGCTTACCCCTGCCCATCGCTACGGTGAAACCGCGGGGGGTTCGGCGTCATCTCCTCGAGCACGTTTTTGGTGGCATCGCTTTTTGGCCAAGCAAGGAGCCGGGGTCAGGCGAGAGCTGAGCTCTCTCGCAGATAAGCCTCGCGTCACATCATCGCTGATGTCATTTGTAAAGCGCCGTCAGTCGGACAGGGCGGGGATCGGTTGCTCCCGATGCAAAGTCCGAGCGGTTTCGGGGCAACGTCGTCATGAAGGGCCAGGGGAGGGAAGCGGACGCGAGGCTGACGTTATCTTATGTCAACACCACTCAGCTTTATGATGAAAGATGGCAGGAAACGAAAGTAAACAGCAGCCCCGTTCACTGACACCAACCACAGCCCAGACGGAGATGCCCAAAGACCTTCAAACCCCAAAACCACTCTCCAGGCTTTGACATCGATGGTTCCAAGGTGGTTGAAGACCACCAGAAGCATCTGATGGGATGGGGTTGCCTGGGTTTACTGTGTACCCAGGTGGGACAGCAAGAGTCTGAGCAGGGGGCAGAGGACCTTGTCTCAGCCGTGCCAAGCCCTGCCATCCCACCACAGAAGCGTTTGAGGTCACGGTGGTGGGAGCAGGAGATGAGCAAACCCAGCGACAAGCTCATCGCTTGCACCGTGTTCTGCTGTACCTGACCAACACGGAGGCGACGGCCGGATCGTCGGGAGGGATGACCCAAGAGGGAAGATGTGGAGAGGTGGTCCATGAGCACGAAAGCCCTCCTAGCAAAACCAGGTATCCTCGTATCATCCCACACACCATTTAGTCCACGAGATCAGCTGAAAAGATCAGTTCTTCTCAGGTAAAACCTCCAGGCTGGGTTCAATCTCACCGTCTCGAGACACCACCCCCAGCAGCTCTGCAGCTTCCTCGCCGCGTAACTCTCAACCTCCTCAGCCCCATCACCTGCCTCTCCCCCAGAACACGTCCAGGACCACCCTCCAGCAAAGAACAGCAGCAGCAACCAGCGGTCATCATCTTATTTCCAATTTGGCACACACGATCCTCCTTATCTGAAGGTCAGACAGATCCCACGACATCCAGAGCACGTTGACCAAGGTGTCCTTCGCAGCTGGTCCGTCACAGGTCTCTCCAGCTGCACTTGGAGGTGAGCAGACCAGAGCTTGGGCTGCCCAAGCAAGAAATCCCACCACAGCCTATCCGCTTCCACATCCTGTCCCCAAAAAATCTGAGACAGCCTTTGAACAAACGGTAACACCAGTGAGCCAACCAGCAGACCTAGAGCGTCCAAACTCGGCTGGCGATGAGAAGGAAGGTCCTAACCAACGGGTCAGCCTTGGCATAAACTTTTACCAGGCTGAGCAGTGACAAAACAAGCAAACTCGAGCTGAGCCAGTGGTCAGGTGGAGCTTTGGGAGGCTGTGGAGGGGATTTCCTGCGACAGCAACACCAGCAGACCCAGGAGGTCACCACCACTCACTAAGAACAAGAACCTTCACTTGTAGGCATCAGGTCCACACCACCATCCCTCCTGGCTGCTTTCAGCCCATACTGCAAGGGCAGAAGGATTCCTTTTCCTTCCTTTTTTTTTTTTCTTTTTTAAATATCTCAATTAGTGCATTCTGAGTTCCTTCCACGTTGCCCCCAAGTATTTCTCCTGTCAGGGGTTATATATCTTCTGCCGCCAGTTATTGGAGGCAAAGGCTCAAGGGTTTTTTTTCCGGGCTGGTGGCCAAAGTTGTATTTAATTTTTGCTCCAGATGGCACAGCACTCTAGATGCATCAGCTGGAGCATCTAACCTGTATGAATAAAGTAATAGAGCAAATAACCTGATTTACTCAGAGGCTATCTGACACGCTCAAGGTAGCTCTGTTTACACCCACCATAAAAACGAAGCGTTAATATGAATTCATGCTCTGGTCTTCACTATCAAACCAAACACCCACGGGAACTGGAATGATAGGAACCTTAAAAATTATAATAATATTAAAATTTGTACTTTCCTTTCTTGTAAGTCAAGCATTAAAAAAAAAAAAAGACTCGTTTCTGTCATCAAGGCAGTTGTGGCTGAGCCTGGATTTGGGTTTTGTTCTCCCTTCTCTGTCCTCCAAGCTGCTGCCGGCAGCGGGTCGTGCAAACCGGGATCAAACTTCTCCTGTGAGCACGAAGAGGGGCTGGTGAACCTGGATTTTAGCGTGCAGCGCCGAGAGCTTATGGCCCTGCTCACCCGAAGAGGACACGAGAGGACAACCACGAGATGTTCCAGTTACGTTTCTGGCTAATTCGCCCCGTTTCTAGGAAGCTGCCGCATCCCTCCGGCACAGCCTGCACCTAAGGACGTGTTCCCTGCAAACTACATCGCCCCAAAATAACCCAGAGAAACAAAAATAAAGAGAGATGCGAGCAAGTCGGTTTATCTGCCCGGGCACACAAAACGCCGCGTAAAAATCAGCTGAGTCCGCAAACGACTGGAAACAAAGGGACGGGGAGGTTTTTTTTGTGCTTGTCTACGCTCTGTTCGGAGCATCCTCGGGCTGCGAGAGCCCATCCTGGTGACAGCGGAAACAAAGGAAAGCCGGGTGCTGCCGGCAGGAGCCGAAAATTGGGGCGAGGAGGCACCCGCATCGCCCTCCCCAGCGGCCGCAGAGCCGGGTTCGCGTGTTGCCGAACACGTTATCCGTGGCAGGAAACTTGAGATCAAAGGAGAGAAGCGTGCCAGAGCAAGATGTCATCCAAACCTCCTGCCAAAGGTGCGTGAGGGAGGGGGGGAAATAACCCCCGGACAACACAGGCTGGCACATCCGAAGGACCCGGCATCGCTCGTAGGTGCGCTGGGTGACCAGACCCACGGAAACGCCCTCCCCCGCACGCCCAGGCTAAAACAAAGACAGGCAAAACTCAACCAAAAAAAAAAAAAAACAACGAAAAAACAAGCCCAAAACCACAGGAGGTGCATTTTTACCCGTTGGTTTTCAGTCCCGCGAGACCCACACGCGTCCCCTGCCAAAGCGGCCGATGCTGGGAGGGCTCTGTCCAGGAACAGCAGCCCCGTGTAACTCCAAAAAGCAGCTTTTCCCATTTCTGGGTGGTGTTGCTTTTTTTTTTTTTTTTCCAAACCCGCAGCGTCCTGTCTCGGCCCCAGGAAAGCTGGGACGTGCAGGATTCCGAGCCGGCGGCTCCCAGGAACGCGGTGACCCAAGGACCTCGAACTGAGTGTGGGGTGGGGACCCCCAGAAGCTTCCCCTTGTAAAGTGGGTCCTGGCTGGATGGGCGCTGGGTGGGGACATATTCCCTGTCCCTTCGCTTCACCCTAGCCCCCTCTTTTGGCACTCCTGGGTGACGCTGTCCCAGCCCCCTCCTCCAGGCTGTCCCCTCTATCCCACAAGCGGAGAACTTATGGGTCCCAAGCAGGGAACTTCCAACACCCTTACAGGGCTGCCAGACACCCCAAAAGCACACCCTGCTTTGAGGGGGGCTGACCCTGGAGGGGTCTGCATGCAGGGGGGGTGCCCCAAGGCCTAGATGGGGGCAGCCCCACATCCCTCTGGGGGTCCCTGCCAAGGGGCAGCCCAGCCTGTGCCCCAGGGGGGGCTGCTGAGAGGGGGGGGTGCCTCTGCCCCATAGAGAGGTGCACAACGAGGGGCCCTGCCTAACAGGGGGGGGCACAACGAGGGGCCCTGCCCCACAGAGGAGGGCACAACGAGGGGCCATGCCCCATAAAAGGGGGCACAATGAGGGGCCCTGCCCCACAGGGGGGGGCACAACGAGGGGCCCTGCCCCATAAAGGGGGGCACAACGAGGGGCCCTGCCCCATAAAGGGGGGCACAACGAGGGGCCCTGCCCCATAGAGGGGGGGCACAACGAGGGGCCCTGCCCCATAGAGGGGGGGCACAACGAGGGGCCCTGCCCCATAGAGGGGGGGCACAAGGAGGGGCCCTGCCCCATAGAGGGGGGGCACAAGGAGGGGCCCTGCCCCATAGAGGGGGAGCACAAGGAGGGGCCCTGCCCCACAGAGGGGGGCACAAGGAGGGGCCCTGCCCCATAGAGGGGGGGCACAAGGAGGGGCCCTGCCCCATAGAGGGGGGGCACAAGGAGGGGTCCTGCCCCACAGAGGTGCCGAGGAGAGCAGCCACCCCACAGAAGAGTACAGAGGGAGAAGGGCCCTGCCCCAGGGGGATGCTGGAGGAGGGCTCCCCGCCCCGCACAGGGAGGGAAGGCCCTGCCCCACAGAGGGGCCGAAGGAGGGGCCCAGCCCCACAGCGCGGGGCGCAGGGAGGGGTCCGTGCCCCGCAGCGGAGCGGGAGGGGGGAGCCGACCCCTGCAGCCTCAGGCACAGGGAGGGGTCCCGGCCCCACAGGAGGAGAGGGGTGGGTGTACGTGGGGGGGGTGTCCCTGCCGCCCGGTCCTGCCGCCCGGTCCCGCCGCACTCACCCGCCGCCGTCCCGCCGAGGCTCCCGCCGGCCGCACTGCCCAGCGGCGGGGAGGGAGGGCGGAGGGACCCGGATGGAGCGGGCGGGGGAGGGCGCGAGGAGGCCCCGCCCCCCGCCCGGCGCCGGGCACCGCTTCGCCGCCCGAGCTGCGCATGCGCGGGGCCGGCGGGAGGGGGGGTTCCCTCCCCGGGCGGGGTGACGTCATAGGGAGGAGGCGGGGCCGGGGGGGGCTGAGGGGCCGGGGGGGACAGGGGGTGGGGGGACAGGAGGTGACGTGGGGACAGGGTGGCCCTGGGGACAGGGGGACGATGTAGTGAGGGCAGGAGGTGGCTGGAGGGACAGGACATGGTGCAGGAACATGAGGTGACAGTGGGGACAGGAGGTGGCACTGGGGAAAGGGTGGCACTGGGGATAGGGAGGCGATGTAGTGGGGACAGGAGGTGGCTGGAGGGACAGGAGATGATGGAGGAACATGAGGTGACACTGGGGACAGGAGGTGACATGGGGACAGAGTGGCACTGGGGATAGGGGGACGATGTAGTGGGGACAGGAGGTGGCTGGAGGGACAGGAGATGGTGCAGGAACATGAGGTGACACTGGGGACAAGCGGTGGCACTGGGGACAGGAGGTGGCACTGGGGATAGAGGGACGATGTAGTGAGGGCAGGAGGTGGCTGGAGGGACAGGACATGGTGCAGGAACATGAGGTGACACTGGGGACAGGAGGTGGCACTGGGGACAAGGTGGCACTGGGAACAGGGGGACGATGTAGTGGGGACAGGAGGTGGCTGGAGGGACAGGAGATGATGGTGGGGACAGGGGCTGTGGGGACAGGAGGTGACGTGGGGACAGGGTGGCACTGGGGACAAGTGGACAATATAGTGAGGACAAGAGGTGGCTGGAGGGATGGGAGATGGTGCCAGGAACTTGAGGTGACACTGGGGACAGCAGGTGGCACTGGGGACAGAGGGATGATTTGGGGACGTGAGGTGAATGTGGGCAGGAGATGATGTGGAAACATGACGTGACACTGAGGACAGGGGGATGATGTGGCGGGAAAAGGTGGCTGTAGGGACATGAGGTGACACTGGGGACAGGGATGAGGTAGTGGGGACGTGAGGTGGCACTAGGAACAGGAGGAGGATGTAGTGGGGACTGGAGGTGATTGTGGGGACTGAAGGTGATTGTGGGGACAGGAGGTGATTGTGTGGGCAGGAGATGGTGTGAGGACATGAGATGACACTGGGGACAAGGGGATGGTGTGGTGACATGACGTGTGGGGACAAGGGCTGTGGGGCCAGGAGGCGTCACTGGAGACATGAGGTGGCAGTGAGGATGGGAGGTAGCAGTGCGGTCAGGGACAGGAGTGGCAGGGGGCAAAAACGGGGACAGGGCCTGGCAGTGGGGATGGGGTGATGGCGGTGACAAGGAAGATGATACCGGGTGGGGGTGGCAGTGGGGACACAGTGGCGCAGAGGGGACAGGAGGTCCTGCTGTGGTCATCTCTTCCAGCACCCATCCCCAGCTGCTGCCTACGGGAGGAACGACCCTTCCCTGTCACCATTCCCAGCGCCATCACATCACCCCCACCACCTGGACGTCCGCCAGCTGGTGTCACCTTGTCGCGACGAGCTCTTACTGTCCCCAGGATGACGCATTTTCCCACCCTTCCGAAATGATCTGGGCGGGGCGGGACGAGAGACACCATCTCGCGGTGGCTCTGCCTCCCACATGACGCCCAACACGATGGCCTCACGCGCGTCACCTGCTGAGCTCGGGGTCTCTCGGGTCTGTCGGTGACACGTCCCAACCTTATCGGAGCTCCCTGCGCCGGTTGAGGTGCTTGGGCTCGTCTGGAGGTTGTCATTAGCTCACAAGGAAAGTCTCATCTTCCTTCTGCTTTCCCAGCCGGGTGGGTAAAGCCCAGCGAGGCCACATCGAGCAACGGGCAAGCCAAGGAGAGGCGCGGGGCGGTAATTAGCTGCGAGCCTCTAATGAGGAACCCCTGAGTACCGTGAGGTTTGTCCGTGCTGCTTCTACCCCTCAGCCCCCTCGCCGGTGGAAGACGCGGCGGCACGAGGGCGGGATGTCCCGACTGAGTGTCGTGGGAGGACCCGCAGCATCTTTGAAGGCAACGCTGGCCCTGACCTCGGGATGCCTGAGCGGTGAGACGGCGAGAGAGTTTGCTGCGTGTTTTCACCGAGCGAAGGCTTTTTTTTCCCCGCTGTGGGAATCCCCGCTCCGTGTGGGAGGGATTTGCCTGAACACGCTCGAGCTGCCTTTAGCCGGGAGTCCTGGTGCCAACCACGGGACTGCAGAGCCAGCACCCCGCGGGGACCGACCGCCAGCAGCTGACAGGCTGGATTTGGGAAGCAAATGCGCTCGGAGATCGGGTTCTGCCCTTCCTCCCAGCCCGAGGCGAAGCCTGGAGCCGCAGCCGGTGGAGGGGAGCGCTGCTGGGCACACAAGCAGCCTTCGGCCTCGGCGCTTGCGGCTCCGCAGGGCTGCTCTTGATCCACTCATCGTCGCAGGCTGCGATAATGAACACGAAGGTAGCCAATGGGCTAGAGCTGATCACGCTGGCCCCTCTGCTATCCGTATCCAAGGGAGTTTGGCCCCCAAACCCGCCTCACAGGCAGAGACCTTCTGCCTCCAGACACCAGCTGCCTGCGAGGGAGGGTGGTGGGGTGGCCTTTGGGACTCCCAGTGCCAGCACGGAGCTCCCAGACACTGCTCTGCTGCTCATTTTGACAAATGGCTCCCTGCAATGTGCCGTCCTCCCTGCCTCAGTTTCCCTATGGGGAAGCGCTGCTGCGTCCGTGCGGACGTGGCTGAGAAGATCCCCATGGTGGGAGGGGAAGGACCAAATGATCAGGTGTCCTGCCTGCGGGCTGGAGGCCTGAGGCTGGTGGGATGGGGGTACCCGAAACCGGCTCATCCGGGGGAGCTTGGACGCGTCTCCGAGCTCTGATTCACCACCTGGGCTTGTGGTGGAAACCACACCACTCGCTTTCTCCCCGCTCCGTGTGCTCTTGCTGGCAACACCCCGCTCTGCGTGTGAGAGGATCCAGTTTTTCCTACTCGATAAGCGAAGGTGTTGGAGATCCAGCACGGCGGCGTGCCCAGACCTTACGGCAGAGAGATGGCGCGATAAGAGAGGGTGGGTCTGTCTTGTTGGGAAGGTGGAAGATGTCTGCTTTCTCCTCTCATTCCTCTCCGGGATGGTTTTGCTTCATGATAATCACCCGTCCTTCGTCGTAGGAGGGCTCGCAGGCCAGCTGGTGGACCTCCACCACCTCCTTCCATCCCGTCACAAAGCTTCTGCGTTGCATAAACATGGCCCTCACTGGCAAAACACTTAAAGCAGACGGAGCAGAGGCTGCCTTCTCCTGGGCAAGGCATCTCCTGCTCCTCTTATGGTGCTCCTCTACACTGATCCAGCCTGTGGAGATACCTCAAAGTCATTATTCTCATTCTGGGGAGGAAGCAGAAGGAGGTGAGGGCTTGTTAGAGGAACAGCTCATCTTTGAGGAGCTTCTCTTGCAGCACGCACGCCAAACCATCCTCAAAGCTCTCCTCCTCGCCCAGTCCTGAGTTCAGGTGGTGCTGGACCGTGAGTGCCACAGCAAATCTGTTGCCATCCCAGGACAAATGGGGTGATGAACCCAGGGGTGGGACCTGCGTGTCCTTGTGAAGTGAGTGAAGGCTGAGTGGTGGCAGCAGCCCGAGAGCCTCCCTGACTCCTCACCTCCTGCAGCCTGCCAAGATCTTCTGCTCTTCTGAGGTTGCATTGGGTGGATCATGACCGGGCTGTGTGAGAAGGACGAGCTCTTTTTCTGGCGGTGTTTCAGCCTTGCTTGTGGGTGATGACAGAGTTTTGGATTCCCCATGGTGAGCTAGACCTACACCCCCCCTGCAGCTGAAGGGAAGCCATGGTGTGCTCCATGGGCCTGGTGGACCCACTGTGGTCCCAACAGAGAAGTGAGCTGGGCGAACCCAATGAGGTACCTGCACTTTTGGTGCTCTCAGGCCTTCTGAAAGCAAATGCTGATACCCAACTTGTCACTGCCCAAGGGCCCTCGTTTGAGCAGAAAACCCAAAATTTGTCCAGCAGGGAGATGAACACCAACCTCAGCAAGACTTGGGTGTAATTTTCCCTGTTTGGATGAAAACTGATGAGGCGCCTGTGGGGAGAAACACCCTCTGATTGCCAGCATCGAGGAGGTGGTGGGAGGCTTTGATCCCTAGATCTGAGTGTTATCGCCCCAGAGCCCTTCTTAGCCACAGCAGGGATTTCACAGGGCTCATCAAGGGCTGATCCTTGGCTGAGGGCCCGATGAAATGAGGCAGAAGGAGGTCTCACAGGAAGACTCCTGTTTGACATTTCCTTCTTGTCACTGAGACTGACCTTCAGGCTTTTTCCTGAGGCATGTTACTGGGTGAGGTCTACGTTACTGAAATCTCAGCTCACCTGCCAGCTGCAGAGGATGTGGTGTGGGCTCAACTCTGCCAGCAGAAATGGGCTTTGATCGTCTTGGCATGTGGCAGCAGTAGAGAGAGCATAAAACCAGCCTGCCTGGACTGTCTATCCTCATATCTTGTCTCTGTCGGTCAAGGGGACCTTCAGCCTCACCACCAGTCTGGCCAAGCCAATCATACAGGTGGTGTGGATGGGAGACCTGGTGGGCAGAGGAAGACATGAGCTCCTGCTGAGCATCCCCTTCTCTGGTCCCAGCACCCATAGCACGTCACTGTCAGCTCGTGGACACCTTCCCAGTCCAAGCGTTGTCCTCCAGCTCCTTCACTGGAAGCAATCCCCCTCAAGCCACCCCATTTTTCCTTCTTCATCTATTCTGACGGGTTTCCCCATTCCTTGCCTCCCTTTCTCCCTCCTTTCATTCAAGGTCTACGAGGTGGCCTTGCTGGCCAATCTGAGAGGAAGCACAGCCAGCACTTATTGGTGAACATCGGACACGTGCAGAGTGTGCCCATCCCACCTCTGCCTCCCAAGCAGGACGTGGGGAACCTCCCTCCCTCCATCCCTGCCGTGGCAGCGTTGTTCAGCCGGTACCGCGGGCGTTGCTCCACGCTTGGGGTGCAGGATTGCTTTCTCAGACCTCTTCTCCACCCCTTCCACGGCGTCAGCAGGACTTTGATTTTGCCCCTTGCCAGATTGATGTGGGGCGGGGTGGAGCAGGGCAGAGTCTTCCTCGTAGGAGGGCACGATTACTCGGGAGCTTCGACTCATGAATGACTTTTGTGAGTCAAGGAACAACGCTGCTTTTGCAGGGCTTGCCCAAGGCGTGACCCACCTCCTTCATCCTTGCACCCACCCAAAGGCGATCTCACTCCGAGCATCACGTCCGGCTTAACAAGTGGAGCAGGTATTGCTCCTGGGTGGCAACCCAAACCCTACAGCTCTTCCTCGCCATCGATGTGCCGTGGGGCCAGGCTGCCAGCTCCAATAGGAAAGGGGAATTCGGGTAATCATGGCTTGCTGGAGAGTAAATGGGGTTGGTGCCTGTTTTCAGGTGCTTGGAGGCGACATGATGCAGCCTCATCGTCAACCTCATCCTCATCCTTATCCTCATCCTCACCCTCTCAACCTCATCCTCAACCTCATCCTCATCCTTATCCTCATCCTCACCCTCTCACCCTCATCCTCTTTCTCTGCCCCAGACCATGCTAAAAACAGTGCCGGGGAATAATAAATAACCTGGACATCGCTGGGCAAGGCTGAAAGCTTTACCTGGGGGAGACATGGCTGCTGGGCTTGAGAGATACAGGCAGGGATTGATCCTAGAGCATCCAGCCCCTGGTAGTCCAGCCCCTGGTAGTCCAGCATGGCCCTGGAAAGGATGGAGAGCTGATTGCTGTGGGAATTTTCCTACCGAGGTCAGGAAAACTTCTCAAGTGCCTTTTTCTGGAGCGGGGACCATTTGCTGATGGATTAAGGCAATTTCCTGAGATGTGAGGAAGTGTTTGGGAATTCCTGTCAGGCAGCCAGACCCTCCCTCAGCCCATTAACATCACCGGGCTCTGCCTGTGTCCTTGTCCCGTGCAGGGTCTGGCACTGGGTGCAAGGATGGGTTGGGGAAAGCAAAGCTTCCGCTATCGCATCTCTCCAGGGCTGGGCATCCAGGGCAGAGACCACAGAGGGATGAGTGTTGGGAAGGATGTGGGGGAAGGGATGCCTTTGGAAAGGAAAAAAAAAAAAAGAAAAAAAGAATCTATAAATAGTGAGAACCGGTTTGTCCAAGGCAGCGCGTGTATCAGCTGCGTGGTGACTAAAGCACAGAAAATGCTGCATTGATGCTGCCAGAGCCACCATAGCCTTGTCTTGTGGCCGGGTTGGGGTTGGGGCATTTGCTAACAGAGAGTGAGCTGAGAACTGTCACGCTCATTGCCCACAGGGACCAAACCAGAGCTGAGAGCTGACGGAGGGCAGCCAAATACCCCCTTATCCCTTAAGAGCACAGCAAGCACGTCATCCCACCCTTAGAAAATGCAGGCAGAGAGTGAAAACGGACGGGTCTTTGATTGCAACCTCTGCTCCATTCAACAAAATCCACCGAAACCGGATAAGACGGGCAAGGGACCTGCACACAAGGTGGGATGAGAGTTCCTCCTGGCTCAGAGCCACGCTCTGGCTCTGCTAGTATCCATCCCCTGGCCGCGACCAAGGGGAGCTGCTCGGGAGGAATGCGAGGCGAGGGCCAAGACAGGGTAATGCTTTCCACATAATATTCTCTCAGTTTCCGGCAATTTGCTGCTACGGGACTTCCTGAGCCAGAGGTTGTATCTGTATCTTTCTGTTTAACAGCATTTGATGGACTCGTGGAAAAGGGACGATCACATGTCTGGTGTTTCCTTGGGAAAAAAAAAAAAAAGAGTTAAAAAATAAGAGCAGTGGAGTAGGCGCTTTGTGCAGCCATGGTTCAGCCCCAGGGCTGTATTAAATATGCTTTAAATATAGTAAATTCCGCCGGTACAGCGACTTAAAATCACTCTCCTCCTCCACTCTGCTGGGTGTAATGTGGAGGGCTGAGCAGGATTCAGCCCCGGGGGCCAATGGGTTTTCACATGAAGTTGCAATACAAAACATCTGGAGAACATCAGCCATAAAGAGACAGGAATGTTCCAAACTAGGAACGAGTCCAAACTGCCCTTTCGCAGACTCAGACGATCTCACACACACACCCCCCCCCCCACAGTCTCACCCCGAAGCTCTGCCAGGACTTTGGTTGGGGATTTTGCTGTAGGTGGAACCCGTCCAGGAGCATTTGGGGTTTGTAGGTGGGATCCATCCCGGGCACATTTCCGGGGCATGGTTGGTTGCAAGACCATGCAGGAGCTGGAGTTTGCAGCTCCTGTGATCTACCGCCTGCTCCGTCTCGCTGGCATCGTCCCAAGACTCGGCAGTTTCAGGGATTTTACACCCCTCTGAGCAGCTGTGTTAGAAATAGAAGGTGATTCCCACCTTGCCAGGAGCAGCCGTTTCCCTCTAATGTGTTGATTTAGCTGTAAAGTGGAGTGATGGACTAAAATTCATCACCGACCGGGAGGTTCTGAGAGAAATTTGATTTTTGGAATTTTTTTTTTTTTTTCCTGCTTGGCTTGTGGCATCAGAAATCAGTCAGGATGCAGGCGGGCAGGGGTGTGGGATGTCCCCCGTCCCGTGGCAGGTCGATAGGAGATGGGGAAGATGCCGTGTGCAGGAGCTCCCACATTTGGGAGGAATCAGGGGAGCTCATGCCATGGGCAACACCAAGGGTCTCTGGGTGTGCAGGGCCACCACTGCAACACCCAGCAGATGAGATGACCAGAGCTCTTCTTTGGCCTAAATGCTTTTGGAACTGAGGACACCAAATTTGGGACCCAACACACCCTTTTGCTGACCCTCCTGCCACGTGTGAAGAGTCCTGCATGGAGCGAGCTTTAGGCAGCAAATGCATGTGCAGAGCAAACAATTTCTATCCTGAATTACTTTCTTTTTAAGAAAAAGGGAGGAAAAGAAACTCTCCAGAGCCTCTGCAAGAAGGAAGGACATCTCCAGCCCCAATCTGATGGCTATCACCAGCCCCAAGTCAGAGCAGTCAACCAACTTGCCTCTTCCACATCTGAAAAAAATCTGCCGAAGCGGCCATCAAACGCCTGCTCTTGTTGTGTGCTGATGAGAGACAGATGCTGCTCTTCTGAAGTTGCCTTTAACTCGGGAGTGAGGAAAGTCCCCACCCTTTGTGCCGAATGCAGATTCACCTCCTGCAAGTACAGGCAGAGACTCCTGATAGCATCGCACGCCCGGCAACACGGGGAGCTGGCAAACCTTCCCGTGGAGCCGGCCAAGCCCGGTCGGGAGAGTGGGGAGAAGGAAATGCTGTAGGCATCATCATCAGAGGCCACCTGAAATGCTCAATCCTCCAATGCTCACCTCTCTGAGGGGTTTTTTTGGTGTTGTGGGTCTTAGTCTTTCTCAGAACTGTTTGCCTGGTGGTTACGGGAAATTTTGCCTCTTTATAGGAAGATGCAAACCCTGCCCTGAGCACCTTTCCAGCTCTGGCTGCTCCCCTACCTGATGTGCAAGGAGGAAACCGAGGACTTGCTGGGTCAGTGAATCCTGCCCACAGGTAATTTCTAACAAGTTTTTCTCTTGCTGAACCTCCACGTTGGACCTAGACGCCAAAACACCTCGCAAACATGGTGCTACGGTGGCAGCAGCATGATGTGATGGTCACCCCAACCACCCGAGCTGAGCTTCTAGGTCTGTGCCTTTACACTCCGATGGAAGTTTGCAGCTCCCAGCACCATCATCAACTCCTTGCCCCAAAGCAGGGTGAGAATGGCCTTCCCATACCACCTGAGGACCACAGCTATGATGTTCCCACACAGCTTGTAAAGTCATAGAATCGTTAAAGTTGGAAAAGACCTCTAAGATCAAGTCTGACCGTCAACACCACACCACCATGACCACTAAACTGTGTCCTGAAGTGCCACGTCTACACGTTCTACACCTTCAGGAGTGGTGACTCCACCACTTCCTTGGGCAGCCTGTGCCAGTGGTTCACCACTCTTTAAGTGAAGAACTTTTTCCTAATATCCAATCTTATCCTGCCCTGGTGCAACTTGAGGCCATTTCTTCTTGTCCTATCGCTCGTTATTTGGGAGAAGAGACCAACACTCACCTCACTCCAAAGCTTCCCTGGCCCTGGCCAGCCAGCCATGGAGGGGAGGTTGGCATCAGCATCATGCAGCGACTCAGAAATCTTCGTGGCTGAGCCGGTGGGAAGCAGCAGAGCTGGGTTTGCAACGTGAGCCCAGAGAGAGAAACCAAAATGTCTTGTTACCCAGCGCTGTGGGAAACGATCCCAAGTGATGTCCCCCGAGCCATCCCGGCCCTGTAACGGGAGAAGGTTATCTCCTTGTTGGGGATTAAAGCCGCTCGTGTGGCGGTAAATCAGTGTGCAATGAATCAGGTAGAAACGGCAGTGGGTGAGGAGGGAGAGATGGGATCTTCCACGGAAGTTGTAATTAAGGCAGTCGTGCAAGGAGAGGGTAGATGTGGAGGTCAGCATCCCTCGTTCTGCATGAACTGGGCCAAGAAGATGAGAGAAGATGTAAGTTCCTGGCTATGCCCCCAAATCCTCCAATATTCGCAGGGAAACAATGGCTGGGAGCCGTCTGACCACGCTGCATCCCCGTGCCTCAGTTTCCCCAGGTGTAAAATGCGGACAAAAACCCTTGAGAAGGTTTTCCTTGTTCTTGGGGCTTCTTAGACAGGGTGATGGGGGTGATGCTTAAGGAGTTTTGCTCTGCTCTGCTATGAAATCCTCCTGCAAACACCTCTCCAGCAGGAGAAATCCTGGCCCAGAAGCACCTTCCCCAAAAAAAGTCATGCCAGGAAAGGCCTTCACCTCTCCTCCCACCTCGATGTGCGGGTGGCAGGTCTTGTAGGGCAGGTCTGGCACCAGGACTCTCCCCAGAAAACCTCTCTGCATAAATGAGAAGACTGGAAGAACTGGGGCTCGGCAAATGGAGGATTTTCTGGGCACCCAGGAAGCCAAGTGTCCACCCCTGTGATGTCCCTGCCTGTCACCAGGCTAATTGGGGAGGCAAAGCTTCACTAGATCTCCTCTTCCTGGGCAGTGCTGGGAACAGCCCAGTTAAGCTGTTGCCTACATGATGCTTGGTCCTGCTCCAGCGACATTTATTTCTGAGCCTCACAACATCCTGGAAATGAACTAATCCTCTTTTGATAGCTGGGGAAACTGAGGCACAGCCCAGTAGGTTGACTTGTTCTCCCCAGAGACATCCAGCTTTGTAATAGTGTCCTTCTCCGGGCGATGAGCGATGGTCTATCAGGTTGTCCTCAGGAAAAGATCAGCGAGTCCCGTGAGAAATGTGTAGGACATGGAGAGAAGAGAGCAGGAGGCCCTGGAAAACGTATTGCAGCTCCTCAAACGTTGGAGAACTCTAGGTCAGAGCTTTGGCTTGAGCTGAAGAGGGTTATTTCCTCTGCAGAGCAGGACCGGGAGACCCACAGCTCAATATAAAGTTGTCCTGAGCCCTTGGGAGAGGCCAGGTTTGCTTGCTTGACCCAGAAAACTTGGGATGTGTCCTCAGACTTCTGAGGCCAGCGTAGGGCAGTCACGTTGGGTAACCTCGCACAGCGGCTGGCCAAAGTCTGTCCTGAACTTGGGTGCTGCAGCAGAGCCACTACCATTGAGGGGGCTCGAGAAGATGCTCTTGACCCACTCGTCCCACCAGGCCCAGGGAGAACCAGGAGACCTCATTGTGCCCTTCTAGCCAAGGGCTTGCCTGTAGGTGGCGGGAATTTTTAATCTTTGGGATAATTTATGATCTCTGGAGAAGGCTGGTCCTGCGGAGGAGGCAACCGCTTCCATTCACGTAGCCAATGCCCTGTTTTATGCACGGGTGAGGAACATTTGACCTGGGCAGTGCTTCATACGTGTCTTGTCTGGATGCCTTTCCCATAAAGCTGGGATGCATCACATCCAGCTGGCAAGCTGGTGGGGAACTTTGACTCAGCTGGACGTGGCTCAAGCTCTGAAACTTCAGCCTAGTCCCTGGTGAAAACCTACTCTTCTTGCTGGAATGAACTTGCTGGCTCAACCTAAGGTCTCACTGTACCTTTTTATAACTCTGTTTGGGTGAAGAAATCTGAGCCACCATGTGAAAATCTCCATCGGAGAGAAAAGAGGTCCGGACGCTCAGTTATGAGAGTGGCAGGGGGCATCGAGCTGAGCTTCCCCTCTGAAGGCACCACAGCGAGGGGAGACCAGCAACGCTCATCTGTCCTGTCCCAGCAGGACCTGGGACCACCACAAGACCACATCTGGAGACCATGTCCCATTTTGAGCTTCCTAGTCCAAGAGAGCCTTTGGTGTACTGGGACCAGCCAGTGTGGTGCATCTGCTGGTCCTAGGAGGAAAGGGTCTCCAGCTTTTTCTGTCCCAGTTCCTGCCTTTCAGGTGTCCAACTTGTCCCGGAACGAGATATTTGCTTCTGCTGCACTTCAGGAGCGTCAGTCTTCTTGGTGAGAGGGAAGGGGAAAGCCACAGATGACCTCAGCTAGGAGAAGATGTTGTTGCTGCCAATATACACTGTGAGCCAGACATTAGCAAATTTTATTTGTATGCTGAGATCTATTTGCATATTGAGATAATTCATCCTTCCCGATGTCTTAGGAGGGGTTCCTTTGCTCAAACCCACCAGGAGCTGAACATTTTCCTCCCTGCTTGGAGCAAAACATTTACAATAATGGGCAGAATTCCCACCCCAGGGGAGAAGAGAGGCTGGTTCCCAGCCAGTTGCCCAGGACCACTCGCTCCGTGGCCACAGCAGGGCGATGCACAAGGCACACACAGCCTCAGGTTTGACCACGCTCGTAACCATAATCTAATTTTGAAACAGCTGATGGTGTTTTATTCCCCAACAAGTCCTCATTCAAAGGTAACTGAGCTCATCTCATCCTGCAGCTCAATTCGGCTTTTACGCTTTCTTGTGAGGAGGAATAGCTCTTCAAGCTGTGGCTCAGACAAGACATTTTTAGCGTGATTGGGCTTTTACTTCAGTGTTTGTCATTCCCAGACATTTGTATGCTTTGGAAGTCCCCTGCGAAGCATGCTGGGAGGATGCTGGGGGTGCTGGGCTGCCTCCATCTCCTTGGCTCGTCAGGCTCCCTGCTTTCTGCTGGATATCACAGCCCCAAGGTCACTGGATATCACGGCCCCAGGGAGAGCTCAGAGGGTCATTGCTCTGGTCAAACCATCTGATGGTGAATGCGAGAAAACCGTGGCAGTGGCAGGGACTCTCTGGTGATGGGGCCCTGACTGTCCTGCAGTCACAAAAATTGCAGGAGCATCTGGAAATGCACAAGTAACTCAGCAAAACACCCACCCACCCGTGTCCTGAGGGCACCGGGGAGCACATGGGGGCTGATCCCCTGTAAAAGCTCAATTACTGGTCTCTGAAGCGGCTGCATTTGCTTGGGATGTGAAGCAGAGCTGAGGGCTGGGGATTTTCGGCTTGCAATTTGGACTTGGGTGAAATGGAGTGGGTGCTTCTGGCTGCTGATGGGAATCCCGCCAGTACAGCCGGTTTCCAAAGCTGGCTCTGGGTGATCTCCAGTGCGGGCAGGTGGCCTAAGACATTGCCATCCTCTAGTGGCTGTATCCAGAAGCACAGCAGTGCCGGTGGGGAGGAGATGGCTCCGGAGCCTCAAGCTCGCAGGGCAGGACATGCAGCCTGATCTAGTGGGGGATGTCCCTGCCCATGGCAGGGGGTTGGAACTAGATGATCTTCCTTCCAATCCTGACAATTCTATGATTCTTCTCTGGGGAGGTGGGAGCACGGAGTTGGGAAGACCTCCATGGATGCTCTTCTTTCCCCTTCCTCCATCAGCAGCGAAGATCTGGGACAGCTTTTATTTTGATTGAAAAAGGGCTCTGTGCCTGTTACCACCAGGCTTTGGAAACCCCTATTTGAACCCACATTTAAAACTCTGCTTTGCCAGATGATGCTTTACCCTGGCCCGTGTTGATAGGACAACCAGGACATTACATTTCAAGGCCAGGTTGGAGATTTAGCAGCCTGATCTAGTGGGAGGTGCCCCCACCCCTGGCAAGGGGGTTGGAACTAAACGGCGTGAGTTTTTCAGTACTTTTACTCCATTATCTCTGGAGAGACCCAAACCCAGGCTTTGCTGTGGGCTGATCCATGTAAAAGTCCTCGTGTCCGGACTGACATCTGCAGCTCACACCACACTTCTTCCATGGGCTACATGTCTTGGGTCTTGCTCTCCAAGGAGGGCTGGATTTGGGAGTTGGCTACTAGCTCCATTCATCCAAGAAAAGTCCTGTGGACTCTCTGGAATGAGGAGCTCTGTTAGTTCACCAAGCTGGGAGGAGTGGTTGACACACCAGAAGGCTGTGCTGCCATCCAGCGAGACCTGGACAGGCTGGAGGGTTGGGCGGGGAAAAATTTAATGAAATACAACAAGGGTAAATGTAGGGTCTTGCATCTGGGTAGGAACAACCCCAGGTTCCAGTATAAGTTGGGGAATGACTTATTAGAGAGTAGTGTAGGGGAAAGGGACCTGGGAGTCTTGGTGGACAGCATGAGCCAGCAGTGTGCCCTTGTGGCCAGGAAGGCCAATGGCATCCTGGGGTGTATTAGAAGGGGGGTGGTTAGTAGGTCGAGAGAGGTTCTCCTTCCCCTCTACTCTGCCCTGGTGAGGCCACATCTGGAATACTGTGTCCAGTTCTGGGCCCCTCAGTTCAAGAAAGACAGGGAACTGCTGGAGAGAGTCCAGCACAGGGCAACTAGGATGATTAAGGGAGTGGAGCATCTCCCTTATGAGAAAAGACTGAAGGAGCTGGGGCTCTTTAGTTTGGAGAAGAGGAGGCTGAGGGGTGACCTCATTCATGTGTACAAATATATCAAGGGGGAGTGTCACGAGGATGGAGCCAGGCTCTTCTCGGTGACAACCACTGATAGGACAAGGGGTAATGGGCTGAAACTGGAACATAAGAGGTTCCGCTTAAACTCGAGAAGAAACTTCTTCTCAGTGAGGGTGATGGAGCCCTGGCACAGGCTGCCCAGAGAGGTTGTGGAGTCTCCTTCTCTGGAGACATTCAAGACCTGCCTGGACACGTTCCTGTGTAGCATAGTCTAGGCATTCCTGCTCTGGCAGGGGGATTGGACTTGATGATCTTTCGAGGTCCCTTCCAATCCCTAACATTCTATGATTCTATGATTCTATGATATGATTGTGAGATCTCCATCCTTGGGAAATTTTTTTGCCATTTGCGCGTTGTGGTCTTGGCACATCCCACCATTACTTCAGCCCTATCTTCAAAGTGTTCTTGACCTGAACCTACTGTTTGAACTTACAGCTGTGCATTGGGAAGGACAGAAAAGAAAAACCTTCTTCCCTTGTTCCCAGCACAAGAAAATGTGTTGGGAGCTGGTCCAGAGACACGAGTTGCTTAGTGAGGGGTGTAGGACCAGGGAGGAGGTCCCAGGCTGGAGATCCTGTAGGCCAGGAGACAGGGTCACTGCAGGAGGGGTTTATCCATGATGCTGTCTGAGCAGCAGTGAGGTTAACCTCTGCCCAAGGCACAGGAGCTGGTTTATGTGGGAGATGGGGGAAGGAGAGATGGGGAGGGAAAAGGGGTGACGTCATCATCCCTGTGTGAATTCGTGTGTCATGCTCGAAGAAGGCTGTGTTTGTCTTCAGGGATGGTGGGAAGAGACCTCACCAGGTAGCCTGAGAAACCTGTTGGAGAGCTGCAAGCCAGCATCTGGCTCGGGAAGGACCACATGCCTCTCCTGCTGCAAGAACAGATGATGGCCAAGCTGAGACAACCCTGGAGTTAGCCAGAGTGATGGACCACTGCAATCTGAGGTCCAGCTTTGTATTTTTGACAAAGCCAGGGTTCTATCAGGTCTCCCAGATGCCTTAGAGCCCTGGGTTTTGCCCTGTGCTGGGCAGGATGAAGTGGGAAGCATCTCTGGAGGTTTTGCCTTTGAGGGGCAGAACTGGTAGCTGTTGGGGTTCAGCAGCTGAACCACGCTCTGCAGAGACCAGAAATTCAGTGCAGTGATGGGAGCGAAAGTGGTGGGAGCAAGGGGACCGAAAAGAAATTTCCTCAGGAGGGAGCTTTAGAGCAAAAAACCACATTTTTATTTAAAAAAAAAAACCCAACGAAATGGGACTAGGCCCTGAGCCAAACCTTATCAAACCCTGGTAGGGACATGAGGGTCACAGGGCCCGCGACGTGGCTGGCAGAAGATATTTGCTTTGAATCCCGAGAGCTCCATTTCCCCTGCCTGCCTTCCTCTCCCAGACATGGTCCCTCCTCGTCGCCGGATTTCCTGCAGCGAGGGACGCAGCTGTCCCGGCTACCACAGACCTCCCCTCCGCTCACCCACCGACCAAGAGGGATGGAAGGAAGAAGGGATTGCCAGTAAGGCATCTTCTGGCTCCTTGGGAGAAGATGCGTGTCGCTGGATATATTTTGGATGTGCCTTTTGGGATGCTGACCCTACTTCTCAACCTCTCGCTCCCCTGTCCAAGAGTACAAAAGTTTGAAATCTCACCCAGTTCTTGAAGTTTAGTGCAAACCTGAAATGCAGCTTGAAAATGTAGTGGAAATCTTATCTCTTGGCACCAGAATCTGCTTTTTCTTTGTTGTTGTTTTTTTCTTGCACAAAGTGACCCTGGTCTGTGAAAGGATACTTTAGGAACCAAAGCAGTAAAATAAAATCATCAGAAAAATTATTATAGCAGCTAATTAGGTGCAGTGCACTAGGGAATACGGATGGTGTTGGCTGTTGGCTGGGATCTCTGGTGCTTCTTCTTACTGCCCTGACTTGTGTGAGTGTTCACAGGAATATATTGAATGATTTACAAGGGAGAGAAATGCCTGTTCAGCTGCACAGAGGAGGCTGAAAAGGTAGGAGCTGATAGTTCAAAAGCAAGAAGACAGACCAGAATAATAATAATAAAAAAAAAGCCCAAACAAGATAGTTCACCAATCCAAGAATTCCTGGCAGTATTCTTGAGGTCTGAATGTACTGGTTTGTCCATCCTGCTGATCCTGTAAATGTTCTTGGCCAAAGCGGATTTTCAGACTGTTCGACAGCTTTTGCTGTCTCTGTGATTCTGCCGTTCCGCAGTTTTGATGGAAATCTGCTACCCTCCAGCTGCCTGTTGCTGGATTACACTCTCCAGCTGCTTTTCTCACTTCGGCACGAGCAAGCCCAGAGCTCTGCAGTGATGTTTCCACGTGTGTTCACCAGCAGCAGCCCAGCAAGGCTCTGGGTGGA
The DNA here is from genome assembly GCA_020746105.1 of Trogon surrucura. Taxonomy (NCBI): domain Eukaryota; kingdom Metazoa; phylum Chordata; class Aves; order Trogoniformes; family Trogonidae; genus Trogon; species Trogon surrucura. Next base: position 78,979,502 of record CM036620.1, on the reverse strand, counting down.
AAACTCTGAAATGGATTAGTTTGCATCCCCAGCCCTTCTCCCAGTGAGGTGACAACCGATGACACCGGTACCATGGGCCATGGGGCAGCTGTGAAGGGCAGCCTGAAGTGTGCCTGATGCCCATAGAGAAGGGGCTGAGAGGACCACCCCTGGCCGTGGTTTTGCTCATAGGGCTTTGTCTGAAGGATGTGAAGAGTATCCTGCCCTTTGTCCTGCGTGGGGAATGGGCTTCTCTGTTTTTTTACCACTTTGCTCCATCCATCCATCCATCCATCCATCCATCCATCCATCCATCCATCCCTAACTCACTCCTTTCAGGGCAGTTGTGTTTCAGTGGCTGGTGAGGTGCAGCCTGTCTGAAGGGAGAGCTTGTATCTCTCTTTAGCTTGCTCCTTGTTTCCTATTATTATAAGACTTTGCCTTTAATTACTGACGATGTGTCAGACTCTAGTTTTTCTCCAGGCTGGCTGGCTGCCTCCAGGCTAAAATGGTTTAGGAAAATTTCAGCTAAAATAGTTCAGCGTTTTGCAAGAATGAGGCTGGCAGGAAAAGAAAACAAAATGCTTTGCCCCTCTTGGGTGGGCAGGGAAGCTTCCAGCTATTTTCTGTGGCCTCGAGCATCAGAGGGGGCCCTGAAAGTCACTGGGGTGGAAGGTCCTTGCCTTCACTGTCCGAGCAGTACTTGCCAAGGATGAGGTTCTGTCCTTGAGCAGATCTCGTCCTTGGCTGGCGCAAACTTGACGCCCTTGGCCACGTGCCAGTTGAAACCTCCTCCTGGCACAGCAAGGCTGCTCCTTCCTCCAATGCTCTATCAGGGAAAATGGAGAAAAGGCTGTAGGCAGCAGACTCTTTACATCTTCCTGAAACTCCTTTTTAGTCCCAGAAGTTTATGTGTTTTTCATGGATCTAGTGCTTCCTTCCTCCTTAAGGTTCAACCCGGTAGTGGCAACGTTGCTCTCTGGGGCAACCCCCTGGGGCACCTGGGACATTCCCTGTGGAGCTGGGTAGATTTAGCAGAGGACCTCCAAGAGACTGGAGCTCTTCTGGAACAGCAGCTGGAGGGAGGCGGGATGTCCCAATCCTACCCAATCGGACCCCTACACAATTCAACCAAGCCCTGGTGTCCTAATTCATAGGATGGGGCTGTAATGCTGTGACAGCTTGAGTACAGACCCTCTGACCCTGGCTAGAGCATCTGGTTCTTCATTTCGTCTCCTCTTTTCCTCTACAAAAACATTTTGCTTCTCATGCTGGGACTGCTCAGCTGCGTGCCTGCCCCTCTGCTACGTACAGAAAGTCTTGATGTGATTGCCCAGTTTGCTTTTCCCAAGAGATCATAGAATCATGAATCATAGAACAGTTCAGGTTGGAAAAGACCCTTGGGATCATCAAGTCCAACCATTAACCCCGCACTACAACCATTAACCCTACACTACAAGTTCACCCCTAAACCATCTCACCCAACACCACATCTCAGCGACACTTAAACACATCCAGGGATGGCGACTCAACCCCCTCCCTGGGCAGTCTGTTCCAGGGTCTGACCACTCTTTCCGTGAAGAATTTCTGTGAAGATGCATCAACTCATCCTTTGCTGGACCCCCAAAACACAAACCCTCAAAATCCTTTGTGGAGACAGGGCAGAGCCTGCAAACCAGGGATGTCACCCAGAAACCCTCCATGTCCTTCTCTTCTTTTGCCCCGAGCTGAGAGGCAGGTGGGGCTCCTAAAGAGGCTCCATCTGGGTTAAACTTGACTTCGACATTGGCATTGGCTGTAGGACAATGAAGCTTTCTCAGGATGATCTTTCCCAGAAGACGGGACCTAATTTTTTATGGAGAGTTGAAAGAAGAACGTCCTCCATGGCGCGGGGCTCGTGCTCTGTGGCGGGGTGCTCGGGCAGCTGTGCAAACAATCCCGTCTCGCCTCCAGCTTACGCGGAAAAATCAAAGGGAAGTTTGGGGCTGAGTCAAACAAATAAATAAACAGAAGAGCCCCCTTCACTGAAAACACAGGCTGGGAAAAAAAAAAAAGAAAAGAAAAAGGAAATCTGACCTGAAACAAGAGTTGGTTTGGTTTTGTTTCCAGCCTTAACTCTGTTTTGATTTAGTACTGGTGGTGTGAATAAGCTGCGGTAGATGTTGACTTTTCTGAACACGCCTGTGACTTTTGAATATTTTTTCTTTCTTTTTTTTTCTTTTTTTTTCCATCTGGCCAGAGCGATTTGCCAGATTCACGAGTTCTTCTGGCCACTTAAACCCACTTTTTTTTCAGTGGAAAGTGCAGTCTAAGCCAGATCCCGTTGCATTCAGGTGCCGTGGCTCATACAGGGCACTCACGCAGGCACAGACTCGTGGTGCTGTCTCAGCTCTTGGCTTCCAGATGCCAGCCCCTTGCAGATGGTGAACTGAGCTTCTCCATGGCCCAACTGTCCCTGCTGGGAGTGCCAGGCTTTGTGATCCGTGTTCTTGATTTGACCTATTTTGGTACCCCATGAGGTGACACATGTGACAGGGTTTGAGGAGTGACCTCGTTCTGCTCTTCAGGTGTCCTTGATGAAAGAAGACCTGAGAGGAGGTTGAAATGGTGGGCCATGGTGTTTTACAATGACATCTCTGTGTTGCAGGATAATAAATACACCCGGGTAGCCTTGTTAATTTATAATAAGGTCTGAAAAAAACCCCCATGGTCATTTCAGTTTTGCAACTGCGCAAAAGAAGGAAGGAAGGAAGGAAGAGGATTTGGCAGCAAGAGGGATCTCCTGAAGTCTTGGCCATGGCATTTGGCCTAACATTAATTAGACTGGGTCTGCCTTTGACAAGAGGAACAAAATCATTAAAACAGACTGGATTTGACTCAGACTTGGCCGAGATGTGGCTCTTGGGTCTTGGGGTTTTTTTTGTATAAATGAATGATTGAGAGAGTCATAGAATCACAGAATCATTTAGGTTGGAAAAGACCTTTAGGATCATTGAGTCTGACCATTAACCCGGCACTGCCAGGCCCACCACTAAACCATGTCCCTGAGCACCACATCTACGTGGCTTTTAACTGCCTCCAAGGATGGTGGCTCCACCACTTCCCTGGGCAGTCTGTTCCAGTGCTTGACAACCCTTTTGGTGAAGAAATATTTCCTAATATCCAATCTAAGCCTCCTCTGGTACATTTTGAGGCCATTTGCTCTTGTCCTATCACTTGGAGAAAAGACTGACCCCACCTCGCTAGAACCTCCTGTCAGGTAGCTGTAGAGAGCCATAAAGTCTCCTCTGAGCCTCCTTTTCTCCAGGCTAAACAACCTCATTTCTCTCAGCTGCTCCTCAGAAGACTTGTTCTCCAGACACCTTAGCAGATTTGATGCCCTCCTCTGGACACTCTCCATCACCTCAATGTCTTTCTTGTTGTGAGGGGCCCAAAACTGAACATCTGAGTGCTGAATACAGGGGAACAATGACTTCCCTGGTCCTGCTGGCCACACTATTTCTGATACTGGTCTTTCAGGTTCTCCTTGTTCTTTGCCCTATCTGTCCTTTTTCACCATCTCTTTTCAGAGCACCCTGTGAGTGCTGAATCCTTAAGCTTCATAATATCTAGATTATTGTGACTTGGCTGCTGAAAGGCAGCCCATGCGAGGGGAGACATCTGACCATGCAGCTGTGTCCCACACCTCTGTGCCGTACTTTGACTGTTGCACAATCCTTGGAAACTCTAGCAGGATCTGAAGGACCAAAAATGCTAGACGATCACTAATAACAAAGAGCTGACAGGACCTTGGCTTGATTGGTCATGGAAGGCAGGACCTGCAGCAGTCCAGCAACTTTGTTTTGCTACTCCAAGATAGTTGGGGTCCCGAGCACATCACCTGTAAGGAAAGGCTGAAGGAGTTAAAGGGTAGCTACAAAGACCTAAAGGGTATCTACAAAGACCATGGTCAACCCTATAGGCTCTCACCAGGGTGGGCCCAACTCCAAAATCTGGTGAGCTTTGAGTCAATTCAGATCCAGATGCGGATCTTCATCTCTTTCTCTCTTGGTTTCATCAATACAACATTCCAGTTGGACTAGGTTGTCGCTGCAGGTCCCTTGCAACTGAAATAGTCTGTTCCATGAATTTCTGATACCCAGGTGGAAAGGTGTTGGCAGCTTAGGACATCTGCAGGCAGGTCTGAGCTCTTTCCTTGGACCACATCCAGCTGCCAAACCCAGCCCTCGTTGGCAGCTTTAGCCTCACCTCAGGAATTTGTGCCTTTCAGCTATTTCTCTACACCAAGTCACACTGTTGACCAGGAGAGGGTGAGAGAAGATGCTTTCTCCAGCTGTTTTCTGAGCCAACAGAAGACAGAAAATATGTGGACACCTTTTAGTCTTGGATGTTTTCTCCAGGTTTCTAAGCACCATGTGTTGGATATAGCTCTGACAGAGAGGGAAACTGAGGCAAAGGGCCCTGACTTGCTGGGTGGCTTTTCCTGGGTGGTTTTTTTTGCTGAGTGTTCTGCTTGTTCTGCAAAATATTGCTTGGTCAGGGTGTTCCCAGGGAAAACTCCCTCCTAGATTTTGGGCTGGGCCTTGCTGCAGGGTTAGCAGGAACCCACAGGGATTTAAATAAACCCCGTGCACTCCAACAAGAGTGGGGAAAGCAGTTTCCCAGCTCTGTGAGCTGGTCTGAGCAGCAACTGCACAAGGTAGACATTGCATGGGTTGCTCTGGGCAAATCGACAAAGGTTTGGGGCGATGAGAGCAAGCAGCACTTTCTCCTGCAGAAGAAAACGACCCAGAAGCACGGCTGAGATTTTTCTGTCGTGCAACTGGATCAGAGTGTGCCCTCACAACCCAAGTATATCTGGGCTCTTGTTCCACGCTGCCGGGTAAACAGGATGTTGATATAATTAGCTTTCCTGTCATCAATCCTATAGTAGCTGTAGAATGGAAAAAAATCCCTCTCTTGGCAGCATTTGGGTATTTCGTTATGGGAAGATCCAGTGTCTGATTTCAGCCTTCCCTCTCCTTCCAAGCTGCAGGTGTGAGGTCACAGAGGTCTCCTGCTTCACCTCTTTAACACTTCACCATCCTCCCTGTCCCCGTTTGAACCCATGAGGTGGGGGAAAAGACACTTGGAGGTTGGCACATGGGGAAAAAAAAAAGGCTCCAGATGTGATTTTTGAGAGGGTGGGCTCCCTGTGGAGAGCATCTCTGCCATGTGATGAGCTGCCTCCGGCCTCTGCTGCTGCTGGAGAGAAGGTGAATGCTTGTGGGATGGAGAAGGAGACCTGCCCACCCCTTGCTGAGGATTTATATGGGGATACAGGGATGGTGGGAACAAGGGGACCTGCAAATAGCCCTGATCTGTGTGTCCTGAAGAAAAGCTTGAGCTTTGAATCCTTCTCCGAGGGAGCTAAAACACCCCACACACTTGGTACAATGACTACTGCAACAACAATCACTGAAATTTGAAATAAACCAGCAAAATGGAACCAAAAAACATCCTCCCCTCATAACTTTGTGTGTTAGGAAATTTGCAGAACGTGAAACCTTCCCCAACTCCCCTGAGCTGGGAAATGCAATGTATCCTGCTGAAGTACATATCTATATATTCTGTACTTTTTGGAGAGGAAGGAAGACAAGGTTTGTCCAAATATTCCTGACTGGCTGAAGACTGAAGGCAGCGGGCAGAGCCCCGTGCTGGGAAGGGTTGCAGAGCTGTGAGTACGTGTGCACACCCTCCCAGTTGTATCCTTGGCTTGTGGCGAGGCTGGGGAAGGCAGAAAACCAAGCAAGATAAAAGCTCCTGGGTGGAGAGAAAACTCCCTTTGGGCCAGAAAGAAGCATCCCAACCCCTGACATGAGACTGAGTGGAGGCTGGTTGGCTTTAAGCCCTGTAGGGCTTGCTCAGCAAGCACGGCATGGTGGGGAAGGGGCTGATGTGAGCCATCGTGCTAAACTGATGCAACTCTAGTGAGGAGGGTCTTGCTCAATCCCATGCTCTGCCATATTCTCCATTGCTGGCATGTAAATGTGCTTCAGGACCAAACTTCAGCCAAGCTCTGGGTCCTCCAGACCTTGGTGCACTGAGGGTGTCCAAGGTCTTGCTCATCCAGGCTGTAGGGTAGAGGTTGAAGCCAGGGTGAGTGACAGATGGAGACTGTCCTTAGGGGCTGTCCTGGCCTTGGTTCACCCACAGCATGATGGAAAGAGCATAGATTGTGCTTTCGGTCTGCAGGAGTCTGCCTTGGGCTTGCTTTTGCCTTGCAGCTCGGGCAGATCTGTGTCTGTGGCTCAGCCCTGCTGCAAGCCCTGTCCTTTCTTGAAACACAAGGAGCCGGTTGACCTTGACAACTCAGTGCTCTCTCTCTTTATTTTCCTTGCAGAGACATCCCTTAGGGTTTTCCCAAGCTAGATCAAAACCAGACCACCCTTGGATTACAAAATGGAGCCATGGTCACATCTTTTTCCTACTCCCTCCTCTACCAACTCACCCCAGCACAGACCAGATGGAGCCACCAGCACTAAAAAAAACATCCAGGACCCAGCAGCCACCCAGCAGCTCCCAGCCAGCCAAGAAATTTCATCTGGGTTCAGGAGCTGTGGAGGAGAAGCAGCAGACATTTATTTGGAGATTCAGGTGAAAATCAAAGCCTGAGGTTAGACGGGGCTTGGAGCAACCTGGTCTAGTGGGAGAGAGGTGTCCCTGCCCCCAGCAAGGGGTTTGGAACTAGATGATCTTCAAGGTCCCTTCCAACCTTAACCATTCTATGATTTTATGATTCTATGATCTCCTGGGGAAACACCTGCTACAAACAAATCCTGAGCTGCTTCAGGTAAAATCTGGTGTCTCACCATCACCAGTGTGTCCTTCTGAAAACAAGAGAGGTGTTACTGAGTGCAATCCAACGTAGGTAGTTGTCTCCTGACAACTAAATGCCTTCTATATTTGCTGGCCAAGCATCTTGCGGCATTCCCATACGGAGGTGGGATGTGCTAAGGTCCACACCGCTGGTGGCCACAACTGGAGAGAGGGGTGAACAGTCTCAGCTGAAAATGATACCTCTGAAAGAGGGGAGAGAGGTGGAAAGAAGCTTGTGACTGCAGAAAAGTACAAAAGTTTGGGCCAAATAAATAGGACTCAGTGGGGTGGTGACCATGATTTGAGATGGTGGTTTTCACCCTGAATTTGCAACTCAGGCAAGAGCAGCAGGGGAGTCTACGGAGTCTCCTGTCAGCAGAAGACCAAATCCAGACTCTGGCTGCTATGGAGGCCCTTACTGAAAAGCCAGGACGTTGCTGCTGGTCATGATGCCGTTGTGAGCCAGACCAGGAGCAGTTCATACTGAAAGGTACTCAACATTACCTCATTAACTCTGTTGTTAAAAATCAAATCCCTTCCTTTCACCTAGGTCCTGGAGCACCCAAGGCCTGAGTTCATTTTTCCCCAACATATGAGCAGCATTGAGCCCAGAGATCACAATCATTTGAACCCACTACTACTCTGGTGTAGACTAAGAGTGGACATGCATCACCTTTGGCAGCACCTGTGAGATCTGGCAACATCTACCACATCAACTCACTGGCTCTCATGTCCCACCTACAGTGTCTGGGCCTCTTGGGTCAAAGGGAACATGAGTCCTGAGCCGCAGAGGGCTTTGCCAGAAGAAGCCTGAGCCTTGCCTGGCTCCTGCCAGCACCTTAGTCTTGGACCTGGAGGAGAAAAAAGAGGAAAGATTGCCAGCTGGTAGCCTTCCTGCTCCTGAATTTCCAGGCCCAGGTTGCAGATGTCATCAGAAGAAAGGAGCAATGGGTGGAGGGGTGGTGAGGCTTCCCAGGAGAGGAAGGTTTGGCATCTTCTTGCCTATGTCTGCTCTATGTGAAGGTTTCCTCTCCCACTCTCCAAAGTGACTGGTTCCCTCATGCCCTGGCCAACTTGTATCTTCTTGCCCTTCCAGGATTTGGTTCATTCTGGGTTTGACCATGATCCAGTGATGTGCCTTTGCTGCAGAGAAGGGTATTGGTATCCTGGGCTGTGTGAGACAAAGCATTACCAGCAGGTGGAGCGAGGTGGTCCCTCCCCTCTGCTCTGCACTGGTGAGGCCACGCCTGGAGCCCTGGGTCCAGTTCTGGGCGCCCCAGCACAAGAGAGATGTGGACAGACTGGAGAGAGCCCAGGGAAGGGACACAAAGATTCAGGGACTGGAGCATCTCTGCTATGAGGACGGGCTGAGAGGGCTGGAACTGTTCAGCCTGGAGAAGAGAAGGCTCCGGGGGGTCTCCTCAATGTCTGAGGGTGCAAAAAGGACGAGCCAGGCTCTTTCCAGTGGTGCCCAGTGACCAGAGCAGGGACAATGAACACAAACTGGGACACAGGAGGGTCCTTCTGAACATCAGGAAACACTTTTTCACTCCAGAGGTGACTGAGCACTGGGACAGGTTGCCCAGGGAGGTTGTGGGGTCTCCATCCTTGGAGACCTTAAAAATCTGTCTGGAGATGGCTTTGGGCAAGTGGCTTTATATGGATCTACTTGAGGCAGAGGGTTGGACCAGACAACCTCCAGATGTCCCTTCCAAACTCAGCCACTCTGTGATTCTGTGATTCTGTTTAGGCTTCCCTAGTTTGGGAAAGCAGGAGGCATCCCTTAGGAGAAGGTCTGGAGATCCTCATGGAGAAGAACAGGATACAAAGGCAGACATTTTCTCATTACCTTTTGGGTGTTGCTGATCTCCAGCTGGGGCAAAGCAGAGATCTGGGGTTCTGGAGGGTGGCAAAGAGCCAGGCCAGGCCAGCCCCAAGCCCCTGCCGCAAGTAAAGCCCTTCAGGTAAGAGCCCTGCAGGTCCACTTGCCTCCCTCTTCTTCAGTAGGTCCTGCATGAGCCAGGGCTTCCAGCCTGATCTGCAGAGCCTGCGCTTGCCAAGGATATCCCTTGCCAAGGATATCCATGGGGAATGGGCTTCGTTCGACCCTTCCCGTGTGCTGGCAGACAAGACCTGGAGTGCCATCTCCTCTGCCAACGGCCTCCAAAAGGATGTGGTTCCTCCTTGCCTCTATATCCCATCCACTGTCCGTGGAAACCAGAGGGATCACGTGCTCCAGTGGGCTTCAGGCCAGGTCTGCACATCTGTCAATGGCTCCATGTCAGCCTGCAAGAATGAAGAGTAAGGTATTGCTCCATGGAAGGGGGATAACCTATAGCTTGTGTCATGCTGATTCTTGAATTACCTTACTTTCTCAGTGAAGGGCAGAAGTCATCCTGGTCAGAGGTGAGCTGGGACCAGAGGTCACATGCTGCTTTTTTTTCCTTGAAAAGTCTTTCACTGCTTTTCAAAGCCACACGGGGCCTCTAAGATACTTGTTTGCTGCCTTACAGGTCAAAAGAGCGTTTGGGTTAGGTGATGGGGAACTGGGGCTTGTCTCTGCCCCTTCCCAGTGCTTGTGTCCCTGGACTGTGAAGTCACAACTCATCTCAGTGCCATGAAGAGGTCTGGGACAGCTCACACTGCCACGGCATTTGCTTTGTGCATCAGCAAGAAAGGTTTGCTCGCCCTCAGGTCTCCCCTGCTGTCTTGTACAGCCAAGGTCTTCTGAGGGACTGAGCAGCCCCTTGGCAGGAACGTCAAAACCCATGAACCTTCCTGCAGACGCGGATGCTTCACGTTGATGCTTGCGTGGGAACTGACCTTTCCTAAAGCTGAATTTAGCGTCAGTTTTCAGTGTAGATGCATAAAAAGACTGTCTTCCTTCCTTGGGTGGGACTCTTTCCCCTTCAGCCACATGCCTTTGTTTGCTCATGGGTATTAATGTTCAAAAGAGATAATATCCCCAAAGCCATCGGTTGGCACCACAGTAGAACAGTTTCCCTGCTGGGCTGCAGTAAAACCAGGCACTTTGGAAGATAAAATGTCAGAACTTCTAAGCTCCTTATCTTCCAGTTGCTTTACCCAGTAATTAGATGGTTTCCACACTTCAAAGGGTGATAGAAAGATGACACAGATGGTCTGCAGATGTCTTCTGGACTAACATGGCAACATTTGCTTGAGGGTCTCAAACGCTTCACTGAGTGGACACTATGAAAGCCCTGGAATGGAGGGGGGTGACGTTGAAGGGAACCACCCCTAAAATAAGTGAGATCAGCAGGAGAAATGAAGGAGGGCGTTTGCAGTATGTGAAGACAAGGTAACTGAGCATTTCTGAGGTGAAGTTGTTTCTGCTGGCCCTTTTGCAGTTTGTGTCACCTTTATGGCTGAACCACCTCTGCTGAAATCTTCATCTGATGCTGCTGTGTGGGTAGGTGCAATTCCCCAGGAGGGAGGGGACACAGGTGTCTTCTGCCATTGGCAACATCCTGGTTATCAGGACTTTGAGGGCACTAATAAACCTTAATGGCCATGACCAGCCTCACCTGTGGCCTCTAGTACTACCCATGGGCCCTTGAACTCTATTTAAGCTCAACCCCAGGGTATTCAGACCTTGTTTGATGTGTTTTGGAGGAGTGGTGGCCTCTAGCTTGCATGTCAGCTTCTTTTTTAACTGCTTTAAGACTTGGTTTTTGTGTCTCTTGAATGTACACAAGCCTTGCCTGAAGCATAAGAACCTGCAGGATTTCATGGTCCTTGTTTATTGGCCACAACTAGCTCTGTCCTAGCATGTCTGTCAGAAGATGTGCAGGAGCCAGGAACCAAGTGTGGAATTTGACCCATGAATTGAGATGTCCATGGGTAGAAGTATCATCATGCTGGGTTTGGATGTCCCAAGGTAGGTGTTTGAGATGCCAGAGAGTATCCCAGGCTTCTGCACGGTGCTGGCTGGAACGAAGTTGACCTTCTCCCTTTTTGACCAGCAAAGTGGAGAGGCAGGCCTCAAGCATCTCCAAGGGCAACAGATGTCTGAGCAGATGTTGTTCTAGACAGCCAAGACTGCTTCCAGCTGGAACTTTAAGCTGGTCCCAGTGAGATATGGGGGAAGGGAGCGTACTCCAGATCAGCACATCCTCATCAGGTTTTCTCCTCTGCTCTCACCTCACAACTGCTGTCCTTTGCTGTGTTGCCATTATCTTGCTCAGTGTACCCGCAGGGGTGATGCTGTCAGCGACCCTCCAGTGCTTTGCTTGGTGACATGTCCTTTCCTCTCCTTCCTTGTGGACTTCACTCCTTGACTGCACAAAGTTGGTAGATACTGGTTTGCGTTGGCTGTGTTCCACAGTGGGACAGATGGATCAACGTGTCCTGCTCCTTGTGGCCGAGACTCGGTTTATCAACCACTCGGGCCTGGTCATGTCCCGATCTTGCATCTTCTCCAGATCCTACTAAAAGTATTTTTTTTTTCTGCTCCAGCATCCCAAATGTTGTAAAATCCAGCTGCTTGGTTTACTCTTTGGGACCACAGGGTCCCAAAATGAAAGAGGAGGCAAGGGAGGCTGGCTAGAAGCCCAGCTTCTTGCTCTGTGGTGGGGTCAGAAGCACTGCAACTTGGCAGGTTGCCACCCAAAGCTGAGCCGGGGCCATGCTCCTGTCACCAGCTGGCCTTGGAACAGCTCCCAGATGCCCCTGGGATTTCCCAGGATGGTGGTTTCGGTTCAGGGTTTATAACATAAGCCAGCCAGGCTGAGTTTTGCCTGTTTTGGGATTAAGTTCTCAAGAGTAGCCCATAGGTCAAGGCATAGCTGTTGGCTGTGAGCACCGAGAAGTCAGACGTCTGCAGACGTCGGCAAACCCTGGGGCTTGAGGGCAAGAATTGTCTCTTAGAATGGATATTCTGGTTCTTCCTTAATTCTGACTGCTGTGAGAAGTGCAGCTGAGAGCTACAGGTAGGGATGTCTCCACTCGAGCAGGCTGTCCCACTGCTGGAAGCTGCGAGAGATCTCCCTCACAGGAGCTGCCTCTCCACCTCCATCACCAGCTACTGTCAGCTCATGTCCTGCAGTTCAAGTCTGTAGGACCCTTCCCAGATATCCTTCTCTCCTGCTTAGCATCACTGGGGATTTTGTCCTTTGCATGTATTTAAAATGCTCTGAGGCAGTGAGGGTTGCTCAGCCCAGATCTCAAAAGCTGAGTACTTTGGGACATCTATTTTACTTACAATCTTTGCCAGCCTCTCCTTGCCCTCCATGGCACGAGCTGGTTGATGATCTTGGCCTCATTGGTCAAACCACCACACTGGGCGTCACGTTGCCCGTGGCAACATTTATGTTGTTCCTTGAGTGCACGATGGCACAGCCTGGAAGGGCATGTTCATTATTTTCACCACTGCATGTGTTTGTGGTAGATTTTTTGCACGTGCAGCACAGACGCCGTTGGGAAAGGTTTGCTCCTTGTTGTCCTGACTGTGGCTGGGTGGTTACTGATGGTCCTCCTCAACTCTGGAGCCAGGCTCACGCCGTTCACAGAATCACAGAATGTTAGGGATTGGAAGGGACCTCGAAAGATCATCAAGTCCAATCGCCCTGCCAGAGCAGAAACACCTAGAAAATGCTACACAGGAACGTGTCCAGGCAGGTCTTGAATGTCTCCAGAGAAGGAGACTCCACAACCTCCCTGGGCAGCCTGTTCCAGTGTTCCGTCCGTTGCTGGAGACCTGAGTGATTTCATGATGCAGGTGTCCCCATCATCACGGGCACCTGGGGTGTAATGTGCAACTGAACTATTCCTCCCTCTTCTTCCTACTCCAGGGTATTTAGTACCACAGTAGCAAAGATGGCCACAGCATTTGCAGGCAACATGCAATGGCTTTAACAAGGGAAATAGTTGTCCTTCTTGTTATTGTCCCATCCCTCACGCAGGACACTTCCTCAAACCCCTTGGAGACCTACAAACTCAATCAAAGCATCTACTATCACTTTGAGATCTGACATCAGCACCTTCATTTTCTCTTAATGTAAATTTTTCTGGGCGTGAATAATGTAACGAAGCTGAAACACAAGCCTGAAGGAGGTATCCCAGCAGGAGAAAGCTTTTAGATCATTCGAGATCGAATATTTAGTTTCCGAGGGAGGTATTTCACATGGAAATCAGCTATAATAATGCCATTTAATATCCTAAAAACTTCAGCAATATCTCCAGTGAGTTCCACAGATTAATGGCAGGCTGTAAGTAGAACTTTTCTTTTTTTCTTCCCAGTTTACAGTCTTCTATTTGCCTCCTGAGACAAATTCAAAGCGGCGTCTGATGTTTCTGCATTCCTTCACTTACTGATCTTTGCTTGCCTGGAGAAGCTGGCTGCTCTCAAACCACGGGAGGTTTTTGTTTTGGAGCCTCTCAGTTCGCTGGGAAAGCACGTAGGGAGTTGTTTTGAAAGGGAGATTTTCAAAATTATTATTATTTTTTTTTTAATTTCCCCAAGAAATAGGCAGCTTGCACTCATCCACATCTTCAATAAGATTTTATCAATTTAATTCAGAACACTTTTCCATTAAAAAATGCCGTGAACTGCTGAGCAACAGCAAAAACTGCAGTCTTGGGGAAAAGTCACATGTTCATTTGTATTTTCCATGGATGCTTTTGCCTCAGGACAGCTTTTAATTGGCTCTTAAAAAAAAAATGACACTGTGGTTCTTGCTGGCACTTGGCTTCCTTGACAGGCATCCAGGGAGCTCCCCGGGAGCGGCAGCGCAGTCCCTAATGCAGAGATTTGGGGAGCTGGCGGACGGAGAAGCGATGCACGAGGCGTCGTCCGTGGTCTCCTTTTCTCATTGAGATCGTCCTTGCTTTTTTTTAAGGATTTCCTTGGGGCTGGCAAGTCTGAATACGACACAGTTGGGAGGGGAGAGCAAGGGATGTTCCCCACGTCTTGGAGAATGAGACCCTCATGGAGGAGGGACAGGGAGAGATTGGGGGAGGGAAAGGGATAGGAAGAAATTAAGTCATAAAATCATAGAATTGTTTAGGTTGGAAAAGATCTTTAAGACCGAGTCCAGCTGTTAACCCAGCACTATCAGGCTCACCACTGAACCGTGTCCCTGAGCACCTCATCTACATGGCTTTTAGATACCTCCAGGGATGGAGACACCACCGCTTCCCGTGACAGCCTGTTCCGGTGCTTGACAACCCCTTCCATGAAGAAATCTTTCCTAATATCCAATCTAAACCTCCCTAGGCACGACTTGAGATCTTTTCCTAATGAGCAACATTGGCAATCTTCATCAAAGGCAGAAATTCTGAGCTCCCTCTCCACAAGCTGCTGTTTTTTCACCCCTCGTATGGTCGTAGGTCTACCAAGAGAGACTTGGCTATGGCCTTATGGATGCACCCATCTCATGTCACCGGGTTAGATGTCATGGCCTCAGGTTGCACCAGGGGAGGTTTAAATTGGACATTAGGAAAAATTTATTTGTTGAAACGGTTGCAAGACATTGGAATAGGCTGCCCAGGGAAGTGGCGGAGTCTCCTCTCTGGAGGCATCTAAAGGCCGTGTAGATGTGGTGCTCAGGGACATGGTTTAGTGGTGGGTCTGGCAGTGCTGGGTTAGTGGTTGGACTCAATGATCTTAAAGCTCTTTTCCAACCTCAGTTATTCTATAATTTACCCTTTGGCTCTAAAACAAATGGTCTCCTGGAGTAAAGCAAGTCCACTCTGGTTTTGCTGGCTGGACCTCCAGAGGGAATGCCCCACTGCACACCTGTGCAGATGGTGAGGAGCAAGGAATTGTGGTGAGGATTTGCAAGGTCTGGTAACTGCAAAGGACAGGAGGCAAATTCTCCTTGCGTAGCTGCATGTGCTGTTTGGTGTAGGAGGAAATGTCTTCATGATCTCGGGCAGTGACTGGCTTTGTCTCCCCCAAAGCATCAGGGCTGTGAGTCTCTGCAGCTGCCTCTGAGCTGGAGTGGCAGCAGGTGCTACTTGTGGAGACGTCAAAAACATTTAATCCCTCGTTGGAAACTGTGATCCGTGGTGCTGTTGCGAGGGTGGAGATCAAAAGAGCACAATAAACGTGTCAAAATAAAGCCAGAGATGAAAGGAAGTCACTAGCAGAGGGTAATTATCAAACAAAGTGGAGAGATCTTTTCATCTCTGGAAATTCCCTGTCAGAAGTCACCAGGTAGAAGTCAGGGGCCACAGTATTTCTCACGGTGGCTCTGCTAGAGGCAGTTTTGGAATCTGACTTACAAATTCTCCTGCTGCGCTTTTTACTTTAGGCCTCCTCAAATACAATTTTTTTTTTTTTCTTAGTGATTCCCTTTGCATGAACTCTGTATTTCCTTGCTAGGCTGGAGCAGTCTGCAGGGCCCTCTTTGCTGCTGGTGGCTTCTCTCACGCTTGCCTGACCGTGTCTCTCTGCTACACACGTGCCTGCTCAATCCCCAGATAATCTCCTCTGGATTAGGGGTGCTGGCAGAGATGTTTTATAGGGATATGGAGCAAGACCGAGCTGCACGGTGCCCACACCTGTGCATGGGGTTTTCATTCCAGAAAATCCTTCTGGTCTGGGCAGACACTGCAAAAATCCACCTTCCTTGGGGATGCAGACTTGGATTTAACTGTGTGGGCTGCTCACCTGCACTGGCAGTGGGGTAGGAAGCCAGGGGATGCTTCACCAGCACTTCTATCTTTGTCCATCTCCTCCTCTTTTAGCTAAGTGGAAGTATTTGATTGTTTTAATTTTGCTCTCCTGGCTGTGTTTTTTTTCTTAGCCATGATGCAGATGGACTATAAAATCCTTATGAAGGACATAGCAGATTTTGGTGTTGAGCATTGTGATCCCAGGAAGAAGAGCTTGGCAGCTTCAGTCCATGCTCTTCTGTGCATGTTCCCTGCCCCCTATTTTTCCTACTGAAATAATTTTTGTCCCCCTTTTCCAAGGGATGTGGCCATTTTCTTTGGTACCCATGACAGCATTGACTAAGACGGGCTCTTTGTGTAAGGTAGTGCACACGAGTTCAAAAAAAAATAAATCTTGTAGGATAAACAGCCTCTATCTGCCTCAACAGGAGTGTTTGGGAAAGGAACTGCTCTTTGCAGAGGAAATGTGGATCATGGAATCACAGAACGGTTTAGGTTGGAAGGGATTTTTAAAGGTCATTTAGTCCAACCTCCCTGCAGTGAGCAGGGGCAATTAGTTGTGCCATAGTAAAGGTTAAAGGGAGTAGAGACAGGAATGGTTTCTGCATGGAGGTCTCTCCACCGACTGTCTGAGCTCCTGGCATGATCTGAGAGATGTGGGCATCTCTGATCTGTCCTGTGCTGGGGATTCATTGCCTGGCCCCATCAATCTGCAAACTCCATTTTAAACATGGGGTGTTTGTTTTCTCTGAAAAGCCAATGTGGGGAAGTGACCTGGCTGTGATGGGAGATGTTTCTGCAGCTGGTGCAGGGGCTGTTTATGGGGAGTGTTGATCTTGGATAAGTGGTTATCTGGACAGTCTGGGTAAACAGAAACCAACGTACCCAAAGCTGGTGCAAGACCCGTGTTGGAGCAACAGATTTAGGGGAGAACTTTGTGTGTGACTGGAGATGTTCCTCCAGAAGCTGGTACCCAGGCTTGCTTTGGTGGCCTGAGAACAGGCACCTGGTGACCTCTGAGACTCTTCCATTGTCTCCCATCAATGTCCGACATAAAGATCCACATATTTAGCTGTCTTAATCTGCCAGCTGAATCCCACCTCCGATAAGGAGACTGCAGGATGGCAAACGCAGAGGCTGTAGGCTGAGGAAGCCCACACCAGGGTAGAGGAGCTGTGTGTAGAGAAAGAGGTTCCCACATACCTTATGGGAAGCTCTGCCCCAAAGCCACAAGACACTTGGCATGTGGTGAGCTGGAGAAATACATGAAGATGTCTCATTTCCATCTAGTTTTGTGCATGTGCTGGACAAAGGGTGATGATTTTTGGAAATGTTACAGGGGCTGGCATTCCTGGAGATGCTTGGCTAAGCTGGTGAGTGTCCTGGGGCTTTGGGCAGCTGAAGAGGAGCCCAATGGGTCTAGGGTAGGGTGCACCCTTCAGACAGGGGAGACCCTGGAGGTTCAGAAAATTTGGCACCAACGGCAGGGAAGGTGGTGTAGATGGATGTAGCTAAAGGGAGGTGCTGGGATAAGTGGTCTTGTTGGAAAAGCACGTTTGGTAGATCTGAGGGGTTCAGCAGGAAAGTATAAATGATTAGCAGGGTGGGAGCAAGGCTTTCACAGTGAGGAAGGAATATGTTTGGAAATACTGTGTCTGGGAGGAAAGCTGGGCAGGACTAAGCTAAGGTTGGTAAAAAAAAAAACAACCCACCAGGAACTTGAGATGAGTAAGCCACTTTGAAATGGGGGATTTTGTCCCTTCAGGGTTCTGTTTTTAGCAGGTTTAGCTTTGATATTTAATATTGCATTTTCTTTCAAGTTTTGTGCCTGAGTTTGAGGTTAATTCCTACACAAAACCAGACGTCACGCCGAGCCATGTGTGAGCATGTTCTGTTGGAAGCAGTGCTTGGTCAGGAGCTCGTGTTTGGGGAGGAGGTGGGATGTGGAGCTGGGAAGATGGGCAGCTCCTGACCTGGAGGTGTACTTGGTGGTGAGGGAGCAGTTTTGGCACCAGTGGATGATGTGGGGACAGATTGGACAGGTTCAGCCTTCGCCGACAGGACCCCCATGAGGAGATCTGCTGGGGAACATCACATTGCAAAATCAGAGATGAGAGCTCTTTGGGAAAACGTATCCTCTTGATTCAAAGGGAGGTGCCACCTGAGGGTTTTCCAAAGCCCAGCTCCTTCTGCTTCTCTCCCTCTCTCAGTGTAGATACCCAGTTCTGCAGGTCAGAGTGCCAAATATTCATGGAAGCCCAGCACACACCCAAGAGATGACCCAACCGATGAGCAAAGTGGGCATGCAATTACTTTGCTCCCTTTAGAGTGGGTCACCCCACCCTGATCCTGCTTCAGAAACACAGCACGTTGTGTGAGGATGGGTTCTCCAGGGCCCCTTGCAGCTGCCTGCTTCTGCACCTGGATGCTTTCATCTCTCCAGGGAGAGGGCTGCCAGGTGCTTTCCTGTGGAGCTGAGGCTTCGTCGCTGCCCATCCCAGTGATGAGGCCTTCAGGATGGGTTCTTCATCGGCTCTTCTCCCGTGCTCTTCACCCTGCACTGCTGGGAGTTCTCTGACATAAAGCAATGACCAATGCCTGGACCCAGGCTGTAGGTCCCATTCAAGCACGCTGAAGCCACCGTGTACTCAGGAGGGTTCAGGAATGGGGTTAGAAATTAGAAATTATTTTTTCCTTGGAATTAGAAAAACAAGAAAAGCTCCTCAGAAATGCCAAGCAGCCTGTTTGAACAAGAGGGATGATCAATACAATGAAACCTGGGGTTGTGTTCTCCTGGAAAAAGCGGCAATCCTGGTGTTCAACAGGCATTGCATGAGCACGTGAGGGAGTCGTGCTGGGGTCTGTGGCAATGTGACTGAGTATTTCAGCACATGAGCTCCTCACAATGAAAAGACTTTCTGCGATAAGCCATACTATCACATTCCCTTATACCACATCCTCCTTCATCTCTGAGCGATGGGATCCATAACGTCACGGATGAGAACTGGTTTGTCTTTGTGCTCGGTGCTGTGTCAGGTTCCCAGTGCTGGAGAAGGGTAGGACCACGTGGCTGGGGAGAGGTGAATAAGTGAGGCTCTTCCCCTCTGCAGCTACCGCTCAGCTCTGTGTGGATCTTGGCTGTGGAGTTTGCTTTGTTCATACAATTTCTTGTGTATGCCTTGGAAGGAGCCATCAGGACCCAAGCAGATGGATTTGGTGGCCAGGTCTCTCTTCCTCTGTTGGGTAGTGACAGAGGCAGGGCTGTTCATAAATGCCGTAAAAGCAATATATAGGTTAATAATTCTCCAGAGAATGTGAGAGCTGGTTGATGACAAGGTCCATTTCCCAAAAGCGAGTGGAAGAGACACCGCTCACCACAATATCCTTTTCATGACAATTAAGGTCTGACTTTGAGCGATGAGATCAAGAATGTTTGTAGCTAAAGACTGTCCTTAAATTGCCTTTCGAGGGCCTCGCTAGATGCAGGTGTTGTGGAAATACAGGATGTTTTGTGTACGTTTGGCACACTCGGTTTCATCCCGAGGAAAGGGACATGCTTGGTCTGGAGCAAAGTCAAGAGTAATTTGCTCTCTCTACGTGGGTCACCTCTTGTAGCTGTGAAGAGATGTGAAGGGTGAAGCGATAAGCAAGAGGTGACCATGCCTAAAGTGACAAGGGAGGCAGGAAGGAGAGCTTGAACACCTTCATTGAGTAGGGGTGGGTCTAGAGGGGGTTGTCCTTGGTCCTCACCCTTAATGGTGAAGGGAATCACTCGTGGAGGTGATGGGAGGACAAGAAGTGGGAGACATGCAGAAGCCTGCATTGCTTTTGGAATAAATTAATGTCCTCTCTGAAAGGAACATGAGCATGATTCTGGGATAGTTTGCACTAGAAACTGCCCTCTGCTCATCTCTTTCAGACTGCATGGATGAAATTGCAACCTGAGCAGTCCTCTAGCCCTCCAAAACCCACGTTTCGCGCTTGGATTCCCCATATAGGCATATGCCCTTTTGCAGCATACTGCTGGGCTGTGACACCACAGGGGTGTTACTCCAGGCACTGTGAATGGGACAGAGGCAGAAGACATGGCTGTGGCCCCAGGAGGTGCTGAGGAGAACCAGCCCCAGGAGTTGCAGCTGGGATGTGCACAAGTGTGGTCTAACTGTGAAGATATGAGCTGCTCCGCACCGTTGGGACCTGGGGTCAATTCTCACTCTTCAGCACAGTTGCCTTCAACAGAGTAGGTATGAGTACTAGGAAGGGTGGGGGGAGAAGGGGGGAATTGGAGTGGAAAAAGAGGCAAAAGGAGAGAAATGGGGTGCCAAGAAGATGAGAGGGGCTGAAGGAAGGCAGAGAAGGAACAAGTCTCCACACCCTTTCCTTTATCCAACAGGTGAGAAGACATGGGAAGAGAGCAACACAAGTGGAGGGAGGAGGTGATGCTGGTGGGTCACTCACCTCTGTGAGACCTGTGCAGAAAGATACAGGGAAGGGAAAGGAAGGAGTTAAAAGAGCTAAAGTTGTGCCTTCACACCCCAGGAGGGGAAGGAAACCCATTGCATTCAGGGAAGAATGAGTACTGAGCCAGGTGAAGGACAGAACACGATCTGCTTGATTTCCCACCGCCTACGGTGGATGTAGTGTGGCTGGATTTGTTGGCAATGAGTTGCACCATCTCTGCGAGTGGTGTGAAATAGTGCTTCCTTTTGTTTGCTTTAAGCCCGCTGCCAGGCTATCTAGGGACCTTCCAGTTCCTGCAGGCTGGGAAGGCTGCTGGCTGTCCCCTGGCCCAACGTCATGCTGCCCAGAAGCACAAAGGCTTGATCTGAATCAGCCCCATCTGCAGGAAGTTGTTGTGTTGGGACCGATCAAAGGTCGGTCACCCCGATGCCTTGAGCTGCTGCAGATCTGGCTCCTCACACCGTGGTTGCTTTGATCTGCTTCGGTGGGAAAATTGCCTCAAAGTGCTGATGATAAGGTTCTCGGGTTTTTTTCTGCAGCACTGAGGAGGTGGCAGGGATGGAGAAGGTGGCGAGGTTGACCAGGGGAAGCCTACGTGCATTTAAAATTGGGTATTAGGAAAAAGTTCTTTACTGAAAGAGTGATGAAGTTCTGGAACAGGCTGTCCAGGGAAGTGGTGGAGTCACAGTGTTCAAAAAACATGTGGACGTGACACTTCGGGACATGGTTGTAGTGGTCATGGTGGTGTTGAGTTGATGGTGGGACTTAAGGTTGGAAAAGACCTGTAAGATCATTAATGATTCTGATCCTCATCAGGTGATGGTGGAGGCTGAGTTCAGTCTAAGCTGAACCCTTCCACTAATCCTGTCCCTGGGTAAACCAGACCTTGTGGCCAGCTGTCCCTTCTGATTATGAATTTTAAGAAGCCAGACTTGAGAAGCAAAGTTCCTGCTGGAAGCACAGCCTGGTGATGAAGGAGAGCCAACACAAACACCTGGCAAGCTTCCCCGGCCAAGTTTCACACCTAGAATAAATCAAAACATCTTCCTTCCTGCTCAGGCAGCCCCCAAGGAACCGCTTGCTCCTGCCACACACACTTTTTCTTTCCAGGAGAAAAGTTGTTTCCTCTGGAAAGTTCTCACCGTGAAAACTTTTATTTTAGACTGGCCCCCTTGACCACGGTTCCGGCCGAGGGATGGGAATGGGGAATGCTGGTCCCTCTCCTGTACTGACTTCAGGCACGTTTAGCCCAGGAGGTCTGTGCATCTGTCATTAATTAGAGCCATGAAAAATCATGGGGAAAAAACTCATTAACAGCTCAGGTGAGGGGAAATGTCCTCCCACCCCTCCTGGTGAAGGATTTTCTTTGGCTTTTATGCAACCTGGTGTTTGCTCAATGTCCATTGGTGAGGGACTTTTTAGGATGTCGGGCAGTGACAGGACTAGAGGGAATGGATTGAAGCTGGAGATGGGTCGGTTCAGGTTGGCCGTGAGGAAGAAGTTCTTCCCCACGAGGGTGGTGAGACCCTGGCACAGGTTGCCCAGAGATGGGGTGGAAGCCCCATCCCTGGGAGTTTTTAAGGGCAGGCTGGATGGGGCTCTGGGCAGCCTGATCTAGTGGGGGATGTCCCTGCCCATGGTGGGGGGTTGGAACTAGATTATCTTTAAGGTCCCTTCCAACCCTGACAATTCTATGATTCAAACAGCTTTGGAGTCAGGTGGGAGCGACAAGGTCCTCTCAGTCTATCTTCCTTCTGATATCCTATTCCCAAGCTTGCTGGCTTCGGTAGTCTGATACGCCAAGTTAGGTGGTCCTTGATTTTATTTTGCTTTGAAAGAATGATTCTTTGCAGGACAGGATGGTGAGGATTTAATCTAGATTTTGGAAGAAATCTGTAAGAAAATAATCCAGTGCTTTATTCTCCTGTGGAGGAAGATCACATCATCTGCAAGAGAACCAGGTGTCCCACCAATGCTCCCACTTTCCCTCTTGATGGTTTCTCTTGATCCCTCTCTCACCCAGCTCATTTCAGCTGCTGAAGCGTAGATGCCAAGTGCTGTCCGATGTGATCTGAGATATCCCATCTGTCCTATGGTTGCTGGCCCAGAAAATCAAGGAATTCTTGCAGGTTCTCAGTCAGGCATCTCAGATCCCCGTGAGGATGGCCAAGTTCTGGCAGGATTTCTGTAAGAGGAGCAGTTAGTCAGGGCAGGACTTCTTAGCTTGGAAAGACGAGGGGAAACACAGCAGATCCGTCGATTCCAGCGTGACATGGTGGGAGGGAATTATTTGTTCATTGAGAAGTGATTGCTTAGAGGAGTTTCTGGCCGAAGTTTGTGGCGGGGGAGGTTCTTGGACACCTACACCAGAGTTGAGGCCGTGCATTTTCCATAGAATCACAGAATTGTATCAGCTGGAAGAGACCTAGAAGATTGAGTCCAGCCTTTTTCTCAGTCCCACCAACCTACTAAACAATTTGCCCCAGCGCAACATCCACCCTTCTCTTAAACACCTCCAGGGACGGTGACTCAACCATCTCCCTGGGTGGGAGCCTGTTCCAATGGCTGACGACCCTTTCAGTATATCCTCTCTGCTGGAGAGGATTGCACGTGTTGCTGTGATAACAAAGCCATCCTCCAGTTCAGCTTTCCATCATGAATACTAGTGATTTCCACAAACACCCTCAAAAACATTTCCAGGCAGTAAACTCTTTGTTAGCTCAGGCAAACTTCAAAGCAGGAGGAAAGCACAGCTAATTTGTTAAATTTTATTTTTTTAATACAAGTACATACTTGGAAAAGCAGCATCCTACTGTATTCTTTCGGAAGAGGGGTAACTTCATGCTCCTTCAGGAGAGAAGGGGCAGCAGGAGGTTCATCATCCTCTTGCATTTACATCAATTTCATATCCTTGGGAGAAAGCTGACACAAGGCTGCCAAGCGATGTGATAAATGAGGAGGATTCTTTTTGTTTTCTGTTTTCTTCTTTTACAAATTTTTCCTCCTGAATGACCTGTTGAAATAAGATCTTAACTTTGGAATGACCTTAACTGCTTTAGTCTTCCCCCTGTTTGACTGGGAGAAAAGCAGTGATTTTGTAGCAAATCTCTTTGAGGATCGCTCCTCTGTCAGCAGCAACAGCAGAAAGCCATGAGCAGGAACACAAGGGGTTTTTGTCTCTGGCAAATTTGGCTTCATTTTAGAACAACGTATTCCTTGTCTTAGCTCTTAGCTCAAGTGATTAACTTATCAATGATTTATGACTCCTCTTAAGCTATTGCCAGTGTTATTGGACTGACATCATCAAATTGCTCCATTTAAGAGCAGGCAGAGCCAGCAGATAAGGAATTGTGACCCTTTGCTCCTGCTCCAGGCAGGATTTGCTGAAATGTCCGCGGTGTGAAAGGCAGAGGCTGAGTTTTCTCACCCGTGCCTCCTTCTTCCTGTGGTGATGGTCCAAGCTCTAAACTTCTGGCAGCCCTGCTGATGGGGTAGAGATGCCAGGGAGGTGTCCATCCACCAGGCACGTGGAGGAACCACCACTTTGCTTCATCTCCAACCACCCAACAGGTGCTGGATGTGACCATGTTTAGGTCATCTCCCACCCAAGGCCAGGCTAGACCTGATAACCTCAGGCTGTTTGAAGGGGTAGCCCAGGGGTGAACTGCAGCAGGGTTTATCTTGAAGGGTTTATTTTGGCAATCATTTCCACCCTGAAAAGAAAATAGCTGGCATCCTGTTTTAGAGGTGTACCACGCTGCTGTGACCGAGCAGCTCCTGGTGGGAGTGGCACAGCAAAGCCCTTTTTAGCAGGGAGTGGAGAAGAGTTGTATTGAACACGACCTTGAATCCATCCTCCCAACCCTCTGCATGGGCCCCGATGTCTCTTTTCAGCATCTTCTCTGAACGAGTTGTCAAGCACTGGCACAGGCTGCCCGGGGAAGTGGTGGAGTCACCATTCCTGGAGGTGTTTAAAAGATCTGTAGGCGTGGTGCTCAGAGGCATGGGTTAGTGGTGGACCTGGCAGTGCTCGGTTAACCATTGGACTCAATTTTAAAGGTCTTTTCCAACATAAATGGTTCCATGATTGAGCACAGCCACCCTCCCACCCCTCTGTGGCAGCTTCATACTCATGGCAGTGCCTGGGGGACACGTCTCCAGTGTACAACTACCTTTCTATGAAATCACAGGCCTGTCCCAGCCTCTGTGTGCCTCAGTTTCCCCCGTATGAATTGGAGGTGGAGGCTATTTCACTGCTGTGCTCTTCAGCCCAAGATGGGCTGTCTTCTGCTACGTCACGCATGCTGCCAAGAATGTTGCAGGGCTCAGGTCTCCTGGGGGCAAGTGGTGGCTGCCATCACTATGGCAGATGGTAGCTCTTCCTGAAATGGGCAGAGGCAGATCATTTTTCTCACTTTTGTTGCTGCCAATCCCCATCTTTTCCAGCTCAGAAGGTGCCTGGCATCCCCACATCCCTAAGGACCAGCCATGCAAATGCTGGGCTGATGAAATGCCTTGGTTCAAGAGAAGCCATTGAGATTGACACTCCAACTAAGATTGAAGGCTCAACATGCCGTGGTTAGAAGAATATCTTCAAAATAAACCAGGAAAAGGTTTCTGTGATACCTCCTAGCTGGAATTTCTGCTCATCTGGTCCACATGGGTATGGTCCCAGTGAGGGATGTGAACACAGAAACTGTAAGGGAACACCAGTGAGGGAGATGCCAAATGACCTTCCTGCACTTGGTGATGCACTGAAGGCATTTGTCTGGCCTTTTAAAAACACCCAAAAGCCAAAGATGGAAAATAACCCAAAACCTTGAAGTCTCTGTGAAGTCTGTTCACATGGGTTAGTGGGCTTAATCCAGTTCAGCAGCCACAGGGCACTGGAGGTGTCCTAGGACCTTCTGGTCCCCAGCTGTGGTAGGTGTCCTGGGACCCTGGTGAAGGTGTCATAGAGCATTTCATATGTCACCAGGCATTTCGCAGAGAGAGCCAGCTGATCCCTCAATCCCAAAGACTATACTTTGCCAGCCCTGCTGTGCTAAATTCATCAGCCACTTCTGGTGGCTTCTCATCTCTGAAAACATAGTTTGGGTCAAGTTGGAAGAAGCAGCAGCAGAGGGAGCTCCTCGGCCAGTGGATGCTTCAAAATCGTAGCTTAAAAGGTGTTCCTGTTTCACTGAGCAGCACTTCAGGGACCGAGCAGGAGTTGGCCTGGAAATATCGCACCCTGGGCTGGATCCTGTGTGGTGACCGGGAAAATGACCTTTTGTCCTCGCCAATAAACCCAGGAGGCAGCGGTGGGATTGCAGAGCCCGACCCTGGAGCTGCTGGAAGGCAGCTGAGCTCCACGAGTGCAAGAAGTGCGTCAGCACAGCCCGTGCTCTGTAAATAAACCCCATCCCACGGCCGGTCCCACCAAGGGCAACCTTGGAGCTCCGCAACCAGCGTTAGGGCTACATCTCACCGGGGCCCCTTAGAGGGAATGGGATGCTGGACGTGGATGGGGATTTTAGTTCTGGCTGGTTTAGCTTCGCAGGTCTAGGCAAGGTAATGAGGGGTGTGATCCTTCAGGGAGGGAATCCTCTGGCAGCATCAGTCTGGATTTGCTGGATTTCCTAGAAAGTGGCATTTTGTTCTGGTTGAAGGAGATGCTCCTCCAGACTGGGCTTTTTTTTTCTGCTTCATTTGAAAAAGCATTCAAGCTAAAGATGCCTCTCTCCTTTGTGAGCGAAATCTTGTCAAGATTTTCCTCCTCGTTTTCAGAAAGCAGATGTTGGCAGTAATCTCATTTTCACATCATTGAAATTTGCTCTGATTTTGGTTTCATTCTGCTTTTTAAAATCACTTATTTTAAATTACATCCTCCACAATTTAAGGGGGTGTTTGTGGCTCAGGAAAACCCTTCAAAATCACTCCCCCTGATTCTGCTGTAAATCTGAGTCATCTTGTTAAATTTTTAATACACCAACCATTGATTGTTTATTAAGGTTTTTGTCCTTTGAATGAAAAACCATTCGGTCAAGGGACTTCAGGCACTTTAGGATTTGGGTCTAAATCTGTTCTTGCCTTGCCTTTGCTTGTAATAATTCCCCATTGCTGTGAAATGACTGCTCCGTCTCCTAGTTGGCTCTCGGGAGGATTTGTCCATGTCCATTGGAGATGCTCAGGGGTCGCTGGAACTCCCTCTTAGGCACCAAGACCTTGTGTGAAGGGCAGTCCCCTTGGTCACATCCCCTAATTTGGCTGTTACACCCCATTCTGTGATGTACCCCAGTGCCCCATCTCCTAGGGGAGGAGACACAGGATTTGCTAAAGAGGTTTCCAGGATGGATTCTTCTTTGCTCTGAAGGCTTATGGAAATCTCCAGCCTGTGCTGTATTTCCTGCACATCTTTCACAATTTCTGCACCTTCAGAGAGGGCTTTTCATTTGCTTAAACTTGACTCTCTTTCTGGGCTTTAAACAGGGAAGCAAATCAATATCTCATGAACCTCCTCCTGAAGATGGGTGTGATTTGCTGCTGTACTCTGTCTTTCTGCGCTGGAAGCTTTGTCACCAGCTTCCCCCTCTCCTCTCCTTATTCCCACCATGAGCACATTAAGTCACGCCACAGGCAGAGATCCATCAAAGCTTATAAGTGCTGTGGATTTTTCCTTAAGTGTCTTATTCAGAAGATAAGGAGGCTGGAGTGCTCCTCCTAATGCAATCACAATTCAAAGTTACTGGTGTGCTCTTAACTAATAAGCTCGAGATTGCAGACCAGAATAGAAAGCTCTGTAATCATGTAAAATTGCTTTCTGACTGGTGAAAATGCATGAGCCTGGGGTTGAGGTTTGCTTCCCTTCCCCCCTTCTGCTCGTTTCTTAAGGCAGTGAGTAGGAAGCTGGAGATTTTGCCTGACGGGGGTTGCGTGGAGGGGAGAGGGAGGCAGGAGCATCCTCCCCTTGCTGTAGCAATGGCTCTTTTTGAAGTTCTCGATATTCCAATGGGATTTGACACTGGTTTCAAATTTGTGATTATAAGGCAGATGGGAAAGGGACCTCTCCGAGGCACTGTGAAAGCTTCCCCACTCTGGGCTTCATCCATCTGGTTGCTAAATCTCCCTTGGTGGTGCCAAGTGCCTTGTTCTCTGGAAAGGAGAATGCTCAGCATCCTGATGAGAGCTGCACCCAGAGAGAATCATAGAATTGTATCAGCTGGAAGAGACCTAGAAGATCATCAAGTCCAGCCTTTGTCCCAGCCCTATCAACCTACTAAACGATTCCCCCCAGTGCAACGTCCACCCGTCTCTTAAACATCTCCAGGAATGGGGACTCAACCCCCTCCCTGGGCAGCCTGTTCCAATGCCTGACAGCCCTCTCAGTATACAAATTCTTTCTAATATCTGATCTGAACCTCCCCTGGCTGCGAGAGGCTGAGCCCACTCAGAGGCATCCCTTGGGGACAGACTTTGGCTTGAGAGTGTGCAAAGAGCTCTCCTGATGGGCGGGAAATGCTCCAGTGTTCTCCAGCTGGAGAAATCCTTGGTAGTCTGCAAGAGAGAGCGAGGGAAGGGGCTTTTTATGCTGTGGAGGAATGGTGTGGTGGGACACCTGGGCTTAAAATTTGGGGGCTGAAGTACCACGTCCAACGGGGCTCAACAGGCAACCGAATGCGAAGTGTTAACCAGTCTACGTGCAGGAAAGGCCACCTCCAGGTCAGGAACAACTCCCTTCACCGAGTTCTGGGAAGGGTGTGCACGGCTCAGCAAGACAAGTCAACGTGAGGCATCGCAGGGAGCACATCGTCAGCGCGGCGCTGCGAGACGCCGAGCCCTCTCCGAGGAGATTTCCAGGGCCAGAGGTGCGGCGGGGTCATCTCCCTCCCGGTTACGCACGTGCAGAGTGGGAGGCACTCCCCGAACACGGGTTATCCTGATGTCAACCCGCGTGACGGTGGAGCGAGGGCCGGGACGTTCCCTTGGCTGGCTGAGGCTGAATTTCCAAGGGGCAGGAAGAAAAAGGTCCCCAGAGGCATCTGATGCTCTGCGTGTGCAGCATCGGCAGCCAACGGGCAGATGGTTTCCTACCTGCACAGCTCAATCAACGCTTCTCTCTCTGTAAAACACTTGCCCTGATGTGCAACACACACAACACAGGCACAAGGCAGTGAGGGAGGATGCCCAGCAGTTATAATTCACAAGCTTGCAACTCCAAAGTTGAACTTAAACTCCAAATTCGGTCAAAAAAAACAGGTAATCTTAGATTCACATATCCTTCTGTGAGGTTTGGCCTTAATTGGGAATTCTGCATTAATTCTGAATTATTCTTATTTCTTTTTTTTTTTTTTTTTATATACAGACTGGTTTGGTTATCCTACTTCATCATGAGTGTCTTGCATCTCAGGCTGGCTCATCTAATTAATTGTCACCCATGAGATTTTGAGGCACAGAAGTTATTCCAAGAGCTTCATACCTAAATTCACAGACCATCCCATGACTCAGTAAGTAACATTTTTCCTTATCCCCTTCCATTCCACTCCTCCCCTTCCTTTACTCTGCTCCTCCTTCAGTAACTCAAGATGAGACCATCCCATCAGCCATACCAAAAGCCACTCTGGAGCTCCCTGCTTTGCAGTTTACCTGGAGGAAGTCAACATCTATATTTCAAAGCACCTGATATACTTTAGTAGCAGAATTTGAGGTCCTCTCCCAGATGGTTTCTAGCTCAGGGGAGGAAAACATGGTCTGGAGCTCGCATACCAAGAATGGTAGCAAAGGTAGCTTGGCCAAAATCTTGTGCTCGCTGTGGAGAACCATGACTACTGACCAGGATGGCCACCTTGCAAGTTCACCTTCTGGCTGATACCTTCATGTTGTAGAAGACCGTTAATGGCTGAGGGTAGTCCTTCTTTCATGAGAGCCTTATGCCACTGAGCGGTGGCCACAAAGGTACTGACCTGCCTTCAGAAGACACTCTGACAGAGCCAGAAGCATGGCTCCCCGTGGTGCTGGTCTCCCGAGAAGACGAATTTTGATGCAATGAGAGTGTTTCCAGGGAATGTGTTGCGTCTTCCTTCCAAGGCAGAGCAAGTTACAACCATCAAGCCTGGAGATTTCTGCTCAGTGGGAAACTGGAGGCAGGTCCAAGGATGAGATGATGAGGTGACAGATTAAGGTCAGGGAGGGAGCGTATCTTTCCCATCATGGCTGCTGGGATGCTTGGGGGAATTGAAGAGGACACAGAAGCTGTGAGATGATGTGGTGGTCCGAGGGCAGAGGTCTTGGACAAGGGGAAGATCTCCAGCAACCACAGCTCCATCCACACTCTTGTCTTGGCCTCTCCTCCTCTCCTTGTCTTTGGGCTGGGAAAAAACCCTTGAGTGCAAGAGGACACGTAACACCCTGCCAAGCAGAAGGTCTGGGTCAGGGCAGAGGCTACATCACAAGGCCATTCCCACAGCAATGATGTCCTGCATGGGAAGGTGTTCAGAAAGGGATTCCTTGGGTCTCCAAGCCAAACGACAGACTGACCTTGCCTTGCCAGGACCAGCAGGAGTCCTCTCTGCAAGAGCTCTGAGCTGCCTCAACCCTTATAGCAGTTAAAGAGGAAATAATGAAATTAAACAGGCACAAACAAGCACAGAGATCAGAATTCAAGACTCCCCCAGCGCTTCTGGCCTGGGAGTCGCAACAAAACCTTTCCTCAGCTGTCTTTGAAAGGGAAACCCACACAAGCTCCTTTTGCTATTCAGCCCAAACACAGGGCTGCTTCTCATTCGAGCCCTCTGAATGTTTTCTTAGCTCCCGGGTTCATCGGGCTGTGCCAGGAGCACAAACACTAAGGCCACTGGTTGTAGGTGGGCAGGAAACGACAGCAGCAGAGCAAAGTGTTTTCCAGAGCACAGTAATCGGGGCACGTCCCAGCCCTTTCATCCCTTTTTTTTTTTTTTTTTTTTTTGCTGCAGCAAATGTGGAGAAGTGGATGAGAGGACATCCTGGAATCTGCTCGGCTTCCTCCTGTAATTTCCATTAGGGTTTTGGCTCAGTTTGCAATTCGAAGCCGAGCTGTTTGCCCTCGTTCAGTTCCAGCAAGAGCGGGGTGAGGCAGAAACTTTTCATCTGATTGTGGACTGGGGGCTTGGCAAAAATGGATCCAGAGCTCAGCTGTTGGTTTGGAAAGCACCTACTACTATATGTCCTGTCTTCATCTGCATGAAGTATGGCTGCTCTGGAGGAAGGCATGGGACAGGGATCCTCTCCTTGAGAGACATAGCTTAGCTGTGCCTCAGTTTCCTTTCAACCTTATTGCTGCCTCACTGGGATGCTGTGTGTTTCTTAACAGATCCAGTGGAACAAGTCCTAAAATTAAATCCTTTCCATCTCTGTGATGCAGATAATGCCCTGTTCCAAGCCCTAGTCCAGAGGGATGCTGAGTACTGGAGAACTCAGTGCACTCAGCAGAGCTTGTGCAATTAGCCCTTCCTTAAGTGCCCTCAGCCAACCCGCCTGAGGCTGCTTATCTGCAACCAACAGTAAAATCAGGTCAGCAAATCATTAGCACCAGGTGGGAGATGTCAGCTGGTGTAGCTCAGATGCAGGACTCGGCAGCCCCAAGGGGCTGGAAGGATGGCAAAGGCTCGCCAGCCCCGTGTTGACGTGCTCCTACAACCACAAGAGGTTTTTAGCTCAGCTCCATGCCCTGGCAGGGTTGTGCTGCCTGGGGGGGGTCCCCTGCAGGGATGAAGCTATGGGGTGGTGGGGCTACAACAGAAAAAAGAAAGGGATTTTACACATTGCCTGCATTTCCCTTCCTGCTCAGCAGGAGAAGGTTTTGGCCTTTCTCCATGTTTTGTGGCCACCGTCAGGAAGTCTTGCAGGAACCCTTCTTGAGCATTTTGACTTTTATCCCAAAGGATATCAGCAAGAGAAATGTCTTGTCCTCATGTCTAGGGCAAGGAGAAAGCATCAGGTTGAAGCAGTGCTCCTCCTCTCGCTTGTCCCCAAACGTCTCTGTGCTTTCTCTTCCATTGCGAAGCAGCAGTTACAACACTCATTTTCCCTTCCTGAAAGCCTGCAATGTTCTCAGAGGCGTGTCTACACGTAGAAATGCTATCATCCAAAGCAGTGCTTCCCCCAGCACTGGGGCTGTTTCTCTGGCCCCTCCTATAAAGCAAGCTCCTTGTCACCCAGTCACCACTTTAGCATCTTCCCTTCTCCATCGCCCCTGCTCATCCCAAGGGAATTCTCCCAGAAAACCCATCCTGCCCTCTGGACACATTTCTGTTTGATCTGGTGCCTCTGCCAGGCATCACCACTTTAGAGCACTGCTTGTGCTGATGGCTAATTGGTGCTGGTGCTGCTTATATGTGATTTTAAATCCCACCTTAGCTAACAACACGGGGATTTGGATTTCTAGCTTCTGAGCATGGATCGTGCTAGGGAGAGCTGGCTATGCCAGGAAATTCCTTGCATTTTCTTGGGCAATTTCTTACTCTCTGCCTCCTTGTTGGTACGGGCTCTGACACAGCTTTTGTTTGTTTGTAGCTGCTGGAGAACAGAGCTATCATCGTTCCTTCCCTTTGTGGGCGAAGCTTGTTATTTTGGAAGGAAAGTGGGTATTTTCAGAAACCTGCTGAGCTGGCAGCCTGGATGCCAACGCTCTCTCAGCCCAGAGCTAGCACAGCCCAAGCTTCTCATCGTCCAGTCATTTTGTGCTCTCTGTGGGATGAACACACCTCTGGACTTGGAAGAATCCCTCGGGCAATCATTCAGTTGCCTAAGTACAGGTTTCCAGTGCTATTTTATCACAGAACCACAGAATGTTGGGGGTTAGAAGGGACCTCAAAATATCATCTAGTCCAACCCCCCTGTTAAAGCAGGATCACCTAGAGTAGGTCACACAGGTTTAGATACCCAGGGTCTCCTGCCCGGCACATCACGGAATCACAGAACATTAGAGGCTGGAAGGGACCTCAAAAGATCATCTAGTCCAATCCCCCAGTTAAAGCAGGATCACCTACAGCAGATGGCACAGGAACGCGTCCAGGCGGGTTTTGAACGTCTCCATAGAAGGAGACTCCACAACCTCCCTGGGCAGCCAGTGAAAAAGTTTTTTCTGATATTTTTGCGGAACCTCCTATGTTCCAGCTTGAACCCATTGCCCCTTGAACATCTCTCCTTCCATCTGCTGGTTCAGTGGCCTTACCTCCATCCTTGAAGTGTCCGTGCCACACCCCTAAGAGGATGTCCCAGACACCACAGGAGGTCCCAGGCAACGCTAGACATCTGTGTTTTGACAACCACATCAAGTTTTTTGCCAGTACAGGCAATAATGTCTAGAGGTAATTAATCTGCTGACACGCAGGCACTTTCTGTGAAGGTAAAGAACACTCTGGGGTCCCTAGATTAAATCTCTGTGAACCATAACAGGCCCTTGGACACCTCTGCATAAATTTGGTTGCCTCAGTGTGGAGACTTCAGGCATTTTGGGAGATACTGTACCACGGCCAGGACATCTGCAAGGGTTGGCAGATATGGCCCAGGATGCACAGGACACCCAGAGAGATGGGTGGGATACACAAGGATGTCCCCAGTGGAAATGGATGCCTACATTTAGGTAGCTGGGTGCTGCCCCTACATTCCAAGTAGACACCTAACACTGGTGTGGTATTAATTTATAAACTGAATCCCATTCCTGCTGATTCACAAGGATGTTGATGCCTCCAAGATCTGAACAAGAGGAATCATTTCACAGGGCGTGCTGACACATCAGCAAGAGGCTCTTTCCTCCCTGTCGTGGTGCAGGTGACACATCCAAACTGTCATTGCCTTGTAGGTGATCTTCCAGCTCATTCGCGAGCTGCATCCCTTTGGCAACCTGCGTCGTGTCAGGAGATGCCAAATACCTGAATGCGATTTTGGCTCGCTGCGGTGCAACAACTGGCAACAGAAGGTACGTCAGAAGGCAATGTCCTCCCTATGGGAGGGGTTCGTGTACGATGTGTTGATGGAATCAGTGACTGCAAACATCCCACAGCCACATGTAAGATGGAAACAGCTTGGAAGAGCTGCTCTCTGGCCCAGAGCCTCTTTTTACCCACCAGGTGAGCTTGGTGTTGGTTACATCTCTGTCAGTTTTGCTGAACCAGAACTGAGATTTGGGACCTACCCTGGTTAGGGACATGCTCCCACAGAAGGGCTTTGGGCAGCGATGGAAAGGAAAGATGAGCAGCATGGGGTGCCCTTGCAATGTGCGTACGCAGAGAGGGTAGCAATAAATGCAAATTTAGTTAAAAGCTCTCCATGTCTGAGGTGGAGGAGGCTTGTTTTGTTCTGGTTCCCTTTGGCAGCTGGAGTAAACTTAGATGTTGTCAGAGATCATAAATGTTGCTTAGCAACACGTGATCCCAAATTGGCTTCCTTGGCCCAGCCCTGTGTGGAAGAAAAGACAAAAGGGATCTAAGCAGGGAAGATCAGCAGAAAACACCTGGTAAGGGGATGGAGGATAGAAACAGCCCTGGTTCAGGACTGGGCTCCTCACTGACCGATCCCAAGCTATCCCCTGCCATGGGAAGTGCCAACCTCTGTCCTCCTTGCTCTCTCTTCCCCTGCTCTGTCAGTAGCTCTCCAATCTCCTGACTCATGTCCTTGAGATCTTGCTTTAGAGAAGTCACTACGCTCCCTGACCCCTTCCCATGCAGGTTTTGGGGGCAGGAGGGAGGATGGTTCAAGCCTCTTCATCCCCATCCTTACCAGAGGCATGTTCTCTGCTGCTGAGTCCCTTTCTCTGTTCCTTTCATGCTCAGATACGTCCACCCTTGAGTGAAGCTGTCTCCAGCATAGGTGAAGTGCCAGGAACTCTCAGGCAGGAACTAAGAACACAAAGGAAGCATCACAGCTGCTCTGCGCTGCGCCATGGATACGGTGTCCCTGGTACTGGAGGGAGCTGGAGCTGGGAGAGGTTCAGAGAAAGGCAGTGAGCAAGGCAGACCCATGGAGTGATGTTCCTCTGAGGAATCGCCAGATAAGTACTTCAAAGCTACAAGAAATGATTGTGGGAGGGCATAAAAGCTGTCTAGAAACTCATGGGTGATCTGGACAAGGTTTAGCTAGGCTCTGTCTCATCCTTGTCGGGAACCAGGGGTCATCAAATGAAGCTGACAGGACAAATGCTTTCAGTTTCAGGAAATCCCAGGAGATGATTCCTTCACCTTGTTTGCTTTGGTTGTGCTTCAATTACGTGTTAGCTATTAGTGAGGCGGTTGACAGGCATCCCCTACAACATCCACTTGGTGTGAAAATGCACTTGTCAGAGCCAAATGTAGCCTTAATGCTTCCAGGACGGCTGGAGAGGACTCCGTTGTCATTGCATACACTGGCATGAGTCCCTCCTCCTCAGCTGCATCCCCCAGTATGAGTTTGGAGAGAGTGAGTGAGTCCAGACTCTCTTCTCGCCCTCTGCAATGACTCAGGGCTGATGAAACCACTGGTGGGGGGGGGGGACACCAAACCCCACAAGCATTTTGCAACAGGACTGGATCCTGCGTGACGCAAGAAATCTGAGCTACTTGCCACCCGTTGGGTTGCTGACTTCCTTTTCGCCTCCTGGTTTGGTTCCAGTTCTCCTTCGCCTGCTCACACAGAAGCAGCACGCGTTTGTTTTTCAGTATCGCCACGGGATATTTTGTTTAAAAACGTTTACTCTTCTTATCCCAGTTCCTAGCTGATTTGGTATAGCTTTCATTTTTGGTCCCAACCCAGCAGTTCTCCAGTTGCACCCCACTGGGCAACCTTCACGGTGTCTTGGGGACCAACATGCATCATGGGGGGAAGATTTTAAGTGGACACAGCAGGAACTGGTACCGTTTTGGGGGCTGCCCAAGATGCCTTCACAGACCCCAGAGGGAGAAATGTTGTTCTCAGCAGTATAATGTTTTAGTTGGTCATCGCCTCGAGGAGGTGAAGGACATGAGCTCTTGTCCCTGAACAGCTGCACTGTGTCCTCCACCCCAGCAAACTCTCCCCTGGCTGTCCATACCCACCTAATTTGACACAAGATCCTACAGACAGAGATGATTTGACCTATACTGAGTTCTCTGGGAGAACTGACAAAACTGTTTGAGGGTGAGAACATTCTGTTTAAAGAAAAAAACAAAAACACCCAGAGAAAAACCTGAAAGAAAGTGCAACCAAACAAAACTTGGGTTTTTTTTCTTCTCCCCCATCCCCATAGCATTTGACCTCTAGCTGGTCTTTTTTTGATGTTGATGCTGTGTGCTGAGTAGGGCAAATGTTCTGCTGAAGTAAAATCAGGAGAAACTGTTGTGATTATGGTGGCCACCTTGATTTCTATGGTTTCTGCTACATTTTTAATACACAGTCAGTGAACACCCACACCGTGAGCAGACGAGGTGCTGCTGCAAATGGTTGTCAGGGGTAGCAAGATTTTCCACGATGGTTTCTTTGTCCTCTTGAGTCCTCCCAAGGAGGAATCAGCAAGATTCCTTCACTTAGAAGATGAGGAGCCTCTGTGAGAGAAGTGGTGGCCACTAGAGGGTGGCCATGTCATAGCTGGCGCTGGCCTTGGGGACAGTTTCCTCCTGGGGCAGCTCTTCGTCAGGGTAAGCTGACTTCTGGCTTTGGGTGTGTGACCTGCCGAGG
Source organism: Trogon surrucura (assembly GCA_020746105.1). Taxonomy (NCBI): domain Eukaryota; kingdom Metazoa; phylum Chordata; class Aves; order Trogoniformes; family Trogonidae; genus Trogon; species Trogon surrucura. Next base: position 78,943,922 of record CM036620.1, on the reverse strand, counting down.
TACCACGTTTCTGATCGGAATGAGGTTTGTATGTTCTGATGGCTGAAGGACAGGCGAGTAGTTTTCACATCCTGTGTCAGAGAAAGAGCAGAGATGTTTTGATCTGGGAAGAACGGGTGGGGTCGTTGTCTAGGCAGGGCCATAATGTCATGGCTACTCACCGTCGGTCTCCTGATCCTCTCGAGTTAGGGGTACCTACGCAACATTTCCAACTGCAACGCCAGTTTGTTAAGCTCTGATTTCTATCTGCTTGCATCACGACCTGACTCCACATCCAAGCCAATGCAAACGCTGCCTTCTGGGTTATTACTTGAAAGCCACGATACTGTCAGAGGACATAACGAGTCCTCCACCCCTCGTGTTATTGCAGGTACCGGTGGTAGGACTTGTACTGCTACCAGCAAATACATTGCATAACCTGAAGGACAGAGCTCCTTGGCTGGAAGTGGCCCTAGGCTAAGGCATGGTATGGACTGTCGTTGAAAAAGGACAAAATAAATTCTCTCTGCAGCTCACTGCAGGTCCCCCAGGCTGTCCCACCAGTCTTGGCCATCTTCCAGCATCCACTTCCCCTCCTCTGCTCTCCTGCTGCGGGATATCTCGTGATAAAGCCGATTTCCTCGTTCATCCTCCCCCCGGTTTTGGCTCTAAACCGGAGCTGTCTGTTCTCGTTCAAGGAGACTTTGGCAAAAGAGCCCATTTCTTCCTTTCCCTTTAGCAGCCCCTTTCCTGCCCCAGATCTGTCCCCGCTGTCTTCCTTGCTCCGTCACCTGATGCTCCCTTCTGCTTTGGCTCTCTTTTTTGCTTACCCTTCCACTGGCTTCTGGTTCTCCCCCTCACAGCCCAAACACATTTTAATCTTTCCCATCTGAAACAACTCTCCCTTGGCTCCGATTTCCTCTCCAGCTCCATCTGATTGCCACTTCTGTGCACACACTATGCCAAGACCCAGCTCATGTCTTCACTAAAACCTTGGCCCGTGTCTGACGAGAACTCATGGCTTCTGGGTTGTGCCCAGCGTAGCTAATTCGTTCCTCCTGTGCTGTCTTGGTGTCTTTTCTTGAAGCCTGAGGACACCACTGTGTCTGCTGACACAGTGAATTTATCCCCTCCTGCTTACACACATCTTCACCCAGCCCCAGAAAACTGGGCTGTGTCAAAGCCCAGCTGGTGCTTTCTGTGCTTTGGGCCCTCTGCACAGCTACGGATCTCATCCACAGCCCTTGGCACCCGGTACCTTGGTCACTACGTGGATGCTCTTTGTCTGACAACCACCTTTCTGCACCCAGTGGCTGACCTCTGCTCTCTGTTTGCCCATGGAGCCTGCAGCCTTCCTGCTCTGTTTTCAGATATGTGCCCTAATGCTCTCTCCTGCACTGTCCTTTCAAGTTTCTTTTAAACATCCTTGTTCTCCTTTGAATATCTTCTTAAAACACCACATTGCATTGATGGCTTAAAACACAACATCACGTTACAGTGGCTACAGAAGGGAAGGTTTGGGAAGAACCAATGTTGTCTCTTTTTCTTTTTATGCTCACTTTTACTGATGTTGCTGCCTACTGATGGTTTCTGACCATATGTACTTCAGTCTTGGACTTATGGGGTTTTGAACGAACCTTCTATTTATGAAGTGCCTCTAATTTAAATATCTCTTTTGCTGGAGGTGGTATTAACAGAAATGAGACTTGATCCCTGGGGCATCACAGACAGGCAAAGCGGCGGGACGCTGCCTAGAAAGGACACACATAGGTACTGGAGAGATGGATGGGTGTTTGCATGGCAGGCAGGTTGTTACTGCCAGCCGACACCAGCTGGTCTCAAACAGGATCTGCTGGTGATCTTGCAGTTGAGTTTGAGCCTCTTAAAGGCTTAGCTGTGTTCATAGGAAGGGCTGTTTGTTCTTGTACACCTCTCAACCTGTTACAGTCCTGTGCTCTGATCGCCCCTTTAGATGCTCTGATGATAACAAAGAAGCGGGGAGCAGCAGGCAACGGGCTCTGCAAGACTGTGATTTCTGTGATCAGTGGCAGAAAGCACTCGACAAGCCCTCTTCCCACCTTCCTAAGCTGTGGGTTGAGATCAACACACTCAGCAGCACTTCCATGGGACCTCCTGCTTTGACTGTCAAGAGGTTCCTTGTGTGTCAGCGTTTGTAAAAGGAGCCTGGCCCTCTGGGGCTGGTTCCTACCTCTGATGACTTTGCAAACATTGGGCAAACGCAAATGTTTGCCCAGCGAGGCTCGCGTGAGATCTGCTCTGCCCTGCTCTGAGCAGTGAAGACGTTGTGTCCTCAACATCGTGTGCGTGCTTGAGGTGGTTTGCCCAGCGCCTGTGTTGACACAGACATAAAGGGAATGGGGAGAGGTTTGTGGAGGGTACAGCTGCTCAGAGATCTCTTCACTGTCTTTCTTCCATTCAGTGAAATCACCCTGGAGAAATTCCAATCTCCTCTATTTTTCTTCCCTCAGGTATCCCTCGAGTCACAGAATCACAGAATGTCTTAGGTTGGAAGAGACCTCAGAGATCATCCAATCCAACCCCCCTGCCATGTGCAGGGATGCCCTTAACCAGCCCAGGTTGTTTAAGGTCTCATCCAACCTGGCCTTGAACATCTCCAGGGAGGGGGCAGCCACAACCTCTCCAGGCAATCTATTCCAGAGTCTGGCCACCCTTGCACTGAAGAATTTCTTCCTAAGATCTAATCTAAATCTATTCTCCTTCAACTTAAACCCATTTCCCCTTGTCCTATCAGTGGACACTCTTGTAAAAAGTCCCTCCCCAGCCTTCCTGTAGGTTCACTTCAGGTATTGAAGGCAGTGATAAGGTCCTCCCAGGGCCTTCTCTTCTCCAGGTTGAACAATCCCAGCTCCCTCAGCCTATCAGAATGTTAGGAGTTGGAGGGGACATCTGAAGATCATCTAGCCCAACCCCTCTGCCAGAGCAGGATCACACAGGAGTCTAGTACAAAAACATTGGCATCTTCCTCCCCTTTTGAAAAATGCAACCCTTCAAGACCATATGCAAACGGTGCTTGCTGACTTCTACAGTGCAGCAGGAAGAAAAGTGTGACTCGAGCTGTTAGAGCTGCTCTGGCCTGATGGGCTTCCATGTTCACATGTCTGGCAGTGCCGTTGTTTCGAACAAGGACACACACCTTGGGAAGGGGCCTCAGCTCTTTGTGGTCTCTTTTAGGGAGTACCTGAAAGATGATTCCCTAGCTTCAAAAGGCAAGTGAACACAAAGTGAAGTTGGAAAAGACTCAGGATACCCAGACGCTCAAAACTCTGTGGCGGCTACCATATCTCCAAGTAGATGAGGACTCGTCGGGCTGCAAAGGAGACACGAGAAGGATTATGAAAGAGGACTATAAATCACTGACTGGTATGGGAAGGGTGGACAGTATGTTCACCATCTCTATCTGTACAAGAACTACAGGACATCCGATGAAACCAGAAATTGCAAGTGCAAAGCAAACAAGAGGAGGTGGTTCTTCTCCCAGTGTATAATTAAGCTGTGGAACTTCTTGCAACAGGATGTTGTGGATGTTGAAAATCTATGGGGGTTCATAAAGCAGCCAGATAAATTCATGGAAGAAAAATTCACTGTGGGTAATTAAATCTGAAAACACTATGGCACAGGAAGCCACAAATTGTTGGAAGCTGACTGGATATTTTGGGGAAGCATCTCAAACTATTTGCTGTACTCTGACGCTCTAGACATCCACCCTTGGTCGTGGCCAAAGACAAGTCACTGGGATGAATGGAACTTGATGATCATTCTGATATTTCCATGCTTTTTTTACCTGAATATCTGTTGGCAGGTTAGGGCCCCATTAGTTTTTAGGTCTCAGGACTTGTGAAGATGCTGCAGGAGTTTTGGTGGTGTGCTGGAGGAGTTTCTCCTGTCTACTGGTGGACATCTGGAATATTGTGTCCAGTTTTGGGCCCCTCAGCTCGAGAGAGACAGGGAACTGCTGGAGAGAGTCCAGCGCAGAGCCACAAAGATGATGGAGGGAGTGGAACATCTCCTTTCTGAGGAAAGGCTGAAGGAGCTGGGTCTCTTTAGCTTGGAGAAGAGGAAGCTGAGGGGTGACTTCATAAATATTTATAAATATGTCCAGGGGGAGTGTCAGGAGGATGGAGACAGGCTCTTTTCAGCGGCGTCCATTGACAGGGCAAGGGGCAATGGGTGCAAGCTGGAACGCAGGAGGTTCCGTAAAAATATCAGAAAAAACTTTTTCACTGTGAGTGTGACGGAGCCCTGGCCCAGGCTGCCCAGGGAGGGTGTGGAGTCTCCTTCTCTGGAGACATTCAAACCCCGCCTGGACGCGTTCCTGTGCGCTCTGCTGTAGGTGATCCTGCTCTGGCAGGGGGTTGGACTGGATGATCTTTGAGGTCCCTTCCAACCCCTGACATTCTGTGATTCTGTGACATGATGCTGACTGATTGCTGGCCAGAGGCTTCGTGCAGGTAGGGAGTGAGTCACCTCCAAGGAGGCCTTACGTAAAAGGGACAAGTAACTGTGACATCCCTGTACACTTAATATTCCATGCTCACCAAATATTCTAATACTAAGTCAAAGTCCTTCTTTAACCCACTCTGTGGATCAGGTGTGGATCCTTTACAGCGGGACTCCATGGATTCAACAGGAACCATCACAGTGTAGACAGGCCTAATTGCATTTATGTTAGAGTTTGGTCACCTGCAGCAAGGCTGGCTGTGAATGAGCATTTCATCGCTTTCCTGATCCTAATCCACATGAGTAGTCTCAGCAAGGCTTTGTTATTCCTCAATTTCCAGTTTTGAGCAAGCACTTGTTTTATAACTGAGGTGCAGAAGAGAAGCTTTTGCTGCCTTCTTTCCAAGCCATGTGTGCACCAGAAGCATTGGGCAGACCATGCAGCACCTTTGGGACCTGAAGGCACTTGCCTGCCCTTATGTCTGCTCAGCCTGAGTCCCTCAGTGCTACTTAAACATAATATGCACCTCCTTCCCACTGCCCTTCCCCAGCTTTACCCATGGCATCTCCTCTCTGCCTATTTATTGACTGTACAGTCAAGCAGAGATGCAGTTATGGCAGTTGATTTACCCGAAAAATAGGTAAAAAACCAGCAACAACAGCCAGTGAGGTTGTTTCGAAAGCTATGCTGGTTGCACCTGAGAGGACGTGGCAGTTGCAGCGTGCGATGATGGGTGGGGAAGGATGAAGCAGGCAGCAATGCCTTCAGCAGGTTTTTCTGCAAAGACCTGGTGCTGTGAAGCCACAAACTCGGTGCACGTTGGTGTTTGCACAACGCCATTAGCAAGCGTGCTGGGTTTTAGGGCAGGTTGTTGTGTTCTCTGGCTTCCAGTGTCTTGAAACAAGGCTTGTGTTTCAGTCAAGAAGAATGGGGACTTGAGGTAGGTCTTCATTTCCTTGTAAAGCTGGCTTGTCCGTGGGGAATACGGGGAATTGGGAGGGATGGAAATTGCCACCCTCATTTAAGGATGTGACCAAAGCAAGCTGGGCCATGAACTGTGCTGTGTGCTGCCTGTGGTCCATGCTAACCCAGTTCAACTTGTTGACCTTTAAAGGCTTAGCACGTTCCTTTCGGCTACCAGTGGGTGACCTATCGAGGCAAAGAAAGAGGCGCCTGTGCCTGGGAAGCTCCAGGCTGTTGAGTTTCCCCACACAGAGCCTGGCTCTCCTCCTGTTTCCCACAGATCACAAGGGAAGAAGGAAGTCACGATGCCGGCACTCACTTTTCCAACAGCAACGAGTCTCTGCTTTGCTGCAGCTGCAAACTAACATCAGCTTCTCCATCTGGCTTCTCTCTGCAGGGCCAAGCAGGACCAGTAGCCTGGGACAAGCCAAGGCATGCACCTGACTGACAACTCCTGCCCTGTTCGGAGCCAAAAGTGAGAGGTGACTTTGTCCACGAGGTAAGATGCGAGGCTGGTTAGTCATCCTTGTGACAGCTCTTGCAGCTGGAGGGTCTGAGGGCTGGAGGTGAGGGTGCAAAAGACAGGCTGAAATTTGGAGGGCAAGAAGGATTTTTCTCAGACAACAGCAGATCATGTTCCTCAGGCAACATCATCCTATTGTGGGCAGTGAGTCTGAGCATCACAGAATTATAGAATCATAAAATTGTCAGGGTTGGAAGGGACCTTAAAGATGATCCAGTTCCAACCCCCCTGCCATGGGCAGGGACATCCCCCACTAGATCAGGCTGCCCAGAGCCCCATCCAGCCCGGCCTTGAAAACTTCCAGGGATGAGGCTGCCACCCCCTCTCTGGGCAACCTGTGCCAGGGTCTCCCCACCCTCACAGGGAAGAACTTCTTCCTCACGTCCAATCTGAATCGATCCATCTCCAGCTTTAATCCATTCCCTCTAGTCCTGTCACTGCCCGACATCCTAACAAGCCCCTCCCCAGCTTTCTTGTAGTCCCCTTGAGATACTGGAAGGCCGCAATAAGGTCTCCTTGGAGCCTTCTTTTCTCCAGATTGAAATCAAGGAAGCCACAACTGAGCTGCATTGAAGCTGATGTTTCTTACATCCAGAGGCCAGTCCCAAGTCCCCCAGTGGGACACACCAGCTTCACTTCAGTGGAGACCTTCTGTCCCTTGGGCTGACAATGGAACAGTTTGACTCGGCAGTTACCTTCACAAGCGCTGAAAGGAAACATTTCTCTGCCAAACTCTCAAGATCTCTCTCCCACCACTCAGATCAGAAAGCCCTGCAGGTTCCCAACCCATTGACCTTTGAGGCAGGGCTAGCGTGGGAGCTGCTCGCTGCAAATATGGTGCCCATCAGCCTCTTATAAGCTGGAGGACATTATTGGGCTTCAGAGGTGTGAGGTCCATAGGCCACGTACTGAGCTAATGGAAGTTTGGAATAGCTGCAGACTGCCACAAATGGTGCTGCATGTAATATATTTTAAAGTGGGGGTATCAGGAGCCTTTGCAGAAGGAGGGTTGACCTGTGGGTTTCTATGTGCCCAAGCGCAAGTTTCACCAGGTAGCATGAAGTACTTTTAGATTGGAAGTTTTTCTGCTTTATCATGAGGAGGACATCATGACCTGAGGACTTGGGAGTCTGGGATCCAGCACTCTGATCGTAACTTGGCTTCTCTTCTCTTTAGTGTGTCCTACTAGGCTGCACTAAGAAGGCACCTGAGGCTGCATTCTCTTATAATGAGTTAAACCTTCCTTGAGTTCACTGCAGTTTGGATGTGCTGCTTGGTCAATGTTCAAACAGGACATCTTAGGCTGATTGTTCCTTTGCTGAGACCACATTTTCTTATTAGGTCTCCAAATAAGTAGCCAGATTGATAAGAGAGGTCTGTGTAGGGTCAGAAGGACATGGATGCGCTCTGAAAATGTGGCCCAAAGACTGCCATGGTTTGCAGTCCTGACCTTTGCTACACATTGTGGTCAAAATCTGTGCCCAAGTGAGATTTGAACCCTACGGACGCTGTAGACGTCTGTGTGTGGTTGTGCGTGTGTGCACGTGCACGTCTGGCCAGGGTTGCAAAAATGCTGAGTCCTCACAAATTCAGCTGAACCGAGGTGGAGCTGAAGGACAGTCATGCCTCTCAACATGGTCATTTCCTCTTGTTTTCTTTCAAAAGACCAGAGAATGATCTGGTGTTATTTCTCAGCCAGAAGCCAGACTGCACCACCCCGAGTCCTTCCAGGCTCTGCTAAGGCAGATGGTACTGCCTGGCCTTCTGCATTCCATTTTCATCAGCAGTTTTATAAACATCTTTGGGTGAAGGGACATAATCTCGCTTCGTTTTATGATACCTGCCAGGAAAAGCCTCCCAGAGAGAGTCCTGCAGTACGTGGCTGCTTTCTCATCCGCGATGGGCTCTGCTGCAGCAAGGGGATGAGGCAGTCAGGCTGTATATTCTGCTCCCTCTGCTGACCCAGAAGGTCTCTGGGGGCATTCATCCTCCCCAGCTACTGGCCTAGCTACCCAAAGTCAGTCCAAATATGAGGCTTTTCCCTACTGACCTTTCCAGTCTTTTGAACCTTTGGGCTTAACGCTGTCCTATTCTAAAGCTGAACAACTCCTTCTACAGCAGGCAGCAGAAAGGCTTCAGCAGCAGATGAACATGCACAAAATCTTTGGTAGAAATGGTACTTTGTGGTAGGTACTACGTCATACTCACGTGAAAAGACTTTGCATTGAGATTAATTTCCCTTTACTTCTAGCCATGTTGCCCAGGCTCAGAGGACGGGCTCAGGCTTTCCCCTGTGTTTCAGACACATCACTGCTTCAACTGTGGTCAGCATAGAGAAGGTCTTTCTATCAGCAACCAAGCCGTGTGTTTCACCCTGCTTGCTTTGGTCTGAGTTTGTCCATAAAGAGATGGAAAGGAAGGAAAAGGGCTTTTCTCTTTCAACCCGCTCACCCCTGGGATCGCTGCCTCTGCTGCTGAACCCAAACAGCAGCCAAAGGTCACAGTCTCAGCCCTCAAATGTCTCAGAAGAGGAAGTACCATACAAGCTGAAACTGTCTTCTTGACAGAGAAGCAAGACAAACACGGCAGCTGGTGTTTAAATCACCTGACCTCGAGTAACACAGGCTTGCCAACTTTCAGAGAAAGGTAAAGGCCATGTTTGGGGAATTGTTCGGTTTGCAGAAGAGGGGAGGGGCACCCAGCGTCCTAGAAGACCAGGTGTATCTCCATTCCACATGGTCACAGGAAAAATAATGGCATGTAGGTGCCCTGCAGAGCATCCATGTGCCTCATGAGTGTGTTGCCAGGACTTCTGAGGCAGCCAGTCTAACCTTACAGGCTTGGACTAGATGATCCTTGAGGTCCCTTCCAACCTGATATTCTATGATTCTATGATTGACCTCCCACCAGGACATGTAGCTACTGAGGCTGTCCTGGGGGCAGGGACCTACTCATTGGAGTGAACCCAGCAACCCACTGAGCCTTTTGACGACTGTGAGCTGCAGCTTATAATGAGCACTGACAGAACAAGCTGATGATGGGGAAGTGCTGTCCTTGCCCATGTTTGTCAGTGCTGGGCTCATGCTGGGGCTGAGGAATCTGTGGCTGGGGGCTGCAAGTGGCCTGTGACTTCATTCCCTGTGCCTTTCTGACTTGTTAAAGGCATCACAGCTCAAAGCATTCAAGTCTTAGACTGGCTCTGGCCAACCTACAGGGTCTCCTCCAGCACTATCCCAGCACGTCTTGCACCATCTGCCATGCCCATATGCCCATAGTTTTGTCCGAGAGCGCTCCACATATACCTCGGACACCACGCTGATGGGTTGTGACAGTCCTCACAAGGTCTTTGAACCGGAAGAAGAGTGAAAAAAAAATCATATTGTGCACAAAAGGATCAGGGGACCCAAAAGAGACTTGCAGCAAGCACAGTTCAGAGCGGACATGGTTAGTCTATTCCTGGCAAATAATACAGAAAAGAGCCCACAGTATTTAGCCTGGAGACGAGAAACCGCTTCCCGGTGAGGGTGGCTTTGGCATTATGGAGACAGTCCAAGTTAATTAGATCATTTGTAGCTTGTTCAAGGGGCATGAAAGATCTGTTTGACCTTTTGTAATTAAAAAGTCCACAGCTTTGTTTTACGGAGTAAGATGGGAAGGTCTAAGCCCTTGAGAAAGTACTTACGCTCAACAAATGCGACTGGCCATATGGGTGGTTGACCTGTAAAGGCCTCATTTCGCAAAGAGAGGTTGAACCTGGTTAATTGGCTGGCCTGGCCAGGCTTCATTTGGGGGTGTCTGTGTGTTGTCTTGTGATGGGAGCACTGGGAACAGCAACAGCGGGAAGGGCATTTCCCAGCAGGAGAGTGGGAAGGTTCCCTGACCTTCTCTCCAGGGAGCAGCCACAAACACCCTGGGTTTTAGTGTTTAGAGGGGAATATAGATGGTGTATGTGGCTGTAACTGTAGAGTTGGCCACGAATGTCCTGGATCAAGAAACCAAAATACCAAACCTTCCATAAAATGTCCTGAGGATCTTGGTGGACAGCAAGTAGGACATTAGCCAGCAGCGCGCTCTTGCAGCAATGAGCCACAAATAACATTGTAATAGCAAAAGTGCAGGTTGAGGGAATGGATTATTTCCTTCTGTTCAACACGTGTGAGAGATATCCAGCTACCACGACCTATTTTCGTCTCCCTGGTAAAAGGCAGATATTGATGTACTGGAGCAAGCCCAGTGGAGGCTATTGAGATGGTCAGGGGTCTAGTGTGCTGAGAGAACAGGGTTTGACCAGCCAGCAGAAAGGTAAGGCAAGATGGTGCCACATTTCTGTTTAGAGCTACCTAATGGGTAAGTGTAGAGAAGACTTGTCTTGGAGGTGGACAGTGGAAGGGCAACATGGAGTGGGCACAAGCTGAGGCACGGGAAATTCCAGTTACATACAAGGACAAAATTCTTCCCCATGAGGATGGTCAAACACGGAACCAGAGCACCAAGAGGTGGGGGAATCTCCATGCTCGGAGATATTCGAAACTCAAATGGAGAAGGCCCTGAGCAACACGAGCCAACTAGTCTTGCTTTGAGCAGGAGGTTGGATCACAGACCTCCAGAGGTACCATCCAACCTAAAATGCTCAATGGTTCTAAGACACGCAGTTACATGTGTGTATAGACAGTAAGTATAGATACGCACCTCAGAAGTGATTGCTATGCAATGTGAGATGCCTCCTGAAGTTATCCATAACACAATCACTGTGCAGTGTTCCCTGATCTGTTAGCAATAGCAGAGTATAGGGGAGCGAGAAGCCCACTGCTTTCACAGCTTCCGGGACCAATATCCCAAAAGGAACAATGAATTTCACTTCCTGTCCCACTGCTCTCTTGATACCCCCCTACAGTTTTTCATTATTGTCTCGTTCTGACTAACCTAAGATCTGAAATGTTGCTGTGTCCCTCCTGGGCCCCTTTAATTGGGTCACCAGTTTATTCAAGCATGAATCCTCATCTGGCGCCGTAGCTGAGTGATTTGGAGGAGGAGTGAGAGGGGAAGCAACAGCCATCTCTCAAGGCAATTCTGTCCCCTCCAGCAACAGCAGCAGGAGGAACATGCCCGGCTCTACTGGACTCATGCTCCACTCCTTTGTCTGACTTCCATTCATCTTCTCTCCCGAGGGAAGGCACCAACTCTTTGTTCTGTGGGAGAACCTATGAACCTGCTCTGGCTGCAAGGCAACACGCGACACCTCCAGATGAATCCTTCACGTTTTCATCTGCAGACTTAAAAACCTCTTCCCGACGGCACCAAATACTTTTCCAAAACCACAGATATCTTCTGCCACTCAGGGCAGAGGCTGCTGTTTCTCTGATGCAGGGAGCCCTTTGCTCCCTTGGGAATCTCTGGTTTCTGGAGCGTCAGCTGGGGTTACCTGACATAAATGAGGTGTGTGTCCACAGTTGCTCTGCTCTTTCTTTTTTTTTTTTTTTTTATATTCCTGGCTCAGCTTCCTTGTGGGGTTTGCAGTCAAAACACTGCAGGACAGTGCTGTCAAACACTCTCCCCAATGCAAAGAAAATGATAAGCATTAAGAAAAATGGCAAGCTGAGATCGCAGACTTCTGAGGAATGTCACTATTATTATAACACCGACAATGTCACTAAAGACTTCAGACTATGAGAATAACCTGACTTTTTCTGCCTTGGTCACTCGATATGCCAATACCTGCGACAAATGAGTTCAGGATCTAGAGTAAAAAATTTTCCATTCCACACATCAGAGTTATCAAGATGAATAAATGGTGCGGGAGTTCTGCAGGACAGAAAGACTCGACGTGGGAAGAGAAGGAGACAACAGACAAAGGAAGAAGAGGAGGAGGAGAAGGCAACAGGAGGAAACAGCAGGAGGATAAAGCGACAGGAGGTGAGAGTAGGAGGAAGAGAAGGAGGAGGAGTCTGAAGAAATGGAGGAGGAACTGGATGAGGAAGGGAAAGGGGAAGAACGTGGGAAGGTAAAAGATAAAAAGAATGAAAATTAATAAAATCAGGAGGAAGTGTTTAGCAAAAGAATAGAAGAAATAAAAACTGAAAGAAAAAGAGGAGGAGGAAAAGGCAAAAGAGGAGAAGGAACAGGAGGAAGAAGAACAGAAGACTGGGAGCAGTGGTTGGCTGTGATGATCTTAAGGGACTTCTCCAACCGAAATGATTCTATGGACCACCTTAAATGTGTTACTTCCCAGGCTTCCCACAGCTGATGGTTGTGGATCACCGTTCCCTTCATCTGTGCCTCATCTGTATACATGAAATTGTTGGCCAGAATTGCTAATCCTTGGCCCTGAGCTCAGGAAAAATTGTACTTCTGCCACGTTAGACTTGGTGGGACCCGTATACCTCCTGGAAAGGCATGGCGAGCAGAGGAGCAGACGAATTTGAAGGGTTCTGGGCTGTCAGAGCGTGAGCGTAGTCAGCACTAGAAATTTCTTGGAAGGGTAAATTTCATTTATGTCCTCACTGGCTGCAGAAATATGTTTCTTCCGTTCCAAATGGAAATCTCATCACATTTTCGTCTGAGGCTACGCCAAACCCGAGTGCTTCCAGACTCCAGCGTGGACCCCGGGACCCAGCACAGAGGACTGGAGCTTCTGCGATTCTTGCCAGTTTTAAAGCTGCTATTTCAAGCTGACAAGAACTGTTCTGATTTCAGACAGTTGCCGCAGGGATTTCTAGGGGTGAAAGCAGAAGCAATGACTTCAAGCAATCCAAACAGATTTAGGTTTGCTTAAGTCATTTGTCTGGATGGCTCCTTGAGCTGCCTGATTGATGGGGCAGTGAAGCTCCTCAAAGGCTGGAAATAACGTGAGCTGGGATTACACCTGTAATGAGCTGCCCCAGAGCCATGGACTGCCAAACTTATTTGAAGAAGACATACAAGAGAGACTTTTGCAGGAGCCTTGTTCCCATCAAGTCCTCATCCCGTGATCCTGACTGCAGATCTACAAGTCTGGCTCCCTGAAAGTTTGAAGAAATTGGTTTGCAAGGAGTTCCTCACACCATCACGTGAACTGGCACTCAGGTTGCTGATGGAAATTCGTCTTGTACAGGGGAAATACCTTCCTGCCCGTGCTCCATCAGAGGTTCACAGAGGTTCACTTCTGGGATACATTCAACATTCCATAAATCTGATGGGAAAAAAAGCTTGTTTGGAGAATTCCCAAGCAGCTTGACTGGGTCTGCGTGGTGTGAAGCAGGTCTGGGAGTAGGGTGGTGGTAAGAAACAGGACTGTGTCATGCTGTCCATCCCTGCTCCTGGGTGTAACCTCATCCCAGACCTGAATAACCTGTCACTCTTGGCTAAAGACTCTGGCTTTCCGCCCCTGCTCCCAGCCACTCTGCCTCTACCATGCTGGTTTTATAAAATCATAGAACTGTCCAGGTTGGAAGGGACCTTAAAGACCATCTAGTTCCAACCCCCCTGCCATGGGTAGGGACATCCCCCACTAGCCCCATCCAGCCTGGCCTTAAAAACTCCCAGGGATGGGGCTTCCACCCCCTCTCTGGGCAACCTGTGCCAGGGTCTCCCCACCCTCATGGGGAAGAACTTCCTCCTCACATCCAGTCTGAACCGACCCATCTCCAACTTCAATCCATTCCCTCTAGTCCTGTCACTGCCCGACATCCTAACAAGCCCCTCCCCAGCTTTCTTGTAGCCCCCTTGAGATACTGGAAGGCACAATAAGGTCTCCTTGGAACCTTCTTTTCTCCAGACTGAACAACCCCAACTCTCTCAGTCTGTCTCCATAGGAGAGGTGCTCCAGCCCTCTGAGCATCCTCGTGGCCCTTCTCTGGACACGTTCTAGCACATCCATGTCTTTATTGTAGCAGAGGTTCCAGAACTGGATGCAGTACTCCAGGTGGGGTCTCATGAGAGTGGAGCAGAGGGAGAGAATCACCTCTCTTGACCTGCTGGCCACAATGGATGCCTGCCATGGACATGGCTTTATCTTGGTCTCCTAAGGAAACATAACTTCTACGAGCACACTTTACATATGTCTGGAAGAGAGGCTTGCTTCATCTGTTACCTTCTCTACTTCAACTTCTCTTGAAGGATTTGACCAACTTCGACCAGGTTTCATGGCAGAAGAGTCATAGATATAAAACTTTTACAAGTTTGTGGCCAATTTGTACCAGAGTGGGACCACAAATCCACGTGGAGTCATTGGGCATTATCAGTCCTGCTGCATATTGAACTATTCATTCTTGCTCCCCTCCTCTTTCTGTCCCTGCAGGGTGAGTCTCAAGGGGCTAGGGAAGGTCCCAAGTCTTGATCCATGGCTGAAAGAAGGAAGCTGCAGGGTTGTCTCTCTTTTGCCTCCTGTGTGGAGTCCCTAGTACCTCTCCCCTACTGAGCGCCAGGCTGGGTCCCTTCTTTTTCCCCTCCGGATGTTGCCCAGTGGAGCAGAGAAGAGACCTGGGGATAACTGCCCATGAAGCTGCCTTTCGGATGCTGTGCTGTCCTCCAAAATCACAGAATCACAGAATGTTAGGGCTTGGAAGGGACCTCAAAAGACCATCTAGTCCAACCCCATGCCAGAGCAGGATCACCTACAGTAGATCGCACAGGAACGTGTCCAGGTGGGTTTTGAATGTCTTCAAAGAAAGAGACTCCACACCCTCCCTGGGCAGCCTGTGCCAGGGCTCTGTCACCCTCACGTTACCTCACCCTCAGAAAACCTGAGATTCTGCTGCTTTACAAAAGGATGTTAATGTTTCATGGTAATGAAGATCAGCTAGCCACTCCTGATGAGCTGGCAATGTCTTTTGTCCTAGAAACACCCCAGGTGGATAAAAGACGTGAACACAGAAAGGAGATGTTTTCTGGCATCTGATAAAAACCTTTCAATTCTGGCATCCAGACATCCAGGCTCTAGTTGTAAAATGGCCACAGTTACCACCAAAAGTAAGGGTCATGTGTTGTTCACACCTGTACACGAGGTCTGGAACAAGCTCTGGGACTCACGTCCCACAGGGATGTCGAAGTCATGTGAGGATGGAGTCCATATGGTGGCTCCACTCTGCTGGGAGTGTGTAGGCCAAATGGTGACGCTACTCCTAGTTGTGTCCCTGGAGTCCTGCAGGAAAGAGGGATTTTGTAATGGAGTAGCCAGCCCAGTGCAGCCAGCCAGGGATATCTTTGGAGAACATTCTGGTGCTGCTGCACCTGCTCTTTTTTGCTGCTGGAGACAGCATGGGCTGGACCATGGGCTTTCATTTGCTTGTTTTGCTTTGCGGCTCCACATTTGATGCTGTGTTAATCAGATCGTGCTGCCCTCTGACCCTGCTCTTCTGGAGACAACACCACACATGCTCCTCACGCTCCTGGTTTTGACTAGCAGTCAAAACGTGCAGCTGCCTGACGGTGCCAAAGAGGCTTTCACAACCTCTTGCATGACAGCGGTGGACGTGGGGAAAGGTGATGATGTCAAGCGTGGTTGCTGCAGCAACCCAACGTCAGGGGGAGTGCACCCTCTCCAGGTGACTCCCTCCATGTGCACACGCTGAAGAGATTTCCAGAGAAGAGCTGAGCCTGCTGTGTAGTGACTGGATGTCTGCGACAACCCAGCCTTGTCTTGGAGAGTGAAGCACAGGGATCGGCACAATTTTAAACCAGGCAAAGCGTGGGGAGGAGAAGTTTAGGAAAGAGTCACAAAGGAATTTGAGGGGGACAATGGGAATCCATGAAGGACAGTATGATTAAAGGTCTGATCCTGCTGGCACATGCCACCTCTGGGAGTGGCCACCAGCTAACCCAGGTGTCAGTGGCATTTGACCATCAAGTATTCAGTTTCTTGCTGAGTTGGTTTGACAGGACAGGAAGACCCAAGCGTGGAGGGAAGGCAACAAGCTGCTTTTGTATCCTGAACCACTTCTAAAGCAGAATTGTGACCTCTATCTGATTAGAAGAGCTTCAATAAAAAAAAAATATTGAAGGGGAAGCAGGATTGCCCATGATGGTGTCACTCAGCTGGTTAGTGGGACTGCAGCAGCACTCACCAGAGAAAGGACCTTGGGCTCTGAACAGCTGAGGGATGCTGGTTTAGCTCTGTCTTGGGGCTAATGGAGAGGATCCCAGTGGAGGGCAAAGAAAGCCCTTAGAGCAGCAGAGACTGGCATTCCCCTGTAAGGCTGGAACTTGGTTCTTCATGTGCTGCTAACTGCTGACCTAGTCACTGGGCTTAGCTGGCCACACAGGACAAAGCCTGGCTCTGTCTTGTCTCTGTGCTGGCTCAGGTTAGAGGTAAGAGGATGATCATTGCCCTCCTTCGTCAGTGTAGGGGCCTGGGGAGCCGAAGGGACTAACTTTGATGCTTCAGGATGCCACCTCACCCTCCTTTCCTCTGGGAGAAGCACCCTAGTTTCCCTCCTGATCTTCTCCTATGTGCCAGACCCAGGAGGTTGCCTTGATCACTAGACCCAGAGTGAGACGGAGGCAGTGGCCCTGTGGCCCTGTTATTTGTAGGGATCTATGCTCATGGGATCCCTTGTGGGCAACAGATCCCTTTTCTGTCACACAGCTGGACATGCTGAGATGCTCCTAATGTGTCTCAACATGCACCTCCCACCCACGTCATCGTGTGATCCAGCTCTCAGATGCCCACGCTATAAAAAAAAGTCATTGCTTAAGCTGCATTGACCTTACACGGAGACCATTTCAGCCTAGTTTCTCATCTTCATCCTTACCCATGGCCATGCAGATCTCCTCCCTGCACCAGAGCAGACCCTTCCGAGAGCAGATTTAAATCCCTAATCTGGCAGAACACAATCTCACTGTCCAGGAGCAGAGATGACGGGGGAAATAAAGAACCCCCTTCTAATGCAGGGAGATGTTAATTTAACTCATCACATCTGCTAGACTTGGGCCTTAATCTGAGAAAGTACCAAAACACTCTCTTGCATACTAGGAAGAACCAGGCATGCCGCTTCCACCCTTGCATAATTCAAACACATCTCCAGACTCCTCACTGGAGAGCAGCCCAGACGTAGTTTGTTGTGGTTCGGTAACATTCTCTGATGTGTGGGATTTACTGAAAAATAATCATACGTTTCAAATTGCCTGTGGACAGCAAGGAGAGGGCTCAGCACTATGTCGGTTCCCGAACTCGCAGCTCCGTTC
Source organism: Trogon surrucura (assembly GCA_020746105.1). Classification (NCBI taxonomy): domain Eukaryota; kingdom Metazoa; phylum Chordata; class Aves; order Trogoniformes; family Trogonidae; genus Trogon; species Trogon surrucura. Next base: position 78,926,817 of record CM036620.1, on the reverse strand, counting down.
TGTGAGATAAGGGTATATAATGAACAAGAGAGGTGCGCCAAAAGATCGGTCGACAGGCTTGGTTTTGACACCCCACTCCATCAGGATCCTAGAGGGAAACTCCCCAAGAAGCCTTCTGACTTCCAAACACACAAAGGACACAGACTGAAAGGGCTTTCTCGGGGTACCTCCAGACCAATTAACTACTAGCCAGCTATTAATGCTTTTTTTTTTTAATGGAAGAAGAATATTATGCAGGCAATTGAGCCGACGTTTCTTGGTGAGCAAGGCTAATTAGATCGTCGTAACTATACGCTGCGAAGTTCTCTTGCTGCTATAAATAAAGGTCAAACGCAAGGCGCTTCCTGCTACTTTTGCTGACACGTGGCTGCCATTTAGTGATTCATAATCTCTACACACGGCTTGGCAAACACAGAGGATTTTTTTTTTTTTTTTATAGGAGCTGTTTTCCACTTATGCAAGCACAACAAAGGATTTAAAGGGACCTGCTTCGACCCACCGACGCGACCAGCAAGTTTCAGCCAAAGGTAACTAAGATGAGTAGGACTGTGATCCATAGACTGAACTCTGCACGAGGGGCAATTGACCTTCCAGGACGTTTTAGGGGTCTTCAAGAGGAAAAAAAAGTTTAAAGCTATGCTTGTTTTTGCTTTTATATAGTGTTTTTCGTCTGTATATGTGATATATGTGATACTGCCTTGAGCAACTGCGTAAACACTGATACAACTGAGCAGCAGAGGGAGAAACGGATGTTGGGAGATAAGAAAACCCGACGGTGTTTGGGTGGGATTGTAGTGGGCTGTGTTCTTCTAGTCCACAGGCTGCGCTTTACTTGTGAGATGGACTCTAATGAGATTAATTTCATTATCTGGACAGGAGTAGGAAAAAAAGATTGTACAGGAATTAGGCGCCTTTCAACACTGGGTCTGTTCTGTGGTTTGTAGAATGCCTTGGTAGAAGGAATAACAGGGTAGCCTTGAGGTACACAAGAGGTGAAAAAGGACCTTCACACCAAGGAAGGCAACCAGGCTTCATGTGCTTGTTCCATCAAACAGGCATTCTTATTCTTGAAGCTTTACGTTTAAGTTGCGTAGGACTGCAGTTGGTTTGAGACAACTATTTGTGTGGAAATTATCTGCAAGATTCGGACAAACCTGAAACATTAGGACATGGAGAGCTGCTGGATATTTGGCCTGAATGAAGAGGGATGACTTTTCTAATGCGCTCTCACCATTTCTCTGTCTGAATTAGATAATCTGCCTCATCCCCTATTTTGATTTGTTTTAGTGAAATGCTAAGTTTACGGCTGGAGCTGGCCTGGGACGTGGATCTGTGAGCAAGTAATTCCATGAAGGATCATCCTTTACCTTTGATGGTTGGCGCGTTTCATTTCCTTTTGGTAACCTTTTTTTTTTTTTTTTTTTTTTGCATTAATGGAAAGTTCAGAGAAAATGTTTGAATTCTGTCGTCGGAGTGAACTCACCGTGCAGTCACTTTGGCGTTTGCATTACAGCCCTGCTTAGACTTTCCACTGTTTAGGTGTGCGGCAAGAGCCAGTCCTCAGAGCTAAGGGAAACAGGAGAGAAAAACCTGGCAGGGGAAAGGAAATTGGGAGCGAGTACCTGAGTGGGAGACTCGCAGTCCGTGGTCCTACCGACTGAGTCACGGCTGCTGATGTCATTTATTAAGGTGGTTTCCTGGTGAGGAAAGAAACTCACCCCGCAGGTCACCAGCCACTGTCATGAATCACCGATGCTGTTTGTCGAGCTGAGTCACTTGCCCGGACAGAGACTTTTCCACAGAAAATGTTCCTCGGTGAATGAAAATAACCCATTGATTCAGTGAAAAACTCCAGGTCCCTTTTCAATATCTTTTGCCCGATGAAAAGAATGTTTTGCCCGGTTGAATATTGCCTCCTTCTGAGGATTTGGTCCATGGTGGTGTCCCAGTGCAGGGTGACCTGAGGTTTCCAGTTGGCAGAACAAAGGCAGGGGATCGTGTTTGCAGACTGTTTGTTCAGCGTCCCGGGAACAGGACATTGGGCACCTGGGAACTTTGGCACACAGAACTTGTATTTCATTCCCTTTTCTCCTGAATCCTAAAGCAACCGAGAAAAAAAAAAAAAAAGAAAATGTTGTAATCTTTTTTTTTTATTTTTAACAAAAAGCAAATTGTGTGGGGTGGGGAGGAAATTGTCCCAAGGCCAAATTGTCACCTGCTTACTTAAAAATCACTCGAATGTTGGCTCAGAGGAGATAAGTGGAAGTAGAACGTGGCCCTAGATCCTGAAGCAGCACATGAAGGAGGTCTGGAACATCATGTGTGCCAGGGAGGGGGTGGTAAGGGAACAGCTATCCAGTGTCTCAGCCACTACAAGAACTAGTGGTCAGCCCCATGGAGGTGGGTCTTCATGCAATGAAGGTGTAAACTTCTTGGTGAAGACTGATGTGGATACAAGAGGGTTCAAGATGTAAATGGGTAAGTGGAAGAAAGACCTGCTTGGGATTTACTAAGTGAACAAATCCCATCAGGCTCAAGATTTCTCTCAGCAAACTGTTCAGTGCCTTAAAAAGAAAAGAAAACCCCAAAACTAAACAAATTGGAGTGGGTTCAGAGGAGGCCACGAAGATGGTGAGGGGGCTGGAGCACCTCTGCTTATGAGGACAGGCTGAGGGAGCTGGGGTTGTTCAGCTTGGGGAAGAGAAGGCTCCGGGGTGACCCAATAGCAGCCTTCCAATCCATGAAAGGGGCTACAGGAAAGCTGCAGAAGGGCTTTCTACAAGGGCCTGTAGTGACAGAACAAGGACTAATGGCCTGAAGCTGCAAGAGGGTAGATTTAGGCTAGATATAAGGAACAAATTCTTCACCATGAGGGTGGTGAAGCCCTGGAACAGGCTGCCCAAGGAGGTTGTGGATGCCCCATCCCTGGAGGTGTTCAAGGCCAGGTTGGACGGGGCTTGCAGCAACATGGTCTGGTGGGAGAGAGGCATCCCTGCCCACAGCAGGGGGTTGGAACTAGATCTTCAAGGCTCCTTCCAACCTTAACCATTCTATGATTCTAAGACATCCCCTGAGTTGAGTATAAAAAAGGAAAGGCAGAGTTTTGGGGAGAAGTATCGTATGTGGCTGACCCATCCTTGAGCACCTGCTCACGGCTGCTGGTTTTACCTATTTTGTTCATCTTGTTAACTCGAAACTTCATCTTGTAAGCTTGAAACAAGGAACAACACCAGCTTAGCCACCACAGCCACCGCACCTCATGGCGTGTCATCGGAGTTGGGAACAGCACCCTTGGTCAGATGCAGCAGGAATGTGTCCTCCACAGTTCTCTCTGTAGGTAATCTCAGGTTTTGAGATGCCCCTAATGTTACCAGAGAGCACGATATGAGGATGCTCAGCTTTGTCTTCCTTTTTTTTTCCCCCCAAGTCCCTTCCTACCTTTATCTGTCCTCACCAAAGCATATTCCCAAGCTGCACAGAACCTGGGCCATAGCAGCGTGGCTGTTTTCACACCCTTAATGTGTCCCAACAATACCGGGCAGCCAGCCCAGCATTTTGACTGAGATTTTAATGGCTTGCTATTACCAACTCCCTTCTTCTGTTTCTCTTCCAGCAGCACTGGGGAATTTTACTAGTTTTTGTTAAAGTCGTTTTTTTTTTCCTTCCTTTGGGGATTAGGACAAGGGACCTGTCTCCACAAAAGTGATTTGGGTGCCAGATCACTGCTAGTGCCTGTCACCAGCTGCGGTGTGCTGCTACCTTTCTCTTTCCCCACCTTGGAGCCAGTCAAACACATTCTGTCCTTTTGGGATTATATCCTAGAGATCCGCGTGTCACAGCAGGCTGCACGATTTAACACAGGAAACATTTCTGCCTGCTATTTAAGAGAAATAAGTTGCTCTTGTTTCCCTGGGAACCAGCCTGTCAATTGCGTTTACTTGACTCCCCTGTTATTAAATACAACGTGAGAGAGTAAATGAACACGTTGCAAGTTGTAGAAGGGCAAAATGCTCCCTGGATGTATTTCGTATACAAAATAATTATCCATAAGTAACGACGGAGCTAAATTCGAATGCTGTAATCAGATTATTTTGATGGATTGTTATTCTTTTTTTTAATACTTTTGCTAACAGTGCTGTATTTTCACGCACAGAACTTGGAGACGACCTATAAAAAAACAAAAAACCCTGTGGCTCAGCAGTTGTCGTATTATGTCTGTGTGCAGGTTATACATAATACTCTCTCCCCGGGCCCCTTGGCACTAGTTTCCTCCGCTGCTGGCGGGCGTACCGAGGCTTTGTTCTCTATTATACTCAGCCTGTTCCTCCAGATCTTTTCCCTTCACGCCTTTGCTTCCCATTTTCTGCAGGTTGTCCGCGGGTTTATCTTCACGACCTGCGACTTTGAGAGCCTGCAGGTTAGCCGTGGGGCACAGCTATTTTTAGGAGCACCACGATGGCTCGCGGCACTTGGCAGCGTACACGTGCGGAACACAAAGGCAGCCTCTGTGCCGGACGGCTCGCGAACTCGGCGCCGTCGGGAGCTGAGAGGCAGGCACGGACAGGCAGAGGGGCACAGCGAAACAACAGGGCCCTTCTGGTCAACGAGAGTGGCTGCCATCTGTGAGAAGCCATCCGTGGGCACGGCAGAGCGGGGTGAAGGCAGAGAAGGGGAGGCTGAGACCGTGATGGAAACAGCGGTGGGGGCAGGATCGTTCCCTGCACTTTAAAGGGGGAATATCCGAAATAGCAAGATATTGGCTGGAAGAGAGATATGTTGGCTGGGAGTGCTGCTGTCACCTGGCCAGTGCTAGGGATTGAAAATGAGGCTCGTAGGACTAGTTTGCATTTTTCCACCGTTCTCACCGCGGTTGTCGCCGCTGGCACTTTCCTCTGTTACCTGCCGTGAGATAAAGCAGGAGCTGCTCTGCTATCATCGCCAAAGCCTCCTCCCCGATTTCCACATTCAGCCCTGTTCCTTCGTACGTGCCAAATTTTCATTTCCTGCATTCTTTGTGTTCAGAGTAGCTTGAGTGACTGCAATTTCATGCAACCTGTGCTGAATTATGCGACAAAGTGGAGTAAAGGTCCAGCTAAAAAAAGCGTTTTCATAAGAATCATAGAATCAGAGAATCACAGAATGTCTTAGGTTAGAAGGGACCTTAGAGATCATCTCATCCAACCCCCTGCCATGGGCAGGAATGCCCTTAACTAGACCAGGTTGCTCAAGGCCCCATCCAACCTGGCCTTGAACATCTCCGGGGAGGGTCCATCCACAGCCTCTGTGGGCAATCTAGTCCAGAGTCTTGCCACCCTCGCACTGAGGAATTTCTTCTGAAGATCCAATCTAAACCTATTTTCCTTCAATTTAAATCCATTTCTCCCTGTCCTGTCGCTAGACACTCTCGTAAAAAGCCCCTCTCAGCTTTGTGGCCTCCTCTGAACTCGTTCCAACAGAACCCCAGAAGAAGGCACATCAGGTGAGCTAGGTCTGTGTCTCCTGGCGATACTTAAGAAGGGTATGCTAGAGGTCTACAAAATAGTGAGAGACTTCCAGAGAAGTGAGCTGTTCACTGTCTCTTCTGATATGAGAACATGAGGGCATCAAAAGGAGATAGCAAGCTCCAAGCAAATCAAAGGATGCATCATTTGTAGAGTTCCCTGATGGAGCTCCTTGCTGCAGGGCGTTGGGGTCATCAATATTTACATGGGAAGAGCAGGCAAGCTCATGAAAAAGAAATAATCTAAAGAAGGTTACTAAATGCAGAGAAACCATGTCTCTCTAAAGAAGTCTCTGAGCAGGAAATGAGTGGGAGCTGAGAGGGATAAATCTTGTTCTTCCATTTGTGGAGGCAGCCTATTGGCCTAGATAGATCTTTGTTCTCACCTGGGGCAGTTGTTCTGCTGTTCTTTGCCAGCTCCACTTTTCTGCTTCTTTTTATTTTTTTTTATTTTATTTTTTTTCTTTTTTTTTTTCAAAAGCATTGGCTTTGTGGTGTGGCTGAGATACTGCGATCCTCTTGTCGTCTCCTGAAGATGACTTTCTACATGATTTCTGAGAGACAAAGCAAGGTGCAAGTAACAAAAAGCATGAAGTGCCGAAGCCAGGATCTATGCTACGAGCCTTGCTCACCTGATGATGGTGGGGACTGAAGGATTTGTCTCCTGTGCACTTTCTCTCTTCAGTACAGAAGGATGACAACCTTGGCTGTACCAACTTAGGTTGTTGCCTCCAACAGAGAGGTTTTGGCAACCCCTTCCCTAGAAGTGCCCAAGGCCACGTTGGATGGGGCTTGGAGCAACCTGGGCTGGTGGGAGGGGTGCCTGCCCAGGGCAGGGGGGTTGGGATGAGATGATCATTAAGGTCCTTTCCAGCTCAAACTATCCTACGACTTCATGATTCCGTATATCCCAGAGACTCTCGCAGCACTTAAGCAGCCCATGTAAGGCACAAGAGCTGTCCAAGCTCTGTCCCGAATGAGCCAGATGTTGTGTACACCAAGGCACTGGGAGATATCCCAGCCGGAGGACAGCACGTCCCCAGCCAGGGCACAGAGAGATGTTTGTGTAGGGCTCTGTGTGTGTGAGCCCGTGCTGTCTTTTAACCTGCTCTCTGCCTCTTCCCCAGGGAAAGTGTTTCCAATTTCCCTAATCCGAGTGAAACCAAAGGAGCGCTTTAGCTATGAGAACTTGCAGAAATGGAATCATGAAGGATTTTTCGATTTAGCAGAGAGAAGGTTGCAGTAAGAATAAGTATTTGGGACTTGAAGCTTGACAGATACAAGCTAGAAATAGCAACACATTTCAAGCATTCAGGGTGTGTGCTCGCTACAACAATTTATCAAGAATTGCAATGGATCTTCCACACACAGATTCTTTTTTTTTTTTTTTCCTGTTGTTGAGATTGGATACTTTTCTCAGCAGCTATATCTTTCCTGGAATCCACGTAGGAAAGTGCTGAAGCCTACAGCTCTCAGGCTTATTAGGAAAAAAACATAGTTTGAGCTATATCATTCTGGAAATCACCTTCCTGCCCAGAGCAGCTGTGGCAGCCCCCTCCCTGGCAGTGCCCAAGGCCAGGTTGGACGGGGCTTGGAGCAACCTGGGCTGGTGGGAGGTGTCCCCGCCCATGGCTGGGGGGTTGGAACTGGATCATCTTGAAGGTCCCTTCCAACCCAAACCATTCAATGATTCTCTGATGATTTTGATTCCTAGAAGGGAATAAGGAAGAAAAAAAACCTGTGAGGGAGATCTCAGGAGCTCTCCTCCTCACCTGGGCTTGTTTTTCTTCCAGTTGCAAAGGTGAGCTGGGTGGTTATCGTGTGTCTCGATTGTTCATCGTCGCAGGGGAATATTTATGAGAGATGTCCCTGTCACTTAGCTTGTCAAATGATGACTGAAGAGCAAACGTCATTGTTACTCATTCCTATGAATTACTGCAGCTACGCTGGAATGACTGGAAAGTCACAAGGCTTTTTAGCAAAGGGCAGACTCTCTGAAGTGACTTTTGAAACCTGTAGCCTGAACACCCTTTCAAAGGGAGGCTGCCGGGCTTTCAGATTCCCTTTGTAGCCTCGGTAAAACTTTTTATCGACTTATTGTCAGGGCATTGTGAGGAAAAGGAGAAAAACCTTCACAAGAAGTGATACCGTTTGATCTCTGCCCTTCCCTGTCGTGTTTACGATCAGTAGTCTTGCTTCAGATAAAACTTCTAGCGGGATTTTGTACTTATGTTAGAATGTTTCTCTCTCTTTGGCACCGGACACGGTTTTGCTTTTTCTCCTGGGAACGTATGTTTTTGTTTGACCGTTCAAGTGTTCCTCAAGTGAGCGAGTGAATCATGGAAATTCCGCGTTACGTAAGGATGGAAAGATAACAAAGCGTTATATCTGAGCCCTCATGGTAAGTTTGCTTTGTCTATTTTGCAGGTAAAACGGATTAGTCTTTCTCTGGTAAGCAAACAGTGTAGAGGAAAAATCAGCTGGGCTGTTTGGAGTTGTTGTAATGTTATTATTTAACACAGGTACATCCAAACTGTACTTACTCTACTACTTTTACCAAAATTTTTTAACCTGGGGATGAAGAAGGCTGCCTGAGAGTGGTAAGAGGAGTACTGAATGTCAGGAGTGAGGTGTTTTGGAGCATAGATGGTATGGAATTATTTTTAATTTCCACTCCTGTTCTCTTTTCCAGGCAGTCGGATCTTTATTTTCCTAAAAAAAACAAAGAAAAAGTTTCATACTAGACTTGATGGTCATCTTGCCTGACAGTTCTAGGAGCAGGGCGTAATGTCGGTCAGTAGAAATCTGGAGGACGATCATTTAATGGCTTTAAATCATTTCTCTTGGCAGAAAAAAAAAAAAAAAAGAGAATCAATTCATTCAATAGATCCCCTTGACAAGACTTCAAACACCTCCAGACCCAGAAGTGCATCTTAATACAGTGTCCAGGGACCCGTCCACCCGCAGCGTGCCCACCATGAGCTCTCTGGATTAGTTTGCTGGACTCCCTTCCCCACCTGAATGTGTTCAAGGACATATGAGACCTGAACTATCTCTGTCCATCCTTCAGTGCAAAAAAACCCCTCCAACAACCCTCCTAGAAAGCAACCTTCCAGTCATAATACCCTCTTCTTTCTTCATGCTGATTATGTCGCAGCTCTTCTTAGGTGCGTTGCACAGGGAAGTCTTTCTGCCTAACTTTCAGGTTACACTCTCTGGGCTTTTATTGTTCACTTTATATTTCATTCATAAACCCGTGGTTTATGGGTTCTTCCCAGGAAAGGTGTTCTATTCACCATGAAGACCAGCTGTTTACGGACCACAAGCCAAGAAAACAAATGTCAGAGGCACAAAAAGCATTTGCTTTAAGGTTTCACCAAGTTTCTTTGGAACACACTGAATATGGCACCAACATTGGGCGTTTCTGTCAATTCCTCTTTCTTAATACATGGAACACTGTATAAAACATGTGCATGCAATGCATCTTAGCTTTATTTTCCCATAGGTAACTGCATTTCTACGTACCCTCAAAATGTTTCGCAAACCTTGCCTAGGGCTTTTGAGCCGGCCAGGCTCTGCTGCCAGATTTAAACTGGAGATAGAGGGTAGAGCCCAGGGGACCCCAGCTACTCAGAGCTTTCTAGATTTAGTTCAAATCCTTCAAATTGCAGCCAAGCGAGCTGAGAGCTAGTGCAGTCCCAAAGCCACGGTTGTTTATTTGCTATGGAGGAAATAGAAGTGCCATTCAGTAGGAATTGGCTCGCCAGCTTTCCCAGCTGCCGGATGACGAGCATCTCTCATGGGTCAGCTTCTCTGTGGGAACAGGGAGCACCAGGCTGTTCTTCACCACGGCTCCTCTTGGGCTACGAACAGACGCGGCCTCGATTAGAGGCAGCCCTGGGGGCAGGTATCGTGCCGTGAGACGCTGAGCACTACGGGGAGGAAATCCTGACTTCGCCTCCAGATAGGTAGCTCCAAGTTGGACCATCAAACTGACCCCATTTCCTCATCATCTCAGGCTCTGTCCGGTCTGGTGGGAAAGGCTGCTCTTTCCAGCCAACGTAACCAACCTCGTTGCCAATTCCTCTTTCCAGATATAGCTGGTTTAAACAGGGAGATGGCTCATTTCCCTGAAGTCCTTTAATTTGCTAAGCTCTGCTTCCATCTGTAGGCTCGGCGGAGACCCTGTGCTGAGGCTGCGGGGCATGTGTGAGAAACCAGAGCTGCTGCCTCTTGGTATTGCACTCGATGTTCTTAAAGGTCTTTTCCAGCCTAAACGATGGAATGATTCTCCATTAGCACCCCACCATGCCCAGCCTGGCCCAGCAGTGCTGGCTGCCTCCTGTGGTGTGTGGGATGGGGACAGCCATCCTTATGGCTTCAAGGCTCAGAAACTGTGTTTCAAATACAACGTGTAGCCATGAGATGCCTGATGTCCTGTGCTGATTGACAAATACCACCATGGCTTCAGCATCTGGGTATTTCGAGGTGCTCTGCAGGTTGGTGACAGCAGCAGTGGGAGGAGGGCAAGGTCCGGAAGAAAACGGCCCGCGAGCACTGTATATATGAAATGGAAAACCTTGCACAACTATTATCTAATACCTTGGGAATCTAATAACTTGGGAAACCCAAACGCCATGTTATTCTCACTTTTTTCTCCAGATGTTTGGGCTGGTTTAGCAACCTCACCCCAGCCGTGCAGGTGCAAACCTCCGGCAGGCAGGTGAGCGTGTTTCATGAAACCTTAAAACGCCTGAAGGCAATCTGCAGACATGACTGCTTTCATCCGAGGTGCAGTCTTTTCTGAAGACCTTTTCTTCAGATGTCCAAAAGTGATTTCATACGGAGTTTAATGGGAAGGCTGGGGGGTGTCTGAGTGTTTCAGCTCCGTTGGTGAATCCTCATCCCGTGCGTTACACATTGCTCATTCCTAGTGGCAAACTTTCTTTTGGAAAGAGACAGTAATTGAACAAAATGTTTACGGGGCTGCTGCTTGGAGGCAAGACTTCTATCCTGCAGCTGCATGAAAGGCATCAGGTTTAGAAGCAGGAGAGCCCTGTCCCTTTGCTTTAGGGCGCTGAATACTGTCTCCCAGCTCATAATGAGATTGATTTCTTTTTTTTTTTTTTTTGCCTTGAGAGGTCTGCACGGCAGAAGCTCTGTGCACAGAGGTATTTAAGAGTATATAAGATTCTACCCCTTTGCTCTGCTCTGGTGAGACCCCACCTGCAGTTCTGTGTCCATCTCTGGGGTCCTCAGCACGAGAAGGACATGGAGGTGCTGGAACAAGTCCAGAGGAGGCCAGAAGATGCTCAGGGGGCTGGAGCAGCTCCCTGTGAGGACAGGTTGGGAGAGCTGGGGCTGCTCAGCCTGGAGAAGGCTCCAAAAGGAGAGACCTTAGAGCGGCCTCCCTGGGCTTAAAGGGGGCACAGGAGAGATGGGGAGGGGCTCTTGGGCAGGGAGTGTAAAGATAGGACAAGGGGGAATGGTTTCAGACTATAAGGGTGGATTTAGATTAGATATTAGGAAGAAATTCTTCCCTGTGAGGGTGGTGAGACCCTGGCCCAGGTTGCTTGGAGCAGCTGTGGCAGCCCCTCCCTGGCAGTGCCCAAGGCCAGGCTGGACGGGGCTTGGAGCAGCCTGGGCTGGTGGGAGGGGTCCCTGCCCGAGCAGGTAACTAGAAGATGGAACTAAGTGATCCTGAAGTCTCTCCCAACCCCAGCCATTCCGGGACAAACCTGCTGTGGCCTGGCTGAGGGCCGTGTCGACAGGCCAACGCTGGGACCCCCAAGCCCTGTCCCCTACCAGGCCTGTCCTACAGGAGGGGCCGAGGATTTATTTTTATGAACCCCCTCCCGGGGGAGTTTCGCCTTTCGGGTGTGCTGGGCCGGAGGTTTCCCCTCGCACGAACAAGAGGAGGGCACCCTCCTGGCCCGCAGGCCGACACGGAGCAGGAGCAGGAGCAGGAGGAGGAGGAGGAGGAGGAGGCGGGGGGATCCTTGAGGCGGAGCCGGGGCGGTCCGAAGGGGGAGGCGGCTGGAAAACAGGCCGGCGCTGGTTCTCTGCCCGCAGTGCCAGCAGCCGCAGTTGCAGCCGCCGCGCCGGGAGCCGCTGAGCCGCGGGGAGGGGGAAGCAGGCGCCGAGGCGAGCCGGGCGGGCGGCGAGAGCCCCGTCTCCTCCGGCCACCGCAGAGAGAGGTACGAGGCGGGGAAATGGAGGGAGCGGGGGAGGCGGCGGAGCCCTCCCCGCTTCCCCCGGGGGTCCCGCCGGTTCCCCTCAGCGACACCTGCCGCGGCGCGGCCCGGCCCTCGGGCACCTGCGCCCGGGGAGGGCTTGGCGGGAAGGCCCCGCCGTGCCCAGCCCGGCTCCCTCCTCCTCGTAGCGCTGCGAGGGGGATTTTCCAGCCTAGCCTGGGGGTGTGTGTGTTTTCCTGCCCCAACGGCCCATCCCCGGCACCCAACTTCACCAGGATCCCCTCACGGAAGGTGCCGACCCTCCTTCCTCGGCCCGAGCCGGAGAGAAACGGGCGGTGGGTTTATCCCCGAGGGATGGAGGAGAGGAACGCCGCCGTTGCTTTCTGAGGTGTTTTTTTTTGTGCATATCGTTTTTATTTTTGAATTCCCCGTGCGTTTCTGTCAGCGCCTCCGCTCTCTCCGCTTCGGCAACAAGGAACCGAGGAGGTCGCGGAGGAAAAGTCGCCGTGAGGCAGGAGGTAAATTACGAGCTGTGAAGACTCGCAGCTCGTTCGGGTCGTGGTGCTTCTCGTTGACACGAAGCTACTACAATAACGGGGGGTTTGGCAGCATCTGGTGTTTTCACGCAGACCCATTGACTTCTGCGGGACCGCTCCGTCTTTCAGGTCGTGGCGACGGGTTCGGGGATTAGTCCCCGAAAGGCACAAGGCAGTCGCCGCCTCCCGAACCTGACCTCGAAACGAAGCTTTTTGAGCAGTTTGCTCCTCAGCCCTGGAAGCACGGCTGCTCCCCTCCGTCCTCGCTCCTCTAAAATTCCTTCGCGTGACGTGTAGACGCGCTGCCTCAAATCCAGTGCTGGGGCCGGCTGGAATTGCCCCGGTATATTAGATGTAAACACGGGCTTTAGGTAAAAGTGAAACCATATGCATCGGCTAATGCACAAATAAAGCCGAGTCCAGCGCTGTGTCCTTAGCTCACCCTGTTGATCCACTTTTCCTTCAGCCTGTACAACGCGCTCCCGTTCCTGGAGTTACCGGACAGGTTTAGTGAAGGAGGAGAAATCAGCCTATGAGCGTTTTCTGCGCGTTGGGCAAGAATACTGTATGTTTCCAACCTCTTACAAGTGTTGTTTTATTGACTTACTGATAACATTTTGCTTGTCTAGGTCCTTTTCCCTTTCCAGATTGTCAGCCCAGCACTTGCTAATCTTTTATGGCACTGCTGTGGAACAGATGTACGGTGGTTTCCAGTGAGTAGCGAAGTCTGTAGTTCCAGCTGGCTTTGCCTCTAAAAAAAGCCAGTACTGCCTTTCCCTCGTGCCTCTTTTGTGGAGTGGGTAGCCAGCCTGGGAAATGGATTTGGGTGACTACTGAGCTGGCAAAAAAATGATGGTCTTGCGCCTGACTCGGAGCCTATACCCAAATTTTCACACAGCTAGCTGCTCAGATGTTTACCTGGGTGTCTTTGGGTTGCGAGGAGCATCCAGCTGGTGTTTTGGCCCAACCTACATATAGAAATAGGCATAGAGGTCTGGGTCTTTAAGTCCTGAGAGTGCAGGCTGAGGTTGGGTGCCGTGGTCATTGAGCCTTCTCAGTCCTTTGGCGTGGCGGACCAGCTGCTCCCAAGCTGTCACTGCTTTGCGCCACGCTTTCTTCAGATGGTGGCACGTGTGGTTGTAACACCACAAACGTCCTACACGTGTTCCGAGAGCCTCTGTCCTCGTCTGTGCTGTGGCTGAAAGGACTCCTGGACTCTCTGGCTTTCACGTGAAGGGCTTCTCTCTTGGCAGGGGTGGCGAGGCAGACGATAGAGTTCGGAAAGCTCTTTCAAATTGCTGACATTCGTCACAAACAGATTTAATGGTTTATGGCCTCCTCACAGGATCCTTTAGCTAAAAGGTGTGATGGTGCTCTTTTACTGGTCTCCACCTTAGCTAAGTGGTATGATGTGGGTTTTTCACAATCCTTCTGTGAAAGGTAGTGGGCTCCTGTCCATCTCTGCCTCTGAAGCTCGAAAGGGTATTTCTGCACGTAGTGTAGCCCTGCTACAAAAGTCTTGTCCTCTCAACCTCAGTTATATTGCTTGACGTTTTCTGCGACTGTCATCCCATAGAAAATTAATCCCTTCTCATGAAATCGAAGTTTCTCCAACTAATTTCCTGCTGGCCCAAATGAGGGTCTAAGGAGAACAGCGATACTGACTTCTGAAGTATGTGGATCTACTTATTTTGTGCAATTGGGTTATATAAAAAAGAAATGGTAGAAGAAATGGAAGTTATTTTCCCTGTGCCTCTGACAGATAGTAAAATACAGCCTGTTGTATTTCACAAATCCAACCGCTGTCTCCTTCTCTTGGTAATTAACAGACCAGAAAATGGAAAAATGTGGAAAGAGCAGAATAGTGGCCACAAGCATCACTCCTCTCCAGAAGTTAATGAAGTGAAGTCTATGGAAATTAAATAGCTGATTTTGTTTAATTATTTTTTTAGCTCTGTTGGTGGGCTAAAGTGTTGTGTAAATAATAAAATAAAGAGGAATAAAGATTACTTCTTGGAAACGAAGTGGGTGAAGAGTGGATTTGAACTCCTCCTTCTCTAGAGTGCATCTAAACCATCCAGTTTAAGGATTGGTCCTGTTCCGGGTGCAAAAATTAATCTGTAGCGTGACAGTAAAGTGGGAGAGGGTGAGTAACCCACTGTGGCTGGGGAGCAAGGTGCTTGCTCCTGGTTGTGGTGTTTCCAGACTGTGTTACCGTCCTTGTTGTCTTCCTGTTGAGGGAAGTTGAAAATTTTTGGCCGCCTTGACGGTGTGTCCCGTTGACGTGTCGGCTTTGATGTGTCCAGCTGTTCCAGATGTGCCCACGCGGAGACCACGTGGGAGTACGTGCAGTAATACCGCTTGAGTTTGTAGTAGTCACCGTGGAAATTGGTTACAAACCTTTTTTTTTTAAAAAAAAAAAAAAAAAAGTCTAACATTTCTGTGGTTTCTTTTTATTTTAAGAAAAGATTCCAGGAATACTGTGGGTGGGAATGTGAACTACTTTGGCAAGTAAAATTTGGTGGTGACTCCAGCCAGCCCCGTGTGCGCTGTGGCACCTGAGGAGCGCGTCGCTGTGGTGCAGCTGTTCCCCAGGACGGGCGGTTCTGCTCCGGAGAGTGGCTTTGTAAGAACCTGAGTTTGAGGTGCTGCGTGTGTCTGTGTGTATGGCAGTGAACGTATTTTGGGGATCCAGCAACGTGCCCTCGTTGACCGGTATCTGGGGTGTATGAAGAAGAGCGTGGGAGGTCCTCCTCCCCCTCTATTCTGCCCCACGTCTGGAACACTGTGCCCAGTTCTGGGCTCCCCAGTTCAGGAGAGACAGGGACCTACTGGAAAGAGTCCCATGGAGGGCAACAAAGATGACTGGGGGACTGGAGCATCCCTCTTCTGAGGGAAGGTTGGGAGAGCTGGGGCTGTTTAGCCTGGAGGAGAGAAGGCTGAGAGGAGACCTCAGCAATGTCTGCAAATGTCTAAAGGGAGGATGGGGCCGGACTCTTTTCAGCAGTGCCCAGTGACAGGACAGGGGGCACAAGGTGTAACACGGGAAGTTCCGTCTAAATATGAGGAAGAACTTCTTCCCTGTGAGGGTGCCGGAGCCCTGGCCCAGGCTGCCCAGAGAGGGTGTGGAGTCTCCTGCTCTGGACACTTTCAAAGCCCGCCTGGATGCAACCCTGTGGGATGTTCTCTAGGTGATGCTGCCTTAGCTGAAGGTTTGGACTAGGTGATTTCTAGAGGTTCTTTCCAACTCCGATTCTGTGAGCCGGTGGGGTTCAGCTCCTCCCTGCACCTTCTGAGGGTCTGCTGCAACCTGTAGTAAAACCTCCTGAGGTTACACTTCACACACGCAGCTTTCGTGTCCGATACAATTGGTTGATGTTGCAGCCTTGTTGCTCTTTGGCTTTGAAGGGTGGATGCTGTTTGCAGAGCTCGTGGTGCTGTCCTTTACCTTTGCTTGACCAGAGCACGTCCGTCACGTCGCCAAAATATCCGGCGCTTTCTTTTTTCATCCTATGGGAAGAAAAATCTCTTGAGTCCCAGAGCCACAGGTGTTGGACTGCGGATGGTGGGGCTTCAACCAGGGAAAGCCTGAGTCTCTCTGAAGGTAATGAGATAAGTTTGTCGGCAGGAACGGAACGCAAGAGGGGGGTCAAAAAGCCCCTCGTCGCCGTTCATGCTGGAGCTCGATCCCTGAGCTCTTTCAGGGTTAGTTCTCTACCATCCTTTAAGTCTCAGGAAAACAAGACGACTATTGTTAGTGCTCTCGGGTAACTCGATGTGATGGTGGCTGGGTCTGAGGGAAACAGATTGTGCAGCTCCAGTGTAGTGATTTACACACGGCTTTGGTTGTCCCGTCGTCCTTCTTCCGAGCTGTTGTTCGCGTCATCCTCTGAGACCACATTTATTTCACTTCTGGGAGTAGGAGCACAGAGGGAGAGAGCTGGAGGCCGTGGAGGAAATCAGGGAGAGAAGGCAGGTTACAGCAAGCGAGGCCGATTCTCAGCTGTGGGGAGGCCCGAGAGCTGAACTGCTGTAAATAAAGGTGATTTCAGTTTGTGGGGAATCTTCGCTTTCGGTCATTTGCATTTCCTTTCATCCAACAGGTTGTTAAAGGGCTGCAAAGTCTTGAAAATTTTGTTGAACTCCCTGTTTTCTTCCCCCCCCACCACCCTTTTGTACCTGCTGGGTTCAAACATAGGAATTACTTTGCAAGAAAGTATTTGTTTTCCTGGCTGACAAAACAGAGAACTAAACGGGGGCAGATAATTTCTGAAGAACGGGTAGTTAGTTATTCATTTCTTCACCACTCATGGTTCTGCATAGTGCCAGGTTGTCCTTAAGTGTGTCCTCTAGACTTAGCTGAGAGGCATTTAACAACGCAGGTTGCTGGCATGCTTGGAATGGCTGAAGTATTGGACAGGATATGACGACGTTTGCACACTTTGAGGAGAAGAAAACAAATGCAAAAACCAAACAGCTTTCATTTGGGTCATTTCTTGTTGTGACGTACCTGCTCGAACGACCTCGTAGCTAATGCATCCAGAAAATACCTTGTGCTAAGCAAAGCAGGTGAGCCTGGCCTATCCCTAAGCTGGGGAATTGCACAGGAAAAGAGCATTTTTTTATTTCTTTATATGAGCTCTGTTCAGTTTAATTCATTTTTTCAGGGTGGGGAGGGGGGAATGAGTTTTCTCCCCAAGAGTTTGTACAGGTGTAACATTCAGATGTGGTAACCTAATGGTTCTGTCGGACGGGCAGACGTTGAGCCTGAAAGGGAATTAAAAATTCTTCTGTCCCATGGGCATGCGTGTTCCAGGATGTAGGTGTAACCTCCTGCTTTGATCTCCAATCTTCTTCTAACAGGATTTTCTTTTTTGGAATCGGTCGCAGTTGCGATCCCAGAGGACTCTGCCAGGAAGACGTGCATCGTTAGTGTGTCTGGTAATCCTTGAGCTCTCCAAAATCACAGACCCTTTCAGAGAGGCTGGGTAGCCTCGAGAGGGAGGCTTCAGCAGCGAAACCGTGTGAAGATATTCTCCCGGGGCCGTCCCGTCTCTGGCTGCTTGTTTCCTCTCTTGCACAACTCTTCTCCACCCCCGTCAGGGCATAATCTTACGGGTGACTTACGCAAATGTAAGGCTCTACTTCTAGTGAACAGATTGGTCCTATTCTTGTGTGTGTTCTGCTGTGACTGGCAGAGAACTCGCTCAGGGAGCCCCCACACGTGGCAGCAGATGCATTTACTTGTTTTCACGGGGTTGTTTTTCAGTTGGACCCAATCCCTGACCCGTCCCGTGACTGCTGCTGTCAGCACTACACAGACAGTCAGGACTGTCCTTCTTAAGGACGGTGCGAGCTTAGATTTAAGTTTCCTGGGATTGCAAAACCTCGTCCTCAGAAGTGCCGGGCTCTGCTCACAAACGCATGCGAGTGGATATTTCTCACAGACACAGCTGAGAGCTCGGAGATCAGCTTTGCCTTTACAAGAATGAGCTGGGAGAAGCTGGAGGGGGGACACGCAGAGAAGCAAAGTCTCCTAAACCCCCCTCCCTGTGCTGCTGAAGTTGATAAGTCAGGCTTTAACCCTAAGATAAAGGTTAGTACCTTGGGGCTTGTAGGTTATGCTCCGCTGCTTGGATGGTCTGATCTCTCAGAATGCTCTGTGCCATTAATTAATGCTTGTAGAAGTACAGTGTTTCCCCATAACGCCGTAAACTAAATTAAGTGTCCCCTTTATAGTCATGGGGAGTTCACACTTGCTCCAGTTGTACGACAGCACCTGGTGCCTCTGTTGGGACGTTGAGGAGAACTTGACAAAGGGCTGAATGTGACCGCGGGCTGAGTTAAGCACTGGGTCACTGCCCTTTTTGTCCCTCAGTTCCCTCGAGGTGGGTTGCAGGACTGTGGGGTGGGCTCCCAGCACCGGCACAGCAGAGCATTGAGATCTGAAGGTTTTGTGTTTTTTTTTTGTTTTTTTTTTTTTTTCCTGCTCTCAGTAGTTGGCTGCCACAGGCACACAGATAGGAAGCACTACAGGTTGCAGATCTTGGGGAAGACTGAAAGGTCAGCCCTGCCGAGGCATTTCTGCACCAAGGGTTTATGCAGGTAGGATTTCTCCTGCCAGAGGGACAGGCAGTGCTCAGGGGGAGATGGGAATCTGATGCTAAGCAAACCACCTGCAAGCTTTTTTGTTGTTAGAAGCGCAGGCGTTTTGCTCAGGGCTTCCCCAAGATGTGAAAGGGATCCTGCCCTGAAGATCTTACACAGGGGAAATATTCCAGGGAGGAACTGAAGGAAGACCTAAAGAGGAGGTGGGGGGGGAGTGGTGAAGAGAGAGCTCATCTGACTGCAGGGTGAGATGCAAAGGAGGAAAAATGGGAGGAAAAAAGTGCTGGTGGACCCCTGTTAACAACTGCCCCGGCGCTGTGGGATGCGAGAGCGACCGTCTCACGGGGAAGCTCGTGCTGAGGAGCTTCTGTTCCCATGCCTGTCCTGTAAGATCGATCGTTCGCGTTATCTCTGCCCTGCTCCTCCCGGAACGGAGGGAGAAGTTTCCCCGTGGGAATGGGCAACGGCTGCACGTGGCATCTCGCAGCGTTTCTCTGACGTGTGGTGGAAATATTAGGGAAGCTCCTGTGCTCTGGGGCTGCTGCTGATACGTTCTGCTGTCGTATTTCTGTTATAAACAAAGAACAGCGAGGCCGGGAGGGACCTTAATAAGTTGTCTAATCTGACCTCCTGCCCTAAGACTGGGTCAGACCTATCTAAACTTTCCCAGCCGATGTTTGTCCAACACAGTTGTTAAAAGCCTCCAGTGATGGATTTTACTCGTCCTCCCCGGGTGATCTTTGAAAGTTCTTCGTTGTTCTTACCATTACCAGGATTTTCCTAGTTTCTGACTTTGGTTCCTTGTGCTGCAGTTGAAAATTGCTGACCTCTTGCCCTTTTGTTACTGTACAGAGCGAGCTGTTCAGTCCTCTGCAGGAGACTTTGGGAACGTCTGGCCCATTTCTTTCTCGAGCTGCCGGGCCCACAACTTGCCTGCGGTGCTTCATCTGGCACCTGCGTGTACAGAGCTGAGAGACACCGGTTTACGACTCTTGTATGTAGAATTTGGGGTCTGATGGATGCATTTCTTTTTTTTTTTTCTCTTGTTTTTCCCCTGACAGCAGCACAGATAAAGCGTTTTGTCGTTAAAGGCTTCACAATAAAACCAGAGCACGTGCTCCTTCTTGCTCATGTGCCATCTTTTCTTCGCTTTCTGTTTTCTTCGCTGTCTGTTCCTGAGTAGTGCTTCTCAGTTGTAAGGAGAAGATCCTTGCCAGCTACTCTCAGCTTTCCCCTCGAGTAGCTCAATTGAGGTTTGAGCAGTTGTGCTCTCCTGACCTGACCTCAGTTCACCAGTGACCTATTTGCCCTCCATGCATTTTATTTTGTACGTACTAGCCCTTTGTTTCTGTGAAGGATGCAGTCCCTCACATGTTCCTACAACTCGTAAAATGTGGCCACGGAGGTTTTTCTGAGAGGTAAACATAAAATGTGACAGAAAAAGCAGCAGGTAAGTGCTAGAAACATGATGAAGGCAAACTGGGTAACATGCCAGCAAGCATTAAAGGAACAATTAGCCATTTGCTTGAAGGTGATTCTTGTCTGATTGTTGCAATCTCAGGAAAATTATTCCAAATGGCTGTCTTGGGACAGAGATGGATATCTGAGGGCTGCTCCTTTGTCTGGATGAAGTGAATTTGAGTCTTGCTGCTCCCAGGTGGGCAGACGTCTGTAGTTTTCCTTCATTAACCACCTTGGTACATCACAGTTGTACTCGTTTCATCAGGTTTTAGGCAGCTCATTGTGCAGGATACTCAGAGGAAGGTGGCAGCTTCATTTGAACTGTTTCTAAGTTAGTTGCTTTGTAGAGGGCTTTGTTACTGGAGGGGAGAAAAAAAAACCCTAAAAACCAAAACCCTTGTCTGTGAATAGCCTTGTGGGCATTTTCTCTAGATCTAATTAACACCTCTTACACCTTTCAGTGGGAGAGAGTAGGAAGTGTGTATAAAAGGTACGTCTACATACAAGAGAGCTTTTGTCCCGAGACACCTGAAGAAGCCTACACCAAAATGAAGGCTGGTCTGGACAGGTCTGAAACACCTCTTGGCGTCGACTCGTGTTTATTGCGGTGAGAAGAGCAGGTAGGGAGGAGCAGTCTTGATTTTGTTTGAACTATCAGTGTGTATCCTCTTTGAATTTCTCCCAGTTGTCTGCAAAACCTTTATATGATAACTTGTACAACATGAGTCTCCAGTTACTTCTTGTTCTCTTTCAAATAGCAGTGAAAGCTTTAGTGTTTCCTCTCTTACTCTTTTCTCCTTTAATTACAGACACAGGGATCTTTGGTCACGTGGAAGGTATTTTGTTACGACTTTTGACTCTAAAGTACTTGTTATCACTGAACCAGTGTAGAGTGCTGCAGGCTGCTGAGCAAAATCCCTTGTTCAGTGTTTCTTTGTCGTGATTTCTTAGAACTGGGGAGTAATTTAGGTTGCAGAGGATATCTGGAGCTCTCGTCTGACCTCCCGCTCCAAGCACGGCCAGAATCGAAGGTGGGTTTCTTCTGAACTTCCCTGATTGAGTTTCAGACCTCTTCCAGCTGAGTGTGGCAGGTTGTTGCCACGTTTTGTGCTCTCATGGTGAGGAGCGTTTTCCTCTTGTCTGATCAGAATTTGCCGTGTTGCAAGTTATGCCCGTGTTTTCCTGTCCTTCATACTCGCTGGGAAGAGTCTGCCTCCATCTTCTCTGCAACCCCCCGGTTTGGTAGTTGGAGATGGAAGTTAGATCTCCCACCAACTGCCGTTTCTTCTCAAAGTTAAACAAACCCTGTTCCTTCATATTCTCTTGCAGGGACCAGACCACTTTAGGGGTGCTCCACTGAGCTCTACCCAGCTTGTCAGTGCCTTTTCTGGGGGGTGCAGCTAAATTAGGTGATGCTCCAGATGCAGCTTCCTTTGTGCTGAGAAGAGCCATTTCCCCAAGCTCTTGGCTGTTGCCCCTCCCAATATAGCCCAATATTTGTCTGTTTTTTGTTGCTGCTGCTGATTCCTGTTCACTTTATTGCCCACCAGCAGCCCCCCCAGGTACTTTTCTGAAGATCTTCTGTCTAACCAGTCAGTCTGGGGTTTCTGCTGGCAGTGGGTATTTTTTGTCTTAGGTGTGGGACTCATATTTGTATTTCTCAACTTCACGAGGTTTTCCTTGGCCCATTCTTCCAGTTTGCTGCTGGGCAGTCCTTCCCTCCAGTGTGTTGACTGCTCACCCCAGCGTGATGTAGTCACTGGACCTGCTCTCCATCCCATCATCTGGGACATTAATTAAGATATTCAACATTGTCAGCGTTGATAGTGGCTGTTCGTTGAGGAACACCCTTCGTGAAGGGCTGCCAGCTAAGACTTCAGCCTGTTGGCTGCTGCCCTTTGAGCTCAATGATCCAATCAAATTTTAAGCACCTTGTGTTCCCCCCATCCAGTCCCTATCTCCCCATTTGTGGGGACAGGTTAAGAGTCTCTAGGGTGGTCACTGTTTTAAAGATCTGCTAATGAGGGAGTTGCTTTGAAAAGGTGAAAAAGCTGTTTTCTGCCTGACCTACGTGGGGTTTTTCCGTGGAGGAAGTGTGCTGGAAGAAGAGGAGTGTGAAGGAAAATCTCAGGGGATTCTACAAAGCAGTTTCTCATCTCTTTTTCGATGTCAGTAAATCCATGTACTCTCGTACATTCTGTCCACACTGATGGCCATTAGCTTGGTTTTAAACAGAGATTAAAGCCAGAGTATTCAACTCAGAAGAGCTGAGCTCTGAATTTTTCCTGCTGGATGTAAGAAGAAAGAGGCTTCCTTCAGGCTAGGGCCTGCCTGCCTGCTTGCCCGGGCTAGTCTGTTCTTAGGAACGCGTCTGGCTTAAATGGATCCAGCTTAATCTCATACCTGGTGGCTTTTAATTTTGTTGTTCTCCACAAGATTCTCTCCAGTCCGCTTCTGTTAAAAAAAAAAAGCATCTTAGCTGCACAGCAGCAAAACTTTGCAAGGTGCAAGCCAAGTGCTTCCCAAGGATCATCGCTGCAGACTGAGGTTTTGCTTTTACGCAGCGATGGGACGTCGTTGAACCTCGCGGTTGTACCTCAACCGTCTTAAATCCAGAGCCTTTTCTGGAGTCTTTCTGCACAGGAAGTTGCTGCCCAGTTTTGCGTTTGTAGCTGTGACTTCTCTTTCTTTTAAAAGTCGTTCCTCTTGTTGATGTTGGACCAGAATGTCAAGATCATTTGGAAATCCAAACCTGTACATCTTAGTGCTTGCAAGTTCTCCCAGCTGAATCATCTCTTGGGTTTATGGCCGTGCATTCCAGTCTGTCATCCAGATTGGTAATGAAAATATTGCAGAGCTCTTATGGCTGGCTGGACCCGCTTTCCAGTGCCCTCCCAATTAGATAGCAAACCTGTGATAATTAGGCTCCGACAACTACGTTGTCAAGCAGCCGTTTTACGGTGATTACATCTCGTTTGTGTTTTCTTAGCTGGATCTTACGGGGATGTCACGTGGAGCACTGTCAGAGCTGATCAAAATTGCATTTCTGAATAGCCTTATCACTTCTGTACAGGCACACATTTTTTTTCCCTGCTGGTGCATAGATTCTTTATCGTTATCTAGATTTTTTTTGGAGCTAGAAGGGACCTTAAAGGTGATGAAATCTGCTGCTGTCCACACTGGAAATTTAAATGTTCAAGCCACACCAGATTTATCAGGGGTTTTGTAATGGGACAGTTGCGATACGACGGCTCCAGGAGATCAGGAGGAAACAAACGTGATGTTTTCATGGGTCCCAAACAAAATTAAACAATTACGTGAATCCAGTCTTGAAGAACAGCCTTTGAACGAATCCCAACCCTTCTTCTGCAAGGGCTGGAAAAATAAAGAACGTGCCTAACCTGTACCTGATATCAGCCAACAGTTATCTGTGCCTACGTGCTGGTACTCAGATCTCGTTAGCTGTCTAATTGGATAATAGGCAGGACTCTTCACAACTACGTAAGTATATTAAGCTTAATCTGCTTTGGAGCAGGGAGGGGGAAGATGCGCTTGGTGACGAATGGACACGAGATGATGCACAGTGGAGCAGTGGGGTAAATGTGCTCCCGTGTCCCCATCGCTTGGTTTCCAGGAACTTTCCGAGGTAGAAGCTTTGTCCGCAGCATTTACATTAATGTTTGAGTCCCAGAGCAAAGAGTCGCCAACGCTTTCAGATTTTGCCTGGGCAGTTTCACTTTCAAACCCACAGTTTTTTTCGAGTGGTTAAATCTCCTTCGGTGCCATCTTTTAATAAAACACGCGGGATAACTTCATCCCTGGTTTTGAATCCGACGCGATATAACAAGGAGAGGCGTCCTGGCCCTGTGTGGGACGCCTGGATTTTGCAGCAGGTTCCTGGTCCTGAAGCTTTTTTCCAGTACGTGAAGATGTACGGTGGGACCTGATCACGAAGGGGTTAGTGTGACCAGTTCTGTATGTGGAAGAGAGGAGCTCTTTGATTATTGAAGTATTTTCCCCTTCCTTTCCTGAGAAAATGCATTTTACCCATTTTAAAACTTCTGGAGTGGATTGACTCTTTTTCAAAGGCGTAATGAAAACAAAGTCAAGACTCTTGGAGAAGACGTGTTTATATTTTCCCAGCAGCTCGCTTATTTATTGAAAGGCATGTGGATACGAGCGCATTTCATGAGTTGTCACCACCTATTTTATTCTCGGGAGGAGGTATTTGCAAGGGATGTTTCGGGGTACAACAGATGCCTCTGCCAAGGGGATCCTTAGCTCACAAGGTAATGTGAGGGTTGAAACACGTGAAACATGTCCTGTCCAAATGTTTTGTTGATTCCCTCGGGGTCCATGGAGGTTTTTGATGCTGAGCCCAACTTTTGGCCCTGGATCGTGGGTGAGGTGTCCAGGGCTTTTCATTTATAGCCTGCTTACTTCATTTAAAAAATATCTTCAGCGTGTCAAGCTCTCCAACATCTGTCTGTAACAGGCAGCGAAGACAGTAGTAGACCTCTTAATCTTTTAAGTGTCTTAAGCAAATGTAAACTCCGTTAAGTGTGTTTATCACCGAGCAGCTCATTTACCAGCTGTGCAGAGAGCTTCGTGATTCATTTGTGTGGGAGGTTCAGAGGATTCTCCGATGCTTTTTGTCTCGAAATCTGTGTTTTTGGGGCGAGCAAGGGTTAAGAGTCAGGCGCTTTTCTACGGCAGGAAACTCTTCCCTTGTGAAGTGGGGTGTGAATTCGAAGCACACTGATTTTTTTCCCATGGAAAATCGTATTAAGTAACAAAACCCCTAAATCACTTCTGTTTGGAATGAAGGGAAGAGATTGCAGGGTCACTGTTTTGGTCCCTTTCAGTGTGGACAAACTCTCAAACTGTTGATGTATTTTTGCATGAACTAGAGAATACCCATTGAACGTGGAAGAGTTCTTACCAGTTTTCATCAGGGACCTGATTTAGTGCCTGGACTAAAAGCGTGGCCAGCAGGGAAAATCGTGTTTTTTTTCCAAAGGATAGTTGATATCTCAACATCTAAATTCATGGGACAGGCTCTAGAGAGAGTCTGTGTCCTTGTTTTCACCACGTCGAAAGCCTTCCCAGCTGTGGCAGTGGGTAGCTACAGCTGTTCCCTTCGGTTGTTGCGTGCCCGGGTAAGATTTCAAACTGAGACACCCAGAAGAAATGAATGAGAGTGCTCTGCTGTAGATAGTCTTCCCAAAGTGTTCAATGAGGTGAAGGCCGTGTGCTTTCTGTAGCGATACGCACTCATAGTACCTGTGTATTGAGTAAACTCCTGTGCTCAATCCATCATCAACTTTGAGTCAGGCTGGGCTTTGACTTATTACAGGGTGAAGAGTGCCCTGTCACGTGTGGTTGATAAGAGAATTCAGAAATAAAAGTGGATATTAAGTTGTCAGTAGCCTTTTTCTCCCTTTAGCTTTAGCTCCATAATAGCGTGGGCTGGTTTCTTCCTTCTGGGTGGGTGATATCTAGACGTGCCCAGCACGTTCAGGCTTGTTTTTCAAACCCAAGGTACCTGTTGCGGTGGTCCTGGCTGGCTGCTGGTGCCGCAGATGACGACAGAGCACGTGCTAGGTTGGTCCTTAGCATCATCTTTACAGGATGTTCTAAAACCAAAAGCCAGATGCGTGATGCCGTGTGTTTTCCAGAAGACAGGGCAGCGAGATTTGTGATGCTTCTTGGGGAGGATTCATCTCGGGGTTGTGGCTGAGCGCGGCCGAGCCGTCCTTTGCAGAGAGATCCGCGGCGCCAGCAGAACGAACGTGTCACCCTGGGTCTTCGTTAGCGTCTTGAAGCACTATTTGAAGTTTCCTGAGCTCAGGTCGTCGAACATCTTATGTCTGGAGTCAAGGCCTCCTCGAGTGTGATGGGGCAGTCCCTTGGAAAGCTGCGCAAAGATCCTCGTGTCTCTCCAAACCGGTGGCCTTGCCTTTCAGAAAGGGACATTGTGAGCGAGGAGAACAAGTTTCGAATCACATGTCCCCCGGCAAGTCCTGTCCTTTCGCTGGGAAGAGTTGTTGGAGAATGTTAATTGAGTCCCTTTTTAAATGAAGGAGGCTTTGCTTCCTTCCCAAGTTTTCAAAACAAATTTTCCAAATACAGAGCCCATGTTTCATTCAAGTGTAAATCCTTTCTCTTTGACCTGGAAGTTATCCCAGAAAAAAAAAAAAGCCTATCCATTCACTGGGGGACAGACCCTTGCGGTTGGCAGCGGGAAGAAAAATAAAAAAAGAAGTGGGTTCAAATTGTCCAAACAGGAAGGGAATTAAGAAAAGCCTTTGCTCAGTGAGCTGAGCTCTCATTTAGGTTTAAATGGCCGTCCTACAAACTCCACTTTCTATCTTTTTATCCCCACTTTTCTCTGTTGCCTTTGAAGCGTCGCACAATAATTGAAGTGTCTGCTAAATTTAGAAATGACAAATTCTCCTTGCCCGTGTGCCAGCCTCTCTGTATGGCTTTCAGCGTGGAGTTACGGGATGGAAGCAAGCAGTGATTTTGAAATTTCCTGGCTTGTTATCTCTCCTGACTTCCACCAAGCTCAGTCCTCGTGGCTGTCTGATACTTTACACGGCTTCCTTTTCATTTGAGGGCATGAATTGAAATGCTTTTTTTGGCACGGCGAGGTACTAATGCTGCTCTACATATGGTGAAGCTGAAGTATTGAAAGGATAAAGCGTGGCGTGCTGAATAAAGTGAGCTCCCATCTTAAACGCGTTGAAATTGTGCTGTATTTTTAGCAACTTTTGGATAGGTTTGTCATTCTTTTACCTCCCGTCACATGGGAAGGCTGTGGAAGAACAGATAAATCACGAGTGTCCCAGTTCCTGGTTTCTGCTGTTTACTACATGACAAGTCTTCCTGCTTTGTGAAAAACCTCTTAGATCTCTCCTCTTTTTTTTCCCCTCAGCCTGTGCTATTTAATTTTTCTCCTTCTGGGCAACGTTTTATCTTAGTTCTGTGAAGCTGTTGGAGACAACGTTTCCTGAAGAGGGAGCAATGCAAAGTAAACTTCCTTTTGTTTCACTAAAGTGCCTTGATTATTGCCACAGAGAAATGTTTTTGAGCTCCTGTGTGTCAGGAGGAATGAAAGGCACCTTGCAGAAGGGATCATCCACCGTCAGTTGTGCATCCCCTGGCACTCCAGGCTGCAGGTGCCTGCGGGGCACTTGGTAACCTCAAAGCACAAGGAGACCTGGACAGGCTGGAGGGCTGGGTGGGGAGAAATTTGGTGAAGTTCAACAAGGGCAAGTGTAGAGTTTTGCACTTGGGAAAGAACAACCCCATGTGCCAGCACAGGCTGGGGACTGCCCTGCTGGAGAGCAGCGCAGGGGAAAGGGACCTGGGGGTGCTGGTGGGCAGCAGGATGGCCATGAGCCAGCAGTGTGCCCTCGTGGGCAAGAAGGCCAAGGGCATCCTGGGGTGTGTGAGAAGGGGAGTAGCAAGTAGGTCGAGAGAGGTCCTCCTGCCCCTCTGCTCTGCCCTGGGGAGGCCACATCTGGAATATTGTGTCCAGTTCTGGGCCCCTCAGCTCCAGAGGGACAGGGAACTGCTGGAAAGAGCCCAGCGCAGCCACAGGGATGATGGAGGGAGTGGAACATCTCCCTGGTGAGGAAAGGCTGAAGGAGCTGGGGCTCTTTAGCTTGGAGAAGAGGAGGCTGAGGGGTGACCTCATTCATGTTTATAAATATGTCAAGGGGGAGTGTCAGGAGGACGGAGCCAGGCTCTTTTCAGGGACGACCAAAGACAGGACAAGGGGCAATGGGTGCAAGCTGGAACACAGGAGGTTCCATAAAAATATTAGAAAACACTTTTTCCCTGTGAGGGTGACAGAGCCCTGGCCCAGGCTGCCCAGGGAGGTTGTGGAGTCTCCTCTGGAGACTTTCAAACCCCGCCTGGACGCGTTCCTGTGTGACCTACTGTAGGTGATCCTGCTCTGGCAGGGGGCTGGACTGGATGATCTTGTGAGGTCCCTTCCAACCTCTAACGTTCTGTGATTCTGTGTATCTCCAGACAAAGCTTTATCCCTGGGCTTTGTTTTGGAGCTTGCGACAAGGTGAAAACAAAGCCAAATGGTTCACCATTTTCCTCTCCCATCCTTCTTTTCCTTTTCTTCCACGAGCTGTTTGTGCCTCCTGCTCCGTTGGGGTGTGCTGAGCACCCAAAAGGAAGATCACTCAGCTTGGTGAGTTTCTTCCGTTACATTATGGGAGAGCCACGTTCCTTTATACGATTTTTTTCCGTAGGAGTCCCCGATTTCCTCTCTCTGTCTCCAGCTGACCTGAGTGCCGGCAGCGTTTAGTCAGAAGGGTCTGTACTTTTGCGTAGAAATATTTCTTGTCACGTACGCAAAACCCCGCACCTCAAGCCCTGTGGGGAAAACACCTCTCTTCTTCAGGGGAAGCATCTGGTGGGTAAAAATGATCTTGGAAAGCCAGTCTGCCAGCCACAGCTCAGGCTTCATCGACATCTAAGGACACCCTTCCCAACCTGAATTCCCCTGCCGCGGGCTCTCGTCTGTGAGGGGAGCGTGTTTGAGAACGCCGTGTGTGTCGCAGCGTGCTGAAGCCAGCCCGGGTTACGTGTCTGCTGTCTTAAAGCTGGAGCATGTGGTTTGCATTTCACCTTCCAGCAAAGTACGAGCCCAGGAGAAGTTCCCTCAGGAAAGCTCCACTTGGAGAGCTGTGCTTTTCCTGGAGTCACGTCTGGTCGGTTCCAGGCTGAAGTTAATCCCATTACCGTGGGAGTAAATCCGTGCAGTGTTCGCCTTTTCTAATTTTACTTCTCTTTCCCTAGTGTTTCTGTTGCGTTTCATGATTTTATTTTTTTTTTCCCCCCTGCGGCTTGAATGGTAAAGAAGTGGTAACTGCTCGGGGATGGCTTAGAATCAAAGATGCGGCGTGGGTGTTGCTTTCAAACACAGAAGAAGCGATGCTATTCCGAGAGTTGCGCTGCTATTTCAGGGCGGTTTGTTAGGTCTGGCTTCTGAGAAGTGGTGAGAAAAAATAATTGCTTTCGGGCTAGCGTGTCTCGGATGGTGTGTCCTGAAATGATCCTCATGTACACATTGAGTTGGAGCCAGTACTGAGCCTCTCTGCCTGCACATTCATTCCCCGTCTCACCCTCCTATTACACAGGAGGAGAGAAGAAAAGATCCCTGTTGAAACTTTGCTCCCAAGCTCGCTGCGATGAATTTAAAACCCCAAACCACAGAGAATTCCCAGATGTAATATGGGCACCAGTGTTTATTTGACTGAGACCCCATTGTGTTCCGAGTTGTGCAAACACGGGCAAGTTTCCTATTTAATTAAGGCTGGTTTCGTCGTTTAAGTTTCCCAAACAATTGGAGAGAGGAGGAGGAGGAGGGTGGTGAAGATAAGATCGCACGGTTATGCCGATGGGATGGGGCACAGCTCTTTGGCACTCGGAGTGCAAGTTTTGCAGGAAGCTTGTTTGCAGCATTGTTCTGATCCATTCTGCCAGTGTCTTTAGTTTGTAACCTTTTTTTATTTATGTTATTTTCTGTAGTTTACTGCCAGTCTCTCCTTTTACAGCCCTGAAAAACCAAGCTTTGCTTTCATGAGAAGCGTAGCAGCGGCAGATACCTCCCAATACTGAAGGTGATCGAGGAGCTGGAAGTAAGGGCAAGATTCCCACCACGCGGGGCAGCCAGGACTTGGCAAGCTTGTAGAGATGCGGTAAAAGGCAGGGGCCAGGTCGAGTCTGGTCGTTGCTTGTCCTGGTTAGCTCAACAGCTCCGTTCCTGAGCCATTAACCTGCTGTCTGAGCCAAACTGCATCTCGCTGTACTGCTTTAGGTTCTGGCCAGCTCACAGCGTCGATAGATTCCTGAGGGGCTACAGGATATAGAAACACAGAGATTTCTTCTGCAGGTGTTAGAATTTAGAGCTAGATCATGATTCCTGTCACCAGGTTTAAGTTAGGAATATCCCATTTCTCACAGCAAGTTGAATCCCACTCTGGTGTCCCTGTTTTCTCCAGTCACTCCTGACACAGAAGTAAAGTGTCGCGGCAGCATAAACTGTACCTGGTGATGGAGTCGGTGTTTTGAGATGTCTTCTAGGTAGGTGGGCCCTTGCACCTATAGTTGCAACCTGCTGAAATAAAGGGGATGCTGATACAGCTACAGCATGTACTTGTTCTGTCTTCAGGGGGTTTGTTGAGCAGAGGATTTACTGGATTTGCTTTCTGTTGAGCAAGGAGCATGTTGGAGCTGCTGTGCTTTTTGTTGCTGCTGCGGAACTCCTTTTAACTGTGTCCTGTGTAACGCTGTAGCCTCTGGCAGATGAACCACAGCGTTGCAGAGTTCTGATCTTACGAGCTGCGTGGGCAGGAGAAGCACCGTCACCCAGACCTCGCGGCGCAGGGAAATCGTTGTCTCTGCTGCAGGGCAGCCGACCAGCTTTGTGCACCCAGAAAAGCTGCAATAAAAAGGGGGAGAAGAGACTTTACGCCTCCAAGACTGTGCCAAAAGCTCGGCCAGTCTGATCATAGCTGACCCATCTTACCATCACGGGGTGCCCTGGCTGTGTGTTCCTGAAAGGTCTTTGACTTCATTCTCTGCCCGTTTCTCTGGGAATCTCTTGGGGACGGTGACCACCTCCTGGCACTTCCCTGAAAGCTTCTGATGGTGGAGGAAATCATCCAGTCCTCAATTTTATCTTCATACCTTAAATCAAGGTGCCGACCTACTGGGCCAGGTGTATTCCAGCAGCCTGTCAGAAGGGCTTTTGAAGAGTAATTCAAGATACTCTGCTCCCATCCCATCATCTTGGAACTTGGCTGAGCCTGCCGTGTTCTCACGGTGCCCTCCAGCCCGAGGAACGCGCTGGCGAACCAAGCCGTAGACCAGCCAGTTATTCTGATTTATTTTTCTTTTCCCACGGAGGAGAGGGATTGGAAAAACACATAATGGTGCATTTTATCAGTGAGTTTTAACTGGTGTGATTCATCCCTTGTTCTCTTGGCATGACGTTCTTTGGTTGGTTTTTTTGGACATCCTTGGAGTTGCGTTAGCGCCAAGCGCTGTATGGAAGTGCCCCGTGGCAGACAACCTGCTCTGCCCATATGTTAGCTTTAAGAAAATAAAAAAAAACCAACAAAAAACCACCACGGCTCCTAATAGGAAGTCTTTATACTGCATGCCAAGATGCTTGGGGCTTGTTAAATATATTCTCCTTGTCAACAACTCCCCAATTTAAAAAGTAGCTTTGGTGTGATTCTGCTTTGAACGACTTCATTTGACCCGAGGGATATTTGCAGGCATTAAAACAAGTCGGATCACGGTGGTTAAAATGTGCAGCGGTTTCCTGATCAAAAGCACCATCCAGTGACCCATTTATTTTGTTTTAATCTCCTCTAAACGTTCAAAAAACACAGAGATTTTCCCAGGTAGCACATTTTTGGTGAGTCTGGAGAGCGGAGGAGTCTGGTGCGCGTGTTACTGGAGTGCCTGCCACAGCCAACACAAACTGGACGTTGGGGTGTGGGTGTAACAACACAAAACATCCTGATGCTTCTTTTTCCTGAAATCATTATTACTCAGCTCAGAGATCCGGATGCTAGGTAGCTATATCTTCTCTTGCAGTGCAGCTTCAGATAAACTTCTCAGAAAATCAGGGGGCAAAGGAGGTGCCCAGTGCCTCTAAGCTAGATGGAAAATCTTGCCGTGGAGCCTTTTCCCCAGTCTTTGCTGATTCAGAGATAATTATAAAACATCAGAGTCGACAGTTTATTCTGTCTTCCCCCGCATTCTTCCTGGATGATGGTGGTGTGGGTAGAGGCAAAGGGGGACAGCTGCCTTGGGTCATTCTTACCAAAAATATTGTTTCTCAAAACAACTTTTTGACGTGGTTGAAGAATTTAAACACTTCTTTTTCTAGGCCAGCAGTGTGGGACCGCAGAGCGGTGCTGCCGCTGGAGCCTATAACCTGTATGAGGTCTCATGGCCTCAACTCCAAGATCTAGGAGCTTTGAGCTGCTTCTTATTCGTATCTAGTGGAGTAGTTTAACAGAGATGGCTCCAGGTGATCATCCTTGTGTGACACAGGTGAAATAGCTCGCCCGAGGTTCCACAGACCATCAGTGATCACACTGGGAGTCTGTTTTTGTTGTGCATCTATTGAAGAAGCTTGGCTTCTTCCCAGCTTGGGGAGAGGGAACCATTTGATATGGCCCCATCTCTGTCTCTCCTGAGATGTGGGGAGGTGATATTTCTGGAAATGAGGAGGTAAATGAACACCTTTTGGTGTTTTATTACAAGAATAAAGAAGGCAGCTCATCTAAGGTCATCTTCTAGGGCAGGAGAGGACCTAAATTTGGACAGGCAAAGGTTAACACTGTAATTTCCCCATCTCTTGGGATGTGTCCAGAGGAAGAAGAGTGCAGAGTCAGCCTGAAGGTCTCTGCTGCCTTCAAAAAACCTGATGCTGAGGAAGTTTTGAATGCGAGGTGGGCGCGTAGGTAAAATGGGAACCTTTTTGTTGGTGCTGCTCTCTGAGAGTACACGTGGGATGACGTTATTAACGCGTTTCCTTCCTTCACGTCTGATCCAGCTCTGCGCTCGCCGTGTGTCAGTCATTGGGCTGGGTCAGTAATTTGTAAATGGGGCTTGTAGATGTTGATGTAAGATCAGCGCTGCTCCATTTAGCCTTTTCAGTGCCTCAAGCCACATTTGATGGCTTGGGCTTTTACATGGGCAAATTTTAGAAGGTGGTAGCATTTTTCTTTGGTTCCAATTTGTTTCTCTCTTAGAGCCAGCAGCTCTCTGGAAAGGAAACCACTTTGTTTTGGCTTCTGCCAGCCAAAATCCAGGGCAGGGCGTGAGTTGCAGGTCTGCTACTGCAGAGTGCTGGCTTGTTTTTGTGAAAAGCTTCCTTGTGCCACCATGGTGAGAAAGATCGTGGAATCATAGAATGTGTTGGGCTGGAAGGGACCTTTAAAGGCCATCTAGTCCAGCCCCCCTGCAGTGAGCAGGGACATCTTTAATAGATGAGGTTCCTCAGAGCTCTGTCCAACCTGACCTTGAAGGTCTCCAGGGATGGAGCCTCCACCACCTCTCTGGGCAAGCTGTTCCGGTGTTTCACCACCCTCATTGTAAAGAACTTCTTCCTAACATCTCATCTAAATCTACCCTGCTCTAGTTTAAAACCATTGCCCCTCGTCCTGTCGCTACACACCCTTGTAAGCAGTCCCTCCTCATCTCTCATGTAGCCTCTTCAGGTACTGGGAAGCTGCTCTAAGGTCTCCACTTTAAGAGTTTTCTCCAGGTTGAACAGCCCAACTCTCTCAGTCTGTTTTTGTAGGAGAGGTGCTCCAGCCCTCTGATCGTTTTTGTGACCTCTGGACCCACTTCAACAGTTTCACGTCCTTCTTGTGTTGAAGGCTCCAGAGCTGGACACAGAGCTCCAGGTGGTGTCTCACAAGAGTAGAGGAGCACAGTCACCTCTCTTGACCTGCTGGCCACGCTTCTTTGATGAGCGTGGTCATCTCTCCATCACCAGGGCTGGTGGGCAGAGGTGAGACACACAGGATAAACGGGTTGTGTCGATGATGTGGGATGCAGTAGAGAGGGTGCTGCAGAGATGATGGAGCTGCTCCTCTTTAAACTTGCTTGAGTCCAGAAAGAATTGCTCACTCGGTCTCCCGTGGCTCTGTGCAGCATCTGCAAGGCTCCTGGCTCTGGTCAGGCAGGAAGAGGTGATGAGGAGCAAGGGGGTGAAATCGCACTGATGGGAAAAGCAGGGATTCAGGATCTCTCTTGCTTGTTTCAAGTTCTGGAAAACGCTGCGTTCATGGAGACCGTGCTGGTGCTGGCCCTCCTTGGAGCAGGAGGCTGGGAATTGAGCCTTTCAGGGGCCGCTTCTGATCAACAATCCCTGTTTCTGTGAACCGTCAGAACAGGTCTTCTCTGCCAAGACCTCCTGCCTGCCCATGCTTGGCAGCTGCCTGCAAAAGAAGGCAGCAGCGCTGGTGTGGGACTGACTTGTTCCAGTTGCCCACATCCACCTGGCAAACCTGTTTTTAGACTGAAATACTGGATTGGAGGAAGCCTGAGCAGGAGGGGGCTGACGAAATGCCGCTCTCCAGGTGGTTTCAGCCCCGCAGCTGGTGAGTTTCCAGCATGTGCCGCTGTAACATGACTTCACCTTGATCTCACTGGTGCCTGCGCTCTGGGTGACACGGGTTTATGAGCTTGGGAAGGGCACTGGTACGTACGTGAACGTCTCTCGACCATTCTCCTGCTCCTGCAGCTCTCCCGGGAGCTGAGTAACCGAGGTGTGGCTGCTTCCGATGCACTAAACCTCCTGCGGCGCCGTGGACGCGACCTTGCCAGGTTGGTGTTTGCACAACCGCGGTACAAAACCAGCGGGCTCGTTTCGCCCGCGTATCCGACTGACGTGGAGTACTTAAGTGCCGTTAATAATGCTGCTCCCTCCTGTTGAAAGGGTGTCCGGGCTTAACCCCTGGTGATTCTGAAAAGGCTCGTGAGTGAGTTTGGCCTGCAACCTGCTGGATTAAAAAGGAGGGGGAGGAAGGGTTACGTGGAGAGAGACGTGTTTTCCAGTTTGACATGTTTACAGCCTGGAGAGCTTGGAAAGAGCATCTTGAAATAGCAGGCGGTGAGGATTAATGTGCTTGCTGCTGAGAAGGCTGATGAAAGGGGAAAAGAGGGAGCAGTTACAAAATGCTTGCTTGTCGTGCCAGGAGCCGCGAAGAACCGCAGCTACCAGCGACGGGAGGCGCTGGCGACAGGCAGGGCCGCGGCCAGCGCGGAAATCTCCTTCCACTTCGTCATTTGCGTCTCCTCAGAGGTAGGATCTGCTCTACCCTCACCTGCGCTCGGCCGACAGCCCGAGTCTGAAGCCTGGCAGAGTGTTAAAGGAGAGCAAACTGCTCTGACGAGACTAATCCTTCCAAGCGCTTCTTCAGCTTGGGGAAAAAAGGCGCGTTAGGGATGATAAATGAAAATTTTTGTTCCTGCGGTTACTTAGGTGAAGGTTACTCATTACAGCCACGCAGTTGCTCACTACAAGTAGTGCTGGGCTGTGTGTTGAGTTAATGGTCTCAACACTGGAGCGTCTTGACCTCTGCTGAGTAACTGCCTTTCTGTTTCCCTTGTGGAGCTTTTGCGTACGGGCTCTGTCGCGGCGCTTTCGGGTAACCTGTCACTTCGTCAGGAGAGCTGTTACTGCATCTATCGAGAAAGGCTTTTGAGGCTTGTATCTTAAAAAGTTTACTGGTTTTCATTTTCATTTTAAATTATTTTCTGAGGACCAGGTGATGCCCTACACCAAGTGGTCTGTGCATGCCCACGTGTCCTGACAACCCTCCGCTGATCACGCGTGTGCTCCCAGACGTCCAGTTCTGCATCACGGCGGATCCCCGAGGTGCAGAGGCCAGAAAACCTTTTGTCTTGTCCCTGCACCGCAACAACCCTGTCCTTCTGGTGGGACTGGAGTGTAAATGTTTGAGTGATTTGAGCCCGATATAAAAGCTCTGTCCTCAGTGGGAAGTGTTTCGACGGCTGCCTAGTGTCACCGTTGAAAACAGATGTTTCTGCTGGGAATTTTTCTAGCTTCTGCTCTTGGTTGCACAATCTTGCTTTCGTCTCTGCTTAGGTTGATGTAATCGTTTGGTGTCGAGCGTTCTCTGTTTGTAAACACTTTTCAGACTGCGATGACAAACCTGCATTAGAAACGCAAGTGTGTGTCGTGCCTCTTCATGCGTTGGTAGTATTTTGAATAGTTGCACTTAAAATAATAATAAAATAGTAGTACCGTGTTTACTTCTTGTGCTTCCTTTTAGTCTGGCAGCTGAAACGAAACCTTGTGTTTATCTGAGCTGCTTTCAAACCAACACAATCTTGATGTTTACATTTCTGATTAGGGATGATGATTAATTCCTATCGATTAGAAACCTACAGAGAATAATATGATTCTAAGTGGTTTATGCTGGAGCTACTTGGTCTTGTGTGGTCAGCAGGGAATTTGTTTGCGTCGACGATGAATTTCTTACCCTCCACGTCGACTGTTACGCTGGTTAATGTGAAGTTTGTCAGCACAAGGCTCTGCAGAAGGACGGAAAAATTCAGGCAAATAATGTGATTAGGGAGGAAAAATAAGTCCTCATGAAGGAATCTGAGTAGCAAGTGGAAGTGCTGCCACTGGCTGCCTCTTCTAGAGGGGCAGTTCCTCTCGACCTGATTTCAGCTGTCTAAAGCTATTTCTAGATCAGTTAAGTGTGTCCTGGTAGAGTCTGTGCTGAGCTCCCAGTGTCTGTGTGTGTCTGGGGGCTTCAGGTTGGACTTGCTCCACTTGACGTCTAGTTCCACACCTGGAATATCGTGTCCTGTTCTGGGCTCCCCAATTCCACAGGGACCTACTGGGGAGAGTCCAAGGGAGAGCTACGAGGGGGATCAAGGGACTGAACATCTCTGCTGGGAAGAGAGACTGAGAGACCTGGCGCTGTTCAGCCTTGAGAG
This sequence comes from Trogon surrucura, assembly GCA_020746105.1. Taxonomy (NCBI): domain Eukaryota; kingdom Metazoa; phylum Chordata; class Aves; order Trogoniformes; family Trogonidae; genus Trogon; species Trogon surrucura. The sequence goes on along the minus strand of CM036620.1, from coordinate 78,890,488 downwards.
GAGACGGCTGAGAGGGGACCTGATTGACGTGTAGAAATATCTGAGGGGTGGGGGTCAAGGGGAAGGGGACAATCTCTTCTCAGTGGTGCCCAGCAATAGAAGAAGCAATAATGGGTTTGAGTTAGAACATGGGAAGTTCCAGCTCAACACGAGGAGAAACTTCTTGGCTGTGCGGGTGCCGGAGCCCTGGCCCAGGCTGCCCAGAGAGGGTGTGGAGTCTCCTGCTCTGGAGACTTTCCAACCCCCCTGGACGCGTTCCTGTGTGGCTGCCCTGGGGGATCCTGCTCTGGCAGGGGGTTGCACTGGGTGAGCTCTAGAGGTCCTTTCCAATTCCCAACATTCTATGATTCTGTGATTCTAGTTCAGGATGTCCCTGCTCACTGCAGGGGGGTTGGACTAGATGACCTTGACAGGTCCCTTCCAGGCCAGCGCATTCTGTGATTCTGCTCTGGGCCCATGAATGCCCCTGAGTGGCTGGGATGCATTTTTGGCTCTCCTGGAGTTGCATCTTCTCGTTTGGTTTCGTTCATGGGGAGTGGAGCCGTTCAACTGCTTCAATGCTGCCGCACGGGTAGATGAAACCTTGGGACACGGTGGTTCTGAGGTCACTCCTAAGCAAACTCCTGACCGTAAGAGGGCTCAGAAAGGTTAGATGGTTGTTTTAAATTGTTCTAGAAGCTTACTTTCAGCTTGTCCATCCTAAGAAAGGCGTGCCAAGGATCAGCAGAACGGATTATTTCTTCTCTCCATCACCCAAAAGGCTGTGGACGGCAGATGGAAGTTGGACACGCTGGGAATGAAGCGGGGTGAGACCAGTCCCACTTGGGGTGACCGTGCTTGTGATCTGTGGTATGTCAGGAGCTCACAGCTATGGCTCGTGGGTGTAAGGCAACCTGCTGTTTGATACCAAGTCCAAAATGAGAGGAAAGTCGCTTTTTTTAAGACTAACCAGTCCTGCTGGGAAAAAAAACACCTCCAAACCAACCATTGAATTGGTCCGTTGCCTTGCCTAAGTCTTTGTGTCATCACGGCTAGGACAGTGCTACCACGGGAGTATTTGGCTGAGCTAAGAATAGCAGATTTCCTTGAGAAATGTTTGTGTTTATTTTAGTTTTGTATTTTTAAATTGTCGGAGCCTTGGTGACCTTTTTTCTTAAGGGTCTTAGAAGAATAGCCTGCTCGGAGAGCATTGTTCTAATAAGATGGGCACTTGAGAAGTGCCTTAATTCCCTGCCTTCTTCCTTGTGACCCGCAAGGTTTTACTGGTAAAATGAGGAGAAAAAAACCCCAAAACCATGAAGTAGACGAACCTCTGAACTTTATTGCTGCGGGGTGAAAAGAAGGGTAGCGTGAGATTTGCATTCAGGCTATTTCTAGGTTGCCCACTGTAACTTAAATAAGTAGAAGGTGCCCTTTGTTAAAGGGGATTAATCCAGAATATCTCCTTATTAAAGGGATGAAAAGCAGGAATCTGTTCAAAATGATTTCTGAGTTATTGCCAGGATAGCTCTGGTGTGAAGTCCCGCTGCAAGCTGACAAAGCTCCTCTGGGTGGATGAGAAGAGTCATTTCCTTGGGTGGAGGTGCCAGAGATGAAGGGCTGAGGAGCTCGGGGGATTGAAGGGTACAAATTCCAGGAGTGGAAAACCATGATTCTGGGTTGGTAGAATGATGCATATCTTTGAAAATATATTTTTTTTGGCAAAGATTTGCCTGCTTGGGGAACCACAGTTGAGCTCAAGGTCGGATTTGGGTTGGGTTGGGTTTTTTTTGTTTGTTTGGGTTTTTTTGGAGGAAGTGTTTTCAGGGATTTTTTTTTTTTAAGGTGTTTTTTTGAATGTAGGAAACGGATGGTAATGAGAAGGGAGGCGTGATGGGTTGTGGCACCTGGGGGGAGGCAGGGACAGGACAGCTGTAGGGAGTGAGAATAGGAAGCAGGTCTAGAAGAAGTGATTCAGATGAGTGACACACTTAGATGACAAAGTTTTTTTGGGTTTGTTTTGTAAGAAGGAATATGTATATTTGGATTTATTTTTTTTTTTAAATTATTGTGGATAGCTGGCGCCTGTCAGCTATCTCGCAGGAGAACTATAAGCAAGACAAAGCAGGAGGAATTTTACTTTTGGTGAGCCTGTGATTTACTGCTACCCATGCTCTTAGACATAAAGTAAAATTACAGCCTCGGAGAGATTCACGGTACAACAGCTAACGCTTTTTACCCTCTGATTTAGAAAAAAAAAGCAAGAAACAACCTTTATTTGGTGGTCAAGACAAAGTAAAAAGCCAAAACTGTGTCTCAGAGGACCTGGTAATACTGGCTCAAGCCCTGGCTGGTGGCTTGGCAAGCAGCGAAGGCAAAACATTGCACATAATAGGCTCTCTTTTATGTGCTTGTCTTACTTATAAGCCTAACAGAGTGTGTAATTGATACTGAAATAAAGCGTAGTGAGGATTCGTATATTTGTATTGTCTGCTCATTTCACAGCGGAGCGTGTATCCTGGTTGGAGAGACCCAAGCTTTTGCTAGATTTTAATTGCCTTCGCCCGCCGATCCTATGGTAAAGGTTGTCGGCTAATTAAGGGTGGTTTCTAAATCAGGATTCCGGACACGCAGAACACCCTGTTATTTTCTCTTCTGTCTAGACAGGTCCCCTAATCCAGTATTAAAATGCTGAAACGGGAGAGGAAAACATTTTCTTTGAGCTTTCGTGTGAAGAATTCGCAGGATTTCGGCAGGATTAGGAGAGCTGCACTTACAGAACTGAGCTAAACCGCTTCGATTGCTGTAGGACCTGGATGGCAGAAAAGATGTTTCCTCACCCCGGCAATTAAAATACATGTGTCAAAGTGAGACTGGATGAGAAGTGGAGAGTGTAGAACGTCTGTGAGTTGTTGTAACTCTTACTAGTAAATGTCTTCAGGATTTATTTGAGCTGTGAACTAACAGATTAAGATTTTTTTTCTTCCTGAAGAAGAGATGACTAGGAGACTGACGTGAAGGTCTCCTTAGTGCTGAGAAGAATGTGGGCAGGGAATGACTATTTGGTGTTTCTTATAGTTTTCTTATGATTTTCATTGGGGGGCAGTTATGCCAAGCCCAGACCCTTCAGCGTGACTTGCTGGGGCAGTTCTTACGTAGCCTTTAATAACTGTTTTGCCTTTCCTATCCCGGTGGTGGACTTTCCTGAAGCTCTGGCTGCAGAGATCCTGATGTTTGGGGCTCATCTTCAAAGAACCCAGAGAAATTTAATTTCTTGTCTTGTTAGATTAAAAGTCAATAAATTGCCGTGCTTGGGAGAGGAGGGAAAGGAGCAGGGATTGACAGGGGCCAAGAAACGATGGTGGAAAAAACATTTCTTTGTAGAAAGCCCAGCTCCTTCCCATTGTCCTGTGCTGGTAAATAGAGAAAGTGCTGATTTTTTTTTTTTAATTGGATTTTTGATTAGAATGTTGTCTCTCATCACTGTTTATGGGGTTTGTTTGTGTGAATCTGCTGAGGAGTGATTGAGGATGATTTCATATCAGCCTCTGGTCGATGAGGATTTAACCTACACATCGCGGAGCAGGTCCCAACTAACTCCTGAGGGAGGAGTGCCGCGTTCCTCTTTCTCCTAACCCAGTCTGAAAAGCCATTTTCAGAGTGGATTAAGATAAAAAAGGAACAAAGAACTCCCGTCCCAGGTGAGGAAAGTCCACAAGAGAAATGAATCAGCATCAAAACCAAGTGGAGACAAGTCCTGAGATGCCGGCAGCTGGGAACTTGACCCATCTCACCGGTCGCTGCAGGGAAGGAGCTTTGCATCCTCCACCCCCCGCCTGCTCCAGATCTTTACCCTTCTTGTGGAACAGCGAAGAAATCGTTCGCTGCTGCTTTCTTCAAGCTCTCGTACTGCTTTTGAATCCAGCTTACTCAGAAGTCAGTCCAGTGCCCGCTTTTGGCTGCTCACAGCTTTTCCACTCATCAAACGACCGTGATTCGAGACTCTTCCACCGTAGACTAGAAAGCGTCGGCTGCGTTTGACTTCAGCTTGGCAATAACTCCCCAAACACCGGTGTCAGGCTCCGACAAAGATCTGCTCGCCGAGATCTGCTGGCGAGGAGCTGAAAGCAGCGAGGCGATGGGTGTAATCGCAGGTAGCAGATTTGAGCGTGGCCGCAGCCGGAGCTGGCTGGCTGTCGCCTGTTCCGTTGCTCAGTGGCAGTTGGAACAAGGTGACGCCGGCAGAGGCAGGGTTTGCTGCGGGTGCCGGGCTCGTTTCTCTTGCAGGTGCCACCCAGGCAGGGTGGATTGAGCTGAAGTTGTTCCAGTTGAAACCCAACGTTTTCAAAATAGTTATCGAGAGCTCTGGTGGGACCCTTGTTACTTTTCATACCACTGCTTAAATCGCCGCTGACCGCAGTGTGGTGTCGCCTCCGTTGCAGCTAGCAGAGGTGTGCTCAACGTGTGTAAGTGCTTTAAGATCCCGCAGAAAAAGGGACTCTCCTTATGAAACCGTTGTTGCGTTGTTACTTCAGCAGCACACACGATCTGCACTAGTCCAGCAGTGTCTTAAGCACAAAAAGTTGGACTCTTCTTCTGGCGATGCGGGAGGGAAACAGGAGTCTTTGATGTTGCTCGAGGCTTTGGCGCTTTGGGAAGAACTCGGGAGTGTCGGCAGCTTGGCAGTAGGTAGAGGGAGCGTACGAGCTCCTCGGATTTCTCTGCTTTTGGGAAGCGTTGGGTGGGGAGGTAAGGCTGGGAATTACACGTGCGCTTTATCCAAATTGTTGGGCACCGTTTGATTCGGGGGCTGATGACCCCTGAGCTGCGCATTTATCCTTCGCAGTCAGGCCCGATGTCTTCCTGGGCCTGGTGGAGGATGGGAGGACTCTGTACCCCGTTCCTCCGTGCTCTTGAGGGCAGGTGTGAACCTCCCCAGAACTGGATGATTAGACACCGACGTTCGTGTATAAACACGTCCTTGTGTTGGTGATCCCTGATTAAAGTTGAAACTGAACCATGCACTCGGGCTGTGCAGTAAAATAAGGTGATGGGACCCAGGAGCTAAGGGTACACACCGTTAATAAGATGACTTCTGGGTGTTGGCAAAGAAAAGTAAGATAGTGCTCAGAGGAGCAGTTGGCTGCCTTGGGTGAGTGGAGGGAGAACTGGACTAATCAGGGCTGGTGTGGCTTTGAACTTCTCTTCATCAAAGGCTGAGGCTGCTCCTGATGTGGCAGAACAACGTCGGCTCAAGGGGCTGCATTCTGATGTTTTATTTTGATTTTTTTTTTTCAGCTGGCCCTTGTGGGCTTTCATCGTTCGAACCGTTTCTCCGTCTGTGCAATTTCTGTAATGACCTCTTTGATCGGCGAGCTTTGAGCTCAGTCCTCTTCTACCTCGTCCCGTGGTTACGGGGTCCAAAGCTTGTGCTTTTGTGGTTGCCACCGAAGCAAAGTGAAGCTCCATCCCTGTGTTGTGGGGCTTGTCAGCACTGGGCATGTGGTTTTCTTTTTCTTCTTTTTATTTTCGAGTCTCTACCACAAAATCGCCGCTTTCAGAGGTTATATAAAGAGGTGGGAGTTTGAAAATCCTTTGCCTCCTCTGAAAATAGCCGACATGGGACAAGAGGGTGGAGATTTCTGGAGTTGCCAGTACTGGTGCCCCAGGCCAAAAAGTTGTTGCGTCCTGATTTAACCTCGGTTATCCTTACCACGCGTCCTGTTTGGAAGGCTGGCTCTAATTCACGAGTTTTCTTTCTTTCTTTCCTGGCGGACTTGGTTGTTTTTATTTTTAATTTTTTTTTTTTTGTGTAGGCTTCCGTAGGACTTTTAACTGCAGAGGATGCCTTTGGAGCCGAGCTCCCTGAACACGCTTGTCTGCTTTTTTTTTTTTTTTTCCGTAGGTTCCTTAGAAAGAGAGCTTGGACGGCATGCAAAGTTGTGAAATATCTGCAGACAGCACGGATGATCCTCTTAGTAGTGGCCTACGGAGAAGACGACAGCCTCGAATAGTGATTATCGGTGCTGGGCTTGCGGGCCTGTCGGCGGCGAAAGCGCTCTTGGAAAGCGGTTTCACGGATGTAACTATCCTTGAGGCGACCGACCGAATCGGAGGCCGCGTGCAAAGCGTGAAACTCGGTAAGAGCGGCGTTTTTTTGGGGGAGGAACGTGTTGGGCTTGCTTTGTTCTGCTGGCAAGGCTTCGTGCTGTCGTTGGGTTAATGTTGACCGTGGAAATGCGAGGGGTTTTCAGACACATGCGAAAGGTGTTGTCAGCAATATCAAGCCCTGGACTCTTTTCAGGTTGGTGGGTTAATCTGAGCTACCTTGTGCAGTTCTTTGGAGAGAAGGCTGCTCCAAACCCATATTTCTGTAAAATCTGTGTAGGTGATGACACCTTGGTGATGGTTTTCACTGGTGTGGGAAGAGCTCTGTGTGACGGGTCCGTGAGAAGCCTTCTCTGCTTGAATAGCTGTATCGAGGTAGTTTCCACCAACATTTTCAAGCTCGGCTCTTGACGAGGAGCAGTCAGTAAATCTTCCAGCTAGTGAAGGGCTGTTTCTCAGCGACTTAAATCGCTTGCAAAGGGGCAAGCCCCGAGCTATTCTGTTTCACAAATAGCCCCATTCATTTCCCTCGGACTGATTTGCACTGTAGGGCACTACCCACTGTGAATCAGGCTGCTGGAAAAACCTCTTCAGTGTATCCTTTCATCCTGGTTTGCAGCTTCCCTACCTCCGTGGCTTCCTTCCTCCGTGTGTCACGAAGGTGCAGACGCCGGCTATTTTAATCCCGTGTCAATTGGGAGGGCTTGTAAAATCTCTAAATGCAAAATTACTGCAACAGACGTTGCCCTTTCCAGCACAGCAGTCAATGAAACTGTACCGGGTATCTAGAAGGCCGTTGCCTGTCTCTTTTCTCTGCAGGAGGCAAAAAGCTCTTCGCTTTTTCTGAATTGCCTTCCTCGTTTCAATTAACTAGTTCTGGTTCTGATCCTGCTCTCTGTATTCATTAACTTTGGCTTCTTGCTGCCCCCCTTTCTATTTTATTCGCCAGGTGCTTACATCACTTGCTGTATTTTACTCGATGAACGTACCTCAGTAAATAAACAGCAACGTGCTATGAACTTTTAGAAGGGAAATGAATGAAAAGGCGGTCGGACAAGTCTAATCTCCAGGGTTTGAGTCGGGCACTTTACGTTCCGCTGAGACTTGGCATCGAGGTCGGAATGGGAAGTGTGTCCTGTACTCACAGTGCACTGTATTAAAAATACCGTGGGTTATGTCTGTGGGAGGAGGGAAGTGTTAAAGAGCTGAAATCTTCAGGGAGCACTATATCGTTTTGTCAGTGCACCTGTGGAACAGTTTTTTTTTGTGCTGGAATGGAGACCAGGCTCTCTCACCTTTGGGCACCTTCGCCGCTTACTCGTACCTTTGCTGGGAACCCGCTCGTTAACACTTCATTTGTGTGAGACAAGAGCAGGCTGGTGGAGATCCTGCAGTTTGTAGATGTCACTTATTTGCAGAGAAGAAGACTGAGATCCGAAGTCTTTTAATTCATTTCTTAAAACTACACGCTGCCTTGTCTTCTGCAAACTCAAAAGTTCTGCTGTGAGGGCAAGGACTGCAGTTCTCTCCCAAGGTGGGTCCATGTTTAGGCCCCTTTGCAGATTCACGTGCCCTTTATCCAACGATTTTGGAGCTCTTTTGGGTGGTAAAAACCTTCTTATTCTGTGGTACGAGAGCGAAAGGGCAGCGTGGTTCTGGGCTGTGTTTTCTTCTGTAGTCGCTCTTGGGTTTTTTCAGCATAGAACCACTTTGATGCACTTGTCTAAGTGACATATAAGAGTTAAACTTCTCTGACTGCTCCTCTGTCTGCACACTTTGAAGATCCGAATCAATGACAGACTTAAGATGACCCCTTCTTGTGGTTTTATCCCGAGACTCCCACCCTCGCTGAGCCACGCTGTGACGCGCAGGCGACAGCATTTTTCCTCAGCTGCACGGAATAAGTTGCCATTCAGTACGGGGGGAATAATTTGGATTTGCAGAGGTTTGGTTCATCATCTTTGGCACGGGTGCAGCCAAGGGTTTATGGGCTCTAAGTGAGGCAGAGGGTTTGTGCATTTGTGGGCTGTAAATGTGTTCCTTGTCCATCATCTGTAACAGCTGTAGCCACTGCAGACGTCCCACGACAGGGTGCCCAAGGGATAGTCGGGGCTGCAAAGGGAAGGGTAGGTGTTCCCGTGTGTATTTGGAAGGCTGGAGACTCAATCTGTGTGTTCCTTTGAAAAAATTGCTGGTGTGGTGTTATTGCTGTTGGCTGCTCCGTGTTGTCGCGGGTTTGGGCTGAGCCGGCTGCTAAACTTGGACAGACACTCTCTAACCCCCTCTCCCCCCCAAAATGGGAAGGAGAAGGGAATGAAGCAGAGAGAAAAGGGCTAGAAAAGAAAAACTAGAATAGCTTGAATGATATCAATCCCCACGGACGCTGCAGAGCTGGCGGCGCTGGGGCAGCCCCAGGCTCAGCGGGAGATGAAGGAAGCTGGATTCAGGAACTTGGGATCAGGATCAAAAGCAGGAGATTGGATGGAGCCCTCCCTGGACACCGGCCATTGCAGAAAAATAAGGGCAGAAACTCTCGTGATCAGTCAATTTATACTGAATATGACGTGTAGGGAATGGAATACTCTCGTTGGTCACCTGTCCTGTCTGTTACCCCCCGGAGGTGCCACCTTTTACTTCCTTGTGCCCCCTCTTATTGCCCAGCACCCCCAACCTGGCCTTGGTCACTGTAGGAATCAGTGTCAGCCAGAGCCTTTCTGCATCCCAGTCCCAGGCAGTGACTGCAAACATCAGGTGTTATCACTGCCAGCAGCACACGCTGGCTGCAAAAACCTGCTGCTGACTTCAGAACGTGCAGCCTTTTAGAAGAGACTGAACTGGAAAATAAAAATCTCTGGACAGAATTGGAGTTTTTAGCTCAAACCAGGACACTTGTGTCTCTCAGTAATTATACACACAGAATGGGAAGCAGATTTTTTTTCTTCTATTTTTTTTTATATTGGATGATTCAAAGTAGATTAATATTGAAGCTAAAATCTTTGACAGGCCCTGAAAGTAAATTTTTTTTTAAAAAAAATATGTTATTTAATACTTCTATCTGTTGTATAACTTGTGCCACGGAACAAGTGGCTTATCTGCTTGTCAGCAGTGATGGCAAGTTTCTGAGCATGGCAGGCAAAAAGGACTATTTTTAATTTGTTGCTCATCCATTATACCCCGCGTGGCTGCTGAAAACAGGAGAGCTCGGAACGCATTGTAATTGTCACCGAGCACCAATGCAGTGGGACCTGCTGCCATATTTTATTTTATTTTTTTCCCCTTTGGAGGAATAAACAAGAGCTGTACACGGGGGGCTTACTAGCATTGCAGAGAGCGAGCTTCTGACAGAAAGCAGCCGGCGGCGTTCCTGCCGCCGCCGTGGCACGTGACGGCTCGGAGGAGGATTGCATTAACAAGGTGGCTGCCCCGTGCAATATTTATGAGCTTTTGTACCTTTGGCTGCCAACGTGCAGGAGTCATTTCCGCCAGCCCGGGTGCTCCGGGGAGCGCTTTGGCGTTTGCGGCACCTGAAATATTCACGCGTCGGTGACTCGGTGCCGCGCGCTTCCCTTCTAGGCACGCGGAGAAATCTTCGAGCCCCGCCACGCGTGTTTTGCAGGGTGGTCGGGATGCTCCTGGCTGAAAAACAAGATACGTGGAGCTTCCCTTGGGAGCAGAAACTCGACTGGAGAGCAACGTGTCTCGGAGCTTTCACCTGTTAAGCTGGGCTGCGTTACAGCACGGTGTTGCCGTGCCTTCCTGCCTGAGCATCTGTTCACGTGTTAAACAGTCTGTGATGACTGGTCGCCGCACGATCCTTGCTTCATCAAGCAGGATCCCGTTAATTCTCCCGCTTAATGAGGCGTTCACACGCAACGTGGAGCGAGTTGCGCAGCGTTGGCTGGGCTGCTCGGAGAACGCAGCTTCAACTTGGCGAAAATATGGGTGGGGGACATGAACTGAGCTTATTTTTAGCACCTCCTTTCAGCTGCTGAACATCTCCCAAGGCTACAGCCCCGTCGTGGCAGCGCTGGCTCCGGGGTGGTCAGAGCCCTGGTGCCAACCCAGTTAGCTGGAAAGAAGGGAGAGAGCGGGGCTGACCCGAACCCATCGTGTTTCACAGGTGGAGAGTGTTGGTGGTGAAACCTGAATGCGTTTGGGGTTTCACCTGACCGTGCATCTTTGTCTAAAGACGCCGACTTAAGTCTTCGGAGGCATAAATAATAAAATACGACCTATTTAGTCATGTGGGGAATGGAAATGTGTTTTGCTTTCCAATTAACATGGAGCATGTTTGTAAATAACACACATTTTTAAGCACAAGGTTCAGCCTCCAGGCTGGTGTTGCTGTCCCAGGGCAATCCAGTTTTTTTTCCCCTGTATCTCCCTGCTATAGATGTTTTTCTTCCTGTGTCTGGGTGTCCATACCTTCCTCTTGAATACAGTGGACATTTGAAATCTTTAGGTTCTCTATTCTTTCCCTGTGACTTTAATATTTATGTAAGTGTTCCTATATGTCCTTTTTGCAATAGTACCTGCGGCTTCTTACAGCTCTTTTCCTTCCCACACCCTGTTCGCTAGTCCATGACAGCACCAGCCGTACATTCTCTGCTTTCTTGTCGTGTTCTTAAGCTCAGGTTTCGAGACGATGATTTAAAAAGACCAAGCAGCAAGGACAGAGCAGCTGGCAATGACAGCGATAAGAACTGAGAACCTAGGAGATTCTGAATTTTGCCTTAAGTATCAGAGGTGTGTCCCTGTGATGTGTCTTTATTGGGAACATCCCATCCTTGTAGCACCATCTAAACTTGTATCCTGAAGGACTGCTCTGAGAAACTCTTGTCTAATGGAGAGAGCTTTCTTCAGTGACGTTCAAACGTCGTGTCCTCGAGCAGTTGTTCTGGTTTTGCGCCTGAACGTTTTATTTAGGGCTTTCATTAAAATGGGCTTCCCTAACCGGTCTGCTTGGCTTACTCTCCTGCAGGGCACGCCACTTTTGAACTGGGAGCTACGTGGATTCATGGTTCACATGGAAACCCAGTCTATCATCTAGCAGAAGACAATGGTTTACTTGAAGAGACTACTGATGGTGAGAGGAGCGTTGGCCGGATCAGTCTTTACTCCAAGAATGGGGTGGCTTATCATCTTACCAACAACGGGCAAAGGATCCCGAAAGATGTGGTTGAAGAATTCAGTGATTTATACAACGAGGTTGGTATTCCAGCTGCTTCAGCAGCTTGTCGGTTCGCCTGAAACGCTGAGTCCTGATAACGGTTGTGACGTTCCGGTAGAAAACCAGTCACGTCTTTAAATTCTTTGCCAAACCCCAACGTTTAGTTTGCTCTCAGCTGCGTAACTACGGCCCGTTTATCTGTGATGTGGGATTGACTCGCTGTTGTTAGGAAGAACAATCTTTCCACATTTGTCATCAATTTAACCGCTCCCAGCAACTATGGCTGGGGAGATCCAGTGGTTTGCTCTAGAAAGTTGCCGCTTAATTAAAAGGGTAAAGGAGGGCTCAAATTACTAAACAAAGTAGAACCTAAAACCTTAGCAACAACCAGCTAAATATTGTAGCCTTGTGACATTTTATTGATGTTATAAATACCATAGTGTGCTGCGTAGCCTGCCAAAGTCAGCGCGGTGTCGTAGGAGCTGCGAGTTTTCTTGCATCGGAAGGAAAGGAACATCTTTCCTGATAGGCTCACTCCAGCGTGCGCTTGAATTTAAGATTATTTTCGCTTCTTTTGCTCAGTGCTCAATGGTGCCCTCTTCAGTTCTCCATAGATGGGGGCCTCAGCGTGTCGCAGAAGAACCAACCAACCAACCGCAGGTGTAGAACTGAAAAATATGGAGTAGAAACCTGCAAGGTGGAAATGAAAATGCAGGTTTAGTGGAGGGATCACAGAATCACAGAATCACACAGAATCACAGAATGTCAGGGATTGGAAGGGACCTCGAAAGATCATCAAGTCCAATCCCCCTGCCAGAGCAGGAATGCCTAGACTATGCCACACAGGAACGTGTCCAGGCAGGTCTTGAATGTCTCCAGAGAAGGAGACTCCACAACCTCCCTGGGCAACCTGTTCCAGGGCTCCGTCACCCTCACTGAGAAGAAGTTTCTTCTCGAGTTTAAGCGGAACCTCTTATGTTCCAGTTTCAGCCCATTACCCCTTGTCCTATCAGTGGTTGTCACCGAGAAGAGCCTGGCTCCATCCTCGTGACACTCACCCTTTAGATATTTGTACACATGAATGAGGTCACCCCTCAGCCTCCTCTTCTCCAAACTAAAGAGCCCCAGCTCCCTCAGCCTTTCCTCGTAAGGGAGATGCTCCACTCCCTCCATCATCCCAGTTGCCCTGCGCTGGACTCTCTCCAGCAGTTCCCTGTCTTTCTTGAACTGAGGGGCCCAGAACTGGACACAATATTCCACATGGGGTCTCACCAGGGCAGAGTAGAGGGGAAGGAGAACCTCTCTCGACCTACTAACCACCCCCCTTCAAGCTTTTTTTTAAAAAGCGTTGAGCAGATTTTACACAAAAAAAGGCCAGATTTACTCTCATGTAACTCAGTGCTGCTGCTGTCACCCGACTGTTTCATGCGGAGGGAAAATGAGGTTTCTCACTGATTTTTTGCATTGAACACATTTGAAAGATCGGTATTAGCTCCATCTGCTTTCCGTAAGAAGATTTGGCCTTAGCGGAATGAAGTGAAAGAAGGAGCCTTGCCAAGGCTAATTTTGCTTATTCTCCATGGTTTTTTTTTTTACGTCACTTATGAAGTACATTTCGGGTAGGATCAGTGCAGGATGTCTCTAGTCCTTCGGGTAATACAGAAAAAGGAGCAAAACGTTATTTCCATCAGGCTGGATTTTCAGATTTTCATCTCACAGTGAACTTCACCACTATTTATTTGACGCTTGGCTTAACACGCACTAGATTTGGCTTATTCTTGCATATTTTCTGTTTAAAAATATGCCCGTGAGCCACCAAGAGAAAAGTTGTCAATAGCCTGTAAAAAGTTATTGAGAATTGAATGGAGAGCAGAAATTTTTTTGTTTGAAAGGACTTTTGACGCTGTCCTGGCGTCCGGTCTGGCACAAAATCATTGCAGTTTTGGAGAAGAGCAATAAGGATTTCGAAGAAGCCTCACGGTGGAAGGAATTTCGCGACCTCTTGGCAGGGAGGGAGTTCTTCTCAGACAAATGCAGGTGGAGAAAATTCACCGGAACGACTTTTATGTGTGACTGGATTGAAAACAGAACCAGCCAGGGGGAAAAAAAAAAAAAAAAAAAAAGACAGGTGAGATGTGTGTGGAGCAAGATGAACGGACTAGAAGAAGAGAGAGGGAGTAAGTGAAAATACTGCAGCGAGCAGCATTATTTATGTAAATGGAACCCTGCCAAACGGCACGCACCGCTCGGTGATCATCCTGTCTCGAAGACGAAAGGAAAATCTCCGGCAAAGGGAGAGTGTCAGAAGCAGGCAGGCTCTGAAATGAGAATATAAAGATGAGAGCTACTTAGCTTTGAGATACAGCCGATAAAAGGCTGTAGCGAGGTGCCAGTGTTTTAGGAATGATTAATTCGGCAAATCCACGCTTTCTTTTAACGGGAGAGAAAGGGAGCAGCCGGTGACATGAGAGAACACCACATTAAAAGTTAATCTTCTTTACGCAACACGTAATTAGCTTATCGTTGCCACAGGGTATCTTTATTGCTAGGAGACAGAGAAGGCTTTCACATTTATGGATTGCAAAAATGTCTGCAGCTACTCTCGGCGATTAAAAAATACACGTAAGGGATGGCTTAAGCCAAGAAGAGGACATCAGCCAACCTCTAATTGCTGTTGCTGGGGAGGTGCTTTCTCTGTTTGCCTTCAAAGCGTGCTGGAATTTCTTGCAGGGGCAGCTCACAATTTTGTTGAGCTTCGTGTCCCAGCCTCTCAGTGGTGTCAGGTGAGATGATCCTTAGTGATTTAAGATAGCTGACTGCGGGTTCTTCCCTGAAAAGTGGGAATTAAGGCGAGCTACGTAATCTCCTGAAGATCTCTGGTTAAAAAAGGGTGAAATCCAAGTGCCCCAGTGGGTGGGCAGTCGGGAGCACGTGCAGCAGACTTGCAGGATCTTTTCCTCCAGCGTAAGGTGCAGACAACGTTTCTGTTTACACACCCTGAGTCTACCTGAGGCATTTCTCTTTGGTGATTTGTTGAGTCCCCTCACTCCTCCAGCACTTTCGTTACAGCCCATTCCATTTTCTTTCTTCATCCTGGCTGGCTGTGCTGGGGAAGGACGGTGGGAGTTTGATCTTGAGTACCACATCTTTTTATTTTTTATTGAGGAGGCGGATTTTTGAGAGGAAGTCTTGAAGTTGTGCAGGATGAAAAGCCATCGTACAGATCCCCAGATCCTGAGGTCAGTCTCCTTCTCTGCCTCATAGCTGCCTCCTTTAGAAGAGGCTGCAATAGCACAGGTTGGGACAGACACTGTCCCGACTTGAGAAATAAGAAAAACAATAAATTAAAACCACACTGAAACTACTCGGCAACCCCGTGATGGATGTGAAGCCTAATCGAGGACTGGCATTAACAGTGGAAAACGCAGCGCTGAATGAACGGGGCTAAATTTGACAAATCTAGGGTTTTTCAAACACACTTGGGCTCGGGCGTGTGCCTCCAGCTCTGCTTCGCCACCTGCGGCTCCTGAGCCCTGGTGATCTTGGCATCTGGACACCAAGCGCAGGGATTGCAAAGCTCAGCGGATCTCCCTCCCGTGGGTGTTGCGCCTGTGGAGTCGCTGAAGCCGGAGCCCGGTGAGGTGAAGCTTCGCCTCGACGTGCTGAATTTCCCTGGTGTGAAAGGCGAGGCACCCCCGTACCTCCAGAGCTTTGGCGCGCTGGTTCGTTTGGAAAGTCCTTACGCTCGTTTCCAGGCACTTGTCCAATCTTTTTTGGCTGGCTGCTTCTCCTCCAGTACAAGCTTTTGCTGCTTTTTTGTTTGCAGAAGCCTGAATTTTTGATGGCTGTAGGGATGCCTCACAGAAGCCTTTATTTGGTTACGAGGAAGCCAGCGGTAAGAGCACTCAGCTCTTCACTTCTGTAGCAGGAAGATCCCTGTGAGAGACTGGCCTCTCTGAGGGGCTGTTGAGATGCCAGTCGAGATGTTCTGTCACGAGCTTGTGAGTGGGGGCACTGAATCCCCCTCCTGGAGGACACTGGGCAAACTTGGCAACGCCTGCGGGGAAGGTCTCCAGTCCTGCAGGAGCAGCCACCTGGATTTCCAACCTCACTTTGCCAAGTGATGCCTCGTGAGAGCAGGTGTTGAGCCTGCTGTTGGCGGGACAGGTCGCCAGCCACTGTTGGTTTAAGGCTGTCCTTCGAATTGGACAGGGCTGGCACCACTCAGCAGCATCCTCAGTCCCTTTGCTCCCTCTCCCAAAGGAAGAGGGCTCCAGCCTCGGAAGTTTCCCCAGGGTGTGACATCCATGACGCATATTCATAACCTTCCCACCTCCTTCTCCAGCCCTGCTAGGACAATTGGGGGAATCCTGGGGCTTGGGAGGAGGATTTTGGTCTCTGCCTGCTTATACCATGTCTGTGTGACCCTCAGAAAAGGGACAGGCGCGTGACCTTTGAGCGGAACGTCTGCAGCTTCGGTGTGTGTGTGCGTATAACTGCTGGGAAAACGTGAATATGTGCAGCCCAGCTCAAGAGCTGCTCTTCTGTCTCTGCTAAATCCGCATTTTTCTCCCCGAAGAGGCACTTAGGGCCAACTCCCAGGTGTTAGTGAAGGGTGCGAGGGAGGGGGTGAGCTCGGCAAGTTAAACGCAGGTGAAAAAAAAAATGGTAAGAAAAATCACACTGCGTTGCCTGCTTAAGAATTTCACAGTCCATCAGCCAGCCTGATTTAGAAAAAAAAAAGTGCTTATTTTTATTTAGGCTTTTCAGTAAGGGTTTGGTCCCTAAAGACCTGCTTCCCGGGAACCCTCGCTTGAGCAATCAGCTAATTAATGGCCCTGTTATCTGTCAGCTCTCTCCTGTGTGCTGCACAGCTTCTGGGGGAGGGATGCAGCCAGAGAATGACAAAGTTTTCCACCCTTCTCACCCCGGCCCTGTGCTGGGCTTCGCGCCAGCCCCAATTAAGCTCCGGTGCCTCACGTTATCGTGGAAAGCAGGACCGAAGGGCCACCGAGAGTCACGGTTCCCTCCCTGCCCCTCTATTGCACTGACAGATGTCTGGCCTGGTAACAGCACGAACCTATCTCCTTCGGGGTTTTTTTTTGTTTTACCGACCGGGGATTAAATCACTGCGGCTTTTAAGCCAAGCGAGAGGAAAAAGACAATGCTACGGATCGTCACCGGCGCGGACAGGAAGGAGCACGGATTGGGATGTGCTTTCCTGACCTCCTTCAGGGCTGAGAAACTTCTTTATTTAGATTTGCTCTTCCTAAGAGGCTGCCTCTTCCTGTGGTGGAGGAGCACGTATGTCACAAACCCGGGTAGGTGGGAGCCTGGAGGTGACAGAGAGGACAGCCCTGGTGGAAGCCACGTTCTCTGCGGAGACCCCGCTAGGTCAGAAAGAAGACAGAAGACATAAACCCAAATGAAGCCAAAATGGCCATGCAGTTACCACGTTTTAATTTCTGACCTCCAGCCTCATTTCCCTGCAGGGTTGTATGCGAGCCCTCCGACCAAGGGAAGGAAACCCGCTTAGAATAAATAGTCTTTCGCGACGCGACGTGTATTTTGCTTCTGCTGATGGTTCTTGCAGACAGGCTTCTGGGGTCAGTTGTTCTGCCCAGACTCAGAGGGTGAGAAATGATTAGGTGGTTCTGCTGGGATGCGAGTTTGCCAGTGGTAGGAGCTGATACAGTCTGTTCTTTTTTTTTTTCTTCTTATTTTTTCATTCTTCCTCCTTGTATCAGGTTTGCGGTAACAGAAAGGGCAGGTGAGTCTGGTCTGTACCCGGTGTAGCTCTCCTACTGATGGGCTCGCTGCTCTCCATTTGGACACATGGATCATTTTGATAATTTGTAGGGTTCACCAGAAAATCAGCAGAACTTTCAGGTTGTTCTTGACGCTACCTTTTCGCCAGGATCTTTGAGAGAAAGCCCGCTTGAACTTTGATGGGAACCTTTCTGTCATCACGTCGTGGTGGAAGGCTTGAAGGAAAATGTGTTTTCAAATCTCACAAATCCCTGTTCCCGGTGACCTCAGAGCTGGACCCATACACAAGATGATGTTTTCTGTTATTATGAGCAGCTTCCCCTGGAGAAGGAAAGCCTAGGTAACTCCAGGCCTTAAGAAATGTACCTTAAACAGGACTTTTCTATAGGTTCTTATGTGGGATTTTTTTGCTGCACGTGCACATTTTGAGCGTCTTTTCCGAGTCTTTGACAACGGACTTGCCGTTGTTTCTCCTCTTGATTCTACAGCAGCTTTGCCTTCTGTCTTCGTCAAATGCTTCAGCGCCCCCAAGAAGAGAAAACGAAGGAAATACCAGGCATTCTGAGCAGCAAAAAAAAAAAAAAAGATAAATCCTGATGGTGATTATACTCACCTGCTGGCTGATCAATGGGATGACATCGATAGGACTTGACTCGACGTTGGCGGCTCGCAGAGCACCCTGCCTTTCCGCTCTCCTCCCCGTTGGGCGCTGAAGAAGACAATGGTTAATAAAAACACACCCCTGGCTCGTTTAGCCTTTGGGCCAAACGGCAGCCGGGTTTTAACACGGCTTTGCTGGTCTCGTGAGCGCGTTAGCTGCTTAGAGCGCGCCGTCGGCCCATGAAAGCCGAGCTGCGTTTTGCTGACGCGAGGTCTGCGCGGCTCGCGCTCGCTGCGAGTGGTTCGCGGCGCGGAAGTCGGCGGCCCCGAGGACCGTGGGATGTTGAAACTGCCAGAGAGCTTTTGGCGTCGGGGAACAGAGAAGGCACTGGGTCCTTTCCCCTGCAGGAAGCCTTCATTTCTTGTAGGGGTTGGTTTTTACCTTTCTTGTCTGGAAATCTCCTTGGAAAGGCTACGTCCCAGTCAGTGTCTGCAAATCTCTCCTTTGCCAGTTCCACTCGTTTTTCTTGTGATTACTTTTCTGGTTTTGTACATTTTCTCATTTTTTTCACTCTTTCACTTACTCAGTTTCCTCCTTATTTATCTGCTTATCTTCCTCCATTCACTCACAGACCTGCTGTCCCTCCTACCGCTGTTACGCAGTTTTCCCTCACCACCTCCCTTTCCTCGTCGTCCCTCTCTTTTGCCTCCTGAAATTCACTTTATTCCTAAAACCCAAGAGAAAAAAAACAAGCTTCTGGAGAGAATTGGAGTGGGAACATGGTGAATTAGCCACATCAGCAGAGAATGGGAAGCTCTAGGAGCCTTTGAAGGAGAAGCTGCCACAGTTCTGCTAGCTCCCCACCAGGCATTTACTTCTGAATTGGACTTCTTGCTGTGTCTGAAGGATCTGCCTCCAAAAAAAAAAGGTCATGAATTGTAATCAAACCATCTTTGTCAGGAGCAACATGCCAAGCAGGGATTTCGCCTGTCTGCTTATGAAAATACTGTGCACCTCTGTGAAATGACAAGGTGACTCATTCTGGACAAACAGGTCATTAATGGGATGAGTTGTGCTTTCTGGGAGGCATGTTTTAAAAGCTTTCCTATGTGAAAAGATTCCTCAGAGTTTTTTATTTTTTTTTTCCGTGGAAATGAAGGGCCGTGATTCAGCTTGCAGGCTCTTCTGGCAGCGTTACAGGCAGAAGGACTGATTGCTCCAGACAGCCCCGAGCAGATGGCCAAGGTGGATGGTTGTTTTCTTGCGTTTAAGTAGCTTCCACTGTGGAAAAGTGGATTTAAAAAAAAATAAATATGTCAGACGAGGGGTTTTCTTGTGAGTCTTTCTCAGGCTGGTTGCTGGTGGGGGCTCCTAAGGATGGCTCTGTACCTGCCTTGTGCTCAAGGAGTAAAATGTGTGTACCCACCACGTTCCCTTGCTAAGCCTGTGTCGGCTGCTTCCTATTTTTCAGGGAACCACAGAAGAGTAACTATGAAACTGAATTCCCACACCCTAGCGAGCTCCTGGACATTATTGCTAAATAATTAACAACAATGGTGAGGCTGGAAGGGCTGGTGCCAGGTTAGAGCAGTCGAAGATGTGAGCCCTGCAACCTGAGGAAGGTTTTAGAGGCGGAGTCAGCACCTGGGACAGCCCAGTGGGAGGAGAACTGGTCCCTTACGGCCAGAAGTGTGGAAGCGCTTGAGTCACAGAATCACAGAATGTTCGGGGTTGGAAGGGACCTCGAAATACCTGGTCCAACCCCCTGCCAGAGCAGGATCCCCCAGGGCAGCCACACAGGAATGCGTCCAGTGGGGTTTGAAAGTCTCCAGAGCAGGAGACTCCACACCCTCTCTGGGCAGCCTGGGCCAGGGCTCCGGCACCCTCACAATGAGAAAGTTTTTCTTCGTACTACTTGAGTTTGCTCCGTGTAGACTTTGGATGGAGACAAGGGCTAAGTCAGGCTGTGATGCTGCTCAGCAGAGCCTGAAATTCTGCCTGGCAATCTCAAGCCTGCTCTGTAGAGCTGCTGTGTGCTGTGATTCCTCTTTCAACATCTGTAAACAGCTGGTCAAAACCAAGCTTTAGCTACTAAAAATGGCAGGACTGCCTCACTCAGTCTTCTGCAAGTGGTAGAATGGGCATGCCGGAGTGAAAAAAATAATATTAATTGTAACTTGGTGACTTAATAGCAACTAGACTGGTGCAGGTAAGGATGATTGTCTTTGCCTGGAGGGAAGTGTTGCTCCCTGCTGCCTGGGTGCAACTTGATGTGGTGCTGGAGCAGAGCGGGCAATAAACCGCCAAAGCTCATCTGTAAATTTAGCAAGAGAAGGGGATTTGAGCGTGATGGGTTTGGGTGGAGGGAAAAGCACCCTGCCCCCCGGGGCTTGCGTTCTGCTGCGGGTCACGTTGTCCATCGTTGTGTCTCGTCTCTCCGGCAGGTCTATAACCTGACTCAAGAATTCTTCCAACGAGGTAAACCAGTCAATGCCGAGAGCCAGAACAGTGTGGGCGTCTTCACACGGGACGTCGTGCGCAAACGTGTCAAGGCCGATCCGGATGACACGGAGGCCGTCAAGAGGCTGAAACTAGCCATGATCCAGCAGTACCTTAAGGTGTGCGTGCACATCATTAGTTGTTTGTTTCTTGGGTTTTTTTTTGTTTTTTTGTAACGAAGAGCAAACAGATCTTGAACCTCAGACACCTGGCTGAGCCTTGCCCGTCGCTGAGGACTTGCTTTCTGTGGTCTCCTGCGTTTGCGTTCGTATTGACAGCTTTTCCTCGTCAGGCATATCCGAAGACAGCGGGCTGCAAGAAATAATGCCTTTTCTCTTTGCGTTTTTTCTTCTTCCTGCCTTAAACTTCCAGCTTTCTGATTAGGAGGGGCTTTCCTAGGTCCTGTTAAATTTTCTGGTGTGATCGAATGTTTTCTCACCACCTGAAGCTACTCTGTTTTCAGGTTCTTTAGTCACATCTTGTCTCGTGCCTTACTCCTGGGGCCCCGTGATCCTGCCTGAGTGTTGTTCACCCGCTTCTGCCTCCATCCCTATCTCAGAGACCAGGAGAAGTGTAACTTTGATTCTAGTAATTTCCCAGAGAAATCCCTAGGGAGCATTTTGAAGGTAATGTGTGGAAATCAATTGTGGACTCAGAGGATAGGTCTTCTTCAAGACCTAACTGCTGGCAACCGGGCCAAGTGGTTGTGCCTGCTGGGTCTTCACTGGAGTCACTGGGCAATGACGGGGAAGGGGCAACCAGTTGTTTGCCAGTACAGCCCCTGGAGCAACCTATAAACTATTTACTACAACTTTGACTTGTTTGCTTCACCTTTTAGCCCGGCACAGATTCCTGTCCTGCACCAGGATGCTCTGCAGGGAGAGGCTTGCCAGGCTTCCAAACAGAATCGCACAGAATTACACAGAATCACACAGAATGTTAGAGGTTGGAAGGGACCTCAAAGATCATCCAGTCCAACCCCCTGCCAGAGCAGGATCACCTACAGCAGAGCGCCCAGGAACATGTCCAGGGGGGTGTTGAATGTCTCCAAAGAAGGAGACTCCACACGCTCCCTGGGCAGCCTGTCACCCTCACAGTAAAAAAGTTTTTTCTAATATTTTTGTGGAACCTCCTATGTTCCAGCTTCCACCCATTGCCCCTTGTCCTGTCATTGGACATCCCTGAGAAGAGCCTGGCTCCATCCTCCTGACACTCCCCCTTGACAAATTTATAAGCATTAATGAGGTCACCCCTCAGCCTCCTCTTCTCCAAGCTAAAGAGCCCCAGCTCCTTCAGCCTTTCCTCACCAGGGAGATGTTCCACTCCCTCCATCATCCCTGTGGCTGCGCTGGACTCTCTCCAGCAGTTCCCTGTCCCTCTGGAGCTGAGGGGCCCAGAACTGGACACAAGATTCCAGATGTGGCCTCCCCAGGGCAGAGCAGAGGGGCAGGAGGACCTCTCTGACCTACTGGCTACTCCCCTTCTAACACACCCCAGGATGCCCTTGGCCTTCTTGCCCACGAGGGCACACTGCTGGCTCATGGCCATCCTGCTGCCCACCAGCACCCCCAGGGTCCTTTCCCCTGCGCTGCTCTCCAGCAGGGCAGTCCCCAACCTGTGCTGGCACATGGGGTTATTCTTTCCCAAGTGCAAAAAAACCAGGATCATTAAAATGTGGAAAGGCCTGGAAAATTGGCCAAAGGGTCAAACAAGGGGCTCTAAAGTTCCCTTGGCCTAAAATGCTTGAAGAATTACAGTGTTCAAGTCATCGTGACTGGTGATTTGAAGATTTTAAAGATCATTGTGTCCTGTGCATCAGTATCAGCATTAGAAACTTATCACGAGACGAGCCAAACATCCTGCCTTTGTTCCAGGGATTGTTGGAAGCTGTGGCCGTGCCTAATACTCCTGCAGACATTAACCAACAGGTCCCAAATCCAAAGCTTTGATAATCCCATCAAGTGCAGGCGTCTCATATCTTGGCATTTTCCTTTTCTGTCTCCTCCAGTTCCTTCTGCGCTGGGTCCTCTCCCCTCCAGCAGATTGTTAGCTTGCTGCTTGCTGGCTGTTTGACAGCACGGTGAAAGCTGCAGACGTCGGAAGTAGCTGCCAAAAGTTTTTCATGGCTCCTCGTGGAAACATTTATTAACATTGGGAACAGCATCTGATTAACATGGCTCCAGCTTCTGTTGTAAGAGCACCAAGCAGCCAGTCCTGGCTGCTGGAGTCGTAAATGATAGAAAGATAGAAGTTTTAAATGATAGAAAACAGTCAGAACTGCAACCCAGAATCATGCAGAAGTGAAGACATCATCTTTGAACTCTGGGTGATGCAACCGTGGACGATGCAACCGAAGCTGAGGCAGCTTGTTACCATGATACAAGGTTTCTCTGGTCGGAGGGAAGGCTAAGGATTGATTTTGTCAGATCCTATGGCCAAACACTTCTTTACTAGGAAAAATAATGTGGTTTAAGAGTGAGGTTCAGGACTCCCGGCTTGTGCGGCTCCTTTGAGCCTTTGCGATGTTGCGCTGTAGCAAAAGGAGTTTCTCTGTGGCAACGTTGCTTTTTGTGTTGCTTTCCTGTAGGTAGAGAGTTGTGAGAGCAGCTCCCACAGCATGGATGAAGTCTCGCTCAGTGAATTTGGGGAATGGACCGAAATCCCTGGCGCTCATCACGTCATTCCTTGCGGTTTCATTAAAATTGTGGAGATTTTGGCCCGCTCCATTCCCGAGTCGGTCATTCAGCTCCGCAAGCCGGTCAAGTGCATCCACTGGAACCAGTCGGTCAGCAAGGAGATTGAGAGGGTGGCTGACCACAACAGTGACCTCCCCGAGGAGGACAAGGGCTCCGATGTCTTCGTAGAGTGCGAGGACTGTGAGTTCATCCCAGCTGACCACGTCATTGTGACTGTGTCCCTGGGAGTCTTGAAGAAACGCCACGAGAGCCTGTTTCATCCCCGCTTGCCCGAGGAGAAGGTGATGGCCATTGAGAAACTGGGAATCAATACAACTGACAAGATTTTCCTGGAGTTTGAAGAGCCTTTCTGGAGCTCCGAATGCAACAGCATCCAGTTTGTCTGGGAAGATGAGGCGGAGAGCGAGAGCTTGACTTACCCTGAGGATCTGTGGTATAAGAAGATCTGCAGCTTCGACGTGCTCTACCCACCGGAGAGGTATGGCCATGTCCTGAGTGGCTGGATCTGTGGAGAAGAGGCTTTGATTATGGAGAAGTGCGATGATGAGACGGTGGCAGAAACCTGCACCGAAATGCTCCGTAAATTTACAGGTCAGCTGTGCTCTGGTTCCTTTGGTGGGTGGAGATGAGAGGGAGAGCGGGGCTGGGGTGTTGAATAACCGCCGGGACGGAAACGCACTGAAGTAATTTTTAGCTCTTTGGCATTTGATGTCCCTTTGAAGGGACTGTGCGTGTGCTTCCAGCAATGCCTCCTGCTTGGGTGTGCCTGAAAGCTATTTATGCAGAGGGGCTGATAAGCAGCTCGGGAAGCTGCTCGAGGATTCTGCATCCTCTGCTCTATTTAGTCACAAATAACTCTTCAACAGCTGGAGCTGTCAGGTCCAGCAGCTCCTGAGGACTCGTCTCAGCTGGGGAAATGGGCATAACTCTTGTAGAGCCAGAGGACTTGAACCCGCTTAGATCAGCTGAGGGGGTTGAATTGCATCCCTGACTTACGTGAGGCTACACGGAAATCTCATTGGCCTGAGTTCAAAGAATCCATTGAAGTTGAAAGTTCTCGCTTTTAGGTACCTCACTTTAAATTTCCTGGACTTCACAGATTTCACATTTACTGATCGCACATCACATTAAAGGCAGCCGTTGGAGCAAGACAGATCTCAGGTGTGTTATACTGAGAAAATCCAACACGAAATCACTAGGAGTAATGGTCCTTAAGCTTGCTGCAACTAAGTTTGTCCGCAGTCACTTCTCTGGAGGTTGCACACCTTCCCAAGAGAAGGGCTTTCTATATCTGTGGAGGTCTTTGAGATCCTGGTGCAAGACACTGTCCAAGCACACACGTAAGGTAATAATGCTGAAAGAAATAGTGGTTGACCCATTGGCAATCTTGAATGAAAGATTCTGAATTTATATAGAATTATAAGCAAGTACAAGAGCAGGATCCCCCAAGATCAGATGTATTTATGCTATTCTAGAGATGGGTCCTGTGATTAAGCTCTTTATATCTTCCTGCTAGCTCGTGTAAGCCAAATCTCAATACCCAGTGGGTTTCCACCCTTACCTCTTGTCCACAGACCTCCAAGCAACTGGAGAAATTTGCCTTGACAAGTGTAGCTTGTGTAGAGGAGGAATCGGTGAACGCTCGACTCGAGGCAGCTTCTGCCTCCCGAGCTGTTTGTTTTCCGGGGTGTTGGGTATCCCTACGGTGTGTTGCAAACACGTTCGTGTCTTCTGATCTCAGCAGGGCAACTGCAGCTCCACGCAGGCGTAGCAGGAGGCTCTTCTCTTTAAGGCCAAGCCCTTCCATTGCAGAGCATGTAAACAACCTCATTTGCTGCAGCTCTCTTGCTTAAGACCTTTTTTTAAAAAAACCAATAATTAAAAAAACCCCAACAGCTTTGTTCATCAGTGGGAATTTGGCTCTTTGGGTCTTTCTTAGAGGGAGAGGATACTCCCATCTGCCAAACTTCCTTCTTGGGCTCCTTCACTATTATTGTTGTTCGCGTGCGTTGGATGTTCCTCTGTTCCTCCCAGGATGGAAATGTGTTGGCGCTGGGTCATCGGTATGTGCTGCAGTTGCTCTTCCAGCTGATGCTGCACCTGGTCACTGTCCGTCAGCCTCTTCGGCAGCGTGAGCTCTGCCTCAGCCTTCTGCTAATCCTGGCTTGTCAAACCCCGGAGAATTTCAGACTGAGTTTCCCAGCACCTTGCCCTGCAACGAACATTTGTCCAAACATCGCTGGTCAGAATCGCAAGAAGAAAACCTTTTCTCGCAGCACTCGTTCCACAACGTGACCTGTTCTGCTTTTTGTTCCCCCCAAAACTTATTAGCTTGTAGAAAACCTTTTTGTAGATCTTCCAGGTTGGCCTTGCTAAGGTAGCTGGGTTTATCCTGTTATTCTTGCTCCTGTTTTCCTGAGCAGGTTCACAGAAGCAGCAATACATCAAAGCTAGTCTGCACCAGGTGCCAGCTGGGCTGAAATAAAAGAAGCAGCCTCAGCTCTCTATGCACCTCTTGTCTTCCTCACTGATCTGTTTTGCTGGGAGAGTGGGTTGGACCAGCTCGGGGGTCAAAATAGCTTTTCCCTCTGTGATCTAAGCGCAGTCGTTTGTGGAAATGACTGGGCTCCCCTGGCCCAATTAGCACCATCAAACCTGGATTTTAAAGCTTTTCCCACCACCCAACTTCATGTAAGTCATCTAACGGAGTTGGGAAGCTCATCCTCCTAGGATCTTAAGCTCAGTGGAGAGAATGACTCTTCTATAAGGCACTTCAGATCTTCCAGACCTCACTTGGTGCTCTGTGACATCTTCTGAAGAAGCTTTTCCCTACTGAGGATAGAGAGGCCATTGTATTCAGTAATGAAAGGAGGTAGCGTGAGCCTTTTACCGTTCCCTTTGCCTTTTGTAGCTTTCGTGCTCTGGTTATAAAATCCCCCACGTTCTTATTTCTTATTCTGTTAAAAGACTGAATGCATTACCTGGTGGGTTCCCATCTTCAGATGTGTTTTCTCAGTCTGTTACTCGTGGAGACTTTGGCTTCAGAGCGTGTTACACCAGTTCCGCATTCAAACTATTCTTTTACACTCGGTGTTAACTTCACATGGAGAATTTCTCTCTGAGAGGACATGATCTGCCTCCATGACCTTAGATTTCACGTGCAGGTTAATGTTGAGGCTTATCTGGCTTTGCTGTGAAAAGCTCCGAGGACTGTTCTAACCTAAGAACCATTGACTGCTGCTTGTCACAACTGGGCGGCTGAAAAGCAGCGTCCTCTAAATCTGGTTAAATGGGACGCCTTCGAACAATTGGAATTCTTCCTCTGCTTTCTTCGTTGGCTAAGCTCCGGGGATTAGAAGCCAGAAGGAATAATTGCAGGTCTGCTTCCCTCTGAAGGACTCTCTGACTTGTCAGGCTGCGGCTGGAGATGCCCTGAGTTGTCCTTCCTGTCCTCCAGCTATTTCTCTAGAGGGGAGCAGATCACTTTTCATTTCTGCATCACATATGCCAGCCCCAGGTGGGTGCCTGGGGATACCCTGACATCTCTCTGTAGAGCTGGGTGGTACCACAGATCTCTATTGGCCTTCACGGGGTCTTAGATACTCGGCTCTCAGGTCAGCAGCTGAGTTGGGGTGTTTTTATTTAGATCTGTGAGTTGATTTTATGAGAATCCCGTGTCTCATAATCAGCCCCATAAACAATAAATCTGTCGAATCGTTTTGGTTGGAAAAGACTTTCAAGATCGTCAAGTCCAATCGTTATCTAACTCTACCAGGCCCACTTCTGAATCATATCCCTGAGCACCACATCTAGACGGCTTTTAAACACATCCAGGGATGGTGATTCAACCACTGCCCTGGGCAGCCTGGTCCAGTCTTTGATAACCCTTTACTTCCCAGTAGTTGAACAAAGACAGGATTGTTTGAGGAGTTATCTTCTGTAACTCCACAAGTGGAAATCTGTGGCATGAAGATATACGCCTTCCTATTTTGCTGAAGGCCAGGAGCCTTTTTTGGCTATTTTATCACTCGTTGGACAGTGGAAACTTAGAAGTTGCTTTTATCTGTAGCCAAAAGCACGTGTTTCCCCATCTATTTAAAAGCAGATTGAGAAAGTACAATTAAATACGTACCTTGAATGAGTGTGGCCCTCCCGGTCTTTCTAGTTTCTGTCTTGCAAACAGTGTTTCAGGATCAGAGCTTGTGTTATCCCCACCTGCTTGCACACGCAGTACAAAGTCATCGAATCACAGAATGCTGGGGGTCGGAAGGGACCTCTAGAGCTTACCCAGTGCCACCCCCTGCCAGAGCAGGATCCCTCAGGGCAGCCACACAGGAACGCGTCCAGGGGGGTTTGAAAGTCTCCAGAGCAGGAGACTCCACACCCTCTCTGGGCAGCCTGGGCCAGGGCTCCGGCACCCGCACAGCCAACAAGTTTCTCCTCATGCTGAGGTGGAACTTCCCATGTTTTAACTTAAACCAATTATTCCTTGTTCTATCGCTGGGCACCACTGAGAAGAGATTGTCCCCTTCCCCTTGACCCCCACCCCTCAGGTATTTCTCTACGTCAATCAGGTCCCCTCTCAGCCGTCTCCTCTCAAGGCTGAACAGCCCCAGGTCTCTCAGTGTCTCTTCCCAGCAGAGATGTTCAGTCCCTTGATCACCCTCGTAGCTCTCCCTTGGACTCTCCCCAGTAGGTCCCTGTCTCTCTGGAACTGGGGAGCCCCAAACTGGACCCAGGATTCCAGGGGTGGTCTCCCCAGGGCAGAGCAGAGGGGCAGGAGAACCTCCCCAGCCCTGCTGGACACACTTTTCTTGATGCCCCCCAGGACCCCACTGGCCTCTTGGCCACAAGGGCCCGTTGCTGTCCCAGGGACAACTCCCTGCCCACTGGGACTCCAAGGTCTCTCTCCACGGGGCTGCTTCCCAGCAGGACGTCCCCTCATCTGTCCTGGTGCCTGGTGTTATTCCTCCTGCTTTGAAGATACTCGGGAGAGCCTATTTTAGAGGCTTTGTTATGCTGAGTTCTTACTCCTGAAACAACATTCGCTTGTCGGATGTGTTTTTTTTGGAGAGTGTATTTATTTGCTGGTCTGTGTCGGATTTTGATCTGGGGTTCGGTGGTTAGGAAGGGTTCACAGTGTGCTCTGGCAAGCCATCCAGGTGCCTTTACTCTGCTTCAGCCTCGTATTTCGTAGTCCTGGTTGACACACGATACTCCTAAAAGCAGTAGTATGACTAGATAGTAGTTTGTAGGACTAGATAACGTAGCATCTAACTAGTCTTTACACTGATGCCTCGCTCTCTAAGCCCTGATGAAGGCAGTGGGGGACTTTGGATTGCCTTCGTATCAGGCCGAGCGTGCTGCAGTGTTACAGAGTACCTGTGCACAGGAACCGTGCAAGATGCAAACATGTTCCTGTTCCTCCTGCTTCTGGTGCTGGCAACCTCCCAGACTCCAGTAGCTGAACCTTGCATGGATGCAGGGCATGACCTCAAGGGTGGCTCTCGGCATTCCTGCGGAGAGTGTTTCTCTTCGTTGCAATTCTCCCCGTCCCATCTCCCTGTTCCTCTCCAGCCAAGCCGGTTATGATCAAGGGAGGCCAACGAAATCTCGGGGTGTGACACTGAGATGGTCTCAAACCAGCCTAGCAAGAGGGTCTCCAACATACAACCCTCCTTATTCTGACTCTGCCTGAGGCTCTTGTGCCACAGCCTCCAATACAGTCCTGGATCCCATCTGCTCCTGCCCTCTTTGGGATGAGGACAGTGGCTGACGATGACCTTCTCGTTGGTTCATTCATGTGCCCCTCACCTCTAGGTCCTACATCCTCAAGAAATCCCTCTGCCAGCCTCCAAAACCTTTCTGTACCGTGTGCATCCCACAAAGTGCATCTGTTGGACTTTAGGTTAATTCTGGGGAGCGACTAAGTAGTAGTTGGAGCGACCAACACAGGTTTTGAAAACTTTCTGGCAGGTTTTCCTGTCTCCTCTTTGGAGGCACCCCTCTCTCACAGCACCACCTAAACACCCAATTTCAGCTGGGCACCCAATTAAATCCCTAGGTGAGATGATCATCGCCGTGGTGAATGAGACCAGGGAATGCTCTGTATTTACACTCAAGCTGGGCTGAAGGTTCCCTGAAGTTTCCTGACCTCTTAGGAGCATTTTAATCATCTTTCTCAAAACGGGAGACTGCAGCTGAGAGGAAACAGGTCTTCACTTTCTGTCCTCTCCTCCTTTCCACCCAGGGAATCCAAACATTCCGAAACCTCGCCGGATCCTGCGGTCCTCCTGGGGCAGCAATCCCAACTTCCGTGGATCCTACTCTTACACCCAGGTTGGGTCCAGCGGGGCCGATGTGGAGAAACTTGCTAAACCACTGCCTTACGCCGAGAGCTCCAAAACTGCCGTAAGTATGCTCCAAACTGGTTCTGTGACAAGAAGACCCACACCATGGTGGGCAGTGGGTTTTCTGGGGGGAGGTTGAAAGAGTTGGGCTTCCAGTGGTGTATTTTCCAGTTTTGTTTGTTTTATAAATACCCATCTGGACAAATAACGTATGTAGGATTTTACCTTTAATTTCCAAACATTCTGTGTTCGGAATCCCGATGTTTCAAGGATTCCCACATCTCCCTCTGAAATTATCAAGAGCTGGCCTTTGGAATTCTGATCTCTGCCTTTAAAGTAATAGATTAAAATCAAACTTGCCCCGTCATTCAGGGTTACGTGTCTGAATCCTCCAAGCCTCTCTCCAGTCCCTCTCCTTCATCCAGAGCCTGACCCAACCGTGTTCAGCACAGAAATCTGTTTAAAAAGACAGAACAAGCTCTCTCTGTAGTTCCTGGGGAGGAGAGGTCCCTGAAATCCCTGTCCCAGAATGGAGTTGGCAGCAATTTCAGCAAGCACTTACCTATCGATGTAAAAGATAAGACCCTGCATCTTATAAAAAGATAAAAGATAACACCCTGTGGGCGTGGAGATGTGACTTTTTCCTTCTGCAGTTGTGTCCAGAGAAGAGCTGCAAAAGGTTTAAAGTATTATTTAGGGGAGTAAAAGCAGGAGCTGACGGAGAAGTGAGATGCTCAGTGACCCGTGTGAATTCATTCGAGGTTATCTGAGCTCCAGTTTTGCAGACAGGCAGGCACAAGGATGAGGCTCGAGGACGAGCTTGACCTTGGCAGCCGTGTGCTGCGTGTGCCCCACGCGGGGATTTCAAGAACTGGCACTAAAACCATACTAGAAGACGCTAAAAACGACGTCAGCTCACGGGGACGTCTCCTTTTAGCTTCGCCTCCGCTTTCCAGTAAGCGCTGCTGAGTTTTTCCACTTTTCTTATCCTCTCCAGCCCATGCAGGTGATGTTTTCAGGGGAGGCCACTCACAGGAAATATTATTCCACGACCCACGGTGCTGTGCTTTCTGGGCAGAGAGAGGCCGCTCACCTCATCGAGATGTACCAGGACCTCCTGCAGTGCCGGGGCTGAAAAGCCCCAGGTTTGTGACCACCACCAACTCCCAAATCCTCGTACAGGTGTGTGGAGGGGGTTCTTTTTTTTTTTTTTTAATTTCAATTCGCACTAGAGCAGCCTTTTTCTATTAAAAAAACCCCAATAATCCCTAATTGTTTAAAAAAGTTTAGTCATCGATTGCTTCATTTCCGTGTGCCGTATTGTTAACGGGGAAGGGTGCTCCTTTTGTCTGGTAAACTGTTTCTTTGTCATTTTAATTCTAACTTCACTTTTGGTGCCTATCATATGTATTTTTTTTTTGTTTTGTTTTCATTCTGTATTGTAAGTGCCTTCTATACTAAAATAAATGTTGTAATAAAAACACTGGATGCTTCGGTACTTCCTGAACGCTTCACTTAGTAATTTCCAACTCTTTTTTTTTTTTTTCTGGAGGTTATAAAAATTAAGATTTTTCTCCCTTCCTACAAAATTTGGAGCAGGAAGATCTTGAGATAGATCTGGGGATACTCCTCAACCTGCAGGTTGATCATGTTTTTAGTCAAAAAATTGCACCTTAGACACAGTCACTGCCTGCTCCAGGTGAGCACAGAAGTCGCCCTGTGTCACTACACGCTGAACTCCACGTGTCGCCTGTGCTTCAGGAAACCTCCCTGTAATTTCCTGACCTGCCTATAAATTCTTGTCTCCCCTCTGGGTCCGTGGGAAGTTGTCGAAGGAGTCGTAGCGCCACGAAGCGAAGAGACAAACGGCCGAAAGCGCAGTCGGAGACTGCGTCCCCGCGTTCGGTCCGGAATAACAACTCTCTTTCCAAGGGAGTGTTCCCAGTCCTTCCCACATGTCAAAATTCCATTTGATTTCACAAAATATTTTTTGTGAAATAATGAGTTTTTGCACGAGTCGGGCTTCTCTCTAAGGATACAAAACCGGCAACTACCCAGGTATGGTGCAGCCTATAAAGAGAGGAAAACCCAAGTCTGACCAGTCCTATAGGCTGGACTTGATGATCTCAAAGAGGATTTTTTTCCAGTCTCAGTAATTCTGTGATTCTAAATTCTTGAACCACGTTGTGAAACCTGTGCAGCAGGCTAAATGCAAAGTAAACTCCCCCTCCCTAAACTTCCTTGGTAGTGCAGAAAGATCTGGAGTTTGCCCTGCAGCTGGTGGAGGACACCACGCAAACTTTGGTGGGAGTGTGGGCGAGGAGAGGGATGAGCAGCGGCGTTCTTGACCGACCTCTGTGGTGGAACTCTTCATCTTTTGTAGGAGAAAAATACCCAAATCAGGTGAAGTTTTCACCTCTTACCCCCAGAAAAGAAGGTCCAAATGTCTGAATGACAACATTTGATGTTGAATAGTTTTTCCTGGGGAGATCAAGGCCATTCCCCACTGGTAAAGAATTTTGAAGAAATGTAAAGACTTCTCTGTCATGGGACATCTGGATTAAAAATACATTTTCTATGGGGCCTGCATGTAGTACCTGTCATGGACTTCAGTTGAAACTTTTAAAATACAATTTACACTTGGTCTAAATACAAGCTGGGCAGCCCTGGGTTGTCTCTGAAGAGTTGAGCTCTTAGGATACAGCTTGGAAAAGCTTAATTTTCCCGGCGGGGATGCGGCATCTCACACTGAAATAATTTTTACCTGATCTGAGAAGGAGGTGGCACCCCAGAGCCTCTGATACCCCGTGAGTATCTCCGTGCCCCTTTCTTTATATTCAGATTGAGCCCAGTTGTGTGTAGCTGTGCTTGGTCTATCAACAAGCTTAACTTTTATTTCTGCAATAAAGCAAAAGGCCAGAGGATGCTGCTTTAGGGGACTGCCAGCCCAGCCAGGGCTTGAGGGCTGATGGAATAGAGGTCCTGCCTTCCTTTGCTTGGGTGGAAACAGTTTTTGGGTGGAGAGGCCAGTTCTGCTGAACCACGAGAAGACTAAACCCCAGTGCTAGGGTGAAGGGGTGCCTGGTGAGGTCTGTCCATGAGCCTGCCAGCTCCTCGTGTCACCTGAGGGGCACGTCTTCAGCTGAAGAGCACCTTTGGCGGTGACACCTCTTACAACGACCCACGAGAACGGCTTGAAAATCCGCTCAGATGCGCTTGGATAAATGGCTACAAATAAAAACGATCAAAAAGGGGAAGTTAACAAGAAAAATCTTTTAAAGATTAGCTCGGGGTTGGTCTATTCTCCCAAGTGGCAAGTGACAGGATGAGGAGAAATGGCTTTAAGTTGTGCCAGGGGAGGTTCAGGTTGGATATCAGGAAGAATTTCTGTACTGAGAGGGTTGTCAGGCATTGGAAAAGGCTTCTCAAAGAGGAGTTGAGGCACCATCCCTGGAGGTGTTTAAGAGAAGGGTGGATGTTGCCTTGAAAGACAGGGTTTAGTGGTGTTGATAGGGCTGGGAAAAGGTTGGACTCGATGCTCTTGAAGGTCTCTTCCAGTCAAAACTGTTCTGTGATTCTATGAATAAAGGTAATGCCCCTTGCCTTTGCTAACTTGCGTCACTGAAGCCTTTAGGAAGGCGTCCAGCATGAAACTTTCCTTGGAGCCTTAAGGGAATCACTTAGAGCAGCCCATAGGGAAATAATTCTGATGACGTGGTGTCAGAAACGCATCACGTAAACGGCGCCTTGTGCAGAAGAATCTCTTTAGTTTGGAGAAGAGGAGGCTGAGGGGTGACCTCATTAATGTTTACAAATATATCAAGGGTGAGTGTCACGAGGATGGAGCCAGGCTCTTCTCGGTGACAACCACTGACAGGACAAGGGGTAATGGGCTGAAACTGGAACATAAGAGGTTCCGCTTAAACTCGAGAAGAAACTTCTTCTCAGTGAGGGTGACAGAGCCCTGGCACAGGCTGCCCAGGGAGGTTGTGGAGTCTCCTTCTCTGGAGACATTCAAGACCCGCCTGGACACGTTCCTCTGTAGCATTATCGAGGCGTTCCTGCTCTGGCAGGGGGATTGGACTTGATGATCTTTCGAGGTCCCTTCCAATCCCTGACATTCTATGATTCTATGATTCTATGAACTGGGGTTTTCCTGTTCCAGTTTTGGGTTCGGGAGGCAAGAGGTCGGGTCAGTGCAAAGCTCGGAGCGTTGTGGTGGATGAGAACCCCTCTGGGGGCAGTGTTCAAGCTGCCCCTCCGTTCAGCAAGAGAATTCACCATTGACCAAAACAGGCTTCCTGAAAAAAAACCCTTATTTGCTTTCAAAACGGGTCCTAATTTTAATCACTGAAGCGTCTGCGTGTCTACGTTTGGGCTCACGATTAGTTTCCCTCAAAGAGTTCCCTGGCTGTGTGGGTGAGTATTTGCTGGGACATCTATTTCTCTGATAAACCCGTCAACCCAGTGGCAGCCAGCCCAGCTTCCAGTGTGTCCTGGAGAGGAGTTGGGCGCAGCCTCGGGAAAGCTGCGGGCTTCGCACCGCGCCAGGATTTAGGATCCCCTGAGCTGTGGGGGATTTGGAGGAGGGTTTGGATGCCTTCCTTCTGGAGCCCTGCTCTTTCCCTGGGTAAGCAGCTTCTGTGGAGGCTTGTGTGAGATGTGCCCCTTGGTTAATGAGCCTCAGGCTTTAATTGCCCGTCCTGTGGCTTAACAGGAGCGCTCTCCCCCAGTCTGAGCGGCCCCTGGACTGTGCAGATGTGTGTGAGGAGGTACAGATGTTCGTAGCTTGCAAGTTTTTGTCTTGACCTTGTGAAAGGTGCCATCCGCAACGAGAAAAAAACGTATTTTTTTCTTCTTAGAAATATAAATCCTGCTCCTTTTCTTTAAGTGAGCAAAATGTAGACATCAGCATAGTTTCACGATGTCTAAACAGTTTCCGAAAATGAAAGAAGCGTTTGGGCTGGAGAAGAGGCCGTGTTTAGCTGTCTGCCATATCTCTGCGTCGTGTTCGTCCGTCGGGCTGGCTGCTGGCTGAGGGTTCGTGCGAGAAATGAAGAACGTGTCTGCTTTGGCATCCGCTCGCCCACGCGAAGGGCACGTACTGCTCCCTTCGGGCTTCTCTACCAAGTGTCCAGGGCTGGAGTCACGCTGGAGTCAAGGCAGCTCTTCAGAAGTGGGGATAAATGAATTACAGGGAAGTCCTAAGGACAACAAAGAGAGGGAAAGGGAGCTTCAGTCGCTTGGCTTTTGCTAAAGCTCAGCCTCAAGGAGTTGACTGCCCAGCAGCCGGATCTATTGCGAAGTGGAGGCAGAGGAGGAAACCAAAAAAACCCAAATCCTTTGGGCATGTGAGGCTGTGGCGCAGGGAAAGCCAAAGGGCCGCTTTCTCCTGTGGTTTCTGTATCGTGGGATACCCAGGAAAAGCTGCTGTACTGGTCATCGGGGTTACAAAGCTCCTTTTTCTTCTTTGTGTATGTAGTGGTGGCAGCTGGTTTTGCTAAATGGGGCTCTGTCAGGGCTCACTTAGTTGATAGGTCCCAAAACACGTTCAGAACTGAACGTCCGTGGACTCTGGCTTTTAATGAAGGGTCTTCACGGATTGTTTCTCTGTGTGCCATTCAGCCTCGGGTCCTGGTGCACACCCCAGGAGGGAGGGGGGTTGTCCTGCTCTTTTCACCCAGTTCCACAGACCTGCCTTCGCCTGGAGAGGCTGAACCTTAAAAGAAGGTTCCTGTTGCTCTGAGTGGCACTGAATTTAGCAATTGTTTACTAAAAGGTACTTAAAATTAGCAGGAAAGGCCACCCTGAGCACGTGACATCACCACGGGACTCCATGTCTTGTGTGACACCCCCCAATCCTGCTCCCTTCCAAAACCTGCAGCGTCCTCTCACCATTGGCATCCACCAACTCATCGGTAGGATGAAGGTTGGTAGAAAGCAGACACGGGTACTGTGACAGTAAGAGGCACTTAATTACCCAGAAGCAATTAGAGAGAGGTCCTCCTGGCTGGGCTGGGGAAGCTGTGGGTGGGGAAGGCAGGGTCCTGCCGGAGATGAGACTCTAAAGCCTCGTGGGTGATGGTGCAGGCCAGGCTGTACCGGGGGATGCTCGTTACGCAACCTGGACCAGGGTCTCACCGCCCTCACAGGGAAGAATTTCTTCGTAAAGTCTAGTCTAAATCTCCCCTCTTCCAGTTTGAAACTGATACCCTTGCCCTATCACTTCCCTACCTAATCAGGAGCCCCTCCCCATCTCTCCTGTAGCCCCCTTTAAGCACTGGAAGGCTCCTACAAGGTCTCCCCAGAGCCTCCTCCAGGCTGAACAACCTCAACCTCAACTTCCCCTCTTACAAAGGTGTTTTCCTGCGTGGAGACCCGAATCTACAAAAAAAGAACCCCTCAGCTTTCTTCTGGGTGCCCTCAGGACTGAGCCGCCTGAAGCTCAGCACGTTAGTGCAGGCGGTGTCTTAACATCCTCCAGAACATCAAACTGGCTCCTCCAGCACCTGGGTGCTGTTGGGGGGAGAAGCAAAGAGGCTCCGAGTGTCCAGACTGGGCTTCGAGTCACCTTGGAGTTATTGGATGGGGTCTGGGGCACCTCCCACAAACGCTCTACAACTCCCTGAAAGGAGATTGTAGATACAAGGGGGTCGGTCGGTTCAACCAAGTAACTGGAAATGGACTCGAGTTGTGCCAGGTGAGGTTTAGGTTGGATATTAGGGAGAATTTCTTTGTGAAAGGGTTGTTGGGCATTGGAACGGGTTGCCCAGGGCAATAGTTGAATCCTCATCCCTGGAGATATTTAAGAGTTGGGCAGCTACAGGACTTGGGGATATGGTTTAGTCGAGGACTTGTCAGTGTCAGGTCAATGATTGGACTCGATCTTAAAGGTTTTTTGGAGTCTGGGCAATGCTGTGTTTCTGTGAACCGGGGAAAGGTGATTCTGTGCTGCCATCTCGTGGCGTCAAAATCTCCTTGTCTACAAATACTAAAAATACTTTCAGAAATTCCTGTGTACGCACAGACGTGTATGTGAGTTAAATGGAAGTGGTGGGAGGCCAGAGGAGACAACACACACAGTCCTTCGGATTAGATGAACATCGTAGGTCCCTCCCAACTGAAATGTTCTGTTCTTACCCTCTTAATTCGGTGTCAGACCTCATCTCCAGAAAGCTAAGGCTGAACTTAGCTCTACTGGCTCCAGCTGGGGCCGTTGAACATGCAGTCCTCAGTTTCTGACATTGGAAGAGTCAAGATACTCCAGCAGTTTGGGGAGAGGGGCTCTCTGTGTGGGTGCAAGACCCTCAGCTGAGTTGTACAGCACCAAATTCAAACTCCACGTTTTGCCTGCAACTGTGAATTATCACAGAATCATAGAATTGTCAGGGTTGGAAGGGACCTTAAAGATCATCTAGTTCCAACTCTCCCACCATGGGCAGGGACATCCCCCACTAGATCAGGCTGCCCAGAGCCCCATCCAGCCTGGCCTTAAAAACTCCCAGGGATAGGGCTGCCACCCCCTCTCTGGGCAACCTGTGCCAGGGTCTCACTGGTCCAGTGTCTCAATGATCTGGTGCAAAAGGCACATGGAGACTGAATAACTTAAAATCTACCCCAGACTGAGGCAGCGAAAGGAAGCTACAGAAAGAGTGACTACAAAATAAACCTTTTTTTTTTTTTTTTTCTAATTGCCTGAAATTGCTTTGAAGAGCATGCAAAGGTCAACTACCTGAGTTTATACTGTTTAAATTGCATCTCAGTAGAAATCGTAACTGTGCCATCAGAAAGACAGGAGAGGGATGATCTCCCATCTCTCAGAGCTTGTGTGTGTGTATGTGCATGAGCTGTTGGCCATGGGAACCCCAGCGCCAAGAGTCCCTGGTGCCTGGGGATGGCAGTCCACCTGCTTGGCTTCCGTAACTGCTTGGCTTCCAAGAGCTTCAAGGTCAGCACGACTGCATGACTGTAGCAGCTGGCGTGGGGTTGGCACATGAGCCTCCTCCTCCTCCATGGTCTTCATGGGTCCTCATGTCGAAATGATGGTAATTAATCAGGTCCTGAAGAGGGAGCAACAGAGATGTGCTGAATATGGAGGTTTTCCACGAGTTGTGGGGACATCTGAGAGCTCAGCACCTTTCAGGATCTCCCTCTCTCCTCCCACCCTTTTCCCCTAATTTAGCCCCTTGCTGGCCTACAAGACAAGTTGCTGATGGGCTGGTGACAATGTAGACTGGTCTTCCTTCTCATGGGCAGGTACTGGTGGTGTCTCATTAGAGGGACAGGCCACAGGGGATGAAGCCAAACTCCTGGAGACATTGAAGGTCAGGCTTGATGGGGCTCTGAGCAACCTGATCAGGTTGGAAAAGACCCTTGGGATTACCGAGTCCAACCATTAACCCTACACTGCAAGTTCCCCCCTAAACCATCTCACCCAACACGGCATCTCAGCGACACTTAAACACATCCAGGGATGGCGACTCAACCCCCTCCCTGGGCAGTCTGTTCCAGTGTCTGACCACTCTTTCCGTGAAGAATTTCTTCCTAATGTCCAGTCTAAATGTCCAATGCAAAAAAAAATAAATCCTTTGTGAAGCACTGGGAGAGCTTTCCTGACCTCGGTTAGCCTGGTGGCTTCACGGCAGAGTGGTTTGCTTTGGGTGACTGCAGGATAAGTGATGTCAGTGTGAGAGCAGCAATAAAATGAGCAATTATGGATGGAGGAGGAGCAACAGTGTCAATTTTCTCACGGGCCCGTGCCAGGGTGGCTGCCAGAGGGCAATTTGCAAGATTTTTGGCAGAGGAGCATTGCCTAATGGAAAGACAACAGCACAGGCGGGGATTCAGAAGTTGATTTATAAGGGGAGAGATTAAGAAATAAATAAACAAATAAACCAGCAGAGCTAAAGATGTTGTGTTTGGCCGGGCAGCAGATGAAGACTGAGCTGGTGGGACTACAGGAGATGGAGGGTGCTTGGGGGGGAATTTGGAACCCCCATGGGCAGCCTGGTTGGGTGCCAGGGATGTCAGCAGAGCCAGGAGAGAGGGCACCCAACCATCCTGCGCATGAGGACGTGCATCTGCTGAAGTCTGCAGGATTGCTGTGCTGAGACCTACCAGCTGAGGGCCTTCGATCTCCAGGAAACTTGGATACAGGGAGATCACTGCAAACTCCTTCCTTGCCCTGGCTCACTTCATCTAAAATGAAGGTTGAAACTGTAAATTTACCTGTTTGCAGGTAAGCAAGCTTCAGAGTTCGAGCTTTCTCCCTGACCTGGGAATGTTTGGGGTTGGAAGAGACCTCCAGAGCTCACCCAGTGCCACCCCCTGCCAGAGCAGGGTCACCCAGGGCAGCCACACAGGAACGCGTCCAGGGGGGTTTGAAAGTCTCCAGAGAAGGAGACTCCACACCCTCTCTGGGCCACCTGGGCCAGGGTTCTGGCACCCGCACAGTGAGAAAGCTTTTCTAATGTTTATATGGAACCTCCTGTGCTCCAGCTTGCACCCATTGCCCCTTTTGTCCTATCACTGGACATCACTGAAAAGTGCTTGGCTCAGTCCTCCTGACACTCCCCCTTGACATATTTATAAACATTAATGAGGTCACCCCTCAGCCTCCTCTTCTCCAAACTAAAGAGCCCCAGCTCCTTCAGCCTTTCCTCACCAGGGAGATGTTCCACTCCCTTCATCATCCCAGTTGCCCTCCGCTGGACTCTCTTCAGCAGTTCCCTGTCCCTCTGGAGCTGAGGGGCCCAGAACTGGACACAATATTCCAGATGTGACCTCCCCAGGGCAGAGCAGAGGGGCAGGAGGACCTCTCTGACCTACTTGCTACTCCCCTTCTAACACAGCCCAGGATGCCCTTGGCCTTCTTGCCCACGAGGGCACACTGCTGGCTCATGGCCATCCTGCTGCCCACCAGCACCCCCAGGTCCCTTTCCCCTGCACTGCTCAAGTCCTGTTTTTTTTGAAATGTCCCATCACCTGTCTGCATATCACGTGGCTGTCACTGTCACATGCTGGACACACACTTGTGTGTGTTGTGCCCTGCTTATGGGGCTGGTGGCACTCCACCCTGCTCGTCCATCACACAGCTGCCAGACCTTGAGACCTCCCTTCATTGCCCGGTTTTAGGAACAACCTACTGGAAAGGTTCAACTCTGTCTTGTTTTGAAAAGAACGCTACCGCTCTGCTTCTTTTCCTCTCATTTTATCTGAAAAACCTCAACAGCTCTTCTGCCAAGGGTGTGTTTGTCCATCATATTTGTTATGGACCCATGTGCTCATGAATAGGGACGTTTGATGCCCTGTCTCCCACTCTCAGACAGAGTATCCCTTTTCGGATCTTAAAAATGCCCCGCAAAAAAGTAAACTGAGGTTTGATTCTCTAATTTCTGTGACTTTTGGGTTATAACACCCATTTAGTTCCCTCATAGCAGCCTTCTGCTGGGACTGCAGGAAGGACCAGGTGATTTTCCAGGGTCATTTCAGGATGCTGAGCCCACGGAAACCTTCCTGCTATGACTTTTAAACAGCAAAAAACCCTTTGCCATCCCCAAAGAATAGGAACATCAAGCTGCCTGCTGATACAATTGGCTCTAAATGGGCCGGGCTTTCAGCACAATCAGGACGGAGGAATGACAGCTTTTTCCCGTAATACCTTTTCAGACACAGATTAATTTTATTCCAACCGTCTCCGCTGCCTGAATCAGTGTCTGGAGATGATGCAGAGGGTGCATTGTGTGTGGCACTCCTTGCAAGGGACGGCTCTTCTGGTCAGACCCACTTCGTAGGGCCACATTTTCAGGTGGAAAAGCTGTGTTTGAAATATTCCACAAAGCTTCATTTCATGTAAAGAAGTCCCGAGGAATCCCCATGTTCAGAGAACAGAATCATAGGATGTGTTAGGTTGGAAGGGACCTTTAAAGGTCATCTAGCCCAACCCCCTGCAGTGAGCAGGGACATCTCCCACTAGATCAGGTTGCTCAGAGCCCCATCCAGCCTGGCCTTGAATGTTTCCAGGGTTGGAGCATCTACCACCCGTCCGGGCAACCTGTGCCAGAACTTGTCCTCTCAGATAATCTGCACTCAAATGAGAAGCAGTGGGGCAGGGAGAGAGGCTGAATGGATAACGGCAGGTCAGAAGATGGGTGGAAAAGGGTGGATTTAGATAAAAGGACCCCTAAGTTATCTGGACCTGGGTGTAATTGCCCCTGCAGCAGAGCCACAGAACTGGAAACTTGTGGTAAATATATATCTACATGGTATTTGCTTGAACTGAAAACTTGTGGTAAATACGTATATAGATGATTTTTATATATAAACATATAAACATATTTTTATGTATTTGCATATCACTATATTTATGTGTTTATTTTTATATCTATATATACATATAGATATAAATAAAATTGCAATGACCCTCACTTCCAGGGCTCTCCTAAGCAGAGGCTGCCCATGCCACGGAATTTCTGAAGTAGCTGCATGACCTTGAACTCAACAGCCTAGCTCTGAACTCATTTTCCAGCAGGCTCCCTTCCCAAAGCTTGACCTAGCCCTGCACTCTCCACCTTCCTCCCTGCTCCCTCCAGCCCGTGAGCGGCATCATGTCCTTGCTATGCGGTCACGTCACTGCGGCCACTCCCGTTGCTCCAGGACAAACACTTCCTCTGGGAAATGCAAAACTGGGAGAGAAGGAGCTTTGCTCAGCCAAGCGAGGCTCATCGCTGCTCACCCTTGCTCTGAGAAGAGCTGACACACATCCTGCTCGACCTACAGACTCACCTCAATTCACGCCGGGGTTGGGGCAGGTTCCCTTTTTCTGGGGGATTTGGAACAGGATGGATGTGGCCACTACCTAAAAGGAGGTTGCAGCGAGGTGAGATCGGTTTCTTCTCCTAAGTAACAAGTGATAGGACAAGAGGAAAGAGCATCAAGTTGCACCAGGGGAGGTTTAGATTGGATGTTAGGAAAGATTTCTTCGTGGAAAGGGTTGTCAAGCACTGGCACAGGCTGCCCAGGGCAGTGGTGAAGTCACCATCCCTGGAGGTATTTAAAAGAAGGGTAGATGAGGTGCTCAGGGACATGATTTAGTTGAGGACATGTCAGTGTTAGGTTA
The DNA here is from genome assembly GCA_020746105.1 of Trogon surrucura. Taxonomy (NCBI): domain Eukaryota; kingdom Metazoa; phylum Chordata; class Aves; order Trogoniformes; family Trogonidae; genus Trogon; species Trogon surrucura. The sequence goes on along the minus strand of CM036620.1, from coordinate 78,849,198 downwards.
GTGATTGGACTCAGTGATCTTAAAGGTCTTTTCCAGTCTGACGATGATTTTATTCTACGATTCTAAGAAGGAAAAAACAAATACCAAGATAAAGCAGAGAGAAAGGGCAGAGGATGTGGTTTTGGAAGAGGGATCTCCAGAAGACAAGTGGTCTGAAGGCAGCCCCAAGCATGCTGGTTGCAGGACATCAATAACACCAGGAAGAAATGCAATTTTTCATTGCCCTGAAAGAGTTTGATATAAGGGCAGATATTTTTTTTTCATTGCATTTCAGTGAGAAATTTTCAACCTCTTCCTTTGACCTGCAGGTAGAAGGCCACATCTTCTGAAGTTTTTCCTTTTGTGGCATGTTCCTGATCCAACCCTGGATGCTGTTTTAATATTTGTCTTTGGAAGGTCAGCTCGTGGAGGCAACTGTTTATCAAAAAGCAGGATGGTGGGAGGTACCCGAAGCTGACCTGCACAATAACAGGGCAGAGAAGACCTTTCCCTGCTCCCCTCTCTCCAGACCATGCTCTGCTGTATTCTTGCCCCTGGGGGGAATTAGGTGTGAGTTGCTTTGGTCCATTCGGAGAGAGGAGAAGCTCTGATCAGGAGGAGAGAAGAGAGAGATGAGGACAAATCACCAGTATTAGGTGGAAAACTCCTGGAAGTGTTTCAGCTGAAATCCGGTTTTTTTTGGAGAGCGGATGGGTTTTAGGAGGTTTCCAGCAGCTCCCTGCTCTCTGCCCTGTCCTGAGTCCCTTATAGGGATGCTTTTCTAGCGTAACACAAAGCAACAATGGGGAAAACACTCGGGTTTTGACAGCTTTAAAAAAAATAAATGAAAAAAAAGACAAGTGGGGAAAAGTTGATATTTTACACTGGAATGCAAGTCAAAGAATTTGAGTCCTCACCCAAAGCTCATTATTGATAAAGGAAAGACTCAGGATGACTTCAGGAGGTTAATAATCATAGAACCGTAGAATCAGAGGATCGGAGAATAATGGAATACCAGGTTGGAGGGGACCTCATGAGTCATCTAGTCCAATCTTTTAAGATAAAGAAATACGTTTTAAATGAGATATTGGGGGTAGCTGGTTGCCAATGGCTCTGCATCATGCAAATACTTAGGACCTTAATCCATTGTTTATCTGTCTTCTGCAATACAACACTATTTCCATCTCCATCCAGCCAATTCTGACTTCCTTACACACTTCCCATAGTTCCCTTTTATTACATGTTCTTTCTGGCTTACCCAGCCCTTTTTATTTGCTGGGCAGGAACACCATTGACCCAAAGACACAGAAAAGGAATTATTTATAGGAGTTTTAAAAGCTAAGCCCCAGCTACAGGAATGGTTTCATTACACAAGCCCACAATTTCTGCTCACAGTGTGATCACAACTATGTATGAACTGAGAGGTTCCTCTGATGCTGGAGGTCCCTCTGTGGAAACTGAGAATAACTGGAGAACGCCTATATCATAGAATCATAGAATGGCCCAGGCTGGAAGGGACCTTAGAGATCATCTTATCCAACCTCCCTGTCACGGGCAGGGACGCCTCTCAGCTAGATCAGGCTACTCAAGGCTCTGTCCAACCTGGCCTTGAACACCTCCAGGGAGGGGGCAGTCACAACATCTCTGGGCAATTTAGTCCAAAATCTTACCACCCTCGGACTGAAGAATTTTTTCCTAAGATCTAATCTAAATCTATTCTCTTTCCACTTAAACCCATTTCCCCTTGTCCCATCAGTGGATGCTCTTGTCAGAAGTCCCTCCCCAGCCTCCCTGTAGGATCCGTTCAGGTATTGGAAGGCAGCTCTTAGGTCCCCCCGAAGTCTTCTCTTTTCAAGACTGAACAATCCCAGCTCCCGCAGCCTGTCCTCGTAGCAGAGATGCTCCAACCCTAAATAAATATCCTAAATAAATATCTTAAATCCGAATCAACAGGTGAGTGAGATGTGGGCTGGAAGTGGAAGGGAATATGGAACCATGACTCCTCTGACCCTCCATGGGCTTCAGGGTAAAGGGATGAGACTGAGAAGGAAGACAGCTCTCAAAATGGTGCTTGCAGTGCCTTTTGGTCTGGCATTATTAGCTGAAGCATGTCCCCACGCTAACATTTCAGCATGGTTTCCAGAGTTGAGCTAGCTCACACTTGGGTCTCTCTCCTTGATAGACTTGGCAGTTTTAGTTCTGGGGTTAAATGTGGGTGGAGAGGGCATGTCAGATATCTGCCCTGTAAACCTGCCTGCAGAGCCTCAGAGAAGGTAACATCTGTATTTCGAAAGCCTTAAGGTGAGATTGGGGGAAGTACAGGTCAGGCCTCCTTACACGTGTCCTGGGAAAATTAGTTCGAAATGATTTTTTGAAACAAGGTAATGAAGTTTCAGGGAGACAGCTCATGACAGCAGAGCATGGATCCAGCAGCTTGCAAAGAAAGGTCTCACAGGGGGATGGCAGCTCAGTGATGCTGTCAGGAAAACGGTGAATGAAGAAAGTTTGGTAGACATGGTCTGTTTGGGTACCCAGAAGGTTTTTAGCAAGGTCAGACTGAAAAGTCTTCTGAGGGAGCTAAGGGGTGATAGAATGAGTGGGAAACTATGGTCGTGGCTCTACAGCTGCCCTAGGAGAAAACAAAGAGAAGGATTAAATGGTCAATTATGGCAGAAAGTCACAGTTCAATATTTAGTCCCAGGTGTGCCGTGCTGGTTAATGGGCTGATACACGGCTTGGAAATAGAGGCGGATGAATCCACCGATGACACAGAACTAATTCGGGTAGTTGAAAGCAAGGAGGAGCTGCAGAGGCACATAAACAAGCCAAGGGAATTAACATCACCATAGCAAAGGAAATTAAGCACTGATAAAATGCAAACTAACACAGAGGAGAGGGGAAATAAAGCAAATCCTGAGCTGGCCAGGATGCTCAATAACCTGTGCCTGGTCGAGAACGACACCTCTGTATCAGGACAGACAATTCAATGCAAACCTCTTTTCACTCTATAACTGTGGCCAAAAAAAGCAAACAAAATAGTGTGTTTCATAAATCCTGACTAATACATCAGTGTCAGCGCCTTCACATAAAAATCGGTGTGTAGTCCTCAAAAAACTAGTGGCAAAGTCACTCAGATGGTGGTAACTGGGAGATGGCAACTGATGTCCAGGACCTAGAGACAGCTGAACCACTGGGAGAGAATAAAAGACATTTGCACTGTTTACAACACAAATGAGGGAGCTATTTTGCAAAAGCACATGAAATGGTACAGACTGCTTGATGTCACAGGACGCAGAAGACTAAAGGTGGACTGGGACTTGCTGTCCTGCAGATGTAAAATGGAAACAGCCCTTGGGATTGGGTTACCTGTCCAGCTCTCCTGCCATTCTTCACTGATGAGTTTGGGCAGGGAGTTGGACTCGATGATCTTTATGAGTCTCTTCCAAATCGAGATATTCTATGATTCTGCGCAGGTGCCATCAAAATGTTGAAATCCCTCTCATGTACTTGGCAGGGAACTCAACCCACTGGGGTGTCTCTGGTTTGACCTGGTGGGTTTTTGTGATGTCTGTGTCACATCAGGTCTTCAGTAGGTCTTTGACTGTCATGTCTGTCCAGTAGAGACACAAGACAGCTTTCCCAATCCTGGCACTTCTCTATCCTCTGGCCTTATCCCGCCTCTGTGCCAGGGCAAGACCAGAGGTGCTCTGTCACCTTCACTCTTGAGCTGGAGTAAAACATGGTGTGGAGGTGATGGGGAGCAAGGACCAAGGAGTGCATCATCAGGGGTGATGTCCATGCTGTGAAAGGTCCCAATTAGGCAGGAGGGCTCACGGGCCCCACTGGTCCCAGTGTGATCACTCCTGTCAGGGGGTCACACACCCCTCCTGTTGGTTGTCTCCATGTTTGCTCACCCTACTTGTCCATGGGCTGCTTGGGCTATGGTGTGAGCAGATCATAAATTTTGTGAATTTTAAAGAATTCCAGGTCATTAGTGTGGGTCTGGTGGAGGGACAGTGGCCTGGAACAGATGTCCTTGCTGTGGTGGAGCTGATGCTGGGAGAAGGGGGACTGGGAGTGGGGAGGTTTCCCAGCCCCTGCATGACTGGAGGGTGTTCTGACCACAACCAAGATTTTTAAAGGGTGTAGAGAGAGGAGGAGAGAGGCTGATGTGGTTCGTGATGCTCCTGGTTGGAAAGAGATCTGAGCCAACCACAACTTGGAGATGCAAAGCATTAGGAGAGATCAGAGCAGGATCAGTGGCCTTTCATACAAGAATGTTTACAGGCAACCTTCCCAGCAGACCAAAACAACCATAAGATTTGTTTTTATTTCCTTTGGAGTTGATTTTACCACCCTAGATGAGGGCGCTTTGCAGTTAAGTGCTGCATTTTGGGCCTTTGTTGAGCTACAACCATTTTAGATGAGAGCAACAGCCTCTCAGTAATTGCACCAATTTTCTCCTTCTTAGCTCAGAGTCATTAAGAAGGAGGATAAAGAGGAGGACAAGAGAAATGAGCTTGTGCACCTCAGCAGCAAGAGGCAATCTGTGTCACACTAGTGGCAGGTGACCCAGGGACAGAGAAGATGGAGGCACGACACCCATGCGAACCAGCCTTTGCCTTTTTATAAAGCCAAGCAGGTATCTCTGCTTGCTTTCCTTGAAAGGAGCACTTTCCAAAGAGAAAAGAATGGGGAGAATCTGTGAAGAACACAAAAGGGGAGAAAAATAAGTTGTTTTTTTTCTGTGTAGCTGTGTACACACATAGAGAATATGAAAGTGCTTTTATCATAAACTTCAATTACAATAAATAGAGCGTTTATGTATTCACTGGAGAGGTGTGATCAAGATGGTTTATTAGCATAAAAGTGACTCAGTGTCTGTATGTCTAAATGCTTCTGACTACACCCCATTTATTTTCCACTCTTAATGACAAATTTCACCTTCAGTCATCAGCAATTTTTTTTTCTAGCTGGTGGTATTTGCACACGTTTTGTTTTGGAGTGAGTTGAGAGAAAACCAAACAAGACTGGCATTTTGGGTTAACTTTCTCCATTATCTGGGCAAATGCTGTTTGTGCCCCCAAATGGTGGTGGGTCCTGGCTCCCAGACCCTGCTGAGCTCAGAAACATGGGCTCTAGGAGATGTTGGCTGTCACCCATGAAGGGTGTCCTGGAGAAACAAGTCAAAAACAGCTTCTGTCATGAACTGCTGATTTCTCTTCTCTCTCCTGGTACCTCCCTTGGTGAGACTCAAGCAGTCAACACTGGGGAGTCAGGGTGGGAAGGTCTTTCCCTTGGATATACTTCACTTGAGCCTCAGTGCCCTTTTTGTCTTTCGGATGATGGGACAGATGTAAGGAAGAGCTGTAACCAGCCAGAGCAAAGTCGGGTGGTGAGTACTTTGGGCATTCATGATTTACGAGCAACATCGTGGTATAGGGTGCGTCGACCCTAAGAGCACGTCTGAAATGAATCACCAGGGACTGTGTTTTCCCCTTGATGAAAACAAATCAAAACCAGCAGGGAAGAAGAGCATTTTTAACATTTTTAACATTTTTTTAAATGACTTTTTCTGGATAGCTGCCAATGTTTCTCAGTGAAATGTCTTGAAAAAATGTGCCCAGCCAACTCTGCGGCTGTTCGAGGGGTGCACGTGTGGCTGCTCCGCGGCCTGATAAGAGCTGTTTCTTCTAAGGTTGTTCAGAGCCTTTCATCATGCCCTCCCGTTGCCTCTGTCCAGAACAAAATGACTGCTGTAAAGCTCTGCCCTCTGCATGTCATGGAAAAAAGGATGACATTTCTCACTGGAGTCCCGAGGAATTTAGCCCATGGTAAATTTTAGCCTGCAAAAAAGCATCTTGTAAGAGGAAGAGCAGGAAGACTTACATGTATGTGCTCCGTTTTCCATAGAACTGTAGGCTTGAGGCCAGATTGGATGGGGTGTGAAGCAACCTGGTTTGGTGGGAGGTGTCCCTGTCCATGGCTGGGGGTTGGAATGAGATGATCTTGAAGGTGCCTTCCAACCCAAAGCATTCTACATTTCGATGATTCTATTTCAGCCCCTTGCTCAACATTGGGCCAACTTCAAGGTACCTCGGGATCTTGTTCATTCTAGTTTCAATTATCTCCAAGGATGGAGGCTGAACAACATTTCTGGACCCCTCATCCAGGGCTGCACTCTACTCTGAGGAAATATATTTTCCCTTGTATCTAGTGGGAATTTCCTTTGTTGAACCTTGAGCCAACAGATCCAAGGGAAGCCTGGCTCTGTCTTCTCTGCAACCCTATTAGAGCAGTGCAACAAGATGCCCACCTCAATCCTTCTTTTCTCTAGTATGGATGAACACAGCTCCCTCAGCATCTCCTTGTGTGCATGCTCCAAACTTCTCATGACTGCTGTGACCTCCTCCGGAGCCCCTTGCCCAGGTCAACAATCCTTCCCAAACTGGACGGATCTGTCGATGCATCAGGAACAACACTCAGATGTCCTGGATGGTGCAGCAGAATACTTGTTTAACTTTTCTTTCCCTTGATAAATTATTTATGACCTATGCAAATGGGAAGGTTATTTTTTTTTTCTTCTTTTTACCTTTTTTTTTCATTTTCTGATGGTATTCTGGCTGCTCTGTTTGATCTGAGACTCTCAAAGCAAGAGGTTCATCCAGCTCCTCTTTCAGCCTCTCTCACAGAGAGCTGCAGAGCAGGAAGCCTTTTTCTCCTTTGTTCCACACTGGGCAGAGAGATCCCAATTTCATTTGAAGATATTTCAAAACCTTTCTTCAGTTATTTCGGTACCTGATCCCTCCAGTAGATATTACTTCTTGAAAAGACCTAGAACTTGGCATATTTTTAAGCTACATTAGGTATCTGTAACCTAGTGCAATTATGTGTTTGGTTTTTTTTTTCCCCCACATTTTCCTATATTATTAATGATAATAAGCTAATTCATGCAAAGGCTGAGTTGTGCCTGTTGAGTGTCGGTGACTTTTTTTTCCATGCTGCTAAAAGCATTTTTAGGTATATATATTGGCACAAGCACCATCTTCTTGCTTAAAATAAACACGTGACCCTTTCACTTCGCAGTTGCCTGTAACATTGACTTTTGCTCTTAGACTGTCCATTACTCCCATGGAAAAAAAGTATTTGATCTAGAGAAGCTGACATGTGATGCATATGGGACAGAGTATCCACACAGTAGCGGGCTTTGCAAATTCCTCTCTGGTGATATCATCCATTGCTCTTCCTCTTCTCTTTCCCATATAATCAATATTGTCTTCTATGATTGTCTTTTTGAAAGTTTCGAGGTGTTTTACAGTCTTGTTTCTAATAATCAGCAATCTACCCTGGAAAACGCTCTCTCTCTAAGCTGTCACGGTATAAGGGAAAAGGTCTTCTGGTTTAATAATGGGCAGAATAAACAGAGAAGAATCCCCCCTCAAAAAGAAGAATGTCCCCTCTGTCCCACATGACATCCTTGTCTCTAAAATGGAGAGACACGGATTTGACAGATGGAGCACTCGGTGGATAAAGAACTGGTGGGATGGTCGCAGTCAAAGAGTTGTGGTCAATGGCTCGATGTCCCCATGGAGACCAGTGACAAGGGGAGTTCCTCAGGGGTCTGTTCTGGGTCCAGGGCTGTTCAACATCTTTGTCAGCGACACGGACGATGGCACCGAGTGCCCCCTCAGCAAGTTTGCCGACGACACCGAGCTGTGTGGTGCTGTCGACTCACTGGAGGGAGAGATGCCATCCAGAGGGACCGTGACAGGCTGGAGAAATGGGCCAGTGCAAACTGCAGGAGCTTCAACAAGTCAAAGTGCAAGGTCCTGCACCTGGGTCGGGCCAATCCCAGGCACAAACACAAACTGGGCACAGAGTGGGTTGAGAGCAGCCCTGAAGAGAAGGATTTGGGGGTGTTGACAGACGAGAAACTCACCCTGAGCCGGCAGGGCGCTCCTGCAGCCCAGAGGCCAACCCTGTCCTGGGATGGATCAGGAGAAGCGCAGCCAGCAGGGCAAGAGAGGGGATTCTCCCCCTTTACTCTGCTCTGGTGAGACCCCACCTCGAATCCTGCGTCCAGTTCTGGTGTCCCCACCATGAGAGGGACATAGAACTGTTGGAGCGTGTTCAGAGGAGGCCACAAAGATGATCCAGGGGCTGGAGCAGCTCTGCTGCGAGGACAGGCTGTGGGAGCTGGGATTGTTCAGTCTTGAAAAGAGAAGACTTCGGGGGGACCTAAGAGCTGCCTTCCAGTACCTGAAGGGATCCTACAGGAAGGCTGGGGAGGGACTTCTAACAAGAGCGTCCATGGATAGGACAAGGGGAAATGGGTTTAAGTTGAAGGAGAACAGGTTTAGATTAGATCTTAGGAAGAAATTCTTCAGTCCGAGGGTGGCAAGACTTTGGAATAAATTGCCCAGAGATGTTGTGGCTGCCCCCTCCCTGGAGGTGTTCAAGGCCAGGTTGGACAGAGCCTTGAGTAGCCTGATCTAGTTGAGAGACGTCCCTGCCCGTGACAGGGAGGTTGGATAAGATGATCTCTAAGGTCCCTTCCAGCCTGGGCCATTCTAGGATTCTATGAAAAAAAGGCTTATTAAACAGTCATTTCTCACAATGGAGAAAAACTGTTAGAAATTTGCTTAAGGTAGCGTCGGGTCACATAACAGTCACTGTATTCCGAAAAGGTCTGGGGAAAGGTGTAAATATTTTCGTGGCAGTTTCCTGACAATCCTTTATTATTCGGGGCAGTCAAAGCTAATGCTAAGCGTGAATATTTGCGGAAGGGATGTCATGATATCGCATTAGCAGCTGGTGAATTCAACACTGATGAATGCAAAAAAATGTAGATGAGGAAAAAACTATGCATAGGTGGTCATGCACTCAAAAGTGGTCATTAGCATTCAGGAAGGAGATGCTGAATCTGTGTAAATAGCTGAAATGAGAACCTCAGCTCTGCACTCAGCAGTAGTCGAAAAGGCCAATAAAATGTTAGGAATTGCTAGGGAAAGAATTGAAAATAAAGGAAAATAGCATTATGCTGTCTGCATGATGATGTTATGCACTTAATGATATCCCTGGTGAAACTACAGCTGAAATAGTTGGGTTAACTTTGCCCAGAAAACTCTCAAAAAGGATGGAATAGACACCGAAAGGGTGAAGGGAAGGAGACCATTCCAGACCATTCTGTGATTCTGTGGAAGGTGCTCCAGCCCCTGATCATCTTCATGATCTCCTCTGGACCTGCTCAAACACATCCGTGTCTTTCTTGTGCTGAGGAATCCAGAGCTGGACACAGAACTGCAAAGGGGGTCTCACCAGAGCAGAGCAGAGGGGCAGAATCCCCTCTCTTGCCCTTCTGGCCACACTCCTCTGGATGAAGCCCAGGATGCCATTGGCTTTCTGGGATGTGAGAGCACATCGTGGCTCACATTCAGTTTTTAATCTGCCAACACTCCCAAGTTCTTCTCTGCAGGGCTGCTCTCAATCCACCTCTTGCCCAGCCTGTATCTGTGCTTAAGATTGCCCTGACCCAGGTGCAGGACCTTGCACTTGGCCTTGTTAAACTCCATGAGGTTCGTATGGGCCCACCTCACAAACTTGTCAAGATCCCTCTGGGTTACAATGAAGTGAGGTGCACCCCTAAAAACCTGGTGATAACTCCCTAACTAAGCTCATTACTACTTTTACTTTCATTTTTGGATTTTTTTTTTCCATTTTTATTCAGGTTTGAGGACTACCACTACTTGGTATTTCAGTTCCTCTTGTCTCTGAGATGGACTCATCAACATTTGAGACTCAGCATTCGCTGAGCTGCTGTGTTTGGATCCCAGAGGGCTGGAGCTAAACCTGGTCAGAACCTGGGTGCTGCCTTGGAGGTTGGAGCATCAACATACTTTTGGGCATGGCTTCTGAGGCTAGAGAAGGGAACTGAGCTCACTAGGGCCCGCCATCTGTGCCTGACCTACCAGGCTTCCCAAAAAGTTGAGTCTCACTTCTAAATCCCACTCCAGCCTAAGGAATCACCTAGGTAGTGCCTTACCTATAGCTTACATGGTGGCCAAAGATGCTGCAAAAAGCCAATCACTCCTTTAGGAAGGATATTTTTAGCACCTGGATGTATTTGGCTATTCTGTTTCCCATCCCCATTTTGAGGGATGGCTGGACACACCTAGACAGCTTCTGCTTTCCCATCTCATCTCATCTTGGTGTCTCTGTTTCCTCCAGGAGAGGATCGGCTAGCTCCACAGCCAGCACGTCATCTCACCCTCCTCAGTCTGGCGTTGCTCTCTCCTATCCTACCCAACCCTTTTACTTATTTAAGTCCAACATCTCTGTTCGCCTCATCCCCACGTAGGAAGCTTTGACCCCAAGGTTGCCACACCACTGGTGAAACCAACACCTTCCTATGGGTTTTTCTGCACATCCTAAGCCTGGCACATCACAGCCCAGTTTAAAAAAAAAAAAAAAAAACAGACTTAGAAAGGATTCAAAAAAGGCTGAAAAAGATGACCAAAGATATGGGAGAGTTTACATACAAAGAAAACGTAAATTAAAGGACATTTTCCTGGAAAACAGAGATGACTAAGGAAGAAAACAATGGAGTTGTATAAAATTAGGAGTGTCAGGAAGAAGATGAAGAGTGGATGATTGTTTACCGTTCCTCATAACACAAGAACTAAATGACATCAAACTCAATTATCAAAATGAACAAAGGGAGGTTAATTCTTCACGTGGCTCATATTTAAATGGTGGAGCTCATCACCACAAGATATTGCATCTGCCAAAAAGTCTGTAGGGGTTAGAACAGCAATTACGTGCCTTCATGACAGAAAAGTCCATCAAGGGCTGTTGGAATCATTTATATGATCTCCGAGCTGAGAAGTCCCTGAGGCAGCAGTTGTCAGCTGGCAGAATATTTCAAGGGATATTTCACTGAAGGCTTTTTCTTTCCCTCTATCCCACCTGAAGTGTTCATTGCTAGAGAGTGGGGTCTCAGCTAGAAGGACCCAGGCTCTGAGTAGAAACAGATATTTGCAAGTCCCCTGGGTAGCCTGTCCGTGCCGCAGTTCCATCCATCATTTCTCTGCCCATAGGCTAATATGACAAAATACACAAAAAAGCTCCAGGTTAGTCTCCAGCACATGTTAAATCAACCAAGTTGCACCATTTTGCCATCACCATGTGCCAGTTCCCGAAGGGAAATTTCGGTTTGTGAACCAAAATTCTTTCCACAGAGGACGAGCTTGTGGCTGGGGCTGCCCAGAGATTCCCCGAGAAGCTGCAGCCGTCTTGTGCAAAGGTTTCAATTTTTTTTTTTTCCACTTTCAGTCCTCTAACTGTCCCTCCGTGGTGACACACGTCATGTGTGGTGACATTAAGGCCCCCCAACAAGTAGGTTTGCTTCTCCTAGGTACCTTCAGTGGGATTCAGCTCACAGATTAAGACATGTCCATTTCTGGAAGGTGCCAGTGTACGAGCCAGATGTTTAAGCTTACTGAGATTTAGAGAAAAAAAATAAATTGTTGCCTGAATACAGATGTTTTATGTCATTTGTGCCATCTTAGGCTACTTGAGACATCTGTATATGACCAGGAAATAAGACAGAGAACCTGTTGTGGAAAATTGGCTCAGGAGCAAGCACCTTATCTGTAAGCTGGGAGCAGAAGTAGCTGCTGGGCAAAGAACGGACAGAAAGTGAAGGTCTGATTCCAGCTTTTTGCCTAGGGGGATGAGGAAATGAGATATTTGTTGTGGTTGAACGTACCATCAAAAGTCAGATCAGTGCTTGACTTGCAGGATGGACCACATCACCCAGTCGCTACGGCAGCCTGAGAGACAGAGTCCTACCAAGAGGGTGGGATGGAAAAGTCAGAGACAGAAACCTATCTGGAAGTCTCATGAGACTAAAAAACCCAAAGGGTTTAGAGCAAAATGTTCAGCTCTCTTCCTTTCAATAAACCAAACTTAGCCAACTTTAAAGATTTCCTGTGTGCAGTGCTGGTGGATAATAGATCTCTTGGGGTTTGGAGGGTAGGCTGTAGGCATCAAAAATACTTTTTATACACTTTCTGGAAATATTATCTACCGTTTATTATGCCCAGCTCTCCAATTTCGTTTTCAAAACGCAGCCCAAAGCACATTTCACACAGTTTGGAAATTGCTGGGCTTTCTGTGCTTCTCCCCTTTACCTTTAGGAAGACTGAAGCCAGGCAGTATGACTCTGCCTGTGATGGATCCAGCTGGACAATGCTACAAATCTAAGATCTTAAAGAAAGCATTCGGGTATTTCACAAAAAAATCCAGTACCAATCCAGCTCCTGGGCTGAATATTTCCTCCACAGCTGCTACTCTCTGGATGGAAAAAAAGCCCCAAACCATAAAAAATCCTTAAGGGCTGCCATTGACCCTGAAATACGTTTGAAATCTGACCATAATTAAGTAGCAGCACCAGTGCTCGGAGACATGGCACTGCCTGCTCAAACCCCAACCCTCTCTCCTAACAGATTGGTGGTTGCTACAAAGCCTGATGGAACACCACAGGGATTGGAAATTTGAGTTCTGTTGTGGCTGGAGGGTGGTTTTGTAAAGGGAAGTTCCAAAAACCTGTCCCCATCCACGGCCAGGAGGCATCAGGTGGTGGGGCCAGTAGAGGAATACCATTGCAAGGGCCTTTCTCCTCATAAAATGCAGAGTTTTCATTTCCAGGGCTTCCCAGAAGGTGTCTGAAATAGAGAAACGTGGCAGGAACACACACATACACACAAAAAAAAAAAAAAAAGAAAGACCCAGCATGCATCGATTAGGACATGAAAGGCACAACTGCAGCTACACTGAGTTATCCCAGAAGCTCTTTGTCATTTACCAGTTGCCTTGACACGGTTTGGAATTTCTCGACAAATAACTGGGGAAAGGGAATGCCTGTGGGTTTCCATCAGAGCAAGGCAGTTTTATGGGTTTAAAAGGCTCGCTACCTTGACAGCGCTAATGTTAATCGGTGAGTAAATTTCCGTCGTTTTTTTATTCCACGTTTATTACTCCAGTCTTCAGCAGATGATTCACAGCCTAAATCCAATTTAGCTTTGATTGCTGTGGTGCTTTCGTTTCTAACCTGGCTGAGGCTTGCAAGTTTAAATGTTGCTTTAGAATATGGGGGGGTTGGCAGTGCATATGTATGTTTTTACAGAGGTATTTATTCAGATATATGTATAAATAGACATGTCTACTTAGATATACACAGATACAAATATAAATATGTATAGTTTTTACCCTTTAAATATGTTTTTGTGCTCTCTTGGCAAGAGCACTCTCTTGCCTGTGGCTAACTTCATGCTCAAGCTGTCCCCCGGGTCCTCCTGAGCCAGAAGCTGGTACCCAAAAGTCGACGTGTCGAGCACGGCTGCTGGATCACCATGTGTGGGTGATGCGGGAATCAGTAATGAGTTTTCTAATATTCCATTACTGAAGTCAGTTGCCAAGAAAGGATGGGAATTCTCCATCACTGGAGCCCAGACAAATATTTGTCTTGGGTAACGTTTTAGATAGGACGGATCCTGCCGCAGGTGTTGGGGTTCCTCTGAGCCACAATATTCCATTTTCTGTACTGTTCCATATGCGTGATTCTGCGATTCTCCCCCCTACCCCTGAGGAAAATGTGGGTTTTTTCAAGTTTTGTGAGTCAACCGCCAATTCCTGACTGCACTGTGGGCATTAACCCCACCTCCAGCTTTTCAAACTGAGCAAGGGAGCAAACTGAGTTAATTAGCAAACTGACTGTAAAGGGGAATAAACATTCCCCTGCTGATTAATTTACTAGTAGACGTGGTTTCACTTTTCTTTCCAGTCTCTCCTTTCTCCTGTTAGCCTCTAAATGACCACGCTTCAGCTGAGCTCCTCTCTCTGCAGACCAGATCCCCGGCAGCGCAGGATCTGCGTGAGCAGGATATTTCCGTTCAACAGGCAAGGGTCTAGTAAATCCACTGGCTGGGAGCTGAGGTTAGGCAAATTAAAACCAAAGTGGTCACGGGGAGTAATTAACAACTCTCGAAAATGGGAGAGGTCCTTGAAATGCAAAACTGAGAAGAAAAAAAGGGAGTTGTTTTACAGTGCATGGCTCAGGGAGAAGTAATGGGCTTGATGTAAAAATTTGCTCTCCTGTCCTGCTTTTACACAAGGCCAGGCTAAATTATCAAAATATGCTGTCTGCCCTTAAAAATAACTGTTTTTTTTTTTTGCCTGACTTGACAAGTCCTGCTGAGCTCAAAATACTGCCCAAAGATTGCACCTGTTTTACTGAAATGAAAAAAAATACATTGTGTTGAGGCATCTGCTGCTGCCCCAAAGGAACCTGGATGGAAAAGTGTCCTCTCCTCTCCTCTCCTCTCCTCTCCTCTCCTCTCCTCTCCTCTCCTCTCCTCTCCTCTCCTCTCCTCTCCTCAGAAACTTCTTTATTTCTTACTTTATTTTTAGTCTCCACTTTCTTTGCATTACATTTTTCTATTGAGGGCCTCTGCAGCTATTTTTAGCTGGTGGAAACTGCTCAGGCAAGATATTTTTTTTTCCACTCTTTTCATTTAGGTAATAATTTTGGAAGGATTTATTAACGGAGAAATGAACCTGACTGACAGCTGAGAGGTCTCTCCCTCTGTCTGTCCTCTCTTTGACACAAGGCACTAGAAGTGAAGAAGTGGTCACCAATGATCCCCAGGTTGGTGAAGTTTTCTCATCCTCTTTTTATCCCTTCTCTACATTCAGTGTCCAGTTTACCCCATGGCAAAAACTTCTGCTTTTTGCAGATGGGCTGCCCAGTGCTTGCCCATCTTGAGCTCCGACAGGAGGTGGTTAAATGTTCCCTCTCTGCTCTCTGGAGTTGGGTGTAATTAATTCATGGTTTATAGACCATTCTGCCCATCCTCACCATCTCTTTTCCAAGGCCAGGCTGGATGAGGCTTTGTGAAGCCTGGTCTGGTGGAAGGTGTCGAATATTAACCCAAATCAGTCTATGATTCTATGAAATCCTTTCTCCAGAGCTTGCTCCTGAACACAGAGCTCGTTCTCTTCTGACTTGCTTTTATCCTAACTTCTTGCACGTACAATTATCCTTGTGAAACTGCAAAAAAGTTTTTGAGAAAAAAGAAATGGTGGATAATTCGCAGGTTTTTCTTCCTCCCTCCCACATCCCCTATGACCCCTGTTGTAGAAATCAGACACAGCAATAATTCACAGCAACGTTTTAGACAGGTTTGTGCACGTATTTGGTACAAACAAACAAAAATATGTGCATTCTGTTTCATAGAGCTTACATCAATCCGACAGAACTCGGGTCACAAAACAGAAATACTCAGGCTAATAAATACATCTGGGGATGAAAAATAAAAATCTATACATAAAAATTTCCGATGTCTGCTAAAGAAAATGTACACTTATATACACGCTGTAAACAATAGTAATGCAACCCAACTGCAGTCCAGCTCAGGCTGACAGGCACCTTCCTTCCCCCTTAAATAGGACTCGTGAGAGTCTACTGACATAAAAGCTGCTGTTCACCATCCTCAACCCCTGGTTCATTGAAGCAGCAAGGTCCAACGATGCGACAGTGACACGAAGCCAGTGAAATGAGGTGAGAGCTGCTGGATAACCAAGCTACGGGGGGCTTTGGGAAATGGCCTGCTCGGCAAATTTGGAGAGATGGGGTCATACCCCCAGCTGGTCACACCCATGTGGGTCCAGAGAAGACAGTGGAATCAGACCAAATTTACATCCTGAAGGTCTGAGCCCATTTTTCCAAACTTGGAAGAGCTTGGAAATTAAGGGGAATCAAAGAGAAATGCACGATTTTAGAGACTCGGGTTGTATTTCACACATTTTCCTTCCTCCCCTGCCAGCAAAGGCAACCCTGGTCTGCTCTAAATGAAGCTCCTCACAAACAGCCTCGGAGGCCAGTCCTGGCACTGCTTCTTCTGGTGCAAGATACTAAACGAAAGGGGGGCTCTGGCTTAGGTGAGAAACAAATATTTTCCAGAATGCAGCACAGCAGAGGCCAAGACTTTCCTATAGCACCTTTCAGGGTATCTCTCATGACCAGATCAAGTGCACTAAGTAGATGAGCCAGAATTTGGGCATTTATGTGTGTGTATGCATTTGTGTGCTTAAACAGACTTTATCTTCATTTTCTCCCTTGTAGCTCTGGAAAGAACTGTGATGCAGAGGCAGGAAACCTCCAGACTAATCTTTCTTTCCCTTCTGGATGGTTTCATGGGGCTGGAGGCTGTAACTCTGAATGTTTCAAAACTGGAAAAAAAAAAAAAAGTGTATTTTAAAAGATCGTGGAGAAGTTGTGGATGCTCCCTCTGTGGAAGTGTTCAAGGCCAGGCTGGATAGGGCTTTGAGCAACCCGGTCTAGTGGAAGATGTCCCTGCCTGTGGCAGGGGGCTGGAACTAGGTGATCTTTGTCCTTTCCAAGCCAAATCATTTTATGATTATAAGTGTAACCATATAGTCAGCTCAGTCATGGCAATGAACTGCCTGACAGCAATTGCTAAAAGCCCCTGCGAAGTCTTCACTTTTAGGGGAATGTCTGCTATTTAGGAGGTGACACACACATATAAAATATAGTAAAATGTGTGTATGGTTATGGATGTAATGTTACCATGTGCTCTGGGTATCTGGCTCTGATAAGACACCAGATAGATCTGCCACTGAGGATCAGAGAGAGTTTAATGGCAAATGTGCATCTTGTCCTTTGAACAGACTTTAATTTCTGATGATATCTGGTATCAGCTCACCCTAAACTGTGCTTCCAAGTTGCTTACATTATGCACTTGCATGTGTTAGACCTCCAAAGCAGTGTCACCAGAACAGGGGCCAAAAATTCAGATGTGGGTGCATTTACTCCCTCCAACAGCGGCATGTGTGCTCATGCCTGCTGAGAGGTGGTAGAGAGTGGGAGGAGAAATGCTTTCACTTTGACTTTCCAGGCCTCTCTGCCCTCTCCTTGACGCCTCCTCTGCTACGTTCCCAGTGCCAGAAATGTGTTTTCCCATCAGGAGCCCCCCAAAAGCCCAAGAAACCAGTGGAAACTGTAGCCCTTACACTGAAAAATGACTTTTTTGTGTTATCCCGCTATGACTGTAGGGTCTCACTTCCCCTGAAGGCCAAAGAGATTGGGTAAAACTCAATGCATTTCTCCACAGAGGTTCCCATGGTATATTGGGCCCTTGCCTTGGTAGGGCTGAAGCTCTGAAGCTGGCAACCTCTGGCTGATTTTGCAGACTCTGGGGAACATGCAACCAGTAGTGAGTCTGGGTTCAGCGTGAAGTGCGATGGTGTCCACGTGCCTGGGTGGGGTTTGCTTCTGGGAGGAAAACATTTGGACAAAACCTGCAGGAATTTGTGTAGTAATTCATCCAGTTTTAGAGCCTTACATTGAGTAAAGGGCAGAAAGGTGTTAAGGGTGTTGGGGTGGGGCCACCTGCAGATACCTTGTCTCTGTATGCACTGTACAAAAAAGTAAGAAATAAAAGTCCAACTTTTTCTCTGTGTTCGTTTCCTTTAAAGAAAATGAACAGCAGGAAGAAAGGTGACATTCGCTTTGCTGTGCCTGTGAGCCTTTCATCTTCCTTTGATAGCCACCCTTAAGAGGATTACCCAGATATGCTGTAGGCTCATTCATGAAAGACTCCTAATGGGTTTGAGGGACAGTGATAATGCAGACTAGTTTCCATCCAGGACACGTTCAGAGTCATGTTTCCACCTCTTGACTTTGTGTTCCTGTTTCTTAACCACCTGGCTTGAGACATTGCACCTCACATCCAGACTTTGCCTCCATCACCTACGTGTTTCTTGCCTCTGCTCGCAGCTTAACCTGATGATTGCTCTTCAAGGCTCATTGCCTGTCTGAAACGTGACAAAACCAGTGCCTGCAACATATGGTCAAGTAGAGTTGGTTGACCATTTTCTGAGTTGTAAAGCACAATTTGTATGAGCCTGGCTGAGGTCCCCAGAGGAGGCCATGGTGCTCTCCAGGAGCCGTGAGCAGGACATAAACCCCCAGTTACTGACCCAGATTTTGACCATGCTAGTCAACATAACCAAGGGCAATTGTTGATAGCCACCAAAGGCTTTCCTGTATCATGTATGTGGGAAGCCACTTGGAAGAAAAGCCATGGGTGTGATCCTGTCTGGGGAGAATATTCATCTGCATGAGGGAGCTCCAACTGCACATCAGCTCCATTTCCGTTTTGACTTTATACTAGTAGAGGAAATGAGCCCCAGTCTCAGCCATCCCACCTTTCCTGAGCCACAGTGCAGGTTGACTATGGACCTGAGAAAACCCCTAGGATGTGTCTTTATTCTGTGTTGTTTAAGGGAGACAACAAGAGCAAGAAGCAGACAGAAAAGGTTGGAGATGACCAATGCCAAAAGGAGTCGCTTTCTCTCTGTGTCACAGACGAGTGTGCACTAGAGCAAGGTGGGTTGCAAGTTTTTCACTGGAAAGTTAAGTGAGAAATGCATCACAGGTCAGAATTAGAGACCTGCACACCCGTTGGCATCAACGTACATCTGGACTGCTCCCCTGGCCTAAAACCAGGTCATGTGGAGAGGACAAAGCTGTGGTCACTGCAGACATGGTGACTGAGAGCTGGGATCCTGCCCCACCCTGCTTGGGAATACCACAGTCTGCTTGCCATCCAAAGCAAAGGCATCTGTTGGATGTCCTGTCCAGCCCTGTAGACTTACAAGCTTCCAACCCATTACGTACGGGATCATCTGACAGCTACTGCTCAACAGGGTCCTTTCTGGGTGCTGCCTCTGGATGGAAACATGATCATATGTACTAAGGCAGGGTTGGCACCTTTTGGGGTTAGATCTTTCCCTCAGATTTTACGGTGGTGTTTTTAAGGCAAAGGAGACATCCTGGTTTCCCTTAATTACACGGCTCCTTCTAAAGCCAAAGATAACCATCCAGTGGACGAAACAGCTCTTGTGCTGTTACCATACCCTGGCCATACCCTGCTGCTGCAGCTCATTAAAATGTGATAAGCCGTTGGCTTTTATTTGAGGAATCCATAATCTCACAGAAAGGGCCGACCTCCACTTGGGAGATGCACAGACAACCTTTGGGCAACTGCGTTTTATACCTGATTGCTGCTTCCAGTCTGCCTGACAGACCCACAGATGGCATCCCTTCACGTTTCTACTAGACACCTCTAAAGAAACCATCGACTGCTGTCCCAGTGGCTTCAAATATCTGTTTCTCGCAGCCTGCAGCAATCTGTTAAGTCATAGGTTTGATAGTCGATGGTTTCCGGGAAGTCATGAGGGATCCCGATAGAGACAGACTCCACCTCTGTTTTGTAGGTGGCTGTCACCCCCCCTTTGCTGGAGCCCCCCCGGATTTTGTTAGAAAGGCTGTTCATCTTCTCCTTCAGTTGGGTGGATGCTGGTTTCTGGAAAGGAGTGAGCATTTTCCAGCCCTTCAAGCTGAGTGTTCGCCTCTTACCGGCTCTCTCCTGAAAGGAGGAGTTAAATATGAATGAGCTGTTCAGGGTGTTAATCCTGGGCCTCAGGTCTGTCTCAGAGTCTTGCACCGAGCTGTTCACGGAGGCTCCTCGCCAGTGGTGGTCGTAGACACGCCAGATGGGCCGTCTTCTGCGGTGGCATTGGCACTTGAGCAGCCTGATGAAAGCTCGCTTGAACTCTTTGCTGGAGCACGGGTAGATGATGGGGTTCACGCAGCTGTTGAAGTAACCCAGCCAGAAGATGACCTTGAAGACAATTTCAGAGGGCTTCAGAGATGGGAAGAACGAACCTGGGAAGAGAATAAGAGAAATACGGTTAGAGGAAGGGCAAGGCTGTAGCAGCACAGAGTAGCGAGGGTAGTGCTCAGCTCAGCCTGGAAGAGGTGAGACCTGCAAAAAAGGTTGAAGGCGTGATTCTGCTATTAGGTCCTTGGTTGTTGATGATGTTGCCATCCAAGTGAAGGTCTGACCACTGTAGGACTGCAAGACATCAACTCTAAAGTAATCATGATCGATAATACCATGTCTTTGGCAGGAGCCCTCCTAACCCCCAGTAAAAGGTCTCCTAGCAATGGACCCAGCACCCTCAAGCACAACTGTGAGCCATCATGGCAAGCCTGTATGACTTGGAGGGAGGCTGTTCATTGTTGTAGGATCCATCCAAGTATGAGGAGTGGTGCAGATGGAGTATTTTTCTCACATGTCTCTCCAGATGACCATCTAGATAACACTTATTCCACCCCGAATCCAGCATACACTGTGTTTTGAAGGGGATCCACTCCAGAGGAGAAAGTTCTGGTCCAGAATTCAACAGCCTCATGGCCAAACCTGTTCACCTCACTGTGGGTCAGCCATCTGACTCTGAATTGGTGTTGGGGACTTGCACATGAGAAGTATCTTCCATGTTTGTGGGCCAGGCTGCTTTTGGAGAACGTCATGCCTCCCTGGTTTATCAACACCCAGGCCTTGTCTCATTCCAGATCAGAAAGAGAAAATGGTTGCTTGGCTGGTGTGTATGGATCGGTTCTTGGTGCCTCCCTCTTCCTATGTGCTGCACTGCACAGTTCATCACTGCAACATAAAACGATGGATACAGCCCTGTCACCTGTGCTGAGAGAAGAGCAACATCCCTTCGTCTCCCACACTCATGTATTTTAGGTCACACACCCCCTGTCCAAATTTTGCAGTGATGCTAAGGTGGACTCTTGAAGTAGGCTCCACTGCTTCAAGCTTGTTCTTGCTATTTGAAGACTTTCTTGTCCACCCCAGCCCCTATTCATGGTTCTGTGCTGGAGGTTCCTGGTGGTTTTCTTGGTGAAAAAGCTGGAGGTTTGTTGTTTTTTTTTCTTTTTTTGGCAGCCAGAAGATGTCAGTGTTGCTCCCACATGGCCACAGCACTGCATTCCCTATGCGAATCTTAAATAACTTTCTGACTCAGCCTTAATTTCTTTTAATTTTAGCTCTGGATGACAAATTGTGCCACCATGTGACTGAGCGTTAATTTGTATTTTAGTAAATAGCATTAGCTCTAGATATCATTATTATTTTCTCTGCACTCAAAAGCCTGGTGTAAAAACAGTAAAACAGGTGCCAGGAGCCAGAAATTTGGGACTGACAGTTCCCCAAGGTATTTACTGGAGAAAAACCATCATCCAGAAAATGCAGAGCCCTGGAAAGCAAAACTTTCTTACACCCATCTCTAAAAAGTGTAGAACTTAGAGTCAGACTCAGCATTAGGTACGTGGGCTACTCCATCAGGGGTGCGTTGGAGAAGACAGACAGATCTCGGTGTTCTTCTGATGGTTAGGCAGGGAGTACAGAGATGCAGACATGCAGCTTAAATACCTGCCAAGGGCCACCCTGAGTAGCAGGTGCTGAAGAAAGCATTGAGCAAGGACGCTAAGTAGGACCTGCTGGAAAATCTACTGGGGCCTTCACGGACACAGAACATCATTTGCAGTTTAATGAGCAGTCACTGGTGGGGTAGCCTGTGTTTCTGAACAGAGCAATGGCACTGGGGTTGGGTTTTGTAGAAGCGATGAACCCACCTCGGTTGTGTTTGGTAAAAGGGGTTTATTTTTTCCGGGATAGTGGTGGACTTTGTAGGTTGGCGCTTGGCTGCTTTAAACACCACCTCCACCTCTAACCACAACAGAAACACCATCCCTGAGTATTTAGCCAGGAGCTTTTAAGCACCCCAGGGGTGCTGGGGACAATCTGCCTCCGTGTTTGTACATATCATCTCCTTCGTTCTCCATCCAACCATGGCTTTGAACCTTCCCCTTCCTTGCACTGTCCCCAGCCCACCACTCTGGACCTACAGGAACCATCCCGTGCTTTGGGATATTGCGACCAGCAGTGGGTTTCCAAGCTTAGCATCAATTCTTCTCCTCAGCCTCAGGTGCTGACAGTATCGGGGGGGTCTGTTTTCCTGCCCTGACTCCCACCTCTCCATCCTGCCTGGGCATCAGCCTCTACTCAGAGCCCTGCACTCTCTGCAAGGTGAGCCCTGTAAGACATCGTGTCATCCCAGCTTGACCCTGCCATAATTCACTGTGCACGTTTGGGGCCAAGACAGGTGAAGGACTTCATTAAGCATGTAATCCTGCTCAGTGCCTTAACAGGGAGAGGTTTTGTGCCTCAGTTTCCCCACGTGCCTCAGTTTTCCCACTGGATAGCAGGGCTAATTACCATAAACTCTTTCACAGTGTTGCTGTGAACCCTGTTTGCAGCGTACACTGGTTTCTTAGAAGCGCTGCAGCTTTATGTGGTGTTTTTTAGCTCTAAGAGAGGAAAAAAAAAGCTGCGGTAACAAAGCAAATAAAAGAAAGGTCTCTTTAGAAATGAGACTAGCAATTACTGCTTGAGCCAGGCAACTTGCTTAAACAGCCTGATGGTTGTTAACATAATAACTTATATCTAGTGTTTAGCAGTTCACTGCACAATGAAGTTTCTGTACTACGTGTTTTGTCTTTTGCACCCTGATAAAAAGTAGGAACTGAAAAAAAAAAAAAAAAAAAGCTACAAATTCCCTGAATTTTAACTTTGGCTGGCTTTCACCTGCTAGAACCTCGTGTACATCTGAAGACAAGGGGCTCATTACCATCCTCATTACCATGCAAATAAGCGTGCCCCTTAGAAAAGACGTGTACTGAGTGCGTCCATGGTTTCCTCATCTGATCACACTGGGATGAACAGAACTAGGCAGGGAGTCCCTAGAATGGGTCCCTGGCTGGAAACTTTGCACATGCTGGAGCATCAGGCTCTCTTGACAGGCACCAGGAGGCTGCACGTAAGGAAGAGTTGTTGGGTCTTATTTAGGGAATGAATAACAAATGGAAGAGATTGCTTCCACACACACAAATATGTAACAACACATTTAGAACCTGCCTGGATGTGTTCATGTGCAATCTACTCCAGGTGATCCTGCTCTAGAGAGGAGGTTGGACTAGATGATCTTCAGAGGTCCCTTCCAACCCCAACCATTCTGTGATTCCGTGATTTTGGGAGAGGGAGAGTTTTTGGGCTGCACTTTCTAACAGTTACTACATAAGAGCACAGATGATATGTGGAAGATAGTAGTGAGTAATGGACACTCGAAGAGTCCAGGAAACACAGTCAGATGTGTCCAGGGTCCAAAAATCAAAAATGGAAGTAAAACAGCCGGTATGGAAACAGAGGGTGATGGACCAGCACTTGAGCCTGATATCTTAGTGTCAGAGCACTTTTTAATGATCTGGCCCCAAAAGCATCAAAGTCCAAATGTTGCAATATCAAAGAGCAGGAAGCCCAGATGTTGAAGGACCTGTGTCACAGTAGAAGATTGTGATATCTGGTCTTGTCTGAAAAGGGAGCTTTTCCGCAAAATCAGCCCTGTGACACCAACCTGGGGCCATCCAACTCCGGGGTGGTCTTGGAGTGGTGAGCAGTGCAGTATGTGTGCTGGGATCCAGCAACCCCTGATGTGCTGGAGCATCTGACACCACAGAGCCCTCACAGAGAGAGGACAATGCAGAGAGGACTTGTCCTGCTTGAGCAGGACTGCTGCTGTTGGGGGTCGTGCTCCCAGCAGGGAGGTCTCCCGCCAAACTAACCAAATGCACATGCGAAACACAGAGACAGCCTAGGGGGTAGGGACAGACCTCTGAGGTGCCCCTTCTTCATCCTGACTGCCTACCCAGTGATGTTCTCTTCCCTGGTGGATGGAGGATCCTGGTTGTATCTTGGGGTAGGATGCTCCCAGGTAGGGTGGGATGCAGCTGCCTTGTTGAGAAGGCTCTATGTTGGACAGCGGAGATGCTGTTGAGGAATTCGTTTTCTCCTATTATATTGTAAACTTATATAAGCTTTAAAATAGTACTGCTGGGTGACTTGAAAGTCCATTTGGAGCCTTTATGCATTTCATCATTGTATAAAAGGTGATTCCATATCTTGCAGAGTCTGAATGCTAATGACAGAGCTGGGTCTGAGCAAGGGTTGCAAGTCCTGTTGTAACCCTAGAGAATTATCTTCATTAAGAAACTAAGAAAGCTGCAGGTGAGATCAGGGAATAGACCCCTGAGTGTAAAATGACCAGAGTCACTTTTTTATCTACGTCATGTCACCCTGCCTGGTCCCCAAAGCTGTGACATTCTGCGCTGGGTGGCTAGTGGATGCAATCTCCCCTCTACATATCCAAACATATCCTCTTTTTTTTTTTTTTTTTTAAGGTTGAAGGAGCGCAATCTCATGATCTTTCCTTGCCTGCACTTCTCCACCCTGTCCTCCCCATGACTCACTCGAAGGTGATATCACCAGATTGTTTGGAGAGTTGCTGGTCCCAGCGTTCAGCGCTCAAAGAAAATTAAAGCAAAACAAGAAGAAAGACAAATGCACAAATGAAAATGGACCTGGTCCAACCTAAATTCTGGCTCCGGCTCCCAGTATGAAGCCAGAATCTGTGAGCAGGCTTGCTTTCTGCCGCAGTTGGCAGAGGCATCTTTGTTTTAAGAGGTCCCTGCTTTACAGCATGTCCTGAATAGTCCATGGCACAGAAGTGCTACAGACCTGAGAGCAGGTGGGTAAAACAAAGTGCCAAAGTCACGCCCCAGTGCTGTCCCACCATGAATGGGAAACGTGAGGACCAGCAGGATTGTTCAAGCTGACGTGGGATCTTGCTGTCGCTTGGCGTGAGCTTTTGTGTGAGTGGCCAAACTCATGGAAAAGAAAAAAAAAACCCAACCAACAACAAATCAAGATGCAAAGAACTTTGTTTTTGAGTTAGGAAGCTCCAGAAATGCATGTATAGGAGTAAACCTGTGGTGGGGACAGGTGTCACATCACCTGAGTTTCTCCTGAATGTGACCTCAAAGACCAGGAGGGGTCTGAGGAATCCCTCAGAGCAGCAAGTCAAGAGAACTGCAGCTGTTATAGGAAAAACCCTGACGTAGGAGGTAACACAGCCACCAAAACTCACTGGCCAAAGAGAGTCAGTCTCTTTTTCTGGCTCTCAGAGTAGATTAATTAAATCTCATCCAAAGTAATCACGAGCTGCTACTTTCTGCTTATTACCCATCTTGCTTCCCTCCTTGGCAGATTCTTCTAGGGCCCTCATGATGGGCAACCTCCCTGATGCAGCTAAATATCAGCAAGGATTTCTGCCTGTGTGTGGAACTGGGAGACTCAGCTTCTGGCTACTCTTTCCCGACCTTCTCCTCCATCGACCACCTCCACTGGCTATCCGTAGGCGTGTCAGGGTCCCTAGAGGGTTAACACCTTGCAGCTGGTGGCATGTCTGAGAGTGATGGGGGAGTTCACTGCCCTCCTAAGACAGATCCAAGAGCTGTTTGACGTAGAGAGGAGGACAGCATGTTCGCAGTGACTCCAGAATTTCCCTGGAGGACGATGGCGTTGGTGTATCGGGTGGAATTCCTCAGGCTTCTGAGCTTTCCAGCTGACCGCATAAACAATGTCACAGATAAACGACAGCTTCCGTCACGCCAACAAAAGCCCCACTGAGCTGCCTGCATGCCTCTCTGAGAACAGCCATGCCTGCTTACTCCAACTTCTGCATGCTGATCAGACCAGGATGAAAAGTAGGGAGAAGCCACCCTTGCCCTGCCCACCTTCTTGTCACTGTTGTGTTGTTCCAAGTTGTCCCACACCCTCCTGAGGAGCCCCTGGCAATGCCAAAGCCCAGGGCAGCCTGTGGTGTGACTCAGGAGACCATGGTTTAGTCTATGGTTGATGGGGCAGTTGCAAAGGCAGGAGAGTTGAGCTGGGAACATGGGCTCCAAAAAAACCCAACATGCTCAAGCAGGACCTCAAAGTTGAGTTCTCAGTGCGGTTTGCTTGTCAGCAAGAGAAGGATAATGCAGCAGAGCCTTGTTCTGATCATTTACTGGTCTAATTCATGCTTTCCAAACTTGTCTCCTAACCTCTACTAACCTCTAGTGCTGTTTCCAAAGCCTTCCTCTAAGTTGCAGCTCGTCAGTGGGACTTTGAAGTTGCCCTTCCTTCACCCTAAAGATCCCAATGGGCTTTTTTTCAAAGCAACCCCATCAATCTAGAATGCTGATGGGAGCCATTGCTATGAGGACATTTCCAAGGCATCGAATTTCCTGAAAATTGTGAATCTCTTCTGTGAATCACTTAACTGAATTTAGGGGTCTGAGCAGATTGACTCTTACAGTCAATGGTTTAGTCAGCAGACCCTGTGGTGGGAATGGGTTGCTCCATCTCATCCTAAGTGTAAGCCTATACTGGCAGATGGATCATACTAAGTCTCAGATGATTGGACCTAGACTCCTGGCTCATGGACATCCACTCCATGGGCATTCAAGGTTACTTTTGATGGATGTCTTAATGTCATTGGCATCTGGCAGTCTCCTCCTCTTCTAGGAGAAGCTGCCAAAACTTCCCTTGCATCAGTTTCTCTTCTGTGCAGGATAGGACTTTCATGACTGCAAGAATTTCACCAGTGAGCCTCCCATAGCAGTGGGGGTGACACAGTGAAGGTACATCTACACTGTTACTTAACAGGGAGCTAACAAGTCATTTCAAGTCTTGGATTATGCTCAATGTTAATTTGCTTATTGTGGTCCAGTCAGACCTCTCTGGATAATTGTGATCCAGGGATCAGTTCACTCCAAAGACAATTTCCAGAAGTCCATGAGGACTTGACTATATAGTCCTTCAACATTGTCCCAGCAGGTTCCAGCAGGCTCTGCACCCTTAATTACCTCCATGTGCCCCCATGATACACCACAAGACAGGAAACTCAAAGCATCTCTTTCAGACTGAAGATCCACTCCGGCTGACTGCCACATAACATCTCCTGCTCTTCCAAACATTCAGAACTCCACCGGAAAATAATTATGTGGTGAGACCAGTGGGGCACTGCATGAGGTCCAAGAGGAGCTTTAGGCCAGGTATTATAAAGTACTTAGTCTGCTCTAGTCTGCTCTACAGCCCTTGCTCTTGAGGCGTGTGACTTTATATATGCATTTTTATCTATACGTATATAAAAGGGCTTTATGCTTATCTATCTATCTATCTATCTATCTGTCTGTCTATCTGTCCATCTATCTATCTATCTATCTATCTATCTATCTATCTATCTATCTATCTATCTATCTATCTATCTATCATCTATTTATTTTAGCAGTGTAGCTGATCCCTAGTAGTTTGATTCCTGAGTAAGTTGTAGCTAAACTTGTAATTTGCTGGATACCATTGGGAACGTGCTTGTGACCACAGGTGAAGGGTCCAAAGAAGTTTCAATATGCCAGGTTTCTCGGAAGAGCTCTGACCCTTCATCTGGGGACACACAGCTGAAAGTGGCAGCAGCAAATCCCCAGAAGGTCACTACATTCACTGCTTCCTCCTTCCAAAGACCTAGGTGTTGTGTGCTAGCACCATGCACAAAGCTTCATTCCCCTGACTGGAACAGGCTGCATCCCACCTCTCATAGAACCGTAATGGTTAGAAAAGACCTTCAAGATCATCAAGTCCAACTGTTATCTAACTCTACCAGGTCCACTTCTAAAACATGTCATCAGGGATGTGTGAAGAAGAAAGTCGTGCTCAAGATAATAAAGAAATAATTAATAGGTTGTGGCCTGTCACTGTGGAAGGGTGGATGTACAAAAATATAGAACCTTGGCTCTGTAGCCCTGAAGCCCTGATGACAAAACCATCCTTTTCAAGTGTAAAAGTCTGAGTTAAAACCAGTGTTTCTACAGGGAAAGCCTCTGAGATATCTGATGTTTCCACTTAAATAGAGACTTTAGTACAGATGGTAGGTTGCAATGAATGCCCAGACGCTTCTCCTGGAGAAAAGGTAAGCATTTGCAAAAGATCTGCATAGATTGGTGATGCGTTGCATTTAGTGTACTGTAGGAAACAGCTAAAGGTTGCACAGTATTAGAGGGGCTGAGATGGAGACAGATAAGTGGTTTCAGAATCACGTTCCTGCAGTAGACACTACAGAATATGAGGCACCTTGGACCCTGGTGACCCACAAAAGCAGGACTATGTTTCATTTCCCACCCTCCTGAATTACAACCCAAACCAGATAGGAAGCTTGAACAACTGTAGACACACACAAGCAAGGTTTGCAAGGAGAAATTGTACCAGCAGTTCACAGTGGATGCTGCAAAAAGAAACACCGAGTGCTCATAACAGTTGACTGGTCTGGGATGGTGCTGAGAGGGTACTACAACTTGTCAAGGGCACAAACTATTATCCATAGCTACTCTTTCCTGTGGGCACAAATGACATTACAAGCCAAAACCTGGGCAGAATCAAGGAAGAGGACGAAGCCCTGGGGGTGCAAGTGAAAAATATTGGCACCCGTTATCTTTTCTTCCATTTTATCAGTTAAAGAGTGCAGCCAGAAAAAACATTGTGGCTTCTGCTGTTATGAGGGTTTTGATTTTATAACAAATAGTGGGGACATACAGCCTCTTAAGGAGGGATGGGATCTACCTGTCTAGAAGAGGCAAGAGAATCTTTGGAAGCAGGCTGGCTGACTTGGTGATATGGGCTTTAAACTGAGGGACTCAGAGGGCAAAGTCTAAGGTGACAATGCTCACGCCATTGGAACCAACCGGTGAACAAGCCAGGCCAACCGAAGCAGTGACAAATGTTCCTTAGCTGCCTTCCAAGATGAGAATCAGAAGACCAAGCACCTCAAGCATGTGTACAAATATCCCCACAGCCTGGGGAACGAAGAGGAGGAACTGGAGCTCCGTGCCCAGTCAGAAAGTGATGATATCACAGGAATAACAGATACACGGTGGGACAACTCGCATGACTGGAAGGATCATGATGGTGGCTATAGGTTACTTCATGAAGGTAGTCAGGGAAGAAGAGGAGGTGGAATTGCTCTTGATGTTAAGGAGAACGTTGAAGGTACAGAAGTCAACTACGGCAAATACGGAAGCCCTGTTGAATGCCTCTGGGTCAAATTAGAGGCATCATCTCCAAGGGAGATCCTACAGTATGATCTGTTACCAACATCCAAACCAAGAAAATGAAGCAATATCTGAATTACTTAAGCTTCATGTCAACAGAATCTAGTTTTTATCACAGAATCACAGAATCACAGAATGTTAAAGGTTGTGAATGACTTCAACTACCCAGATGTTGAAAGAACAATACAGCAGCTCACATGTCCTCCACCAAATTCCTGGAATGCATAGAGGGCTACTTCCTCATAAAAATGTTAGATGTGCCAACCAGGAATGAGGTACTGCTGGACTTGCTACTCACAAATCAAGAAAACTGGCTTTGCAATATCTTGCTTACCTATATGATGTTTTTCCCTGCTTCTTGGTTTTTAACAGGAGCTCTGCAGACCCTATTCGGGCAGAACTATGCAGAGGAAAATGAGAGAGGTTTTTGAAACCACCTGGGCTTGGATACTGCAAACCAAGCTCACTCCATAATAAAGATTTTTAATTGGTTAAGGCAATGCTTTCACTAGGGAATGAAAGGAAGGACCAAATATCAAGACCTGCCTGGACACGTTCCTATGTAGCATAGTCTAGGCATTCCTGCTCTGGCAGGGGGATTGGTCTTGATGATCTTTTGAGGTCCCTTCCAATCCCTAACATTCTATGATTCTATGATTCTATGAAATATCTCCTTTGAACTGCTTGTGAAGAGCGTGGGTGGTTCAGTGTTGAAAGCAGCCTGATAACCCTGAGCTTGGTGTTAGACATTTTCCTCTCCATGCCTTCAAACCAAGCTGTCCACTACTCACTTCTACATGCCGTGCCCAGGAGTAGCATTTTTAGCTGCTTGGTTCACCCTCCAAGAAGGGCTGGGCAGCAGATTCAGGGACACAGACAATGCTGACAACATCAGGGCCAGTAGGAAGACGGGCTTTGAAAATGAGTGACAAAATAAAAAGAAGACAAAGACATAGGCTGTTTTTCTCCTTGCTTCTAGTACAGAGTCCCTTAAAGGTATAATTTTTGCAAAGTTTCTTATGCTTGGGAAAGACATATGTGTATCCAACTGACTATTCTTTCATGATTCACAGATAATAACCTGACTCCAGCCCCAAAGGGCACTTAAAAACAAATCTTAAAATCATGAGACGCAGCAAAAGGATATAAATAAATTAGGGAAAAAAAAGTTTGGACAATTGTCCAATATGACAAATCCAAAGGGAGTTATCAGGAAGGTTCTTATTTGCCAGATGCAAACGAAAAAAGAAAATCTCCTGAGAGAAGGCAAAACTCAGAGTAGCTGAGTTGCATGTCAAGAGCTCTTGTCTTGCAGGAAGAAGACGGGAATCCACGTGCTGGTGTTAGAGTGAGCATGGCAGTGACCACAGTGAGATTCTCGCCTGAATGGCTCAACAGAGGAAACACGCTTGGGGCGGTCTTTGAAAAGAACGCTTCCATCTGGCTCAGGATCTGAATGAACACAACGGCCTTGTGGGGTTGCTAGGTTCCCTCCAGTGCAGCGCAAAAACCGACGCGTCATTCAGAGAGGAGCACTCCCGCGGCTCCCCTCCCTGTCCCGAGCCTGAGGGTTTTGCTGCATCTGCCTCGGGGAGACTCTGCGTGGTGGTGTCTTGTGGGGCACACAAGCAGTGTGACCAAGCCCTGGGGATGAGAAGCATTTAGGGACAAGCTCACAAGCTGCACTCTGCAGCAGAAGCAAGCCATAGGTAGAATGTCTCATGGGCAGAGATCCAACCGTAGGCATAGATATAATAATAAGGTAAGGTGCTGACTTTTCACGTCCTGCGTGAACTTACCAGTGACTCAAATATCATGGTGGTGAACCGTGTAACTTCTTGACCTTGGATAACTTTGTCCTTAACTGCTGACTGGCATAAAGCTCTCTTTTGGTGGACTATAACTCTTCACAGTAAGAAGCTATGGTCTTACATTCCTGATGCTTGCATTACTGTCTCACTGGCATGACTTGTTCGGGTTAAACATAGCAGGCTACAGCTATTTCAGACA
The DNA here is from genome assembly GCA_020746105.1 of Trogon surrucura. NCBI lineage: Eukaryota > Metazoa > Chordata > Aves > Trogoniformes > Trogonidae > Trogon > Trogon surrucura. The sequence continues at coordinate 78,818,234 of CM036620.1, read as the reverse complement.
CCCCGGTGTATCTTGGTCTACTGATGATGCTTCAGAGGGGTGTAGATCCTCTGTTTCATATCAGCCAGATCTGTGCAAGTACATAAGAGACTCTGTGGTGGTTCAGATACTACTAGAGACTGGAATTTAAGCTACTGATTTCACCCCTGGAAGTCTGGCTTTTAGTCAAACACAAATCCAGCTCAGTAAAATGAATCTGGTACAGCTGGTGACAAATTACCTTGGACTTTGACCTATCCACCTCCTAAGCAAACCTGTGCTGTGCCAAGTGAGTGTTGAGGCCACAAGGACCTTTAATCCAGCACTTCAGTGAACAGAGAAGCAAGGGAGATTGGCTGCTATTAATGCCTTGCTTTGGAGTCTTGTGGCAGTTGGGTTGGGAGCACAGTAGGTCACCGTTATCACAACCAAAATTATTTTCCTCACATGGTGAATTGCCTCAAGTGATCCATTTTTAGGAGACACAGGCAGAAGTTACCCAGCAACACAGGACATCCCTGTCATTAGTGCCTGCTGCAGGTTTCTGTCCCCTTCACGATGGGCTGCATGATAAGTCAGGAAAGTAAATTCTCACATGAGCTTTCTCAAGAGTGGACGCAAAATTCAATGTGGGATTGGTGAGGAATATAGCCTTCACATTCCTATCTGTTGAAAGTGCCCTGTAAAAGGAGGTGCGTGGTTTATGCAGGAATTTCTATGTGTTTGGTGTCCCACGCATCTTCCACTGGCATCTCAATGGCTGACCAATCAGCTGAGGCCTTATCCTGAAACCATCTCAAAGGGTTTAGCTTTCAAAACCTGGAGGGAAGAATTGGTGCTCTTAGCTGTGTGGAGGTTGCAGGCTATGGAAGGGATAAATGCTGGGGGAGGTTCCCAGTAGACCTCACCCTAATGTAACATCTAGTTGGCATTAGGAAATATTGCATGACCTTCTCTGTTAAATGTTCCTTTCATGGACTACTCTAAAAAATCAAGAAGAACTTAACGATCATCAGCGTTATCATTTAGAGAGATGAAAACATTGCACACAGAGGGCAGAGAACTTAATTCAATACGTACTGAACTAATAATCTCCAATAACCAAGGAAGAGAGCTGCCACAAAGGACTCTGAAAGGTCAGTTAAGATTCACCACAATAATCTATGTGAGAAAAGAACATGATAACAAGATAGGCAATGAAAAGCTTCACAGCAAGGTGGGTAAGTTAGCAGAAGCACTGCTGTGACTTCACCCTGTGGTAATTCCATTGACAAATATCTTTCACGGAATGTCATCAAAACTTCTTCAGCCCTTGCCACAAAGAACTCTCTGCTTCTGTAACTAAAAATAGTGAATGGCCATAGTACAGGGCTTTAGACCTGTGGTTCTCCAAGTTTTCTGAACCAAAATCTGTTAATCCTCATAATTTTTTTTTTTTTGGACTGGTAAACTCTAATTTTCCATGAACCATTTTATCAAGCTTTCAAAGACCATCAAAATCTGGAGACCACAGTTTTGGGAACAAGTGTTCTAGAGTGCTGGTTCTTGCATTGATTGGGAGATCCAAAGGCACTTTGTGATGAATGCTCTGACTGGTTTCTTTTGTGCAATTCCATTTAATAGGTACCTTTTCAAGTAACTGCTGTTCCTCTGTGGCTATTACGCATAGAAGCCTGGCATCAACTCACCTCCAAGATAAAATGTCCCTTTCTATCAAGCTGTGTCCCCCACTCTGGTCAGAAACATTGAGAACGGATATTTTTTTCCATCTAAAGAGCAAGCTTGGGAAATCCTGTAGAAAACGAGTTGGAGTGGAATGATTCTCAAGCAAATCATCCAAGTCTTGGAAAAACCACTGTGTTTGCTGGGTCGGACCCAAGACTACTCTTTGTTTTTCCAACTCAGAAGTTCTTTTCTCTGCACTTGGTTTTCTAAGAATGTGAACTCACCCGCCCCGTCCTGTTTACAAGCTCGTAAATATGTAGATCAGATTTGGCTGAGGGGTAGGCCTTGGAAGGGCTGAATCCTGCTGGGAACACATGGCATTTTATGTAGAGTGAGGCCAGATCCGAGTTGCACAAAGGAAAAAGGCAATTTTTCATTGGGCTAAACCCAACAAAAAAAAAAATTCCTTCTCCAGAGCAAAACGTGTGAGTCCGGACTTTTCTTTATAACATGGCGTGAGCTCACCTTGGGTGGATGAACATCACCAAGACCCAAACAGGGGTGACAACACCACTGATCTAGAAGGATGCTACAGTGGAAGGTCTGTTTAAGCTGACGGCTGGCAATGTTGGTGACTCCAAGTCTGGAGAACTTGCTAGTGGCGGGACGCCAGCGTTTGGAAAGCACACTATCAAGGGGAGGTGTGGGAGCTTCCTCAAGCACATTTCCACCGCTCCGGTCCCAAGGACATTCTGTTTATATCAGAATTGGGCAGACAGCACGTCACCGGCCACGGAGCCTGGCACAGCAGCTCTGGCAGCCTGTGCCCCTCTCCTGGCGTCACTGGCTGTGAAGGATGCTGAACAGCATCCTCCAGAGAGCTGCACCGCCGTGACGTGGCGGAGGAAAGGGTGGGGAAGAAAGGATGGGGGAGGTTGATATTTTCAACTCTGATGAAAAATCGGGACTGGCTTTTGCAGGCGCAGGAGGGGTTATTCAAGACCAGTCAGCCAACTTCTTGTTTCTTTTCAGGCTTGGAGGGGAAAATCCTCCAACGCCTGCCCTGTTTCCGCACCCTGCTCCAAGGTACAGCCCTTCTGGCTTTAACTGACGTGGAAAAATCTGCAGTTTCTCATTACTCGCCTTCTCTTTCTTTCTCTCTTTTTTTTTTTTTCTTTTATATTTTTTCTTTTCTTTGTGACAAGAAGGGAAACTTGAAAAAAAAAAGATCGTATTTCCTTCTTCTCCCCCAACCTGGAATTATTATCAAGAGATAGCAAAGAGCTGCTCTGTCTCTCCCCAGCCCTGCAAGACAATTTTCAGCTGATATCAAGCTCTCAAAAAGACACTTTTTCTCCCTCCCAGAAAACAATGGGTCGGTGTAACAAGGCTCCAAAAATATTACAGGAATGGTGAGATAACAACATCCTCATCACTCCTGACAGTTCCTGAAGCCCTTAACTTGAAGGGATGAAGTTTAATGTTGCATCGGTCGCCTGCAAAGGATCCATCTCACTAGGTCCTTTCATTCATGCCCACAGGGAGGCTCATGTTATCCTTCTGACGTGACCAGCTGTACATCTCTTATCGGGTTATTCGGAAGTGATGCACTTAAACCATATCTCTGTGTATACAGCGAACAGGGACAGGATAAGGCACCAGATTTCGACTGAGAGGCACCCAGGCTGTTAGCACACGCAACGGTGTCAGAACCTGTCAGTGGGAAGGGGTGACAAGCCCAGAAAAAACAGACTATCGATATTTTTTGTTACCTGTTGTTCCTCTGTGGCTATCGCATACAGAAACCTGGTATTTCACCTGAGAAATTCACCTGGATGTCATGGCTAAACAGAAGGTAAAGTGACACAAGAGGCAAAAATGTGTTGTCTTAGCCACAGAGGTGGCTTGTTCCACATGGAACAAGCTTGAAAAGGTGTTGGGAAGGACCAAGAAGTGTAGCAGCAGTCCAGCCATCATATCACCATGGTTTTGTTTACAGCCATGTGGAATTTTAAGGACACATTTCAGGAGAGAAAATGCAAGAAACTTACTTCATTGCCAGGTTTAAATGCCTGCACAGGGCAATGGGATCTCAGCTGAGAAGGGATGAATGTCTCACAGCGCCTCATTATGGTGATGAGGCTCATTCTCTACTGACATATTTCCTGCTCCATCTCTGCCCTATCTCTGTTTCTGTTTTAATCTCTGATCCTAAATGGAAAGTATGGAAATTTGCATTCAAGTTTTATGGCAATTTGAGTACCTCCCATGAGATATGTGCCTGGCTCTCACTTGCTTTTCCATTAGACAAACAAGCCCTTTTGCCTCCTGTGCTTTTTACTCACTGCTCAGAAGTAAGAGCCATGGGACCCTAGGTGCACTCCCTCCTTGTCTTGATGTAGCTTCGACTCCTAGTTGACTTTTGGGTGTGCTAATTTTACATATTTGCTTCTCATTCCAGGGAAGTGACCCTAAGGGTAGTTTCCACCTCTCCTTAGGAAAGTGCTGCTTTTGCGGACAGCCCCTCTCAAGACTGGTGTCATCCCAGGTAATTGGTATCTCCTCCTCTTCCATCATCACCAACTAGTTTCTGACTTGCCACTTCCCTCTTAGCAGACTTTGATGAGTCCTTGTGTCAAGGGAATGTAAAAAAAAAAAGCCATGTAAAACTTGCTTGCTTTGTGCACTTCCACCTGCAGTGTTGTCTAAAGGCAGGGAGTCTGGGGATCCAATGGGGGGAGGGTTCCCAATGAGTCCTCAGGGTATCTTGGCCAGTAGGTCTTTAAGTTGAGGTGTTCAGTCTTGTGCAATAAATCTGTGGCTGGGTAAAGAGACTCTACATTTGCTGTGAGACAGGACCCAGCTTCCCTACAAGGCAGATCCACTACAAATTGCCTCCAGTCATTCAAAACACCGACAAGAGCGATTTCCCTGGCAACTGAAACCATCTGCCTTGGACACCACCACTGATATGCTTCTTCCAGACTACAAACTTGCATGAACCTAGAAACAAATGTCTTGTAATACTGGATGAAACTAAGCCATCTGACAATCCCTAAAGCAAAAGTAATTTGAATTTTTAATTCTAAAGGTAATTATGTGTTAAACTTTTATTAAACTCACGGGTGTTAATCATGAAAATATCTTCTGAGTATGAGGATTGCCAGAAACAACCCCAGTAAGGCATACATTAGCAATATTGTCAGTTCAGGATCAGTATTCATATCTGCCCTGAAGAGTAGCACATGGGAACATTTTGGCAAATGTTGCATTAGAGGAGTGTTTTTCCTTCCAGTAGCAGCTGATGACTTGCTCTTACAGCTGCCTCTTTCTCAGAAGATGTCAAGGCTGTTGGCAAAAAGACATGAGCGATCCACCTAGAACCAGCGTTTCATGGAGCATTGATGATAATAACAACACAAGATCAGATCATAAAAAAGCCAAGAACAGATGAACCAGGCCAAGGAAGACTGAAAAATGGAGGTTGCTCATATGGAAAATCGTGTCCCATTTCAGTGCCGACACTGCAGAAAAGAAGCCAGGGAGGTAGAAAATGCTCTGAAGAGTTCTATGAGACAATGCAAAGATCTGGAAAACTTGATTTAGAGCATGAGATTAAAGGATCTTGATCTATTGGCATTATCCCAGAGAAACTGAAGTGGCTTGCCCATGCATTGCAGTGAAAACACAAGGGAAGCTGTTTCTGGTAGCAAACATATCTCTAATCTAGCCAAGAATGGCAGAAAAATTTAGTGGCTTGAAGTTATAGCTAGATAAATTTACCCTGGAAAGGAAACAGTCATTTTTAATAGCAAGGATATAAAGCAACTGGAGAAAGCATAGCTAGAGACATGGGTTCTCCATTTTTTACAGTGCCGAGTGTCTGTCTAAGGAGAAAACTGTTTTTGAGTAATGGAGGAGTTGAAGAAATTATTGAACGGGGCGGTTAGAGTCACAGTGATCTGTAAATCACAGTAGGTAGTTGCATCAGTCCCTTCTAGCCTTGCAAACCGTGGCTGGGATTAACAAATTCCATTCCAAAATGCAGTAGGTCTTGAATATAGAATTGTTGCAAAAATCATCATGTCACAGAGGGTCTTCAGATGTGATAAGGGCAAGAATATGTTTGGGAAACAGTTGGTATGTTCCAGACACTGCTTTAATTGGGAATAACAGCAGACCTTTATTACCTGCTGCAAGAACTTTCCCTGGGTTTGACACCCGTGTGTGGCCACGTCTGCATTTTGGTGCACTTGATCTTAATTAGAGGGACTGACAACGAGTCAAGTATCTGTGTCGAGGTATTTAATAGAGTATAATGAAGTTTTTGCTTGTTGGGGATCATGTCAACATTTAATTAATTACAATGAGCTACAATGTTGGTATTTGAGACCAGCTAGTCTCTCCACACTCACACCCAGAGCTAATATCCTTTGGTATGCTCGTAATTACCCAGAGCAAACAAAGCTGGGAAGAAATAAGCACCACAGAGCATTTTCTGGGTCCTGACTCTCAAAGCAAGCTGTGGATGCCATGAACAGAGACCCGAGCCAGCTTTGAACAGTTGTTCAAGTCCCAGCAGCATTAAAGCTGCATTTTTTTTTGTGCTGCTGAAGAAATGAATGTGTGACATACTAACACTGCTTTGCAGCTCTGGGGACAGCTGGGGACAGCCTGTGCTAAGCTGTTTCGTGCTTGCCTGCCCTACCTTGGATTTGTGGGGTCCGCAGCCCACCGGGGAGTTGTCCTAAGAACCCTCAAAGGAGCTGGAAGAGTGGATGTAGTGATATAAATATCCATGAAAAAAAGCTCTTCTGATATCACCCCCTTCTGCTGACCTGTGAGCTTTCCCCTCTCAGTCCAGCAGAAAATGTATAACCAAGATAGAGAGAACAGAAAAACCCTCAAACAACCAAAACGGCTTATTAAAAATATTATCTCCGTGCTCCTTCCTACACTTGTATTTTTCCTGTGGAGACTGTCTTAAGAGTCCCATCAAAATGTCCTTTGTTACCCATCAGGGCAAGCAAAGAGTCTCTGCCAGGGACCCTCTCCAGTTCCTTACTCTCCGTGGCTGCTTCTCGCTCTTGCAGGGACAGGTGCCAAAGGACACACGCTCGTTCCTGGCCATGCCCAAATGAGGAAAATCAGCCCCAGGGCAGCCCTGCCTGCAAGCACTTGGCAGACCGTGCTGGCTGCTCATTGGTGCCCAGTCCTGCGCAGCATCGGTGCTGGGGGTTGGGAGACTTTGCATTCCGGTGCTCCCATCACCCTGCATTGCTTCTCCTCTCAGTTGTGGGTATGTGACTGCCTTCTTTCTTCATTAAAGCTGACTGATTCCTCTCACCAAGGTGTTTCCACCTCATTTCCTTGGCTTTTTGCTAAGGTTTCCACCTTATTTCCTTGGCTATCCTGCTCAGTGGCCTTTTCCTTCGGGATGCCCCTGCCACCCATAAGGAGTGAGGTAGACATCTGCTGAGACCCTCAGAAATGGAGTGAGCCATGATGGAAACCAGCCTAAGTCTCCAAGGTAAGCCACAGGGACAAAAGCAAGTGATGGGAGGACATCACAGCTGCTTCAGTGTTTTCCCAGGAATATACTAGTTTCCCTCAATGAAAATGCCTCAGCTCCATGAAGCTAGGTCAGGGAGAAGGCAAAGAAGCAGCCCTCAAATATCTCTCAGGCTGAGCATCTCTCTGTCGCATGCCTGCCCACGTGGATCCACACAAAAAGAGGTTGTTACTGTGGCTTTTTTCATCTTAGTTGAATTCTTTGCCTCCAGGTGTCAAACACCTTTAGGAGATATGAGCTTTCCCATAAAAAAGATCTCAGATCTCACAACTGTAGCACAGGAGCATCTGGGATATTATTTTATCCTACCTGCAGGTACGACAACTGAGTCTTCAATGATCACCACCTTGTTTCAGTCTTTGAGAGGTCCCTTCACCTCCTGTTGCCCCGGAGGAGATGGGGCTGCTCTCCTCAGTAACTCAGTTGGAGTCAATGTCACTTGGACCTCTCATTTCAAGGTGCTGGTGGAAAGTCTAGAAGAATGGTACTTTCAAAACCTGGAGGCTGTTCTGGGTCAAACTGGGTAGCTAGAAGTGGTTCACTTTGCAGAATGAAATGAATGCAATAATAAATAATATAAAATACCTAATAATAAATAATATAAATCAATCAATAAATACTAAATAATAAATGAATAATAATAATAACTACAATTAATAACAAATAATACTAATAAATAACTCTGATACATTGTTCTGGATGTTTTTTGAGGTATAGAAAGGCTGAAAGCCTGAATGTGAATGTGGAAGGGCAATGTCTGGGACCTGAGACTTAAAGTCCCTGGGAAGCATGTCAGCGTATGGAAGAAGGGGATGGGTTTTTCTCAGAGAAAATCTTGAAAAGTACTGCAAGTCAGCAAACACATCTTCCTTCAGGCTAGATCTTCAGCTGGAGCTGCAGTGCTGAACGTGTCCTGGATGGCTGGAAAAGGGGGTGCATGAGGCTATGAAAAATCACACCAATGTCTCAGCGCTTCTCCTTTCAAGGAGCCAGTTCTGCAAGTCCACCCAGCACTTAGCACATCTCTCTCATTTCTGTGCCCTATTTGGGGGAAGAAGACTGTTAAGCTGAAGAGTCAGCTACAGCTTTAAGAGGCTTTACAGAGCCGGGCCTGGCCTTGTGTCTCCACTGCCTGCCAAGCAGTCACTGCTGACGAGTGCCTCAGCAAATACACTCCATTCCAAGTGGAATTCTCTTTTGGGCTAAGCCTGATGACACACAGAGTAACCCCCTGGCATTTGTCACTAGACAGAGGCAGATAAGTCCCCTGATCTCAGCTATTCCAACTGCATATGCCAATGGATGTTGTATTTCAGGTTACATGTCACTCAGATATCCTGGTGTTTTCAACATAGGCATCTGATTTGTTTTTTTCATAGAATCATCTTGGTTGGAAAAGATTTAAGATCATCAAGTCCAACCATCAACCTAATACTGCCAAGCCTACCACCAAACTATGTTCCTAAGCACCTCATCTACACATCCTTGAGATGTCTCCACACATGGTTACTCCGCCACTTCCCTGGTGAGCCTCTTTTTCTACTGTCCTCCAAGCTTGAAAGCTCAGATTAGTTCAGCTGTGCTTGCCCTGGTCTGACAACCACTTAAATATCTTTTAGAAGTAACAAAAAACCGTCGATACACAGTTAAGTTCACGTCTGAGCAGAAAAGAAGGAGCTCCCTACCAGGCATGGAGTTGAGCCTGGGCTGATTCTGGATCCGAGTAAATTAATTTCAGATTTGCTGGGAGACCCCTGCAAGCAACATATTGTGACAGATGCTGTGTCCTAGAAGAGAGGACCCATGTGAGCCACATGAAGTTCAATAAGGTCAAGCGCAAGGTCCTTGCATATGGGTCAAGGTAACCACTGGTATCAGTACAAACTGGGGGGTGGACACATTGAAATCAGCCCTGTACAAAAGGACCTGAGGGTGCTGATGAATGAAAAATCGGACATGAGCTGACAATATGTACTTGCAGCCGAGAAAGCCAACTGTATCCTGAGCTGCTTCAAAAAAAGCATGACCAGCAGGTTGAGGGAGGTGATTCTGTCTCTCTGCTCCTCTCTGGTGAGACCCCACCTGCAGTTCTTTTGTCCAGCTCTGGGGTTCCCAACATAACAAAGACATGGACCTGTTGGAGTGGGTCCAGAGGAGCCCACAAACATGATCAGAGGCTGGAGCCCCCACCCTGTGAGGCCAGACTGAGAGAGTTGGGGTTGTTCAGCCTGGAAAAGAGAAGGCTCCAAGAGACCTTATTACAGCCTTTCATTTTATAAAAGCAGCTCTTAAGAAAGATGGGGAGAGACTTTTCACCAGGACCTTTAGTGACAGGAGAAGGGGCAACATTTTTAAACTAAAAGACAGTAGATTTAGAGTAGATATAACATTTTTTTATGATCAGTGGTGAAACACTGGCACAGGTTGCCCAGAGAAGTGAGAGATGACCCATTCTTGCAAATATTCAAGATCAGGTTGAACAGGGTTCTGAGCAACCTGATCTAGTTAAAGATGTCCCTGCTCACTGCAGGGGGATTAGACTAAATGACCTTTAAAGGTCCCTTCCAACTCAAACCAGGTCCACAAGTTTCATGGCAGGAATGTTGTCCATTAGGACAGTCGGGTCATTCCCCCAGGGAAGGAGGCTGAGTGGGTTCATCTTGAGTTCAGCCAAATTTCATCCCCTTTGTGCTAGCAAAGCAAATATGAAGAAGCCAAAGATCAGAATTTGCACTTCTCTGCAGCCAAATTTTCACAGCCCCATGAAGTCTATGGGATTCCCCAGTTGGAAATTCATGGGGAGGTGCTGTACTTGACTTCCTCCTGGGAAGATGGGCATTAAGCTGTTCAGCAGATGTGTTCCTTACTACATACTTAGGGCAAAACATGATGGATGAGAAGATTGACACTTCTAAGTTCTGCTTCGATGTAGAAATGGGAATGTCAGTTCACAGACCTTCTTTGATAGTGTCACATTCATTTAAACCAAGGACAGGTTTTGTGGATCCCAGCTACCTCCACAGGTAGCAAGGAGCAAGAGACCTATGCGATGTTAACCTAGGTACACGCATGAAGTCAAGGCTCACCTGAACGTGGAGCTGGTGGAGAAAATAAAGGCAACTATGCAGAGGGAGAGCACAAAATATTTGCACAGTGCTGGATTTTGTTAATCCTCGTTGCTGGACTGAAAAAAACTGTTTAAAAAGGGATGCACTCAGTGACAGAGAGGAAGAATGACCTCAATGAGCTAAACCAGCTGGAACTCAGATTATGAGGGATATTCAAGGGTAAAATTCATCTCATAAATTGACACTTAAATTTAGTTGTCTGCACAGGAATGAAAAACTCAATTCCAAAGTCCATGCAGCGACGCAGAAGTGCCTCATGCTCTTTGGCATGGCTCGGGACCTCCAAAACTTCTGTGCAGGACTGGCAACTGTGACATAGGACCTGCAGGAGATCTTCTGATTTCTGAAGAAGAAATTAAAAAGTGGTTGTAACACCCTAGTACATCTTTGATGGAAACAGCATGATGCCCCACACCTCTCTGCCTGGTAATGAAAGTTTAGGTAGCTACCTCCTGTGTAGACCTAGACCTAGACATGTAGACCTACCTTCTGGAGTTTTACTGTGCCAGCCAGTTTGCCCATTTGCATATTCATTGTCAATCTGAAGCTTGCCTAGGAACAGCCTCATCACTGGAACAGGTATTTCTATGAAAGCAAAAAGGTATAACTTCGACCCATGCGACCAGCACAAAGCAAGAAGTGGGAGAGGAACCTTCCAAAGTCTATCCCCTACTGGTGGCTTCCACACAGCAACACTGATCTGAAAACTGAGAGGAAGGCTGTCGTTTGCCAGCTGGTCTCAGGATCTGAGAACTTCCAAGGCATTTAGTTTACTGGCATAGAAGCAGCTTCTCTGAAATGTTGAGACATAGGTGGGCACCAACTGTCTAATGATATGGACCCTAATATAGTGGAACAAAAGGTCAAGACTAAAATAATTAAAATATAACAAACTGAGTCAATTAAAACTTTACTGACTTATACAGCTCTCCACTTGGATCTGATTTTAGAGACACAGAATAAGTGAGTTTGGCAGGGATCTCTGGAAGGATCCCATCCAACCATTACTAAACCCATGGCTGACGCGGATTTCTGTGCAAACAGCAAAGAACAAGGCGTTGGTGCCCTCTTCTCTCATTGGGTTCCAAGAGTCTGGTCAGAAATTTGGGGATTTTTCTAAGTCAACAAATTGAGCAGGGCACAACAAAGCATGCCATGGCTGAGGATGGCAAAATTCCAGCATCGCAGGACTGATATATTTTTTACAATATTCACTAACTGTACCAAAAAAAAATAAATAATCAGACTTTGTACTTAATCTTTTTTTTTAGAGGTCAATAATTACTTCTGAATAACAAATACTATGGTTTTGCGCATTTAATCTGCACATGAGATATTCTGTACTCCTTTGAAACTTATGCTGCTTGAAAACACCTGCTGAAAAACCATACTCTCAGCCAACTCACTGTAAGACAATCAGGTGAACTTCAGGGAAAGGGTGCTGATGTGTACGTTGTGAGTAGGGTAGTCCTAGGCTAAAGAAAACCAGTTACAAGAGTCTGGGGCAATGGAGCTATTGAAAAAAAGGAAGCAAGTTTTGCAAAAGCTGAAGCTATTAATCAGGAGTTGGATTTAGGGTCAGATTATGTCACACAGTTCATACTTGCACTACTTTTGGATGGAAGAACTTTTTCCTCAGGAAGAAGCTGTACAGAACAGGCCTGTAGTGATGCAGATCCTGCCTGAATTACACGAAGCAGCAAAAGCAGACTTGCACACTGGAGCCAGTTTCATAGCACCAGGGCAAACAGAAACTCCCATGTGATGGAAATACTCTACTACTTACTCATTATAGAGGTCAGATACACTTTCTATAGCCTGAGGTCAAGTCAAGGGCTAGATCATCTCTTAGAGACAATTTCCAGTCCCAACCACCTATATTTCTACAAAGCCAGTGGTGCAAAACCCCATGATTTTAAAATGTAAGATGGAATTTTTCAGGACTCAGCTTTTTTTCAGTGTGTCAATACATGCTTGGGAACAGAGCTGTCTGGAAACCCAGATGTCTTGTTTGTGGGAAACAGCAGTTTGATATTTGCTTTCTTTCAAAAATGGAATGCAATAAAATAATTAATGAAAAATTCCAAGGAACTATATTTCTTTTTTTAAAAAAATGAATACTAAGAACGTCCAGTGCACGCTGTTGTCTAAAAGGGATGTATCCCTGGAAACCTGACAACTACCAGCTGACTTGTAAAGTCTAGTTAATCCATGGAGACAGCCATGCCAACAGTCAAACACCACTAGACAGATCTACACCATGAAGTAGTCCTACCTTTCCCCACCTTCTCAAACCTCCCTAGCCACAGGGTACAGCAGATGCAAAGTCCCTGGGCTTTCCTTGGGCTGAGCAACACGGGAGATCACGCAATGGACGTCCTGTGGTTCTTGGAATTTACGTATCTGGGAATCCAGAGTGTTTTGAAGTCCCTCAAATTAACCTACTTCTAGCAGGAAGCCTTGAAGAACGAGAAAACCCTTTCTGGAGCTAGGGTTCAGGGCTTCCAGGTTACTTGTGTGGCATCCAGGAGGCAACTCTGGGTTGGAGAGAGCTGCCAAGGTTTTCACTCTGCTGGCTGCATGGTAAGAAAGCCACGGAAACTTGGCATGCATGGGCTGCACCGGAGCTATGAGCAGTGATTGAAGTACAGGCTGTTAAACCTGGGACATTTCCTCCTGGTTCTCCAACTGGCATTTTGCAATGAAATCCTCCTTCGCTGGCCAGTGTCCAGACGTGCTACTTGGGAATCTCGTGAGCTCAGCATCTGCTTAAGCACTTCACTTACTTTGGGCTGTTGCTCCCAAAAGAATGACAAGTTCGTTGCAGATGCGCAGGAGGCTGAATCCACACCCCAAATACTGCAATGAGAAGGTCAAATGAGACCTATTTGCGTTTGCTGCTGATTCTGGGTTGACGTTGGAGAGCATGGGGTCTCCTGTCATGACTGCATAAATGGGGGAGAAGGGGAGAGGTTGCACAGATGGATCTTTTATGTCTCCATTTTAACCTCTGCCTAATGGTTTTCTCATCTGATCTCTAACTCTTCCTTCCTCCCTTGTGTACCCCACTGTTTCCCAGCAATTTCACACAAAAGATGCCAATCAGTCACCCGCAGGCAGTTAAATTGTCAGTTTTGTATCTGGAATGGCCATTTTCAGGGTGGCAACTGCAAATCCATCCACAGGTCTGCACAACAACCTTGGCGCTTTGCAGCAGCACGGATGCCATCAGACATTTCAGCCCTGCACCCCCGTCTGCTGTAAAAACAAAACACTTCCCCTCCCCCTGCGCATTTGGCATAAAATTAATCTGCTGATTTGGAAGTACAGCAGTGGAAGCAATGGGAAATAGAGGTCTCTTATTCTTTTGATCACTGATGAGAATGGAAGGCAAAATGCTCCTACTTGGACAATTTCACTTTCCTTTTGAAGAAGGGCCTCCCAGTTATTGAGGAAGATCAAAACACGCCTTGACAAATGGATGCTGACTTTCAGATTGTCCTCAGGGGGGGGCAGATTTACTGTTTGAGCTCTTTAATACAGTCATTTTTGCTTCTCTGTAAAAACAAAACACAGAGGCATTCTGCTGAGCTGCAGAATATCCTACACTGATCCTACGGAGGAGACAGGGGAGGGAGAATGGCCACCCTTCTAAGCCAGTCTCCAGGTGACTCCCAGTCACTGAGGTGCCATTGCATCACCGAATCAGAGCACAGTTTGAGCTGCAAGGGACTTTTAAAGATCATCTAGTCCAGTCCCATCACCAGGGCAGGGACATAATTCACTAGACTGGGTGGGTCTAAGCCCCATCCAGTGTGGTCTTGAACACTTCCAGGGAGGGGCTTTCCACAGCTTCTCCGCACAACCTGGCCCAGTGTCTCACCAACCTCACTGTAAAAAATTTTGTCTGTATGTCCAATCTCAACCTATCTTCTTTTAGTTTAAAACTGCTGCCCCTTGTACTGTCATGAAAGGCCCTGGTAAAAAGTCTGCCTCCTTCTTTCTTAAAAGCCTCCTTTATACATTGAAAAGCTGCAATAAGGTCTACTGGAGCCTTCTCCAAGCTGAACAGCCCCAACTCTCTCAGCCAGTGCTCATAGAGGAGGTACTTCAACCCCCTGAACATATTTGTGGCCTCCTCTGCACTCACTCCAACAGGTCCATGTCTTTTCTGTGCTGATGACCCCCCCAGACCTGGACACAGAATTGCAGGTGGGGTCTCACCAAAGAGGAGCAGAGGGGGAGAATCACCTCTCTTGGCCTGCTGGCCACGCTGGTTTTGATGCAACCCAGGATGTGATGGGGATTCTGGAGTGCAAGCGCACACTGCTGGCTCATGTTGAGCTTCTCCCCAACCAACACCTCCAAGTCCTTCCCTGTAGGGCTGCTCTCAATCCATCAATCCCCCAGCCTATACTGACACCCTGTCCTGCCTTCGCGTTCATCTATTTAAACCAGAAGAGGAAGACGTTAGGTGATACGAAGTATTCCCCTGGGTGCTGGGTGACAAATCAGTCCAGATTCCACTGATGGAGTCTGTCCTAAGGGAAGGGGTGGGGGTGTTGGACCAGCTGGGAGATTGGTCCCCAGAGGAGACCCTGGGGTGAATGTGGTCTCTGCTCTCCTCACACTCTGGGACATCCGTGTTCTTTTGTTCATTCTTTTCGACCTCCTTCAGCTTGGTTCCCTCAGAGACCTCCCTGAGGAATAAAGAGGCCTGGTATCAATTAGTTGTATGGGACAGTTGGTTATAATCTCCTTTTTGATGTCCTGGTACAGAGAAATCCCTGGATGCTCCCTTTGAGAGTGAGGAAACAGGCCAGTTTATGGGCTGACTCTACAGACTGCCAGGGCTCCATTGGTACTTTGCCTGGGAACCTCCATGGTCATGAATCTGTCTTTGTTCCTCATCTCCTGTGGCACAGGTGTCCCAGCTGTTACCAATGTGAGGAGATGTGGATGATACCATCTATGGCCAGAGCCCCAGAGAGGGATTTCAAGAAGAAATCTGGCACTACGGAATCAAACAACGGTTTACATTGGAAGGGACCTTTGAAAACCATCTGGTGCCTGACTCTTGGTGTTGCTCCCATGGCCAAGTGCACTGACAACTTGCAGGCCAACAATGTCAAACTGACCGCTCCTGTTTGGATTTTGGGATAGCTCCAGGGTGGCTATTTTTCAAGGGCTGGGTGACATCCTTTCACACTCTCTGCCACTGCTAACAGTCTACAACTTTCCTTTGAAAGAGGCCACTTACTCCCATAAAAATGCTTTGGAGATATATGGAGCAACATTGCTGCATTTCAGTCCGTGACTTGTTCTGCAAAGAGAAACCAAAATATGGGTAGAACTGAGAAATATCATGGCTGTTCATAGCAATAACATGTGTCTGCTTTATTATCCAACCTTCCTAATAATTTTATACATGAAGATTCTCAAGAGGTTTCCATGCTGTACCAGGATATCTCTCCTGGCACCATTCTCATGCAGCCTGACAGAAAAAAAAGTAATCTGTGGATATCATTGCAAAAATGTATTGGTTGCCTCTTTCACTCATTGAAAAGCATACAGATTGGAGGAGACAAACAGATATTTTCATGTAGGGTAAGCTTGTCAGATTGTTTTGGCCCAAATAGATGAAAGAGCAAGAGAGTATTTGAAAAATAAATGTAAAGTTTCAATATTGAAAGTTTTCTAACCAA
The DNA here is from genome assembly GCA_020746105.1 of Trogon surrucura. Classification (NCBI taxonomy): domain Eukaryota; kingdom Metazoa; phylum Chordata; class Aves; order Trogoniformes; family Trogonidae; genus Trogon; species Trogon surrucura. Next base: position 78,802,185 of record CM036620.1, on the reverse strand, counting down.
AACTTTTATTTTGGGATAGGGGGAAACAGCTGCAGCAAAGTATTTTGTGTTTAAACTTGCCTATATTTAAATTTACAAACCAAAACAAACCTAATCAAAACACAAAAGGAAATAGGGCACTATGGGCCAATTTGAAAAACAGTTTAATTTTCTTTTGTTGACCCAACAACTCTCTCTGTTCCTTCACTAAATCCTAAAAAAGGTCCCGATAAAGGACCATTATCAGCCTTCTGGATCTCCCTTGGGAGATTCAACAACCTCGTTATTCAAATTTTCACTGAAAGCATACACATTTTAATGCTTTATATTATTCTGCGCACACCTGTGATAGTCCCACAACCCAGTGGTGCCCAGAGGTCAACAACATGCTCTATTAAACTCACAAAAACAAGGCAATAAAGTCTTTAGAGTGAGGAATTACCATTTTGTAATGGGAGTTCCAGCTCCTACGCATGTAACACTAGATGTAACTGAAGTACAAATAGATTCTATGAGTAGGAAAAACAAATAATGAATTGTTCCCAAATTATCACACTCTTGTGTTTTCTGTTATTTTGTTATTTGTTTTTTTTTTTTTTCCTTCTGAGTTTGCTTTTCATTCTTAGGTCTTTTCTTCATGGTTTTGCAGTCATTCCTGTATTTAAGGGAAACATCTGTCTAGTGGGATGCTTTTTCCTTTTTACCAGTGTTTGGGATGGTAGAGGCACAGCTACTGCTTAGCCCTGATGTCAACCTTGGTGGCTTCTGCCAAAGTCTGTTTTCTGCCAAAATCTGCAGTTTACCTTTCAAGACCTGTTTTATGTAGGGAATGAAATGTCTCATGATGCAATAATGATAATGTTGGGGAGGACAAAATCAAGGGAAAACTTGCTAGTGCTGAAAGTTGTGAGTGACCAGCCTAGCACTAGCTGAACCACTTAAATGAGGCACTCAGGGTGGGTCGAAGATGGCTAAAGGAGGAAGGATTCAAGTTTGTAACGAGTGTAAATGGGAGGGAATGGGATAGCACGGCTAAACATAAACAAAACCAGCCAAGGGAAGACGTCCCTAAATTTTTCATCCAAGGGGGGCTTCTAACCTTGAGATCTTTTGCTCTTGTGACTGGTTCAAAGATGTTTTCTTTTTCTTGGGTGCTGAGCAATGGTGGATGTAGGATGCATGATCACCTGCATTGAAGAGAGATTGCTTTATTGCAGCCCAAGCTAATACTTAGTGCCCGTCCACCTGAGAACCTTCCTGATGGAGTACTTGATGGAAAAAGAGTGGAGAAACCAGGTCCTGATACTACCTATGACTTGACCCAGTCCTCCTCTCTCTCTTCACAAAGTGATTTCTCATTACACCTTTTTCAAATGTGTGTGATAGAATTGCCTCATCGATGATTACAGTTTGGAATAAATTCAAGTCTCCTTGGTCTCTTGCAAAGTGCTTTATACTTGAAATACAAGTCACTCCTGGGCTGGAGGAGAAGAAGGGTGAGAGGCAGGCATTTGGAAGTGACAAGAAATAAATAGGGAAAAAGAAAAATGGACTTTCCCAGATCATTTTTCTGAGGTGCTTGACCCAGTCACCATGGTGACCATGAGTGAGTGTTCGAGAGGCGGAATGACTCATATTTGGCAGTGGAACAGCATTTCTTAATTCACGTTTTAGCACTGGTTGATGGGGACCTCACGACTTCGAGGCGTGCCTCCTCCAGTTACCTGGGCAGCTGTTTCCAGCTGAGTTTGGAAGGACAGTCCTTTGAAGAATCCCTTATGGAGCAAAACAGCAGCAAAAAACATGGGCTTACGAAATAAACTCACTGATACAATCTTGAGCACGAACTTGAACATAATAGGTACCATCCATTTATTTTTTTAGATGCTCTTCCTTGGATATTTCTGCAACATGACTCAGAAGAGTCCAAACCCAGTGCTGACTTAACAGCCAGAGCCCCAATCTGCGTAGGTTGCATGTTGACAATCACAGAGGACATCCACAAACACAGTGCAGGTGGTTGCATTCTCCGTCTCTTCACCAGGTGGGAGGTGTGATCTGCCATTACTGTTGTCAACAACGACATCAGGGTTATCACGAGGGACTGTTTGCACCATTTGTCTGGTGCACCTTCAAGAGTTTGTGTGTAAAGTACGAGGTTGGTCTCCCAAAACATCCAAAACATCTTCTAAAGGGGAGTGATAGGAGTATAGAAAATAAATGCAAAAGGGAATTCATCAGTTAGGATGAATTTTTGCTTGTTCAATACAACAAAAAGATACTACAGGGGAAGAAGATCTTGACCACCTGACTGCCAGAAGCATGAAAGGTAAGGGAAGACTATATCTACTTAAGGAAGAAGATGCTATGGATAAAAAAAATGAAGACTGCAAATGAGGCACAGATACATTCCCACTGCAAACAATGGCTGGATGCAATAAGGGGTGGATGCAATAAGATCCAGAATGGCTTCCCCAAAGGCACAGGCAGCAGAGCATCAGGGACTGGGACACACACGAAGCTCAGATGATTTTGGACAGGAATATGCAACATGGTGATCTGCAACGGCAGTGGCTCCTGATGGCGGTTGCCTGTGGCATTTGCACACCAGAGACACAGAGGGGTACAGGTAGGAGGAAAAATAGCAAGAGAAAGAAGGAGATGAAGAGCTATGAAGGAGGAAGGCACCCGAGGGATTGCCAGCGCACTTGGTGGGGTGACAGTCGTGAACACGTTTCTGGCTATGTTGCTCTCCAATGATTTCAGTGAATTCTGCTGTGAGTCACTCAGTTCCACTTTGAGAGGTAAATGTTTGGCTTCGGAGCAAATTATTTTTGTTCCATACATTAGGCTGCTAATTTAATCACCTGCGGTTTCTCTAAGTGCCTGCTGATGGGTGTGTAACGAGAGTACACCGAGAGAGGGAAGGGACTTTTCCAGATGAATGTGTGGAATAAATCCCGAGAGGCTGATGGCCACATTCAATGTAAACAATCTCCACTCAGCCCCCTGCCCTCGCTGCCTTGGACTCAAACAGACTCCGACACTGGGAAAGTTCTGTTTTGAATGTGAATACTTTCCCTTGCCCTGTCACTGCAGCAGGAAAACGAAGCCGCCCACGTCCTGGTTCCCCCGACCTTTGGGGGAAGTTCATGGATCTTGGAGGAGAGCAGTGGCCATGCTGCCTGCTGGGCTCATCAAGGGATGCTGATGAAGCCCAGGAAGAGTCTACGCATCACATGTCACAGTGTGTGTTTCTGAGCTGGTTCTTATATGTGTGTTTTCATATGTGTGTTTCTGAGCTGGTTCTTATATCTCAGCTTTAGCATATGGGCAAAGACCTAAAGCTGTGATGGGACAAGCTTTGTGTGCACCACCACCCTGTCCTGCGTGTCCTAAATGATGAACCTGATGATCTCAGAGGTCTTTTCCAGCCTCAACACTTCTGCGATTCTGTGATTCTGTGACTAGATATAAGGAAGTTCCTTACCCTGAGGGTGGTGAGGCACTGGCACAGGTTGCCCAGAGAGGTTGTGGATGCTCCGTCTCTGGAAGTGTTCAAGGCCAGGTTGGATGGAGCCTTGAGCAGCCTGAGCTAGTGGGAGATGTCCCTGCCATGGCAGGGGAGTTAGAACTAGATGATCTTTGGGGTCCCCTCCAACTCAAATCATTCTGTGATTCTATGGTCCTAAATGGAGAGGTTAAACCCACCACTGGCAGGAAGCTCCATGTTTTCCATCTGTTTGGCCAGCTGGGTCCTAATTGTCTGGATAAATATGCTGAGTGATGGAACCTATGGGAGAAAGAGGCAGATCAGACCAGAAATGTCACTAAGGTGACTCTTCTTCTCTATTTCTGCCAGTCAGCAAAGATTAAGCCCTTCAAAGACTTTTCTATATACTTCCTACCATCCCTGCACTGAAGCATTAGATGTGCTTTTTAATGCTTGACAGTGATGTAAAGGAAGCCAGACTGACTCCTCACAGGCCATCTGAGAAAGCAGTAGTGACTCCTTTATTTCTGTTTTCAGGACACAGCTTCAGAATTAGCCTATGGAAGGGTACATCTGAGGGAAAGGTATTGACATACCAAGATACCAAATTTCAGGGAACAACCCACACTCCAGTTTATGGGATAGAGAAAGAAATGTTTGTGTGGGCACGTTACCAGGAGTATTTTCCATGAGGCTGCCTGATTTTCTTTTTAATTTCTGGGGAAAGCAATCTAAGGTGAAATTCAGGTTATCCTAAAGCAGACACTGAGGTTGCCTTTTTGTCTTGCACCACTGGAGATGAATACCTTGGGCTGTCTCTCCTGTTCTCTGGATGTCCATCTAGAAGAGCACAAGGCTTCTCTAGGTCCTCTCTTACAACCAACGACCTCATGTTTTTCCTTCATTTACCTTAGGGGATCTTGGACAGTGTTGGGCATATTTTAGAGAAGCAAATTGCAACCCAAATCTGGTTAGCAATCCAACTCGCTAGACAGGGACAATAATGGGAGCTGAGATGTTCACCTCACATGCAGACACCTACCCATAGACCACCTGACACAGAAATCTTCACCTGTGCTTCTGGTCCTATCGCTCATCTCTTTGTCTACCCGCAAACCAGAAATAATGACGTGCCTGTTTAGCAAAGGCATGGATGAGAGGGGAAGCACTGGTAAGGAGCTGTTCAGGGAAGAGGACCCCCAGGGAGGGAGGACAGTGACAAAGGAGGTGATCAGATGCAACGAGAATTGGTCCCTTCTCCTTGGTTGCTTTCCTAGGAGAGCAGAACCTATCTGCCAATACCTTCACCCCTGTTTCCTACTCCTTTGCCTGAATGCTGGCAAAACTGCAATCAGCCTGCAGATACCACGGGGTTCTGTCCTGCCTCCCACATCCATCTGGATCCACTACTTTGAGCTCCTCTGGGCTAGAAATAGCATTGCTGTTTGTACAGCACCCGACACAAAAGGGGCTGAAGCACATGAGTAATGGGCTTGTGCGTCGTTAAGGGTCTCACACAGATCAGACTGCAGAGAACCCAGAAGTGCTGTGACAGTGTGGGGTCACTGGAAGCAAAGCGCAACATGATTAAACCCAAATAATTTTGCCTTTGCAAGGCAGAGGAAAGGGAGAGATCCAGTATTAGGAAAAATCTGCACTTTGCTCCTTCCTCCTCAGTCTCTGCGTGCTCATCTCAGTGAGAAATACACGGGAAGCAAACCCTGTAACATGAAGTCATTCTGTTTTGTTTCCCCAAATCACCAGCCTAAGCGCCATATTGAGGGAGGCAGACAAGCCCGTGGCTGGCCGCCAGCTCGACTTCACAACACATCCTCACAGCTTTCCAGATGATTCCTATGGAAGGGACCCTGAGAACAGAAATAGCCTGTGGCTGAAAAACTCTGCTGGTGCAGCTTGACGAGTGTCTCCTAGAGAACTTGGCTTTTAAGGCAGAGCTGGCAGCTGCTCTGAACCCAAGTCCTCTCCTGTCTGCCTTCAAACTAGGTCAGCGAGCAGCTGATGGTGTCTTCACTGTTGTGTTGTGTGTGTGTGTGTGCCCCGTGTCCTTCCAAATTGCATATCTGAAAACACATCTGGGGTGGGAGTGTGGTGAGACCCTGGCCCAGGTTGCCCAGAGCAGCTGTGGCAGCCCCTCCCTGGCAGTGCCCAAGACCAGGTTGGACGGGGCTTGGAGCGACCTGGGCTGGTGGGAGGGGTCCCTGCCCAGGGCAGGAGCTTGGAAGCAGGTGACCATTAAGGTCCCCTCCAACCCAAACCATTCTGTGATTCTGTGATTTGCAGCTCGGCTCTTGTCTTGGGCTTCTCAGCACTTGCAATCTTGCTTTGCAACAGTCTTTGCAACAAGGGAATGCAGTCAGGGCTTCTTTAATTCAGGAGATCAGGCGAGATAACCACTGCGATTAGCTCAAACCTTTGTCTCACTGTGGGAAATACAGATCCCATTAGCTGTGATAAACAAACAACCTGCTGAACAAAAGGGGAGCAGGTCCGATTCCAGGTCCTGAACTGAATTGGCACCGACCACCTCATGTTCCTACTGCTCCAGGCACACTTCTTGGGCAGATTTGTGTTTGGAGAGGGCTCGCTGGGGCCAGCCCAGTACTTGTGATGTCCTGCTGGTCTTCCTTTTCTGAGAGCCACCCATGTACCTACTGTGAGCAATGGGAAAGGCAGCTTGGGCTTCCCTGAGGCAAGGATCTCTCCCAGCAGAAATCTCTTGCAAATTCAGTTTCATTTCTTTTTTTTTTAATTTTTTTTTTTTTTAAATTTCATTAAAGTTACTGGAGGGAGTAAAAATAAAAATTGCATTTCAGGGCCTCTAATGACTGAGCTGTGAATTGCCTCGGGTTGGAATCTTCCCCGGAGAAGGAAATGCCCTCTCTCTAGTGAGCTGGCAGTTGGTTTTCTGCCACCAGACCTGGTGATTTTCTGGCTCAACTCTAAACGCATGATCTAAGGAGCCCTCTTAGAGAAAGGTTATTCATTAGGAGGAGCTAAAAAGGCACATCTTGTGCCAACCACTCCAGTAAATCCATCCTTGGGCTAATCGCACCCGTAAACTATGATGCAGGGAGAAGTGGAGTCTCCTGCTTCCGTGTGACAGTTTTATACAGCACTGAAATAGAGGAAGCAGGACAGGGGGGAGAGCTATCGAGTGACCACAGGTATGTAAGCTGTGCCTCAGTTTCCCTAGCCAAAAATGATGCTGAACAGTGCTGAAGCAGATGGGTTGTCTCCCTCCCTGGTGACATTTATCTGTGTTCTTCTTATTTAGTCCTTTGAACTATGGAGCTGGCACTACTGGGATGAGCTTGTCCCTAGCACGTGGGAAGGTAGAAATTCTATCTCTGTCACTCAGACAAAGTAGATAGCAGATAGTCAGCAGCACAAATCAATGCCCACCAGAGACTTCATTTTTGCATTGTAATAGTTGGAATTTGCTTTGGAGGAAGGGGGAGAATAAGGATTTTTGGGGATGTGTGTGCAGGTACAGGTGCAAAGGCCTGAGAGGTCTCCAGATGGAAGCCTTCAGAAGGAAAAGCTCATCTTTCAGTGTTCCTAATGGCATTTTACAGGAAATATTTACAGCAAATAATAATGGTAATTAACTACCAAATTGGAAAGCAGGTGTCTTGCGGAAGCAGCCAGCTGCTGAACTTTAATACTGAAGTTATCCCTTATAAACTACCCTCACTCCTAAATCCCCAAACCCTTTCAGCCACAACCAAATTAAGAACAGGTGGGTAAAGGCAAACAAGACCATAAAACATGTTTGGCCCTTGGAAACACTCTTGTGAGTTTGAGCATTAGGAGACACAGGGGATGGTTCTGTTTTGGCGTTCAGAAAACCCTCTATTGTGAGGTCACCTCAAGGAACCTCAAAGCTCTTGCTACCTCAGGGCTCCCAGTCCACCCTTCCTGGCACCTCACTGCGCCCCAAGCCTGCAGCCTTTCCTCTTCTTCTCCTACTGTGCCTTCTGGATATCCAACTTCTTTCCTCACGAGCCGTCACAGATCTTCCATTAGAAACAAGCTACCACAGCTGAGGAGCTCCACCACAGCTATGGGGGGTTGGCTCTCTCCAACCCTGTGGTCACATTTAAGAGGTCCTCTGTGAGAGAGAGTCGAGTACTCACATCTACTCCGCAGAGAAGACCTTGCCTGCAGTTAGTAACCACCCAACAGGGGTGCTGATGGGACAGAGGGTTGGATGGTTCCCATACGGGCCCTGTCTTGGTTGCAACCCAAGAGAATGTAAACGACAACCTGAAGATTATGAGATCACACATAGCCTTGCCTCTTTATCACACAATAAGAAAAGGAGGTAATTAGTGCACAACATAGAGCAGTAAAACACATTTATAAAGTGTATCTGGTCCCAGGCTTTTCTGGGAAACTCTCCGCTTAGAGAACAAAGCTGATTCACAGCCTCCAGAAAATCCACTCCACACAAGAAAGGTTAAGTTATCCTGTAAGGATTGATGAATTAAAAAACCCACTTCTTTGTACCCTCAAAGCTAGATACCTTGGGAGGGCTTGAAGATTATGTGCGTAAAAAGAATAAAGAGACGGAACAACTTGGGTTGATCAAAAAGTCTAAACATCTATTACTTTAAAAAATGGATTTTTCACTATGCACATTTGATGTCAGAAGTTGTTTACAGCCTTATTTTGCCCAAGCACTAAAGAAACAAACCCTGAAATATCTATTGTCAGTGACAATGTCATTCTGCTGCGAGTTGCAGTTCAGTTGCTTTCCTGTTACTACTTGGATGGAGGATAGTACGAACCGTGACATAACCTAGGCTAGCTCTTGTATCTTGTCAAGGAAATGCAGACTAGTTAGGAGGATCACCATGTAAAGGGCAATAAGGGTAAGAGGAAGGTAAAATATATATCTGGTGGTGCCATGCACAATATAAAAAATATCCAGGGCTAGAACTGTGTTTTCCAGAAGTGAATTTACATGGAAACAGAAATTTCAAAGAAAAACCCTGTTTTCTCAGGCAGCTCCTTGAAAGTGTCCTTATCAGCCACTTGAATTTAGGAGTTGATATCAAAAAGCAGATTCTTCTGCAGGCACCACTCAAAATCTCACCAGTGTCCATGAAAAGATGATTGCTGAAAATGAGGTGTGTAAACCACAGCGTTTGCAACTACTGATTCTGGGCTTCAGCTGTTGTAAAGAAATATTTTCTCATGCAGAGAACAAATATTTTAATAGATTTTCACCTTCTTGGCTATGCCGTTGGGTTAGGTGTTAAAATCTATCTTGTTTACCACTGTGGTGAACACTAGTTTCTATTGAAGACAGAAACCAATAGCTTGCAGACAAGGTATAGTGTAACCTATATAATGAAACTGCTAAATGAGCACTAAGGAAGTTGCAAAGGTAAAGACTCGATAAGGTCAAAAAGAAAACTACATTTGAAAAAAAAAATGATTTTTTTGTATGTAAAGAGTTTAATTCCAGGATGATGCTCTATTGTCTCTGCAGTTCCCCTGCTGTACCAGAGGCAGGGGACGATGGGTTCTCAGTGAAGTAGCAGCTCGGTTGATAGGTTCAGGATCTCCTTGCTGGTCACTGTGTGGCTCCACACTTTACAAACTCAACTTGCTAAAAGAATTCTTTGTTTCCTCATGGATATCAGAAGCTTAACTCAGTTACGGCCAAACATTTTGCAAACATATATATTTTTTCTTTTCACAGCTCGCCAAGGAGAAAAACGTGCTGTAGAGCTATTTTACCACCTCATCGACAAAGCAACGGTAAAACATGTCTGTGCTTTGAGTGCTCCTGAGTTCTTGGTGTTATGGAGCATGTCACATCCTCAGAGCGTAACTCCTGTCAGCTCCAGCTCTAGCTGTCAGGCTTTGGCAAAACTGCTCCCATATTTGGCTTCACCGCGAGAGTCATCTCAGGTGGTTTAGATGTGTACGGGGCATCTTAGAATCATAGAATCATAAAGGCTGGAAAGAACTTTAAAATCATCAAGTCCAACCTACAGCCCCACAGCACCGTGACACTAAACCATCTCCTGAAGTGCCACATCCAGCTGGTTTTTAAACACGCCCAGGGATGGTGACTCCACCACATCCCTTGGCAACTCATTCCAATGCTTCACCACCCTTTCGGTGAAGAAGTTTTTCTCCTTGGAGCTCAGGGTCTTCAGACTCCCTCAGAGACACTGAGGAGACCACCTGCCCTTTTGGGACGTGACTCATCTGACCAGTTTAGATAGCAATATTGGGATGAGAAGAACTGCCTCAAAATACCTATTTTTTCATTGTTGGTTATGTAGAAAGCTGAAGAGCAATTGGCTGAAGACTGTGTACCGTTGGCGTCCAGTGCCAAGAACCATTTTGGCATTAGAGGATATGGGAATGGTGTGAAAATGAGCCGTACAGGGGCCTGAAGAGGAACAGAAATGGCCACCAGATGCCATCAAGTCATTGCTCTTTAAAGCCCTTCCTCATCAAGCTCCAGTCTTGATAAACTGCCCAACCTTGACAACATATCAGAAATGTGCTTTCTTCACAGAAGTTGGCCATACTCAGCCAGCTTTGCTTAATTCCTACCCTGTTCTGACAGAAAGCACCCCAAAGGAGCAAAACATCAAGTTTTTGCTCAGACACATGGTAGTGCCAGAGCTTTTTCAACTCACAGCTGTCCCCATCATACTTCTTACTGGAAGCAAAGACGTTATCTTTCTCAGATGCATCTATCAATTTGTCTCACATTCAGCAGAACAATTTCAGCCTGTTACAAAGACATGGAATAGAAAACTTTACCTAGCAGATACTCTTTGACACCAGATAAAGGGTCTTTATTCCAAATGGGTCCTTTAATATTAAGAGGTAATATCAGCCCTGCCTACAATACAGCACAGTAATGCCATCAGGTAGAAGTCAAGACTGATCAATCAGAATATAATTCAAGTTGCTTTCCCAAGGAAATACACTCATTTTCTGATGAGTCTTGAGAATATTTTTAAACTGTTACTTGCTAACATGATGCAGTGGCTAGTACCAAGCTCATGTTGTCTGCTGTGGCAAAACCAGTGAAAGACAAGCTGGTAGCAAGAGATTAAACAAACACCTTGCATGATCATACCACAGAGCATCCCCACCCTTCCGCTCAATCTTCGTTACATCTCATTAACCAGTTTATCAGAATTAATGAGCAAATATTTATCCAAATATAAATTAATGAAGATAGATCAGGATAATTAAAAGCTCCTTCCCAGAATATCCAGGACAAAGTTTTGTGTGTGCAAATATAATAAAACCATCAGGGACAGCTTAATATAGAAGCATTTAATATTATATAGTGTATTTTGGAATTGGTTCCAAAACTCCTGTTGAGAGATTGTATAACATTTTGCCCACAGTAATTTTGATTTTTTCCAGATCTATTTTTTTTCCTGTTTGTGGTACATCCATTATAGCAACTGCCTCCAGATGCGTCAAGACACTGCGATGTAAAAACAGACATTTGACTTTAAATAGTTTTATTTGGTGGTGCAGTGGGTGGACTGGAAGCAGAGAAATCCCATACACAGGTCACGGGAGATCTGGGTCCTACTCCCAGTCTCTTCAATGAATCACTGCATTAGTTTGGCCAGGCAGAGCATACGTTCAGAATTGGGTGCCCAAATCATTATTTGAGGTCCAGAATGTTCCACCTCTTCTAACAAAACCTGTCCTAAACCCTTCCAACTAGCTCTGCGCTTCTAGACAGGGCAATGGGAGGGAGGGAACGACACACGCTCATTTGGGCTCCAAATAATCATTTTTCTGATGACTATTTCCAAACATGTAGACTGCTTCCTTGTTGTTCTGCGCTCTGGTGCCTTCTGCCCTAGGGCACGAGGAGTGAATCAAACGCTTTAGCTACATAATTTACTCAGAGGTTTGTTATCCGTGCACCCACTTATAATTCTCTCCTGTGCTCTTCTGCAGGATATCAAAACATTCTCCACGGAGAGGAACCCAGCCCACAGGTGGCTTTTCCACAGCGTTATCTCTAGATGCCCAAAATCATAGAACCATAGAACAGTTCAGGTTGGAAAAGACCCTTGGGATCATCAAGTCCAACCATTAACCCTACATTACAACCATTAACCCTACACTACAAGTTCACCCCTAAACCATATCCCCGCTCTCATGCCCTAGGAATGACACCCTGGCAGGCTGCAACACAGCCTTGGTGCTGTTGCAGCCATTCTGCACTGGAAAAAGAGAAGCAGAAATTGTGTTTGAGGGCTGCTTAAGCAACAGCACCACTTGCCCGGGGAATGGGTTTGCCCCTCACTGCAACGCTTTAAGGATAGTCTTAAAAAACAGATCAGGAATGGTTTGGGTTCAAGTGATCTTTCCCTCTGAAAGGAAGATGGGCTGGATGACTCACCCATTCCCTACAATTTCATGAATTTTGTGCTACTTTGACATGAGTCCATTTGATTGAAATATCCCGTGGTGCAAAGCAGATGAGCAGAATCTTGCCTCTTGCCTGGATGATGTCTGATAAATCAAACTGGAGCCTGGCGTCTAGCATCTTTTGAGACTCTGTTTATGTTTTTGCTGGCATTTTTAATGGATGCATGATTCCTGTGGACCAGAATCAATGGGGGGATGTGTGACAGATGGGATATTTCATTGCAATTGCTTTTGTTCCAGTTTGATTTGATGCTCTGGGCCACAGCTAAGTATTCCAAAGCAGTTGTCCATTCCTTTTTTTTCCATGCCAATACTGCCACTCCTACCATAACTCAGGAAATTTCAGGAGATACAAGAGACTGCCCTGACAATCAAAGAGATTGAATGGTCTGTCTTTCACTCCTTCCAAATCACGCTTTTGATCAGGTCCTCCTGTGCACAACAAAACTAAAGAAGTCTGGCTGGCTGTGGAATTGCATCTTGTGGTGGATTTTTGGTATTTTCTGATGTCTAACCAGGGGTTGAGCTCGCTCTGCAACCTTCCTTCTGTGAGGGGCAGTATAAAAATTCCCACTCCTTTACCCATTTTATAGGAACTGGCTATATTGAGGACTTACAGCACTTCTTCAAATGTGATTGAGATTGATGAAAGAGTTCATCAGATGGTAGGGAAAGGCTTACAGGTGCACAGGCACAAAGCAATGGCATAAAATTTTTTTTTTATTATTATTTTTTTTCTCAGGAAACCATGCTAAATGCCCTTATACCGGAAGAGAATTAGATTCTCCACTTCTACCAGACCAAATCTGGTCTCATTTGAAATGTGCTTCTACCTACATTGTCTTCCCCATCATTTATTTTACAAGTGACAGGTACTGAACCTGGAGCACTGCTGTGCTTCTGTGAGCCTGTCTCCTGCCAAATGCTTCGTGAAAGGGCTTTTGCCCTGTCAAAAACAGCACCCACAAAAATATTTTTGTTTTGGCTGGAAGGAGATCTTCCTAAGCCTGGTTTGGGTAGTGGCTGCCGATCCTTCAGGTTCTTCAGCTAAAAAAAGCCAGTACACTGTTTTTTCTGAAACCATGGCTGGAAATGAGGACCAGCTTCCACTGCAAACACAGGCAAGTCATCACTCAAAGGCAAACATCAGACCATGAGTATGGAGGGTTTTGCTCATGCTGGGGGATCTATTCAGTCATTCCTTTTCTGGGTAACCTGCTGCATGTGGAAAGGAACCTTGAGATGTGGTTTTCACCCTTGTCTGGCACTAGGTATAGGTACTGCTCTACCTTTCTCCCACCAGTCTTGACTTCTAATAAAATCCAAAGAATAACAAGCATGGGAGCCCATCAGCTAGACAAGACTATGCTTCTTAAAAAACAAGGGTCACCGAGGTGTGTAAATGAGCATCCTGGATAGTGGTGAGCGCATTCTTGATTCCAAGGGGTCGTTGTTTCCTCCTAGATGCTTCTAGGGTGGTGATGGAGATGGCCCACTTCTGAGATGGCCAAATCTGGGGTCCCACTTTGTCTTTGCATCCTCTCCAGACACGGAAGAGTGGATAGGGAGCAGGGCTCCATCCCTCCCCCTATTCTTACTTTCTCCTGGATCAAGTTTGAGAAGGCAGGTGGATATCTATGTCTGTCTGTCTGTCTATCCATCTCTCTCTCTCTCTCTCTATCTAATCTATCTATCTATCTATCTATCTATCTATCTATCTATCTATCTATCTATCTATCTATCTATCTATCATGTTGTATATAGGGAGTTCTGGTTCCTAGATCCATTGCACAGATGCCCTACTCCAAGGACAAACCCAGCACCTAACTTTTAGTAGGGTTTTCCATTAGCACAAAGAGCCTCTATGGTTGAGTGACTTAAGAGAGAGTTTCTCTGTCTGTTCTCTCTCTTTAATAAAGGCTTGAGCTGACACAGGATTGAGCTTTCTCTCACCTAGACACCTTCTTTCCATTAGACTTAAAGACCTCTCCAGACTAAGATACATCCCACCTCTCTGCAAGCACGTGCAGTGAAGCCACCATCAGCTGGTTAGTTGCCCCTGACTACTTTTGTAGTCAAAAGAGAGGCAGATTGACACCACAATTCACCTCATCCTAAGGAGGACATCCAAACTTGGTCAAGTGGGTCACGCCCAATAAACAGAGCTCTTTGGGTAAATCCTGCTGATGGATTTGGCATTGGCATTGCTCGGAGAGGGAGTTGGACCTTTAGAAGTGCCTTCCAACCAGCATACCCATGCTGCTATGACTGAGAGGAAGTCACAGATGCCAGACAGAACCAAAGGGAGACGAATCCTATCCTAAAAACCACCCATAAACTCCTGGCCCCCATCTCTGAGAAGCTTCAGTTATGTTTTCTGGACATGTCTTTGCTAAGGGAAGATGCACCCTTGCATGAACCACACAACCACCACCCACGTTGCCCAGTCAAAACAGCCTGTTAGGGCTTTACTGCTCTGTGGGCAATTAGGATATCACCCCTTGTTGAATAACCAGCTGCTTAAAGAGTCTCATTAGCCACAGAAATTGTTAATTGTGTTAAAACTCCTGGTGGTGGCATCCTGTGCTCGGGGACCTATATCACACACCCAAGAGTGAGCTAAATTACTCAGCTGGTAAATAACCTGCAGAAGTATTGGGGAATTCGAGCTGATTTAAAGAATTTTTGCAGGTTGTTCAAGCATGGGGAAATGACTGATGGCATTTGGCCCATACATAGGTCCTGTTATTTGAAATTATTGGTTTTTCAGCTTCTTGAGACTGATGAGGTAAATATTGCCCCAGCGTAACTGACGTGGAATCTATTCTGCCAAGGGTTGCAAAGGTGTGTGCAGACCCATACAAACGACAGAGCCAGTACAGAATTTTCTGATTCCTAAGTCAATGCTTGGTAGAGCTGAGGGTCTTTTTTTTTTTTTCAGCTGACAAATTTACTTATCCCTGAAAAGTATAATCAGACAACACTCAGTTGACAGTGTAAGTCACTGACAGCTTCTTGCAAATTCATGTCAAATAGAAAAAAAAAAAGTCAAAACATTTTGGTATTTTCAGAAGAAAATAGATCACTTATTCATTTCATTTCAATGTGACAGTTCATTCTGAGCTCTGAGTACTCATTTTTTAATAAACTTATATCCATTCTTAAATGGAAAAAATGTTTCACTTTCATTGAAAATGATGTTTGTTTCTTACCAGTGTTTCATTTTCATTTAAAATGCGTATCAATATAATTTCCAGTTTCCCCCAGATTATTTCAGCTGAGCTTGTCTAAAAAGTAAATAAAAAAGTCATTTTCCTTAACCGTTTATAATCTTCTTTCCCAGGAGAATTGGCCCCAGCATGTTTCAGTTTGTAGATCTACACTGAACTTTGCTGATTTCTCTGAGTTTCAAACCTATCTCCTGAGCTCTAAAATCAGAGATCAGACCTTGCAGAAGTTTCTGTTCTTCTAGCATTGAATGATTCTCAGATTTGAATAGGAAATTGCAACTGATAAAAGACGGCTGAAACCAAAGACAGCATATTTTGTAGTCATAAAATAAATGAACTTTTGCTGTGTTTATATTATATGTATAATACAGTGGGAAGTAAAGATCAAAGACATGTTTATAAAGAACTTGGCAACTTGTGTGCTTGGAAGGAGCAAGTGGGTTCACGGGAGGTAATTGAAGAATGAAGTTTAGATTTTTAGCTGGTGTAAATCAACGTATTTCCTTTGACTTCAGTGCAAAGGTAACAATTTACAGCAGTGGAGAAGCTCGTTCAAGGGTTTCAAGAGAGAATAGATATGGCAAAACACAATATAATATTTGTTTTCTACTGAAAAGTATTTGCCCGATGTTTGTTCTCTATTTCCAAGTGCTGGGAATAACTCAGAGGAACAGGATCCCAATCCCCAGGTTTGTTAGGACGAGGTGTAAAGGTAAAAATGATGTTCAGAGCTGGTTCCTGCTCTGCTGATCAGCCAAAGTGGTATCAGACTGGGGATGCCCAGAGAGCTCAGCCTTTGGGTACTAGTACCTTCCTGAGCCCCAAAATTCCCAAACTATTTACGTGAAGGCTATAAAAATCCCCCAATGCACTAGATGAGTGAAAGGGAAACTGAGGAATGGTCAGATGGAATAACATATCTTGAGTCTCATAGTGAGAGAAGTTCATTACAGCTTTTCTGCTCCCTGCCTGAGTTATACCATGAACTCCCATGCTCACTCAGGGTGAAAATTCTTCCCAACAGTGATTTCACCCCTGTGCAAAGCTGAGACAAACTCACCAAATGCCACCCTCACGAGAGAGAAACTGAAGCAAATTGGTACGAGATAGCAACATGGTGAGACCAGACATCCACAACCCTGATCCGCTACACTAAGGATACCCCAGCTCTCAAGGTACCATCAATCCTGCTGAATTATCCCATTGGGGTGGCCTCAGCGAGGTGTCTGACAGCCTTGGGCTCCAGCTGTACCCTTGGGGACGGCCAAAATGCTGGAGGGACATCAACCTCAGCAGGTCAAAATCAGTCCCGTGGTCACGATGCTGTTTCGATTGACTTGAGAGGCAGCCTCGAGCAAGAGGATGTGAAAAATCATGGGAAAAAGTGCCAATGTTTCCCTGGTTGCAGGGTTAGTTGGACACGAGTTACCAGTGGGGTGTGGGACACATGGGTCCAGCACGTGGAGGGACAGACCTCTCCACTTTGTTGAGCTTATCAATATTCATAAGTTATTTCAACTTTTTTCCCCCCCTAGGTTTAGCTACACCACTCCAGAGGGTCAGTCAAGTCCCCTGAGTTGGGTGCCTGTGGTTAGACGAGGTGGTGAAGAAGAGCACTGGCTTTCCTGTGCTTCCCGGGTAACATTGGTGCTGGAAGGGGACGTTGCCTTGGACATTCCTCTTCCCGGTGGGCTCTGTGCCCGCTCAGCCTGCTCTGCATGCAAAGGGCTACATCCTTTACACCCAGGCAAACAGCTTGCCGAAACTTTAAAGCACAACCCATCAGACAACCCCAAATGAGCAGCCAGTGACTTGGGCCAGAAGAAGTGGATCAGTCCTGGGAAATCACCTAGGATCATCACCCTTATAGAGGAGACCTGATCCTGCTCCAGGTCTCCACACAACATTGGTACCCTGTGAAGTCGGAGAGACTTAGGAGTCAGACTCTGACATGCTCCTTGCGGGGATCAAACTTCACTCATCCCTGGCATCTCCACGAGTTCACAGCAGAGGCAGGAGCCCTGAGCTCACGGACATGGATCGAGGTGCCCTCCCTCAAAACGGGAGGAAGGGAGGCTGGGGACATGGAAGGCAAAACTGTTTGGAGACCACTGTGCCATAATTACAGCTTGTTTGAAACAGAGCTGCTTCCTCCTTAGCCTGAACTTTGTTAATTAGACTGCTGAATGCAGAATGAGCTAATTAAGCCAATTACTATGCTGCTATTTTATTCATTTGCTATTTACTTTGACTGATTACATGGCTCTGATTAATAAATATTGAATAAGTGTTAATTAACAGAATTAATTCATTGCTGGTTTATTCTCTTGCCAGTTACCTATGCCTCGCCTCCATGCATGAGTTATGCCCTGAAAGTTTGATCCAAGGAGCAGGTCCCCAGAGGTTCAGCTACAAGCTGTGGGGCTGGGATGGGGAATGGGGTCACTTACCAAAAGGCAGGACGAAGAAGAAGGGGAACCAGCAGAGGATGAAAACACCCACGACGATGGCGAGAGTCTTGGCTGCTTTTTTCTCGCGGGAGAACTTGAGGAGCCGCACAGAGAGGGAGCTCCTGAAGTTGTGCCCCTTGCTCCGGCTGCTGGAGAGAGGCTCCTCCAGCACGCTGCGACAGTGGATGCGCAGTACCACCTCCATGGATTTATTCCTCTCCTTCTTGACCCCAGCCTCCAAGCTCCGGGTGGTGCGCCTGGCCACCACGTAGATCCTGAAGTACATCACCAGGATGACCATGAGGGGCAGGTAGAAGGAGAAGAGAGACGAGAACAAGGCATAGCCCGGCTCCTCTGTGATGCTACAGATGCTCTCGTCAGGTGGTGGTGGCTCCTTCCATCCCAGCAGTGGCCCGATGGAGATGACCATGGAGGAGAGCCAGACCACCACAAGAATGACCCCTGCCTTCCTCTCGGTCATGATTGTGGGGTACTTGAGGGAGTACTTGACACCGATGTACCTGTCCACGGAGATGATGCACAGGCTCATGATGGAAGCAGAGCAGCACAGCACGTCCACTGCTGCCCAGATGTTGCAGAAGATGCGCCCAAACACCCAGAACCCCAGCACCTCCAAGGTGGCCGAGAAGGGCAGCACGGTGGTGCTGAGCAGCAGGTCGGCGATGGCCAGGTTGACGATGAAGTAGTTGGTGACCGTCTGCAGGTGCCGGTTGCAAGCCACCGAGAGGATGACCAAGATGTTCCCCACGATGGCCGAGAGGATGAAGACGGCCAGGAAGACCCCGACGCCCACAGCTTGCACGTCCAAGGCGAAAGTCAGCGTCGTGCCGTTGCCCTCGGGGGTCTCCTCACCCTGCAGCCCCCAGGACCGGTTGGCACCGCTCTGGCTGCCTTGTCCCGTCCGGTTCCCACTCAAGCTGCCATTGCTCAGCTCGGGGAAAGTCATTGTAGAAAAGGTCCGGGCTCCATGGAGGGCGAGGAGAAAGCGATGCCGAGGCTCAGCCCTCCCGGCATGATCCCCGCTGCCCCCTCCGAGACTCGCTTCCCCTCCCAAAATCCCCCTCCCGCGGGGCAAACCCCCCCCCCCCCCCAGCCGGGATGGAGGCTCCTCGCCCCGCCACCGGCTCTGGCAGCCCCTCAGCCCCCCGCTGCCGGCCCTCCGAGGGGGGCAGCGAGGTGGGAACCCCCCCCGCTGCCCTCTCATGCTCCGGGGGCTGCGCTGGGCAGCGGCCGGCTCCGCTCGCCGGCTCCTCTCGTACGGGAGAGCTCCGGGAGGGACTCCGGGAGGGGAGGGAGGGGTGAGCCGGGACGGGGAGGCGGGGGAAGGGGGGGGTTTGTCGGGAGCCCCGAACGTCAGGTGCCGCCTGAGGAGGAGGAGGAGGAGGAGGAGGAGGAGGAGGAGGAGGAGGAGGAGGCAGCAGCGCTGCTCTGCGGGACGAGGCGAGCCCGGGGCAGGGTGAAGCCGGCAGCAGCGCTCCCAGACCAGATTAAAGGGCGAGAGAGGGGGGCGGTAAACAAATATTTGAAGGGCAGGCATGCGCTAGGGGAGGGTAGGTACCCACTGTGTGGGGGGGCACCGACTCTGGGTAGGGGGTGGTGGGTGGGCACAACTGTGGAGCTCGGAAACTGACGGGGGGGGCAGCCAGGCGGTTGGGGGGCAGGTGATCCCTCGAGGGGGGAAAGACACCCCCAGGCGAGGGCAGGCACCCACTCCGGGGGGTACAGAGAACTGGGGTGCACACACCCCGAGGGGGGGGAGTGTGAGTACTCCGGGGGTGCAGCCGTCCCCCCGCCGTGCCCCCCGCCGCCGCCTGGGGGCAGCAGAGCTCAGGGTTTGCCCGGCGGGTCCGCGACCCCCCTCCCCACCCGCCTCTCCCCGGGGGTCCTGGCGCTGAGCTGCTGGCGAGGAACGGGGGGCACTTACGTACTAGAGACCACCCGTGGGTGGCTCCCAGTACCGTGATGCCGCCAGAAGGGATGCTCTGCAAAGCTCCCAGGCCCCCCCCCCCCCACCCCAGCCCTAGCATCCAACCAGGAGGGATGTTCTGTAACGTTCCAGGTCTCCCCAGCCCCAACGTCCCACCAGGAGGGATGCTCTGAGAGGCTCCTGGTTCTGCCAGCCCCCACGTCCCACTAGGAGGGATGTTCTGCAAGGCTGGCACATCACACCCCCAGCCCTAGCATCCCATCAGGAAGGACACATTGCAAGGTTTTGGATCTTCCCATCCCTAACATCCCACCAGGAGGGATGCTCTGAGGGGCTCCAGGTCCCCTCCCCAACCCTAGCATACAACCAGTAGGGATGTTCTGCAAGGTTTCAGGTCCTCCCAGCCCAAACATCCCACCAGGATGGATGTTCTGCAAGGCTGGCACATCACCCTCCCATCCCCAACATCCCACTCTGAGGGATGTTCAACAAGGTTCCAGATTCTCACAGCCCGAGCATCCCACCAGGATGGATGTTCTGCAAGGCTGGCACATCACCCTCCCAGCTCCAACATCCCACTCTGAGGGATGTTCTACAAGGTTCTTGGTTCTCCCAGCCCCAACATCCCACCAGGAGGGATGGTCTGCAAGATTGGCAGGTGTCCTTCCTTGCCCTGCATCCAGTGCTTCCAGAAAGCATCCTTCCCACACTATGCCCCAGTCCTTCCGTTTTGCTACTCCAGCCCAAGCATCCTGCTCAGGCTGCAAGCATGGGCTTCCCCTTTGCTGGTTCCTTCCAAAAGCAGAAAGGACTATCAGTGTCCTGCACGCAGGGACAGAGTGTGATCGGCAGTTCCACGTCTGTGACTTAACCCCGCTGCAAGACTTGGAAACAGCAGCTTGTGATTAAACCATATAGGCACATATTTCTAGCTAATTTAAACAGGGTTGGGTTTTTTTCCCACTGATAAAAGCAGATCCTGTTTACACTGGTTTCCTCCCAGTGACCCTACTCCCCTGCTTCCATACATTGCGATGAGGACTGACCTCAGTGTTGAACAGAGGCTCTCACTCAGCTCCTTTCTTCTGTACACAGGAAATATTTCCTTGGAGTGTGTTTACCCATGATTTTTCAACTTTTATTTCTTAAAAAAATTATTTTAAAGGGCAGTCCAAGCGGACAGTGAGGTGATTTAACTGTTGCTCTGTCGAAGCATGGGAGAATTGTTGATTCACTGGATGTGAGAGTGGACAAAAATAATACAATAGTGTATTTATTCCCTCATTTTCCTCATCAGTTTTTGCAGGAAATTACACATTTTTGATCTTCCTTATTTCTTTCATGCACTTTTCTTTTCCTTAAGATTTAACCCTGTTTCCCAGAGCTGGGTTTTTAACCCTGCTGGGAACAAGCAAAATAGAGTGACTAGAAAATACAAGTGAACAGGAACAAATACAGTACAGGGAAAATGTTAAAAAAAGATGGTTTTGCTTAAAAAACTCTACCCATCAAATTCACATTTTTTTAATGTGAATTTAAACAGAAAAAGGACCAAACAACTAACACTTGAGGTCAAATTACTCATTTTCCTCAAGTTTTGACGAAAACACATCAGCCACCAAAATGAAGTACAGTTTCTTACTGGGATGCTAAACTCAGCATGGGATGAACTCAACCCGTGGAATTTTGTAGCTTTATCTTTCCAGCTACACAGATTGCTGTCTAGATAAATATATCTCATCTAATCCACCCAGTGACATACAGAGACAAAGAAAACATGTGCCTTTCTCCAAAGTTAAGGCTGGACTGAATTTCTCACGTACAGTGCGATTTTAATCACCTTAATGGCCAGAAAAGAAAGGTTTCTCTAAAATGACATGGTAAGAAATGCAATTAGGGTGAAGACTAAATCTGCCCTGCATCGTGGCCTCCCTGGGTGAGCTCTCCTCCCCTCCTGACCTCCCCAAAGACAACTTGTTCACTTTACTGAGAGGCTGGAGCTGGCATGGACCGCAGGGTTTGGGATGCGGGGGTGAGATAGCTGAGCTGCAGGTCCGTATTTTGGGGGGGACAAGGCTGTGGCTGCCACCTGTTGTGCCTCTCAGGACTGACAAACCTGCTCCAACCACGCATAAAACCTTTGGGGTTGCAGTGACACCTTTCCCCTCCCAACGAGGGATGGGGGAGAGCACATCCCGTCCCATCGCCGTGGCTCAGCTAATGAACATCAAGCCATTAACTCCAGTTACAACACTGCTTTCCATCTGTCTCCTCGTTTCAGTCTAAACCAAAACTATTACAGTTAATTTAAACTAATGAAGGACAGGTTTATACTAATGCACTTAAACCCAAATAAAAGCATTCGGGTAGGTCTGTGTGGAGGAGCTGGAGGGCTTAAAGTAAACACGAGATCTGTGAACGTCTGGGACCTTGCCAGTCAGTTGGGTTTGAGCTCCAGGCTCAGCTTGGTACAGCTCCTTCCCCTCTTGACATGTCACATTTCTTTCCTCCTTCTTTTCTACCCTTTTTTTAACCTGTTGGGGCAGAAGTTGTCCTAGGACTTGAGTAGCACCATACAGAGGTATGAACAGAGCTTTGTAAATAAGACACATACTCCTGACGAACAGCGTTTGTCACACTGTAAATTCATGTTACGCCTGAGTCTTGAAAAAGAAAGGTGATTTTTTGGTACAAAAGACCACAGCTTAGAGGATTTTGATCAATATTTGAATGCACTCCAGGCTCGTAAAAAGGAAAGTGATGCACTAGGTGCACCCTTACTCTGCAAAGATGTTGCCCCTAGCATCTTCTGGGTCTGGACCTGAGAGAGATGGGGCCTGCATCCAATGCAGAGCAGTGCTGAAAGGATAATATTTAAGTGATTGTGAAGGTAGGCTTGCCTTGTCATGGACAGGACATCCAAAAATCCTCTGGGAAGCCAGGATTGGTCTTTGCTACATATCCCTCTGAGGCCATGTCTGGTGTGAGGTTAGTTACCTCTGCTGGCTCCTGTGCCCAGCTGACCCTAGGTCTGCAAATGTATTAAAAAAACTGGTCTAGAAATGACCACCATGGGTGACTCAAACCTGTGCTGCTGTCCCTTGTGGTGCCCAACCTGGGAGTCTTGTTAAATCAGGTAAGTGCAATAATAAGGAGAAGTTGGATGTTGCCTGAGAGCATAACATTTGAGGGCAGTTTTTCTTTTAATTTTGGTTAAGGGATGATGGGTGGAGTGTGCATGAATTGTCCACCTTTGTGGTGTTGTTTTGACTTTGGCGTGGAGGATTCTTTTTGTTGGTGTGAGGTTCATGAATGTGGGTTTTAATGGCATTGTATTGTCACAATTTTTATCTGGAGTCTAGGAAAAATCAGACTACGCTTTGAATTTTCATGTCTTAATGAGGCGAGAAAGAAAAGAAGAGGAAATATGTTAGCTGATTGATAAAGGTGGGGGAAAAGAAAATGAGAGAATCCTCTTATGACATCTACCTAAAATTGCCCAGACACAGATTATACCTTCCTTTTCCCCTTGCCTTCCTGCTCCCCAGAACCATCCCAACCACTGCCCCATCAGCACCATCACCACGTTTACTATCTTTGCAGGTTTTCTGGCATGTGAACACATCTACTTTGAGTTTGTTTTTTAGCTATTTGCTACCCAGTTGCAGTTCTGGCGGCCGTTGGTGGTCCTCAGACCACATGGGGGAAGGACAGTGGTGATGTGGCCAAACCTGCTTTACTGAAGATGGAGCTGCCTCTTCCAAACCCACCTTTTATGGTGGCCTTCTCCTCCTGCAGTGGGCTCCCTGGCCTCTTCGCTAGAAAGTCTCCTTCAATCTAACCTGAACTTTCTTTGCTGTTATTTCACAGCTTGTTGCCAGCTGATGTCAGCTGACCTTTCCTCTTAAAGGTTTTAATTTAATATTGAGCAACTGAATGGAAAAAAAGGAAAATTGAGGGAAGAAGATAAAAAAAAAAAAAAGGAAAGGAAAAGGGTTATCAAGCAGATTAACTCCTTTCTAACCACCCTTTGTGCAGCGAAGGTGTTTTTACAGAATCTGGCTGTGATTAACAGTGAAGACTTTCAGGAGCAGAAATTATTTTGGCTTCTTGGGTGCAGGAGCTGACACAGCAAGTCGGGGAGCGAGGCTGAAGCCAACCTCAATGCAAGAGGTGGCACAAAATGAGGTGGGAATACATTGTCCAGGCTGTCAGCAGGCGGTGGCTACTGACATGCCCATGGCTACAGGCAGGAGCCAAGGGAAAGAGGACAGATTTGTTGTGTGTGGGGAGGAGAGCTCCGAGCTCTGATCTCTGGGCAGCCAAGGCAGGTGGGATGGGTTGATGGAACAGGCAGATAAGTGTGGTTTGTAAGGCTGGTTGGATGTGTTTGTTATTTCAGTGGGATTGTTGATGTGTTCAAAATGAAGCATTCCTCAGGGATGTTCTATTTAAAATCTTTTTTTGGTGTCTTGTCTGTTAAGAGCCATATAATAAAATACTCCAGTACCAGACAGAACATTGCAGAACCACATTACAAACCAAAATTTTTTGCATCGGAGAATGAGCGAAACATAAGGCCAATTACTTCGGGAATTGCAAGCAGAATTAGCAATTAGCAGAACAATTGCTCATGACGATGTAAAAAGAGCAGTCACTGATGTATAGAATAAAATAAATAAAAGCATAAAAGATAAATCACAGCAGAACTAAATATATAAATAAAAATGCTACAAAAGGTCAACATTGCCACAAAGGGTTTCTCTGTCATCGCAGAAAAAATATTTATGTTGGCAGTTTTGTTTCTTTGAGAAATCTCGCTTTCCCCAAATGTTGGCATCTATTTGCCATTACTGTTTGGTTTTTTTTTTTTCCTATCAGTTAGAAACTCAGACCATCAGCTGCCTCAAATGTCAGGCATGCTTAAAGCCCTGAACCAAAGCCTCTCTGGTTTGTGAAGATCTGCCTCTCATGGTTTACTCTTTTTGCTCCTATATAAAAGTCCTGAGAAACAACTTTTGGCAAAGGAGGCCAAACTAGGGCTTTACCCACAAAGAGAAGTTGTTGGGATGTTTTTCCATCCTAGCGACCATAAGACAACCATAAAACTTGAGAAAGTCGTTGTCCCAAGAGCTGCTGTTTAAATAAGCAGGGAATGTAGAAGCTGGAGAGAGAAATGGAGATACCAAGAGGAGGGGAGGGTCAGCAAAAAGGATCTGGGTGTTCGGCTTGAGGACTTCCCTGTGGCAACCAGGAGCAGGGGATACTTGTAGGGCATGAGGATTTTTGAGCTTGGAGACCACATGGTGTCACAGAGTCATAGAATCATTTTGGTTGGAAAAGACCTATAAGCTTTCCATAAATTCGAGTCACATTGTAGTTCCTCCCAATGGCTTGTTTGCTTTCTTATGTGAACATAGGGACCTCCCAGGCTTCCACCCTCTAATTTAGCACAAGAAAATGCAAACAAGTGTAAGTACATGGCATGAAAATGAGGTTCATAATAAATAAAACTCTGCAAACTGAGTGCTATACCTCAGCTTTGCCTTCAGTTAGAGATAACTAGAGTTAATTTAGCAGCTACCTCATGACAGATTGAAAAGGTCTGGGTTTGATGTGTATAGGATTTTGAGTATTTTTTGGTTTTGTTTTTGTTTTTGTCATAAGCCATGTTAAATATTATAAGATGAGGAATAAATCTTTGGTTCATTTATTTCTGTGGTACTAAGCAAGTTCAAGCCATGACTGTTTCCATCACCTCATGTCCACCTCGAGGCAGGAATCAATAAAATGTGCATTTGAAGGTGACTACCTGTGGATGAGAACTCACGGTGTAGGTACAGCATGACCTGAGGGTAGTTCATTGCAAAAGACTCACCTAGACAAAAGTCTCTCTTGCATTAATATTTTCTGCCACCTGCTTTGTTTGTCTCCTCTTTGCTGGTGTTTTTGGTTGGTTTTTTTTTTTTTTCCCCAGTTTCTTTTTCAGTTCAGTGTCGTGCATACTATAGATGCCAAGTTTTAAACAGTGGAAAACGAGCTTGTACGTAGATAAAAGATGAGTGCTTTGTCTCCATGAAATGTTTGTGAAGCAAAGGGGCTGTGAGGAAAAAAAAAGAAAACCGATGCATTGTTTTTCTTCTTACTTGTCATGACAACACTGAGTGGCAACATCTGATGGAGGTTTGTTCTTTTAGCCTCTCTCAGTACCAATAAGGGCATTTGCCAGCCCTCTGTGAACAAATTCTGATGCCTTTCCCCTCAAAAAAATAATGCACCATCCTGTTTTACATCTTCTCATTCTGTTTTATGCCTTCTGAGAAATTTGGCCGAGATACTGGTAGCCCAGCTAGTTTTCTTCCTCATCCAGCTTAAACAAAATCCTTCCTCACAGAGGTTTGCCTCACCAGGGCTGGTAACACACAACATCAGCCAGCCCAGGCTTCACTTTTTTTGCCCAGTATCTGTGCTCTAAATGTGGCCATTTTGGGTGCTCGTGTGTTACCTGAGTGTGCAAAGGCTGGACTGAGCTCAACCACCTTTGTACTTCAACATCTTAAAGATATGGAAGGATTCATCATTGAAGGGTTCATCATTGAAGGATGAAAGAGCTGTGAAAAACAGATAGAAAATTATCTATCTGTAGCAGGCAGCAAAACTAACACGAAGTGTAGAAATATTTGCAGATAAACTTTTTAAGAATATTGATCCATAATAGTCACGCTTTCCAAAAATGTAAAGGGAAAAACATCCCTTCCTTGTGAAATTCACTATGCAAAAGGGGAAATAAAGGACTGAGGAGAAGTACTTGATGTATATATGGTTGTGTTTCCTGTATTCTATTATGGAAGCTGGTCTCAAATTATTTCTCTCCCTTACAATTATCAGTTTGTAATCATGGTGTATTTTGGTTTAGAGGAACATGGAGAAGAATCCAAATGCAAAGTCAGATACCTATAGAACCAAAGATTCCAGAAAAAAAACAGGATTTATGCTTCCTATAAACTCTGCATAGCAGTTTCTGCAAATTAGATGAAGTGTAGTAGTTCAGGATTGCCAGTTTATCAGGTCAATTGAAAAGCGCGTCACTCACCTAAGCTCCATCCAACACCAGCTGGATTTGAGTCTCTGGCAAATCTATCTAGACAGTAGTGATACGTGAACAAAACTTTAAAACTGGCTTGACGACCGCACCCAAAGACTGGCTGTTAATGGGTTCATGTCCAAGTGGAAGTCAGTGACAAGTGGAGTCCCTCAAGGACCAGTACTGGGTCAAGTCTTGTTTAACATCTTCGTCAGCAACATGAACAGTGGCATTGAGTGCATCCTCAGCAAGTTTGCTGATGACACCAAGCTGTGTGGGGCTGTTGACACCCTGGAGCGTAGGGATGCCATCGAGAGGGACCTTGATAGGCTGGAAAGGAGGGCCCAGGCCAACCTCATGAAGTTCAACAAGACCAAGTGCACAGTCCTCCAGCTGGCTCGGGGCAATCCCAAGCACTGACATAGGCTGGGCAGTGATTGGCTTGAGAGCAGCCCTGAAGAAAAGGACTTGGGAGTGCTTGTGGATGAGAAGCTCAACATGAGGCATCAGTGGCACTTGCAGCCCAGAAAGCCAATCGTGTCCTGGGCTGCATCACTGGGTGTGTGGCCAGCAGGGCGAGGGAGGTGATTCTTCCCCTCTACTCCACTCTCACGAGACTCCACCTGGAGTGCTGCATCCAGTTCTGGAGCCCCTACTACAAGAAAGATCTGGATGTGCTGGAGTATGTCCAGAGAAGGGCCACGAGGATGCTCAGAGGGCTGGAGCACCTCTCCTATAAAGACAGACTGAGAGAGTTGGGGTTGTTCAGCCTGGAGAAAAGAAGGCTCCCAGGAGACCTTATTGTGGCTTCCAGTATCTCAAGGGGGCTACAAGAAAGCTGGGGAGGGGCTTGTTAGGATGTCGGGCAGTGACAGGACTAGAGGGAATGGATTGAAGCTGGAGATGGGTCGGTTCAGATTGGACATGAGGAAGAAGTTCTTCCCCATGAGGGTGGGGAGACACTGGCTGCCCAGAGACACTGGGAGACACAGGTTGCCCAGAGAGGGGGTGGAAGCCCCATCCCTGGGAGTTTTTAAGGCCAGGCTGGATGGGGCTCTGGGCAGCCTGATCTAGTGGGGGATGTCCCTGCCCATGGCAGGGGGTTGGAACTAGATGATCTTTAAGGTCCCTTCCAACCCTGACAGTTCTATGATTCTATATTTTTGGGTCTACAACATGGGTAGTAAGAGTCTGAGACAGTTAGATCTCTTCTGCATGCCTGACTGTTCAGATGTAATCCATCACAAATTGGAAGCCTATGGCAGCACTGAGAGCAGAGGAGGAGATCTCCTTATCCCTGATTCAACACCTTCCTGATCAGCTCAGCCTGTCAGAAATCTGAGTCATTTCGCTTGAACCTTCACGTGGCTCAGCTCGGCTCCTGCTGAACAAGCGGGGACGCCATCAAGGAGTGTCCCCATGAGTGATGCTAATAATGGTTTGCTAATTTCCAAAAAAGACGTCACACATGTACAAATATCCAAAGCTACCAAAAGAAGAGGAGAATATTATTTCTAGTTGCTGGTCCAACCTGATGCAACCCACAGAGTTCCAAGCGATAATGAATTTAGCAACAGGCACAGCATTAGCCAGATGTTTGCTTTTAACATGATGCATAAAGAATAGGCCTGTTCTCTTCCCGCTGGGTCTAAAGTGACTGCATGACCGTGTTCTGATTTCAAGGCCAATGGGAACATCAGCTTCGTCACAGCTAGTAAAAGTGAGAGAACATTGCTGTTGGCTCTCTAGTTCCGAGGTGAACTAGGTCAGAGCAGCCCCGTTAACAGGTTTTGCTGAAGGAATTACCTTACTGCAATAACTGAGCTATTTGGATAGCTATGTCGGGTATTGTTATTAGTCATTCCTCAGTGATCCTGCTCTGCTTTGTCATTGCAGTGAGTAAATTTGTCCTGCCAGGGCTCTATGTCAGCAAGCAGAGCCAGGGGGGAGAATGAACAGTGACAGATAAACACGTACCTTGGGACTTCAGAGCTTGAAAGAGCAACTACTTTGTGAGCCAGTGACCATACATTGATGGATTTACCGGGTGAATACCCATCTAGGGATGTGACACACATGCTGCCCTTGCTAGGCTTAAATGAGATGCCCTCCAAGGCTTAAATGAGATGCCTTGCATCAGACTTCCCTTTTGTCCACTCTAAGGATGTCTCTTCAGATGGGAAATCGTAGAGCCGCGGTTCCCCAATTTCTTTGCTGCTGGCTTTGCATCTCATTATAAGCCTTTTTTTTTCTGCAAACAAACTTCTCTGGCATTTGGAAATTTTTCATGTGGTTCCCAAACCCAACGGAAGTTCAGCAACCTTATCAGTGTCCATGACACCTGGCTGCTGTCGGGAAGGGGAGGTTCTCATCTCCTCTTCTGTGCTGTTCCGAGGTCCTTCAGACAACATTGTCAGGTGTTGTGAACCACCTGGTTCCTAAACATCACAGCAACACTCATATTTTAGATACCATTTGGGGGGTAGCTTTAGTCCAAGTCTCCCTGTACAACAACAAAAAAGAATTATTCACCTAAATAATGGGATTCGGTGATCCCTGTTTCCTGATCTCCCAGGGAGGAGGGTGGAAAACCCAAACCCCAAATGTGGAATCAAATCTCTGTTCCCACTGGTGAAGAGGATTTACTGGTTTTACCCATTTACTGAGTGTGCCTTTTAAATTGCACAACCCAGTTGGAAGGAATGGCTTACAGACAGATTTCAGAAATATTTTACGTATTATCCCCTACTTAAAGACAAAGAAACAAAGGTATTAACCAAGATCCCTAAGGGAAAGGGGCCAAATTTTCTGTTTCCACTGTGAGATTTCCTGGGTCACCATGGTTCCTGGTGAACTGTCCTCAGTTTTCCCACAATTCTGCTGAAGCTGAGGGAGTTGAACTTCAGTTCGTGGATAACTTGGCGATGGTAAATATGCAAATAGCCCAAGTTTCACAGACACTCTTTGCTTTTTCCCTTTTTCCTTTCTGAGTACTGCCTTGGAAGTCAGAAGGTCCCTGTGATGGGGACAGTGACAGAAACTTCTCATCACATAACACGCCAACAACATGCCGGGTATCAAGTATCTCAACATGCTTGGTAGGGTCATTCTTTCTTCTGGTGAAAAATCCATGAGGTCTCTATGTCTCTGCCTCTCAAGAGAAGTCCAGGTCTGACATGCACATCAGGAGCAAACTCCCAGAAGGTACCATCTAAATCAATCTTTCTGATTTTTGGCTACAACGGACCTTGAAATCTAATGAGTCAATCAGAGAGAAGACGTGACTCCCAAAGACTCTTGGAAATTACTTTGGAGAAGACAATGAATAGTTTTGCGTCAGCTAGCTAAAGAGCTAAATCAAGTCAAGGAAGTTCAGCCATTATTAAAACTATCATTATTTTTAGTAGAGGCTAGAATATAAATATACAGAGAGGAAAAGAAGAAAAATACATGTCCAGAAAAATGTGTGTTATGAGCAGCTTCACAGTCAGTGGAATAAAATGACACAGATTAGAGGCAGTAATCTGGAAAGTGAGGCAGAGACCAACTAGTAAGGCCACATTAGAAAACAGTAGGAACCCAAAGTGGATTTTTTTTTCCAAATCTGTTCAAAGAAGGAAACAGGATTTACCATTCGCTGCACAGTGTTTGGATAAAGAAGCATTCATAAACACCCCCAAAGACGTCTGCTGTAGAAATTACACTGCAACCTGTTAGATAGGGGAAGGAAGCCTGGAATGGTTCTGAGGCCTGCGGCTGCTTCCAGCTTCTGGTTTGAGCAGGGGTTGCTTGCAAGCCATGATGCAGGAGCAAAAAAGGAAAGTGCAGTAATCCAATACAGATGTTTCAGCAGTGAGTGAAGCCTTGGTTTTGAGAGCAGTTCTCTGGCATTCAGGAAATTACTGTGGTTAGAGATTAACGCTTTCTACTGCTCCTCTTTCCTTCTGGGACGAAGGGGAATAAACCACGAAAATTAATTCAGAAGTAAATTAAAACTGAGAGGCGGTCTTAGAGATTGTTCTCCCCTCCCTCAACATTTAAAGCCGTATTTGCTGGAGAAAGTGTGAGAAGCAAACGTTTCCCTTAGGTTATATTTGTTTATGAAGAACATAACAGCCAATTGCTAGAGCCAACAAAGACCAGAACTCAGGTCCTCACCATCCAGGATCACCTCTGAAGTCCCAATCATTCTGTGTAATGGCAGTATGGCAGAGAGGGGTCAGAAGAGAGGGTGAATGTGAGCAAAACTAACTTCCCCTCCTTGGAAGTGTTCAAGGCCAGGTTGGACAGAGCCTTGAGTAGCCTGATCTAGTAGAGAGGCGTCCCTGCCCATGACAGGGAGGTTGGATCAGATGATCTCTAAGGTCCCTTCCAGCCTAGGCCATTCTGTGATAATGCTAATAGCTTCTTGAATGCTAGGAGAATAATTTGTTTAGGGGGGCTTTTAGAATCCATTCCTGTATTTTCAGTATGACGATGTATGAAAATCCTTTTGTATGACAGCAACAGACCACTGATTGTTTCTCATTTTATGAAATAGCTGGGTGCAGTAGCGTGCTAGTGAGAAATTCTGGATTTTTCTGCACAACAGATATGTCTTGACAGTGACGGCTTTGGTGCAGCTGCCAGATAATGAGTATATGAGCATGGGTACTCTCTTGGCTGCTGATTAGCTGTTAAAGCAAAACGCAGCAGCCAAAATTGCCAAGGAAATAACTAAAGGAAGGAAAAAGGGCTGGTAAGGATATCAAACACAGAGATATCTGTGGAGGAGGAGTAATCCACTTATGTATTGTGGTGAGAGTATAGGAGGTATATACTCACCAGAGTGTAAAGATGTATTACTACCTGTCTAGTCTGCTGTTATGCTCTTTCCTAGGCAGTTATTATTAGAGAAAAGACTCTAGACTCTTCCTTGTCCCAGTGAGGTCATGCTTCTTTTTTTTTGTACTAGGTAAAGAGAAAGAATGAAGCCACTGCATGAGCAGATATGGTAACCTCTTCCCGTCAGGATTTTCCATAAAAATAGAATCAAGAAATAATTGGAGAGAAACCAGAAATACAAAAAATTGCCATAGGCCAGCCAGCAGGACTCTAGTAATACTTGAAACAGATAACTTGTCTCTTGAGTTCCCAACAGGCTTCGCTGTCTTTTCGTTGAATTGATGTAATGGAACTTAAAACATATGAATGTGATAAAGAGGGGAGCTGATGGCTCAATTTAATGTAAAAGACCCCTTTGTGTTCATAGTCCATGTAATTGTTTTTTTGAGTACTTCCATGAACATCATCTAATTCTTTAAAAATAACTAGCTGGATTCAGATTAAGAAAACCTTGACTTCGTGGAGGCAAAACTAATTTTAAGGGGTTTTGCAGCATGCTGGAAGATCTGATGTTGAATACGATGAGAACAGTGTGATACACTCAGCTGAAACAATGCCGTCAGCTGTCAGCTGCAGGGGCTGCAGAAATCATCTCTTTTCACATTAGATATCTGAAAACACAGTGAGCTCTTCAGGTTGTGAGAGATACATCCATAAATACATAGGGTTTATATAAAGCAGTCCAAAGGTTGATCAGGTAAAACAAAACACACCGCAAAAGTTAACAGTGGAAAACACAGAACATTATGATGCTGCATAAATCCTTAATGTTTGAATTACCCCATATCTCAAATATTATGTGTAAGTTTGGCACCCTTATCTCAAAGGAGATGTAGGAGAACTATAGAGGAAGGCAACAAATCGATGCAGCTGTTTACAACATTGATTTAATGAAGTTTGGTTAAGCAGGTTAGGACTCCTCAATCTGGGAAAGAGATGCTTAAAGATGAATATAAAAAATCAAGGGGAACAGACGTTGTGTAGAAGAACCAGCTACTCCTGGTCTTTTCCAGAGTGGCAGCTAGTGGCTACTGAATGAAGGTAGTACGTGTCAGATTAAAAAAATATAACAGGCTCTTGCCAGAGGATGCTTCAGTGCAGGAAGTTTATATGGCTCCTGGAAGAGTTTGCACCAGTGTTTGAAGAAATGATTTACTATATGAGAAAGTTGCATCAGATTCAGGAAGTCTTCTGAGCTGATAGTAACAGTAGACAGTGGGAATGCACAAGGAAGGTGTGATGTTCTGAATTTCCCTGACTCTGTACAACACTGACAATTTCAAAGCCAGATCCAGGAACATCACCAACAAAAAGTCCTTCTCAGCCAAAGATATACCTTTGATGCCTCTCTGCCACCTTGAAGAACCATGCTGTTAACCTTAGTGGTGCCTTGTTAGGGCTGATGGGCGTCATTAACCTGTGCTGCCCCAACTATCCCTGATCCACCCCAAAGAATAGTTTAGGGCAATAATCATGGGCTCAGTGCTCCAAGGTTGTGGATTCCAGCACTGCAGGTGGGGAGGTGGACCTGCCGTTGTACTGGTACCACTCATGACCCAATGATGGGTGCTCAGGTCTGTATGCCAGGCTGAAGGAGGTGGGGAGGATCTGGGACACTACTGGGAAGTGGCCTTCAAGATCTGCCACAAGGCAAAGGGTCTAAAGATCTTATCTGAAATCTGCCTTGATCATCTTCCCTTTTCTGGCTGTAAGGGTTCTATTTTCCCATAACGACTGGTTCAGGATCACCAGACTGGTTAATGAGCTGGAACAAATTCATAAGAGATGAACCCAAACTGGAATTCAGCCAAGAAACATAAACGGTTCAACTACCTGATTAGGAGATGAGCTTAAGCCAATTTGCAAGAAAAAAAACAAGGTCTGTGGGATTTAAGTCAATTCTTATTGTGGTCATTGTCTCAGGACATGAAATGTAAGAGAGATGAATCTTCATGTGTCTGGAAAAGATTAGAAAATGTGTTGTTTCCTCCTCATATGATGTACTTAATTCCTAAGTATCTGCTGGACAACCTGAGTGGATTCTTTGCAGTGCTGACTTTCCCAAAGCAATGCTACATCCTTCAAAACAATGTACTCAAAGCAACGTGTTCTTATCAAGCAAAACTACTGCACAGCTGAGGTATTTGCTTAATTGGAGCTTGTCTCCAGAAACTAGGTCAGCTCTACAGTAGCAAATCACAGTGATGGTCATTTAGTTGAGATGCGTAGTCAAAGCAGGGCATGTCAGGCAAGGTCTGTGCAGGCTGTGATATCTAGTCATCTTTCTGGGACATGGATCCAAATGACGTTGAAAAGGCTGACCAATCCAGTACTTGCTGATTTGGTTTGTACATTTGTATCGTTATGCCTGCCTGTAGCTCTTGGCAATCAAAGCCATGAATCATCACAGATTCTCCACTCAGACTGCTTTTTTCAGATAGATGCATTCAAATGAAGGAGAAGGGATGAACGTGGCTCACCCAGTAAACTCCTAAAGTTGCAAGATTTTAGCAAAATTTGTGAGCAGCAGCACTTTGCCTAATAGAAAGTAAACTGGAAACTTCAGAAAGGAGGTTTACATCTATGTATGATTATATCATATGAAAGGGTAGTTAGTGAATGGACTCTGAGGTGAAGAAGGGTTTGGGCTGAAATATGTAGAACATCAATAACATCCATCAAGTGAAAATTATGGATAATGCTTTTACTCTTCTGATGAAATGAACTGTCCTTGAACTGGGCAAAGCTCCTATTGTTCACAGCAAAAATTTGAGGTTGTTGAGCTAAGGACCATGGCCTGCCTTTTCCTTGATCCAGACTTTTTAAACATCAGTGCATAGCAATATGCCTAATACAAATGGTGCATTCAGTAAATACTTAAAACCAAAAAAAAATAGGAAAAGTCTCCATGCATATGGTGGAAGAAGAAGGATGAGAACAGTAATGACCATGTAAACAATATGTGCAAGTCACACAACTTAAAACATTACCAAGAAATGCTCAGACACAACGGTGATAATATAGATGAGCATGCAGAGTAAGAAAAGAAACCAAAGACATAACCCATGCAATCAGTAATGTTCACCTTTTACACTTATCAAAGCAGCAGGATCCAACCAATTTTCCTTTTATTGTTCCTCTGTCAGCTGAACGCAGACCCCTAAATTAAAATAAGCTGAGTGTGAGAAAGCTTCTAATTTAAACATTAAAAGAAATTTCCTAGAGAATATTTAAATACCCTAGAACCAGCTTCTAGAGGAAATACAATGCAAAGGGATTCAAGCACTAATTAAACAGACAAATAAATCTCAAGGAATATAAACAATCCAGCCAATCAACTGGGGAACAGCTCTTATCCATGGAGCTTGGCCACAACTCTGCGTAAAACCACAATCAGAGTCCATGCTGGAGTTGGAACATTCTTTGGGTTTCGTATAAAGCCAGGATAAGAATGCCCACAGCAAACATTCCAACAACAGCCCAGTGCTGTGGCAAGCAGCCTTCCCTACTGAGTGCACCAGTTGTGTGTTTTTTGATGTTTGATTTTTTTTTAGTGTTTATGAGATGCCACAACGGATATGCTTGAGGAAAAGTCTCATGTGTAGCAACAATCCTTTCCTTTGCTAAACATTGATGATAGCTTCATCACGCGGCACAACCACCTCCCAGCTCTCAGTGTGAAAGATTCACTTGACAGCTTTGAATCCATTTCTGGAAAATTAACAGAATTAGTCACCACGATATCTATTGGTAGCAACTAGGGGATGTGAGAATGCAATTCTTGGACCCAGACATGTCTGGAAAGAAGAGTACAGCAGGGTATATAAAGAACCCCGAAAACTCTTGACGTTAATAAGCATAAATTTTTGATGGGCAACTAAAAAAAAACCTAACCAAAGAGAAAAGGAGATGTTACGACTTTTAATAGAATAGGTAGGAACAGACTGAGAACATGAAG
Source organism: Trogon surrucura (assembly GCA_020746105.1). Classification (NCBI taxonomy): domain Eukaryota; kingdom Metazoa; phylum Chordata; class Aves; order Trogoniformes; family Trogonidae; genus Trogon; species Trogon surrucura. The sequence goes on along the minus strand of CM036620.1, from coordinate 78,766,699 downwards.
ATTGAGGACAGCTTGGATGAGTCTGAAACAGTATGAGTGGGACTTAGGAAAAGAAGGCAAGGTATTGATAATGGTCTTCAGAAAAATGCATTTACTCAAATGGAAGTTAAGGTCCAGGAGGGAAATGTTTTAAAAGGAAAAATTGCAGAGGACTGGCAATGCCTTGAGAAATTTCTGTTAAAAGAAGACATACTATGTTAAGGGAAGACTAATAAAGGAAGACTATCCCAACGTGAAAAATGGCTTAAGAAAGTTGTAAGAATCTTGGCCAAACTGACCTTTAGGGATCTCGAAGACAGGTAGAAAGCATACAGTATCCAGAAATTTCATCAAAGTACTATGGACGAGGTTGTTAGATGAGCACAAATAGAGAGGGACAAAAAAAAAGACCGTCAAAGAACTAAAAAAAAAATTTGATAAGAAGAATGAGATGAATGTCCATGACACAGTTTCTCATCTCAAGGAAGAGGAAGACGTCAGCCAAAGGCATAAAAACCCCAGTCTCAAAAGTGATCGGACTTTTGGCACAATTTAACACAAACAAAAAGAAATGCGAAGTCAAGCTATACTGGGATGAGGGATGAGGTGGGAAAAGACTAACACAGGGCCAGTCTTTGGAAGGAAGGATGGGGTGATACAGCGAGTTAGCATCATTTCAGTCTCCAGAATAATCTTGAAATAAATACTCGGTCTGTAAGTGTGAAGAAGGCAATAGCGGGATGAATAACAGCCAAAATTTTTTTACTTTAAAGGACAAGCTATGTTGAAGAAGTTTAATTTCTTTTTTCTTGACAAAGCAGTAGGCCTGGAGAATAGGAGAGAAATCATAGATGTCTAATATTGTGACTTAACGTCTGAACATTATTTCAATAGATAGTTTCCTAAGCAATTTTGGAAAATAATGATTAGATAATACTACTATTTACTGCACTACCATTTGACTGGAAAATTGCAAATAATTTGTAACTATTCTCTGAGAAATATCAGACCAGAACAATGTATTAAGAAATAAAATCCTAAGTTTACTTTAGCACAGGTACCAGTCAACATTTTTCACTAATGACTTTTGAGATTCTACAGACCGATGGCATTTGCCATCCATGTGAACAAGGAAGAGGACAAGACTGAAATCCAAAACTGTCCTGACAGATTGGAAAAATCATGTGGAAGGAAGAAAGTCCAATTCAATAAGACCGAATTTGAAATTCTAGCCCTCAGAAGGAAAAAAAACCAGTTTTGTGATAGAGGACAGTGGATGAACAGCAGCCAGCAGAGCAGAATCGGGGCCATGGCAGGTACACAAGGGCTGTGTGCCAGGAATTCACGCTGCTGTGGGAGAGAAAACTGCCCTGCAGAGATGGGAATACACCAGGCTGTAAGTGAAAATCAACCAGGTTTGTAGCAACACTTGTTCTCACTCAAATGATTCTAATATGATGTAGCACTCTCAAAGTGTGTGGAATCAGGTTGTTGTGACTCTACTGGAAATTAGTATAGTTTTTCCCCATAAATTTTCAGGATTTGTGATATCCTTGTTACCTCTTATTACACTTCTGACTTGGATACTAACTGAAAAAGGACCGAAGAGGGACAATGGGAAAGGTATCTAAAAACATGGTCATGACTAAGGTTGATTTTGGCACAGAAATCCTGGTAACTTTGGTCTGCAGAAAGTTTGTGATGAGCTCTATTATTAATTCAGAAAGGAGATGGCATAGGACTGTTGGTGATGGGTGACACATGGGCTATCTTTAGCTCAGTAATGTTAGAATCATAGAATTATAGAATCATAGAATCACAGAATGTGTTGGGCTGGAAGGGACCTTTAAATGTCATCTAGTGCAATCTCTCTGCAGTGAGCAGGGACATCTTTACATCAGGTTGCTCAGAGTCTCATCAAGCCTGATGCTGGCGGGGCAGCTGCTCTCCCAAATTCTGGATACTATGAAGCAATGCACAGACAGCTCAAGCTGAACAAGGACTTAAAAGTTCAGCACCGCACCACACTCACACGTTCCTTAGGTCCCAGTCGCTCCAATAGGAATGAAGATGTCTGGCCAGTGTACTGGTATTGGCTGTTGTGTGAAGTGTAGTTCAGCTGGAGTTTCATAGAACCAAACTCTAGGTTGGAAAGGGCCTCCTGAGGTCATCCAGTCATCTCCAGAGGTCACTTGCTCAAAGCAGTTCCACTAGATCAAGTTGCTGGAGGCCATGACCAGTTGACTCTGGACCTCCTCCAAGGACAGGGTATTGCTTCTACCAGCGGTACCTCTGGCTTTCCAGTGTTTCTTAGAGGGGCCAAAGGGGTAAAAAGGAAGGTAGTTGGGATTGTGAAAGCCAAAATTCAAACAATATAAGCTAAAGACACTGAAAAGCGTGAATTGCAAATGTAAAATAATTTAAGCAAAGAAAGAAGAAGGATGGTAAGGAAGGGGGAAAGAGTTAATTCCTTTTTTGTACCAATTGCGATACATACAGGCAAAGAGATAACGAGGTGCTAAGGTCCCAAGTTCTTTAATATTTTGATTGGCATGAACAATGTAAATAAGTCAGCTATAGTTAGAGCTTGTTCTTACATGTCCAGACAGCGCTGTAAAAAATGGAGAAATTTAAGGAGGGGTGAATCCTGCCAGTGCTTACCCAGACATGTTAAACCTCTGAGTTCAACACTGCTACTTCGGTGAAGAAAAGTTTTCAAGAGCGTGCGCCAGGCATGTCCCTTAAAGAGATTATTCTGTCATTCTTGGTCAACAGTCTTTCGAAAGTGTATCCGATTCCCAGGCCCTTTGGACACCTTACCTGGCATTAATTCCATTTGTATTTACAAATGCTGTAAATTATAGGTGTCACATGGACAAATACCGGCAAAAAAAAGGCTGTTATTTTTCGTGCTCTATGGTTAGGAATAACAAGTCTGCTTATGGGCCAGAAAGCCTGATTTCTCATTTGGAAGAATTTAAAGAATTAATTATTTGGCAGAACAAATGTGCTTGTAAAATAAAGCGTCAGAACACATTTTGCCCTTTCATTCCCTCTGAAATTCTCACATAAACCAGCTTAGTCAGATACACAAATCATATACATCAGCTGTCTAGCATGGAGAAAGGAATGTTATATGTAAATGGATAAAAAAATCTGTTTTTTTAAAGGGAGGAAATAACCTGAGCCTGAAGTCTTTTTAAACCGCCAAACAATTTAAAAATCCTTGAAATGCATTTTTCTGTTGGTTTTATACCTGTTTTTCCATGGTTGTCAATAAAGCTTATATCTGGAATACGTGAGAGCTCTTCAGAGAGCATTTATCAGGAATGGTGCACATACATCCACTTCTAATCCAAGAATCCAGAAAATATCACAATAACTTAGAAGAACCTGAATTCAGTAAGAATCATTCCTGCTCTTCACCACCACTTTGAAAATCCCAGTAAAACATATAAGGAGGATTTATGTACATATCTATATATATTTATGAATGTGTCTATCAAAAATAACTTTTTTTTTTTTGCTTTAGATTCACTCACAATAGCTTGCATCAAGCAGAACACTTTTTATTTTTGTTGTTGAACTGGGAAAAAAATAGGCAGAAAAGCAACTGGAATTCACTGAGGCCAAGAACTCAGGCATCCACTCTGCATTTTGGAAACACTAAAGATTCCCAAGACAAGTTTCTGGGCCACGTCGCCCAGCTTACATTTGCACCAGAGATTTCTAGAAGTAGAGGAAAGCTTCCAGTGGTAAAACTGGGTATCTTCGGTTTGTTTTGTGATATATCTCTAACCCGGTTAACGTTGCAGGAGATGACATGCTGCTTTTTCTTTTTTCTTACGAAGTAACTGTTTGAACTGGCTGGTTTCAAAATTGGACTGCCAAAACTATGACTATATTTAGGTGTAGATCAATGCATCGGTACCCAGAGGGTTTTCTCACAGCTCATGCTAAGCAGAGTGGTTAATAAGGTAGTGATCGATGAATCAGGTGCTAATAGGGTTTGCATTAATGTTTACAATTTGGTAATTCTGGATTTTATTCACACAATCACCCAATGCCAACTGTGAGTTGACAGGTCTTGCAAATAGAGCCAGGAACAGCCAGATCATAGAGTTACTGCAGCAAAACACTTCTGATGGGTAAAATGTCTCCCAGACATGGGTCATGCTGAAATGCTTTACAGCGTTAAAGTCAGAGCAAACAAGAAAGTGAAGCACAACTTTCCTTGAGGGTTTTATGCTTTAGCCCATACTTGGCCACAGGGGAGGTTTTTAGTGCTGGTCACAGAATCACAGAATGATAGAGGTTATAGGAGGGACCTCTGTAGAACACTAAAGAAGTTCCTGTCTTTTTAGCCTGCTGAAAACAAAGTGGGGTAGTGGTGGAGACAAATAGAAAAGTAAAGGTGTCAGTCTGAGTTTTTATACTGGCAATAAGAATTTAAGAACATGGGGAGTTAAAAAAAAAAAAGCATCAAGAAATCTTAACACCTCTTAGACCAGAGCATGGATAAGAGAGTGTCAGGAAAGGCCGAGGGTATGAAAAACCAACACAGGAGAAGTTAATTCTGTAATTACATTGGTACAGCTAAGAAGACATGGGAGGGAGGACACAATCTTCTTGCTTTGCTGGTGAAGGCTGTCACAGAGTGTGTCTTTTATACCTGGCCTCTCATTTTTGAGCAATTTAGGATGTTTTCTGTGAGGAAAAAAAAAAAAGAGGAAAGTCTTTGGGCATGTAAAAGAAGGAGATATAGCAGAGTTTTTGTAAAGAAGTTACAAGATGTACTAAGAAAATACAATTGCAGGCAGTTGACTGCCTGGAAAATCCAAAAGAGCTGCAAAAACATGTTTGATCCTGTACCAAACAAAAGGATGGAGAATAAAAAGTGAGAATAAGCTTTTTCCTTTAACGTAGTCTGCCTTACATTGTTGGGTCCCTTAAAAATAAAATTATCGTCTTTGTAGGTATCATTATGTGTAACTGAAAACCAAGAGAGATAGTAAGGATGAGACATCAGTTGAATCATCCTGTACAGCTGCAGGGACAGGGCCTGTGATGGTGAGGGTGCTAATGGTCTGGAACACCAGAGCTGTGGTTTATGAACATGACCACCAGAAACCGTATGTAACAAAAGCTTCCATGAATTGCCAACACACTGGGTTTTGTTCACGAATTTCTTTCAGTTCATAAATCAGGGTCAGTAAAATCAGAGTGTAAATTGAAGCACAGGGTGCAGCCAAGGCTTTTCATAGAATTGTAGAGTGGTTTGGGTTAGAAGGGACCTTAAAGATCATCTCATTTCAACCCCACTTCCATATGCAGGGAACCCTCCCACCAGCCCAGGATGCTCCAAACCCTGTCCAACCTGGCCTTGGGCACTGCCAGGGAGGGGCTGCCACAGCTGCTCTGGGCAACCTGGGCCATGGTCTCACCAGCCTCACAGGGAAGAATTTAGAATCATAGAATCATAGAACAGTTCAGGTTGGAAAAGACCCTCGGGGTTATTGAGTCCAACCATTAACCCTACACTACAAGTTCACCCCTAAACCATCTCACCCAACACCACATCTCAGCGACACTTAAACACATCCAGGGATGGCGACTCAACCACCTCCCTGGGCAGTCTGTTCCAGGGTCTGACCACTCTTTCCATGAAGAATTTCTTCCTAATGTCCAGCCTAAACTTGCCCTGTTGCAACTTGAACCCATTCCCCCTGGTTCTGTCCCTAATGACCCATGAGAAGAGACCAGCACCAACCTCTCTACAACGTCCTTTCAAGTCTTTGTAGAGCATGAGGAGGTCCCGCCTCAGCCTCCTCTTCCTCAAACTGAACAGTCCCAGCTCCCTCACTCGCTCCTCATAAGGTCTATTCTCCAGGTCCTTCACCAGCTTTGTCGCCCTTTTCTGCACTCGCTCCAACACCTTGAGATCCCTCTTATACTGAGGTGCCCAAAACTGAACACAACACTCAAGGTGTGGCCTCACCGGTGCTGAGTACAGGGGGACAATCACCTCCCTACTTCTGCTGATCACAACATTTCTAATACAAGCCAGGGATTTCTTCCTTATATCTTTCAAATCTCTGGCTATTTCTTCTATGGCCACTAAACTCTGTTGCCAGTGCCCCTGGCAAATAGAATAGAATAATTAACGAAAAATAATTAAGGGCTAAAGCTTCAGTATTAAGTTTATCTAGCTAGTTTTTATTTTTAGAAGAATAGCACTGCAGAGGACATCTGGATCTACCAGAGGTGCCGAAGTTTCAGCCGGCATCTGGCACTCCAAGAGCGCTGCTGCTGGCAGGGGGCTGCTTGTCAGGGAGAGGGATTGATTCCTGTGCCGATGTGGTGGCTTTGGCACGGATCAGCATGAGGGATGTCAACACCACTTAGCTGTTAAACCTCACCGAAATTATATGACCCGGAGAGAAAACAGACTTCCAGAGCAGATTTTATACGGCTGTCTCGCTTGCAAAGAAGTTATTGCGTGGTTCTGTTTTTACTCCGTGGGCAAGTAGTTTAATTTGCCAAAATGTAATCACGCCAATATTAATTACCCATAATGAGTCAGTCATGTAAAGTAAAACCTGATCCCTGGGGAGATATTAGAGGTGATGTACTTATTTTTTATGTGCATATTAGTCTGCTAACTTTAAATCTAAAGAACATTGTTAGACTGAAAAGGCACTCGTTATTAAAATTAGGCTGAAAGTCATAAGGCAGAAAAGATGCTGAACGATCTCATGCGGCAACAGTAATTTAGAAATATTCACTGTTAAAAACCAAGAGAGGTTGTGTTTCAAGACTTCAATTATTCTGCAAACAGGATCCGATTAACTTGTATTAAACTGATGTTTACTTGTTTTCTTGAGCTGTGTGAATGGCACAGGATTTTATCAGCATTTGTCATTTATATCCATTTAGCAAAGATGTCAAGGTGATAAAGTGAGGTTACAGGGCTGGGAGGGAAAGAAACATTAGCCAATGTCTACTTAGCAGAGTGTACTTCAGCTGAGCAAGTAACCGTGAGCCTCAGCTGTGCAATGGTTTTCTGTTAAACTTGTCCAAAATCGCAGCATTTCTCAAACTTCAGTGTGACACCAAGGGGATGACCTTGGTGGTGGTACTGAAAAAAAGGTTTGTTATGTTAATAAGTAATTAAGCTAAGCAAACTATATATTTGCTGACTTTGAAATATATAAAGTTCTCCCAGAGACAAATAAGATAAGGGCATAATCTGAAGTATTTTAGGAATCTTGCAGCAGCATGCTTAGATAAGGCTAAAGGGATAACCATGTTTGTTTTTTTGAGCATCCTTTCCTGAGATCTGAGATAACCCTCGTCACTCTGCTCTCCAAGGAAAGTGCTGTGTCTAATCCACGGCAAAGCTGCCCGTGCCTTTCGCTAATAACCGAATAGACTGAGCCCAGTTCTGAAATTTGGAGTGTTGTTAATATTGAACCGTGCATTTATGGCTATTAACATAATATGCAATAATGCCACTTTGCAGTGGTTGAGGAGTTGGAGAGTGGAGAGTGTCACAGTCCAGCTGAGAACAATAGAGGACTTATAAGAACACTTCAGTGAACAACCAGTAACTATTAAACAATAAAACACATGGAGAAATTTGCAGAAAAAGACCCATCTTGTATATAATAATGACAGTCTCAGCATATAGAAGGGGAAGGTGAAGATAGTTGCAAATGGTCTCTGGCCAGAGACCACTTAAAGGGCCCAACATCAAGGGTGAGATACCTTTAAAAAAGCATCCTCTATTAATAAGGCTGAGACAGAAAAACTGTACAAAAAAGGGCACATGAACACTGCAGAGCCAGAACAAGCTGCCAGCCAGCATAATAGTAATAGTGTTACAGTAGGGCTTTTGTTCACAGACTTTGAAAGACTGAGGTTTAAGGAAATCTAAAGGGCTTGTGGCAAAAGCCACATGCCTAGGAGATGGATTGTTGACTTGTAACTCCCTCTGTCTCACTCAATTCTTCAATCAGCTCTTTAAAGCCACACAAAGGAGTTCAGTGGAAGGGGTAGTGATGTTTTCGGAGAAAACTTGTCTATGTGCACATGGCTAAAACACTGGTAGAAGTTGCAGCATCTCTTATGAGATTCTCTGGCAGTGAAGAGACAGCTAATTTGAAAATGAGCATCCTGTTAATCATTGCAGAGTGGACAGGGAGAGGCAGGGTTCTTGCTGGACTTCCAGATGGGAACACATGCAGAAGAGGGAACAATCTTGAATCTCCATCAAGTGGAATCCATGGAAGAGAGTACCCTGACTAATATTTGGCTTTCCTCTGTTTACCAGTTGTCTTCTTGCTGCTAATAAGCCCAGCAACGATTTTAATTAGGAGTCATGAAGATGAGCTTTGAAGAAATCTGATTCTGGTCCCCGAGGAGCTCAAGAGTCAATACTGGAGCCTCCTGATTTTAGACAGGAAGGAAATTTCTTCAATGGATGCACGGGTGGATGAGAAGATCAGTGCACAAATCCAGTTTTAATTCAAAAATATTCACATCTTCCTGAGCACGGCATCTTCTGACTCCCAAAGCCTGTGTTTCAGCAGTTGACATATGGCAATAAACACATAAATGATGGTGACCAAACCCACATACGAAGACTCTCAGCTGCCTAATTACTCAGCTACAGGTGACCTGAGTGTTTCTGGGAGAAAAGTGGAACCTGGAGAGTCCTTAAGACTTCACATGTACTTTAAAACCCTTGGCACTTCAGACACGTGGTAAAATTCAACTTAGTCTAGCAGAGGCAGAGACACAAGGATGGACTGGGAATTATATAAAGAGTTTGATTACCTAAGTTTTGGATTAAAAATCTCCTTGAGGTGTCTGAGACCATGAGGCTGAATCCCGGCTGCATTAAGTCAAATCCTGCAGTTCCAGCATTGCATTGGAGAGCAACCTCCGTGCTCTACACATCTGGAGGATACATGAAGAACATCAAGTCTCCAGCCCTGTCAACCAAAATACTTTTGTCCCAACAAAAGTACATCTTAAAAGACAGCAAGGCACACAGCATTCACTTTGTTATTTTAAACTATTCACATGTTCAACATCAAGAAGCAGCTGAGCACCAGGACAAGGTATTCACGCTGGAATCTGCTTCAGAGAGGTTCACTCATGTAGCACTTCCAGAGGAGTCCAGAGCAGTGAGATCTGATCCAACTGCCCAGGCTGCAAAACAGCTCTGAGCAGATTCTGAAGGGTCAGTGACTGGTTACATTAAAAATTTAGAAAAATTACTACGTCTCACAAAGCACTCAGCTGTTATCCTCTGGAAGATGAGACTAATTATTCAGATATGCTGACAATGATTACCCCTGAAACAGGTGGTGAAAGTTTTGACATGTATACAAAGCTCCTCGTCCCTTCCATCAGCCATCCAAACAACAATCACAACTAACCCTTCAGCAACTTAAACTTGGCCAAGCAACAAAAATGCCCCCCAAACTGTCCCTTAACTAAGCAGAGGCTCAGAGAGTTGTTACATTAAATTTTATATAAGCAAAGACATTACAGTCTTTTATTATCCATTTGGGTAGACTCTGAAATGGTAAAAAAGCAAAAAAAAAAGGCAAAATCCACAGGAAAACTATTTAAAAGCTGCTCTGCCTCATTTCAGAGAGCAGATAAGAGCTTGTGCGAGTCCATGCACGTGTACACATGATGGGGTGTACACTTCCAGGTTTCTGCGTTTCCATGCAAGATCAAGTTCAGCATTTCCTGGTGAGTGAGAGCCTCCTTAATGTCATTGATTAATGTAGAGCCTTCTGGGTGGATTTCTAAAGGAGAAAAAAGAGAAGGAGAAAAAAAACCCCAAAAGTCAAGGACCTTAATTGCTTCAGCTCTTACATATCCACTCTTTTACAGGAAAGTGGTTGTATCGTAGCACATAGGCTGAGGATGGTGAGGAGCTTGCTGGGTTGACTAGAGGGTCTGAAGGATGTGGTGGGATGTGAGACCCAGGACACAGATCGATGACCCCAGAGGTCCCTTCCTGCTTGGAGTTCCTATGAGAACATCCTGACCTCTTTCTGCCTCTTCTCCATCACCCCCTTCCCCCTCCATCACAGAATTGCCTGAAAATCTGCCCAGCCCAAGATTACTGTCGCCTGAACACACAGAAATGGGTTCCACAAAGGCTCTGCTTCACCTTCTGCCCCCAGCACCTCTCTCCTTCAGCAGAAAAGTGAAGAGAGGTTGCTTTTCACTTTTTTTTTTTTTTTGGATCCTTTGGAAAAGTCTTGTGTTTTCCTTTCCAAAAGCCAGACTAATTCTTGCCCCTAATTTCAAATAAATACGTCTGCTTGCGGGCAAAGTCAGACATTGGGAATTTGGTGTGGGAAATGTTGAAATTTAGGGGAAGTCTGAGTAAGGAAAGCAGGGGAAACACCAGAAATGGCATTTATATGTTGTTTAAAGCTGTCACTGCCTCTTTGGCTCTTTCTTGCTGCCTCTGAGGAACCCTGATCCACAAAATGCTTTAAAGCAGCTTGCTTTAGTAATATTGGGGGGGGAGGTTTATGTTGATCTATTTTAATCAGTGGACTTTGAAACTTTTTTTAAAGTTAGAAAAGCAAGACTCCCCACCTCATCTAACAGCAGGTGAAGTGAATTGCCCCTGGTCATGTATTTTATGTCATTGCCAGAGCTGGAAATAGAACTGAGTCTCTTGTGCCGTGCACTGATCTCTCTACTCCACTCCCTGAGAAAGAAAAAAACCCAGAATACTTTATAAATAAATGCTCCCTAACACACTGGCATGAAAATGGGCATTTTCTATGCTGGAAGGGTCTTCTGGCACTTGGTGACTAGGAGTCATGTAGTCACATCTGGAAAACCTTCATGTCACCAGTTGCCCGTGCTGCAGCGATCTCCATGTCCTGCCAGGTTCTGCCCGTGAGAAATGCCCTGGAAATAGCAGCAGAATTTGGGCGAAATAGCTTGAAAATTAGCTTGCTCTTGCACATATGTGCAGATCCTGAGGGAGACGACTGAAGTAGTCAAAATATTTCATGGGCTATAAAGGTTGTGAAGGGCCATTGCACTTTTGTCCCATGAGTTCCTTTGAAACACAGGGCAAAGAATAATTTTGGCATTTGGATGCTGATGGCTGTATGATGCCGTAGTACAGTTGCCTACTTCATTTTATTTTCAGCCTACTGCTGACAGATATCTGAGGGAGGGGCTTTTCTGCTTGTTTCACACTGTGGCAACGCTTGCCCAGCTTTACTGGCCGTGGAGGACGCGGTAAAGAAAATCAAACTGAATTTTTGGCACACGAGGTCACTTTGCCTCACTTCAGAGGAACGTTCAGGGGCAGTTAAAGCTGAGCGTGGGGAACAACCCATCCCCATTTTAAGTACGTTTTGATTTGCTTTAAAATTCCAGTTGTCACTCCCGTGTCTCCCATTTAATCTGCCTCTGACTTCCTGGCACTGTTAGAAGTAGAGAGGGGCAGCTCGAATGAGACGACACTTTCAATGCTTCCAGTTATCTGTCAACAGCAATAGAATTTTCTCCCAGAAGAGCCATTGAGTGTACTGGTGATTCGTGTTATTCCCTCTCTCTCATACACGAGAAGAAAATAAAGATAATATGTGGTTTTGATTTGCTTTTTTCTCCCTTACTTCAGTAGTCTCTAGAGGTAGAAATGAGATATATGAAATTCCCAGGGCAGGTTCTGCTCTCTGCCAGGGTTTTGTCAGTCCTAAATGACAAACCCCACCTTTGTGATTTTTGGGTTCGTCGCCTTTTTACAGCAGAGGTCTTGGGGTCAAAGTTGAAGTTAATGACAAGCTCCTCATTGAAGAACCCATCACTAGCACAGGCTGAGGACTGCTCTGCATCACTGCAGACAGCCAGGACTTGTTCCATCCTCTGGGACATGGTTCGTCCATGCACGTGTATCCCTGCACTGTGCAAAGAGCTGCTTCACTTTTGTCATGCACCAGTGGATTACATGTATCTGAGTCCCTGAAGAGTCCCAGGGCACAGCCTGCAGCCCTGGGTCACCATCCTGCATGCCTTGGTGTGGTTTTACCCTGCACTGGTGCTTTCCTAGACAGCACAATTTCAGGGGATGCCGAGAATCATTCCCAAGAGTCAGGAGAGAGAAGTTAATCTTGTTTAGGAGGGAGAAAAAGTGTGAAGACAAGTTGTGCCTTGCTGCCAGAAAACACTCTACCTCCTTTCACTCTCCACTTTGTACACTGACAATATTGAAATAATTTGTGTAATTAGTGTTGGTTCCTTCTTTACTCTAATGCAACAATCAGCACCTGTGGTTAACAAGGTACTGGTCACATTCGGGCTGGGAGTTTGTTTGGCTTCAGGTACCTCCCAGTTCAGCCCCATGGCATCTCCAGGTTGAGGTGCAGGACAGAGCAAGGGAAAGAAGCCTTACTGCTCAAGTCTGAAAAAGGATAGACCGTCCCTTACAGTTACACTTCCTATTTTAACAGCATTGGCTTATTCCACCATAAATTCACAGACAGCTTTCTGCACCTTGGTTTTCCCCAGGAGCAAACCAGAGGCAAACCCTGGCTGTGAGGACTGTGCCTGCTGACCTGGCCATTAGCAGGATTGTTCTGCTTTGGGGATTCTCCAGAACGGTATTATTGATTTTCTGTATCATTTGGCAAATGTTTAGTGCAGCTCTTGAACGCTTGAAGTCCTTTCATGCTTGGAAGAAAGCGTGACTGCAGGAGTCCCATCCACAGCAGAACAGAAAAGGCTTGAAAACCATTTACAATAAAAAAAAGGAACTTTTGGAAATGGAACCTTTTATTTTATCTCCTTATGTTTTTAATTTGCCAGCCAAGTGGGAGAGAAGTGCTGAGAAAGCGGCATGAATAACAAGGCAAAGATGAAAGCCACACTCTCCTCGTGCTTACGCTTTAATTTTTCTTAGCCTTTAGCTCACATTATGATGTTTGTAACATTTTTCCATTTTGGGCTAGAAAGGATCAGCAGAAAATAAAAAGCTCTTTTTTCATTAAAGAGCAATACTGGTCATGTGGTTAGTGAGCACCTTCCTCAGATGGAAGAGAGATACAAAGAGGGAGCCCACATACTCTCTGGCTCTTCTGAGTGGAGAATATCTAATATGAAACAAACTTCAGTCACATCACAGAGGTACTGGGAATCATTTCCACACGGTATTTTTAGGAAAATTTTATCTTCAGTATGATGTAATGTCTTTCAGACTCTGTCCGGCTTCTCAAATTTATTTGGCTGTTTAAAAAGTCTAAAATTGGTTTAGGGCTGACAGAGGAAGAGACATAACATGCACAGTGTGACCATGCAGCCTTATTTCCTTGGGAAGGTAAACTAAAAGGCAAGACACCTGGTTCATAGGGCTTTATTTCTCAGTTTCCCTACTCTACAGGGATGCTCTAAGATTTCCATTCTTTCCTAGAGCAATGAACAGAAACTCTCTGGCCATTGCAAATCGATACCACTAAAATGGACTTTGTTTTACTTGTTCTTCTGGCAAATAAGTGACACTCTCACTGGAGTTTTCGCATTCATATGTCTGCTAGACATCTTTATAATTACTGAACATCTGGGCTTGCACAGGTCTGGGGACTTGACAGAGCCCTGCAAAAGTTTTATCACAATATCTGAGTCTCCAGGAAATCACTTCAAGCATGACATTCCTTTAACCTTCAGTGCTTTTTGTCAGCATTTGTTTTAAGGCTCTGGTCCTTGCCATGTCACAGCAACTGGATGGATCACTGGTGTGATGAGCTCAGTTTTCTCAGTAGCTGTGATCTGATTGTGTCTTTCCCTTTCCTCTACAGAAAGTCTTCTACTTCTTGCATGCTGTCATTCATGTGGGAAGCTCCAATTGCCTCCGAATATTGCCTCCATTGCCCAGAAAAGTTGTGGAAGCTCCATCCCTGGAAGTGTCCAAGGCCAGGCTGGATGGGGCTTTGAGCAACCTGATCTGGTAGGAGGTGTCCCTGCCCATCACAGGGGAGTTGGAACTGGATGATCTTTAAGGAACCATTCTATGGTTCTCTTATTTGATTCTATGGACAATTAATCACTACCTAGACCAATAATGGGGCTCTAAAAATCGTGTGAGACAATTACAGTCTGATGCCGATGACCTCACAGCTGCACTGAGGCCATCAGCATGCACAGAGCTTGTTTTTGTGCTGGGTGTGAGGAGTCACTATTTGGAAATGAACTGAGAGTACATAAACAAACTGGGTTTCACAGAAGTGACATGCAAGGAGGAGAAGCTACTCAAACTCTCAAAGAGGTTTCCAAAACCAGAGCCCTGCATGAGGGCAAGCAACAGTCCTTCAGGAACTTACAACAGATGTAAAGTGGAAAGTGTAACACCTAGAAGAACGAATTGCATGGTTTTTTTTTTGTTGCTCAAACTCTTTCTAACTTGGGAGGGCTGGGAAATCCTCCACCATGTTCAGAGCTGGATGATGGACCAGAAAGCACACCTCATCAGGACTTGGGGATTCTCATGCTTCCAAGCCCATTTACTGAGAGCTTTATAGTTAGGAAGGTTGGTTTCATCTTGAACCGAATCTCCCTGTCTTAAAGGAAGTGGCAGAGGAGGGAAAATTCACTGTTCCAGCAGCAAAATGCTTGATGCAGAAGGGAGCAAGGAAAACCCTTCTGCGTGAAAGAGAATGTCACTTCAGTGGCAAAATAAAGACAGCAGCAGAAAGAGGCAAAAGCACATCTGGTATCAGCCAAGGTATGAAAATCAGCACAGGCTGTAAACGAAACTGCAAAACACTCAACATCAACAGACATCAGAATCCCAGATCTGTCATTTCTGCTGGGGAGTTTTCACACCACCAAGTAAAAACCCAAAGTGCTCAGTGTTTTTCACAGAATGTTGCATTGGGTAAAACCCAGAGCTTGTCCATCAGCAGCAAAAGCTGCAGGAGTGCAGTTACGCTGCAGGGCTTGTGGTGCTTGAGGAGGAACCTGCAATATTCTGGCTGCATCAAGCCAAGTTCAACAGAAGGCAATGCTGATTTCTTTTTTTTTTTTTTTTGTAATTTCTGCAGAAGTTCTCAACATTTTTTCGTTTGCAGGTATCTCAGTGCTTTCTGCTGAGTAGTAGATCCCTGAATACCAAACTTAGGCTTGCTGACAATAGCCTTGACTTCTTAATTACTTTTCATGGGCTCAGACGCCACATTTCCCCCTCGGATTTGTAGACAACAGCCTGAAGGCAACTGATAAGTTTATTAAAGTTACTTTGAAGCCCTGGAGTTCCTATTAATAACTTAATGATACTGCACATGTGCTCAGGGGGAGGAAATTGCTATCCCTTCCCTCCCCATCTTCTGTTCTTGAGGAAAGCTGGTGGGACTCCAACTGTTCCTATGTCTCTGTGGAGGATGGGGCATTGCAGCAGGAGCATCAGGGCACACCGGCCTGGCTGAACAGTTTTGGGGAAGGGAGAGGACTCATGTCTGATCACCCTGGACCACAGGCAGAGCAGGCGTGTGACTGTTTACCCCCAGCATACCGGCAATTTTGCAGCATTTAATTACAAGAAGCAACATCAAGTCTAGCTTAACCCCTAGCTAAGGTTAGAAAGGACTTCCTCTGCGGACTTTTGAACTGAGTCCAGTCGTTTGTTTTCTTAAGCAAGTACTTTCAGCCGCGTCATTCAGGCACGGCAGTAAGGCTTCAGGAACGAAGGGGATGTTTGCCCTTCAAAACTTGTCTTTAGCTCCTGCTATTATAAACCAGAATCCAAATCTTACTTCTCATTCTAACTCCAGAACCTAATTATGCATCTTCCGACAGTTAAAAGATAGAGTCAGTGTCTTTTCTCTACTAATATAAGAACACAGTCATTATTCTCATTCTGATCCTCATTTAGATTAAGAAGTACCTTCAGATCCACGGGATGAATTACTCCGACCCTGCGACGAAGCGAGTAATTTGCTCTATTGCAAAGGAACTCTATTCTCTCTGGAACACCTGATGCTTGCTTTTTCCCTCCTGCTTTTCTTTTCCTGACTTATGGCATAAATCAGCACCAACCTCAGCAGACTAAAGTAATGAGAAGCACACATGGAAGAAGAAAGGGTACGGATGTCCCTGGCTCTGCTCTCTGTGTCTGTTCTCCAGTGCTTTACACCTGAAGCAAATTCCAACCTTATTTACACTGCTACAAAGCAGCTGCTTTTGCAGAGCTGATATTACTCTTTCCTTTGCTCATGGAGGCTCTGAGCAGAAGCTGGTCCAGCAAGGCCTTTGAGATGTAGCGGCATTCTCTGCTTTTTTCTGGTGTAAACAACTGCAAAAGTTACAACAAGGAACCAAGCACGGTGAGTCTGGCTCTTAGGATTTCAGTGATTGGTCCCTCTATAGGGATAATCTTTAGCCAATCTCAGTAACTGCAAAACAATATATATACTTGGGGATTGCTGCCCTAATTAAGTTTCATAACAAGTTTTAATAAATGAAGGGTACAGGGGACTGCAGTTGAAAGGAGTCCAGATTATCAAGTTCTAAACAAAGAATCTTATTTCCTTGGGCTGTGGCTCGATAAGAGATAACATCTTTCCCCAGCCTCAGCTATTACTGGATGTTTTAACGAGAAAGAAGCTTTCAGGACCCAGAAAATAGACTATTGGCCACAAAACTGAGTTGGTTTCTTTTTCGTCTGCATTAACTGATCTCTAGTTAAAAAACCCAAACACTGCCAGTGCTTATAAACCTTGATTTTTCCTATGCCCTGTGGCCACTGCATGCATTTCTACCATTGCTTTGCCTGTTGTATCACTGCCACTGTCCTGAGGTGGACCACCAACATGAGTCTCACAGCCTGGGCTTTGCAGAACAAGGGTGGGAAGGAAAACAACTGCCTGTCCTCGTCGTATTTCAGGCTGTGCTCATTAAGAAGACTTTTGCCAGAGAAGCAAGAGAATGTTTCTTCTCTAGTCTTTCTTTCACTGCACAGATAGAAGCCTCTGTCTAACATGGAAATGGATTCTGGAAAATGTGTTGCTGAGAGCAATTTTGCGGTGCTGGGGAGGAGTATCAATAAGAGATCAGCTCTTTCCTGTCTGTGTATTCTATTATTCAGCATCACAGGCTTGATTTTTCAAAAGCTCTCAGCCGAATGTTCACCTGCTCGTCACCTACCATCAAAGCAAGATTTTTCAGAAGAATTCATCTGTCATTTAGACTCTGAAGCAAATTTCCAAAAAAACTCCTCTTTGTCTCCCTGCTTCTAAGCCAAACCTGTTGAAAACCACCATTAGTGCTGCAAGTAAGGCAAGGCTAACAAGGCTACAAGGCTCCTGGAAGCCAAAGTAGGCAATCTTTTGGGTGGATCCCAGAAAATGTGCAGGGAGGATTTTAATTAGATCTGTTGCTGCTTCTCAGCAGCATTTCTATTTCATCACCCCTCTTCGTTTTCCTCCAGTATTACACATCCATGCACATTTGAGGTATCGGCTATGGGGAGAGGTGGGATTCACTCAGGGTGAGCAAATCTCAGCCTTTTTCTCCAGTTGTGAATTAGTCCTGAAGACTCTGTGACCCAAAACCTTCCCCTGTCACCTCAGAATAAATTTCCACTTGTAAGACTTCCAGCTGAGAAAGAAAACCAGTTTATTATTCATGAAGCAGGAGCAAAGAAGTCCTTGATTTTCAAGGCAGTCGAAATGGTAAGAAGCATTGCTGGGGCATTGATAAGTCCATGCCTGTTTGCTGTTTACAGGTCCCAAAACACAGAATATTATCACCAATGGTTAAAAAAAATAGCCCAAAACTCCACCAATCCCCAAACCCTACCACAATTACAGGCAGACCTAGTGAACCAGCTTCAAAACTACACTCTGTCCTCCCTCAGGCTGAGGGGCAAATATGCAATTTCTTATCTATTTTTTTAAGAAATATGTAGCAATTCCCAGAAAAAGGCCAGGGTTATGTTTTCTGGGGTAATTTTTTTTTGCTGTACCTGAGATAAAAAATCACCTTTTCCCCTCCCTTGCATCTGCTGGTCTTGAACACACACAAGAATTTCAGCAGACTGGTGTTTCCAGTTTTCAGAGAAATCCTTAATGATCCTTGGTGCTCTGAATTTGGCCTGGACCTTTTGAACTCTGAGCATTAAACTTCAAGGCAGCTTTCATTTGTCAAAAAGAAGTGCTTGTGCGTGGGCTAAAATTGTGGCCATTTTCCTTGCTCTCCTATTGCTGTGTTTTCTCTTGTTTATGCAAAATAGGCATCAAGAGCCGAGTATCATCATGAGGTTGCTTCTTTCTTTGATCCATCTCGAAACAAAATGCTTTGGTTTACATCATAGCGAATCATTTTGTTTTGATGGCTTCTGTGTCCACTCAAACTACTCCAGTTCCACCCAGGAGCCATTATTCAGGTACATCTTCCTGCCATTCCTGGATGTTTTATGGCCTTCACGATAAGACTGCATTTCCCCTGATGTCTTACAGCCTCGAGGGCAGAAAGTTTTCTTTTTTTGGGAAAGGAAGGCAAAGAAACAAAGGGCCACGAGAGATCCATGCCTATAGAGAATAATATTCCTAAGATATGTTCAAATGCGAGTCTTGGGTGTGTTTGCAAAATGTTCCAACATAAAAAAAACACGTTTCCTACTAAAATTTGACAGATTTTTCTCCATGGGGTATCCTTTGTGTGATCAGCAGAAACTGGTTCAAGAGTTGAAATCAGGCTTGTGTACAACCTGGCGTTTCCTAATTGTGCCTCTAATCACAAGAACCAGTCGCTTCTGTCTGCTGAAAGATATTTTCCCTTTGCTGCTTGGCTTTCCCTGAAACTGAAACAGGGGCTGCAATGAACCCTGCTCCTCTCAGTGTAATCCCGAGAACGGCAACTGCCATTCTGGATGCAGGGAAAGCTCTGTGACTGCTTTGGTTTTTATTTGAAGTGTTTTCCTGGTCACCACTTCCGTTTATGTTGTTGATTATATGCCACAACAGCACGAAACAAATGCTTTATGTGTTCTTTGTGTTGTTGGTGCAGATTTGGTTTTCAGATGGAGAAAAAGAAAAAAAACACAAACAACTTAGTAACTAAATCCTAAAGCCATCTGGATGTGAAGGCAAAGGCCACATTAACTTTAATACCTGCAGTGTCTGTCCCACAGGGATAAGGAACAGCTTTGATTTCCCCTCCACCCTTCCGAGGCCAGTCAGAAAACTCACGGGGATATTGAAAATGAGAGAGGATGTGAAGAACAGCCTTCCCACGAAGCCAGTCCTCTACCCACCAATACTCACTCTCCCATCTGGCCCCCGGCACGTACAGCTCCTCTGATTTATGAACTGGCCAACAATGGGAGCAGGCGGGTGGGAGCTTGTTGATGGAGAAAACTGCTCTGAAAGGGCTGGTTGGGCTGCACAGACAGAGTGGTACCCAGCAAGAGAGTGGGAGGGATGGGTCCAAAGCTTCGCGATTCACTGCGGAGGGTCAGTTGCACACAAAGCTGAAGGGATGATGTGAAGTGTTAGTCTGTGTTGCAAAAGTTGGGTTTTTGCTTTTAGAGTGGTTCCAGAGAGAAATGGGCATTATCCCAAAGGCAGAAGAATGGAGTGTGTGCAGGTTTTACACATAGCACTTCCTTGGAGACTTCCAGAGCTCGAGGGTTTACAACAACACATCAAGGAAATCCGAATTCTGTTGAAGGTGTGCTGGTGCCCAAATAGTCACTATCTCTTCTGGTCAAGCCCTGTGAGACATGGAGGTGGATGAGAATGCAAGCTGCCACAATTATCTGCACCCAATAGCAACACACACCCCGTGACGGGTCAAAAACCTGCATGAGGAGCTTTCCACCTGCTCGTTTGTTTGTATTGACTATCCCCAACAGAGTTTGATTCTGACAGAGGGAGTTGAAATAAAGAAAAATAATTCCCCAAGGGAGGATATTCTGTCTTGGTACACAAATTACCTATGAGCACTCTTAGAAAATTTGTTTCACTCTAATCTGTTTTATTTTCACTTTTATTCTTTACCCATGCACATTTCATGCAAGTATAATTTATCTGTTGGCCCTATGGTAACATTTTTACATTGTTATTTTATTTATTATCTACCTTGTGAAGTATATTGTTAGCGAAATCTCTTGTTTCTTAGGGTGGATGTTCCCTGAACTCTCCTTGTTCACAAACAGTGCCTGGGATTCTACAAATATGACCATCAAAGTCAATGTAACTGCAGAGGGAGTCACATATATCCAATTCCACCTCCCATACTTTATCACTAGTTTACCTTCAGCTGTTCTGTTTTTTTATAAGCTAAGTTTTTCAGGAGCTGTAGGTTGAAAAGGTGGCAGTGCAGTGTGCTGCTAAAGAAGTTGTAACAGTGTGAAAGCATTCAGAAATGGTTGTTCACCCAGAAAAAAAATGGGATGTTTTCCTGGAAATCTCAGTAGCTCAGTAAGGTACTGTGATTTTCGATGACAGCTGTTATAAATCTACTGCCTATGGAGGAACCCTTGATGCATTGTGTATTTAGCTATACGGGGTCTGGTCTGCAGAGGCTGTGTGTTAGAAGTGGACTGTTGTCATTTTCGATGACTCATGGCTTCATTTTGTGCTAATTTTCACACCTATACAAGCCATTAGTTATCGGGAAACCAGAGGGACCTTTTTTTTGTTGGTTTCCTATTCCTCTATTTTACTCAAGCTGAGTCTTTTCTGTATTGGTCATTTTAGAGATCAGGTATTTTGCTGACGTTTTGATACTTCTTTTTAAATGAATTTAGCAGTGTTTGATATACACAAGAAAGTGTCTTAGTGACACAGTTTAGTGGTGGACTTGATATTGCTAGATTATTGGTTGGACTCAATCTTAAAGGTCTTTTTCAACTTAACGATTCTGTGATTCTAAAATAAAAAACAGTGGAAAGGCAGCGCTGAAAACCTCTTGTTCTTTAGGATGTGCTCAGTTAGGAAGTACCCAAAATCCTGGCGAGAGATTGCTTTGGACTGGGCTCTGCACTGGAATGTCACTGTCTGAACACCAATGGGTGCATTTCAGGTGTAATACAAGCAGTTCTGCTTCAAAAGAAAGACTTATTGGATCACAGAGCATCCCTGAAACAACTCCAAGGAAGTGATAGTCACTTTCTTCAATCCAACATTGAGGACATCCATGGTTATGGAGAAGCTTCAGCTTTTGCTATGCAGACATGGACTGCCATAAGAGTGTTTACAGAGCAAGTATCCCTGTTCATCAGGTTGTCAAAGAGTTTAAAGCAGGTATGCACAACATCCATGGGAAACAAGGCCAAAAACCTGGTTTCCCAGAGTGAAACAGCCTCTCAAAGCTGCAAGCATTTGGTAACCTTGTGCAACTGCCACAGATCAACTTGCTACCTGAATGCTGAGACGGACCAGGTATTCCTGTGTGGAGTTTCATTCCTCCACCAGGGATAGACCCTTAGTCAGAGTGCCTTGTGTTTTCAGCCCTGATTGCTTGGAGGAGGCTGCTTAAGGAGAAATCAAAGTAGGGGAACAGAACAGAATCTGATCTAATAAAATGTTTGGGGTTGGAAGAGACCTCTAGAGATCATAGAATCATAGAATCATAGAATGTTAGGGATTGGAAGGGACCTCGAAAGATCATCAAGTCCAATCCCCCTGCCAGAGCAAGAATGCCTAGACTATGCCACACAGGAACGTGTCCAGGCAGGTCTTGAATGTCTCCAGAGAAGGAGACTCCACACCCTCCCTGGGCAGCCTGTTCCAGGGCTCCGTCACCCTCACTGAGAAGAAGTTTCTTCTCGAGTTTAAGTGGAACCTCTTATGTTCCAGTTTCAGCCCATTACCCCTTGTCCTATCAGTGGTTGTCACCGAGAAGAGCCTGGCTCCATCCTCCTGACACTCACCCTTGATATATTTGTAAACATTAATGAGGTCACCCCTCAATCTCCTCTTCTCCAAACTAAAGAGCCCCAGCTCCTTCAGTCTTTTCTCATAAGGGAGATGCTCCACTCCCTTAATCATCCTAGTTGCCCTGTGCTGGACTCTCTCCAGCAGTTCCCTGTCTTTCTTGAACTGAGGGGCCCAGAACTGGACACAATATTCCAGATGGTGTCTCACCAGGGCAGAGTAGAGGGGAAGGAGAACCTCTCTCGACCTACTAACCACCCCCCTTCTAATACACCCCAGGATGCCATTGGCCTTCCTGGCCACAAGGGCACACTGCTGGCTCATGGTCATCCTGCTGTCCACCAAGACTCCCAGGTCCCTTTCCCCTACACTACTCTCTAATAAGTCATTCCCCAACTTATACTGGAACCCGAGGTTGTTCCTACCCAGATGCAAGACCCTACATTTACCCTTGTTGTATTTCATTAAATTTTTCCCCGTCCAACACTCCAGCCTGTCCAGGTCTCGCTGGATGGCAGCACAGCCTGCTGGTGTGTCAGCCATTCCTCCCAGCTTGGTGTCATCAGCAAACTTGCTGATAGTACTCTCTAGTCCCTCATCCAAGTCATCGATGAATATATTGAATAATACTGGTCCCAGTACCGACCCTTGAGGCACTCCACTGGATACAGGTCTCCAACCAGACTCCGCCCCATTGACCACAACTCTTTGGCTTCTTCCCCTTAGCCAGTTCACAGTCCACCTCACTACCCGAGAGTCTAGACCACACTTCCTCAGTTTAGCAGCAAGGATGCTGTGGGAGACTGTGTCAAATGCTTTACTGAAGTCAAGGTAGACCACATCCACCGCTCTGCCATCATCTATCCACCTTGTTATATCCTCATAAAAGGCTATGAGGTTAGTCAAGCACGACTTCCCTTTGGTGAAGCCATGTTGACTGTCTCTAATGACCCTCTTATCCCTGATATGCCTTGAGATGGCACCAAGGATAAGTCGTTCCATCACTTTCCCAGGGATGGAGGTGAGGCTGACCGGTCTATAGTTACCCGGGTCCTCCTTCTTGCCCTTTTTGAAGACTGGAGTGACATTTGCTTCCCTCCAGTCCTCAGGCACCTCTCCCGTCTCCCAAGACTTGGCAAAGATGATGGAGAGTGGGCTAGCAATGACATCAGCCAGCTCCCTCAGCACCCGTGGATGCATCCCGTCTGGACCCATGGATTTATGGATGTCCAGATTGCTTAATTGGTCCCTAACCCAGTCCTCATCGACTAAAGCAAACTCCTCCACTGCCCTGACTTCCTCTGGGGCCTCAGGGGAACGGGGCTCCTCAGGACAGCCTCCGGCAGAGTAGACAGAGACAAAGAAGGCATTCAGTAACTCTGCCTTCTCTGTATCATCTGTCACCAAGGCACCACCTCATTCATCAGTGGGCCTACATTGCTTCTGATGTTAGTTTTATCTGCCACGTATTTGAAAAAACTCTTCCTGTTGTCCTTGACCCCTCTCGCCAGGTTCAATTCTAGGGAGGCCTTTGCTTTCCTAGTTGCCTCCCTACACCCTCGGACAACAGCCTTATATTCTTCCCAAGTGGCCAGCCCCCCCTTCCAAGATCTGTAAATTCTCCTCTTGCCCTTGAGCTTACCCAGCAGATCCCTGTTTAGCCACGCAGGTCTCCTGGCTCCCTTCCTTGACTTCCTACGTGTCGGGATGCTCTGATCTTGAGCACGGTAGAAGCAGTCCCTGAATGCTAACCAACTATCTTGGGCCCCTTTACCTTCAAACAGCCTTGCCCATGGGATTTTCTCGAGTAATTGCTTGAAAAATCCAAAGTTTGCCTTGGCAAAGTCCAGGGTTGCAATTCTGCTTGCTATTTTGTTTCTGCTACATGAGATCCTGAACTCCACCATTTCATGGTCACTGCAGCCAAGGCAGCCCTCAACCTTTACTGCTTCAACCAGATCCTCCTTGTTAGCGAGGATGAGGTCCAGCAGTGCTCCCCTCCTAGTCGGCTCCTCCACCATTTGCATCAGAAAATTATCATCGATGCACTGGAGGAACCTCCTGGACTGTGGCTGGCTGGCTGAGTTGTGCTTCCAGCAAATATCAGGGAAGTTAAAATCCCCCACGACAACCAGGGCCTGTGATTGTGAGACCGCTCCTAGCTGCCTGTAGAAGGCCTCATCAACTTCCTCACCCTGATCTGGTGGCCTGTAATAGACACCCACAACAGTATCTCTCCTGCCAGCCTGCCCCTTAATTCTAACCCATACACTCTCAACTTGCTCCTCATCCATGCCTGGATGGTATTCAAGACATTGTAGTTGCTCTTTCACATAAAGAGCGACTCCACCACCTCCCCTGGCTGGCCTGTCTTTCCTGAAAAGGACATAGCCACCCATGACCACATTCCAGTCATGTGAGCTGTCCCACCATGTCTCTGTAATTGCCACCAGATCATAATCTCCTACCCGAACCCAGGTTTCTAGCTCCTCCTGCTTATTCACCATGCTCATCTAGTCCAACCACCCTACCAGAATAGGATCCCCCAGGGCAGCCACACAGGAACGCGTCCAGGCGGGGTTTGAAAGTCTCCAGAGCAGGAGACTCCACACCCTCTCTGGGCAGCCTGGGCCAGGGCTCCAGCACCCACACAAGGAAGAAGATTTCCTAATGTTTTTATGGTGTCTCCTATACTCCAGCTTGCACTTGTTGCCCCTTGTCCTGTCATTGACCATCCCTGAGAAGATCTTGGCTCCATCCTCCTGACACTCTCCCTTGACATATTTATAAACATTAATGAGGTCACTCCTCAGCCTCCTTTTCTCCAAGCTAAAGAGACCCAGCTCCTTCAGCCTCTCCTCTTATATCATGGGTGTGCAAGGAAAGGTCTGGCGGTTTTCTGAGCCTTTTCTACAGAAATCTGGACATCCAGCAGATGACCCAGGGATCTGAGTTGAGTAGCACCAAGTGTCAGGGGAATCAGGCCCCACAGGGGAGGCAGGAGCAAGGAGCAAGGTCTTCTTTGCCTCTACATATGAAAAGGAGTGAGAACATGGATCAACTGTGTATTTGAGAAAGGGAAGAAAAAAAATCTGATTTCACGGGGGTTGACAACACTTGATGAATGATACGGCTTAAAGTTTCAGCAAAGGCCAATATAAACACAAGGAGAAAGCAGGAGGGTGAAAAGGAATGAAAAAACCCAAAGAGAGGCAAAGCCCAGAGGTTTTATTATTGACCAGGAGATCATTCCAGAGGTGATCTCTGAGATGATCAGGGATGATCATGGTCCCAGAGGTCATTATCCCAGAGGTATGGAAGGAGAATCACAGCAAACTGCGAATGAACATGAACCATAAACCTAAGCCTGACTTGTGTAGCCTGGAGCAGATTTGGCAGGACATGGTTCTTCTGACTGTGGTGCTGCTTGTATCGCCCTGCTGCTCTCTGCAATAGGTCATGACCTCTTCTCCCAGTACAGCAGATCCTTCCATGCAGCAGCCCTTTTGAATGTCATACCCCAGCATCTGCCACTACAGCGATGCTGTTAGTGATGTTCCAGTAACTCATGGTCACGTCGGGACACAGTGCAAACATGGGAAAAATGAACACTCCTAACCCCATGAGACAGACAAGCAAAAAAAAAGGCACAAAAAGGGGGAAGATAAGAGCATTACTAGCAGAGAGAATTAGGCATGCTCTGAAGGATTCCCTCATATACCCTGAGGGATGCCTCAATGCACTGAACTGAGGTATTAAACTCCTAGGACATCCAGAGGCAAAGAAAAGAAAAGAAGTAGCCTTGTCTTCACTTTGTTGGTGTGGAGTGAGAAGACAAAGGATTAAGAAAACTACCCAACATCAGTTGATAGCTGAGTTTGTAACTAAAACTGCTCCCCACAAGCTGTTTTGTTGCCATAAAGAGCTGGGGTTTATTCAAGCATGCACAGAGAAAATCAGAAACTCTCATATCCTATTGCGACATTTCCGTTAATAAACTAAAGAGAGCCAGGACAAAACCTATGGTGGTTGACCAAACTCTTAAATTTTTAATATTCTTCCTCACACATTTTCAGCCCACGCCAACTAAGAACCTTCCATAAAAAAGTAGGAAAGGCATACACCTGATCTGTTTTGGGGCAGTGGGTTCTCAAACTAGCCTTGCCTTATTTTATTAATTATAAAAGTTGAAATAGCAAGGGCTTTGCAAGGGTCTTGTGGCTATTTAGGTATTCTGGTGTGATGCTGCTAAAAGCTGTTGTGTGAAATCTAAGCCACACACAGTTTGGCATTTCAGGGAAGACTGATGATCCCAGGAAGATAATGACCTGCAGTAGTAGGAGACACTATTGCCCTAGAAGATTGGAAATATCTCTTCTTTTTTTCCTTTTTTTCTTTCTCCCTATTTTAGAGATTAAATCTGGAAAACCTCTAAGGAAGTTCTTATAGCAGGTAAAGAAAATAAGAAACTAAACCTCCATCCCTGTATATCAAGGTTGTGAGACCCTTTTTCTTAAGCAAAAAAATGCACAAGGATGATATGGTTAAGAGTTACCCTTAGGACATTCCTCACCACTTGACCTGCCATGCAGATTTATGGTTACAAATAGACCGCACAAAAAATCAAAATACAAAATTGTCAGTTTAATGGTGTCTGACCATTTCACATTCCTTCTTAAAAGGATGAAATTCTTCCAAGTGGAATGTTCAGCAAGATCACCCGAAATAGGACTTTTTTCTTCCCTAACCAGCCTTGGCTTCAAGCTTCGAACTCCTCCCAAGCATATTTCCTGTGAGGCTCCAGGCAGTCTTGTCCCAATAACTGACACTGGATTGCTTGGCTGCGTTACCTATCCTGGGTCTGTTTGAAAAGACAACAGGTAGACAGGGAGTCTGAGCACTGCAGTCTGATGTTCCTTCCAAGTGAGATATTTTCTCAGCCATTGATGGTCTGGTGACATTAATGAATTGCATTATATGAAGTGAAATGAAAACTTTTATTTTTAGGCAACGGTATCAAGAGATTAGCTCACGGGGTGATTGAGGGTGCTGGGTGTGAGTCATCAAGCTCTCATGCAGTCCTTTGCGTAACGACTACATAACTGGGATTGCAGGCTCGTGTGCTGAAATAAATAGTTGCACCAAGACCAGCTTATTGGGTACAACTATCCCTTGACCCTGCTTACGAAGCCATCTTTGTTGGACACAATTTTTGCCAGTCCCCTCAGGAGCTGAATAAAATAGTTTTGCAATTTCTTCTGCCTGAAGCCATGGGAAAGCTTTGCAGTTCTGGAGGGATGGGAGCATCAGGTTCAAAAAAGAAATGCACAGAAGCTGAGGAGTTCTGAAGCCTGTGGAAAGGACAGAAGTGGAGAACTTCTGCAGAAGAAAGGCCTGTAAAGATTGAGTGGATCATTTTTGGCTTGAACACCTGCACCTTTTTTTTTCTGTAGAGATAGACTGAGATTGTCACAGAACAGAAGAATCAAAAGGAATTGTACCAAGTTCAGGAGTTCTTGATACATCCATCAGCATGAGAGTTGCTAGCTAAGGTGACACTGATCAGAACCAGTGAGATCCAAAATCAACTCCAAATGAGGTCCTGTGTCTCAAATGCAGTTGGGAAAAAGGAGGGCCAAGAGAACAGCGCAGTTGCATTTTTTTTGCTCATGTTGGAAAAGAGCATCCTCTGTTGTGAGAGGTCCATGGATCTGGATCTCCATGACACCCTTGCACTTCTCTTGCACAGACAGCTCTTGCAGCTGGTGGGAAAATCAACTCTTTGGCACGTGGGACTGAGGGATTATAGGAAGGCATATAACAGCATTGCATATGTGTATGTGTGAGTGACAAAAATGTTAGTTTTACAGTATGTCTTAGGATGTGAGGATGACTGTATGCACAAACCTTTATAGAAGAAGGGGAGGGGTGAACATAGCACCCTGCTAAATCTGTATCTGCCTACTCCTTGATCTGTCTGTAGGGTCTGTATAAGTCATCCTGCTTTTGTGGATGATGGGAGAAGAAAGCTGTGACTTTACAAAGATCTTACAGGTCTTTAGGATAAGGCTGTAGCCACTTATTCCAGCCTTGGTTTCCTGGATGTCAGGACATGCTGCAAAGCCCAGTCTGGAGATAAAGGTTGAAAACTTCAAAGGTGTTTCAGTTTGTTGGGTTACAGAGATTTATCAACGGGTAATTCTTTAGATGGGAGGGGTGGTTTGATGTAAATGCTTTGAAGTGTGTACTTTGAGCAAAGAAAAGATGAGGTGTTACTATAGGGTGGTGAAACCCTGGCACAGGTTGCCCAGAGAGGTGGTGGAAGCTTCATCCCTGGAGGCATTCAAGGTCAGGTTTGATGGGGCTTTGAGCAACCTGATCTAGTTGAAGATGTCCCTGCTCACTGCAGAAGGGTTGGACCAGATGACCTTTGAAGGGCCCTTCCAACATAATGCATTCTTTGATTCTGTGATTCTAGGTCTTGTCTTGAACAAGGATGCACAATAAAAGTAAAAGAAGGTTACCATAAAGGAAGAAAACTGGCTGTAGCTATCTCAGACAGCCGTGGTGAGTTGTCCCCACTTGATACAAATCAGAAGCAGGAGTGCAACAAGGTCCTTTTCTCTTCCAGATAACAAGATTTCACCTGCCTGTTCTCAGTTCAGTAGCTGACTTTTGTTGCTCCCATAGCTATCAAGGTCCCAGTCTCTGGTGGAATTTCAGAGCATTGCTGCACTCTTGATGAGTGAGGATCATTCCTTTGTGGTTGCCTACAAACAACTCCCATCTCTCATCATGAAGGAAGGCATCGTTTGGAAATTTCCACCTCTTATTGTCTACTGGTCATTTCTATATATTTTGTCTCCAGTGAGCAACTCAAGCATCCTGACAGCAGTTGAGATGTGAGCTATGAAAAAAATGTGTCTTGGGATTTTAATCTTCCTTGGGACATTTACTTGCAAACATCTGCCTGTTTGTGCAATCTGGCTTCTTGCAGCAGAAAATTTGCTGTTCAGAAACATTTTGATGAACCCTGGGACTCTGGCATGGGTGCTTTGTCTGTCCCCAGAGCATGGGGAGGGATGGGAAAGGGGGGTGACCCTGGCAGATGAAGGCAAACTTGCTCTGACCTTCCTGTCGTTTTACGGTTGGATACGAGCACAGAGTTTCCCTTGGGCTTCATCTGCCCCATCCCTACCTCCCTGCACTGGCCATGGTGTAAACAAGAACAGCTCTAAAATCAGAAAACTTGCAGCTGCATCCTCCAAGGGAACGTGTCAGTGAAGTTATCTTGCAGGTTGTGGGTAGAAGGAAGCTGAAGCAGCATATCTGGCCAAGAGCAGGGCTGCCTCCTAGTCCCACTGCAAGCCAGTTAACAGGCAAAATGCTCCAAATAATGCACCAAATGTACTGGTTTCTTGCTGACGGGCAGAAACCCCTGGCAGCAATGGGAATTATAGAATCATAGAATTGTCAGGGTTGGAAGGGACCTTAAAGATCATCTAGTTCCACTCCCCCTGCCATGAGCAGGGACATCTCCCACCACACCAGGTTGCTCAGAGTGAGTGAACAGATGTCTGAAGGGGCAAATGGACTGCTCTGGTTCTCCACCAGTTCAAAGTTGGAGGGATGATGACCGAAGAATGGCAAACTGAGTGCTGATCTCATGAATCTCTCATAAATCAAGATTGGAATTAGTGGAGGACCTGAAGACTCTCCTCAAGACAAGCTCCAGCGAGTGTGGTAGCAGAGGTAGGGCCTGGTTGGAGGAGAGCTGCTCTGCAAGTTCCCCACCTCATCCCACCATCCATCTGACAATAGGTTACTGTCCCTCCAGGCTAGCTCCAAATGTTGCACCAGAGTACAACTGCTCAGCTGTCCTGCTCTCCTGGCCAAGCATTCCTTCTCACTGCAGTCCTGTGTATCTTGCTTTGCAAATCTACTGAGGAGATCAAGTCATGGTGACCTTCCACTAGGGTGAAAAAGGAGAAAACGACACCTCCAAGGGAAGTTTAATCTAACAGACTGATGATAACCCAGTTTGGGAGAAGGTACATCACTCTCCACTATGTATCTACAGCTCTTCATGGATGCTAAACTGATCCAAGGGTGACCAACTTGCACCATGCAAACTGATATTTCTCACCTGCTGAGTCTGGAACGGACCTAAAAGCCCCCAATCCTCATCTTTATCTTCCAGGACTGCTCAGCTTCACCTCGGCACTCAGCAGCGTGCTTGAGACAGATGTTTAGGCTCAGGTCCCAGCTGGCTCAAGTCAGCGGCTGTCTTCTATCTTGTTAATAGAAACTAAACTGAATGCAATACTGGAAATATGGAGGATAAGGATTTGTGTAATCTTAAGTGTTATGTCAAACTGCAGCAAGCAGGATCTATTTCAACAGACAACACCTGCTATTACACAGCAGAGCAATTACGCTTTCTGTCAGTGCGACACTCTGCTTTGGGGCTGGTTTCTTCACTGGTGCTGCCTTGGGTTGTTCTGTTTCACTTTGCAATATGACACAGCCTCATTGTTTTAAATCAAAACCTAGGAACTGTTAGTTTTGACAAAATGCTTACTTGGCTCACTGCAGGGAAACGTGGATTTACTCACTGTGGAAGGAGAAACAGAGAATATGTTTCCCTTTTTATGTTTTCCATCTTCTGCTTGGTGGGATGTGTTGGTCTGACAGATGCAGACATGGAGGCTTTTCCTCCTCCCTCCCAATACAGGACATAGTTGCGCCTGTGTCAGGATCCCCTGGGTGGCTACATCACCCCTGTGACCTGGGATGCCTTCGTACAAGAGCATGAAAAAAACCCTGAAAAAGATGTAGTCATAAAATCACAGCCAGATCCTAAATATCTTCACTGTTTACAACCCATCTCCAGCTTCTGGTCTCTCTTCCTGAAGTTGCTGTTTATTCTCACCAGATCCTTCTTTTCCACTAGCTTGGACTTCATTACAGAAGTCTTTGCCTTCCTCTGTGTCCACACACAGAGGTGGGAGATGTTCGTACTGCTGTGCCTACTCGTTCCCTGCCTTGGCTCTTAGCCCTGGGTCATTTGAAAACAATGAGATCATTTAATCCTTGCTATGGGCACCTTCCTTCCAGTTCAAACAGCTCAAGAGAGCAGACAAAATGAAGGAAGACACGGAGACCATACAGCTAAATGGGCAATGGTTACGTGGTCCAAAGATGAAAAATCATGTGAAAATTTAAGTAACTAGTATCTGCTTCTCTTTCCTACTCTCTTCATCTAACCGGAGTCTACTGGGAATTGCTGCACAGAGGGACTTGAGGACAATTTAACAGCACAGGGCAATGCCCTTAAAGGTTGAGTTAGGTCTAGGACATCAGCAAACCCAACAGAAACATTTTTTTTTTTGGCTGGGAAGGGTTCACTGACAAAGAGTTGAAGTGAAAGAAGTGCTGAAATCCAAGCACTGGTGACTGACACCCTGGCTCAGTGGTTCAGTTGTGTGTCTGGACAAACAAACTGATATGTAAGTTTTCTCGCTATCTTCCCAGCTGGAGGAGTGTTTTATAGCCCTGCCCTAGTTTTGCATTTTTCAAAATGCAATGCTGAAAACTTCAAAATACAGATCAACCTGGAGACCTTTGGGATAAAACTTCTGATTGCTATAAAATTCCCTTTTGAGATGAAGTTTCAACCAGGTTTCCCCTTCTATGCTGGTTAGTTTTACTACTTCTAAAAAGTCAGTGGTGGTTTTTTATAGATTTGTTACATATTTTGGAAAAAAAGGAATGTTTGTAATTTACAAATCTGAGCTGCAGTAAGCCAAGGTCAAGAAGGCTCATTAATCTTTTCAACAGATGTGGACAAAACATGTACTCTCAGTAGATCGATAAGTGTTTTCTATATTTTTTTTCATTTATGCACTGCAGAAAACATCTGGCCTGCATCAGGGCGTGCAAACTCTGCTCTTGCATCAGGATCTGGCAAGGTAGCCTTATAGTTAGTGAACAGAGTCCAATTTGATTAGTGATAATTAAAGCTGAGTGAAGATTTCAGTGTTAATATGCTGACACCAGCTTGGAATGAAATTCAAAGACTCTTCCTGTCATATCTGGTTGATGCAACTGTTCCCACCAGCAAGGGACGAGTTGTTCTACCCCGACAAGACAAGCTCAGCTTTATAAATTGAGCTCCCTAGGACATGGTGCATCAGTCAGAGAGGAACTCATCCTGCTTATTCTGCTGACTTGCTGGAAGCCCAGGCTCTCCTGCTCTCTTCTGCCCAAGCAGACTGCAAGGCCTTCTGAGCACAGTCCTTCCTGCCAAATGTTTCTAGGGGCTTGTGGGATCAGATCTGGATATAATTTTGGTCATTTTCTGACAGTGTTGTGCCACTGGCATGGCTTTGGGAAGGAGCCAGAACACTGTATGAACCTGGAGCCTGAGTATGTGACAGTGAAGACCTACTTGGAGCTGGAAGAAGGAGGGGATGAGATGAGGTGAGAATTCTTCCCACTCTCACTTTGATGTCCTTTTCTCCTTTTCCCTTTAAAGAAGATCAAAACTTCTCACAGTGATGGCTCTGTGTTGGGTGACTCAGTGGCAGAGAAGGGGAGACACGAGGCTCTGTTTTCCTGCTCCCATGAACAGCTTTTGGCAGCCCTTTCCCTTGCTTGACAGAGAGATGCTTACCCTGCCTGTCTTTATTACTGTCTCACCTGGCTCTTTGCTTCTTTATGTTCTTTTTTAAGCCAAAACCAAATCAGAATCAACGTGAACCAACTTTGACCACCCACAAATTGTAGCTTTCATTTAGCCTGCACCAAAGCTTTGTATGAGGAAGGAATTGCAATCAAGCTGCTTTTTTTGACAGCATAGTATTTTCTGCTCTGTCTGGATACAAATATGACAACCTCCTTTCAGAGGAACCAGCACCAAGTGCTGGTTTGGATCCAGTCTTTATGGTGATGTTGCTTTCCCTGACACACGAATGGTGCTGATAATGACAAGGTGCATAATTGATGTGTAGACACTTATGAGAAAAGAGCAGCACCTTCACCTACAGGTAATATACAAGTTCACAAAAGAGAAGGAGGCACCATCCTTGTCAGGCAATGACAGGCAAATGGTAAGGAGAGAAGTTGCTCTAAAAGCCAAGCTCCAGCTAGTCTGCTTGGAGATGTCTCTGAGGTGGACTGGAGTGTCCAGTGCCTGGGACCCATCTCCTTTGTGGGACCTCCAAGTTGGCGAAGAGGGGAGGCAGCCTTCATGAACCTTTTTATAGAATCATAGAATAATTTAGTTTGGAAAAGAACTTTAATATCATCAAGTCCAACCATAAACCTAGCAATGCCAGGTCCACCATTAAACCATGTCCCTGAGCACCATACCTACACACGTTTTAAATAAATCCAGAGATGATGACTCCACCACTTCCCTGGGCAGTCAGTGCCAGTGCTTGAAAACCCTTTCAGTTCAGTTGAATCCCAAAGCTCCAGTTATCCTATATAATTTCTGTGTCTTCTTTCAGATGGGATTCGGTTTGGGTGGGTCCCAAGGTCCCTGGAATATGACCTTGGACCACTGGAATGTACTCACAATCTCCTCTCCAAACACAACCATGTGCTGCCTGATTTGATATCACGCTCTTCACAATCCATTTCCTCCCCGGGATGGCTGTCTCTGAGCTTTCTGTGCAGCAAATCTGCTAGCGAGGCTTTTGCTCAAGAAGACTGCAGCATTGTTTGCCATGTAAGGAAAACCTCTTTGGAGGTATATGGACCCACAAACCCCAAAGGATGTGAGAAAGGGAATTTGAATGTCACTTAGTGCTGGGATGGTGCATCCTAAATGAAGGTGGATGTTCGTGCAGGAACTAATGCACTAGGTATGACCTACCTAATATAAGGTGGGTATGGAGAGCGTTGCTCAGCCAATTCACAGTCATCTTGACATGCAGCCTTGTGTCTCCTCATCAGCTTGTGCTTTCACCATTTTTCCTTTGCATTGCTTCATAGGCCAGTTGCATACAGGGTGTCATGGTGTGAGCATCATTTGGAAATGACCTTTTGTTTTGTGCCAGCCCAATACCTGTGGGCCACTTCATGGTAGGTTCATAATTAGGAGACCAACTTCTGGCCAGTGGAGGGAAATTACTGGGCTGCAAATGGTGAATGAGGGCAGGTAAATCAGAGTCCGAAATTCCCCATGCTGAGGAACAATCTTCTTCCAAAACCAACATGGAACCTGCTATCTGCATAACTTCCTACAGTGTGCTGTGTAGAACACTCCCAAGAAGGGTGTTTCTTCAGCAGAAAGAGTTTTTCTGGGTAAAAATAAAGTTCTACCAAAAACATTAATTCACTAAAGCACATTTTTCCATTGCAGAAGCCCCTGTGGCAGAAACATTTGGGAGGCACTGTAGTTCATTTGTCGTTCATTTGGTCAGTCCGTGCTCCAGAGTAACTTAAGGAAGAAATCCTCAAACACGCTCCAGCTTCCCTCTCTCACTCATGCACTTTTTGTCCAAAGAGAAGACAGAACATTTGGCTTTGTGCCACACTTTTGTGTTCAATCCTTTGGATATATGAACACTGAAACATACGCAAAGCTCTGGATTTCACTGGTAGTGTAAGAATCAGGCTTTGCAACTTGACCACCTGGTTTATCAACAGTTGCTTGGGTAACACTGACCCTAGATGCCCTGTAGCCCTGCAGCAGAGCCTTTTCTGCCCAGCAGATGTGGTTTCTTGA
The DNA here is from genome assembly GCA_020746105.1 of Trogon surrucura. Taxonomy (NCBI): domain Eukaryota; kingdom Metazoa; phylum Chordata; class Aves; order Trogoniformes; family Trogonidae; genus Trogon; species Trogon surrucura. Next base: position 78,732,061 of record CM036620.1, on the reverse strand, counting down.
TTAAATGTGTTGTGTTGAATAGCCGTGAGTACAAAGAACTACACGAAGGCAAATGATGAGATCTTTCCTGATACAGCCAAGGAGAGACAGCCAAGTCTGCTGACGTTGAAATGGAGTACTATCAGCTTGCACCAGCTGAGCATCTGGACCTTGTGATTTCCAACCCTCTCCAGCTTACACAGCCGTAAAATCACATTAGTGGAGTTAGAGGCATCTGTGTTATGAATTTCAGCTGACTGACAATAGGTAAGAATATTTCCCACGCCCACCAGAGAGGTCCATAGACCGTAGCTGGAAACCACTGGTGAATCAAGACTGGTGGTTCTCTGCTTCCACTGACACTAATACTAATCCAAACAAATGGAAGACTTCCAGTTTTGCCCAGAGTACACAAAGGGAGACACCAAACTCCATTATTTTCTATGGCTCTTTGTTCCCAGCATATTTTTAGTCCAGTTGATTATCTTTTTATGTATGCATGGTGTTTAATTAAATACTTTCACCTAAATGAAGTCTCCAAGGAAATTTTTGTAAGCATTACTCCATTTAGCTTGTCACCTCCTTGTAAGGCTCATTTTACACGGTACTCTGGGAATCCAGGCATGGTTTTATTATTTTATTTTATTATCAGAGTTCAATAATTAACAAAAGATCTTCACATCCCTCCCTTGATTCTGGAACCAAAGTTCTTCCCATCCGTGGTCACTACAGCTCTTCTCTCCTGTGATCGCCAGGGAAGCACTCAGGATAAGTGGAGAGCGGAGGCACAATATCTGCTTAACAGAAAATCCTGTACTTTCAGGATGCATTTAGCATGCAAGAGGTGCTTGTTAAGCCACTTGCTACTTTCCAGACTATGTTTCAACCCCATATCCACTTCACCTGTTCCACAGTCTCCTATCAGTTTGATGAACGATGAGATGATCATATTTCATGATGGTCCTCAAAGCCCAGAGTCCTGTTAAGCAAGAAGGAGAAAAACTGCCCGGATCTGAAGCAGAGGGAATGCATGGAAAAAGAGCAGGAATGTCTGGAGGAACATCAGAAACAGCAGCTGGCCAGTGAGCTAAAATATGCTTAATTTTTCATGGTAAATTTACCAGTATATGTTTATAAAGAGGCGAAGGACAGACACTATGCAATGTGACCACAAACACAGATGATGTTTGTGGTAGAGCTGGTAATGACCTCCATCCCCAAATGTTGTTTCCAAATCCACACAGTAAATTAAACAGATTCCTACTTGCGAATCCACTGGATCAGACGTGCCAAGCGCTACACGTCAGACCTATAGGGAGTTTCCCCAATGGTCAAATCCCAAAATGAAGAGCAGAAAACACCCTTGCTAGTCAGGAGAATTTCCAGTATGTTACTATCAGTACTGTTTCCAGGTTGGAGCTTGGAGAGGGGCATTGAGCAAGATGAGAGAACTATGTTCGAAGGGCCTAAATTCCAGCCAGACCAGCTTACAACCATTCATGGGCTCTTCACCAAACTGACTCAGGACTTTTATAACCAAAAAATGGTTTTTAAAGTCCTTTTTATTTTTTCCCTTTTAGAATCACTTGAGAGGTCCCCCTGCCCCTCTACTCTGCCCTGGTGAGGCCACATCTGGAATATTGTGTCCAGTTCTGGGCCCCTCAGTTCAAGAAGGACAGGGAGCTGCTTGAGAGAGTCCAGCGCAGAGCCACAAAGATGGTGAAGGGAGTGGAGCATCTCCCTTATGAGGAAAGGCTGAAGGAGCTGGATCTCTTTAGTTTGGAGAAGAGGAGGCTGAGGGGTGACCTCATTCATGTTTATAAATATGTCAAGGGGGAGTGTCAGGAGGACGGAGACAGGCTCTTTTCAGCGGCGTCCACTGACAAGACAAGGGGCAATGGGTGGAAGCTGGAACACAGGAGGTTCCATAAAAATATGAGGAAAAACTTTTTTACTGTGAGGGTGACCGAGCACTGGAACAGGCTGCCCAGGGAGGTTGTGGAATCTCCTTCTCTGGAGACATTCAAAACCCGCCTGGACGCGTTCCTGTGCGCTCTGCTGTAGGTGATCCTACTCTGGCAGGGGGGTTGGACTGGATGATCTTTAAGGTCCCTTCCAACCTTTAACATTCTGTGATTCTGTGATTCCTTGAGACTGTGCTGCTTCTGAAGCAGTGGCATGTGAACTTTGGCAGGGAAGGGAGTGAGAGACTTCACTTAAACATGATCTTGCTGACTCCACTGTGATACAGACTAAATCACCCCCTCAGGTTTGGTTTTTTTTCCCCCTAAAGCCAGAAAGCCAGACAACACCACTAGTGTTCATTCGTTTGAGTGAGAGCACAAGATTTACTTTCTCCTGAGCCTAACCTCCAGGCTGTTTGGAGTTCTGAAATCACAGCGTGGCAGAAGGCCAGCTCTAAATAATAGCTCATCACTTCAACTGGTTTCCAAAAAAGAAAAAAAAAAAAAAAAACCCAAGATAAATAAAAAAAGAAAACTCCACCCATCCTCTCTTTAATTCCAGGCATTGAAATACTCAGGGCTGGCTTCTTCTCCAAACTTTCCAGCAGACATTAGAACACAGCACATATGTACAGAAGGGACACTGATACTCTTTGCTCTTCCATGTTTCCCAGTAACTCTACATTAAACACAACAAGGTGTAACGGGCTCTCCTCATGTGGAGTTCGGTATGTGGATAATGAAACCACAGCATAAAGCCCAGCTCCAGGAAAACGTTCGTTTTCAGCTCTCAAAACGAGTATCTCCTAGAGGATGTTAGGAAGGGAAGGAGACCAGTTCCAGTTGCCCTTCCACATATCGGAGCAGGTCATCAAAAGGTTAAAACTCCCCTGAGCTCTTCATGTCCCTGGATTTTGCAGAGATCCAGATCATCAGCTGCAGTCGGGCAGTTATGCTGTCCAAGCTCACCACGTGATGAGGGGTTTCAACTACCAGGGTCACAGGACTGTGATTCGGTGGCAGAGCACTAGGTAGCCCCGTGGCACGGCCGAGAGAACTGTGCTTCCTGAGTGTTGTGAGTTTAACCCCCCAGTTTTACTGATGGATTAGCATCAACTTTTCATGAGCATCATCTTGGACTGCGCTGGTGAGCAGGGCATGAAGGGCCTCAAGAGACAGAGCAGGCAGGAGACATATCATGCTTTGTACCTTGAAGGACCCTGCAGTGTTTTCCTGACAACTCCAAAGAGAGTCGTGGAAAAACAATCCGGTTAAATCCCGAAGTCTATGATGGAAGAACAAAATACCACAGAGTACAGTGAGTTCTATTTTCATTTCAGAGTAAGGTTGCTAGCAAAGTTAGGTGTTGAATGGGTCTGCTAGAAGCATACTGGTGCAATTCTCTGCATGTAAAATTTACTTTGTGAATCACAGGCCAGCTGAAAAAGAGGAGGAAAGATGACTGTTTATCCTTGTTTCAACCTTTAAAAGTAGATACTTGTACAAAGCAGCATCTGTCTTATCATGCAAGTTTGCTCCACATGAGAAAACATCAGTTTTTCTTGTGGAAGTGTCAAAGAAGGAATGCGCAATATCACACAGTTTTCCTCCTGTTTTCTCACAAATTTTCTGTTTAAAAACCAGGCAATTCACTGGAATCAGGTGCTTCCTGTAAACAGCTTTGATTGCACAAAATTGGAGTGTTCCTGAAAAGAAATCCAAAATAGCCTTACTTTTACCCAGTGGGACTGTTTTCTTTGGCAAAGTTGGAGCAACAGAAACACGGAATAAAGGACATAAAAAAACCCAACAAACCCACTCAACTTTGTGTAGAGCAAAATCCTGTTTCAGCAATAAATGACAAATCCAAATGATTTTGTACAATATAAAATTGATAGCTGAGGTCATCAAAGAGATGTCACACACTTTGAAATCCTTCACCTGCAGATGTGCAAGGAACCAAAGTGTCATCTGGAATGAGGAGGCTGCTCAGATATACAGCAGCTATAATTTTTTTTTGTTTGCATCTTTATGGATTTACAACACAATAGTCCAGATATGTTTTTCTCATGTGGTTTTGTGGTGCAATCTGGGTGTCTGGCCTTTGCAGAGACCTCTTAGTAGGTTGTGTTTTGGGGTGAACTGGGATACTGGCTGGCCGACAGGGAGTAATTTGTAGGATGGAGGTTGTCATAGCTTGTGGAAGACGAATGGTCCATGCGAGGACATGGGTGGGACAAGAAGGGTCATAACAAACTTGAGGAGGTTGGTTGGCTTTACCAGGCTCCATGGGATGAGATCTGATGGTAGGGGAAGAAGGGAGCAGAAGAGTTGCGTGAACACGGAGGAAAATATCTGGGAGCACAGCAAAGGTGAGTCAAGAAGATAAGGCAGAATGAGGATATTGCTCTTGTGATGGTGAGACTGCTGCTCATGGACCCGATGGTTTGCACTGATTAACCCAAGAAGTGCTCACAGAAAACTGGAAAGGGAGTATCACGGGGGATTAGAAAGTATGTGTAGAGGTGGATATATGTGCTTGCATCTCTATACCTGGTTAAGACAGAAACAGAAGGTCAGAAAGTGCAAGATCCATAGAGGTCAGTGTGGGCCAAATGGGAAAAAGACATTCTTACTTTGTTCAGAAAAATAATTGCTGGTTGTTAAACCTGCTGCCTGCTTCCAAATCAGCTCCAGCCTTCAGGGGTGATGATTCTCTCTTCTGCTTGCTTTGCTGCAAATCACAATTCTCCGCTCTTCGTTTTCCAAGATCCCTTGAGGAGGCCCAGATGCTGCTTCTGGCAATGGCAGAAATACTAATGCTTGTAATTACGAGCCTCAGCTTTGTCCTCTGAGCAGTTCACTGGGCCCATTGTGTCTACGAGCACGAAGTGCACCACCAGCTTTTGTTTCTCCTTTGGACAGGATGGGTTGAAAACAAATCAGTTGTTCAGTTGCTTAGCTGAAGACTCCCACACCTTGGGAGGATCAGTATTATGCACTCCAGCACCAGTACATGCTGGAGGCCACCCAGCTGGGAAGCAGATGGGCAGAAAAGGACCTGGGGATCTTGGAGACACCAAGTTGACCATGAGCCAACAACGCGCCCTTGAGGTGAAGGCAAGCAGTGGTGTGTTAGAAAAAGCATTGCCGGCAAGTTGAGGGAGGGGATCTTTCCTGGAATGCTGTGTCCAGTTCTGGGCTCTCCAGTACAAAACAGACATGAGTGTACTGGATAGAGTCCAGTGAAGGGTCACAAAGCTGATGAATGGACTAAAGCGTGTCTCCTGTGAGGGAAGGCTGAGAGACCTGCAAATGTAGGAGCTGGAATCTGAATGGAGCATAAAAAAAGGACTGATCCAGGCTCTTTCCACTGGTGCCCAGTGACTGGACAAGGGGCAATGGGCACAAATTGAAATACAAGAGGGTTCCTCTGAACATCAGGAAACACGTATACAGTGAAGGCGACTGAGCATTGGGACAGGTTGCCCAGGGAGATTGTGGAGTCTTCTTCCTTGGAGATACTCAAAAGTCTTCTGGACATGGTCCTGGGCAATCAGCTCTGGGTGGCTCTGCCTGAGTGGGGAAGTTGGAACAGATGTCCTTCAGAGGTCCCAACCTCAAACATTCCGTGACTCCTTGACTTAGTTTCACGCAGCATCCCCAACCTTTTGTCTTCTGTCTTCAGACTGATTGACGCCTATGCATTGACAGTGGAAGAGCACACAAATGAAATAGCAAGATACTACCACAGGAAATACTAAGCTTATTCTGATCTCAATTCCCCTGGAACAAATCTGGAATTGTACTACTGAAACCTGTAGAGCAAATAACCTGGAACTGAAAATATGCAGTGTAAGGTTTTTCTTTCCAAATCTGAATGCTGTTTTCTTTTCTCTTCTCCTTCCTCCCTCAATGTCCCCTGAATTTTTGGAGTAACACTGCAACAGTTCAGAGGGACAGTTGTGTGCCGTGGGAGGAGTGTGGGTGTGATATTTCTGTACCACACCGGTAAAGAGGCATATACAAAATAAGATAAATAAAACGTTGACAGACTCCTTTTGTAGCCTGCTTCATCATTGCATCTTACAACTTGGTGAGATTATTTCACAGAGTGTTTGACATCAGTTTGATACGCACTGTTGCCACAGCAACAGGTTTTTCTCACATTTTTTTGGTTTGGTTTGGTTATTTCTTCAAATACTTTACTCTTTTTCAGGAGCTAATGTTGTCTCAGGATACTTACCCCCTTCTGTCTTTTCAAAGGAATTAAGATAATCAGTGAAAATTTCTAAACCTAAACGATACAGCATTCTCTAATCATTTTCTGGTGTTTTTTTTTTTTTGTTTTAATTCAGCAACACGAAGTAAAAAGACAAAAATAAACCCCTTAACCTAGAATAAAACCACATAAAATCCTGCTAGTCTTTGTGCATTGAGGGAAAAAGCCCACTGAGTATCATGGACATGATTCTATGATTCTGTGATTCTACAATTCTATGATGTGTTGGGCTATGGATGTGGACTTGTGCTACCCTTCAGCTGTGCTGGTGGAGAGCAGGGGAAATGCCTTGTCACCACCAGGATTCTGGATTTCAGCCCCTCATCTCTGCTGTGGTTTGTCATTTGTGACCATGCAAAGCTTTCTCTTTGAGTGATGTCCTGAGATACCATCCCCTAGTTGTCATTCCAAATCCACCCTGCTCTTCAGCAACGGTGCAAATTGCACGTACGAGGAAGTTTATTTCGTGACCCTTAATGTGTTTTCATAACCTATAGACTCACTCTGCCTCCCTTCTCTGCCTCTGATGGTGCCACATCAGAAGGAAAAATACAACAATTCGGACCCACGTTTCTGAGAGAAAACAGAAACACAGCTTGGAAATGCAGAATTAGATGTGATTGCATCTGTCAGCAGGAGCCTTAATCACAGCACTAACACCGAACAAAAATTTTTTTTGTTTAATGATCGAAATATGAACTTGGGACCCATCCTTCCACAACTGCAGATGGCACAAACATGTCACCAAATGGCCAGGCTTGAAGATGCCCAGGGATCCATCTGAAGCATGTGAAGGGGACAGATACCAGAGGGAAAGGAAATGGTGAGGGTGTCCCCTTGGGGACAAAAAGGCAGCGTATCAGGAAACGTTTCATAGCAGTTAAAGCTATTTGGCTGCAGAGCCAACTCCCAGAGGAAGTCCTCTTGGAGGGTTTCCAAACTATTGCATGGGGCTGCACGGGAACACACTTTGGATAATGTTGTTATTGATGGTGTTTTCTAGGGTAGCACTAAGCAAACCAAACCGTCACCCAGTGCAGAAAAGCTAATTACTGAAAGCTTCTGTATGAATGCAAAGGTTAGAAAAGTGTCCTAAACAGGCTGGACAGGGTGCAGCAACACAACCCTCTTCTCATGCTTTGCCAGACTAGTGAATGCAGTTCCCCTAAGACATCTGCACCAAACACAGAACCATAGAATTACAGAATCATAGAATCGTAGAATCATAGAATCATAGAATCATAGAACAGTTTGGGTTGGAAGGCACCTTAAAGATCATCTCATTCTAATTCTTCTGCGGTGGGCAGGGACACCTCCCACCAGACCAGGTTGCTCAAAGCCCCGTCCAACCTGGTCTTGAACACTTCCAGGGATGAGGCTTTCACAGCTTCTCTGGACATATCAACAGTAACATTCTTGCCCCCCACCTCAAGAAAACAGGTTAAAAGAGGTCTGGTGAGGTTTGGAGAGCTTACTCCTGGTGCTGATGGCATGCCTCTCTGATGCAGCCTTGGGAACCTGCCAGCAGTATCCAGGTTTGCAGGGTGGGGTGACTGAATATCTCTGGAGGTGATGCTTTTCAGCTAACAAGAACAAACTGTGTGTAGGAACTGGGTGAAGTGTTTAGGAAGGGAAAAATTTAGAAAAGGTAAAAAAAAGAGTATTTTAAAGGTGGGACTAATTGTTTTGTTGTAGTAACTGTCCTCTTGGGCATCTGGAAACCTCTTTAGCAAATGTCCTATGACACTATTTGCATGTTATACAGCTTTCTTTGTTGGTGACTGACTAAAGCCTCATCCTGAACATCCTCAGTCCCTCAAATCTAACTGAAACATCATCTGCTCTAAGGAACTTCAGTGTGGGTAATGATTAGAGGCATTAGGGAAAGCTTCATTATCAAAAGACACTAAAAAACCAGAACTGTACATAATAAGATTTGTGCTTTTGCAATCTCATTATTCTCCTCATATTCTGCCTACTACTTGCGCGAAGTGATAAAATCAGCTGCTTCATTCAGCCCCAGAAGGAGGATTTCCACACAATTTATGAAAGCTCACAGGACAGTCATAAGACAAGCAAAACAAACCTAACCAAAAAAAGAGTTCTCACACTAATCTCAAGCAAAAAATGCCTTTGCAGATGCAGTAGTTTCACAATGAACTCTAGTTTGAGCAAGGTCTGAGTTCTGGGCACCCAATGAAGGGTCTCCCCAAACTCCTCACAGTCTCTGGTCATCGAGTGGGTCCTCCTGGCCCTGTACAATCACTCAACAAGGGGGAAGTGTCCTTTTTAGTGGAATAACTCTGTAGAGCAGGTGAGGCACAGGCAGGCAAGCAAGGATGTGATGGAGTAAGAACTCTGTAATCAGCAATTCTCCATTTTTTCTCCTGCTTCTCCAGCTTCAGGCATTTTCCTTAGGTACTGCAAACAATGGCTCAGAGCTTGGTGTCTAGTCTGGCACTATTTTTTTTTTCTCAGAGAAATGAGAAAGATGAACTTTGGGGACTGAAACTTGCTGGATTTGAACCTTTCAGTGCACTCACTTAAATGCCTCAAGTTGAATTATTTTCATGGTTTTTCTTAACACAAGAAACTCAGTTGGTGTCCTTCTGCCTTCCCAAAATGGAGAGTTTATCAAAAGAGAAACTTAACTGAAGACATTCTAGGTGCAAATTGTTCTTTCATTTCCCCAGGGCTTGCTTCAAAAGCCATTCACCCATCCTTGGTACTGACAGGGTCCTCTCCCTCTTAATAATGAGTATGACCAGCACTCAAACATCATTTATCCTTGCAAGAGTCCTGTAATATAGAGCAGAGCAAGAACTGCAGGAGAGGTATCACTGAGCACTGCAGAAACCAAGGACAAGGCTCCTGGCTCCCAAAGGTACATGTCTAAATTCTGCTTCTTTTTACTTTTTTTTTTTTTTTCCCCGGCAATTAAAAGATCACAGAGGGCTTTACTAGTTGTTTTTTTTTAAATCCCAGAAAACTTTTAAAATTCTATTTCTCAGCCTAGCTGAGGATGTGACTGAGGAACTCCACAGAATTATACCAAGCTTAGATAATCCTGTGATTGGCAGAGTAGATCTTTCTGCCCAGACTGCCTTATGGATGTGATCACATCCCATTTAGAGAGTGACAACACCCAGTAGAGCAGAAAGCAGTAGCCACAATCCCTCTCCTTCAAGCCATATCCAAGAACAAAGGCACTGGTCCCCTTTATGCAAACAGTGATTTGGGTGTTGGAGCTCTCCCTTGCCTGGGAATGTCCTCCTCAGTGTTGAGTTTTGAATCTCTATCTCCAAAACCAGTCTCCAGGACAGTGGAAAACAACAGGCTGGAATGTCCTTGTGATCCTTTCTGTCCCTTAAAGTGGGCCACCAGCCACAGTATCATAGAACCATAGAATGGTTTGCATTGGTTGGAAGGGACCTAAATAACTAGTTCCAACCCCCCTGCCATGGGCAAGGACACCTCCCACTAGACCAGGTTCCCCAAAGCCCTGTCCAACCTGGCCTTGAGCAATCCCATGGTAGACTGAAGAGGAGAAAAAGTAGCTGCAGGAATAAGTCCTCTCTCTGGCTTACTGGCACACCATAGTGAGTCCCAAGAACCTTTGACAGAGCCAGAGACACAAAAATTAGAATATATTTCTATCACTTCATTGACAACTGCACATTGTCACAAATCCTGCTAAACTCCTAGTTTTGGTGAGGGTGGAAGTATGGGGCCACTTAAGAAGAAAAAAGTCAGGAAAGAAAAAATATATAAAAACCCCAACAATTTGTTAATATCAGGATTTATGAATAGATAAAGCTGAGCAGGAGTTCCTTTCAGCCTGTTCCTACTCATGAGTTATCAGTCTTGCTTTCAGCAGATTTCTCCCATGGCCCAGCCCAGCTTTAACTGGCAAGATTCCTCTACAAGCTCGTGTTTACTGGGAAGAGTTTTACAGCAACATGGAGAATAGTTTTTTTGTAGCCCTCTCCAAATAATGTCTGCCACAGTTCATGGCACCACAGAGTGCTTGGGGTGGGAAGAAACCCTCTGCAAACATTTTCTGTGCAATTAAACGAAAATAGCTTCTGGCCCAAGTGGACTGTTTCAACTCAACAGTACAAGGTGAATACCTTCAACAGCGAGCCACGTGTTCTGGTGCGCCCCCTTTCCTAATTTCTATTCACAGATGCATCATAAAATTTACCAAAAATATCCTCTGCTAGAGCGAAATAGTAGATCTCTTCTGAGGTCCTTTGGGTCTGATCAGCGTTTTGGAGGGGCTGGCACAAAGGGAATAGAGGTGCCACTATTGCAAGATACCAGAAAATAGCTTTAGTAGCTGCCCCCTAAGAAACCATTGGTCTTTTATCAGGACAAAGAATATTAGCAGTTTACTAAGACATATGCAACCTGGGTTTTTGCTAATCCATCACACTGGTGTGAAAACAAACTCATCTCATGATACAGGCCATTACAAGGAGGAGTGACTCATGGGTTTTTATCTTCCTTTGAAGCAGATAACACTGGTCAGAGAATGAAGCCTAATAACAGCAGTAGGAGTCTGGAGAGGAGAAAAGAGGAGGGGTTTCTGAGATCCTCCGCAGATTAATTACACTGAGAACAGATTTTCTTTGTGCTCTTGCATGTAACGGAGGTGCTGTGTGACTTTAAATCCCCTCCTATTAGCGTACCATCTGTCTTTGCTTGGAAATTCCTCATTTGCAGAAACCTTGATAAGCACATAGTAAGACGGCTCAGGATTAAAGATCAACGAAAGCAAAGTCTGCGCCATTTACGACATGACTTCTACCAAAATGAACATATTAATTCAAATTAGGTGCTACAGCCAGGTATAAATAGATCCTGTCTAGACAGACAATGTAACAGAGAAGTGAGATAAAAGGTTTTAACTGTACTAGGCTCCTGGCTTCACTATGCTGATCCAGAGGCATTTCCAGACTGAACTAGGCTATCATGAAGGGAAAGTGGTAACAGTTCACTGTGCATTCATCTTAGGTTTCATTCCTTGAATTAAAACAGGCTGGGACATTAGACTCAAAATAAAGGGGGGACCATGGAACCGGTGTAATAGCAAAGATAAAAGGAAACAACCAGCTGGATGACTGCCTCTGTGTCCAAATTCCCATATCAGGCATCATCCCAGTGTCCTACCATGTCTTCAAGAGCACGGTGAAGAAATAACCCTGCAGCGTCTCTGCTGTCTTAAATGAAAGGATTTTGGATTTTAGGCAGCTAAAGTGAGAGGGGAGCTATCAGCAGGAGGATGGATGCAGTGTTCTCATATCAGCAGGTTTTGTCTGGCCAGGCCACTTCACCTTTCCAGGCACTTTCTGGGAAAGCGCTTTCCAATAACTAAAGAAGATAAAGACAGTGACATCACCAGCAAACCTGGTGTCATTGAATTTTTAAATATAACAAGAGTTCAGAGGCAGTAGGATCAAGCTCGCATCTCCTTCCAATTTATCTTCTACCTATTCCCAAGGACGGCTGGTACTTTCTGCATTTGTAACTTTATTCCACCCCTGTGGGAGACAGTATTTTCTGATCAACAAGTGGCATAAACACCAGTATTTTCTTGGGTCTGCTGATGGCATGAACCGTTTCCCACTGGGATTAAAAAGTGCAACACCAGAAGGATCAATAACATCTAGGGAAGGTTACAACAAGGCCATGGTAGAGAAACAGTTAGGTAGAATAAAACTTGCATATATGGCCAATGCCATTCTTTGACATACTAACAGAGGATTATCAGATAGGTTGCATTATCTTAAATGTTTCTTAACTGGGAAATTGCAGATGTATTTACTCAAGCCTTAAATTTATATTTCAATAAGAATACGGGAAAAAAAAAAAGTAAAAAGCTTCTTACAAAGCAGCAGCAAGTGATCTTTAAATTACAACTTTAATCAAGAGATTTAAAAGCTTTCTCTTTTCAGCTTCACCATGAGAATTAGGAGTTGACTTGGTCTCATTTTTAGAAGTATTTCTAAAGAAATACCCTTACTGAGAGAACACAGCTCTTTAATCTAGGAGAAAAGGCCACAGTGATCAAGTGGAGGTCAGGCTACACTGAACAGCTGGAGAGTTTTAGACTAGAAATAAAGGTGTTTTAATAGTGAGTGAAATTAACCACTGGAACAACCTCCTTAAAGACTTCATGATTCTTCTTCATCTGAGTGTTTGTTTTTTTAATCATAAGGGAAAGTTCACTTTCTAAAACATACACATTTACTCAAAGGGAAACTGTAGGCATTTTGTCATCTGCTTACATCACAGAATCACAGAACCACAGGCTGGAAAAGACCTCTGAGATCATCAAGTCCAGCTGATATGGTATGTTACAAATGGTATGGGTATAACTGGTATGGGTCAGGGAGTGCTAGACTGAATAAAGACATGGGTTTTAAAACATGACGGGATTGCCTAACCATTGGAACAGGCTGCCCAGGGAGGTGATGGAGTCACCAGTCTTGGAGGTATTTAAAAGACGTGTAGATGTGGTGTTTAGGGAAGTGGTTTAGTTGTGGACTTGGTAACACTAGGCTGATGGTTGGACTTGACGGTTTTATGGTCTTTTACCTAAATGATTCTATAATTCTATGATTCCAAGTCAAAAATTGCACAAGGTGCTCCAGGAGTGGTCATGTGTGAAGCAATGAAGATGTTCACATGGATCTTATTAGATGTTAGGAGCACTTTGCTCATCTTTGTTTAACTTTGAGTGCACATGGAACCTAGACTTGATTTCAGTTGAGTAGATAAGAGTATGAAACCAATTTTGAATTACCTTACAAATATGTAAAGAAAGCCTTTACTTGTGGAGTGAGGGAGGCCAGTATCTAGTGGAGTGCCTCAAGGGTCGGTACTGGGACCAGTATTATTCAATATATTCATCAGCGATTTAGATGAGGGAATTGAGTGTACTATCAGCAAGTTTGCTGATGACAAGAAACTGGGAGGAGTGGCTGACACACCAGCTCGCTGCCATCCAGCGAGACCTGGACAGACTGAAGAGTTGAGCAGGGAAAAACCTTGATGAAATACAACAAGCGAAAGTGTAGGGTCCTACATCTGAGCAGGAACAACCCCAGGTTCCAGTATAGGTTGGGGAATGACCTGTTAGAGAGCAGTGTAGGGGAAAGGGACCTGGGTGTGCTGGTGGGCAGCAGGATGACCATGAACCAGCAGTGTGCCCTCGTGGCCAGGAAGGCCAATGGCATCCTGGGGTGTATTAGAAGGGGGATGGTTAGTAGGTCGAGAGAGGTTCTCCTTCCCCTCTACTCTGTCCTGATGAGACCCCATCTGGAATATTGTGTCCAGTTCTGGGCCCCTCAGCTCAAGGACAGGGAGCTGCTTGAGAGAGTCCAGCACAGGGTAACTGGGATGATTAAGGGAGTGGAACATCTCCCTTCTGAGGAAAGGCTGAGGGAGCTGGGGCTCTTTAATTTGGAGAAGAGGAGACTAAGGGGAGACCTTATTAATGTTTATAAATATATAAAGGGGGAGTGTCATGAGGATAGAGCCAGGCTCTTCTCGATGGCAAACAATGATAAGACAAGGGGTAATAGAATCAAGCTGGAACACAAGAGGTTCCCCTTAAATTTGAGAAGAAACTTCTCAGTGAAGGTGACGGAGCCCTGGAACAGGCTACCCAGGGAGGTTGTGGAGTCTCCTTCTCTGGAGACATTCAAAACCCGCCTGGACACCTTCCTGGGTAACATCATCTGGGTGATCCTGCTCTGGCAGGGGGATTGGACTAGATGATCTTTTGAGGTCCCTTCCAATTCCTAGCATACTGTGTGATACTGTGAGATGCAGTTCTAAGACAAGAAAGAGCAAAAGAGTCACAGAGAAAAAGAAGGTTCCTTTCCTGACAGTTTTCATTTGCAAATCAAAATCAGCAATTGGAAAAAGTGTATTGGACTGCCATAACACACAAAAAGTAAAAAAAAAATCTCATTTTCTGCTTCAGCTTTTAGCTTGGGCATCCAGGGGTAGTAAAATCACTTTCTGATGTGATCACACTCTCCAGATTGCATGATATTGTGCAGATAAGGTGGCAGGCAGGATGACTCACTCATCAGCCAGCGCGTAGGATCGTGCATGCACAAAGAAGTGATAGTCCCAGAAGATGTCCCTGAGATGGAGATTTAAAAGTCAGTCTGTTTCCATTTAAAGTATTCTCAACCAGACTGTAAAAATAGTTCCATACCTGGTCTCACTGGAACTCTTCAGACACCCAAGTGGGCTGACAAACATCATCTTAAAGTGATTTATTCAGAAGGCTTTTATCCTTATGGCAAAATTACTTTGAACATGTAAAGTAATTAGGAGATGCAGGGTTGATCTCACACCACAGTAGGTGCTCCTCCATTTGGCTGTTGAAACGATAGTGACTTTTAAAAAGAGCAAATAGTTAGTTTGCATATCACCAATTTTAACACTGCAGGAGATCTAAGGTGTTAGAGGGGGGGATAAGCTGATTCTGGGTATTCAGAAAGACATTTTCCTTCAAGAAAAATCAAGCCTACTTTAAATTCTTCTGGAATCTTGGTTATGGGAATGGATGTGAACAGAGATCAAACAATAATGTTAGTTGGAGATATTGGAGCTGTCTTCCCAAACTCATAGGTCTTTTTCAACACGAGTATCTGGAAGAGTAGTCCCACTGTGTGAGTTCGGACTGTGGTTGCAGCTACTATCAAACTCTGAAGACATCAGAAGGAGGTTAAAAGCCTCAATCAAGTCAAAGGCAATCACGACATTGAAACAATTACACAGATTTTAACCAGTTGAGCATCTGAGAAAAGAAAAAAAGTTATCTGAGCCTTTTTTTTGAGGGAGCTGAAGGTTTCGTTATTACATTGCACCTTTTATGTAAAGGTTGGAGACGAAACAAAAAGGGCAAGACAATGGATGAGATTCTGAAGGCTTAGAAAGTCTTCAGAAATTCTAACTTCCATGGGGAAAGGGTTTTACCTCTGATATTCCAAGTAAAACCAGATTTTATCAGGAAAACTGTAGGAAACACTTTACAAAACCAACGATATATACCCTGTTTTATAGCTGATTTTGAGGTGCTGTTTTAGTCAAAAAAGATGTGCCTTCCACCTGAAACTTCAAGCATAGAGCTCTTCAGAGTTATTTCTCCTTCCACCATCAACTTAATAATTGACCAAGCAGGGTCTTTTAGAGATGGCAAGATTTAGATGTGAGACTTGCCTCTTCAAGCAAACACTTCTCTCTCTCTTTTTAAAGGGAGAAACATTTTCCTTTTCTTAAGTTTGGCTGTAAGAAATTAAAATGTGATTTATATTTATGTCTCATCAATGGCAACTATTGAACTGTGGCAGAGTATTTTTAGAAAAGCCAAATGGTTAATTTTAGAATTCTGTGTCTAAAAATATCCCCATGTATTTGAAACACTGCAAAATCTTGCCCAGAATTGTAAATAGAACATTTAACCCTTGAAATGCCCTTCCTAACAGAAACTATTGAAAAAAAATAGCTGCCCTTGCTGTGAGTTATTCATAGCCAAACATGGGGTAGCCACTGAAGTTGGGTGTCCCAGGCCAGACAGCGAGCTTGAGGTAAACCAGGGAGTGCTCAAGTTTGGCCTTGTTTGTTCTCTGAGGTCCTTTCTACTGTCTTGAAGCCATATTCTGTAAAATCTAAATTTCACATGAGGCTCAAATGTCTGTGGTCAATGGTTCAAGCTCCACTGTGGTCTGGAGAACAGCCTTGCCACTCAGAACATCAAAGCTACACAACATCTTACACATCTCATGAGCTCAAAGTGCTTTCAGATGTGCTTTGTCCACATTCAAGCCCAAATGTCTGAGGTTAGGCCTTAAACTCTGGTCTTCTGCAGGTGTCTTGGGGCAATAAAGACTTCACACAAATCCCATGGTTCATCCATTGTTTTGCACTGGTGTGAGGCTCTTGCTGAGCTTGATGTGAAAGAGCTGAGACCATTAGAGGGACTTACACCAGGAGCTGCAGTTGACATACACGCGTCGCTGCTGGGATTGCACCAAGGTGTTACCTCGTTTGCTTCACCTGAGGATGAAGCCTTGCAGTGAATGCCTACCATGCTTGTTCCACCAGAAGGCCATGAAGGTCTTCAGCATTTTTTCAACCTTCTGAAATGGTTTACATATTATATAAAGACGTGGTAAATGTGCCCTTTCTATTTCCATAGGCAGGTAGTGTTTTCTTGCCCTTCCTCCCTGGTGTGCGAATGATTTTTGTTGGATTTGGAGATGAATGGACCTCCTCTGGGAGCTGCTTCTCCTCTTCCCAGAGTCTCCTGTCCCAAAGATCTCACAGTCTCATGTCCAGAAGGGCTTTTCTGCTGGAGAAACCATTTCTATATCCCCATAACATTTTTGCATTCATCTTATTTCGGTAAACGATGAATTGTGGATTCTTTTGCAGCCCTGGATGCAATCTAGGCAATTGCTTGATGAATTCCCTCCCCTTTGATTCTTTATGGTTTCCTCAGGAGTTCATGTTCCCACTTAATAAGAGAATCATGTTTCTGTGCCATCATAAGATGTTCTTGCATCCAAACAGGTTTGCTTAGGCTAGGGACTGTATTTGTAGCAAATCAAGGGGATCCTGGGACAGAGTCAATTTGCTCTTTCCTCCCCAGCCTTTATGAGGTTTGTCTCTATTTCTGAGAGGATGAAGCTCCTTATCTGACCTCTTTTACTTTTAAAAGACTGCAAGGAAAATTTTCCAGCAAGTTGCTGTACAGTGACAAGGAAGAGACTGATGGCTTAGCACACAGTAAAGGTCAGATTACTCCTTGGTGTTCCATCTCAGGATTACAGATCAAATATTTAAAGGCATGTAGAGGTAGGGAAGGAAGGATTTATCCTGGCTTACTGTTCCTACATCTTGGAAACCTGATAATCTAACCAGCTTTCTGGAAGCAGCTAGAAAAATGCATGAAAAGGGAATTTTGTTCTCACTTGTGAGGCCATTTTAATACTGCCAGAAATAACCTGCCAAAAGACAACTGGGCATGAGAGAGCTTGTGGTTATGATACTCGGCACAGAGCAGTGATTACCATATCTCTTTGACAGAAAGTCTTAAACAGTTGCACAAAATATCCGCGGATGAGGGATTCCCAGTTATTTTTCGGAAGCGCAGTAATTGATCACCAATTATGTAATTATTTTAATTAGAGAAAATTACGTGGCTGGCACCTCTTAGCATTACAGCTGCCACAAACTGTTAAGAGTCCTGTGGTCTGATTGCAGATCTGCTTCATCTAAATCACGAGTATCCAAAACCCATCACGTGTCATGTCAGACCTCTATCGTTTTTGCTTTTGACTCTAGCTACGTTGTACCCTCTTCCTGAGAGATACTCAGACTCATATTATCCTCTCTAGCCTGCCAACAAAAAATTGTTTTTTTGGAGAAAATAACTTAAAACGTGTAGCAGAGTCTCTACAAGAGATAGGACACAATTCTAGGGGTGGAAATAGCTCTCTCTCTCATACAAGTCATGGCTGAGAGCCAGGAAACCTGCACCTTTAAGAGAAGACTACAGTGAGATGCAGAGCTCAGTTCAGGAACCAAGAAAGGGTGAAGCCTAATTTGCTGATGTTTTTTTTTTGTGAGTGCCTGAGCAGGTTCTTCTTTCAGAGAAGACCTTAAGCAGAATTTCCCTCTCCTGTGTAGTCTTTATTAATTTTAATTAATTAATTAATTAACCCCATAGTAATTATAAAGCATAAAAATTTGTAATATATCGGAGACTGCCCTCCATCCACAACACCATATTGAGGGTGGGTTATAGGTTCCAGAGTTATAGGGCAGGGAAGTGTGTGTCAGTGTTAGTTTCATCCATGCATTTGGCTTCCACAGGTCTTTTTCTAGCCTTGAAGCACTGACAGCTCTGATGCATTTATTCCAGAAACATGCAGGATCAATTGAAACACTTACTTTTCCCTAACACAGCTAGAGCTTTTATTAGTTTGATATTGCATTAGGCAGCATATAAAAGAAACACATTATTTCTTAATTTTCTTAAGTTTCACACCACTGTTACATTTCAAAGTCAGACAAGCAATGCAACTAAGGACTAGCCAATTTTTGTTCCCAGAAGGCTTGAGTTAAAGGTTTTAAAGATATTCCCAAGACTGTTGCATGGTTTTCATGTTTTGAGTAGTCTTTAATGATCTTTAAGCCCTTTTAAAACCTAAACTATTCTATGATTCTATGACCTTTTCAGTACTCGGGCAGGGACAGAGTTGGATCTGGGTATACCAGCATCAGCACTGACGATCAGTCATTCCCATGAGCATCTGGAGAACATTGTGAAAAACCCACTGTGGTACAAAATCATCAGGATGCAATGTCATCTACAGAAATGGACGGTGTGAGAGCATCGTTATTCCCGTGTAAGCGCGGAAACCGTAAAAAAGTGCCGTCAATTGGCTGAAGAAATAGAAAAAGTTAAAACAAAACCAAAAAAAAAGGGTTCACTGTGAAGCACAGCAGGAGGATGGGAGTCTGAAAGACTTACATGTAATTATAGACTCAAAGAGAATTTTAAGCAAGTGAGGGGGTGTGTATACAGATCTATTCATGAGCAGATAGAGAAACCTTTGTAGAGTAGTATTTTTGACCATAAACGAACAGCCATCAGTGGACCTGCACATATAAATTTTCCTCACTTCTTCAAGGATAATCACACCAAGAGATAATAAAGGTGCGAGTGGCACAGGGAATAACAAAAGGAAGGGATGGGACAAAGTGAAGGTTCAGGAAAGAGATGCAGGTAGAAGCTAGGATGTCTTCTCTTGAGATTTCATCTTTACTTTCCCCTCTACCTCTCCACCTTTCCTCTCTCTTGCCATCATACTCTGCTCATTCTTTGTATCTCTTTAAGTGCTGGGGGGAGTACATCTCATCTCTACAGGCCAGGCAGCCCAGGCTGGAAGCCAACCCAACAGCCCCTGCTCTGAACCACCCCCAGACATGGGTGCTTGCAGGAAAGATAGACTCTGTGTGTCCCAGTACCTCTTTACAGCTTCTTAATAGGGTTGACCGTGGAGGATAATGTATGTGTTAATGTGGACATCAGACTCATTATCTCACTTCTTGCACTCTTTAATCATCTAAAAAATGAGATTCTTGATGCTTCAGTAGAAATATCACTCTTTATTTGTGAGGACACCGTAATAAAGTCATGATGATAGCCAATAATGTTACACTGAACCATAAAAACCCATATCTTTTTTTTTTTCAGAAAAAAATGGTAAGTTTTTCTATTTCTGTCTAGAGATCATGTCTTGCTAGGTTTTAAAAGAAAATAACCATTACATGCAACAAATTTCTCATTAAACAAGGCAGAAAGATCACTTCATCATGGAACAGAATGACGTCCAGAGAAGAAGACACCCAAGTGGATGACTACTGAATATGTATTTTCAGCAAACACACGTGTGCTTTAAATGTCATCATTCTGACACTTTTGCATTTGGTCCCTTTAACATTCAAGGATTTTTATGTCTAAAGTCAGGAGTCACCCAGATGGACTTAGCTCTTGCAGAACAAAGGCAGGGGGAGGAATTTCACAGAGTTTTAAGGGAGCTAAATGGCTGAGTTATGTCATGTTGTTTCAGAAAACTGACCTGTCTTGATTTAAAGACTTAAGAAAAAGTGATTTTGATATGTTCTGTAGTAAACTGACATAATGTTTAATTACTTTGGAAGGCAAAAGTGAGAGTCTTGATCTTCCATCTGAATTTGCTCAGCTTTCCTGGCAGGTATTCAATCTTCCTGTGAATCTTTCTGCTAAATGAAAGTGTGCAGTCGTATCAGAAATCTTTACTTGGCTTGACCAAAGTTCTGGTATCAGGATGGCTTCCAGCTTTCTTCTGAAAAAATTAAACTGAGTATCTATACTGACATCCATGAACTTGAATGACATTTGAACATTTAGGGAAATGCAGAGAAAAATACACAAGAATAGCTATTGCAGCACATTAAAACTCATCTAGACCATAACGTTCATCAAGGCTATTTTCCCAAAGTTGTTGCTCTTTCTAATTTCCTCTCCAGCATCCTAACCTTCAGAAAGTGACCTGTCACTGTTGTGATCATATACAAGAACAGGAAACTCAAGAGAAAAAGATGAAGCTATTTACTCCATCCTTGCACTGTGATCTTCTACCCTCTCTCTTTATCTTTAGAAAGTTAAACCCAGCCTATCATGTCCCCACAGGTGAACAACATGCAAGATGTCCCATGTTTTATCCTGCCCCATCACTGGCTTTAACTTTAAAATACTCCCCAGTTGCACATCCACTGGTACAACGGTCTCATCTGCTTTGGAGAGAAGTAATTTTTCACCAGTGGCTTCATCACCAGCTCACCTAAGGCCACTAAGGAGAGCGTTGTCAAAAAGGGCTGCTGGGATAGCCATGACTGTGCTTAGGTCAAAGAGCAATTTGGTGATCAGACTTATTAGTATTACTGCTATCCATATAATTACTTGATGTCAAAATACACCCCTACTCCCCATCCCCTTTAAAATAGCAGAAGGAGGATCAGCTACTTCTTTTTAGGTGAAGCACATACTGGGGAAAGTTAATTCTTGCTTTTCAGATTTACTCTTGTGATCTCCCTGGAATGGAAGATGCAAAATATAATGATGCATTTTTTTTCAGGAGTTCAGCTTTGAAGGAGTTGGTACACTTGAAGTCAGAGCGAAGCTGAGTACAAAAGAAACCTCATAATCATGTGCAAAGTTAAATAAATGCCCAAAGCTAAAAATTCTGGATTACTGTTTGACTCTGATCTAGCATGGAATGGAGGTGGAATAAAGATTTTTACTTTTTAATAGAGCTATCTTCATGGCATCATCTGAAAGACTACAAGTTAGTCACAGATCATATTTCTGACTTCAAAACTTTTAAAGATGCTCAACAGGGTTCAGTCACTGCAACCATGGGCTCAGGGATCTGTGCAGTGGGAATTTTCACTACTGAACACATTCTGAAGCAAGGCAACAGAACACCAATTACTTTGTTAAAATTAGTGTGAGTAACGAAATAAAATGAATTGAAGGCTCTTCGGTCCTATAAGACTTAAATTGCCTATTTTTGCACAGAATAGTTGACTGTGATGCACAAGCTGGCAGCTTTTCCACCTTACCTTGCCAGATTTCTTCAGCATCTTGGGAAAATCAGCAAAGGCAGCAGATGGGGTGAGTTATCAGTAAGGTCATTTGTCATAATTTTATCCATGATTATTTTCTTATAAGGTGGGTATCTGTGCGTCGGAACCCGGACTAAAGTAAAATTATTTTCAAAGTATGACATACATCCTTGATAATGGGTCGTTGCTGATGAATCTTCTTTATTAATTTAGAAAGACATGCATTTCACTAAAGGGCATAAATTAATTAAATCCACTGCTTTTCTGAGTTGAAGAATAAAACTATACTCAAACCAATAAAACATAAATTTCATGCAATAGTCAGCAATTCTTCAATTCTGCTGACTTTTTTTTTTTTTTTACCAGACACACATAGACTACCAGCTCAGAGACTCCTGCATGAAGGAGAATGTGACTTCATTTGTGGGATGTTTGTGCTAGTGATTAAGTATGTTTAGATAACAAAAAAACCCCAACTATATAATATCACATTAGAGTTCTGCTACGTTCAGCTTCCAACTCGTTACTACTTTACAGCATAGCAGATTACCAGAAAACTAGAGTTTGATCTGCATCTGAGTACTAGTGAGATCCAGAGCCAGCAAATCCCAGCATCCAGATGATAGAGAAGGATTAATTCATTTTCCAACCTTTGTCACCTGACCTTGGTCTGAGTTACAAAGGTTAACTTACTCCGTCACATACATCACTTGACAATGTTATTGCTCGTCCCCCTCCAAAATATTTGAAAGGGAATCCCATCTCCTTAATGTTTTGATCATGATAAAACACTAATGAGCTACAAAAGGGTAATTTTCAGCTCTCAGTGAACTGCATATTTGTTTGGGTAGGTCTCACTTTTTCTGAATGTCTGCGAGAAGTTTCCAAGGAAAATGCCCTCCTTTTTTTGTTCCAACATTAATTCATGTTTTCATTAACTAGTCCTCTTTGAAATACAATACAGAACTCTCTGTTGAGGATCAAGAATGCAGTAAACTAGATGTTGAACCTAAAATCACTTGAACAAACACAAAGGTTATATGTAGATTTAGTTTTTGTGCTAGAGTTTTTAGCTCACAGTTGCCAGTGGAAGAGCCAAGAGTGGCTGAAAATCTGCAAGTTGACTAGGATATATCTTATCCCAGAATGAACTTCACACCTCTTCAGTAGTGCAACTACTTTCAGTATCTTAAGGGGGCCTACAAGAAATCTGGTGAGGGGCTTTTTAGGATGTCAGGTGGTGATAGGACTGGAGGGAATCAATTAAAACTAGAGATGGGTCGGTTCAGATTGGACGTTAGGAAGAAGTTCTTCCCCATGAGGGTGGTGAGACACTGGCACAGGTTGCCCAGAGAGGGGGTGGAAGCCCCATCCCTGGGAGTTTTTAAGGCCAGGCTGGATGGGTCTCTGGGCAACCTGATCTAGTGGGGGATGTCCCTGCCCATGGCAGGGGGTTGGAACTAGATGATCTTTAAGGTCCCTTTCAACTCTGACAATTCTATGATTCTATGATTCTAACTAGTCCATGGAGAGCAGGGCATCCATCAAAGTGATCTACACCCAGCAGAAGATGGAGAACTGCAACAGGAGCCCTGGAGTCTTGTTTCCTTCCCTCCCCGCACCCCACAATCTTTAAAGATCGTTATCCCAAAGTGATTCTTTTTTTCAATCATTGCTGTTCCAGCAGCCCCAAGAGCATTGAGCAATGAGGAAATGGCACACAGTGAATCATATAGTGCGTTTAGCCAAGACTCTTAACAAACTCCATGGCTTCCCCATAAGGTCTTTCCATTATCCGGGGATTGTTCTCACGCTACACACGCGGTAAACTTAAAGTCACATCTGCTTTGCTGACCTTGCCTGAAGACCGAACATTGTTTGCATGTTCTTGAAGTTGGAACATGCTGTGTAGCTCCTGTGCTGAAGTGGGAAGGAAACATTTTTGTCTATTTCCTGTATCTTGTGTGAACTTTTCAATTGTAAAATACGTGCTGTGGTTTGTTGGTTTTTTTTTAAATACATTGACTGGAAATCAATATTTTCCATCTGATACACCCATTTCAAATTCACCCACAGGAACTCTGTGGTTTTCAGTTGCTATGGAAACTTTAATAAAAAAGAAAATCAACAGATAATGGAAAGGGAGGAGAATTCAGGACAGCCATAGTCATCATTCATTGGATAACGTATCATTTGTGATATTAGTGCCTACTGCAAAAGCCTGTGGATGTATCATTTTTGAGACAAACTGAAGGCTATCAGAAAGGTAAAAGCAAAATCTTTTTTTTTAAAAAACAAACCAGGCCATAAGTGATGCATGCACACCTCCAGTCTGTCACATTTCTAAGGTTCAGATGCTGTTGTACCAGCAAGTTAGACACACA
This sequence comes from Trogon surrucura, assembly GCA_020746105.1. Taxonomy (NCBI): domain Eukaryota; kingdom Metazoa; phylum Chordata; class Aves; order Trogoniformes; family Trogonidae; genus Trogon; species Trogon surrucura. Next base: position 78,708,251 of record CM036620.1, on the reverse strand, counting down.
CTTATTAAAAGTTAACTCTTCCATGGTATAACTGCCGTCTAAATAGAGAAAACAGACAAAAATATGGGTGAGCTCAACAGGATAAAGAGTTAAATCCAGCAGAATTTATGTGCTCTCAGTAGGGAAAATAAGATACGACCAGTCATATGCTGGAAGAGAATCTTTCTACATGAACTTTGGGTTAGATGACAGTCTTTGACAGAAGGCGTGATTTCAAAGGAGCTGGATGATGGAAATGAACGTCAAACAGTCACAACATCAAACTTGGAGTTTCCTGATTCCTGAGCTCGTCCCTTCAGCCTCAGAACCCTCATATGCTCAGGGAAGAAGTGGCTCCAAAAGGGATATTAAAGGACTGAGGGTGATAGATGACAGAATAACCTCCAAAGAGACCAGTGTGTCTTAAACCTTTCCTTTTCCATAGGTCTGGTGTGTATCTCTTACACACAAGGAGATCCTTACTAACTAGGTCGCCTCTGCTAGCGCTAACGTGCATGTTTTTGCTTTTAAAAATAATGAAGTGGGTTCTTTCTGCTCTCTTTCAGTGTCACAGAAAAAGAAGATAATCACTGCCCCCTTGCAAACGTATTCTGGAAAGTGGAAAACCTTGCAGCCCCAGTCGCCTGTGGAGGTTCAAGCTCTCCCATGAGGCTCCACTAATGGCTTTGTCAGCAGACAACCTACGTGTTGGGGAGACAGAGGAGAGCATTCTTTTCCTATCATGCTGAAACTGAGCCTTTATGCCCCAGATCTGGGATTAAATCTCCTCTGGATCAAAGAGGGGTAGCAGGAAGGCCATCTGCTAGCTAAAGCAATAGGGCCATCACCTGAAATACGAAGGTTGGTTTCCAGTTCCTGTTCCAAGGGCTATTTATACCTTCTTATCTAGTAACTTCTAAAAGACTGATTATGATTACGTGGTGTCCTTCCTGCGCTCCACAAATAGGTTGGAAAGCATGGAGCTAAGATATTTGGCCGGTCCGTGATGGAGAGGGAAAAGTTGGAGCCAGCTTGGAGATCGAACAGCAATTCTGTCTCCATCCGAGTGTAATTATATGACAGATGGGCAGGAAATCTCTCACTCTTGGATTTTCAATCTAGCAACATTTGCTGGAATAAAACCAAGTTGCACTGGAAGACATCACATGGACACAAGCTACAGGAACAAGTTTCTTTCCAAAGTAAACCCTTATGGAATGAAGCTTGGGATTCTGGTCATGGGAACTTCTTATACACTAAACTCTTATAGAGGGGGAACCATGGAGATGTTGGGATGACATCTCCCATGTCTTTGTGACATGGATTTGCAGTCTAAAAGCTGTCATCTTCCTTCTATGTTAAAGGCAATTCTGTTTCTCCTTTGTTTATCACATAAATGAAAGTTAGAAATGCATCAGCCAAGTATGTCAGGCCAACACTGAACAAAGCAACTGTTGATTAAGTTTTGCTTTCAGTGAACTCATCCTGATGATACCTGAAGTTTTAAATAAAATTAATTTAAAGAAAATATACATGAATTAAATAAAAATCATGAACATTGCTTCATTCTCCAGGACTCTGCTCACTGGAAAACACCAGAAAAACTCAAATTCTGGAATGGTTTGAGTTGGAAGAGACTTCAAAGATCATCTAGTTTCAACCCCTCTGCCATGGGCAGGGACACCTCCCACCAGACCAGGTTGCTCCAAGTCCCGTCCAACCCAGACTTGAACACTGCCAGCGAGGAGGAAGCAAAGAAACTATTTCACTTTGAATTTGGAAGGTGTAAAAGTCTGGGCGCTGAGGAGGAAAAGTGAGGTGAAGGAAACCTTCTCACTCCTCGCAGTCTGACATTTGAAGAGCAAGGACCTCCCACGGCTGGGTTGAAACTTGGGGACTCATAGGGGATGACACTGGTGGACAGGACCTGAGCACACTCTGCCAAATGCCCTCTAGAAAGGAAAATCAACAGGCTTGGAATCAGGCAGGTAGGCTCGCTCAGTAACAAATTTTAAAGCAAAAAGATCTGAATTTCTTCACTGATTTTACGCAAAATAGCTACAGGTAGCACAGACATGGTGAAATTACATTTCTAGTACAACCCTAGGCAATAACAGGGTTGTGTTCAGGATTACTTTCTGAGAACCTAAAGATGCTTTTTATCTCACAAGTATTTTGGGATTAATATTGGCTGTATGAAACAGCATCTAAGGGACTGTTAGCCTTCTATACAGAGAGTACAGTTTATCTTCAAATCCTAGTTCTTTCTCTTCTTAAAATTGCGAAGCGTATCATGTTCATCTCTAACACAAATAAAAAGCACTTGCATAAACAGATTTAGATAAAGGAGCCTGTTTAATAGCGCCTTTTAAAGTTCAGTCACAAATCAGAATGAATTGTTCCTGTAAAAATTTTATTGGTTAACTTAAGAAGACAGATCTGTCTGAATGTGTGAGAGCTGCTAAGTACCACTTTCAATAGTGCATTCAGGCTTGTCATACCTGGATTCTATCTGAAAGCATTAAAAAGGCACATTACTAGAATATCGTCCTTTACTTTCACATGTGTGTGCACATGCACACATAGAGAAAGAGTTTTTATTTTTCTCTCACCCTGGAAACATAATGACTCTATGCTGAGAGTGCATGATCCATACTTGTTCGGATAGAAAAGCCAAAAATCACTGAGAAAAAAAAAACCAAACAAACAACTAAAACCCAAAATGATGGCTGGAAGCCATAGAAATTGTTTACTATGTGTCCCTCTGAGAGGTGTGACAAGCCTGTCCCTTTTCCAAGTGATTCCTCTCGCTGCTGGTGCTCTGACTCCCCATGGACACAGCTTTACCCAGAAGGGCTTTGTTGAGCCTCAGGGCTAATGAATTCTTAGGCTCAGGATTTTGTTTGTGTCTTGTTTTATGACATGTCCTCTCCAGTGACAGGAACATAGTTTTACCAATTAAAGTAGCTTATAGACGCAGGAAACGGGAAGGACTCCGTGTCCCCACGGCTTTCCCTGTCCCTGCTGAAGTTTAGCAATGTTAAACACAGCCGTGGTGCTGTGGCTCCCAGGGTGGCTATTTAAACAGCTGCAGGCTCCTGGGAAAGGCCATCCACACAGCTCATCTGCCACCATCTGACCAGAAACATGCAGAGCTGACAGGCTGCCCACAGACAATATAAATTAAGATGCCAGCCCCAACCAGATAAGACATGCTCCTGAACAATTGCTACTTTCTGCATGGCAGGTCCATTCTCTCCTCATGCAGGACATCAGACCATGGATAGACCATCATCCATACCATACCTACCCCTAAATGTCCACACTGCAGACAAGACTCATGTTGGAGAGATAGATTTAATTGACCTTTTATCTCTATACAGTCATTTTTGTATTTACAGACCCTTAATCAGACGATGTGCTGGTTGGATCACTCCCTGGAAAACACACACTTAAAACCTTGCTTCGTGTCATGGGTGCAAACTGTTCAGGGTACACTCTGTCTCCCTAAGCATAGGAGCTATCAGGAAAAGACCTTGATATTCTACTAGTTGTTGGATTGAGGAAATGCTAAATTCCTTTTTTCTTCTTCCCTGTTAATTTAAATAGGATTCACATGGTGGTGATAGAGGGTAGACTGCTGGTAGTCTTATAAATCTAAATAATAATAATAGTTGGCATTTCCTAATTTCAATCTCCAAGATTTAATATTTTATTTTCACCTTCTCTAAAGACAATAGACACTCACCATAAATAAATAATCTGGTTGTGTTTCACAGCAGAAGTCCATAGAGAAAGGTATGTTTTCAAGTGAAAGCTAATTTTCCGAGAGCTGAAGTTGCCCTCACACTTATTCAAGGGAGAAAATCAGACGTGATAGGACATCTTTATTAATGTTCTTTCTGTCAGGTAAGTACAATCAACTGGCAGATGAAAATTGTTCTGCCATTAGCACTCCCTCATGTGTGTGCTAGTTTTGCTAAAATTGACCACAATCACTTCTCATATCGGAACGTGTAGAACAATATTCTCTTTAAAAATAAATGAAGGTATACGAATGGAGCTATTTGCTATGTATCATAGTCAGCCCTTCTCCACAGAGTATAAGTACTCAGATATTATAGTGGTTAGGTCATGGCAGTTTCTAGATACACCTTCAGAGAGGTCCGGAAATGCTTTATCCATTTCAGAAAATCTGTCTGAGCCTTTCTGTGTCTATCAAGTGTTCTCGCTTTTTCCTACGGTTTTTGAGAACTGGAGCATAAGACCCCATCCTCCCGGGAAGACTAATAACAGTAAAGGACCACTTTTACTTGTGCTAATATGAAAAGATCAATTCATGCAACTCCAAGACAATTAGAATGCTGAGTTCAGTATCCTCTAGTTGGAAAACTTTAAAGAGAGGAAGAAGAGAGAGAGGGTTTTACCTATACCAGTATTTTTCAAGTCTAGGAAGACAAAAAGAAACAAAACTCAAGGCAACTTGAGAGAATAAGTTGTGATAGTCCTAAAGTATCCAGCATTCCACATTTCAATTAGTCCCTGCTGAGCCAAAACCCAATGCGTAGTTTATCACACCAAGAGCTAAAAATTCCTCTCAGTAGATTAGTTAGGGCTAATATCATCACAAAACAACTCTTTAGGATTTGAGAAAAAGCAGCCCAAAGAAACATGTCGTTCTCTCTCTTTCCCTCTCTTTTATTCAGTGAAAATGCAAATGATTCAGACAGGTCTGTTCACCAATAGCCACAAAGAACCAACATGTCCTGTGGCCCAGAATTTTTTCATCACTTTTCTTCCAGCTTAATATGGGTAGTTCAAGACAGAACTTCTTGACAAGAGATGATTCAAAACACCTGAAACATCTCATATCCCTTCCACTACTTCGTGCACTTGCCTCAACCAGTTTTGCTTCACCCACCCACCTCCTCTCCTGGTCACAAGAGCTGAAGATAACTAAGGTCACTCTGATCCGCGATGCATTGACCAGCTGGGTATGGAGCTGGTGGTCATGGAGTGGAAAAAAAAAAAAAGTACAGCTGTCCTTACATTTTAGGGGAAAAACACCTAGAAGAACCTCAAAGTCAGGCTAGTGAGACCTCATCCACCTGTACCTTCATGTCCTTTTTCCTCTTCCATTGTGTGACCCATGTAGCAGATGTATCCACAGTCAGGTGATTGAACCCAAAGCTGTCTCTGGCGCAGAGAAATGCAAAGCCTGTGTGGCCTTGTTGGGTTATATTGTTAAAATAAATCATAACAGGAGGAAAATTCAAAGCCATATTTATTTAAGATGTAAGAAGGACACGGATCTGTTGGAGCAGGTCCAGAAGAGGCCACAAAGATGATCAGGGGCTGGAGCACCTCCCCTGTGAGGACAGGCTGAGGGTTGTTCAACCTGGAGAAGAGAAGGTTAGGGGGACACCTTATAATGGCCTTCCAGTACCTACAGGGGGCTTACAGGAACGAAGGGGAGGGGCTTTTTACAAGGGCTTCTAGTGGTGGGATGAGGGGTAACAATTTCAAATTGAAGGAGGATAGCTTTAAATTAGATATAGGGAAGAAATTCTTCCCTGTGAGGCTGGTGAGACACTGGCACAAGTTTCCCAGAGAAGCTGTGGCAGCCCCTCCCTGGCAGTGCCCAAGGCCAGGTTGGATGGGGCTTGGAGCAACCTGGTCTAGGAGACCATGGGACAGAGATGAGCTTTAAGGTCCTTTTCAACCTCAACCATTCTGTTATTCTATGATTCTGTGATTTCATGATTCTATGGTTCTATGATTCTGTGATTCTATGATTCTATGGTTCTATGATTTAAACTAACCTACTAATCCCGTATAATTTGCCATTTTTTGCCAATAGGTGGTGCCAATCTTATATGCATTCATGTCTTTTGCTGGGCAAATGACTCAGAACAGGTAATTTAACTGCACTAACTTCTAACAGGCCATCTGCAGGGAAGACTTTTGATCCAGTAAACTGCTAGGAAAGTGGATTTTGTTGAAGCAGCCACAGCATACAACAGAAGAGAGGTGAAGAGAAAACTTTTATGTTTCAGGGCATAATTCAAAAGGTATTAATCTCTTTTTTTTGGTAAGGTATACCTCATTATGTGCATTAATCAGCACAGGACTTTCAGAAATGCAATCAGCCCTAGCCCTTCCTTTTGCACTAAGTCAATAATAGTATGTCAGAGAGGATGAGAGGTCAAGAGGGAATCCATTCATTGAAAGGAAAAAGTGTCAAAAATATCCTTTCCACAAAGCCTTTTATTTTAAAAATCCACAGCTGACATTTTGGTTGGGGCACACATCAATTTTAGCTGGACAGCAAAATGCTGAGGCCTCCTTCTTCAGGTTGGTATTAAATTCTCTATTTAAAAAGCTGATATTATTGCATTTTGGTTATTTGTGGGTTTTTTTGCATTCTCCTGGGTTAAACTTCTTGACCCTTTCCCTTTGTGAATCTGTGATCTTCGGTCAATATTATAGTGAAATGAAATGTCACCAATTACATAAAAGCTAAGATAACCTGTGAAATATTTTTAAGCAGCTAATGTACATATATGTTGAAAAATATATCAGATTTCAAGCCAACATATTCAATATTTGATGGGAGAAGGAAGGACTGGATGATGCCAGTAGAAATATGAGTGTCAGAAAGCAAATTCTAGAAGCCAAAGCCTTAACTTCAAAATTAAGTCTAGCTGGCTTTGGAAAATCTTTCTCATTAGAAGATACTAAGTATAAATTGAGTAAGTTGTATTTGTAGAAGTGATACCATTCCTTGGCAGGAAGAGGCATTAGGCAAACTCTCAACAATCCCTTCAGCAGTTCTGGCGTGTATCACAGAAAAAAAGGTACAGTGAGTTTTGCCTTCCCAAAGGGAAAGAATCTCCTCTATAAACCTCTGCTTTTTTTTTTTTTTTTTTTTTTTTTGGGACTTCTGTTTATTTGCATCCATCTCACAGAGAATGTCTCCTGTCTCTAGTGTTGTTAATGAAAAATCAGTGTCCTAGCTCCTGTGCTGAGTGTTGGGGAGCAAGGGAAACTGTGGTCCTACGTCTTGGCCAAATCGTATTTACCAGAAGTTTCTTCTGTTGTTGTTAATTTTCTACTAAAGTAAGTTTTCCTGTTCCCTATGGTTGAGTCACAGAGTAGCAGGCAGGTTTAGCCAGCTATTTTTGTGTTAAATTCACAGCAGATATGTTGTTTTTTAAATAAAAATGTGCGTTTGCAGCACGAGAGCAGCATGAACAGGGCGTGAACTCACAGCCACGAACGTTTACAGCATTTAGGAAATGGGTCTAACTGTTAGAAAATTCACAGCTGGGATGGGATCCGGGTGGCATCACAAGAGACCTTGCAGTGATGATTAAATCAGTACATCTATTTGCTTGTGTCTGTAATTGATGGGAATCTGTAGGTGCCTAGTCCATGTTCTAAAAGCTTGTTACCAATTTCCAAACGTATCAAAGCAGATCTTCAGGGGAAGGGTTACAACTCCGGATTTACTTTGGTTTCTCCAGTTCTTCTCTTTACACTCATTGAAGTCAATCTGGGCACAAAAGTCACCAGTTCAGTATCAGCCTCCTCGTGCTACTCTGCATTCACACAGCACAGTAAGTTTGGATATCCAACAAGTGTCAGGAGTTTTCGCTTCCCCCTCTTCCTCCTTCTGACCCCAGTCATCATAAAGTTCAGTATTTCTTTTCTCACAGTTGAACTCTGGAGAACGATGGTCCTATAACCTCACAAACTTTCCAAAATGAAGGCAATTCATGGCTGTAGCAGCAACCTCCCACGACATACTCTTAATAAAAAAGGGATTAATTGAAGTGGAACTTTTGAGCATTGAATTTAACAGGATTTTCTTTTTACACAGCTACAGGTCTGGACCAGTGGCCATTGCTTTAATTCATTTTGGCTGAGGTGTGTCTTGCTGACGTGAGGTGAGGTTTTGTGTGTTTACCTCTTGTTTTTAGCCTATATTTGAAAATATTGATAGTTCTTTACCTTTTATAGTGTCTATCTGTGACAACTACTCTCAAAAAAGGTGTGAGTTAATACTGAATTATTTCTTTTGGATAGACTTGGTGATGTTACAACTACCTCACATTTTCTTCAAATATTGATCTCACTGTGACTCCCAGGGGAGCTGTCTAGAGAAAATCAATGAGTTTCAATTGAAGAAAGGAAGAAGAGACTGGAGAGGTACTATTTCCATATATGTAAATTTCCACACTTACTAATGAGAAGAGAGAAAAGCAAAGAGTAAAACTGACATCTATAGGGACATAATTGACAAAATCAAACGACTCTCTCTTGCTCCTGTAGCAACTAATATATAAGAGGTTCATGGAAGAAGGAGAGAAGTCACTATCAATGCAACTTAATTCCTTCTTCAGAGAAAAGCTCTGATCGTAAACTTTCTATTTTAAGTGCATAACAAAAGTAATAAAATATATGCACAGGAAAAGTCTTCAGTGGGTAAACTTTAGCATCTCTAAATATAGTAACTCAGTACCAACTCTGTTAAGCCTGTGATCCTTATCTGGTACAACCAGAAGATGGATAGTCTCAGTCCCTCATATTTTACCATCTCAGGGACTTTATACAGAACAATAATTAGCTGTTGACGTGAGACAATGCTAAAATCTAGTTTACAAAGTTCCCCAGGAATTGTATTTGTCCAGAGCTGAACTGTTGGCTGGTCTGGGGACTGTTTTCTCTTCCAGGCAGCGAGATGTGTCAGCTGCCTTTGGAAAGCCTCAGGCAGCCTTGTCTCTGGCTTGAGCAGCCTTACAAATCCTGCTTCAGTGGCTGCCTCACAATGCCCAACTGTCCTTGCAGTTCTGCCTGAAGACATCCACTAAACATTTGTTGGGTTGCTCTTACGAATGTGGCATCTATATCCTAAAAGTCTCTTTCAAACCTAGGAGCACAGTTGTTGTTAGTATGTCCTATCTTCTTTGACCTGCCAGGCTGAACCCACATATTTTTGCAACAGTAGAGACTGAGAGGAGTTTTAGGAAGAAATCATGAGCTGTCAGCCTGGAATACTCCAGGCCATCACCCTGTTGTACCAAGCTATTTATTTTCTTCTACAGGTGAATGCATTTTGTTCAGTTAAAGTTCTTGTTGAGATCTGCAGCCCAGAACAACATTTATGAAATGATCCTATAACAAGGATTATAGGTGTGTGAGCACATCTATGAAATATTATCACTCCCATTTTTCAAAACTTTACAAGCTCCTAGCTCTGCTTTATCATGATTAGCAGGAGTATGAACACTTTGCTTTCTGTCACTTATCATGAGGAGCAGGAGCATGAATCCCTGTCTCCCATCAAGCAGTTATTCTCTACTCCTCTTTTTGAGCTAGGCTCTAAAGAACTATTAGAAAATATATACACGTTGGTTCTCAACTTTCTTATTAACCATCCAGCAGCATAAGGACTCAATATGCACCTACAGCACAGCAGTGCACAGCTTTGTGATGTGACTCATTGTCAGATATTTGCTACCTGGCTCCTTAGCATGGTTGTATTTACCAAATAAGGTCCCTGTCACCACACTGTTTTAACTCCATCACCATGCAGTCTATCAGGGCACTCGATAAATCTTGCATCAAGTTTTTCATTTTGAATAGAGTAACAATGTAATTAAACATTTCAGCAAGGGCAGAACCTGCCACTTGCCTTAACTATTCCTATCACTGAAATCTGTGACTTTATTTCTTCTCCCTCATCCCACCTACTGGGTCTTGTGGCAGTGTAGATGGAAGAAGAGACAATTGAGTAGTAATCTTCCTTTCACAGTATGCCAGGGAAAAGTAACTGCATCAGTTTACCAGTGCCTAAGGTTCTCCAGATCGCTTGGCATAATGGTCTCTGTTCTGGAGCTTGACAGAAGATATAAAAGATTCCTTCAGCTCCCAAGCTCTGAACTCTGGTGAATGACTTTGGTAGCCACAACATGTTCAGGGCGGAGATGAGGTCACAAGCACAGATTTATTCACTGCTCTCCCTTCCTCAGAAGCTCATAGAAGCTCAAGGTTGACCATAAGGTGACTTCCCTTTGTTTCTTTATCGAGACCTTGGACCTGAAAGCTGCTCTGTGCCATTACTGCTTATTTAGTCTCCTGGCAGGATTGAACTTTCCTCAGAGAAGGAAAAAGATTCCCAAATCCTTACAGCAATGAGGCTGGCTAACTTTCTGTCCCATTCAATCTCCTCCATTTATGATGTCAAGTTTTTGGGCCAGGGGACTTTGCTACTCTATCTTTTGCTGTGTCTATAAAAACTGGAATGAAACAGATCAAGTACAAGCCCGTTTCTCCACTCCTAGAATGATCCTAAATGCCCATAGAATGATAGTCTTTGATTTAGTCTTTCCTTCTAGCATCTGCTGATGCATTCGTAGAATAATACTAGGATTGAGTCTTGTATTGAACCCCCCCCCCCCCCGCTTCCTCCTCCCAGAATACTTTGTTCTGAATCAGATCAAAAGATTTTTGTGACCCTTATTTCAGGAACATAATTAATGTTCCCATTCCCTTTACTTGTTTGATAAAAGCAAACAAACAAATAAGTATTCCAAGTCAAATACTTGTGCTAAGTCATGAAAGACTTGTGCTAAATCATGAAAGAAGAAACAGTGAATAGGTGGCTGTTTTAGGACCTCTGAGAATAGCAGTGGCTTTAAGGGTAGGTAGATCCATTCTGTTCAAAGAACAATACCTTTCATGAAAGGTAAGGACAACTGCTTCGGGATTTGGTCCCTAGAAAGTAGAAATGTGCAGGAGAATGAAGCAGATGAGAGATCCTAGAAAGACAATGCACATTTTGTGCTGGTCTTGTACACTCTGTTCTCAGTTTATGGAAGCATAATGAGACCTCATTAAAAGGTCAGCTTGGAAAGAGAGGAAACAGGCCAGTTCTCAGGAGACATTTTTGTCAAATTTCCAAGTATACAAATGCAGTTTGGTCTGAGAAAAGGCCCTGTTCAATATAATAAACTTCTAGAAAAAACAACAGGCGAGTGAGAACTATGTCACTGTGCATTTTTCATGCTTCTGAGAGTCACATCATGGTTGCTCTGCTATTGCCCTCAGCACCTCAGTGCATCCCTCCCAGCTGTTTCTATTTGTTACTCAAACCTCCACTTTCTTCTAATTGGATTATTCTTCTGTCTTCCATTTAAATATTATCATAGAGTCCTAGAATATCTTAGGCTGGAAGGGACCTCAGAGATCATCTAATCCAACCCCCTGCCATGGGCAGGGACGCCCTTACTCAGCCCGGGTTGCTCCAGGCTCCATCCAGCCTGGTCTTGAACACCTCCAGGGAGGGAGCAGCCACAACCTCTCTGGGCAATCTAGCCCAGAGTCTTGCCACCCTCGTACTGAAAAATTTCTTCCCAAGATCCAGCCTAAACCTGTTCTATTTCTCTTTAAATTCGTTTCCTCCTGTTTCAACACTGGACACCCTTGTAAAAAGTCCCTCTCCAGCCTTCCTGTAAATTCCCTTCAGGTACTGAAGACAGTGGTAAGGTCCCGTTGGAGTCTTCTTTTCTCCGGGCTGAACAACCCCAGCTCTCTCAGCTTGTCCTCATAGCAGAGCTGCTCCAGCCCCTGGATCATCTTTGTGGCTTCCTCTGAACTCATTCCAACAGATCCATGTCCCTCTTATGGTGGGGGCAACAGAACTGGAGGCAGTATTTGAGGTGGGGTCTCACAAGAGCAGGGTAAAGGTGTACTGTTACCAGGAGGATCTGTTCTATGATTTTACCTGGCACAGAGGTGAGGCAGACTGGTCTGTAGTTCCCTGGGTTTTGTTTCCCTTTTTAAAAATGGGGGTTATGTTTCCTTTATCAAAATCTGTGGGAACATCACCAGACTACGAGGACCTCTCAAATATGATGGCTAGTGGCCTAGCAACTTCAGCTGCCAGTTCCTTCAGGACCCATGGACTTGTGCACCTTCAGGTTCTCTAGGTATTCCTGGACCTGATCTGCTCCTATCCTGGGTACTTCCTCACTCTCCTGCACTCAGCCAATACCCTCTGTGATTTGAGTGATGTGACTCAGGTGGTTATCAGTGAAGACTGAAGCAAAAAAGTCATTGAGTACTTCAGCCTTCTCCATGTTCTCAGTAACCAGGTCACCTCTATCACTCTGGAAAGGCCCCACATTCTCTCATTTTTCTTTTTTCTTTCACGTATCTGTAGAATCCTTTTCCATTATTTTTAATGTCCCTGATCAGAATTGATTCTGTCAGGGCTTTAGCTTTTCTAATCTGGTTTCTGCCTTCCAGTACCTGAAGGGAACCTACAGGGAAGCTGGGGAGGGACTTTTTACAAGAATGTCCAGCGATAGGACAGGGGGAAATGAGTTTACATTGAAGGAGAATAGATTTAGATTAGCTATTAGGAAGAAATTCTTCAGTACAAGGGTGTCAGGACTTTGGAATAAATTGCCCAGAGATGTTGTGACTGCCCCCTCCCTGGAGATGTTCAAGGCCAGGTTGGACAGAGCCTTGAGTAGCCTGATCTAGTTGAGAGGCGTCCCTGCCCGTGACAGGGAGGTTGGATTAGATGATCTCTAAGGTCCCTTCCAGCCTGGGCCATTCTATGATTCCATGATTCTAGTTTCAAGAACAATCTCTTTGTAATCGTCCCAGGTTACCAGTCCTTGCTTCCACCCTTTGTGAATGCCCCTTTTTTGTTTGATTTTGGCCAGGAGTTCCATGTTCATCCATATCACCCATTTAGGAGACCTGCCATGTTCCAGTCTTTCAAAGACATGTGGTCGTTGCACTGAGGAGTTCATGCTTCGGGCTGTACTTTCATGGACAACATCTAAGCAGAAGACAGAAGACAGGTTATTCTATGCCTAGTTTATCTTCACTCTCCTGAGGAGCAGGAGTGTTATCCCTTTGGAGGGAATATTTACCAATCAACTAATCATCCCCTCTTAGTGGGTGTTCTGTCACTTCTGGAAAAGCTGGTGAGTAGTGGAAGGGAGAAGATGAGAAGTTCCACCAATTAGAGATGTGGTCTTAAACCCTGTCTATGGTGGACAAGCAGGAAAAAAAGTTGCTAGCACTTTCCTACCATCTCATGGATTGTGTACAACTGGCAAAAGAGAGTCTTTACAGACTACGATGTGCAGCATTAGTGTTAGACTTCTGGAACTCAAGAAAGTAGTTGTAGAGAACTGTAAGTAAATAGATAAATGAATATAGAAAACTTGAATAAGCACAGATTTCCAGGCTGGTATATATAAGCACAACTGCATTGAAATCTATGACACATTGCCATTTATAGTCATTGACTGATCCCTGTTGTTTTCTGAAACATTTGAGTGATAAGCAGTGAGATCTTGGCTCTGTTGAATTAAAGGGGATTCATATAGGGAGGCTCTGACCTGTTCTAGACCAAATCCAAGTGAATTCTGCTTGGATCTGGAGAGTGAACTCAGATTTTCAAGGAAATAGTTGAGAGTTTAGACTATTCAGTGTAGTTATTAAGGAGAATCTACCATTTTAGGAGCCAATCCAAGTTTCACTTCTATAAGTATAAATCGAGGGGAATACTACAGTAGTCAATGGATAACTGTGAAATCTGAGTCAAAGTAAAGAAAATATTAGGGACTGCAACTCTACAATCAAATTAAAGCACAGTATCTTAGCACATGGCATAGGTAAGCAAATATTAGGTGTTCTGGAGTGTTTGGGTACCTAGAAAGGCAAATAGAAAAATCTTGCAAAAGTCTCTAAGCACCTCAGTCACGCAGCACTACTCGAGGAAGGAGTGATGTGCGATAAGAATTTATTAAATATCACAAAACACATGGAGCTGAACAACACAAGCATTCCCATGTTCCTGAGAGCGTTCGTCGTCTCTCGTCCTAACTGCTTTACAGTTAGCTGTGAGTGCAGTGGAAAATGAGAGAAGTACATCAGTAAGAAGATTTCTTTTTTTTTCCTGTGGGAGTAAGAGAGAGATTGTATATATACATACATATACCCTTGACTAAGGAAGGTTCCAAACTAAAGAATGAGACAGATCAATGAGGAAACCAGGAAGGAACCATCTGCTGAGACCTTGGCAAATAACATTAGCTGAGCCAGGGAAAGGGCTTAGTGACATCAGTCCTTTCAAACATCCGCATCTTTGATCAGAAACCTGAACTGATTTAAAAATGCCAGTTTTCTAATAGAAAGTTCCAATTACAAAGCAGAAGCAGAGTTCATGGAAAGACAAAACTCCCTTTAAAGGTTAAAGGAGGGAAGCGCTAAGGCTTATTCTTTTCATGCCTTGTTAAAAATTATTCTGCTGAGGTTGAAAAGCAGGAGTGAAATGCTAACACTTCTCTCTCACTTGCAAGGAGGAGACACTCCACAGCAACCTGAAAGGTCAAGGCCTGGCAAAATGCATCTACAGAATGCAATTATGCCTTGTGCTTTCCCATTGCTTGTCACCCACAGGACTCCCTGCGGTGCTCTGCAGAGGTAAAGCAGAGCAGTCGGAGAGGTCTGTCTTTTTGGCACACCATAATCTGCACCTGGGGCTGCATTTCATTGGTTTGCAATTAGTTACCAATGTTAACACTTCTATTTAAAAACAAGCAAGCACACAGAACACTCAAGAACACCAAAGCTATGTCACATATCTCCTTGCAAACTGTTGGTGGAGCTGATTTTGAATGAAGTGGGTAAAATAGATGAGCAGAATCTTTTCCAAGGTAAGCTGAGCAGAGGTCTCTCTACAGCATCTGTCATCAGGTGGGAATCAGGTCCAGAATCTGTTTTAAAAAAAAAATAAATCTTGTTCTAATGTGGCTTTGAAACTTTTACTAGAACGGGAGACAGAGTAATACTCCTAGTGCTCCTTCACTGAAGACGACCACCCTGGAGAACCATCCTTCCTGCTGTTCAGAGCACAAACACTGCTGCTGTCACACACAAGACTGCTCATTGAGTTGCTTTCCCAAGTGTTTGGAGCACAAGTTTATAGTCCCCATGTAATTTTGGGGGCTTTTATCCACACTGAGACACAAGCATATCTAAGTAGGCTTCTGAGCAGAGTTTCCTTGCTCACACTGGATTTTGCGAGATGTCCTTAAGTCTTGTTCGTCTACACAAGTTGATGTTAGTCTCACTGTCCCATCGCACCTTTTTTTCCAAGCATCCACCACCCAGCATTACTGAAGAGGTCCTTAAAGTATTTTTGCACAGTAGAGGTATGCTAATATTGTGAGTTTGCATTCAGGAAACTGAGGTAGACTAAGAGCACAAGCCAACCAGAAAGCATAGACAAATTCTTGGATACTCCAGTGCTGTAAGTGCAAAGCTCTAGCAGTAGTTGATGACTGAGAGACTTCATATCCAGCTGGGTTTAAAATGTCTTGCTCAAGCTGGATCTGATCTCCAGTATCCTGAGGATCTTGCACGGCTTAGGAAAAACTGGGACCTAGATCTTCAGAGCGTCATCTGTTCTGCAGAACTAAAACAGTGTCTGTCTCAGTCAAAATTAGACTATGCTGAAAAAAATAGCTTGGTTTTCAGCATCATTGCCCTGGATTCCAGTTCTGTCTATGTGGGTCATCAGCTCCAGCAGTGAATACCAAACTCCCAACATACTGGGCATTTTCTGGGTTCTTTGCATTCATATGCAAAAGAAAAAGGAGTGCCCAGCTCAGAATGCTGGATGGCATATTATGCCTAAGTACAACTACCAGTAAGGTTATATCTCACTCCCAGGTTGTTCTTTCACAAAATATGTCTTACCCAGGAAGCCAAAAGTATAAAAAAAACCCCTCCAAAACCAAGAAAATCTGCATGCTATGTTCTTAACTAGTGTAAATTAGCATGTCTTCAGTAGCAAAAGGTTGAGAATCTGCCCTTAAATCAGGGACTTCAGATTTTCTGAAAGAAGAAAGAGGAAATGACAAGCCATGAATTAGAATTATATGCAAATGATTTAATTAGTTATTTCTGTGAACAAATGAAAATTCTCTATTATATCCAGAAAACCTCAAATCTATTACTTCAAAAGTTTTTCCCTAACAAGACTGTTTTCATAGGTACTCTGGTAAATCCGTGAGCCTCCACCAAGAAAAGCTGTTCCCTGGTAGAGGGAAGAAAGCTGCTTGCACAGCCTCCCTGCACAGATTGTGTACGTTATTGCTGTATAACCTCACCAGGTTGGGAGATGGTGACCTGACTGACACCTGGAGGAGATGAACCTCATCTTCTGAAGCCTCCGATTTCGTTCCTTGCCTGCAAATCTGCAATTCCAATCCCAGTCTGCATCATTCCTCATTTGCATGTGTGTGGGTTTCTGCAGCACTCACTGTAGCCAAGAGGATTTTACTGAGGAAATGGAAAATGCTGCTTGCTGGACACACAGAGAGTGAATATTCCAGCTGGCACTGTTTTCTAAGAGGACTAAAAATTTCCACCGGATTCAGAACGATGAACCCATCTCTCGGCAGCAGAGACCATATAAGTACTGAAAGTAAAACTTGGTCTGCATTAAATTTGAGGATGTGGAGAGGCTTGTGGGGAAGGAATAGGGGCATCTTGATAAGGTAGAATCAACCCAGAGAGTGAGATGGGCCTATTCCCTCTCATCACAGCAGTAAGGATTGTGAAGGTGGTTTTGAGAGACAGAATCAATCATGTAGTGCAGACAGAGATCCTCTGTCATAGCTCAGACAGGAGCCAAGCCCAATTATGCTAAAGCAAGGACGAGGAGTTTGACTGATAACAGCTCTCTGACACCTTTCAGGAGGAAAAGGGTCGCTTCAGTGGAAATCAATCGCTTTTCCTGGAGAGTGAATCAGCCAAACCGTATGAACAAAAGGTGTGAAAGGCTGCTGATGAGTAGGTGTAGGCTTGCAATGACCGATCATTGCCAGGAAGGGATTTCCAATGATTGGATTCCTTGTGTCATCTTCTGCAAGTTCCCTTATTATGACTGTGATAAATAAAATAATAGTATATTCTATGGCCTAGCAGAGTATGGGAAGCAACATGTAACTCCGTGATCTGCAACCAAAATGGTCCAGTGTGTGGGCAGTCTTTCCTCTTCCTTCTTCTCTTTGGAGGAACCACAAAATTTGAAAGTTGGTCATAAGCTCTATAATTTCCTGATTGGTAAATACAATGTTTGCACTGCAAAACGTGTCAGTAAGGCTACAAACCTCTGTAAAGCCATTGGCTATTTGGCTTATTTCGAGGACTGCTCAATGGGATTTCTGAGTAACTCAGGCTTTAGAAGCTGGAGTGACTAAATGACACATGCCCTGGCCATGAAGCTAACAAAGACACTATTTTATAAGTTTTGTGGGCTGTGCTGATTTCCATCAACTAAGGATCATACTTATTCCATTTAATAGCCTCGATAAGTAGGAACAGCAAATTTTGGAGAAATATTAGAAAGAGTTTCTAGAAAAAGACAAGCCTCACAGGAATGCATCATTTCCTTGGTCCCTATTCTCCCTCTTCTCTCGCCATTTCAAACAAACAGGGAAGTTTTCACTTGGCAAAGGAAAAGACAGGAGAGAAAGCCTGGAATGGAAGTGCTAGAGAGGGTAGAACTGTTGAATGAAAACAGGAAAAATGTTCAGATAGTAAAACTCCGCTCTGCACTGTGCAAGACCTCTGCATTTCTCTCATGAATTCCTACAACTCACTGCAAGTTTTATACAAGATTGATTAGGATGAGGCTCACAGAAGTGGTAGTTGATGAGTGTGGGACCCAAGTACTACTGAAAAAAACATTTTTTATAACAGTCCTTAACATTGACATAATCTGGCTACAGGAAGACTCAGCTTCTCAGGACTTTGGTTTTCCATACGGGACAGACAAAAAAATCACTACAAAATATTCACCAATTATCTATAAAATAATTAAAATTTAGAGACTCTCCCTTGTCTTGGCCACAAACCCTGACTGTACCAACATTTAACATAGGTATGTGAATGGGGCGGAAAAAACTATTTTCTCAGACATCCTGGGAGTATTAAACTCACCCTGAAATTATGTCTGTTAAAATTAAAAAGTAAACTCTCGGCTATTTAAATCTAACTCTTGTTGCTCCTGGCAGTACTTTGCAGCAGGGTCCCAGAAATATTTTGTGTGGTTGATCCGATGGAGGATTCTCTGTAAAAGAAGAAAAAGGAAAAATAGAAAAGCTGCAATTGTAAACGGGTAAATCTAAAACCATATTTATTTACACCTTCTTCATGGACATTTTGTCCTTCTCATTAAGTATGAGAAGGTTGATAGCCTGGAGGACTGATGTCACCATCATCTCTTTGCCTTCCCAGAAATCCTAAGTGCAGCCTGGGAAGTACACTTGTTCAGAAAACTAATAGTTGAAATAGCTGCCTGATAGTTGGGTAGTTGAAATAGTTGAAAGCTACCCAAACAATCACAGAAGACACTTATTTGTCAAGGGCTAGGAAAAGGCCAGAGCGGAGTGGAAGGCAAAAAAAGAGGAGGAAGATAGGTGCAGGAAAAGCAAAAATAATTGTGCTCTTGCTAGGACTGAGAGGAAGTTCTGACCTGCAGGACAGGTTGGCATTAACTTTCTGTCAAAGAGGGATGTGCTCTGCTCCCTGATGAGCAGCCTGGATCCCGCCTTTAGTCCTGTTGCCCTGCAAAGAAATGGAGCCAAGCATGTATGCAGGGAGGATCTCGACCAGAGCGAGCTGTCCAGGCAGCACGTGTGCTCCAAGGTTATATTCCAGGAGGGACATGCTCCCTTCTCACCAAGGGGAAAGAAAATGCAAAAGGATGCGATTAATCTCCCATCATTTTAGATGTCTGGAACTTTGACATCTAGTCTAAGCATGTCATCCTGGATGCCTCTAAAAAGGGGAACAGTGAGGGTACTCCATGGGATGGCTCCAACTCTTTTGCTCTAAAGTTGATATTTCAGAGTTAAATTGTTTTCTGGAAGTATCTTTCTCTCATCCTCTTTTCAAGATTTCTAAGATGAGATACGCTTGAACCTTTTTTTAGACTGAAAATTTAGTGGGAACATTCCTATACCTAAGGTTTGATTTAAACTGTGGCATCTTTAGCCAATCTGCAATGCTCGCCCAGTTTAGCACTCGCTCCATCAAGTTCAGCTGGCACAGAACAATGTTTGACAAAACGGTTAGTGGTCTCTGCATACCCCACAGAAACAATAAAAGCTGTTTTACTGAACTGGGAATAAAGCTGTAACCAGCCTCTTTAGTAGCCACCTTAGAGTTGTAGATAATTTTTTCACCACATTAAATGAACAGCAAGTGCTGAAGTGACTGGTGAATGTTGCAATGATGTCAAGTTTCTTTCTTTTTTTTCTCTTTTTCTTTTTTTCTCTTTTAATTGAACATGAAAATCCAGTCATTCGGTTCATCTGCTCCGTCTCTTTGCATGTGGTGTGATGTCAGAGCTTGAACTTCATTTTTAGGATACAGAAGGGGATTTTTTCAGTATTTTGTAAAGACTGCCACAACCTGTGCCTCAGTTTCCCATTCCCCTTTTTTTTTTTCTCCATGCTAGCTCTCTTCTGCAGGATTAAAACTCGCAAGAAATAAGGTAGGACTGGGATGAATAAATGTTGATAATGCTCAGAGAATTAAAAAATAAATCACTCTTTTTAAGGAAAACAAGCCAAACCTCACCTCTGAGCTAGCCTAAGGCGATCCGTCTGTACTTTCACCTCTTAACCCCCCCTCTGCCAGGCCACAGCTATTTCTGCTGTCTCCAAGGCTACAAACGCACTCTGCATGTAAGCACTGCAGATGTTTTCGCTCTCTGTGCCACAGCCCCCTCAGAAGACAGGTTCAAGATGGGCAGCATCAGCGGGTTCTGTTATGGATTATCCAAGATCAATTAAACTCCATTTCTTGGAGATGTGGTTCAAGAGGATGCAACTCTTTTGACTGTTCTTTTTCATGAAAACTGCTGCAAAGCGTAGTTTGGCCAGGGGAAAATGTGAAATGTTCATGTAACAATCTCCCCATTTTCTGTTGTCCCCCAGACTCATCCTCCATTTGGCTGTTCATTTTCTCCTCAGGTTTTTGTAGCCTTGCTGGCTACAAATCTTATATATCCACTTATTCTGACACTCAGTTTGAGACACTTCCATGAATCTCCAGTCATCCTTCCAGAAGAAGGTTTTTTCTCCATTGTGCAGTTCGAGATCTGATCTTCTTCAGTGCCTCCAGGTGCTCAGATAAAAGCTGCTGTGTCCTGCAGATGTACACATCTGGGCTTTAGACTTTTCTTGCTTTGCAAGAGTTAGTGAAAAACATTATCCCACCAAGCACATACATTCATGTAGATCATATTGATAGACCAGTAAAGAAAAGATAAAATCAAGTGTCAAAATCTCTAGCTGATCATTAATTACGTATATTACAAGTGTGGAATTAGCAGATCCAAAATCAGATATTCCCAGGCTCTTCTCAGATATACACGAAAGCAAGCGGAGAGATAACAAAGACCTAAAAAATGCAATTTGGTACTATTGCATACATGTGTCTTAAAAAATTCTGGATCATAATTTAATAGAGAATTTCTATGTCAGGATACATATTAGTTTCCTCATTTTAAATGGTTCTAATTACTGCCTTTGGGACTTCTGCTTTCGTAGTCACAGGGATTAATGTTTTCTCCTTTCTTACCTCCATAAATTTGTGACCTTCTGTTAATCTTGCAATGCAGATAAATATTACTATGTACACAGACAGTGAAACAACCTTTAAGCTGCTTAAATGAATTAAAAAAAAAAAGGAGACAGAATTTTCAGTCTCTGATAGAGGAATGTACATTTCAGGAGGAAAATGGGGACCGTCATACAGTGCTGGAAAGTGAAGTCTAGAATCTAGTTTCAAAATTGACTGAAGTTCCAAGCCTTAATTTAAAAAAACCCAAAGCCACTATTTCTTAAACATTAATAAAAACCAAAGCTAAACTAGTTATGTGAGATAATTAGCCTTGCACTTGCCTTAGGGCAAACGTGGGCATGCTGCATTTACTGCAGAACAGCTGATATGCAATGAATTCTGTTGTTAAGCTCTCTACGACTAAAAGCAAGTCTCCTTGCACAAACTCATTTTCTCTGTGGTCCAGGAGCTAAAAATACAGAAGGGGTGTCTGCAGAACAACTCCTGCATAAGCAGCAACTAAGTTGGATAAGTTTGTCTTAAGATGTTAAAACAAAAAAAAAAACCTGACAGAATGCGAAATATTGAAAATTTTAAATCAGGGTTGAAATAAAACAGTGAATGCTGATCAGCCCACCAGCATGTAGATAACCTGCAGAGTTGCTTACTGAATGTGAGAAGTCTGTGGACTCCAACATCTATGAGATCCCTCCTGGAAGGAAAACTCTTTGAGGGTTGTTACATACAAAGACAAAGGTTGTGTTTGAAATTCATGATTCACCAAAGGCTGGGGTAGCATTCCTGGAAGAAGAACCAAGTTTACCTTATTTCTGTAAGCTTCTGCCAAAGGCCACTGTTAGAAAGGGACTTAATTAATCATTAATGAGTAGTTAAAGATAACCAGTGCTTCTGAGTCTACTAAGCCTGCAGAAGGCAATAGGACCCCATGCAGGAGCTGCTCCTACTCACCGCTGAAGGCATCATCTTAAATTTACAGGAATTATAGTGAAACAAAGATCTGTCTTTCCACAGAATCAATGATCAGCTGTGTTGCATGAAAAAGTGTGGGGTTATGGGAGACACATACCTGAGCCAAGCCTAATTGCCTGCTTCAGAGCCCTGTTAAGGGCTTGCACTGAGACAATTCGCAAGATAACAAAGAACAGGTGATTTATTAAAGCAACAAATAGAAGATTTGGAGTTACTATTGATAAATTCATTCTCTGTAACAGTGCTAATATATATTAGTAATGCTAGCAAAATACTACCCCGTGTATTTCTCACCAAAAGGTGAAAGCACAATTCTTACGAAGAAAGTGTCCCCGTCTTGGGTGAAGGAGAAGGAGCACAGCCTGTCAACTACCTCTTCTGGGTTTGTTCTCTCCCTCTATCGACACACTCCCTCCATGCTACTTATATTCTAACTTTACCTATCTCCATTCCCAGGGTGACATTTGGCATGATTTGAGTGGAGAGTGGGTGACTATAATCATCTAGGGAGAGTGAAGCCAAAAGTTTCATTCTGGCCATTGTGGCCCTCAGAATTCTGTTTTGAAGCAACTTATCTCTTTTCAGGATGGTGTTGACATCATTAGTCTCTGTCTGTCCTCGTTCTTTAGCCAAAACAGGACCATCCTGGCACCACAAGACTCCCTCCTTTGTCTGGTTTTTGCTGTGCAGGCTTGTTGATCTCCATCCCAGTGTCTGCACAACAGGCAAGTGGACACCTGCATTCTGCAAGTCTCAAATCTTCAGGTTAAAATACCACAAGCTGGAACA
Source organism: Trogon surrucura (assembly GCA_020746105.1). Classification (NCBI taxonomy): domain Eukaryota; kingdom Metazoa; phylum Chordata; class Aves; order Trogoniformes; family Trogonidae; genus Trogon; species Trogon surrucura. Next base: position 78,685,823 of record CM036620.1, on the reverse strand, counting down.
CCTTACCAGTTAAACGATGAGAAAGAGCAGTTTAAAACTCTGCAGGGGATAGCAGCAGTTGAGGTCAGCATTCGTAGAGATGAGAAGAGCCTGCCCTCCAGTGAGAATGGCCAACTAAGTAGATGCAGCAACTTGGTTAAGTGATTTGAGGAATTTTTCTGAATGTACCAGAGTGATGAGTGAGTGGAGTCTGAGTTTTCTTTTGCCTACGTGGAGTTTCGCACCTGGTGCAAAGATCTGGAACACACACTGAAACAAAATTCCTTCATCGGGATCCACTCCAATGGCATTACATTAAAATTTTGAATGATACATGCTGCACGTAACTGGAGAAGCACTCATTGCTTACAAACAACATTCCTTCTCATGCAATACTGAGAAAAGCCTTGCTGTTTTTCATGGTGCATTCGGATAACCTCTGTATTCATGGTAAGGAGTCATGTCTTGAGTCTTGCAGCTCATGGAAACATTAGATGTCCAAGGTCATGTCACGGTTGTCCATGCTAGATGAGGAACAAAGAGAGAAAATTTAATTGCTTGGCTGGAAAAGTGGAAAGTCCTTCCAGATAACAGCATGTCCTTTGCAGTGCTTCCCAGGGTGCGTATCTGTAAGCTGGCATTATGGGGGATTTAGGCTGAAGCTGTCCATTGATGGATATTTAACTGTTACCATTAATGTGTTAACAGTTAAACTCCCAGGAGCTACCTTTATGTCCTTCTCATTATAACAAAGAAATTGATTTTCTATCTACTGGACTGTGACAGACACTGAATTATTTAGCACTGTGGCGCAACCTCAAGCAGGTTAGCTGTGAAAACTTACTCCAGTATCTCATTGCTTTCTTCCTCTGTCCTCTTAACAAGCTTGAGCCATAAACATCAAGTTTTCATTTCCCATGTGCCGCCTTTTCCAGGAAGACCCCCAAAGAAGGCCTTGTGCTTATTCAATCTGCGTTAATCTCAAGAAAAAAACTAAGCTTTCCTTTGGGATGAGGTTTTGAATTTTGTAGTAGAGATTCTTGTAGTCTTTCAAACACAGCTAAAACAAGCTACACCTGACCTGATCCAATGTTGTGAATACTCTCATTTGAGTTGGAGGTTGTATTAGAGATTTCCAGTAAGAATTTATTTCCTCTATAGCCAATATATGTCTTTTTTCTGAAGTTGTTACTGCACAAGGGGGACCCCAGAGAGGTGCCTTGCACACAGTTTGGTAACTAGTCCCTCTACAGTGACTATCAGAAGCACAACAAGGGATTCTTCTTCGTAAATCATAGAAGTTTTATCAAGAAATCACCACCTGCTCCCAGAATCTGTACAAAGCACATGTGAGCAAAAACAAAGGCTTTTTCTACAGTGATGTCCTCTCTCTGGGTGCTGGGTAGGGTGCTTGGTGGGCCCTGTCAGGATCAGGGTGACCAGGAATATACAGGTATAGAATCATAGAATAATTCAGGTTGGAAAAGACCCTTGGGATCATCGAGTCCAACCATTAACAAAGCTCACCCCTAACCCATCTCCCCCAACACTACATCTAAATGAGCTTTAAACACCTCCAGGGATGGGGACTCAACCCCCTCCCTGGGCAGCCTGTGCCAATGTCTGACTACTCTTTCTGGGAAAATTTGTTTCCTAATATCCAGCCTAACCCTCCCCTGTTGCAGTTTGAAGCCGTTCCCTCTTGTTCTATTGCTAATTACCTGTGAGAAGAGACCAGCACCAATCTCTTTACAACATCCTGTCAGGCAGTTGCAGAGAGTGATGAGTCTCCCCTCAGCCTCCTCTTCTTCAAACTCAACAGCCCCAGCTTCTTCAGTTGCCCAGCTGCTTCTGAGCACAGTAATCACCAGCTCCACCAATGACTCAAAAAGCGTCCCCTGTAAGCACTGTGAGCTGCCAGTGTTTTCATAGGAACTCCTCGGAATCTAGAAGTTCTTTAATGATATCTGAGCCACAAATGGGAGGATGAAGGGAGACAAATCTCCTAGCCGAGACACCCAATCCATATCTTCATGGAAATAGTGGTTACTTGAGCTAATTCAATAATTCACGATAGATTTCTTCTCTCCTGAGTCCCAGCTTCTATCATCCAAGACATCCTTTGCAATGAGTTCCCGGATCCACCTTATACTGTAGGAAAACTGCCTTTCCTACTCTAGAACATGCTCAATCAGGCCTTGAATTTAATGAGAAAATAAGTAAGTGCTTAGTCCTCTTTGTCCATGTTTCTCTCTGCCTCTGTCCAATCCCTGAATTCGTAATTTTTTCTGTGATGAAGAGACCCAGTCAGTGCAATTACACATTGTATGGAAGCGACTCTATGACTTTAATTGTCCTCATTGCCCTTCTTGGCAGCTTTTCTACTTATATCACCTTCGCATACTGAGTGGCCAAATGATTCATGGTATTCAGGGCCTGGGAGAACCATGAATTTATACAGTGTCGTAATGATCTATTTTGCTTTCTATTTCTTTCCTAATGATTCTTAGCATTTGATTTAGCATTTTTTGATTACAGTTGAACTCTGAGCTGATGTTTTCATGGAAGTGTTGCCATAATATCAAGCACTCGCTTGAGTCGTAATGGTTTGATGAGAGCCCATCAGATTTGTTTTCAGGCATCTACCTCTGCATTTGTCTCCCCCTTCATTTCACATTTATCCACAGTGACTCAACTCCGTGATTTTATTTCTCACTCAATCTTGTAAAGTGTTTTTCCAATTCTTTGCAATTGGTCTGTTATCCTTATTGGTCTGGAATAGCTTTATATCAGCAGTGGATTTTGTCAGCCTTGCTGTTAATACTTTTTCTAGGTCACTAATGAATGTGTTCAGCAGCAGTTTCCTACAGAATCCTTTTTGTTACTTCCCACCATTATGAAAGCCGCTCATTTACTCCTACCATTCAACTCCAATCATTTAACTGTATCAGTACCATCCCTCCTGGCACTCTTGCATGTCTTCTGTTTTCAGGTATAATAGCAGAACTATCCTCAAAACATCTGAAGTGGCTGCCGTTGCCTTTTACAGTAGCTCATTAGGTTGTATACTCCGGTGGGTAGAAAAATAAGGTTCTTATTCTTGCTAAACTTGCCAAAATGCTGAGGAAATCTTTAACTAACTGATTCTCTTGTGTGAAAGAGTTTGTGGTTTAGGGGTGGATTTTGCTGCATTTTTCTTCTGCCTCTTACTTTAACAGTGTATGTATCCGGAGGACTTACACAGCATACAGCAATGACCAGCCAGCTACACAAAGCATCTCTCAGTCTGGATTTGTCTTGGGTCAAATGGGTCTAGATTTAACTTTAATATCTCTAAGCTCCCGTGGTCTGCAGAAGAAGGAAGTTCTTTTTGCCTCCACTTATTTTTGATAGAAGGAACACCTTAAAAGGTATTTATCTCTCTGTTGATTTCCAGGATATTCTTGACAGCTGGGTTAACTGACAGAGTTAGTCTCCCATAAATGTAGGTGTCATTCACCCAGCAAAAATCGTATTATGTAAGACTTTAGTGAAGTGAACTTTTCTGCTACTAGTACAGTTTTGCTGAAATAGTTTTGCATTTCACAAAGTGTCTTCTACTGGCAGAACTTTCCCAGTCTAGAAGTATATTGTGTCCTGTCTTTAACACACAGAGTTGTGCTGGCAGGAGGTACAAGTAAACTAAAAGGACATTTGCAGCAGCCTTTAAGAATTAGAAAACCAGTGAGTTTTGTGGCAGGAACATTGCAGAGAACCTCGGTGGCTCAGGAGAAAGGTTCTCATCCAGACAGAGTATTGCTGGGCTCTAAGTGAGCTAGCAGACAAACAACCATCACAGAGAAGCTTCATGCAACTCTTCCAGTGGAAAATGAAGGGCAGGTGGTAGGAAGGGAGATCTGGATCTGTTCCCTTGTAGTGCTGATGTGAAAGTCAATAGGAGTCTTTGATGCACCTATATTTACAAAAGTCCCGAGGTATTGACATGGGTTACAGTTCTAGAAATGTACAGAAATCTAGCAGTAAATTTATTGCTGTTCTTTTTAAGGTCTTGCTCTAGTTTGCTTCACAGGATGATGTGATTGTTCTTTGAGAGTTTCCACAAAAAGTCACAAATATGAAGAATTAAACCTATTTCTAGCCATATTTAGTCCTGAAGCAAATCCTGTGTGATGAGATGATGGTTCTGGCAAGAGGTTTCAAATTTCAGGAGCTCATGTTGCATCAGTTGGGCTGACCTCAAAGCCTTCCTCCTGCTGGACTTAAAAGCCTTGCTCCCTTCTAGGAAACCTGCTCAAACAGATCCCAAATCGTTGCTGTTCAGGTAAATTGCATTTTTTTTTTTTTGTTATGGTGGTGAGTACAGCATCTGCATCCAACTGCAATGGTTGAATGGTGAAGCTCCACAATGCAGGACTGTGTTCTGTGACGGACTGACAGAACCTCTTCCAGGACTTATAAAGTCTTCAAAAAATAAACTAGTTTAAGCATCATGCAATTGGCAGGAAGGTTGAAAAAGTAGTGTAGAACATTCTCCGTTTAATAACCAACCTAAATGTCAAAGGATGTAAATCTTTACACATGGAAGTGATCCAAATAATACGAACAGAAGAGATCAACCAACAAAACCCAGATGCAGCCAGGACAGCTGACTGGGGTGAGATGGGGCAGCTGAGCTGAGCAGTGTAGCCAGGAGAATTTCACCTCTCACATCTCCTGTCTGCTCTGTGGGTGTCAAGGGTGACAGCACCAGACACTGTCCAGATCCAGTCATTTTCAATGAAAAAGTCTTTCTGAGATCCTATTTTCTTTCTTGCACCAGAAGAAATTCAGTCTTGAATCTCTACATAAGAATGAATTGCCATAACTGTGCAAGGGTGGTGATATTCCCATCTTATTTTGCATCTAGCAAAGATGACCCTCCTACCACTAAAGGCTGCGTAGAACATTCTTGCTATTGTTCCATCCAAATCACTTGTTGGTAGTCGGCTGCTTTCACTTTTTCTCTGTGTGGAGGTTCCTGAGTGTACCGAGCAGACTGGACTCTTCACAAGAACACCGCCAAACCCTCATAGAATGGCCTGGGCTGGAAGGGACCTTAGAGATCATTTTAATCCAACCTCCCTGTTGTGGGCAGGGACGCCACCTCTCGACTAGGTCAGGCAACACGTGAGAACCGAATGGGAATCGAACCTGCGACCTTTGATGTTTCAAGCACCACGCTCAACCCACTGAGCTAAACCGGCCCTCATGCAGTCTGTCCTTTAATGATGAGATGAGCATCATGCCTGATCCGTAATCTCCTCCTGCTGGTTATTCTCTGGCAGCAGTGTGTAAAATGAATATCACAATAAGCTCCTGGGGGGGTTGGTCATGTCTCCGTGGACAACCTCTGGGTCTGATGCTCCTGCTCATCGTCATTATGGGCTGGAGTAACAACAGCGAACACTGAATGAAAGTGAGCACTGTCATCCCAAAAGCTCTTCCAACAGTGGAGTAACTCTCTGACACTCTACCTCCTTGTGAGAGATGCTAGAACATCTGGATATTGCCATACAATACCTGAAGGACAGAAATTGCTAAGGAAAGAATGGATTTCAAGGGGCACCACATTTTTCTGAGATTAAAAGCACTTTGTCTAAGTAGGCGAACAGATGGGATGGGATGGAATGAGGGACCCAGAATGAGCAGTCAAGATTTCACGGGTATCTGTGAAATAAACAGAAAGAGAAGTGAGCTTGGCAATAAAGATATTTTATCCACCTTTGTGAAACTGCCAGTGCTCAGGAGAATACAGCAGCTGTGCAAGACTACAAAGAAATGTCACATTGCGTTTTCATTCAGAAATCAATAAATAATATTGACTGAAGTATTAAAGAGGATATTTATAGAATATATGGAGTATTTTTGTGTTATCTGACCAAAATTTGGCAGTACGTTATTTACGTATAAGACTGAAAAGATAGAGTTAGCCTGGACTCATTCTGGTGGCACAAGTCAAGTGAGCAAATATGACTTTGGTATTTTTCTAAACACACAGTTGTTCCACAGCTTCCATATACATGTTATTAAATAAGTCATGGACATGCTGAAGGGGAACTCAGAAGGTCTGGAATTACTCTTCCACAACACAACCATCATAGTGCAGATATTCTAGGATCCTGTCAATAAATTATATGCACATTTCTTAGTTATGTAGAGGATACAAGTTAGTACTTGTAAGACCAGTTTCCATTTTTCATAGAAATACAAGACCGTCCTAGGGAGAATGAAGCTGGATTGTTAGAGAAATCCTCATCAATAATGCATCTGCAGACACTCCCAACTTCAAGCAAAGAACACTATGTACTTTTGCTCAACATAAAACTTGTTATACATGACAGGAGTGTCAAAACTTTGGTTATAATTACAAGAGTTAATTAGGGCATAGTCATTAGAGAAGGTACAGATCTACTCATAAAGTGACACTGTAAATTATTTTCTAAGGATTCTTTGTGTGGGTTCAGGAGCTGTCAGGGTCATTAAACGCAGCCAGCAAATTAACACACTCCCACGGATATCAAGACATTAGTCTAGCTTCCATATGAACAACTAACAGCTCTGGAAATCAAAAGGATGGAACTCCCTCTTGTTGGCATTCGACCAAAGCCAATGGAGCTGTTCCATTTAGTATTGGTTGGCCCAAGGCTCCCATCCACCGAGCATAAATCTGCAGACATTGTAAGTGCCATCTTCTTAGTACCTTATCAACCTTTCTGAATTGTGAGATGGAAATAGAAAGGTAGATATTGGTGGAAAATTGCCAAAAAATCCTACCGTAATAGTCTTTGTATTTTAGGGCAGAGACTGTCTTCTCACTACGGAACCTAGAAGGATGTCTTGCAGCACCATTGAACTTCAAGCTAAGAACCAGCATTTACTTTAATGGAACAAAACTAGGCACAGGAGAAGAGTTACCACAGTAACCATAGTGGCCATAGCGTGTCAAGCATAGTGACCAGAGTGTATCAAAACACGAGAAAGTCCCAGCGCTGGAATAACCACGCTGCAGGTGTTACAGTTACAGGATCGAGGATGAAGACAAAAAACAAAACATCAATAACGTAGGACCATATTATTTTGGAGTTATATGTTAAGAACAAAAAATTATGGAGAAATCTGTTTAGGCAAGACAATTCTACCATTCCCTGTGTGTTGTTTGAATCTAAATCTCTCTTGTTTCTTTTGGTCTCTAGCAGGAGGGATAGAAAGGCCAGATAAAGAGAACTGAGTGAGTGTCATCTTCAGCAGAAGCAAGGAAAGAAAATATCTTCCACAATATTTTCTTTTTTTTTTTATGTGTGTAATTTTAAAACCCAGAAAAGTTTGTAACATGACAGTCAGAACTGAAGGTAAATGAAAGCAATATATATATGTGTGTACATCCACCCCCACCCTCTAAGGACTTATCTCGCAACAGTGATCATTGCAAGACCGTTTCCTTTTCCGAAAACCAAAAAAAAACAACTGAAAAATATGTTGCCAGCCCTTCACCAAGACCTAGAGGTGTTAATTAAAGAATACAAAAAAAGAAAAATCACTATGTCTAGTGATTATGACTTCAGTGTGTTCCTCATGGAGGTTGTTTCCACTCGCTCTCAGCAGTCATTACTTGCACTTTGATGGTCATCTTGGTCCACTAGTCTAATAAGCATTTATATTTCCCATTTTCTTGCTCAAATCTAGATTACTATTGCCTTTGTTGTAACATTTTTTTTTTGGAAAAGCTGGATATAGAAACATTCCTCAGAGCTGCTGTTTTTATTGTCCGATTTGTCTTTAATGTCTTTACTTTGCAGCTGTTGATTTGTGCAAAAGGTCTTTTCTGCTTCCTCAGCTCACTCGTTCTTCAGTTTGTTGTCATCCTTAATTTTATTGTCCCTCCTAGTGAATTTCCTCGAGTTTAATAGAGATTCTAGAGTAATTTTGCATCACAAACAGCATTATAGCTATTGTAGTTACTCATGTGGAAACCCCCATTATGACTCCTGGAGTAAATATTGATTCTTTACACATTATAAGCTTTCATGTTCCAGGGATTACTGCTCTTTGGTATCACTCATAGTAATGCTTCTACAGAATAAATGCAAGAGGCACACACCACCGCTCTGTTCCTTTTCATGCCTCATATTTCAGCACACTGTTGTCACAGATTTTCCTCTAAATTTACCAGATAGATTTCAGGGGAAAAAAATGAGCCGTGCATGAATAGTAGGTGAAAGTTTTAAGACATTGGAGAAAGCTTGCTTGGGCTAGGATGACTGGGAAGCTGTCTTTTGGGGACATATTTACTAAAAAGAGAGAAGCAGCTCTTTTTGTTGCCTGGAATTGCCTACTAGAACTGAACACGGGGAAGGAGGAGTGATGCTGGTATTCTTTTCCTCATGTATAAGAAAGCTTCGATAGCCATAAAGAAGTGTTAATAGCCACTGGGGACTGAAGTGAAGATGTAGCCTTGGCTATACCTATGTTCCAGAAAAAATAAAATAAAAGAAGAAGTTTAGACATGTTAAGTTCCATGAGAAATGTACTTTTCACAGATTTTTGTGGGCTGTCCTGCAGCTTCAAAGTCTCTGCGCAATGCTTTAGGAGCCCTGGCAGCTGCATTCATGACTTCACCTATACCTGGGCTGTCCAGGTATCACAAGCAAACACTTAATCCTGCAGTAAGGTGCCGAGTACTTGCAGTAGTGCAACTTTCAGAAGCTGTTTCCTCCTTCCATCTTCAGAACATCTCTGGAGTGTGTCATAAGGATTCTATCAAAATAGTGCAAAATTCATATAACCTCTATACTTTCCTAGGGCCATCTTGACCACAGAAGGCTTGTACTGATTTTTCTACCCTTTTGCATGATGTGAATCTAGGGGAGCCATGAGATGGTCCTTCTTTACGTTACTGGGTCTGACAACACACCTACGTTTTTGATTTGAAATGCCCAAGCAAGACTTTTGAAGCCAAATATCCAGCCAGTGCAAGGAATTCACCTCACATCTTATTTGTTCTTTCAGAGGGTAATCAGTAAGGGTCTTCACTAGCTGGACATGACTTGAATAATCTTTCTCTTTCTCTTTCTCTTTCTCTTTCTCTTTCTCTTTCTCTTTCTCTTTCTCTTTCTCTTTCTCTTTCTCTTTCTCTTTCTCTTTCTCTTTCTCTTTCTCTTTCCTTTTTTCCCTTTTTCCTTTTTTTTCCTTCTTTCCTTTTTTTTCCTTTTCCTTTTTCCTTTTTTTTCCTTTTCCTTTTTCCTTTTTTAACCTGGTCATACACTTTTATTTTAAAAGAGCAGACTGTTTCAGTTCATGGATGTTAATTTGCAACTTTCTCTGGAAATCTTCAAATCTTGTTGATGACAGTGGGCACTATTGTGACCATTAAGGCCTGGACATTTCTAGCACCAACAGGTTTTTTTTTATACAGATGTCCTAAAGCCACTGAAGCAAACCTCATCAATAAGAGACATTGGCTTTAAATAAAGGATGAGTATATACTATCTCAAAGGATGATACATTTTATTAGTCTTGTCATTCGTAATTGTAAAGTATAAAGAAACAACTATCTGCACTTGTGTGTAAAATTCTTGACAAAGCCAGTTTCTCTACTAGAATACACAAGTTTTCATCAGTGTGGAATATTAAGGCAAAAATCAAAATTTTTAGATAAAGCTCATCCTCCTTTTGATGCATAAGTTGATACAGTGCTTTTGAAAGAGGTACACTAGTCTACAGGAATGCAGTTTTTCCCACCCTTTCTGCCCTAAGTGAATTATATAGGAAAAGGGCAGAAATCAGAACAAGCACTCATGAACCAGCTTGTATCCACACGTCTGGACTGTCAGCTTCAGCATTCAGGTGCTGTTCTCTTAAAGAGCAAATTAATTTTAGAAACACGGGCAAGTACGCGAAACACTAATAATGCGTCAAATTTGATGGGACCAGTCAAAATGCTAACGAAACAATGAAACATCAAAGGTCCCTGAAATCCTGTTTTGCAATTAGTGAGCTCTTGTTTCCATTCATTACACATGTCCTGGAGAGCTTTTTATTTCTGTGGCAAAAGCACTGCTGACATCAGAAGACGCAGATCAACCCTCTGAAGCCAGTTTTGATCCCTCCTCTCCCCAACAATCCTGTTGCTAAAGAATAAAGAGTAGTAAAAGGTCAAATAGCTGTAGGTGTCCAAATAAGCTCCCCTAACCCTTTTCTTATTGCACCGTTAAAATGGGGTATTTATAAAAAAGGCGGATCCACAATCATCGCTGGGAAAAGCTATGCTCTTGTTACAAAAATAAAGATGAAAAGGGCCAAGCTTATTATTTAATGATAAAATTCATGCAGTCCTGTGGTGTAGCCTTTCAACAGTTCTCCAGCAGTGGAAACTCTCTTTATCAGGCACCTGGAATATATTGTCCCTGGGGAATCTGAGATAAGAAAGCACACTCTTCGCTTCACATTCAGCAGTGGTGTGATTTGAAGGGTGATAGCATTTCTACAGCTGGCTGCAAGATTCATTCATTTATTATTCAGCCATATCTCCAAGCCCCCTCTCTCCAGGGTCCTTTTCCTCTGTAAGGCAGCTGTTGTGTTGTATGTTCCTGATATCTTTACATCTCTGCCTTCAGCACTGTTATCTCCAACTTAGACCATCCCCATGTTCAAACACGGGGTTCTTATTTTACCTTTGTAAGAAGAGACAGGGTGAAAACCAATTATGTGGTGGGTGTTTAATGTGTTTCTGGGAGCGATTTGTTGCTCATTTAAAGTCTGGACTTACCCTTTAAAAGAATGTAAAAAAGGGGGAAAAAATCAACAAAGAGGAAGCTGCCATTTTCCAGCACTTGCTGTAAAAGCCTCCACTCCTCTCCCTGCCTTTACAGCACAGTTGTTAATGATGTTTCTGTTAATTGTTTTCATCGGTTTCAACCCCCAAATCTCACTTGAAGGTACTCCTATGATTTGAGAAGAATGAAACACTTTATTAGTGCTGAGGTGAGAGTGGAATGAATCATGGGACTGTCACTTTGAAAGCCTTTTGTGATGTTTTAAACATGTTTACAGAGACCATTTCAATATAATTCCATCATATTTTAGTAGAAAAATGGATTAATGATGACAAGTTTCGTTCTTGCTAACAAGAAGCTAAGATCAGATTTTTTCCTTGACGTTTTCTTCTGAGGCCACTTGCTGACATCTACAAGGGTATTGAAACCTTCATATCCCTCCAAGAACCACTCGCCTACAGGAAAGGAGTGGGACAGCTTGCAGGAGCTGCAGATTGAGGCAATTATACACTTGACTGCTCAGTCTTGACAGATGATATTGCATCGTCCTTGTAGAAGAGAGACTGAACTTCAAAAACACCTACATTAACCTTTCAAACAAAATACCCTTCATGTCCTGCAAACCATTAAGATATTTGTGTGTGGGTTTGCTAAGGTTTAATTACAGAAGGAAGAACATTGAGGGTGATTGATCATTTTTTCCATATTCAAGAAAAATTTTGGAATGACAGAATGGTTGAATTTGGAATGTCATCTGGTCCAACCCTCTGCTTAAGCAAGGCCACCTGAAGCCAATTGCCTAGCACTGTGTCTAGGGGTTTTTTTTAGTATCTCCAAAGGTGGAGTCTCCACAATCTCCCTGGGGAATCTGTGTCAGTGCTCGATCACCCTCACAGTCAAAAAGTGTTTCCTGATGCTCAGAGGGAACCTCCTGTGTCTCAGTTTGTGCCCATTGCCAATGGCGATGAACAAATCCGTTGCCAAAATTCATGGAAGGGCTGATTTAAAATCAGAGCTCAAAACATGATTTGAATATAGATGTGCACTCTTCAGTATGCCAGATGCACCACTAGATTTCTTTGCTTTAGCCTGAAAACTCTATTCAATGTATACTATTTCGGTTTACAGAAAGACAAAATAAAAAATAATGTTTTAAGAAATTTGTGTTTACAACTATTTTCCTTAACAGAACTTTATCATATAAGCTGAGACTTCATTTATCATGAGTTCTGTAGAAGCAGAACAACTTACATTTTTATGTTTTCTGGTTCCACATCATTGACAGCTTACTAGAAGACAATATTTACTTATAATGCCCATTTTTTTCATTTGCTTACTATTCAATGTATACCTGTCATTATACACGGTAGAGGATCTCTGGGTCAAACAGGACCCTCAAAGACTCATTGTTTAAGAATATGCTGGTAGAGAACGATTAAATAACCCCTTTTCGTGGCTAATGAAATATTGCTGAGCATATGACATATGGCTATTCTCATTATAAGGTGTGTCTACTACACAACCTGAACATGCAGTACGAGAACTTGTCTTCAGGCTGGTTGAAGCAGAGCCATTCCACTGAAGCAGCATGGAGCTCATCCTAAGAAATGAGATTTCTCCCAGTTTGCACCAAGATTGATAATTTCTATACTTCCAGTTCCTCCCCTCCTATGCAGTTGGTGACAACTGTTCCCAGTGGCCTTCTCTAAGTCATTGACTCCCAAGTGGGAACTACCTCACTGAAGCTATAATGCACATTTTACCCTATGAGAAACCTCTGCTACACTCAGAGGCTGCCTTAGCGAACAATGACCCAGTGAAAAATGTGACAGATACAAACAACGAGCAAATGGAGATGAATGAATGTGAATGACATCAATTTCCTGTCTGCACGTAAAGATGATTCCACCACAAGATGGTCTATTTCATGAAAAACATTCTAAAAAAGTTCTCAAAACCCCTTATTCTAGAAAAGTTGAGAAACATGTATAAGAACCACATTTCCTGTTTGCTGCTCTCAGTGTTTTGAAGCATGTAGATTCCCTCTAGGCTTAGAGCAGAGGCCACCAGCTAGGATGTCCGATTGCACAAACTTTATTTCGGTCACAGTTAACAATCCAGTCCTACTGGAGAGATCCCAAATGCCCTCAGAAAAAAAAAAAAAAAGAAAAAAAAAAAAGAAGTAAAAATAGATCTACTTCCAGTTTCCTAACATTTTATTTAAAGCGTCCTGCCTGTGAATGTGGTGTCAGTTTAAGAAAAAGCTCATGTGATGACCCAAAGCCATGAGCACCCCTTGGCTAGTAATTGGCCTCAAATCAATTTAGTTTTGTCCCGATCATTTGTCAGTGGCTCAGTTAATTGCAGATCCCACTCTTGCTAGGCAACAGTGGGGAAAAATTGAGTGAGAATATTGAGTTGTCATGAGATCTCGGAGACTGTTCCTTCTTGGTGAAAACATCTTATACTGTCAACTACTATAACATAACAATTTACCTGCAGAAAGAATGTTGGCTCCCTTTGGTGTCTGTATTCCCTCTTTCCTCCTCAAATCCCTGCCTCACTCCCTCCCTTGCCACAGTGATCATCTTTCTGGGCATCAGCCAAGCCACCCTACAGGACTTCTACCCAGCAGCTGCAGTCAGTGGACAGCACAAAGAATAATTTTGCTCCTTGGTTACATTATTTTAGGAGGCAGAAGGGAAAAGATATTGGAAAAATAATTGCTTTTAAGGTTAAATCCTCAAGCACTGGTAAGCAATGAGCAGATGAAGGCTTTTACATGTCTTTAATGCATGGAGTCGCATAAGTCTTAATTGGAAGAAGCTTCTGGAAGTCTCTAGTCTAAGGCAAAGTTTCTCAAGGGGTACAAATGCACACTGATAGTGGCAGGACGTTGCTTAGTGTTTTGTCTGATGCTATGTCAGGACGATTTATAGCAAAACAGAAACAGGAGAATGATGGCTTTCTTTGCCAAGGCAAGGATCAATGTGCTTGGCGACATAGGTGTCTGCCTATTGCAGAGGATTGCAGGAAACCTAAGGTGCAGAGCATGTTTCTGTCCTTGACAGTCAGATTTTCACTCTGGGTTATTTTTTTTTTGATTTGTTTTATTCTTCACATTGCGAGAGTAGATTCATTTAATGATTTATTGTACAAATAAAACAATAATAATCAAGAAGTAGTTTCAAATAAAATTAATTTAATGAATATACATTATTATCATTATTAACAAATATATGCTTGATTATATTGTTCTTATTTAAAAATTTAATTTATTTATTAATTCATTAATTTTTGGTAATACATCCTTGAAATTAAAAGATAAATTCCACTAAGTATCTTCTAATGAATTAACAGAAATAGCTAATTTGTCATATAGGAAAGCTTTAATAGTTAGGAGCATCATATTCTTCCTGCAGTTATATAGAATTACTTCAGATTCCATCAATTTTAAGATATTGATTTCAAATTTATACTCATGCACTAGAGATTGTGATCTGGCCCAATGTTTTCATATACTGCTTCCTCAAATTTCTTTTTATGTTCTTATAAACCTTTTAAAATGCTTTCTGCAACCTTATCTCCCTTCTTTCTGGGCACAAATTAATTGCTGATAAAAATAAAAGCTCTTTGGACACCTACACAGAAGCTCTCATTCTTCTATTTGAGTAATCCTGAAGGTCGCTCGTGGTGTTTTGAACGGTAAAGTGATCATTTTAGAAACAGTAACAGGAAAAATACTTTTTCCCAGCAACAAAGAGTGAATGGAAATATAATTGAGTACTGTGATTTTATTATTAGTGGTAAGATTACAGCTTTGTAAAAATGATCAGAAGAATGTTAGCATGGGTAAAAGATGACACCTCCCATGGAGGAAAGGTGTCCTCACTTTGCCTTTTCTGTGAACCTCAGATATAAAAAACCTAATTTTATACATATTAAGGGAAGTTATAGCAAGGGCAGAGAAATGGGGTGTGGAGAAATTTCTACTCCCGATCTCAATCAAACTTTGACCTGCTTTAATTATTGAGGTGCTGTGCATTGACATTGAAACTTGTTAAAACGCTGAGCGAAAAACCCTTATCTGTAGTTGAGCTACATGAAGGGTCCTCCCTCATCCATCACCAGCCCACAAGGATACTGAGCACGCAGTATGCTGGGAGCAAAACATACTTTGACTTCCTGGTCAGCCTGAAGAAATCCATCCTTTTTGCTACAACCATGAGCAATGAGAATCTTGCTGACAATCTTTTGCCTTTCAACCACACGTTAGAGACTGCTTATCTACCACACCTAAAGCAGAAAGAGACACAAAAAGGTTATTTTTTCTGCCAGGTCTACATGGGTCTGTTTAGACGTGCTTGGAGCACTAGGGGACGGCTTTCGTGCACATCTGAAACCCAAATCCACTGGCAAACTCATTGAAGAATATATTAATTGTCATATAAGAATTTCTGTACTAATACTCTGAAAATACTGCGTATAATTTTGACCACCTCATCTTAGGAAAAAAAGAATATATATAATAAATATATAAAAACCTAATTGAGGAGAGTAGCCTAGCATTGAAGGAAGTCCCCAATAGGAGACTTTTTCCCTATAAGTTTTCTGAATACAAGTAAACAAAACAGAAGTGAAGGGATGACCTCATCAAATTCCAGACTATCTTGGAATATTCTTTTAAGTCGTAAACCCACATCAAAACAAGAAGTAAAGCAGCAGTCTTTTTTCCCCGTGAGTAAGAGTAAACACATTTCTTACTACAATGCCATAGGCAGTAGTAAGATCTGGAGTATGCTAAATATTTACTGTTCTGTGCACCTGCTCTTAGAATAAGTCACGTTACTGGGTGACAACATCTCCTTTCATATGTCTCTCTCAGCCTCGAAGAAGCACTGATGAGCAGGTTGGAGTAGCAGTTAAGGCAGATGATTTTTTTTTCAAGCTACTTTACTAAACTAGTCTCAGCCTTAGCTCTATTTGAACACAGGCCTAGAATAAACATTGTGCTTATTTTTATCTCATGACATTCAAATATAGCATATGTGGCAGACACACTGGAAAGATTCCATGCTGCATCTAAGTGGTTGAACTCATTTAAGTGATGCAATTAGCCTTTAGTCTGAAAAGCTGAATTCATTACATGCAATGACAGGGGTGAAACTGAACACAGATAGTCCTCTTTTTCTTCTCAAGATATACGAGCTACTGAATTCACATTAACTTGTCAATACTTAAGAATGCCCACCATTCCAGGTGGTGGTGTAATAGAATCATAGAATTCATGAATCATTCAAGTTCGAAAAGACCCTGGGGATCATCGAGTCCAACCATTAACCCCATCCCTAAACCATCTCCCCCAACATCACATCTAAATGACCTTTAAACACCTCCAGGGACAGGGACTCAACCACCTCTCTGGGCAGCCTATTCCAATGTCTGACTATTTCTTCTGCGATAATTTTTTTCCTAAATGTCCAGTCTAACCTTGCCCTGTTGCAGTTTGAAGCCATTCCCTCTTGCTCTATTGCTAATTACCTGTGAGAAGAAACCAGCACCAACCTCTCTACAACGTCTATTCAGGCAGGTGTAGGAAGTGATGAAGTCTCCCCTCAGCCTCTTCTTCTTCAAACTCAACAGCCCCAGCTCTTTCAATCACTCTTCACAAGATTTAATCTCCATGTGCTTCACCAGCTTCATTTCCTTCCTTTGCACTCACTCCAGCATCTCGAGATCTCTCTTGGACTGAGGTGCCCAAAATGTTAAAAATACACACACCAACAAGTTTTACTGAAAGAGTACAAGAATCCTTACAAGAGGAGTAAGAGTCATGGCTTGAGAGCACCAGGATAAAAATTCTGTAGGGCTCCTAGCCCAAGGGGCAATCACAACAGAGGAGAAGGGGTAGCTGTACCTATGGGGAGGAGAGGATGGGTCAGGTGACTCAAATGGACCAACCACAGTATTCCTGCCCATGGTGGTCAGTATAGAAGGACACTTAAGAGAAAAAAGCCTTTTGGTGCCTGGTCTGCTGGGAAGATTGCTGTTGACTTGTCATCAACTGTCTTCTCTCCCTGTGCTGCTAATGTTTCTTGTTTCCCCACTGAAGAGGAGCATTGTTCAATGGAATAGGTTGTATTTCCCTGTTGTTCCGTGTTCCCCCACCCCGGGTGGGAGAGGTACAGCTCCTTTTCTGTTTCTTTTGGACTGTCAGCAGGACTCCCTGTAAAGGGACTGCCTATAAACTGCAGCTCAAGTAGAAAATACACAAGTGTGAAGATATCCTCTGTTTTCTCATCCTGTGCCACGCGTCGTCTGTGGCTTTTGGTTTTTCATTAAGGACTTTCTAGTCAGTTATACACTACGGGGGATATTTTCATAGCTGCTTGTGAGCCACAATCCGGGTTGAAGCCTTGTCACCGACAGCTAAATTTCTCAAATAGTACTTTGCTATGAGCTTTCGTACCACCTCCTCCTCCTTCTACTTAACTTGCTTCGTTGTAAACCCAGAGAAGTTGTCTGAATTCATTCTGAGACACAATTTGGTCCGTAGTTTGCCAGAATATCTTCTGAGATCTCTTGAAGAGAGACTTTTGAAGGATCTAATAATATCTATACTTTTAGATATGGAAAGCACCTCCATTGAGGTTGATGTCTCATTCTACGGAAGGAGACTACATGTTTACACTGGGTTTTGGCCACCTTCTCCACACACCCACGTTGTAGTCTTCTTTGTGGGTCATGTACCATTGGCTGGGCGAGCAACAGCCAGTGTGCACTTGAATTCCTATGCCAAGCTTAGTTTATTCTCATTAATTACAACTACTGATGTTGAGGAAAAGGCTGAATTAGGATGCTCCCAGTCCTTACAATGGAAGCTGTGAACAGGGGTTCCCTTTGCAGTTAGTTTCTATTAATTTTTTGCTACCGCTATAAAATCCACTTGGATGGACTTGATATCCCAGAGGAAGGGACACATCCTCTCCTCTCAGACTATTAAATTAAGCTGATTCAAGACCCAAAATTCTGCCATACCCATTCTCATAAACTGCTTTGCTCATTAGAAAGACTCTTTTTATAATCCCTGCTGGTACTAGTCACCATTAACACATCTTCATGATGTGGTGATCGGAATTTTGCCAGGTGGTTGAGAAAGGGGAAGGGAACTTTTTAAACACTGAAATATATTATATAAATATATACAAATACCCTTGGAGCAGCTACTATTAGTGAGGACATAATCCCAGAGGGTCAAGAAGGGCTTGGATGCCTTTTGGTAAACCAAATTTCCTGCACATTCCAGCTGTCAAGGCAGACATTGGCCCCTTGAACTAGCTCTCAACTGAACATTTTTAATCATTCCCTTGAGCCCTTTCCTACAGCAATTAACTTGTTCAGGGAAAGCTCAGTTACATTCTTTGCAAAGAAAATTATTAGCGGGCTTGTTACTTTGTTGTATGGGAACAGTTTACAAAGGCAGTATGGGGTACTGTCCCTTTGGGAGCCACTGGGGGGGAAAAAAATAATTTAGAAAATTCATTTGCAAAATGAGTGTTTTGAATCCCTGAACAACAGTCGTTCGGTTTCACTGCAGGATATTTTTGTTGCTTTAGATAATTGCGTAAACACTCTGCTCACAACACCTCTTACCCATCTGCACAGAAGTGAGTCTTGCTGTTTCCTTCCCAGGCAGCCCATCCACACCCTGATTCAGCAGCAGGCAACTCAAAGATGAGTCATATAGTTCTCCAAGTCCCTCATATGATTTTCTCCAAGCCTGAGTTCTCTGCACCTAGACTTGTGCAGCTGTGCTGTCACCAAGGGCAGGTGACACCTGGCACACAGCACTGTCAAGACCCACCAAGAAATATTCCAGATTACTCAGTTTATACTGAATCTTACCTCATGGTGATGCTAGCCAGGTGAGACTAGGTTCATGTAAATGACAGGTTAAGTGATTTGTCACAAGAGATAGACAAGTTCAAAAGTTCCCTTCTGAAAGCACACCCACTTGAGAACTGTTTGACCACTACTGACCAAAGTACAATTGGACATAGGCACAACCTCAAGGCCACTCCCAGACATGTAGCAAGGATCTATTTGTATGTAATTGCTCACATGCTCGGATACCCCAGTACTGGTATGTTTTGCTGAAGGGACTATAAGCCCAATTAATTTTCAAAAATTTATCCCCTGAAGTTGACTTAGACATGCTCACACTCTACGAGCTCTTGATGTCTCTTCCAGCACTTCATTTCAATGATTTTGTGTCACAGAAAGAAATAATGAGCCAGTAGGTGCTTGGAAATATGTTTTTTGCACTGAAGTTGGTGATGGTTATTAATATTCTCTGGACAGGTTTCATCACCACAGCAATGGCAACTGTATGATGACAACAGAAGCTATCTCAATAGGAGGAGGTGAGTCAGGTTGCTTCTGTGAAAACAAATTTACTTATAATCTTGACTTCAGCAGTCATGGACTTCAACCATGGTGACAAATCCAACTTCTTTCCCACTAAAGAAATTACTACTGTGTTGCCAGTGCTACAGCATCTCAACTTGAAAGTTATACCCATTATCCACAGTACTTGAGTACTGTGTTCAGTTTTGGGTATAAGAAAGACATTGCGGTGCTGGAGCAGTTCCAGAGAAGAGCAACGAAGCTGGTGAGGGATCTAGAGAAAAAGTCTTACGAACAGCGGCTGAGGGAGCTGGGCTATAGTGAGAGCAATGTGCAGGGAGCACAGAAGCAGTGTGGCTACCGAACAGCTTTGTCTGCATGCCGGGCTGACCAGAGAAGATTGCCACATTTGGGGACAAGCGTCCTCAGGCACTTGTGCTGTTCCCCATGGGTAGAAGAAAAGCTTTGCATGGAGGCAGCAGGGGAGAGAGGACTTGCTTTTTTGTTGCTTTCCTGGTGTCATGGCACTTCTTTAGCATGAGAGCCTCTCTCCACGGGTTGGTGTTCAGTGGCAGGGAAGTGACTTTGGGGAAGCAACAGGCATGCATGGAGGAAAACAAGCGGGAGGAGAGTGTGCTTTTAAGCAAACACACAAACAGTAGGAGGGAGTTGTGGTTCATGCTGAGAAACATCTGCCGGAGGCAGCAGTGGCTGGTAAAACCAGATTTTCTTGAAATGTCCTGTTTTCTCGAGTCCCCTTTTGTTTTGCCAGCAAAAATGTCCCATTTTAGGAGACTCGCCTGCTCTCCTGTCCCACCCTCCCGCTCTCCATCCTTGTCACCCTGCTGCCCAAGAGAGGTCGCGCCGCACGAGTTGGAAAAGCTCCTCACCCGCTCTGCTTCTATTCTCAGGTGCCAAACACTGTCTCTGCCAAGGGGATGTACAAGCAGATCCAGGGTTGCTTCAACTTCCTCCATAAAAAAAATTCTTCTTTACATGCACGTGACATGTGGGCTCCGAGGTCCCCACCAAGTGCAAGAGTTACTTCGCCACAGCCAGGCGAAATGTGCGCCCGCAATGACTTGGCATCGGTGCTCCCGGTGGCCTTTGTCTGCGGAGATGTTTGTCTTGAGAAACCTCAGCTGTGAGTGCTTCCCTCGCTGTGAAATAGAAGACGGAGGATGGCACTGAGCTGGAGGGATGGGTCAGGGACAGATCAGGGCTGGGGGAAGCAAGCCCCTTTGCCAGGACACATGTCCTCCATGCTGGAGGAGGAGAGCACCTCCAGCTTGCTGCGACATGGCTGCACTCGGTGTCCAGGCATTTTTTTCAGTGATTACAATGTCTGTGTCCTTTGCTATTAAGATAACGGGTTAACGGAATCCAGGTCTGCCTTAAGTGGAATGGAGTGAATTTTGCAATTTCTGTGTCTTGTTTTCAATAAAAAGCAATGCAAAAGCACTAAAAATCTTTTGTGTTGTGTTCCTTCATCTGTTCCATCTTGTGAATGCCACTTCAGCAGCTCCTGAAGGCCTCTCTGAAAGGGGAAGAGCAAGATGATTTTTTTAGCTTCCCGCTGCTCCCGGTGGCATTTTCCGACTGTGCCAGCATACAGAGCTTGCATCCTTCTGAGGAGTCGATTGGACGCTCAACAGAGCGAGTGAGAGCAGGAAAACAATGAGGATTCCTTCGAGTATCAGAGCTGAGGCAAAGCACTCGCCCTGCTGAGTTGCTGGGCAGAGCTGCAGTGATGGTTTTGGGTCAGAAACCCTGGATTCTGCTGTGGGATGGATGTGGGAGGTTTTGGGGGCCTGGGCAGGGTGACCGTGCAGGATGTGGCCATGGTGGTGCTGCCCATGCTCGAGGGGTGTGACAGCTCAGTGCCACAGCGCTCCTGGTCTGCTGGCCCCAGGCTGCGGGGTGCTGGTTCTCCCTGGCCTGACCCCTTGTGCACAGAGCACCCGGGGCTACGGCTGATCCCGGGGCTGACCCCGTCTCCCGGGGACCCCTTCTCCCACGGGGAAGGGGACTCTGCACTCTTCTCCCTTGTTTTTTGTTTTGTCCCCCCAGTCCTGTTGTCCCGCCATGGGAGCAGTGGGACTGAGGCATCCAATGGGCACCTCAGGTAGGATGAGGGGTGACCTGGCTGGGGACCACCAGGATCAAAGTTCCCTGCGGCTTCTGGCCCAGGGGGCAGTCACAAGAGGGACCAATTGCAGACCCATCGTGGTGTTCCTTCCCACGGTGCTCACTACAAAAGGGCCCCTGAGAAGAGCCCTGTGCCCTTGGTACTGTTCGGATGTGAGGGTGGCCACCTGTTGGTCTTCACTTCTCCCCGTGCTGCTGGTGTTCCTGGCTCCTGTTCCTGACTCCACAGTGCAGAAGAACTACACTGATCAGGACAGCTTGTCTTCTCCTGTCCCCACCCTGCATGGGAGCGGTGTAGCCCCTTTTTGGGTTTTGTTTTCAGACTGTCACTGGGACTCTGGGCTGAGTCCAATCTGGGACGTTTTTTTCTGGTCGGGACCTTGCTGTCATCTGGAAGATGTAGGTCCCGTATTAATGTATTCTTTTGCGCCTTTCAGCATATTTGCACATTTGTATATATCTGTATATAGTTTGACATCTTCATTATTATTGTTAGTATTATTTCCTCTTTTTTCTTTTTTTTATTCAGCTGGTTCGAATTTCTTTTCTACCTCACAGTCTCTCTCCCTGGATCCCCTGTTACCTCCTGGGGAGGGTGGGGGGGGATCACAGAGAGCATCTGTCGAAGTTCGGCAGCTGGACCATTTCAACACAGCAGCAAACAGAACCCTAAGGAGAATCTCCATCCTTTATTGGATGTGGGGGGAAATGTAGTGACAGAGGATGAGGACGAGGTTGAGGTACTTAATGCTTTCCCTGCTTCAGTCTTCACTAGAGGCCAGTTGTTCTCCCGGTACCCAGCCCTGGAGCTGGAAGGCAGGGACAGGGAGCAGAATGAAGCCCCCATAATCCAAAGGGAGGTGCTGTGTGACCCGCTGCTCCGTTTAGATGCACACAGGTCCATGGGGCCGGGTGGGATCCACCCAAAGGTAGTGAGGGAGCCAGTAGAAGTTCTCACCAAATCACTTCTCATCACTTCGCAGCCTTCCTGGCTAACCTGGGAGGTCCCAGGACTCGAGGGCAGTCAATGTGACGCCCGTCCACCAGAAGAACCAGGAGGAGGAAGGATGTGGGGCCCTGCAGGCCTGTCAGTCTGACCTCGGTGCTGGGGAAGGTTGTGGAGCAGATCATCTCGAGTGCCATCAGGCGGCACGTACAGGATAACCAGGGTTCAGGCCCAGCCCGCATTGATTTAGGAAAGGCAGGTCCTGCTTGACTAACCTGATCTTCCTCTATGACAAGGTGACACACTGAGTGGATGAGGGAGACACTGGGGATGCCATCTACCTGGACTTTAGTCAAGCCTTTGACAGCGTCTCCCAGATCATTCTCCTGGAGAAACTGACTGCTCGTGGCTTGGATGGGTGTGTCCTTCTCTGGGTGAAGAACTGGCTGGATGGGGAACAGAGTTAATCCCTGCTGGTAGCCAGCATCCCGGCCTGGATGAGCACTGGTGTGGCCAGCAGGACCAGGGCAGGGATTGTTCTCCCCGTGCTCAGCACGGATGAGGCCGCACCTCGAAAGCCGTGTTCAGTTTTGGGCCCCTGCTCATGAAAGGGACATTGCGGCACTGGGGCATGTCCAGAGAAGGTGGGGGCCTTGGAAAGGTGGCCTCGGGCAAGCCTGTGCCTGTACAGAGCGGTCCCGACTGTACAGCCCCTCGGCCTCTGCCCTCGGCCCTGCCCAGAGCATTGTGATGTCACCGAGCGAGCCGTTCATGACGTCAGCAAGCCACACGTGACGTCAGCGGTCGCATTGCCTATGTAAAGGCTGCTGGCACAGGCTTTTCACACACAGTGCCTGGAGCTGCTGGTGCTGGTGGGTGCTGGTAGAGCTCTGGGTACTGGTGGTGCCGCTGGTGCCGGCTGAGCTGGTGCTGGTGGTGTGGAGTGGTGGTGTGAGCTGGTGAAGCTCAGAGTGCTGGTGAAGCTGTCAGAGCTGCTGGTGCCGGCTGAGCTGGTGCTGGTGGTTGCTGGTGGAGCTGCTGGTGCTGCCGGAGCTGCTGCTGGGCCTGTTGCAGTTGCAGAGGCCCAGCCCGTGGGCAGCTGCCCACGCCCTGCCGCTCCTTGGAGCTTGGCTCCTCTGCTCGCAGCCAGCACCTGGCGGTGCTCGCCTTTCCCTGCCTGCCACCGCTCGCCAGGGAGAGGTGAGACGAGGGGCGCAGCGCCCACCGTTGAAAAGCCATGAAGAGGATCTGGCGGTTCCTGCAAAAGGCGAGAGGCAAGAGGGTGCACGGCTCTCACAAGACCCCCAAGAGCTGCGGTGCTGATGAGCTCCAGCCGAGCGGCTGGGACAAGCAGCAGCCTGCGAGAGCCAGGGAGATCCTCTCCCAGCAGTTGCAAGAAAAGGACAGCCAGGTTAAGCAGCTTGAAGATGAGCTGAGCGTGGCGAAGCTGCACGTAGAAAAGGTGAGAGAATGCATGGAGGGATTCTCGTGTGAGGGAAGGTGGGGGAGTGGGCTACAGTGTGTTTGCAGGAGCACCCCTTGTCCCAAAAGGGAAAAGGGAGGTGGGATTTCGGGAGAGCTGGTTTGCAGGCAACCGCGTTGCCCGTTGGGAAGTGGAGAGTTGGGAGCTCTGCCTGAGGCGCTGCTCCTGCTCCGTGCGTGAGACCTGGGAAAGGGCTGGCAGTGCTGAGGGGCTCCAGCCCAGCCTTGTAGGACCAAAAGGGCCAAAGGAAATGCCTGGCTTGAGTCTGCACCCGGGGAAACCTGAGTCCTTAAACCCCATTCAGAAACTACTCTGCCTCTATCTCCTACGTCCTCAGCAATAGTACTGCCTGGAAGTGACTCCAGAGCCTCTTTTGTGGGGGGTATGGTACTGCCGGTAGCAAATCGCTTCTTGGAGTGAACGTGCCTGGTGGTGCCCGCTTTGGTCAAGCGCTCTAAGGTTTGCAGAGGACCGAGGAGAGCAAAGCGTAACTGCCGGTTGTTATTTCCCGTTCTTGCCCAGATTGCTGCCAAGAATGAGCACCAGAAGATCACTGACCTAGACCAAGCCTCTTCGAGTGACCGGCCTACAACAGCCCCCCTGCAGAGTGGGTAGGTACTTAGCGATGCCCCCAGCCCTGGGAGCTTGCCTCTTGCCAGCACTCTCCAGTTCTGTGCGTGCTTCTCTTAAGAAATGCAGAGGAAAGCCTCAAGTGTGCCCAGTCACTCGTGCCGTGGCTTCTAACTGCTGTGGCACGTAATTAAGCCCTCTCTCTGTCAAAGCCCTCAGCACCAGCAGAAATCTGTGCAGGCCAAAGGGTCTCGATGTTGCAAATGTCCCTTTGAAAAGAGAGCATGGCCAGGAGGGAAATAACCTGCGCCTTGTCCGAGCGACAGGTGGCGGGTGCTCCTCGGGGAGCTCCGGGCTCTAGTCCTGCCCGGGACTCAGCTTTGTGCCTGAGGGTGCTGGTGCTCGAGGACGGGTAAGGATGGCCCTTGCCGCTGCAACTGGCCTGAGACTGGTTGTGCTTTCTGTCCCTCCAGACACAGCCCCAACACACAGCCTGGAGGCGCTGGGGGGCAGCAAGACCCGGCAGGAGCTGCTGCAGGCAGACACAGCCCCAAAGCAGAGTCTGGGGGCCCTGCAGAGCGGGAGGACCCGGCAGGAGCTGTTGCAGGCAGACTGAGCCCCAAAGCAGAGTCTGGGGAGCCTGCAGAGCAGGAGGACCCAGCAGGAGCTGCTGCAGGCAGACACAGCCCCAGAGCAGAGTCTGGGGGCCCCGGAGAGCAGAAGGATCTGACAGGAGCTGCTGCAGGAGCTGCCGGGACAGGAGCTGCAGGTGTTGGGCAACGTGGCCCCGCGCTGGGGAAAGCAGGTGGGTGCTACGATGGTCTTCGGAAGCACGATAATTGGGAAAGTGCTCTGAGCAAAGAGGACTTGTCTAAGCTCACTCTGGCTCTCAATATGTGTTCTCTGCATGTAGACCAGCCTGGAGTGTGCTTGGAGCCTGCCGTCAATAAGGAAGTGCTTGTGACTGCAGGCAGCCAAAGTCTTACCAAGCCTCAGCTGCAGGAAACGACGGGGAGGTTATCTGAGGGGCAAAGCAAAGCCCAAGGGAGAGTTGAGGAGCTGGAAAAGAAAGTGGAGCAACTGCAGGAGAAACTACGCCGGGCTCAGAGAAAGGGGAAAGAGACGCATGAGGCAGCGCTGGGCATGCAGCAAGAGAGGGAAGAGGCCATACAGGAGGCAGAAGGACTGAGGAGACAAGTGGCCCGGCTGCAGGAACAAGTGGCCCAGCTCCAAAGTGAAAACCTCTCACTGCACAGGGAGCTGAGGGAGGCTGCGCGAGAACAGGTGAGTGACGCCTCTACACGCGAGGCCAACAAAGTAGAAGAAGAGATGAGCAGAGTACTGACCAGTTTGGGTCAGTGTTTTTACACTGACGTGCTCAGTAGGGTCCAGAGGAGGCCGTGGAGATAATGAGCGGCTGGAGCACCTCCCCTAGGAGGAGAGACTGAGAGAGTTCTGTATGTGCTGGGACACAGACCTCTTCATAACGAGATGACATTTCTTCTTTCTCCAGGAAGCAGCAAAAGACCTTCAGAAAGAGCTCCAGGAGACCATCAGAAAGCAACTCAAGACAGAAAGTGCCTTGAAAATGTCTAGAAAGCTTCGTAAAGAGGCTAAGGAAAAAATATTGCACTTGCAAGAGGAGTTGAGGATGGCCAAGGCCAAGGTATGCAAAGTGTGAGGGTCCAGAGGAGGTCACAAAAATGATGAGGGGCTGGAGCTCCTCCCCTAGAAGGAGAGGCTGAGAGAGTTCTGTATGTGCTGGGGACACAGAACAAGACATTTCTTGTTTCTCCAGAGTCCAGTGGAACTGCTGATGAAAGAGCAGGATGCTAGGACCAGAGAGCTCTGTGATGCCCAATATCTGCTCCAAGCTTCTCAACGAAAGATCGATGACCTGGAGCAAGAGAATTCCTGCTTGCAAAAGGAACTGAAGGAGGCCAAGGCCCAGGTACGCTCATCTGTTAACATGTCAGTATGTATGAAGCTGCTCTTCGCTCAGTTGGCTCTTGAGGCAGCTCTTTGTTAGACCCACCCAACCCGATGTTCGGTGTTAGAGCCTGCTGCCTGAGGCAAATTGTTTCTTCCCCATCTACAGATACGCAAGCTCTCTGCACAGCGCCCTTCTCCAGAGAGCACGCCTTGGGCTCTCCACGGGGCTAACAAGGCACCAGCAGAAGCCGGTGCCAGGAGCTCTCGGGAGCTGCCGCCCAGACCCTGCAGACGCAAGGCAAAGAGCCCGAGCCAGACCAGGGGACAGAGCAGAAGCCCCTTGGGCTCAGGTGAGCAGCTCCAGCTGGGGTTCTTCACTGGTCGTGCGGGGTCGGGATTACACTTGAGTTTTGCTCAGGATTCGGAAGCGGGGGAAGGCTTTTCTGTGCAATTCCTGGCCGGGTGGAACTAGCAGAGAGAAATGACTTGCCCGTCCTGCAGAGCATAACACAGGTGCCGTTGAGGGCCGTAGCCCAGAGCCTGTATCCACTTCTCCAGAGGAGATTGGAAGCTATTTCATGGCAGTTGTCTCTCTCTGGAGCCCCGAGGTGCAGTACCACTGGTTGGCTTTGGAGGCTCCATCTGAACATGGTGGGCATAGAGAGAAGGTGTTTGGCAGGACAAGTTGTGTCTGTCTCTGCGCGGGAGGGGTGGACCTGTGCTCTGCTAGGACATTTCCTTGGCCTGGCTTCTGCAGGGAGGCTTCTCCTCTTCCGAGACAGTCGACCCCATGTTTTGGTCGGGAGGAAGGCAGAAGCTGGGGGAAAGCTCGTGCTCTGTAGAAGCCCCCTGTTGAATTTCCCAGGACAATGGGGCACTTGAAGGCAAAGCAGCCTGGGGGTCTGCAGTGTAAGCAGATGCCGTTTGGGGGTTTCTTGGTTATGTGCAGCCTCTGGACTTTCTCTCAGGGGCTTTTTTTTGCCTGAGGGCCAAACAGGTAAAAGCTTATTTGATCCTTTGGGCGTGCCCCTTTCCTCCTCTCTTTCCTCTGGGGAGCTCGATCTCACCAGATTGAGACAGGATCCTGTCACAGCTGAGAGTTGTCTGTGGGCTTCCCGGGCTGAGTCTGCTCTGCAACTAATGCTGGATCTTGCTTCTTCCCTCCCAGGCACTGGCAAACGTCAAACTGGATCTGCTGATCTTGTAATGCCCTTCTGCCAAACAGAAAGGAAGCCCAGGATATCTCCTTCCAGGGTAACATGGGCCGACCATGGTTATGATGACAGCAATGATTAAACTGGAAGGAAACACTCGTGGGAATTTGTGACCATTGTTTGTCTGCAGTGAACCTGCTTTGTTCTCCCGTCGCTGCCCCCCAGGCGCTGCAGGGCCCGGGCGGGGCTTTCCCCCCCACTCCGGGGGAGTCTGGGAGAGACCCAGCCCCGGCCCCCTGGTGGGGTGGGTGTCCCTGGAGGTTCTCCCCAGGACCAGGGGGGGGTTTGGGGGAGGCGAGTGCTGGCAAGGCATCCTCAGTAGACAGCACTCCAGGTGGGGTCTCCCTGGCACAGAGCAGAGGGACAGGAACCCCTCTCTCTCACCCAGCTGGCCGCGCTGCTCTGGACACAACCCAGGGTGCGATCAGCCTTCTGGCCTACCAGTGCGCCTCGGTGGCTCACATCCCGCTTTTCCTCCACCAACACCCCCGAGTCCTTTTCCGCAGGGCTGCTCTCCAGCACATCATCCCCCAGCCTGTACCAATAACGAGGATCGGCTCGATCCAGGTATAGGACCTTGCCCTGGTCCTTGTTGAACCCCAGAAGGTTTACATGGCCCCCTTCTCCAGCTTGTCCAGGTGCCTCTGGAGGACATCACATCCCTCTGGTACGGTGACCACAGCACTCATCTTGGTGTCATCTTCAAACTTGCTGAGGGTGCCCTTGATCTCACTGACCATGTCATGGATGAAGATACGAGTTATGGGAACCGTAGGAAGGAGCAGTCCCATGGGAGATGATAGCCTTCACAGCACAAAACCAGTTTAACAGCTGTTAAAGGGCTAAATCTACTGGCTTCTTCAGACTAGCAGTGAGAAGGAATAGACACAATAAAATGATAAAGCTGGTATTTTCTGGCAACGCTGGCTTCCGGCTGAGCGCCTTCTTTGTGCAGCGATACTGCTGGAGGAGTGGTGCTGCCTGCAGCACAGACCTGGTGAAACGCCTGAGGAGTGGCCTCCGTATCCCCACATCCTGGTGACAGGCCTCACGGCTGGCCCACGGGTCCCCTCAACCCCGGTGACAGACCCGTAGGAGGGCCCCGTGTCCCTTCACCCCAGTGACAGGCCAGAGGGTGGTCCCCGTGTCCCCTCAGCCAAGGTGAGGGGTCCAGGACAGGACTCCATTGTCCTTGTGGCCCTGTTGACCAGCCTGGGGGGTGGCCCCCATGTCCCCTCAGCCCTGGTGACAGGACCAAGGGAGGGCCCTGTGTCCCCTCGCTGCCTGGACAGGCCTTCGGGGTGGGCCTTGTCCCTCCTCACTCCAGGCCCTGCAGATAAGATGTGTCAGACATCCTCCTTCTTAATTAAGGGGCTTAAGGGGCTCCAGTTTCCCTTCTCCATGACCAGTGACAGGCCTGGGGGGGTCTTGCCTTGTCCCGCACACTGGGGTCAGGCTCGGGAGGGCCTGTTTTTCCCCAGGGGGCAGTCTGGGGGTGCTCTCTCCTCCCTCTGCCTTCAAGCCCCATGTTGGGCTGCAGCTCCACGTGCCCGGGGAGGTGGCAGGGCTTCGTGGTTGGAGGGAGGATTGGGGCTGGGGTTTTGGTGGCAGCTGGGGTGGTCTTTGTGGTTGTGTCTGCTCGGTCTTGGTCTCATTTGCTCCGTGTGGATGCGATCGATGTGGATCCCCATGTTTCCCTTCTCTGGGTGCCTGTCGGAAGGGCTGGCCAGGCAGCGTGCCTTGGCCTGGGGTGAACACACATTGTCCTGTGCTTTCCTCCTCCACAGAGAGCCGGCAGCCAAGCAGACCAAGCCCAGCAGCTCATCATCGACTTGGAGACTTGAGGGAAACGGGCTTTTTCCTGTCTTCCTCTCAATCCTGCAGGAAACTGTGCAGGGAGACCTCGCGGACGTGCTGCTAGAGGAGTGTGAATGCCCGCCGGTGCCACCACAGCTCGGAGACCTGAGGCCCGTCAAGCTGGACTTGCCAGAAGTGAAGCACAATAAAAGTAAGTATTTAAGAGTGTGGTTGTTTTCTGGGCAAACAGCAGCATGGGGGGGTAGCAGCTGAGAGCCCTCTCTCTGTGGGACACACACTGTGAAGTCCCAATTTTTCTTATCCTAGAGCGCGGTTTGCAGGGGTCTCTGTGCAGAGCTATTGGGAGAACATCGTGCCTTCCAGTGGTGGAAGCTTTGAAGCTGGGCCTGTGTGCTCATGGTGCCAGGAGCTTCCTCCTCTGTGTTTTTTCATGCACTTTCCATGGTACCTTGGTGAAAATGGTTTTTGCCACCTCGTGGCCCACTTGCGTGCTGCTGAATCTGCGTGTACTTCTTTGGCGTGAGAGCCTCTCTCCACGGGTTGGTGTTCAGTGGCAGAGAAGTGACTGTGGGGAAGTGACAGGCAAGTCTGGAGGAAAACGAGCAGGAGGGGAATGTGCTTTTAAGTAAACACACAAATGGTAGGAGGGAGTTGTGGTTCATGCTGAGAAGCATCTGCCGGAGGCAGCGGTGGCTGGTACAACCAGGTTTTCTTGAAACGTCCTGTTTTCTCGGGTCCCCTTTGTTTTTGCCAGCAAAAATGTCCCATTTTAGGAGACCCACCTGCTCTCCTGTCCCACCCTCCCACTCTCCATCCTTGTCACCCTGCTGCCCAAGAGAGGTCGCGCCGCACGAGTTGGAAAAGCTCCTCACCCGCTCTGCTTCTATTCTCAGGTGCCAAACACTGTCTCTGCCAAGGGGATGTACAAGCAGATCCAGGGCTGCTTCAACTTCCTCCATCAAAAAATTCTTCTTTGCATGCACGTGACATGCGGGCTCCGAGGTCCCCACCAAGTGCAAGAGTTACTTCGCCACAGCCAGGCGAAATGTGCGCCCGCAATGACTTGGCATCGGTGCTCCCGGTGGCCTTTGTCTGCGGAGATGTTTGTCTTGAGAAACCTCAGCTGTGAGTGCTTCCCTCACTGCGAAATAGAAGACGGAGGATGGCACTGAGCTGGAGGGATGGGTCAGGGACAGATCAGGGCTGGGGGAAGCAAGCCCCTTTGCCAGGACACATGTCCTCCATGCTGGAGGAGGAGAGCACCTCCAGCTTGCTGCGACATGGCTGCACTCGGTGTCCAGGTATTTTTTTCAGTGATTGCAATGTCTGTGTCCTTTGCTATTAAGATAATGGGTTAACGGAATCCAGGTCTGCCTTAAGTGGAATGGAGTGACTTTTGCAATTTCTGTGCCTTGTTTTCAGCAAAAAGCAATGCAAAAGGACTAAGAATCTTTTGTGTTGTGTTCCTTCATCTGTTCCATCTTGTGAATGCCACTTCAGCAGCTCCTGAAGGCCTCTCTGAAAGGGGAAGAGCAAGATGATTTTTTTAGCTTCCCGCTGCTCCCGGTGGCATTTTCCGACTGTGCCAGCATACAGAGCTTGCATCCTTCTGAGGAGTCGATTGGACGCTCAACAGAGCGAGTGAGAGCAGGAAAACGATGAGGATTCCTTCGAGTATCAGAGCTGAGGCAAAGCACTCACCCTGCTGAGTTGCTGGGCAGAGCTGCAGTGATGGTTTTGGGTCAGAAACCCTGGATTCTGCTGTGGGATGGATGTGGGAGGTTTTGGGGGCCTGGGCAGGGTGATCGTGCAGGATGTGGCCATGGTGGTGCTGCCCATGCTCGAGGGGTGTAACAGCTCAGTGCCACAGCACTCCTGGTCTGCTGGCCCCAGGCTGCGGGGTGCTGGTTCACACTGGCCTGACCCCTTGTGCACAGAGCACTCGGGGCTACGGCTGATCCTGGGGCTGACCCCGTCTCCCGGGGACCCCTTCTCCCACTGGAAAGGGGACTCTGCACTCTTCTCCCTTGTTTTTTGTTTTGTCCCCCCAGCCCTGTTGTCCCGCCATGGGAGCAGTGGGACTGGGGCATCCAATGGGCACCTCAGGTAGGATGAGGGGTGACCTGGCTGGGGACCACCAGGATCAAAGTTCCCTGCGGCTTCTGGCCCAGGGGACAGTCACAAGAGGGACCAATTGCGGACCCATCGTGGTGTTCCTTCCCATGGTGCTCACTACAAAAGGGCCCCTGAGAAGAGCCCTGTGCCCTTGGTACTGTTCGGATGTGAGGGTGGCCACCTGTTGGTCTTCACTTCTCCCCGTGCTGCTGGTGTTCCTGGCTCCTGTTCCCAGCTCCACAGTGCAGAAGAACTCCACTCATCAGGACAGCTTGTCTTCTCCTGTCCCCACCCTGCATGGGAGCGGTGTAGCCCCTTTTCGGGTTTTGTTTTCAGACTGTCACTGGGACTCTGGGCTGAGTCCAATCTGGGACGTTTTTTTCTGGTCGGGACCTTGCTGTCATCTGGAAGATGTAGGTCCCGTATTAATGTATTCTTTTGCGCCTTTCAGCATATTTGCACATTTGTATATATCTGTATATAGTTTGACATCTTCATTATTATTGTTAGTATTATTTCCTCTTTTTTCTTTTTTTTATTCAGCTGGTTCGAATTTCTTTTCTACCTCACAGTCTCTCTCCCTGGATCCCCTGTTACCTCCTGGGGAGGGTGGGGGGGATCACAGAGAGCATCTGTCGAAGTTCGGCAGCTGGACCATTTCAACACAGCAGCAAACAGAACCCTAAGGAGAATCTCCATCCTTTATTGGATGTGGGGGGAAATGTAGTGACAGAGGATGAGGACGAGGTTGAGGTACTTAATGCTTTCCTTGCTTCAGTCTTCACTAGAGGCCAGTTGTTCTCCCGGTACCCAGCCCTGGAACTGGAAGGCAGGGACAGGGAGCAGAATGAAGCCCCCATAATCCAAAGGGAGATGCTGTGTGACCCGCTGCTCCGTTTAGATGCACACAGGTCCATGGGGCCGGGTGGGATCCACCCAAAGGTAGTGAGGGAGCCAGCAGAAGTTCTCACCAAATCACTTCTCATCACTTCGCAGCCTTCCTGGCTAACCTGGGAGGTCCCAGGACTCGAGGGCAGTCAATGTGACGCCCGTCCACCAGAAGAACCAGGAGGAGGAAGGATGTGGGGCCCTGCAGGCCTGTCGGTCTGACCTCGGTGCTGGGGAAGGTTGTGGAGCAGATCATCTCGAGTGCCATCAGGCGGCACGTACAGGATAACCAGGGTTCAGGCCCAGCCCGCATTGATTTAGGAAAGGCAGGTCCTGCTTGACTAACCTGATCTTCCTCTATGACAAGGTGACACACTGAGTGGATGAGGGAGACACTGGGGATGCCATCTACCTGGACTTTAGTCTAGCCTTTGACAGCGTCTCCCAGATCATTCTCCTGGAGAAACTGACTGCTCGTGGCTTGGATGGGTGTGTCCTTCTCTGGGTGAAGAACTGGCTGGATGGGGAACAGAGTTAATCCCTGCTGGTAGCCAGCATCCCGGCCTGGATGAGCACTGGTGTGGCCAGCAGGACCAGGGCAGGGATTGTTCTCCCCGTGCTCAGCACGGATGAGGCCGCACCTCGAAAGCCGTGTTCAGTTTTGGGCCCCTGCTCATGAAAGGGACATTGCGGCACTGGGGCATGTCCAGAGAAGGTGGGGGCCTTGGAAAGGTGGCCTCGGGCAAGCCTGTGCCTGTACAGAGCGGTCCCGACTGTACAGCCCCTCGGCCTCTGCCCTCGGCCCTGCCCAGAGCATTGTGATGTCACCGAGCGAGCCGTTCATGACGTCAGCAAGCCACACGTGACGTCAGCGGTCGCATTGCCTATGTAAAGGCTGCTGGCACAGGCTTTTCACACACAGTGCCTGGAGCTGCTGGTGCTGGTGGGTGCTGGTAGAGCTCTGGGTACTGGTGGTGCCGCTGGTGCCGGCTGAGCTGGTGCTGGTGGTGTGGAGTGGTGGTGTGAGCTGGTGGAGCTCAGAGTGCTGGTGAAGCTGTCAGAGCTGCTGGTGCCGGCTGAGCTGGTGCTGGTGGTTGCTGGTGGAGCTGCTGGTGCTGCCGGAGCTGCTGCTGGGCCTGTTGAGGTTGCAGAGGCCCAGCCCGTGGGCAGCTGCCCACGCCCTACCGCTCCTTGGGGCTTGGCTCCTCTGCTCGCAGCCAGCACCTGGCGGTGCTCGCCTTTCCCTGCCTGCCACCGCTCACCAGGGAGAGGTGAGACGAGGGGCGCAGCGCCCACCGTTGAAAAGCCATGAAGAGGATCTGGCGGTTCCTGCAAGAGGCGAGAGGCAAGAGGGTGCACGGCTCTCGCAAGACCCCCAAGAGCTGCGGTGCTGATGAGCTCCAGCCGAGCGGCTGGGACAAGCAGCAGCCTGGGAGAGCCAGGGAGATCCTCTCCCAGCAGTTGCAAGAAAAGGACAGCCAGATTAAGCAGCTTGAAGATGAGCTGAGCGTGGCGAAGCTGCACGTAGAAAAGGTGAGAGAATGCATGGAGGGATTCTCGTGTGAGGGAAGGTGGGGGAGTGGGCTACAGCGTGTTTGCAGGAGCACCCCTTGTCCCAAAAGGGAAAAGGGAGGTGGGATTTCGGGAGAGCTGGTTTGCAGGCAACCGCGTTGCCCGTTGGGAAGTGGAGAGTTGGGAGCTCTGCCTGAGGCGCTGCTCCTGCTCCGTGCGTGAGACCTGGGAAAGGGCTGGCAGTGCTGAGGGGCTCCAGCCCAGCCTTGTAGGACCAAAAGGGCCAAAGGAAATGCCTGGCTTGAGTCTGCACCCGGGGAAACCTGAGTCCTTAAACCCCATTCAGAAACTACTCTGGCTCTATCTCCTACGTCCTCAGCAATAGTACGGCCTGGAAGTGACTCCAGAGCCTCTTTTGTGGGCCGTATGGTACTGCCGGTAGCAAATCGCTTCTTGGAGTGAACGTGCCTGGTGGTGCCCGCTTTGGTCAAGCGCTCTAAGGTTTGCAGAGGACCGAGGAGAGCAAAGCGTAACTGCCGGTTGTTATTTCCCGTTCTTGCCCAGATTGCTGCCAAGAATGAGCACCAGAAGATCGCTGACCTAGACCAAGCCTCTTCGAGTGACCGGCCTACAACAGCCCCCCTGCAGAGTGGGTAGGTACTTAGCGATGCCCCCAGCCCTGGGAGCTTGCCTCTTGCCAGCACTCTCCAGTTCTGTGCGTGCTTCTCTTAAGAAATGCAGAGGAAAACCTCAAGTGTGCCCAGTCACTCGTGCCGTGGCTTCTAACTGCTGTGGCACGTAATTAAGCCCTCTCTCTGTCAAAGCCCTCAGCACCAGCAGAAATCTGTGCAGGCCAAAGGGTCTCGATGTTGCAAATGTCCCTTTGAAAAGAGAGCATGGCCAGGAGGGAAATAACCTGCGCCTTGTCCGAGCGACAGGTGGCGGGTGCTCCTCGGGGGGGCTCCGGGCTCTAGTCCTGCCCGGGACTCAGCTTTGTGCCTGAGGGTGCTGGTGCTCGAGGACGGGTAAGGATGGCCCTTGCCGCTGCAACTGGCCTGAGACTGGTTGTGCTTGCTGTCCCTCCAGGCACAGCCCCAACACACAGCCTGGAGGCGCTGGGGGGCAGCAAGACCCGGCAGGAGCTGCTGCAGGCAGACACAGCCCCAAAGCAGAGTCTGGGGGCCCTGCAGAGCGGGAGGACCCGGCAGGAGCTGTTGCAGGCAGACTGAGCCCCAAAGCAGAGTCTGGGGAGCCTGCAGAGCAGGAGGACCCAGCAGGAGCTGCTGCAGGCAGACACAGCCCCAGAGCAGAGTCTGGGGGCCCCGGAGAGCAGAAGGATCTGACAGGAGCTGCTGCAGGAGCTGCCGGGACAGGAGCTGCAGGTGTTGGGCAACGTGGCCCCGCGCTGGGGAAAGCAGGTGGGTGCTACGATGGTCTTCGGAAGCACGATAATTGGGAAAGTGCTCTGAGCAAAGAGGACTTGTCTAAGCTCACTCTGGCTCTCAATATGTGTTCTCTGCATGTAGACCAGCCTGGAGTGTGCCTGGAGCCTGCCGTCAATAAGGAAGTGCTTGTGACTGCAGGCAGCCAAAGTCTTACCAAGCCTCAGCTGCAGGAAACGACGGGGAGGTTATCTGAGGGGCAAAGCAAAGCCCAAGGGAGAGTTGAGGAGCTGGAAAAGAAAGTGGAGCAACTGCAGGAGAAACTACGCCGGGCTCAGAGAAAGGGGAAAGAGACGCATGAGGCAGCGCTGGGCATGCAGCAAGAGAGGGAAGAGGCCATACAGGAGGCAGAAGGACTGAGGAGACAAGTGGCCCGGCTGCAGGAACAAGTGGCCCAGCTCCAAAGTGAAAACCTCTCACTGCACAGGGAGCTGAGGGAGGCTGCGCGAGAACAGGTGAGTGACGCCTCTACACGCGAGGCCAACAAAGTAGAAGAAGAGATGAGCAGAGTACTGACCAGTTTGGGTCAGTGTTTTTACACTGACGTGCTCAGTAGGGTCCAGAGGAGGCCGTGGAGATAATGAGCGGCTGGAGCACCTCCCCTAGGAGGAGAGACTGAGAGAGTTCTGTATGTGCTGGGACACAGACCTCTTCATAACGAGATGACATTTCTTCTTTCTCCAGGAAGCAGCAAAAGACCTTCAGAAAGAGCTCCAGGAGACCATCAGAAAGCAACTCAAGACAGAAAGTGCCTTGAAAATGTCTAGAAAGCTTCGTAAAGAGGCTAAGGAAAAAATATTGCACTTGCAAGAGGAGTTGAGGATGGCCAAGGCCAAGGTATGCAAAGTGTGAGGGTCCAGAGGAGGTCACAAAAATGATGAGGGGCTGGAGCTCCTCCCCTAGAAGGAGAGGCTGAGAGAGTTCTGTATGTGCTGGGGACACAGAACAAGACATTTCTTGTTTCTCCAGAGTCCAGTGGAACTGCTGATGAAAGAGCAGGATGCTAGGACCAGAGAGCTCTGTGATGCCCAATATCTGCTCCAAGCTTCTCAACGAAAGATCGATGACCTGGAGCAAGAGAATTCCTGCTTGCAAAAGGAACTGAAGGAGGCCAAGGCCCAGGTACGCTCATCTGTTAACATGTCAGTATGTATGAAGCTGCTCTTCGCTCAGTTGGCTCTTGAGGCAGCTCTTTGTTAGACCCACCCAACCCGATGTTCGGTGTTAGAGCCTGCTGCCTGAGGCAAATTGTTTCTTCCCCATCTACAGATACGCAAGCTCTCTGCACAGCGCCCTTCTCCAGAGAGCACGCCTTGGGCTCTCCACGGGGCTAACAAGGCACCAGCAGAAGCCGGTGCCAGGAGCTCTCGGGAGCTGCCGCCCAGACCCTGCAGACGCAAGGCAAAGAGCCCGAGCCAGACCAGGGGACAGAGCAGAAGCCCCTTGGGCTCAGGTGAGCAGCTCCAGCTGGGGTTCTTCACTGGTCGTGCGGGGTCGGGATTACACTTGAGTTTTGCTCAGGATTCGGAAGCGGGGGAAGGCTTTTCTGTGCAATTCCTGGCCGGGTGGAACTAGCAGAGAGAAATGACTTGCCCGTCCTGCAGAGCATAACACAGGTGCCGTTGAGGGCCGTAGCCCAGAGCCTGTATCCACTTCTCCAGAGGAGATTGGAAGCTATTTCATGGCAGTTGTCTCTCTCTGGAGCCCCGAGGTGCAGTACCACTGGTTGGCTTTGGAGGCTCCATCTGAACATGGTGGGCATAGAGAGAAGGTGTTTGGCAGGACAAGTTGTGTCTGTCTCTGCGCGGGAGGGGTGGATCTGTGCTCTGCTAGGACATTTCCTTGGCCTGGCTTCTGCAGGGAGGCTTCTCCTCTTCCGAGACAGTCGACCCCATGTTTTGGTCGGGAGGAAGGCAGAAGCTGGGGGAAAGCTCGTGCTCTGTAGAAGCCCCCTGTTGAATTTCCCAGGACAATGGGGCACTTGAAGGCAAAGCAGCCTGGGGGTCTGCAGTGTAAGCAGATGCCGTTTGGGGGTTTCTTGGTTATGTGCAGCCTCTGGACTTTCTCTCAGGGGCTTTTTTTTGCCTGAGGGCCAAACAGGTAAAAGCTTATTTGATCCTTTGGGCGTGCCCCTTTCCTCCTCTCTTTCCTCTGGGGAGCTCGATCTCACCAGATTGAGACAGGATCCTGTCACAGCTGAGAGTTGTCTGTGGGCTTCCCGGGCTGAGTCTGCTCTGCAACTAATGCTGGATCTTGCTTCTTCCCTCCCAGGCACTGGCAAACGTCAAACTGGATCTGCTGATCTTGTAATGCCCTTCTGCCAAACAGAAAGGAAGCCCAGGATATCTCCTTCCAGGGTAACATGGGCCGACCATGGTTATGATGACAGCAATGATTAAACTGGAAGGAAACACTCGTGGGAATTTGTGACCATTGTTTGTCTGCAGTGAACCTGCTTTGTTCTCCCGTCGCTGCCCCCCAGGCGCTGCAGGGCCCGGGCGGGGCTTTCCCCCCCACTCCGGGGGAGTCTGGGAGAGACCCAGCCCCGGCCCCCTGGTGGGGTGGGTGTCCCTGGAGGTTCTCCCCAGGACCAGGGGGGGTTTGGGGGAGGCGAGTGCTGGCAAGGCATCCTCAGTAGACAGCACTCCAGGTGGGGTCTCCCTGGCACAGAGCAGAGGGACAGGAACCCCTCTCTCTCACCCAGCTGGCCGCGCTGCTCTGGACACAACCCAGGGTGCGATCAGCCTTCTGGTCTGCCAGCGCGCCTCGGTGGCTCACATCCCGCTTTTCCTCCACCAACACCCCCGAGTCCTTTTCCGCAGGGCTGCTCTCCAGCACATCATCCCCCAGCCTGTACCAATAACGAGGATCGGCCCGATCCTGGTATAGGACCTTGCCCTGGTCCTTGTTGAACCCCAGAAGGTTTACGTGGTCCCCTCCTCCAGCTTGTCCAGGTGCCTCTGAAGGACATCACATCCCTCTAGTACGGTGACCACAGCACTCATCTTGGTGTCATCTGCAAACTTGCTGAGGGTGCCCTTGATCTCACTGTCCATGTCATGGATGAAGATACGAGTTATGGGAACCGTAGGAAGGAGCAGTCCCATGGGAGATGATAGCCTTCACAGCACAAAACCAGTTTAACAGCTGTTAAAGGGCTAAATCTACTGGTTTCTTCAGACTAGCATTGAGAAGGAATAGACACAATAAAATGATAAAGCTGGTATTTTCTGGGCAACGCTGGCTTCCGGCTGAGCGCCTTCTTTGTGCAACAGTACTGCTGGAGGAGTGGTGCTGCCTGCAGCACAGACTTGGTGAAACGCCTGAGGAGTGGCCTCCGTATCCCCACATCCTGGTGACAGGCCTCACGGCTGGCTCACAGGTCCCCTCAACCCCGGTGACAGGCCCGTAGGAGGGCCCCGTGTCCCTTCACCCCAGTGACAGGCCAGAGGGTGGTCCCCGTGTCCCCTCAGCCAAGGTGAGGGGCCCAGGACAGGACTCCATTGTCCCTGTGTCCCTGGTGACCAGCCTACGGGGTGGCCCCCATGTCCCCTCAGCCCTGGTGATGGGCCCAAGGAAGGGCCCTGTGTCCCCTCGCTGCCTGGACAGGCCTTCGGGGTGGGCCTTGTCCCTCCTCACTCCAGGCCCTGCAGATAAGATATGTCAGACATCCCCCTTCTTAAGTAAGGGGCTTAAGGGGCTCCAGTTTCCCTTCTCCATGACCAGTGACAGGCCTGGGGGGGTCTTGCCTTGTCCCGCACACTGGGGTCAGGCTTGGGGGGGCCTGTTTGTCCCCAGGGGCAGTCTAGGGGTGGTTCCTCCTCCCTCTGCCTCCAAGCCCCACGCTGGACTGCAGCTCTGTGCACCTGGGGAGGTGGCAGGGTTTCGTGGTCGGAGGGAGGGTTGGGGCTGGGGTTTTGGTGGCAGCTGGGGTGGTCTTCGTGGCTGTGTCTGCTCAGTCTTGGTCTCATTTGCTCCGTGTGGATGCGGTCGATGTGGATCCCCATGTTTCCCTTCTCTGGGTGCCTGTCGGAAGGGCTGGCCAGGCAGCGTTCCTTGGCCTGGGGTGAACACACATTGTCCTGTGCTTTCCTCCTCCACAGAGAGCCGGCAGCCAAGCAGACCAAGCCCAGCAGCTCATCATCGACTTGGAGACTTGAGGGAAACGGGCTTTTTCCTGTCTTCCTCTCAATCCTGCAGGAAACTGTGCAGGGAGACCTCGCGGACGTGCTGCTAGCTGAGTGCGAATGCCCGCC
Organism: Trogon surrucura; assembly: GCA_020746105.1. Lineage (NCBI taxonomy): Eukaryota > Metazoa > Chordata > Aves > Trogoniformes > Trogonidae > Trogon > Trogon surrucura. The sequence continues at coordinate 78,646,303 of CM036620.1, read as the reverse complement.
GGTGCCATCACAGCTCGGAGACCTGAGGCTCGTCAAGCTGGACTTGCCAGAAGCGAAGCACAATAAAAGTAAGTATTTAAGAGTGTGGTTGTTTTCTGGGCAAACAGCAGCATGGGGGGTAGCAGCTGAGAGCCCTCTCTCTGTGGGACACACACTGTGAAGTCCCAATTTTTCTTATCCTAGAGCGCGGTTTGCAGAGGTCTCTGTGCAGAGCTATTGGGAGAACATCGTGCTTTCCAGTGGTGGAAACTTTGAAGCTGGGCCTGTGTGCTCACGGTGTCAGGAGCTTCCTCCTCTGTGTTTTTTCATGCACTTTCCATGGTACCTTGGTGAAAATGGATTTTGCCACCTCGTGGCCCACTTGCGTGCTGCTGAATCTGCGTGTACATCTGGCTCGTACGTTTGCAAGACGAGTCTCTGTTCTGTCAAGCCCTGAAAAGTGGTGATGTTGTATCTCAGCCTTGCAGCAGGGTCACTGCGACAGGCTGCAGATTCTGGGGCCCAGGGCTGGTTACTTGTAGCATGAAATTGGAAGGGGGAGAAGGTGAGAGCCGACTGTCCTGTGTCATTACAGATGGGAACATTCCTGAACGTTTGTCTATACCAATCCAAGCTGAGAGCGAAAAATCTCAAAACACCTCCCATGCCAGCCCGGGATAAGCCACGTCCCAGGCTCTTCCAGCGAGACGGCGCATCAGGTGCTCGTTTCCAGTGTGTGGCGGCATGGGAAGGGGCAATTCACACGTGTTACTGATGTGTCACGGGTGACAGGGAAGGATTGGTGTGAATTCTAGGAGGAAGGTGTATAATGTCTCATGCAGTGCACAACACTAAATGCCCTGCCCTTGTTGTGTGTTGTAGATTTGGTTGTTGACAGGAGGAACCGCAATGTGGTTAGTTTTTGGTTAGCCCAAACGTGTTCCCTGTTAAGTGAAAGCTGTGTGCCTTGTGGGTGGAAACTGAAAAGCAGCCTCGGGCAACTGGTACTTGCTTTGTGTTATCTGAGCGGTTGTTCCAGGGCTGACTCCAGTGTGACGGGGCTGATCAACCCAGAGCGGGTCAGTCCTTGGTCAGCTCCTCCTTGAGATTCCTGCAGCTCCAGCACACACAGCCTAACAGAGAGCCACAGCTCATGCTTCATTTCCTTACAAAGGCACCAAGTTGCGTGTTGTGTTTGTAATCCTGGCATTGAGAGACAGATGGGTGCAGCCTGTGTCGAGCCGTTAATGTATTGGGTCAGGCTGAGATGGAGTTAATCTTCCCACAGCAGCTCTCACAGTGCCTTTTTTTCAGAGGGGTAGCTAGAAGGGTGTTGATAGCACCCCAGTGTTTTAGCTACTGCTGAGCAGTGCTCACACAGCACCAGGCTGTGGTTTTCGACATTCCCCCAACAGTAGGCTGGGGGTGGGCAACATCTTGGAAGGGGACATGGCCAGGCCTTCTGACCCAAACTGACCAAAGGGGTATTCCACACCGTATGAGGTCAGCTCAGATGTAAAACCGAGATGGAAGAGGGAAGTGAAGGGGGGCATTTGCTATTTGTTTGTCTTCCGGAGCAACCGCTACATGTGCTGGAGCCCTGCTTCCTGGGAAAGCAGTCAGACATCGCCCACTGATGGGAAGTAGAGAATTATCTTTGGCTTTGCTTCCGCATGGAGCCTTTGCTTTTGCTGTATTAAACTGCTTTTATCTCAACCCATGGGCCTCTTGTTATATCTTCCGTCTCCCCTGTCCATCTAAAAAGGGGGAGCAATAGAGCAGCTTTGGTGAGCTCCTGGCCTCCAATCAGGGCCAAACAACCACAGTTGGGAAACACGCAGGGAACCGAGTGTTGTCATCATGTCCAGAGCTGCCTCTGACAGCCTGCAGGTGCCTGGTGTGAAGCATTTGGCCTAGTATGGGCAGGGCTTGTGGCCGTATCTGTGCAGGTGTTTGAGTAGCCCTCCTAAAATTCCCGTGGTGCTGTTGTCGATGGTAAAGCTGAGTCTCAGGGAGATTTGTCTGCCTGTTCTCTTGGCTCCTCATGTGGGCTCTTGTGACACTTAATGATGGTGCCTAAAAAACCTCTCAGAGATTTCAGCTTGCTCTAAGAGACGCTGCAGGTGAAGGAGCAGACAGTTTTCCTCCAAGACTATCCATGATTTGGCAGGTTGGTTTGTGTTCCCTGGCTGCTGATAACATCGTGCCTACAGAGAATGGGTGCTCTCATCCATCCCCAGGCCTGGATAAGTGAAAAAGCCATGAAGTGAGCTACTTTAAGGGCTCCCATTCCCCTCTGAGGTTGTGTCCCCCTGGATCAGCCAGCAAACACTCCTGTTCAGAGGGTGTTTAATTGTGCCGTGTGCCTGCCATGTTTACGAGCTGAAAGTGGACCCATGTGGACACTGCCTGATCCTCAACAACATGGAACTTCAGTAGAGACTCGGATCTGTCAACTCGAGCCGGCTCCAACGTGGACTGAGAGAAGCTGGAGAAGCGCTTCAGGGACTTGTGCTTCAACGTCCTGATCCAGAGGTATCTGAAAGCTCAGGTGAGGCTGACTGCATCCAGCTAATGTGAGGGAAGAGAGACGAGCCCCCGGAAGCGACGGGAGCACGTTGTGGGATATACCCCCATGTTGGCAGCATGCCGAAAGCTCCACCCTGCACAGCACGAAGAAATAATCAACTGCTCCTGTCTTCATATCTTGTTGTCGTGGTGCAATTGCAGAAGGGAAAGGACTTTACACGTGCTCATCCTCCTGAACTTTGATTGCTAGTGTGTGATTTGTAGGCAAATGGGTGCAGCTATGTTCCTGGGGTAGCTCTGACAACCTCTTGCTGCGTGCAGCCGGGGCTGTGACCTGCCCAGACCTCACTGCTCCTTGAAGTGGTGTGGAAGCACAGTTTGGTTTACGCTGCTGAGTTGTAAAGTAGGCAGCGAGGATAGAAATCTGTGTGATTAAAGCAACTATGTTAAATAAGGGCAGAACTGCAGAAATACTCTCTGCTGACAGCTTTTGCCACCTCTATGTGGGGTGCAGAGAGACCGACTGGATTGTTCTGAGCAGCACAGCCATGAGTGACTGACAAGAGCAGGGCCCAGCAGTAATCTGTGCCTGAGGTACGGTCCAAAAACCCTTACCGTGATGTTTTCCACATTTTCATGGTTACAGATCTGCAGATGCTGGCGTGGCGGGACCACAGCGCCTTGGACTGCTTCATCCTGGCTGTCCTTTACCACGGGTGTCAAGTGGGCTCATCACGTCTCTCCCTTTGCTCGTCAGGCCACCTGCCCACGGGGGAGGGAAACGTCTGTCACGACTGACCCAGTGGCTGTTCTGCCCTTGCAAAGAGTTCTGCTCTTGTGTCTGGGTTAAAGAAAACGGGAGCTTCTCCAGTGTAGTCTGGTTCAGTGTTGCCTGTGGACGAGTTTTCTCTGTTTTGGAAGTTGGGGTGCATAATTCAGAACCGAACAACGGGCAGACAGTGAAGGGAAGGAGCACTAACCCTCACGCTGGGGTCATTCAGTCCTTCCCGCTTCTCCAGCTCTAATGAGGAGGTACTGTTAGTAATATCTCTGGAAGTCGGAGACCTTGCTCTTAGTAATAAAAGCCTTTTTATCGCAAGTGACACTTCACGACGTGGCTTAGCGGTCATGGTAGTGTTGGGTTGATGGTTGGACTAGATGATCGTAGAGGTCTTTTCCAACCTTAATGATTTTATGATTCTATTCCAACAATTGATTGTTTTCCTCTTAACCATGCAACTAGTGACTGCATTCATTCTGGGAACTAATAAGTCAAATAAAAATATAGTAGCAGTTTTAAGAGAATTCCAGATTATGATTTCTAAACTATTTTTTCTCTACTTCCTTTTATCTAATCAAAAAGAGACATGAGTGAGGAGTTCAAGTTCACAGTAAGAAGGAGAAAAGACCAATCTCAATAAACCAAAACGTTACTATTTGTGTAATTTTTTTCTGTTGAGCAGGATGCGTCACCTTTATTTAAGTCTTCTGATTACTGATGAAGTGAGTTACAGTTCAGCTCTTAGTCTAAAGAAATAGTCTATGGACAAGTCCTTCATACTCTACTTTCCAGTTTTCAAATACTTGCTGTTCTGTAGCCTACTGTAATCACATCTGGAAAGGCAGTTTTTAAAAAAAAAAAAAATCCCCCCCTCCCCCCAAAAGAGTTGAATCCTTCAGTGCCTTGCTGCCTTTCGCTCATGATATACAATCCTAGCAGATGGACATTGCCTCAGATTCTGGGTCCAGGAGTTTGATGTTAATCCAAGTAGATCAGTAACATCTACCCAATTAAGTCTATGTAGAATTGTGTATTAGGTATCACAGTGAACAGAATGTAAAAATGAATGACCAAAATGTAAAAACTATTGGGAAAACCATTACTTTCCTAAAACAACACTGAAGGACAGGAAAAACATGATTTATTTTTTTGATTGCTATAATATTAGATATTTTATTCTGGATTGTTAACATTTCTGTGTGTCACATGCAAAAGAACTTTTATTAATGGAAATCAAAACCCACAGCAAAGAAGAAGCATTTTCCATCCTATTTCTGACTGTTCCCAGATGAGGAACATGTCAGACACAATATAGCTTTGCAATTACACAAGCCTTTAAAAGATGCTGGCAGATGTTTTGAGAGTTTGGCATTCAGTAACAATAAGAAAACAAATCCATGACTGTTTCCCACAGAGTCAGAACCGCACAAGAACAGGACAGAATGTTTTTAGTATACTTATATTTCATACCACACACCTTAGGCTACTGATGAGTGGTTTTTCCCTCTTTCTCTTTGCTGAGTTTTCCAGTAACACATTGACCAATTTACAATCACATACAGCTAGAATTCTTTGACAACTTTCTCTTATGGAATTACGTGAAAGACTCAGGTCTCTAGTAATAGCATTTTTCCTGCATTGCCTGTGAGTATGAAATAAAAAATATGGGCCCTTAAGGACCCTACTCGCAAGGACGTAGGGGAAATCCAGGGCCATCCAGTGTAACATCTCCATAGCCCCTGGAAGGCCAAGATCTCCTAAAACTACTGGTGCTGTCGTGAATTCTTGTCAAGGAGATTAAAACAACAGTCAGTACTGTGTCTGGAAAATGGATGGAGCTCACAGAGAGGAAGAGCTTACTCTCCAGTGATGAATTTCTACAGCAAATAACCGCTTTTCCCAATGAGATCATCGTTAGAACAATTGTTGGACTCAGAAGGATATCACCCATGACTGTGATCCCTTTTCCTATGCACAATTTCATACTTTTATGGTCAAATGCATCTGAGTATACGAAGTCCATCTAGGGCTTCCTCTTCTACTCATTTGTGTCATTTGAAAGTTTAGCCTGGTGAGCAACTTCATTTTTTGAAGAGTTTCTGATCAACATGAACCTGTCACTCAACTGCTTTGTTTTGAATACACCTTATTTCTGTCAGTTTATATCAGCTTTCTTATTTTTCACACTATTCTCATAAAGGAAGAATGATTAGCAGGAGAATTTCTAGCTTGCAATGACTTATCTTTTGAATAATGCTAGAAGAAAGCATAACCATCTTCCACTAAATAATTTAATTCCTAATATAAGAACTATTCTAATGTTAAGAAACATGCATGACGGTGTCCTGTGATTCTGAGCGCCTACATATTTGCTGTTCCCACCCTGCACTGTTGACACAGAACTTCATGCGATCTTGAGCCAGAGCCCATTCTTTTTCTCTGCAATAATCCCATTCTTTTCCCTGCCCATAATGAACAATGTGGGATTATCTCCATAATCAGTCCACTTCTCTTACATTCATGTTTCAAAACTCTTCAAAGGGAGCTGAATTCCTTTATTTCCTAGTGATATCAGGGGTGAGTAAGAAGGCTTTGTATCAAACATGCTGCTGACTAGCCTGAAAGATTGAACTACAAACTAAAATTGTTCTGTCATCATCTCTTTTACGAAGCCTGGCTACTACTTTGTGAGGACAATCCAATCAAGCTAATCTCTACTCCCCGAGACATTTACCATTTTATTTCCTCTTTACTTTTTTTTCTGGAGGGGGAGCGGTAGGGTTTGGGTGGATGAAGGGAGTATTTTCAGTTCTGGAAGAAGCAACTGAAAAAAAGAATTTGTGGGAAATTTGGCTTGCAGCTGCTTTGTTTATGGCTGCTTGGAGGTTCTGTTCTCAGGAGAAGAGGTTGCAGTGGTGGGACCATATTGTGTTTAGGTGGTCAGCACCAGCCACCAAACATTTTGCCTTGGAAGGAGACAATAAAAGCCATCTGGTTTTCCCATACTTTGGTGTTGTTGGATGGCCTATGTTTGAAAGTGTTTCTTGTCTTATTAGCCTTACAACCTACGCAAGAGACTACCCAGTGGGACAAGAACAAATATGCCTATGGAGAAGTCATTATCAAGGTCTTCAAGGCCATCCTATAATACTCTTTCATATAATGCATGAAGAAGAGTTTAAGCATATCCAGGCCTTTTTTGTGGGTTCCCAACGGGCGCCAAAGGCTGTGTGCACACTGGGGTCCAGTGTGGACTTCTGAGTTTCATGAGCAAGGTTTTGTATTCCTAACATATAATGGAAAAGGGACACAGAGAATTCTTTACCTTTGAGTCTGTCATGGCTTCACTGGAAGGTATTATTCAGAGTAACCCCACAGCTGCTCCAGCTTAGGGAGAGATTTCAGTGGGCAGTTTCCTCATCACCGAGCATCCGATGTCTTTCTATATTGGAGGTGGCATGGGAAGGTCCACAAAGAGTTGAAAGGCGCTCCTGCAAGAGTAGTCTAAGGGACAAAGAATTGGTGCACATTTCTAGTCAGTCACACCGCGGCAGAAAGACGGATGAGTAGAAACACCCTCAGAAAAGCGAAGCTCTTGCAGGACTCTAACAAGACCTGGTCTGAAGTACTGAACCATTTGGTGTTCTCTGCATTCAGGAGAGTATTTGTTGTCTGAGACAAACGAATTTGGTTTGTTAAGAACAAGAGTCCTCTCACTTGCGTTTTTATATTTACATCCAAGCTGAAGCTGTCTGAGCAATGTGAGCTGCTTCTGTCACCAGTAAGGCCAAGAGAATATGTCAATACTTTCAGAGAGCCAGTCTTCCCACCTAACTTAAAAAAACACTCTCTAGATTTGAGTGTCTAAATTTACATATCGAGAGCCAAAAAGTCCTACTATTAATTTAATGTATGACATATATCTCTGCCCATGAAATATGCAGTGATTAACTATCAGGAATGAAGAAGCAAAACTAAGCGCAAAGTTGATACAAGAGCAGATAAAAACCCCTTGATCTGAATAACTTGGCCCAGATATTAAAAGTTTTTGTGCCAGTTGAATGAGTAAGACTCCAAACAACTTTTTAAAAGAGCAGTTGAAATTCACACCTTAACTATTTTGACAAAGCAGGAGGAAATTGCTATATACTGTATTTTCATCACAGCAATGACTGACAGGGCTGAATAACCCGGAAGGGATTTTTCAGCTTTACAGCAAACTATTGGGTTTCCTGTCCTTGGTGAAAAGTAGAGAAAGTGACCTTGCGGTACTGACATGAGCAACTCAATGCCTAAAGAAATGGCAGAGATAAATAAGCCTGTTATGCAATATCCTGTAAACATACGAAAAACCTCAATAAAACCCCAAACCCCTTTGGGGGTCTTGAATAAGCTCCTCAGCTCATGCGAAAAGGACTAATGTAGGGCAATAATTAACCATTTTAGAATTACACTGTAACTGTACTTAATGAATCTTTTGCCATCTAATCAGAGAACTCATGCAGACATTTTGCAATATAGCTAAAGCTTCCTATACCAGCTTATTTGTCTGGTGAGCTTTCCATTTAAACACCTCATTGGACGTAAAGTTAAATTAATGAACAAGTCCATCTCATTTTTTTCCCGATGCAAGAACATACTCTTATTCCGCCCCTTTGAATATTGAATATTTATTCACCATTTCAGGCATTACCCATTGTTTTTTATTGAGAAAACATTTGCTTTTGACCCAAGCAGTTTCACACAGAAATGTTAGAAGAGAAACAAACGTGTTAAAACTCTGCTGAGAAAAAAAACCCTAAGAAATAATCTTTTGCAGGAATCCAGAACAGTTAATCCTATTTAAATATTTCATTAATAAACCTTTAAGGAAAACAACAATGATTTATATTTCTCATTATTTTTGTCTCAGTGGTTTAAAAGTCAATGGAATTGAAACAACACGCACCCATGTCACCCAAGGGCTTTTTTTAGTAGTGTCCGTTGTGTGGTACATGCAACCATAAATTAATGCAAAAAAAGTTGTCTCTCAGAAGTGTTGCGCAGTCTCCATCCTTGGAGACTTTCAAGACCACACTGGATAAATTCCTGAAGAGCTTATGTTGACCCTGCCTGAGCAGGAGGTTGGATCAGTGAGAGCCCAAGGTGCTTCTGAATCTCAACTATCCTGTGGTTTCTGCTCTTACATCAAGATCAATCAAGTATTTTCTCTGAAGAGAGTAAAATTACTGTCTAACCTGATGTTTCCTCAACCAACCTGAAATAAAAAAAAGAGCAAAATAGAATCCCTGTTCCAAGGGAGGCTGTCCAGGGTGAATCACATTTATGCTGAAAGATTAAGTGCCCTATTTATCATTACTGGGAACAAAAGTTCAGCTTGCCAGCAGCTGACTGCTCCAGTTCCACTTACTTAACTATATAAACTGTGGGGGGAAAAAAATGAAATAGAACCCTGAAAGTTTAGACGTGTTTCTCCCTATCAGGATGTCTCACAAACAGGTATTTGTAAAATGGACCCAGGATACGAAGTCTAAATCATTAATGTGCTCACAAATGTTAAATACATAACTATGCATGGGAGTCCCTCCTAACACTTCATGCAGTGAACATTATATATTATTAAGAAGCTTACCACGGCTGGGAGCTGAGCAACTTATTGCCTCCCTGGATGCAGAATCTAGGCACTTTTACAGGAGGGCAAGGGAAAATAACTACATGATTTGAGCCAGAAGAAACAAGTCTGAAAGCAGGAAAAGCTGAAAGGTGTTCTAGCTGGTCTAATGGAACACATTGTTTTGTCAAATTATTTACAGCTTTATTTATTTTGAGGCTTGTTGAAAAACTTGCAAGCTTTTAGATGACCGGGAAAAAAATATTATCAGGGTGAGGTTTTTTTTGTTGCTTGTTTTTTTTTGTTGTTGTTTTGTGTTTTTATTTTTTCTTTTTTTCTTTTTTTCTTTTAATGAACAAATTGTGGGAAAATGTGTTTCTGTGGAACAGAACATGAACAGAGCTGTGCGTAAGGAGGGCTTTGTGGCTCCTCTGACAGTAAAAGTGACACGTGAAGCATCTGTCAAAAGTCAGTCAAGGCTGTCATCAGAATTTCTTCATCATTAAATTTTGTAGATTTTTTTCTGTATCGTTTGTCCATTTCTTCCGTTGCTCACACTACTCCTACTAGTTGAGTGATACAGACATGCATACAATGACAATGACTTTTTTTTGCTTTCCTTGACTTAAACTTTATTGTTGAATCTTAATGAAAAGCTAGTGTTGAATCACAATTTAATTTTGTTTTTAGGATCTAGGTATATGCCAGCTTATTCACTTTTTAAAAATAATGCTCATTCAATAGGCTTTCAGATTCCTACTTCAAGAAACAGCACTCCTCCCCTCCCTGAGAGCTAACTAAAGCTTTTGAAATAAGGAAAGATCGCTTGGATTTATGAAACAGGTTAAAAAAAAATCATAATAAGGAGCCCTGGACAGCATGCTAATGTATTTGAGCATCAGGAGAAAATTTTCCTGTACAATGAGGGTTGTAGAAAAAAATATCAATAATAAGCAACATTAAGATTTGCCCAGGAAACCTTTATTCCACCCTCCTCTGCATGCACATTAGGAAATAAGTTTTAACAACATTTACGACTTTCACATGGAACAAATGTGTCATTTAATGAATGATTATTTTTTTCATAGACTATTTTGTGAACTATGTGAGTAGAGAGGAGTCAGAATAAGGAAGAATCGGAGAACGGATCTGAGGTGGAGGCACCCACCAACACAGGGAAGGACAAAATCGATGACTTCCATGACCAACGAAGGACAAAGCTTGAATCCCCGTCTTCCTTGTGAGACTCACTGCAGAGTGTGAACCAAAGAAACTCTTCCTCCCAAGTCCTGCACAAATTAACAGGTATTATTGCCTACAGTGGTATAGGATTTATAATGGGATGCAGGGACAAAGAGAATTTGGGGTTGAAATAGGGAGTTTTGGGGATGTGTAGAAGTTGTTATGGATTGTTTAGGGGAAGGGGCAACATCTAGTCTCACTAGCCTGGTCAGGAAGAAATCTCTGGGTCTTACCATCCACCAGATTTAGCTCACCTTCACACAACTGAGAGCCCATTTCATTGCTGCAAATGTGTCCATATCTTCACAAATATTTCTATGGAGTTTGCGGTTAGAGTGATACAAAAATAAAATACACATATATAAACGCACATAATTTTCTACACCTAGCTTGAACTCGGAAGCCTGATTTTCTTTGATATTGAAATTTCTGCAATAGTTTCTATGTTCAAAGCTCAGGCCCACCAGAGGGTAGCAACTAATGCCTTGATCTGGGATATCCGAGAAAAGAAGAACAAAGAGCAACAGATTGGAAAAGTAAAGTATTGTCCAGCACACGGCAAGTGTGTAAGCATCAGAGATTGGTGGAGTTCTTCCAGGCAATATTTAGTGATCCTAAAAGCTCTTTCTCTTCCTCAGATGTCCTAGTTATTACCAACTTTCTGTGAAGGCAGCAGCTTCATCCTCACCAACCTGCAAAGGAAGAAGGAGCCTGTGTTGGGAACAGCACCACAAGGGATGGTTTTGTTACACAAAACTGTTGGAGCTTTACGCAAGAGAAATCTGACATGGGGCAGACATTGATTACAGAAAATGTGTTCCAGCTTTGCACCACAGAAGGAAACTCAGATTCGGGTCTTCTGAGTACAAGTATTGAACTTCATTAAATATAGGATATACTATTGTAATTTCTAATTTTGGACTGTAGGAAAACTGCTGGCTTGAGTAATCTTCTCAATAATTTTGCAGGTATGAATTTCTTTTTTTTAAGCATGTAGTAGTGACATTTCATCTCATACCATTTAAACTTTTGGTTCTGCAAACCTGTGGGTCAAAACAAAAAGTTAAGGTTCTTGTTTTAGCATCTGAAGAACCAGAAATAAATTACTTCATATATTTTTATCCTATTTTGCATAGCTGCTTCTCTGAAAGGAAAAAAACAACCAGATTTCTCCTTCTGACATTGTCAATCTTTTCTTAGGGGAAGAAAACTGAATATTTTATTCTGGCAAAATAAAGCTGAAAATTGAACAGTAAAAATCGCCCCCACGTATGTGAAAAGAAATTCACAGCTCTCTGCATCTTGATTGCAATACCACAGAAACTCCATATGCTTTTAACTTTCAAGGTTACCTGTTTCCTTAATGAGGGCAATAAACCCATCTAGTTCTGAAATATTCATACAGTAGCAAATCAAGCCTTTCTCAACTCGGAGTGAAAGGAGGGTTGATGCTGGCTCTGTCTGATAGAAAGTTCTGCCAGGAAACTGGAAATAGATCAAAAGTGTCGACAAGAAAGGCAGGTGTGTAACCTTTCTTTGCAAGGGAAGTCAAACAGTTTAGTGAAGGAATTCAAAGCTGCTCTAGGTCACTTTAATAAGAATAATCAATTAAACAATCCACCACAAACCCAGCCCACCCTTCCTATTTGCCATCACTCTTAGTGTTGCCTGAGAAGGGTTGATAACTGGTGAGGAGAAACCAAGGCCGAGACGATGCTGGTCCAGCATGTGCAGAGATGGAATCTTGCGTGCAGAATCCTCGAGAGCAATCAGTCGCACTGACAGCAATTGTCAACCACAGAAAAAAATTGCTAAGGCACCCAGACTGTTTGGCTGGAGTGGAGTCAGGGCTGGGTTACAGAATCATTCTGAATAACAGAATAAGTTAATCTCTGCTGAACCCTGTGTTGCAAAGACAAAGATGACTCTTAACCCTCACGGGCTTTTTTCAGCTCTAGCACAAGATTTTCCATCAGTACTTGCAGCTGATCATAGAAAAATTTTAAATGCTAAATGATGTGCAGGGTCACTGCAGAGTGCCACTTCCATAAAATATAAATGTCACCAAAATCCTACATAAATGTGTATATGTTTGTTCATTGTTGAGGTATTGGCAAAGCAACTGACAGCTGAGATTCACATCCAGTGGATTACACTTGGCATTTATGTGTAGTGTTCGCTTAAAACTGCAAATCAATTGCATCCATTTCTAAAGGAAAAGAAAAAAAAAATCCCTCTGGAGTCAGAAGAGAATTCCTGCTAGTTAAAGGTTGTACAACCAAAACCTGAAGTCGAAGATGCTTCCTTTCCTGTTTTTTTTTTCATAAAATTCTTCTGTAGCTGGGGAGGCAAAAATACACCTTCCACATATTTTAGGACCTCATCTGTGATTCACAGCTTTTCTAAACCAGTTTCCAAAGGAGACAGGGACACAGGGAATTTAAGCTTGTGGATAAAGTCTTGCATTTGTCTCCCCTTGGCCCTAACCCTAGATGAAAATCTCCCTGGAGTTTATAGTCTGAACAGCCATAAATCCATGGGCCCTGACAGGATGCACCAATGGGTGCTGAGGGAGCTGGTCCAAGTCATTGTCAGGCCACTTTGGTAAGTCGTGGGCAACAGGAGAGGTGCCTGAAGACTGGAGGAAAGCAAATGTCACTCCAGTCTTCAGAAAACGCAAGGAGGACCTGGGTAGCTACAGACTGGTCAGTCTCACCTCCATCCCTGGAAAGCTGTTGGAACAACTTATCCTTGGCACCATCTCTAGACATATCAAGGATAAAAGGGTCATTGGGGGATATGGTTTAGGGGTGAACTTTGTAGAGTAGGGGTAATGGTTGGACTCGATAATCCCAAGGGTCTTTTCCAACCTGAATGATTCTGTAAGGCCATAGGTAAGTGTGTAAAGCAGGAATCTGGTAATATCAGCTCTATCAGAGGACCATCTTGTCAAGCTGTCAGTCACTACTGAATGTAACAACATGCATCGTCACCAGAGGGTACGACGGAAAAATTAACCAGATTTCTCATTTGGGGAAAGATACCTCAAAATACGCATGAAGGAAGATTCAGGACAAAGGGAAGTATGAGCTATCGCCAGTCTTTCTTCTTGTAAACAAGCAATGTTTTTAAAAGTGTCTCAGTTTTAGTGGCAGATTATTAAGGGATAAAAATGTGAGATTCTTTTCACTTGTCCGCTGACCCTAAGGCCCTCAATTAATCTTTTCTTACTTCTCAAGAATTTAATTGTAGAATACTAATTGTAGACGATGGAATTTTGGAAGAGCCTGACGTGAGAAATGAAGTTACATCACCATGGGAACCAAGACTTGCACCCCAGATGTCATGAGACTTACAAGAACACAAACACAACCAGATTTCTAGAATTATCTGCAAGCCAGACATGAGGAGAGAATTAATTAATAACATACATGGATTTGATGTTTCCTTGAAGTATTGTAGGGCAACAAGAGAAACCCTCATGGTTTTTGCACTCAGGTATTAACTACACAAAGATCATCTTGTCCTATCACAGAAGTTGCTGTTCCCTTGAAAACCTGTTATGTGATGAGATACAGCTGGAAGTCTGACTAATAGTCCATTTTTGACTGCCTATAGAATCATAGAATGGCCTAGGCTGGAAGGGACTTTAGAGATCATTTTAATCCAATCTCCCTGTCATGGGCAGGGACACCTCTCTACTAGATCAGGCAACACGTGAGGACCGAACAGGGATCAAATGCGTGACCTTCGGTGTTTCAGCACCACGCTCAACCGAGTGAGCTAAAGGAAGGTTTCACTTCATTCGCAAATATTCAGATTTTTCAACACTGACCTGATTTAATCGCCGAGTTAATTTTTCTTTTAAAAAGTTAATGATCTCAGGTTAATGGTCTTAGGCTGTTCCTAGATTCCTTTTAAGCCAGTAAAATCATCTTGGACCTTGGGGAAAAAAAAAAAAGTTGACATTAGTGAAAACATGCGGTTTATGTGAATAAAAGAATTCAGGTATTTTCTACCTTTGGAGGAGCAAGCCCAGCAATTTTTTCACTAGGTCATGCTGGGTTTATATAGCTGATGGTTTGGGTTCCTCAGTGTTCTTGAACTGCCTGGCATGTGGCCTCAGAGGAAATAATCAGAGCACAAAGCCCTTGACTGTATTTCACTTCTCTGTGCTGTTTGACAAGTGTTTACATTGCAGGGACTGTGAATCTGGTCTACGTTCTTTTTTTGGCATCTCTCCTCGACGCTTTCTACATAAGGAGGAAGGGAGAGAAAGATCAGCAGATGGTGCAAAAGCAGACCCCTGCTCCTGAGAAGAGATTCCTTCTGCGAGGCATTAACATCGTTGACATTTATAAAGGATCACACACTGCCACAGAAGCTTTTGCCTCCGTCAGCAAATCGCTGTCTCGTGGGAAAACATCTTGCTCTTCACTTCTAAGAAGAGAGCTGGTGCTCAGATGGGATTATGACGACGAGGATTTATATCTTCATCAGAAAACAATACCCTGGCCAACTACGCACACCAAAGTATTTTTGAGAATTTGGGCACGCCGATGGCCTGTTTGGGGCCGGGCAAAATAAAACCATTCCCACTGCAAGGACACTTTCCCCACAGTTCCCATGAGCATAAACAGCAACTAATGAGTCCCATATGTCACCCATGTAGCCACTGTGTATCTGTAACAGCAAAGAAAGAGAAGTTATGGCTACTCAGGCCACCTCAAAACTGAATAAGGTGATGGAGGAGGGCTGCTGAAATCGCTGGTGCTTGTCATTTTACTACCAAGAAGTTTGTGTCGTATATTTTTGTTTGTTTGTTTGTTTGTTTTTTTCCCAAATAAAGAGCTTCATCTCCACCAGAAGTGGGAAAGTTACTCCGTTTTTCTAGAAACAACCCAAAGGATCTGTACAATAATAACATTTTCACTGCCTGCTTAACCGTGGTGTTTGCATGTCTACAGCTTGGCAGGGCCCTGAGGGCACGTGTAGGCTGGAATTCTTGGACCAGTCTCCCCCGAGGCCAACATCCCATCTTCTGCCTGTGGGCTCAGGAGTCTTCATATAAGCTCAGGCTCAGTCACCAGTCCATCCCTGCTCGACTGGTCCCTGGGGTTGCTGCTCCATCTCAGCTGGATCAGTCCTAGCTTCCTGACAGTGAAGTCTCTTAAACACATTGCAAGACAGATGCAAGGAAAGTATCAGTATTTAAGAACTGAGAGACATCATATTATTTTACGATGTAAATCCAGATGGTGACATCCTTAAGAAGTTCATGGTAGAGCAGTGCTCCATTTTTAGGAACAAGAAGTGCGGAGGAGGGTGGAGAACAGATCTCTTGTGCAATTACAGAAGGTGGCCTGTAATTGAAGGTACTGCCTGAAAGTTTTAACAGCATCCACAACAGTTTTTCACCATAAATGAAGTGTCCCCTGTGCATTACTCAGACAGCACCTCACAACTGTGGAAACTTTTGTCAGTGACAAGGATATCAACTGTCTGTCTTTTTTTTTTTTGTGTGTGTGTGTGTCTCTTTTATTCCTTTTTGAATGTAAGTTATGGGGCTGCAATTCAAAGTGTCCTTCAGAGTCTGGAAACACGAGCTGACAGGAACTGACATCAGTCAGGGAAATCCTCCTTTGTTAAAAGGGAAAAGTTCTTTGCAAAGGGGACGGTCAGGAAGAAAAGCCCATCCAGCAGCTCTGGAGTCTATAACCTTTGAGGTTGTCCAAACTCCCTGAGTAACTTAACGTAATTTTGAAGGTTGGGGTTTTGTTTGTTTGTTTTTTTAATGGAGGAGAATCAGATGACATTCAAAGATCTTTTCTACCTTAAGTTATTCTGCAAGTCTGTGACTATCACAGGAATCAGCCTAATGCCTGAGGCTGATTTACTTAGTCCAGAACATCACCTACATCGATGGTTTAGGCATTGAACTCAAGAAAATCTGAGGGCTTACAAGATTTATTTATAATTTCTTGGAGATTTAAAATGCTTCCGGAAGGTATCACTAACACTGTTCAACAAGGGAGAAGGTATTTGGGCCACCACAGAGTAAATCAAGGACAAATAGGTAGAAATGACTGGTTTTTGGAAGGTAGCTCCTCACAGGATAGAGAACTATTAGTCTGTTAGTTTTTGGAATTTTTTTGAAGTTCTGCAAATGTTTTAAATTGCAAAGATTAGCATCTAGGTGAAGTGTACATTTATGGTTATCTCCTCACATAATTGCTGTCCTAACTTTGTGTCACTGACAATGAAGTTTAATTCCGGGCTATATCTGCTGCAATGAACTAAATGAAAGATTAAAATTCTGCTGCAAATCCTCTGCTGGTGCAGTTGCTTTGACCTGGTTTTGGAACTAGATGTCTTCCAGGTGGAGCAAAACAAGGACCTGCAATTCGTATGTGTTTTTTTATGGGACAAATATGTCTGTAACTCCTGTGCAGACTGGGCAGCTAGGAAGTCACCTAATGTGGGATGCTACCAAAAGGCTCTTAAACTATGAAGCCTTCCCACACCCTTGCATCATTTCACTTGCACCGTGAAAGGCCAGACCACATGCGCTCCACCTCTTATTTGCTGAAGTGTGAGGAACTATTTGGGTCTAAGGAGTTGGTGGGTTAGGGACATCATCTGCATTTATGCATGAGATTTGTGTGTGTGTGTGTGTAGGAGCATTGAGAGGAATCCTGGGGACCCCACTCCCAGCCACAACCTGGTGTCAATACCCAACTCTCTTGTCTTTGATTGGCAGCCCTGGGTGTTGCCTGGGTTGTTTCACTACGTCTGAGTTTCTATTTGAACAGCAGCATGAGACTCACACTTTAGAGAAAACATTGCTGATGAGAACGCAGGTAGATCATGTGGGGTTTTGGCAAGGCATGGAGCTGTATGAGAGTTTTGGCATGGCAGTTTATATCACATCGATAGAGTGCAACAGCACAGTCCATCAATAAGGAACAGCACAGTCCATCAATAAGGGCCCATCCACCACCTCTCATAAGCATCCCACCAAGTTGCCCACCTGCCCCTAAATGCAGCAAGTTACAAGATCACAACTTCTTGGCCTTGCAATACGATCCTGTAGTATAAGCCCTGCCCCACAGACACAGCCTGAAGTAGAAAATTTTATTTGCAGGTAATTTGCAGAGAGCCATTACAGCACTCCTCTCCTCTCTGCTCTCTTACCCTCTTACTCCTGGTCATGGTTTCAGAAAGACATGGTGTGGCTGCTCACGCAGTTAGGAAGACAGGAATACAGTTGTAACCAGTGTGCATGAATAGGACACTCAAAACTGCCCAAGGGTGTTTTCCCAAAATTCATCATAGTAAAGATAATGATCATCAGCGTGATTAAACAGCAGCTAGAGAATCGCAAATAAACTACTGAAACAAAGCAGTCAGCTTGAAAAGTCTAAAAGACGCATGAAAATTCGTAACGGAGAGAAAAGCTGTCAAAACCCAGTCTGGTGATGCCAGATGTGGTTCCTTCAGGACCACAACTTCTGTTGAGGTGCAGTCGAGCATCCTCCCTGCTGGTACTGGCACAGGAAGTAAGGTGTAGGGACACCACCTCAGCTCACGAATGGGACCCCACGTGAACTTTCTCGCAAACATGAAGTGGGTTGTGGGGAGCAGCAAGGGTATCCCAAAAGCAGGAACACCCACATCTTCAACTTGGACAGATGGGCAAGTAGGGGAGTCTGCACCTATGGAAAAGGAGGTGTGAACTTCACCCACATGTCTTCTGAAAATGCATAACTGTGTGCAACCAAAACTTCTTGGAATTCATTATAGACAGATGTTCAGAATTGTGGGGGTGTTTATTAGCATTTTTGTATCAATTAGTTTGGTTTCTGTCACAGCACGGATGTTGATCCTGAATTTATAACTCACTGTTTGTCACTTAATTATGTGCTATTGATAAATTAGTATATTGTTTCAGTGCTGATCTGATTTCAGTAGTGCAGGCTTAGCACATTTTTGATGCAACATAGTTTTGGTAGAGAATGATTGCAGTCTACAGAGCTAGTTTGGGACTCAATAAAGGTTTGGGTTGTAAATTTAAACATTTGATGGACAGAAATTTGGAAAACACTGTAGTGACTTCTGGCACTTGGGTAAGAGAGAAATGCAGAAGCGTGAAAAGACAGAAGGAAAGAACTGGAACATCTTACTCTCTGTACCATCCCATGGTCCTCAGCTGATCTGTGCCTTAGCAAGAAGTGGCTAAAGTAGCTGTAGAAACCCACAGTCCTGTTCCTTTGTACAAGGACCAGAGAGGATCAACGTGGCATGATGGGGTAAAGTTGACCTGAGCTAGCTGAAGCAAGGAGTAGTATGAAAAATCTGAATGGTCCAAATAGGCATTTCTGATGTTTATTTGAGAGCACCCTTCAAGAAGGGAGGTTAGGATTTACAGTCTGACCTGTGCAGAGAGCTGTTAAGAAAAAGAAACTGTTTGCAACCATTACTAAGAGCAAAGCAACAAATACATGAGAGGTTTGTGCTGCTTGCTATCAAAAGCAGACACAGAAGAGAAAGGACAAAACCCAAAAAGCCTTCCTGGCCATCCAGAGCGAGGACACAAGCTGAAACAGGACACCCATTTGGACCCAGAAGATAAGCCAGGGTCTACAAGGCCCTTTTCGAGGATGTCCTAGCAGCTTTATTCAGCCTCCAAGCTAGAAGTTAGAATAAGCCTTTTCAGTGAAAAACACAGTTTTCTGAGGGATTTGGCTTCACACAGGGGCTGTATATTTCTAGACCACACCGCACTATCATTAGGTGGAACAATCCCATTAAACTTTGGATAACGGAAGCTAAAGGCAAAAGAGAACATTAATCTCAACATCACCTCTATTATATAAGAAAATATAGGCACTTCAACAAATCCAGAACAAATTATCAGTGCAAGAGAGATAATCAGCTATGGCAAAATGGAAATATGCTTAGGGAAAAGTAGTCCAGCAGCAGTGCTCATTTAAATTTAGGAGGTGATGTTGGTGGGGCAGTATTGGGCTAATACAACAAAATCTTTGTCTAATATAAATAGGATTATGTTGTGTTACTGAAACAGAGGTTAGTGAGACTGCTTTGAAAACTCAGTCATTGCTACTGCTAAGGGGAAAAAAGCAAGGTCCAAGTGAGTGTGTTCTTCAAATGAAGATTAAAGTTGTAATAAGGAATAGCATTTAATCAGATGTCAGGATCTCAGGATGACCATGAGCCAGCAGTGTGCCCTTGTGGCCAGGAAGGCCAAGGGCATCCTGGGGTGTATTAGAAGGGGGGTGGTTAGTAGGTTGAGAGAGGTTCTCCTTCCCCTCTGCTCTGCCCTGGTGAGACCCCATCTGGAATATTGTGTCCAGTTCTGGGCCCCTCAGCTCAAGAAAGACAGGGAACTGCTGGAGAGAGTCCAGCACAGGGCAACTAGGATGGTTAAGGGAGTGGAGCATCTCCCTTATGAGAAAAGGCTGAGGGAGCTGGGGTTCTTTAGTTTGGAGAAGAGAAGACTGAGGGGTGACCTCATTCATGTTTACAAGTATATGAAGGGTGAGTGTCATGAGGATGGAGCCAGGCTCTTCTCGGTGACAACCACTGATAGGACAAGGGGTAATGGGCTGAAACTGGAATATAAGAGGTTCCGCTTAAACTTGAGAAGAAACTTCTTCTCAGTGAGGGTGACAGAACACTGGAACAGGCTGCCCAGGGAGATTGTGGAGTCTCCTTCTCTGGAGACATTCAAGACCTGCCTGGACACGTTCCTGTGTAGCATTATCTAGGTGCTCCTGCTCTGGCAGGGGGATTGGACTTGATGATCTTTCGAGGTCCCTTCCAATCCCTACCATTCTGTGATTCTGTGATTCTGTGATCTCACAGATAGATCATTTTGGGAGGATGGTGGAAGGATTAGTCATGGTTTAAACGTGCAAAGTAAGAGACCTGTCAGGTACATTAGGTATTTTTAAAGTTCTCTGTGTAGAAGGCCTTTGAGCCCTATTCCAAAATGCAGCGTAAGAACAGATCTATGCAGGGCTGATTTGCAAAGAGATATATGCTAGGGATAGAACTGGAATTTGGATTAAAGCAAGAATTTTAAATGGGAAGGCATCAGAACAAAAGAAGCACAGAAAGAGAAATACCCCTTCCAACTCAAAACAAAGACGTGCAGCACCTTCAAGATTTTTAGGCAAGTATCCTATGTATAACGAAAAAATTACTAGCATAAACCCATCCTGTTTCTCCTACAGAATTGTTCCAAAGGGAAATTGGACTTGGTCTGTTAACAAATCTCAACTCCCTGTGGATTGCCTAGCAAAGGACGTGACAGTTTCTTTCTACAAACCATCTGTTTCCCCACTGCCTGTCACCCCTCTTTTAAAAACATGTAGCCAACAAAGTTTTCTTTTGGGAGATGCGTTGACAGACAAACAAACAAGATTTCTAACCATCATCAAAAGGCAGTAATTAGCAAAGCAAATGGTGTCTGACCTGCTTAGTAACACCACACAGAAGTTTTCTTGAAGGACTTAAAGTTTCTTCTTGAAGGGCTCAAGTTTTTCTTGAAGGACTCAAGAAGTCAGTAACCCACAGGCAATACACCACTTGGTGTGTTCAGAAGATTCAGTGACCAGCTTAAACCTTAGTAAGACATAACCTTAATCTAGCTTCTCTGTTCAATACTCAAGACAATTTTTAAACTGAATATCAACATGAACAAAAAAATACACTCTGGAACGTAAGATGCCTGTAAGCAGAAGATGGGTCAACTCTTTTTCAGGCTATTAGTGGAAAAAACACTTAAGTGAAGAACTTAAGTGGGACTCAGGCATATGTATTTCATTTAAAATTGAATTTGCAGTCCCATCTTACCTAAACACTTCCCTTTAATTTGGGGGGAGTCAAGGCTGTGCTCAGGAGTTCAGAGCTGGTTTTGTGTCAGTAGCACTGAACTATTCAACACCAAACACCTGCTTTGCTTGGGTAGTAAGAAGAAGATATAGTTGAGTGACAAAATAAAATAGTTATATATCAACAGAAAAAAAATAGTTATTAACCATTCTAACAAGTTACTTGTATCATAGATAACCTCTAATTTCTCCTTTTGTCAATTAGTATAAAAGAAAGATATGAGTAAGACATCCCATCCTGAAAAAAAAACAAACCATAAAAAGCTAACATTACCTAATAACTACAAATACTTGATTTTTTTAGGAATGCTGTTTGAGTTCTAAGAAAGCCTTGAACACAACTATTGCTTTTGCTGCTTACATCCAGACACTCCCTTTCACAAGCAGCTGGAAGATTCTCCACAAAAAAAAACCAAAATAAAAATTGCAGAGGGTTCTAACTATTCTACTGCTATATATAATGACCTGATTCAATTGTCAATTAGTGGAGCTCCTCCCAGTGGGGTTTTATTTTGTAAATGGATTCTTCTAGCTCAGTAATCCTTCTGTAACTCATTTCAGCTTTTTGTGTATATTCAGGATAGGCTATGAATGGACTGACGCGGAAATAATAAGAAAAAAAAGAGTTGAAGTTTGGTTTGTTCTTTCCTGTGGTATATTCAAATCATTTTCATAGCAGGTGTTTCTGGGTTCCTTTTATTTAAGATTAAACTTCTGAGGTTTACTTTTTTTCTCAACTAAAAAAAGTATGTACACCTTTTTGGTAGAGATTTTAGTAGCGCAGCTAAGCTCTTTCAGTACTTCTAAACTTAGGTGCAAGGGAGAAGGAAAACAGATTCTATTAAACAAAAAATTAAATTTTCTTTTTTTGGCTGACTTTTTTTTTTTAAGTGTTATTGAGATGAAGGTAAACAGCACAGGTAATAGCCAACTCAGAATTTGTCAAATCTTTCAGTGATATTCAGTGTACAATTCTTGCTGCAAGGACAGCAAGAAGAAGTAAAAGTTGCAAAGCTGTTGAAATATTCTGAGTTCTAGAATGAAAGTAGGATTTCCACTCACTGAGACACAATTTTATTTGAAACAGATGTTTTTTTTAACTTGTCTGATAGCAAAGAACAATTTTATATAAATAAAAGCATCTTGTTTATATGGAAAAATTTTCTAGACTAAGAAATACTGCTTTAAGTGTTTTATTAATAAATGTCAGAATAATAAAATAAATTCTTCTCACAGTTTAAGCCTAAATTAATAGAACTAGACACTTGGTTACTAGTAGCTTTTCATATGTAGTCCTTTAAGAAAAAACGTTTGTAAGTAGTTAGTATCCTGCATTAGTGTGTTCTTGGTTTAGACCTGGTGTTCAGGTGCTGTGGGACATTAGATCATGATCTAGCCTGTTGGATACAACATCCCTGGAATTATTTCAAAACAAAATCATTTAATCTGATCAGAGAATGGCAAAAGAGCAGATGCTTCTTTTTCGGTGCTTGACTTCTGGGACCTACAAAACCTTCACTGCAGGTCCCACTACAAGAGGTTTAGCATCACAGGTAGAGAAAAAATGGAGAGGGGAACCTCACCCTGCTCCAACTTTTCACATATTTTAAAGGAAACAGAAATATTGTGTTTAAGGTCATCATATGAACAGTTAAGGAAGTTCAAAACTTGGTTCTAGATCTGCTAAGTGTTTTTCCACCAAGCATTGCAAAAATCTACATAATTAAAAGAAAACACAAAGTCCCACAGGTTTGCTGGTTCCTAGAAATCAGTCCTTTGAAACTACAGGCAAATGCATGGAAATATTTGCAACATTATTAGATAAGTTTCATTACTTACATTTGTATTTCCATAATTATATTGACATAATGCAATTAGTACAATTAAGCATACTGTACTTTGCAGAGCTGTATTTTTTTTCTCACACTCCAACTGTTTCCGTTTGCTTTACTTCTTTTTTTACTCTCAAATAACTCCTAAGGATGCTGGTATACAAGCTCTTGTGAAATTTTTAGTCTTTCTTCATGACAAAGATGTCAATCATCTCTAACATTTGATGCTCTGACGCAGTGAGCATGTTGCAACTGTGTAAAGATGCTCTTCTCAGAAATTAAAACATAGGGGTGCAGGGCTGGCCAAAGCAGTGAGAATCTGGCTAATTTCAGGCTACACTTTAAAAAAAAATAAAAAAAACATTAGTCAAGGAATAATTTTGGTACAAATGTGGCAGTAAGAGCTCTGTAGTGTTGGAGCTCAGAATGAATGGTCTGATCTACTTGGGTTTCAGACGGAATTTTTATTAGTAATACTGTTATTGAAAACCTGGGGTAAATTTAGCCCAATTTGCAATGTCCAGCTCTATTTTTCAGGTTCCCACAATTTATTATTAAAACTTCATCAAGCTTTTGTCATGGGTATCTTTGTCATTTTACATTTTTCTTTACAGTTGGAAATACTTTTTTTGTGTATGCATTACTGCAAGGGCTGCAGTTCAAAGCAAAATATCACACTTTGAGCTTTGCAGTTAAACTGTGAATGGTGACAGTCACGACCTGCTGTAGATTAACTAAAATTGACCTTCAGGAGAGTTTAAGCACAACTTAAAAACTTTTCAGATCCATATCTTTTTTTCCTGTGGCATTAGATGTTATTTGCACATTGTCCAGCTCTTCTAATCCTGTATTTTTGTTCTGTCAGTTCATACAGGATAACCTCCTCTAACGACCCACCTCCTGCATTTGAAGAATTGCCGAATTCCTTCGATGAAGTAGCTTCTCAAGATGAAATGGCAATTGGACTGCTGAAGTATTTCTCATTCTGAAGCAGTTCATGTTCTTTCCTAGAGACTTACCCAAATCCTTCAGTAGCGAATGTTAAAAATCCCAAATCAAATTGAAAACCACTGCCAATCTCAGCAATTTGACTCTTAAGGAAAACACTTATTTCAAAACAAGATTCATGTTCTTAGAAGTTCCACTTTAACTTCAGTCCAACTCCAATGGCTTTGTAACAGGATCTTTTGCTAAAATTATTCTAAGTGTTCAAGTCTTATAATTTTTAAATAGCTTCTGTGTAATGGTGATCTTGTCTGTCATTAATTATTCAAATTAATGTTGCTAGCCAGTCATCTACAACCCTTGCTTAGTATTAAATTCCTTCACTTATTCAATAATGTTGTTAATTATTTCATGATCTTGTAGATGAAGGTAATTTCATCAGTTTAATATAAAGCAACACAGGGAGATGTAAGGCTTAATTCCACAACATCAACATATAATTACATCGCTTATAACTCTTGCCTAATACTTGGCTTGTTCAAACAAGGATGCCAAAGTTTGACCTGGCACCCCAGGACCTCATTTGGGTGGTGGCCTGCCTGGGTGTTGTTCAGATACAGAAGCAATGTTTCTCTTTTTTAAAATACTTCTGGATTTAGAAATGTTGGTGTAGACTTCTCTGCTTCTTTGTATCACCACAGAAAAATTTTCCTTTTTGCTCATGTGCTCAAACTTCCTGCTGTCAACAGGGCCTCTATCTCATCAGAATCTCTGTCCCACTCTCATTACTCACTGATGCTCTGGGATGTTTGTGTTGATGCTCATAATTTTGCAGCAGTGGTACCATGGGGGCAAAAGCACCCGCACCCTTCATGAGCACAGCATCACAGCTTTCCAAGGGAAATGGGCTGCAGTTGAAGAAAGGAAAAAACATTCCTTTTCATTACCTGGTATCCTGATGACCGAAAGAAAATTACAAACTGAAATAAAAGTAAGGATCTTCATGTGTTTTGGTTTGGCCTGGCCAGATTTCGGCAGCGGGGGGGGAGCTGCAGGGTGGCTTCTGTAAGAAGCTGCTAGAAGCTCCCCAAGATTGATAGAGCCAATGCCAGCCGGCTACAAAGAGGGACCCGCCGCTGGCCAAGGCTGAGCCTATCAGTAAGGTGATAGCAGAGGAACGCCTCTGTGAAAAACATATTTAAGAACGGGAAAAAGAACTGCACCATAACAGCTGGCACAGAGATGGAGGAGTGAGAATCTGTACAGACACCAAGGTCAGCGAAGAAGGAGGAGGGGGGGAGGATGAGCTCCAGGTGCCGGAGCAGAAGGAATCCCCCGGGTCCGTGGTGAAGACCATGGTGAAGCGGGTTGTCCCCCTGCAGCCCATGGGCGAGGTGCAGAAGTCTACCGTGAGGATCACCATGTAGATGTCCACCGAGGACTCCACGCTGTGTGAGTGGATGCCTGAAAGGTGACTGTAGCCCGTGGGCAGCCCGCATCAGAGCAAGTCGCTGCCGGAACCTGTAGCCCGTGGAAGAGAGGAATGCCCACGCTGGAGCAGGTTGGCCGGTGGGACTTTTGGGACGCTGCGGGTGGCTCACGCTGGAGCAGTTTCCCCCGAAGGACTGCACCTCAGACTCACGAGGGGTGGGCTGCCCCTCGTGAGGTGTCTCCCATTGGGCAGTTTGTGATGAATTGCCCTTCGTGGGACGACTCACGCCAGAGAAGAGAGCGTGAAGCTTGTCTCCCGTGAGAGGGACCCCACAATGGCCTGGGGAAGAGTGAAGAGTCCTCCCCCGGAGTGAAGAAGCGGTGGAACCAACGTCGGATGAACTGACCGTAACCCCCATTCCCTGTCCCCCTGCGCCGCTCGGGGGGGAGGAGGTGGAGAAACCGGGATTGATGTTAAGCCCGGGAAGAAGGGAGGGATGGGGGGAAGGTGTTCTGTTTAAGATTTGTTTCTTTCTCACTTCTCACTACTCCTCTCTGATTAGTTCTTTTAATAAATGTACCTAATTTCCCCAAAACTGAGTCTGTTTTGCCCAGGAAGGTAAATGAGGGTGATCTCCCTGTCCTTATCTCAAACCCTGAGCCCTTGGAGATATTTTCTCCCCCTGTTCAGTAGTGAAGGGGGGAGTGAGTGAGCGGCTGTGTGGGTACCTGGCGGCCGGCCAGGGTCAACCCACCACATCATGCCACGCAAGAGGTCTTCCTGAAATAAAACGGACCCTTATGGAGCTGTTTATTTTCATTCCCTTCAATTTTAAGTACCTGAACACACTAGTTACTTATTCTTTGAGAGTGATCAGGGGAAGAATATGAATAAATGAAATTAATATCATTTTCCCCTGTGAGAGACCTGTAGGCAAAAAATATGTTACAAAGTAAGGTGTTACTTTGAGTGGCACAGAGTTTAGCATGCCAGATCAAATTGTTGTAGAATTTGGCCGAGATTGTTTCACACTGTGGTAGTATCTCATCGGCATAGGGAGAACCATCGTGGTTTGAATGGAGGGGCACCTGTGAAATCCGCTATAGCTGGGATAAGTGTAGGCTGCATTCCAAGATGCAAAATTAGACTTTCTCCTTAAGAAACATCTTCTCTGATGTAAACCAGAGCAACAACTACTGTAACTCTCATTAGTATAATTTGCAATATTAAATATTTATTTTCAGATATCCTCAATCCCACACTTTGGCAGAGAGTTCCATACCTGGCATATGTATTTCAAGAAGCAGCATTTCCGTTAATGACATTTATCATCTGGAGGATTTTATGGAAATTTCTCTTCAAGTTTTTGGACGGACTGTAGTGAAGAATAAGAAGCTTTTCCTTTAACTTCTCGAAATTTAATATATTTTCATCATAACTTCTTCTATTCATGTCTTTTGTAAACAATCACACAATCTTTCAATCTCTTTTTATGAAATGTTTATTCCAGGATCCTGATCATTTTCATAACCAATTTCTAAACCCCTTATGATTCTGTAATATACCTCAGGAACTTCTTTTGTGTTTTGTATGAGAGGCGGAATAACAGCGTCTTTAACTGTTGTTTATATTTAATCTACATTCCAGCCTCAAAGTATTTTCAGTCTTCAGTACCTACTCATGACATTTTGCTCCTGTTTTGTCCTGCACTACTCTTCTAAATTTCTAAATAAGACATAGGATTTCTGCCACCTGTTGTTGATATCTTGAAGTTGGACATCTCCATCTACATTGTTACTATAGGCAGAGCAGTTTATATAGATTTGACTTCTGGAATTGCCTAAGAAGAAAAATATTTAGTGCATGTATTATCAGAAAGTGGAATCTAGAATAGGAGGTGTAGATGTTTAACTATTGGCAGGTAGGAGTAGGAGAAAACCATCTGAGATATTCCATGTAGCCTCATTTAACATTAACATTCTGAAGATTTCTTATATTTAAAGTATTGGATATTCAACCCAGGAAGTGTAGTTAAAAGCACCGATAAGAGACCATCTATCCTTTCCTGCTCCAAGACATGATCACCTCTATTTACATCACTTTCTAGATTACTTTCTAGATGTCTATTCTTAAAATCTTCCAATGATTAATGCACAGCTTGTCCCTTTAATTGCTCAACTCTGTTCACTTGGAAGTTTTTACCTGTTCTCAGACCAAATCTCCCACTCTCCATTTTTCACATTCCCTCTTACAATGTCCTCAACAGCTAAAAATGAATTGTCTCTTGACAGAAATCTTTCAAAAATTAAAAATTAATATTGCATTACTTCTTATGCCATCTCCACATTAACCCCCCGCAGAAAGAAATGAACCTTGGCTTCATAAAATACAACTCAGTAGTTTCTTTTGTCTGTCTTCTAGAAAGTTGAGAAACAACTTGGGTTTGGTTTTTTTCCAGCATGTTACTGGGAATGGAAATTAAAAAAGCTTCCTCTGTGATTCTGTTCCCCTCTTTTCTCTGTTTTTAAGGTAGGCAAATGTTGGGTTCTTTCCCAGCCTTCAGAAATCTTCCCCATCTGCTCTGCATTCCCAAGAGGGACAACAAAAATTCTGCGACTGTTCCAGTAAACCTGAGATCTTAGAATTAATTTCTTCACATACAGCCTATTTGAAAACATCAGATGTGGCCAGGTATTCCCTGCCCTGCTTTTTCTCAACTGTATCTGATGCTGTAATCCTTTAGTGGTGGTACATATATGAAAAGTTGGGTATCTTTCACTCGATCCTCTATATGCAATATTAATTGCACATCTTTAGAAGCGTATCTGCTTTCGGATCTCATAATGTGTGGTCATTTTATTACATCAGACGGATTCTAGAAGTTGAAAGTGCAAAAACTAGTTTATGAGCATGGGGAGGAATGTTCTCGTGTACATTTCAAATGTAGATAATAATAACAGAGTAGTAAGAGAGCACAAGGCATCCTCACTTGACTATTTTACAAGCTCATGGTGAACTATATAGTTCAGAGTGAATTTGTGTAACTGAAATATAAATAATGCAACAAACTGAAAGTATGAAAGTGTAGTTGTCTTTGATCACTTCAAAGATCTTCAGCGTAACATGAACACTTGGTGACATCATGTTTCATTTCTGCAGAGCTCAATGGTCAGCCACAAAGTAGGAAGGCTAATTGTTGCCACTTTTGTTAGTGGGGAAAATTGACCAAGAGGAAAGTAATTATCGTGTCATTTATCTCTCTTACAAATAATTAGATTTTTTATGGTGCATTTCTAAACAATCCACAGATCCTATGGGTAAATCTGGTGAAACCTCAAAGATTTTATCTTCAGTGAATTGATCCTTTTGAATCTGCCAACTTTTTAGACAGCACGATATAATCATGAGTGAATAACTTCCCAGGTCTTTTCAAGGAAATTGTAGAGAAACCATGATGTCCCCAGGAGCTTTATATCCAGTACTGGGATCAGCATATGCTTTTTCCAGCCAGAAAGACTCACAGAGAGACTATTATGATGCCTTCCATCACTTAATCCTTCTGTTCCAGAAGTTAATCCTTATAAGTAGATTCTAGCTCAGCTGATTTCTCATCTAATACTCTCAGAAAGCATATCAAACAGTTCTTCAAGATGACCTTGAGCAAAGACTCCTGCTTCCTAAGAAAGGATTCTGAGGGCTAAAGTGAAAGAGCAAAAGCCTGGCTCAGCATGGGAAAGTATCTCCAGGCTGACTTCTCCCTATATTACAGCAGGTCAGGAGAGCTAAACCTAGAGTCATAGTTTAGTTTGGAACAGGCCCTTAGGATCATAGAGTCTAACTCTTAACCCAGCAATGTGAGATCAACCTGCAAACAATATCTCAGAAGGGGGAAAATTATGAAGGCGTGACTGAGAACTGGAAGGGAATAGCTGACCCCCAAAGAAATTACATTGATTTCAGTTGCATCGAAAATGTGTTAACCTTGTCCAAGAGCAGGTTTTAGTTTCTTTTTTTCAGGGTTTTATTGCTTTTCATTGATATCTGTACAGACTGCTTACATTTCTGATATGTTTTCTTTAAACCTAGGATTATTATTGAATGTGTTTCTTTTCTTCATTGTCTTGCAGAATTCATCTTTCTACTCTTAGTTTTTGTCCCTTTTCTTTCAGGACTGAATGAATTAAATGATGACTCATTTTTCCCTTGGCAGGTAGAGACCTGACAACTATTTGTATGCTTTTGCAAATCCCATATGTCTTGAATCAAATGAGTTTGGCAAATACCAAATCTCTTGGCTGTTAGAGGGCCTGACTTGCTCCATTATGAAGTGCTCCCAACCACGGTGTGAGTGAAAACTCACTCACATAAGAGGGTCTCAAATCTCCAGTTTTTTGTTCGTCTCAATATTTGTGCTACTGGTTTTATGAAAATTGCATCATATGTAAAGTTCATGATAAGATTTAAAAAATATCTCTGTGTTTCTCAACCCTCAAGCTGCGGAAGGTTAGAACTAAATTTGGGGAGAATGCAGCTATTTCCAATGCTGCTTGTGAAACCCTCAATGCTGTGTTCACTCAGAATTTGAGTGAATTCCACTGAAAAGGTATTTCCACTTTCTCTATTGGAAAAATAAGTTGTAACTCTTGTACCAGGTTGGTGCATCCCAAAAGACTTCATTTAATATGAAAGATGCTCTTGTCTTCACTGGGTTTCAATGGAAAAAATGCAAGTTTAAGTTCTTTTTTTTAAAAAAAAAAAAAGAAAATATTGTCTTTGTGTGGGTATTTACTATAATTCTTTCTTTAAACAGTGATATAACCTCGAGTACTGCATGCAGTTCTGGGCTCCACAGTACAGGAAGGATACCGAGGTGCTGGAGAAGGTACAGAGAAGGGAAACGAGAATGATTAGAGGACTAGAGGGTAAGTCATATGAAGAGAGGCTTAGGGAGCTGGGGGTGTTCATCCTGGAGAAGAGAAGGCTGAGAGGTGACCTTGTTGCTCTTTGCAACTACCTGAAAGGCAGCTATAGTGTGACGGGTGTTGACCTCTTCTCCCCAGTGAACAGCGACAGGACAAGAAGAAACGAGTTCAAGTTGTGCCAGGGGAAGCTTAGATTGGATATTAGGAAAAAATTCCTCACCGAAAGGGTGGTGAAGCATTGGAATGAGTTACCAAAGGAGTTGGTGGAGTCACGATCCCTGGACGTGTTTAAAAAACGGTTGGATGTGGCACTTCAGGAGATGGTTCAGTGTCACAGTGGTGTGGGGTTGTAGGTTGGACTTGATGATCTTAAAGGTCCTTTCCAACCTTTGTGATTCTATGATTCTATGATTTATTCATGCTTGCATATATACATGCCAGCTCTCTCTGGCATACTTGGGACAAGACCAGACAGGAGTCTCTACAGTGTTTAAAATGTGACTGAGGATAATGGTGTCCCAGAGGGAGGGAGTAGGAAGTCTAGTCATTCAGGTAACAGCAGCAACAGAAATATTCTGTTATGGAAAGTAACTGTAAAAATCCCAGAACCAAAACTTGTTTCAGGTTTGTGGCTCTCAGATATTCCTGTATGAAAAAATATTCCAACCCTGTATCTATCTTGTGTTCCCCAGGGGTCAATACAACTTTGTTGGTGACATGGACAGTGGGATCAAGTGCAACCTCAGCAAGGTTGCTGATGACACCGAGGTGTGTGGTGTGGTTGACACACTGGAGGGATGGAATATCATCCAGAGGGACCTGGACAGACTGGAGAGGGGGGTCCAGACAAATGTGATGAAGTTCAACAAGGTCAAGAGCAAGGTCCTGCACATGGCTTGAGGCAATTCCAAGCACAAATACAGGCTGGGTGATGAGTGGATTGGGAGCAGCCCTGTGGAGAAAGGCATGGGGTGCTGGGGAGTGAAAAGCTGAACATGAGCCAGCAATGTGCTCTCGCAGCCCAGAAAGCCAATCACATGCTGGCCTGCATCAAAAATAATGCGGCCAGCAGGTGAAGCGAAATAATTCTGCCCCTCTGCTCTGCTCTTGGGAGACCCAACCTTCAGTAGTGCATCCAGCTCTGGGGTCCTCAGTCTAAGAAAGACATGGATCTGCATGTCCAGAGGAAGACCACAAGGTTGATCAGAGGGATGGAACAATTTCCTGGGAGAGTTGAGAGAGGGCTGAGAGAGTTGGGACTGTTCATCCTGGCCAAGAGAAAGTTCTAGGGGAGACTTTATAGTGGTCTGGCAATACTTGAAGGGGACTACAGGAAAGCGAGGGAAAGACTCTTAGTCATGGAGTACAGTGACAGGATTAGGGGTAACAGTTTCAACCTGAAAGAGAATAGATGTAGATCCAATACTAAAAATAAATTATTTACTCTGAGGATGGCAAGACATTGGCACAGGTTACCCAAAGAAGCTGTGGCAGCCCCTCCCTGTAAGTGTCCAAGGTCATGTTGGACGGGACTTGGAGCAGCCTGGTCTGGCAGGAAGGGTCCCTGCCCAGGGCAGGGGGTTGGAACTGGATGATCTTTAAGGTCCCATTCAACTTAAACCATTTTATTACTCTATGATTCTCTAAATTGCTCCTGTATTGTCAATAGGGTTAAATTCAATTCTGCTCAGTGGAATTAAATGAAGACACAAACTAGTTGGTTAATATGCGCATAGCAGGAGGTAAGAAAAACACTGCACTTAGCAATATGTGAAAATAATTTTGTAGACAAATGGGAAACCCATCACTAACATTTGTTAGGTATTTAGATATGTGTCTGTGTGCAACCTTTAAAAAAGCCATTTTCCTTTAACACAGAAATTCACTGATTATTCTTAAACACATTATCCTGAAATTATCCTACAGCCTCTCAAGTACTTCTTTTCTTTACTATATTATGCTACAGCACTTGAACATATAATGGAAGCCAGGAGTGACTGAGTCTAAAGAATAAACCTCCTATGGAAACTGGGCTAATTTAATTCAAGGTCATAAGGAATGGTTGCATCCTGCAAAGATTAACTTTTCTTCTGAAAAGGTCTTTAAGGGCTGGAATAATGGTTTTTATTTCATGGTCATGTATCAGTTCAGATTCTTCCAGCTGTGTTCTGTTCTTCTATTCACAGCAATTTAAAAAAGAAACCAAAGCAGATGTCAGTCAAAGCTACCAGGCAGATTAGTTTTGGGATTTCAGCCTGGGTCAGTTGCTAAAAAAAAAATAAAAATGGAGTGGTGGTAATGTTCTGAATCCATAATTCTTTTTAGCAATAGAGAGAAAAAAGAAGAAAAACATTGGGTTTTTTTTATGATCTGACAAATGATCTAAGCTTTCCTGTTTCTTAATTGGTACTGGTGAACAAAATAGACCAGTTTTCTGCTGGTGTCAGTCACTATGAGTCTGAATTCAGTGGGAAACAATTTTATATCAGCTTGAGGTTTTGGGTCAGCTGATTCTTTGTATGTCCGTGAAAAAACCTACCCCAGAATGATTGTTCTAACAAGAAAGTAGCAAGCAGCTGTTAAAATAAATTAAAATTAATTAATTATCTATCTAATTACACTTACTTTGGCTAACTGCTTGCTCTGAATGGATGAAAAGTACACAAGGAAGCAGTACACTAACCTTTATTGAATGAGTTTGGTGACAGATGTAGGGTATGATTTTACTGAGACAACTGTCAGAATTTATTTTCCGAGAAAGGACAAATTGGTGATGAATTTATATCCAGTGGTATCATCTGCATTGTTAAGTCGTCGACAGTAGAAGAGGTTTTTCTGACAGCTGTTCTGGCTCTGCTCTGAATCTTAATCAGGCTTTTTTTTTTTTGCCAAAGAGTTATTCTAGGACTTACCACGTACTCTCCTGGCAAACATTAGTTAATTAAGCAGAACTCTTTTGAAAAAAACAGCAACTGGAAAGTCTGCAGGGAAAGATGCAAAGAGAAGAGATGAACAGAGAAAGAGGAAATGAGTGCTGGCAGCATGTGGGAGCTAAACTCGGAAAGACTAAGTGATGCTGTGGTTTTGACCTGCCCAGGCTGTGTTGACTCGTTCCCAAAGGTTCACAAAAAGACCTGCACTGCTCTCTGCCGTAAGGGATATTGTCCCTGATGAAGCTTTTTGCTTCAACAGGTGGTATTTTGTTCAGCTGGAAAAAGTTTGGTCCATTTGTGGTTTTTTTTGCACAGGCTTTGGTAGTTCTAAACGCTCACCGAAGTGCCAACCTTCTTTGCCTTAGGTCCCAGGTTTGAGTTATTTCAAGAATTATTAGAGATCACCTTGCTGCTTGGGATGTTGTGTGAATATGTGATGTCAATTATCCAGATTGAGCTTTTCAATGGTAACATCTTTATCTTGACTTTATTTTTGTACTAGACAAACTGTTTCCTGATGAAGTAAGACTCTGTGCTGGCAGAGAGCAGACTCATGTCACGTCATTTGGGACTTGCCTCATTTGCATGTGCCATTAATAAGCTTTAACTTACTATTTTTGAAGACAGTGTAGTAAATCTAGATAATAATGCATACTTTATACCTATTCTTGTACAGAAGCACAAGTGCCACCTGTGTATCTCAGTAAGCAAACACTTTAAAATGTTGTAGTAGGTTTTTGACATGAAAACATTTCAAAAGAAAGGTTGTTCTGTTTGGAGACTGAACTCTGATGGACCTCAAATGCCAGCTTCAGGAGGCCTGATGTAACCTATTTTTGTTGTCTGAATGAATAAAATACAGTCACTGAACAACCATTAGTAGAGGGAAATTTTTACTGTCGGAAGAAACATTTTGAATCTGTGAATATGCTCAGTTGAAGAACTTAATAGTGCTAACAGGAAACAGAAGAAGATAAGAGCACATGGACTGCAGGTTGGGTGTAGGCTTGAATGGGAGTTCTGAGGGAATATCAGAGTTTTATTAAACGTTTTCTGCATGATTAAAGACCTAGAAAACACTGTGCAGGGGGAGAGGAAGAAGAGTTTATATGAGATCGGTCTGTACCATGTGATATAAGCAAACCTCACCTTGTTATGAGAGTAAATCATTTTAAGAGGATTATTTATATATTTAGAAGAGGAATTACTTTCATCTCTAATTCAGTCTAATTTATAGATCATATTTTAGTTCTTCTAACACACTGTCATCTTTTCTCAGTGATGCTTTCACATCCTTTTTCCCCGTGTGGTTTGCACAGTGGACTTATTTAAAATCTCTGTATTCCTCCTTTCCCCCTGATCTATACCATCCCTTTGTCATCACATGGGAGAAGTGACTATAAAATATCTCTTTTTTTTCTTCTTAATATTCCAGATAATGGTATGGCTAATTCATCTTCACACTTTGCAATAGGACCGTAGTCCTGAACTTCTCGCTGGGATCATAATCACACTTCAGTCTTACGTTGTAAGGTTGTCATGAGTTGAGTGTTGGTCTCTCTTCCCAAGTAATAAGTGATAGGATGAGAGGAAATGGGATCGAGTTGTACCAAGGGAGGTGTAGACTGGAAATTAGGAAAAGTGTTTTCACCGAAAGGGTTGTTCAAACACTGCAGCACTCTGCCCAGGGTAGTGGTAGTGTCACCATCCCTATAGATATTTCAAAGCTCTGTAGCTGTGGTGCTTAGAATCACACAGAATCACAGACTGTTTGGGTTTGGAAGGGACTTCTGAAGATCATCCTATTCAATCCCCCTGCCAGAGCAGGATCACCCAGAGTAGGTCACACAAGAATGTGCCCAGGTGGGTTTTGAATGTCTCCAGAGAAGGAGACTCCACAACCTCCCTGGGCAGCCTGTGCCAGGGCTTCATCACCCTCACAGTGAAAAAGTTTTTCCAAATGTTCACGTGGAACCTCCTATGCTCCAGCTTGCACCTGTTGCCCCTTGTTCTGTAGTTGGATATCACTGAAAAGAGCCTGGCACTATCCTCCTGACACTCACTCTTGACATATTTATAAACGTTAATAAGGTCACCCCTCATGTCTCTTAAGGACATGGTTTAGTGGTGGACCTGTCATTGCTGGATTAACAGTTGGACTCAATGGTCTTAAAGGTCTTTTCCAGCCTAAACAATTCTATGATTTGTTTTATTTCATTCAGTGGGATAGAGCCTAGAAGCAAACTTCTTCCTTTCTCTATGTACAGGTTCTTGTCATTCTGGTCCCAGGAACCAAAATTTCACCATTTTCTTCCTAATGCCAGTGAAGTGCAGTTCTGACCAACACTCAGCATTGTTTCCTTGCTTCCAGAAGCTCATCATCTGAATTTCCAGATAGTGTTCAGCTGAAAAAGGGAGGAGAACAGATTTGTTCATCACATATTGGAAAGGCTTTGTATAAGAGGTTTTAGTGTTGATCTCCATCTTTTCATTGCCCTTGGTAGATTACATGTTAGCCTTCTGGTTGAGGTTCATAATCTTCCTTCTAAGTATCACTCAGATCTGTGCAGTCCAAAGGGTTTGAGCCAGGCATTGATTTCTGGATTTAGGAGAATATCGTTACTATAGGTCACCTCACTAGTTCTCTTTGTTAAAAACACTCATGCTGGTTTTTCCACTTTATGATCTCCCCTAAAAATGACCAGTCATTTCTTAAATCCAACCCTTCCAATTTTCATCTCTGCGCCTTTTTATGTCCCGTTTTTATACTTAGTCTCACGACATTCACCTATTCCTTCCTAGAACTCTGCTTACTACTGACCTTTTGATCCGCTTCTTTCTTTTCCTCTGTTCCAGTCATATTTTAAAGTTAAATATGCTATGGAAACTAATATGGCAGCAAAGAAATGATTCATCTGCTAAACTAGGGACTTTTTTTTTTCTAGTCTGCAGTGGGAATTTCCTTGAATTAAAAGAAAAGGTCAGAATTCAGTGAACAACAGGCAATGACAATGCAGTGAATAATGAATCTTGGTGCACATGTGACTGGGATATAAAGAGAGGGGGTAAGTTAGGAGGAATATGACTTATTTTTTTACAAATGCTGCTGCAGACATAAATGACTAAGAACTAATGTTCTGAACATGCTGTTAGCTGTATATATTGTTCTTTTGCTCTCACACATATTCTGCCCTTGCTTTCAAACCCTTTCTAGATTCATTAACTTTGTCCTCCTTTAGTCTAATCTCTTAGATGTTTCTTTGCCTACAGATGTTTTTCAACTGACATTCTTTGACTTCTGTAAGTAACAGCAGAAGGAAATACTCTGGATAAATAGTATATACGACATGTTTTCATATGCTTTGAAGGAAGAACCTGTCTGGAGATTACTGAAATGTTTAGATGGATGCAAAAAATGCCCAGATCAAAACCAAGGCACCTCCTTCTATTTCCAGTTCCAGAAAAAAAATTATTCTGAATAAAACAAAGGACATAGGAAGGGGGAAGAAAAAGAGGAATGAAGCCCACTAATCTCACTTAGCACCAGAAATGCCTCACTGATGAAGAGCACTAACTCAGTATTTTAATTTCAGAGACTCAGGACAGCAACAGTGTGTGGTGATATACTGAGGGCAAGGAAGAATTGGAAGGGTGAAATAGGGTAACAGCTCCTGTAGCGTAGCACTGCTCAGAGCCCTGAAGCTGACCTAACTCAGCTCTCATCCTCCCACAAAGTCTTGCTCTTCACAGATGTCAAAACTCACGAAGCTTTTCATTCTCACCCTGGCAGGAGACATAACACATAAGGGACAGGCACATTAATTACAGATTTCAGTGTCTGACTTCTCTGTGCTGCAGGTTTGTTTGCACACACAGGGAATTAGCAGAAAGAGATTACGATGAAGGATATCAAGGACCCAATCAAAGTCTTAATTTGCTTTGGCACGAGCACATTTGGATCAAAAGACACAGATCAAGCTGCTCTACTCAGCCTAACAGAAATTCTGGTTGGGAAATATTTGCTATAGGAGCGCGTGCCAAGAGTCAGAAATCCATGTATAGTGGTGAAGGAGGAGGGAAAATTTTTCTTCTCAGGCTTTGTGGAAGTGTATTAAAAATGTAGTCAGGAAAGACAAAGCTTAAGTCCCAAGTATCCTGTTGAAAGGAGTGTGGTGGCAGTCCTGAAAGAAAGTAAGGTGTACACTTGGATTTCAGGAAAAGCAATAGAGTAAGGATCCATGGCTTGCCTGCTTTTTAGATAGTTTTAAATGCCTACATATCCCACATGGCTTATATAGCCTCAAACTGTGTTACAGACTTTAGGTTTTGGCTCATTTGTAGATATCAAAATTCCTGAAGCTGGCAGGTTTTTATAAAATGCTCAGTGGATGTTACTGTCAAGTGAAACTGGGAGAGTTCAGACTTTTGCTGCCTTAGGAAAACTGGGGTGCACTGGATAAAATAAAATCAGGGTGGGCTTTCTTTGTGCTTTGTCTTCCATATTCCTGTGACAAGGTCTGAATGCTAGTGACAAAGAAAGATTTTGTTGTGCTGTGTGCTGTAGCAAACACTTAAGAAAATGATGTCCCCTTGCCAAAAGAACTTACTGGGCAATTATTTTTTTTTTTTTGGCAAGGAAGCCATATATATTCAGATTGTGACTGTACTTTTGGGTGTAGCTTACTGCCTTTATAGGAGGGCCTCTTGTGAATATTTCTGAAAATTCTATTCAAAACTCTGCGATTTGTGACTCTCCTGTGAGCACCCTGATGGACGTAACATGCAGCTTAGGGCTATAAAAGCATAAAAAGAGAATATCCAAGTTGTATGTATTCCCAAGTACAAGAGAGAAGCCTTAGTCTTCAATCATACCAGGCTTCTTGCGATTTCACTGAGGTTATGATTTGATCTTCTTGAGTTGGCAAAAATGGTTTGGCAAAGGTTGGGGAGAAGAGCACTTGCACGTTGCAGTTGACCATCTTAATTCATATACCTTCAATATATATACCTATCTGTAATATAGACCACTTTCCTTCAGAGTCCAAGTTCTTCACCAGAGGTACCTGAACCCTTATGAAAATGGGCAGAACTTGCTATCATCTGTAAGTAGCAGAAATTCCTAAAATTATTATCAAGATTTAGACAACACCCTTTTTGAGTTAGAAGGAATCTAGAAGAAGTCAATGTAAGGGTAATGGTGCAAATCTTGTTAGGCTCTGAAGAGCTACGTAACACTGTAGGTCAAAATTATCTCCTGAGACAGTTCTTGTAAAGACTTGCTCCTGTAACAGACGTAGAAAAGGTCTTCCTTAAGCCTAGCAATGAATAAAGGAATGTAGAGAGGACTGATAACCAATGAGAAAGAGAAGCTGACATGACAATTTCAGATTGTCGCCAGTTGTTTTTTAACACCAAGCTGCTTAAACCTTGAGAGAACACATCTACAGATCTTGTTTGGCAAGAAATATATCCTTGTTTGGGAAAGCTTTCCTTGCATATGAGATCACGAAATCCAAGGAAAAAAAAAAAAAAAGAAGAAGAAGGAAATATAAAAGGAACATGATCCCTCCTTGTTCCTTGTGTCATTCAAGAACCTGTGATTGCTTTGACTGACACTCACCACAGCTTCTGCCTGTCAGGATTTAGTAGGTGGTAACATCATTATTTCTCTTTATGGATCTAGCCAAAGGATTAGATAACCTGCAATATATCTTTGTTCTAAAGCAATAAAATAAATTAAATGAGTGAGGGCCTTTTTAAATGCACCTATAAAATAATGATGTGGACCTTTTAAATCAGGTTTGGCCCAAATATCATTTAATTTGGCATATGGATAATCTCCAGCAAGCTCTTACTGAGGCAGAAAATTCCTCTTTCCACCTCTGGTGCTTTTAAAACTTCTTCAGAGCCAGTCTTGGAAATGGCAACTTGCAACCAGCAGGTTTCACTAATAAATCAAAATAACAAAAATAAAACAAAGAGAAAACATTTGAATACCTAATTTCAGGTAAAATGACAAGGTTAAATGTCTTGCTGGCATTTGAATGTTGTTGTGAGTGCATTAGAAATGCAGATAGATTACTGGGATGTTGAGAAGGCAGTGATCATAGGGCATGATTTATAACCTGTCACAGTAGAGATTATTTAAAGGAAAATGGAATATCTCTGGAAAACTTAGTAATATATGTAGAGAAAAAAGTCAAGAACCAGGGAAACTTAGTCATGAAATGAAAGACGTGTGATGGGAGGGATTCTAGGTAAAAAATCAGGTTTCATTTAAACATAATTGGAGAATTCTTAAAAAAAAATAATTTGAATGGCTTGTAAAACTTAAAGAACTTATAAATGTAAAGATAATAAAAGTATGGGAGATG
The DNA here is from genome assembly GCA_020746105.1 of Trogon surrucura. Lineage (NCBI taxonomy): Eukaryota > Metazoa > Chordata > Aves > Trogoniformes > Trogonidae > Trogon > Trogon surrucura. The sequence continues at coordinate 78,606,807 of CM036620.1, read as the reverse complement.
TGTCATTCTCTGAGAAACCAAAGAAATGGTGTATGGCAAGAAAGATGGTGACACTATAGCAAGAGAGATATCAGTGTTGTTCAGAATAACACTGATCATATACACAAACAAAAGTGGAAAAAAAAGAAATTACTGCAAATTGTACTTGTTTTAACTCTTCTGTCTTTGAATTCGAGCTTTGATTACATTAAAGCTTGAAAGATAACCTTAGGATGGATCGTCTTTCTAGTGGCACACAGTGACAGGACAAGGGACAATGGTACAAACTGCGACACAGGAGAGTCCTTCGAACATCAGAAAATACTTTTTGACTGTGAGGGTGACCAAACACCAGTTCAAGTTGCCCAGGGATTTTGGCATCTCCATCCTTGGAGATACTAAAAATCTGTCTGAACATGGTCTTGGGCAACTCTTTGTAGGTGGCTCTGCTTTAGCAGGAAGATTGGACCAGGTGATCTCCAGAGGTCCCTTCCAATCTCAGCCATTCTGTGATTATTCCATTGAATCAGAGTTTAAACAAATGCTGGCATTTGTGATCTAAAAATAAGTGTAAAGGGAATAATAAGACTTTATAATTAAAAAATAAGTTGATCCTGTGAAAAAAAAAAAAACGAAACCTGTTTATTTTTCATTAAGTCCTCTGCAAATACTTCTCTCTGTCTTCCTTGCAAAATTTTGGATTGCAAAGAAAATTTATGAGACTAATTGCAGATCTTTAAGTGTATAAAATAATTGGAATAGTTTGAGTCTTGGAGCAATTAATATTCCACGAGCAGATATGGAATGGGAAGTCAGAGCTAGTCTGATATCTGGAAGCTACATAGATGCATTTTATATATATATATATATATATATATATATATATATATAACATTGTAGGGTCTCCATTAATAACTTTTATCAAGAGACAAAGGATCTTAGTCTGGGCTGAGGACTGTTTGCACCACTACTAGTTGGTTCAGAGCACTGCCAGACTGATCCTCAAAAGATCACTTAGATAAACCCTTGGAAATCTTTTCTGAGGAAGTGCATAGCGTCTTAATATGATAATTATCTGCCCAGCACACAGCCTAGCTTGTGTCTCAAATGTGGCTCCAGTCTTTGGAGAAAACGTGTTTTGCTGAACTTCATTCATGAAACTCCTTCTTATTCCTCCTGTGGCATGTTTGAGCAGCTCAAGACTTTCTTTGAGGTGATGTTCTTCTGCAAAAATATATTGCCACTACAATCTCTGGAGGTTTGGATCAACCAGTAGAACATCATTACTCAGTGAGTGGAGATGCTTATCCCCACTGCCTGGGGATCTGATTTCTTGCTTGAATTTAGGTTTTCTTTGTAGCCTGTGTAGCTTTTACATACTCTTCTGGAGTTTCTTGACCTTGTGTGCATAGTTGAAGAGGTGATGGGAATATCAACAGCTTTTCATCTCCTGAAATGCCTACATGGATTCAAGGAATGGCTGTGTTTGAGAGCCATGAAGCATTGAACTTTTCCAGCCTGCATAAAGAAATGTCAGCAGATGACTTTCAATTAAAAAAAAGGAAGTAGCACTGCAAAATGAGGAAACTTTTGCCCTTTGGAGGAACTACAGACATTTAAAGGAAATACCTTAGTAATGCCCTACTAACAGACATGTCAGGGAGGTTTGACCTTGGTGTGTCCTGCTCTAAATGAACAAGTGCACCTGCCCCTGGATAAGGGATTTGTACAATTTGAGGATTTGTACTGATGCATTTTGTGACACCAAAGCAGGCAATTTTTCAAGAGACCAGTTCAAAAAACACTAGAGTTTTTGTGTTGTTTTAAATTATTTTTCTGTGCCAGCCAAAAGTTCCTTAGTGTGTGCAAAACACAATGTTCTCTATAGGCAGAAGACAATTTATACAGAAACAATTCAGTTTGTCAACATCTCTCTTCTACCTGGAAGCCCCGAACTGGGCACAGAATCAAAAATGCAGGATAGGTAGGAAAGAATAGCTCCTGTTGACCTGTTGGTCATCCTCTTGCTAATAGATCCGGGGATGCAGCTGGGCATTTATGGCCATAAGTCATACTTACATTACTTACATGCAGCTTTTTGCCCACCTGGAACTGCAAGTAAGAACTAAGTGATTTTTTTTAATTATTATTTTGAAGTACATCCAGTTAAAAGAGCACGTGCAATGGCAGAACTCAAACTGGGGAAAAAAAAAAAGAGTGAAACTCCAGAGCTCTCGAGAACTTCTGAGGGAATCTGTCTATGCCATTAGCTCTTTCTGTGGGACAGAAAAATAATGGCAAATTGTATCCTCATAATTGCATTTTGTGATGTTGACAAACAAGTACACTGTAGCTTTCCATCCCCTTCTCCTGAGCCCCCAGCAAAATGTGACAGCAGAACTGTTCTTCGGCAAGAGGAACTCGTATTTCCCCATAACAGACTTCTCTGCGATGTTGAAATGGCAGAGAAAATGTTCCCATTATTGAAAAAGAAACTCCAAGCAATTCAGAACTCAAGGTCATTATGATTGACAGGTTGCTGGAGAGTCACCAGCACTAACGGATTTGACAGCCTTTCAAACCCGTGTCAGGTGATAGTTTTCTTTCTACATTAGAAACCTGCTGGTGGAAATCCAATCGGGTCAGGAGATATTGCACTTCAGAATTTAGATGCTTCTCACTTCTCAACAGCTTGTCTTTGACATCGTGTTTTGGTGCAGCATCCACTCTTTGCTCATGCTGAATCTTAAACAGATGCCTTAGTTTCCACCCTGCAACATCCACCTCCACTGACGTCCGTTGTACTTTCCTGACCCCTGCATTAGATAATGGGTTGGTAACAACCTACAGGAGCTGTTCACAAATCTAGAAGCTCTTGATATTCTAGCTTGCAACACGCTTCTCATCCAGAGAAAAGTTGCAATGTGAAAGAAAAGCAAGAACTTGCAAAGGCACTGCTGAAATGATGGTGACTTTCTGCTTAGTGCAAGGGCTGAGCTGGCAAGAGTTGACATGAGAAGGTTCTCCAGAGCTTCCAGAGGCAGCAGCTTCTTGGAAGGGGTTGAACCATGAAATGTTGCAGTTGCTTCCATGGACAGAAAAACGAAGAGGTCAAACAGTCTGAGTAAAGCTCTGCAGCAGCAGGTTCAGGAGGAGAATTTAGCGTGGGAAATCATAAATATTTTTCTGTAGTTTTGAATATTTTTATGTCATTCAGGGGGAGAATTCAACACAGGAAATCATAAATATTTTTATGTAGCTTGGAATTGCGAAGAGAAACCAGATTGTTGTGGGTTTGCTTTTTTTTTCACCTGTGTCATCTCAAACATGAATTAGCTCATGTCTGGATCGTTTCCTTTAATTGTTTCTCGAGTAGTCATCTTCAACAGAGAGTGTGAAAGTGGGAGTTAGTGGAGATATCGAGTAAAAGCCTGTTCACTATGCCCTGAGTACATGGCAGTGCCTTCAAGTTTTTGACATGCTTTGGTTCTTGCTTAGTCAGGCAGTGGGCTTTGTCTGTACAGAATGTGGGTATCTAAGCAAAGGTTTTGTTATAAAAGAATCTTTCCAATAAAACCTCTGTGGAATGCTTCACTTGCATTCCTGCTACTTCACCTTTCGAAAATTCAGGATTTCTTACATAAATAAGCACTCCACTAACCAGAACAAGATCAAGCTCTTACAAATATCTTTTAGGTTTATCGAAGCATTGATGAACTGCTTGTTTATTGCATACTTTAAATGATTATTTATTGGGTGTCCTCAGAAATATCCTTAGGGAAAGAAAGAACATGGGCTCATGTTGCACACGCAGCAAGAAATGGTTATGCTTTAGGAGCTGAAAGTGATGATGGAGTAGTTTGACTCACACTGAATATTTCACTCTATTTCAAGCAGGTCAATCTCAGGTTAAAAAATAAGAACATAATTGCTGGAGATATTAATGTGCCTGACGTTATGTTGTAACATAAATAGATATGACCCCTTTTCATCTTAGACATTTGAGTTCTTACTGCTTCACGTACTAAAAGGAATATCCACTTGTGCACATCCACCTGTGCATCCACGCCTGTAGTATCCTGGTACCACAACACAGAAGAGTAAATGCTACTTTCAAAGGAAATGATGAATGGAGAGCTTAGATGCATGCTAAAAATTCAAAACTGCCCTTCTGAAAAGCTGCACTCCAGAATAACAGAAATCTCTGAATGCTCTCATCTCAATGGATTATTGCTTGTACCTGGGTCTGAGATCCCAGCTCAGCTCTCTGATACCATCGTACTAATGGGCACAAGACATGCTGGATCAGATTTTCCAGTATCAGCTTTTAGTGCTCGCATGACTCTTTCTTATTCCACACACATAAGGTCTGAAGAAACACTGGGTGGTCATTTAGGTCTGCTGTCACCTCTAAAGCAAGAAGAGCTGGATCTACTTCTGACGTGTTTGCCATGTCTATTTTAAACTCTCCAGCAAGGAGATACCTGGAACCTCCTCACACTGTTGGAGTTCCTTTGCTATCATTGTGCCTTTGGTTCTCTGCTATTCTTACCACCCCAACCTTTGCTGATTACGCTGATTTGTTCTGTTCCCCTACTCCTCAGGGGTGTTGAACTTTCTCATCGGTGTACCAACATCTTATACATACTCTAGTTGATCCTGTACTGGAGGGGGGCCGGACTATATGATCTTTCAAGGTCCATTCCAGCCCCTAACATTCTGTGGTTCTGTGATTTATCAAAACCCTGAAACATTCTTTCTAGACCAAACAACCAGTTCCTCCAAATCTTGCTGCGTCAGTCATGCTCTTAAACCTTTTCACATTTTTAGGGCAGTTCTCTCAAGTATGACTAAATTTGTCATTGCAGCGCCCAAATCTGAAGGCAGCTTTCCGACTGGAGCCATCACTGGAAAACAGAAAATTATAATTACCCTATTAAGAGTCTAGGCTGTAATTCAACTTTTTCCAGCAGGACTTGTACTGATGCTATTTTGTCTACAGTCAGCCCCAATCTGCTGGGAAGGGGTCACCTTTAAAGGCCCCCTTTTTTGAATGATTTCCCTTGCTTCAGTCTTATACCACTTCGTATTTTCTTTAATTGCATGTCACTATGAGGATTTTGGAACTTCTGTCAAATTTACCAAGGTGACTTAAAATGTTGGTTCCTTTTTGCAAAGTATTTTCACCGTTTTTCACTAACCTGTCAACTGTGAATGGTATCTGATTACTTTTTGTCTCCATAGTCGAGTCACTGATGAAAATACTAAATAAAACTAAGTTCGGAAGAGATTGTCCTTTTCTTTTCCTGCAAGTTTTTAGACCGTATTCCCTAATTTGTTTGAGAACTTCATACCAAAGCAATATGAAAAACTTTTAAGACCTGATGCCCTTTCTTCTTTCTCTCCATTTATGTGGGCTAAATCATCAGTCAGAGGGGGAAATTAGTATGCTTTAATATAATTTATTCTTGACAGTTTCACATTGGCCAATTTTTTTTTACCTTACTATGACGTAGGTGCTTATGAAGTGTTTAATAATTTAATTCCACTGTTTCCAGAAACTGAAACGTAAGGAGTTGGAGAGAGGAACTTCTGATGCTCTTTTTAAAGCATATCTTTGATGTTCTCTTGAATCTGCTCCCTTCTCACATGAATCATGAGTTTTTAAGGATATTTTTACTGACTCAGATTTCTTCAGTAACTGTACAAAATGGTGTCTTGAAGGCACAGTGAGAAAAGAGTCTGAGAGCCCAAAGTGACTAAAACCTGAGATGAGGTATGCTTTTCGAGAAGGGTTTCTATGTAAATCTCATTTCTCAAGGAGGCAAAATTAGGCTGTCAGTGTCAGGAAAGGTGTAAATCTTGAAGGCAGCTGCAGAAATGAGTCAGACTTCTCAAGATAAAAAGTGCGAGATGTTCGAGCTGAAATTAAAGAGCACAAGAAAGGTATAAATAATAATAAAACTATGTAATTGTATCTCGGTTATCTCGGAACACTTCTGGCAATAATTTAAAGGCAACTGGTGAGAAACATTTTTCCTTTCTTAGAGGAAAAAAGCCTTAAAAATGATTAATCACCTCACATGACCTTCTGAAAGTAGATTTGGCAAACTGGGAAATCACATTTTTCTGCACTGAATATCGAAAGGTTTTCTTTGACTTTATTAATATTGCATCTGGTTTAATGTACACCATCATAAATTGACAAGTGTTATTCACTCCCCATAAACAACCCCATGGAGCATGTTGCATACCAGAATTGCATCTCCCTTTTATAATCCATCATTTAGGCTGGATTATGAATGAATATTCAGTTAAATGAAGCCATGAAGCACACTTTTGTCTGCACCTTGTTTCTTCATCCACTTGTCTGTTCAGGTTCAGTGTTACTCTACGGGCAGTGGCTGTTGCTCTGCTTTGTAGTCATGTTTCACTGAAATAAATATTTCCCATGTGATTTCTTTTTTCTTGGGCAAACTCTGCTATACACCGTTAAGCAAACACAGAAGAATAAAGATGGGATAAATGAAATTTATTCCCAAAAGTCAGTTCACATACCTATCGCATCTGCTACACGCATAGCTGACTAGCTGGTGTTGGAAGGGTACAGAGACAAATTATCAAAGATTTTCAGCATAGATAGATTATAAGTGTTCCTGTCATAAATGACAAGGTCAAATAGCAATATGTAGCAGTCATATTTCAGGTTGTTTTCTATTTAATTCCTATGTTCTTTGATCTGAAAACCCTTGCTAGATTCAAAAGGTGGTTATTTTTTCCAGTAAGTCTCTTCAGGATCTTCATCCCAAAATCTTAAGCACCTGAGTTGAAAAAAAAAAGTCTGTTCTAAAGCTGAGGCATTATTTGGTTTTCAGCTTACGTATTTATTTTATATAGAAGTGTCTTATACAGTTTAATAGTGCAATAAAATCCCCATTAGAAATAAAACCTTAGTGCACAAATACATTACCCTTCTTAGGAGGCTTCAGCTATGAATCAACATCTAAGAGGACTCTAGCTAAATCTAAGTATTTATTTCTTATACCCTGCAGCCATGTGATTTTTTTCTCTTTAATATAAATAATACTAAAGTGTGTTCTTGAGACCCACCAAAGATGTTTGAAAGGCCCCTATAGCCCCCAGCAAGGAAAAGATTATAGAACCAAGAACTGAATATTCTGACAAAAATACATTTTGGAAGTTTGTAATGTTCTAAAAAAACACACACACACACCCCCAAAAAAAACAAAAAAACCAAAACCCCAGCAAGAAAACCGCTGCAAAACTTAACCAGAAAGAAAAGGAAAGAAAAAACTTGCAAAGTCAAATAAGCAAGCAAACAGGCAGGGTACAAGTGGCTGCTTAGATCCTAAGCACTCTTTTTTTCACAAGTGGGAGACAAAGTGCATACAGAATGTGCCCTGAAATGAGTTGTCATTTCTCTTCCTTTTCCACATAATAATGAAAAACAGGGCAGGCATTCCAGACAAGCCTGAGGGTGAATGCATGCAGGTCTATCTTATGCTGTTATGACACAAAAAAATTAGACAAGGACTAATACTGGAAGGTTCAGTCTAGTCAATTCTGAGGTTAGAAAGTGAAGACTTGACAAAGGAGTTTACCTGGGTTATTTTTTCAATGGCAGATCAGGATAAATCTGCTTTTGCTGAAAATTTTCACTTTTCTCACCAAAATTTCCCAGTTCTAAACTGAATGTTGAAACTACATGTTTCAGGTCAATATGACTGATGCCGAAATATTTTGTCTTGTAAAAGACAAGATAAAATAAACAAAACACATGGATCAGTCACCCTATATCCCCACAGATTCCTCCTGCCCGGGTCTCCAGAACACTCTTGGATCCTTAACTTCTGTGTTCTTGAAGAAAATGCTGCTTCGGCACCTCTGTGGCTGAACCCAGATCTCCACCCTGGTCTGCTCCTGTCCCTATTAGATCCTGTGGCTGTAAAAGACAAGATAATATCAACAAACAACATGGATCAGTAGCCCTATATCCCCACAGATTACTACTTCCCAGGTCTCCAGCACACTCTTGGATCCTCAATTTCTTCGTTCTTGAAGAAAGTGCTGATTCTGCACCTCTGTGCCTGAGATCATATGTCTTTCGTGGTCTGCTACTGTCCTCTTCAGATTCTGTGGCTGTAAAAGGGAAGATAATATCAACAAACTCCATGAGCAGACACCCTACATCACCATGGATGATCTTTGGTGATGATGGCTCTGCCAGACTATTGCATCCCTAACTTCATGTTCGTGTACTTCAAGAAGGTTCCAATTCTCAGTTGTGTCGCTGAGGACACACTGCATCATGTTTATGTTTAATGTTTATAAATATGTCAAGGGGGAGTGTCAGCAGGATGGAGCCAGGCTCTTTTCAGTGATGTCCATTGACAGGACAAGGGGCAATGGGTACAAGCTGGAACATAGGAAGTTCCACAGAAACATTAGGAAAAACTATTTCACTGTGAGGGTGACAGAGCCCTGGCCCAGGCTGCCCAGGGAGGTTGTGGAGTCTCCTTCTCTGGAGACATTCAAAAGCTACTTGGACAGGTTCTCGTGTGACCTACTGTAGGTGATCCTGCTCTGACAGGGGGCTGGACTAGATGGTCTTTGATGTCCCTTCCAATCCCTGACATTCTGCGATTCTGTAACTCTGTGATTTTGGTTTGAAACGATCAACTGATTTTTTGTTGCAAGGGCTAAAACTCATCCGTAATCTCTTGGGGGTCATTGCCTCTCAGGAGCTGGTTTACTAAGAGCGTTATTCTCCTTCCTTGTCCTCTTCTGTTCCCCTTTCTTAAACCACATAATTTTACCTTATGTGAAGAAATCTGTTCCAAAACGTTGAGGACCTGAAAAAGAATCTACAAATTGCAACAATGAACTCACTACTGCTAGAAAAAAAAAAAAATCAGTTTAATCTGTAAGTTTTCAGACTGTCGAATCTGTAATGTCCACCCTTTCTCAATTTTAATTCGAATTTTGGACATACCAAGTGCTTTAAAATGTGAGAAAGATTCAAGTTTTCTGTCTGCTCCAAACCCAGCTCCAGTCATTTGAACACCAACTGTTGAACAACGATTGGAAGAGATGGGTTTTAACGGATTGTGCCTGAACTGAGGATTTCAAGACTAAACTCTCTAGCTGTAAATATTCAAATACAACTGAGCTTAGTGTGCAAAGGTGAACTTTTCTGGTTGTATTTTGTGAATCTTGTAAAGCCACCTTAAGGCAATTTTGGGCTTCAGTGGTCCCCCTCACTGCTGTATGTTCCTTACCACTCTATTCCTGAGAGAAGCTGCCAAACCTCTGCTCTGAATTGAGCTGGACCCAAATGGATCTTTAAGGTCCTTTCCAACTCAAACCACTCTATGATTCTAATTCTCATCTACATTTTTAAAGCTTTGAGCATAGCTGCACAGCGTAGCAAAGACTCCTTAAAAAGTGGGAAAAGCAGATTAGAAAAAAAAGGAAAGCAAATGGACAATCCTAAAATTTTTTTTCTTTTTGAGCATCTTGACCTAGGTCCAGAAAGTTTTGAAGATGGACAAAAAAGATATTTGATCTCTCGCAGTACAAAAGTTCTGGACTCACAGTGAAAGAGCTGGTTTACCCCTTTATGTGGGTGGAATATAGTTTTATTAAGCCTTACCATTCTGAGTCATTCTAATCCTATTATCTGTCAATCCTCTCTGTATTCTTTGTATATAATTCTCAGAAGTTGGGCTGATTTTTATTTTTTTTTAATACTAAAATCACCTCTGCAACTTCCACCCTGAGTAGAGCAATGTAATGAAGTTGTGGGGATGTTTTGACACAAATCACTGTGTTTTCGACAGGGGCAGGATAACCCTGAGGCCACCACATCTGGTCCCAGCACAGTTGAGGTCAGGCTTGTTTTTTGTGTACAAAGCGGTGACTGGGGAAGGTGCAAAATACAACATCACCTGCACATGGGGTGATCTCATCCTTATTCTCTTTTACTCTGGTACTTGTTTTTTTCTTCCTCTGGTGACCTGCTTGCTTGATAAATTAAAGCAGAAAGAGCAAAACTGAAAAGATCCACATACCTGCTGTTGTTTACTGAAAAAAAACCCCACGTCTTCCTGTTATATTTCTAACTTCAGATTTCCTCCTATGCTCAATACCTGACATAGGCTTTTCCATTATCAGAAGATGATACCTTAACAACAGCATTTTTTTCTGTGAGGTCATTTCAGGAACTAATTCCCCTTGTAACATATCATTTTTTTATTTTTTTTTCAAATTAGTTTATGTCCTCATACACCTTAATACCGTGGTAATGAGCAACACTGAAATGTCCAAATGGAACAGCTGAATGAGACATTACACTAGAAATCGTTATTTATTACACCCTCAAGTGGCAGGTTTGCAATTAGCACAGGAACTTAGAAACGAATTATACATGGAGTTTTTACTTTGCAGTAATTAGTCACCATGCCACTGAATTTCTTAAGTACCTTCCATGATATTATTAATTAGAAATGACAGAGGAAGATAAATAACTGCTTGTCACTGTGTAGAAACATCCACAAGAGCTTCAGGGCTGCTTCTATTTGTAGACCAGCCTGAGAAAAACAAGGAAATATTTTATTTTTGTTTTGTTACATAAACAACACCAACCCGTGTTTTCATTCAACAATGACTGTTCAGTTTCTGGGATTCTCATAGCGATTACTTTTACTCTAGATTTTGATATATATAAAGTTTGATATGTTACTCCAGGCATGACCTTTTCAGTGCGTCTTGCATCATGACCACAGACTAAGCCCATCATGTGTACACTTTGATTAAGAACTATTGTCTCCTTGATTTGAGATTTTCTAAAATATTTGCATGGCTCGAGTCTCGAATAAACTAATAACAACAGAATGCTTAATTTAACAATAAGAGAAGAAAATACCCTATTTTTCAAAAGTTTACTGACTACATTTATTTGAAGCAGCGTGGTTAGCCCTAAAACGAAACCATACTGAGTTCCTCTGGCTTTTTATTTAGAAGATCTCTTTTCCCAAATTCTTGTGATGCTTATTGCCTTTTGACTTTGAACTATTCATGAATTTCTGCAATTATGGTGTCTGAACTTGTGACTGAGGTATTTCCCGTGTTTGGGAAAAGCAGAATGCTTTTCTTCACATACCTTACACTGACAGCAAAGTTGTAGGCATCTCGGCAAGAGGTGTGTATTCTTCTGGTAAGGCTGACTCTTGCTTTCTTTCATCCACTTTTCTTTCCATGTGTATTTTCTACATGACTTTGTAGCATGGATTTTTTTATATTGTTTCCATGTAATTATTATTCCCAGTTACATGCAGCATCTTGTAATTTCCTGCATTGGATTACATACTTTTTATTTCAGACCATATTTTTAATTTACTCAGATAATTTTGAGTGTTATGCTTATCTTCCACCATTCTCATGGGGTCTGTGAGACCTGCTAGTTTATTATCTTTTGCAAATTAATTGCTTTTCCAAGTCCTAATGGAATGGTGTTCCAGAACTTCATTGCTTTGAAATGGTAAAAAATATTCTCATTTCCAACCCAAATATACTACTGGACATGTTTGTTCTTGTTCCTAACCTGTTTTAATTTCACTAATGATTTCAATTCTAGCCCAATGTATTTATGGATGACAATCAGATTTTCCATTCTTTTTATCATGTCCATAGACTCAGTAAACAAAATTATCTTTGTTTCTTCTCGTGATGGGATTTCCATTTTGTCTTCCTCCTCCCAGTCCTTCGAAAGCCTCCTCCACCTTGGCTTAATTTTTCTCGGTCTTGAGAGAACTACTGAAATCCAGCAGCTTGTTTCTATGTTTTCAACTGCAGTCAACACTTAAATGCAGTTTATTAAACATCTAATTTAGAATATTTATGTCTATAAAAAAAATCAAATCAATTATTCTGTATCTCACGGAGCTGATTATGGCAGGCAAATTTTCTCTAAGTCCACTTTACAGTAGATCACCGCAGCTGTAAGAGTTTTCTTAATTGTTGACATCATGAGGGGCAGGACTGAGCAGGGGGCACTCAAAGACTGCATGAAAGAGGGACTTTCTGGCCCTCGCCTGGTGTGTGAAGCCTCCAGGACTTGGAAGTCATTCCTCTCATTTCAGATACACTTTAATTTCACCAGCACTGATGAGTTTGTTCTATCTACTTCCCATAGTCCAACCATAACTCGCAGCAACTGTTTTTGGTAAACTGGATTGTTTTTCTCTACTTAGACGTCTCACACTATTCAATCTTCCTCTATGTGGTCTTACAAACTTGGGTAAGTAAAAAAAATAAGAGGCAATCCCAGAAAAGGACTCCAACAGTTCAAACCCACTATTGCTTTCCTGGATATTGATCTAAGCAAATTCCTTCTTGGCCGCCTGTAGCCAAAGTGACAGAAGAAATACTAATGATTGAAAAGCTTTGAGCAGCTCCCCAATCCCAGTGCTATCATTTATTGATCTTTCCCTTTGTTCAAGTAAACCATCTTCAGGGTTTGTATTTTAAACAAGAGACAGAAACAGAATGAAATTGGTTGATCGATCTCATATATGGAGATATTTGGCTTGTATTCCCATCTCTGGTTACTTCTCTTGCGACATAGGCAGTATTAAAAGGAATCTAAAGGATTCCCTTCACTTCTCTGCTATTCCTGAACACATATTCTGGGTTCTCTTTTCTTTTTTTTTGCTGTAGCTCTCGTTCAGAGGAGAAAAATAAAAAGCAATTTTGAGGAAGTAAAGCTGTAAAATCCAGTCTCAGAAGGCACCTGTTCTAAATTGACGCTAAGGAAATTTGTGAAAAAGTCCTAACAGGTCTGAGTTCTTCCTTTCTGGGAAAAGTTCTGGGAGAGAAAAGAGCCACTTCACATAGAGGAAATCTGTATAAAAGTTGGAAAGGTACAACAGATTGACGTGAAGCTCTCTAGAGTAAGAGGCAACCATCAGCTGAGAAAGTTGTTGTCTTGCTTTTTTTACCTGGACCTATCCTGCTGTTTTTTAAAAAATGAAAGAAATCTGTTCCTGCCAAAAATGTGTCATCAACACCCAGACCTGGCTCGAACTTCCATTCAGTTGTGACAAAATTCCTGGGACTGCTTCTCTGTAGTTGTGTGGTAGCTGTGTTGGACATCAATAATGTTGTCCAATGATCTTATCAGCATTGCTACCTTGAAACCTAAAAAACAAGATTAAGTCACTAAATTTCATAAATTCCCCAAAGAAAACAGAATACAAAACCCGGTTTTTACAGTTACTACCAGGGACTGGTATGCAGAAAGACTCTTGTTGATACTTGCTCCTATAATGACCAATAAAAGGGATTACAAGGAATTAAAAGATGCTTCTCTGGTGAGTAACAGACAGGAAGGTGGCCGAAAAGAATATTGCATTCCATATATGTCATATTCTGCATAAAGCTGAGTGATCACAGGGGTTAAACCTTCTTCTTCAATGGCTGGCATCTGAGAAGGACTCCATCTGATCTTCTGTCTTTAATCCCAATCCTGAGTTCCTAAATCACAGAATCAAAGCCCCGGTGTCTGGTTCACCTCTGCTGCTGAGCCTGGGACTGCCCTGGTGCCACCTGCTCTGAGCATCAGTAGGGATTGCTATTGGTGGAGAGTCAGGTTTGTTATTGGTTTTGTATATATTTGTATATATCTCATTATTTTCATTATTCCTAAAGCTATTTTAGTTTTTTCTTCCAATCTGTAGCTCTCTCTGTCTTGTTGGAGCAGGTCCAAAGGAGGCCACAAAAATGATCCAAGGACTGCCACAGCTCCCCTGTGAGGACAAGCTGAGAGAGTTGAGGCTGTTAGCCTGGAGAAGAGAAGTCTCCTAAAGGGAAGACCTTACAGTGGCCTTTCAGTACCTGAAGGGGGCTACAGGAAAGCTGGGGAGGGACTGTTCACAAGGATGTGCAGCAACAGGACAAGGGCTGATGGTTTTGAACTAGAACAGGTTAAATTTAGATGAGATGTTAGGAAGAAGTTCTTTACTATGAAGGTGGTGAAACCCTGGCACAGGTTGCCCAGAGAGGTGGTGGAGGCTCCATCCCTGGAGACATTTAAGGTCAGGCTTGATGGGGTTCTGAGCAACCTTCTGTACTTGAAGACGTCCCTACTCAATGCAGGGAAGCTGAATTGGATGACCTTTAAAGGTTTCTTCCAGCTCAACACATTCTGTGATTCTATTTCCTTTCCCTTTTGTGGAGGGGAAGGGTTCAGAGAGCATTTGTCAGTGTTTAGCAGCTGCCCAGCTCTAACCCTCAACAGAGTGTCGCATACTGAGCTGCACGACCTTTATTTTCTGAGCAGCTGGAGAGCAATATAATCCCTCTTTGTCAAAAATTAATGGAGCATGTCATCGACAATTTAATATAAACTATACATGCAACTATTTGCAGCACTATTTGGTTGTGATTGGCCTCTAGTTATTAATATATTTTATTTTTTCAACACCATTTTTCTAGGGATTAATATCATTTAATGCTGTAGGAATCATAACTGTGATCAGCGCATATTGAATAAATGTGTTAACACTGTCTTTAGGGTCCTCTTGGCACACGTGTTTTAAGACAGGCTCTGTTCTGAATTTTCACCCACTTCTCCTGTAATTTGATGTAATTATATATTTGTTTCCTGAATCATCAAATCCACTGCCATGTGGAAAAATGTTAGTCTTTGAGATGTTATTGCTTTCTCTGAATTTTAATTCTTTTACATAAATTTCTTCATCTGATACTGAAGAAACTCCTTTCAGAGGTAATAACATTTACTGTATATATTCGCAGTTGGTTTATGTCTTAATCTTAGTAATTAAAAGTCAAATTTTGGTTTTTTTAACAACTATTTTCAACATAACTACTTGAAGGAAAGCAGGTCAGTTGTAAATAGGTGTGTTTATGATTAAATGCTTTGTTGCTTGACATCAGAGTACTTGTATGCCAACCATATTTCAGTGAATTTTTGTGTGATTGTGTTATAAAATTATAGCTGAATCTTTCAAACCCATTTATTTTTGGTATTGGGGAATCTATAGCTAACATGGGGTCATTATATATGCCCTCCTTTGGGAGAGCTCTTTACAGCATTTGGATAAATACGATGAATTTGGCTTAAATGTTTAGAGATAGCTGGTTGGGTTGTTGGGTTTTTCCCACTTTTTTTTGTGTGTCCAACCTTCTGTCACATACATGCAGATATCAGATTGCTTGTTTTGATGGCATTCACTTGTGCCTAGGGATGTGGCAGAAGAAGCCGTGGTGTTTTTTGTCAGTTATCCCACATTATAGACACTTCCAATCCCATGGCTTTTTTTTTCCGAGTGCGTGGCCAAGGCAGAGCTCACCAAGTTTCAGCTGAATTATTATTGGGGAGTATCACTAAGAGAAATTTTGGCCTTATTGGTGGGGATGCAGCAATAATATAATTGGAGAAGGATATATGGCCATGTATTTTGGGGATGAATTTTCTATATTTCTGTATTTCTATTTTCTATAGCAACTGAGGCCAATATTTTTGTGCAAGCGGTCTCACTTCTTAAAAAGAATGCTGACATCTTTAATCAAACTAGATGGAGGCTTACGTCCAAGGATGTTACGTGATCCTTCAGCTGAAAGGGTCTCCATCCCTACCAAAGATTTAGGTACCTGATTAGGAAGCTACTGGGAAACATTCTCAATTTGCAATTTAGAACAAAATTTGAGGAGAAACAGTTGTATTTGAACACACTGTGAAAAATACTTATTTGTCTCAGTGGCCCAGCTGCCTCTGTTCCAATCTGACTGGCCACTGCTGAAAACATTGGCAAAGCCTTCCTTCCTAGAGCATGGACAGATGGTTTTTGAACCAATGATGTTCTTTTGAACCTTTATTTGAATTCAGAATTGTTTGCTCAGTTCCAAAGAGCTGCTAAGGCTGTTATCAGTAGAAGAAGGTTTTTCCTTCACATGCTGCAAGATTTGATACAGCTCCCTTACATAATCCAGATTTAATCAAAGTATATACTCTTCACATATGTTCACAACTTAACAGTGACATGTTAATGTGGTGCTTTGTTTCAGTGTTATTTATATATAAGATGAACTTTAGGCACCACTTTAGTGGGTAATATACAAATTTGCCTTTTTATGACTGTCTTGTCCCAGAAAACTTACATAAAACAAAGCAGAATATGTTGCAAAATAGACAGAAACAGTCTAATATGTATACTTTTACCATAATAAAATATAATAATTGCAATTTGGCAATGGACTCACCCAGTTGAGTTTGCTTTCTTCTTCTCGAGGCATTTTGAAAGCTGGATTTGGAGGACAGTGAGGTGACTGTGTGGATGTTTACTGAGTTCTTCCCACTCTTGAGGGCAGCGTGGGAGAAAGCGCGACAACTACTGGGAATTCTAAAGAGCAGGTCTGCGAGAGGGCACCCAACTCATAGAAGCCAATCCCACCTATGACTCATTAGACTGTGACTCATCGGAGGCTTCGGTTTCTTTTATTAAGGCTTTTCAAAGGCTCTACATCCTAGGAAACATATAGGCAATGCACGGGTACGATTAAGTCAGAGCAATCCACAGGCTTACAGGTTATTACAAGAAATAACATCGTTAATTCTCCTAAGTGCTGGTGTTCAGAAATAGCAAAGGAGGATGAATAACTTCAAGGGCTGCAGAACCCCAGGTATAATGACATTATGCCACCTCAAAAAATCCCTGGTATCCACGCACCAACTCTGAGACTGCAGAATGCTTCCTGTTGGCATCACTAGTCATAAAGTAGACCTGAAAACAGCCACTGAAGAAAGCACACGGACTTGACAAATGGCTACATTTTTTTCCGTTTCCTTCTTCCGAAATCACTTTTGAAAGCCCATCTATTAATTTCTGTAGTTTGCCTGACTTCCAAAGCTTTACACTATCTCATGCTGGGATTCCAGACTTTGGTCTCTTCAGCATATAGAAAAAGACATATTTCACCAGGAAATAGTAGCTTCTCCCTCATTCCTGTACATGTCCCTCCTCAGACAAATTCAGCAATTCCTTCACAATTCAGTCCAGTGGTGGAAAATCAAACATTCAAAATGCAAAAAAAAAAGCACTCTGACAAGCAATCTGTGCCTTTTAGATGTGTGACACCAGCCAGTGTTCATAGCTTCCTACAACCTGCTGTGTCCATCACTTTTTCCTAGTTGCAGCTCTCTGGTTTTCCTTTCAGAAGACCATCTCCAGGATTTTGAGCTAACACTGAGGGCCCTGTGGGTCATGCAGTCAGAGAAGGATCAGCCCGTGTTCCCACCTCATTCGGCTATTCAGTTTTGTGAGGGTTGAGTCTGGTCCCTGAAGCACTCCCATTAATCTCTGTGCAGAATCTGAGGGGTGTTTGCACGTCCTTTAAAGCTGTGATCATAACCGAATTGTTGAAAGAAAAGCCACAGAGCACAGGAGGAGGAAATCCCTCTTACTGCTGGCTTGATGCTGCTACTGATCTTTGGATAGGAGAAGGTTTTGAGCACATCTGCTCGTGTCTGGATCTCTGTACCCTTGCCAAAGACAACTCACACAGGACTCAACAGATATCCTCCTGCCTAGTGTCTGCACGTGCTGGTCACTCTTCTAAAACTGCTTTTGGGGGAAGGTGAAGATTTTGCAGAAATGCTTTCACTAACAACTGGATCTTCATCTCTAGAGCAAGGTGTTCACTCTACCAATGGGGGGCTTAAGAAGCCAAACCTGGCAGTTGAGGAAGGGAATGACAATTTGGTATATGTGGTAGTTTGGGGTATGTGACTACTAATGGCAGACTGCTAATCTCACCAACTTTTTCCTTTCCAATACGTGAGATGTCTTTGTATAGGATGTGAGAAAAATCTCACATCAAGATGTTTCCCTAGGATTCCCAAAGTTATTATTTACACTCGTACTCCTGACGGCTGACTAAATCAAGCTTCTCCTTTATCCTTTGTTTGCTCTTGAATCATGATTAGTGTTAGATGGAGAATATGAGCTGACTATGATGGTGCTTTCTAAAAAATACAGTGTGGGCTCAACCTTCATAAGACAGAAGAAATATAATGTATTCTTGGCTGTAGCAAGAATTGCATTACTGAGAAGGGATATTTGGGAAAGAGACTTCATAGTTTTTTAAACACGTAGATTGTTATGAAAAATATCCAGTTGTATGGATAGATCTATAAACTCACTTGAAATACCAAGCAAACATGACTTTAACAATTTACTAATTTAGGAGCTTCAAGAACATGGATTTTTTTCACTAGTGTACACACTACTCCAAACTGCTGCCTAGATTCAAAGAAAAAACAATTTGTCTTACAGCTCCTTCATAAGCCAATCAAATTTTCTTATGAATCTCTGCTTTGCTGTGATATTAGTGCAGTCTGGCTCTACTTAAAAAATAATCAGCTAATACTTATTTTAACTAGGGGAGGGAACTGCTATCCTCAGTATATTCCTAATTAATTTTAAGCTTTCTTTATTCTTTTGTCCTTTCAATAAAAACTTAAAGAGAAATGCAAAACCATATCGGTAAACTAATTTCCTTAGAATTTAAACACGTACTTGGGTTTTAATCAGATGATGGGATATCATAGGTCTTTGGAAAAGGTAGGTGTTTCTAGGACTGAGGAAAAAAGATGGCACGATCTTTTTTTTTTAGTCTAGAGAAGTTGTAATTCAAAAGACTAGCAGTAAATGTGCAAATACGTCGCTGTCACGTAGAACTTCTGGTCACAGATGCCAAGGACTTGATACAACCTTCAGATTCCTTCTGGCATCTGGGACATCAAAGTGCCAAACCACTGTTTTGATGGAACTGCCTGTCTTGCTGTCATTTGTTAAAGAAAATTCTATAGAATGGGAAATGCCACTATCTGCAGACAGACTCTCCAGTGTCAGAACAGATGACTGAAGTGATAACCACTGATTGAAAGGCTTTGTTAAAGCTGTGTTCACGATACCATTTCATTAGCTGAGTGATAAGTAGGTTAGCACTTCCAAGGTAGTCTTGACACTATTTTTTCCTATCCTTACAATCTAAACTGTCCCTGTCTGTCTAATAAGAGAACCATTTTCTTGTTCTCTCCTAGAGCATTCTAGTGTTTTCTTTGTGAAGGTGGAGCTCACACCCACCAAGGAAGCTGAGAAAATGAAATGAAAAAACCTGCAATTTGAATTCCAAATCTTATAAAGCTAGCATTGGAATCTCTAGGACTGATGCCCATTGCTCTTTTAGAGATGTTTGGATCTAGTTTAACCTAATTTTCTGTTAAATATAGAAGCTCTGGTTTATTTTTGAGAAAGCATATACTGGTGGGGAGTAAACAGAGTCTGCACAGTCTCCTGGACCTTCTGCTTCAAGCTTGAGCCAAGAAACAAAAAAAATATTATTGATCATTTCACTGCACGCCACTTAGTGTGCAAAACAGACTTTGTTCACTTTGTATATTAGTTTCTTGTAATCAGATTTGATTGGTTAACATGGGAGAAGCTTGGCAAAGATAGTCAGCAGAGCTAGTTGATAACCTCAAGGTAAACCCGAATTGGTGGTGAGTAATAGCTATTGGCTAGTGAGGTCTCTTCCACTGTTTAAAGCCAATATAGGCTAAAGGTTCTGATAACCTGCTGCTTCTTTCCGAGTTGGGGAGTTTTAGTCTACCTATGCTGACCACTAAGGTGTTGAAATGGGAGTAGAGTGTGTCCTGTGTGGGGACTTAGTGAGTAGAGAAGGAAATTCTTCTGTCCCAGGAGGAAATACGAGTGTGCCTTCCATCTCTTCATGAAGACAATACTTCAGTGATTACCCCTGAAAGTATTTCTGTAAACTGGATTGACTCTACAAGAGGGAGAAGAACATTTCTGTAGAGAAATAACTTCTGGAAGAAAGAGCTTTTCTTTACAGGTAGCCTAGAAGAGTCAAATATAAAAAATTGTGCTTTCTCTCCTTAGTAGTCTCATGACTGCCTTCTCTTCAGCCCTTTCCACCAAGCATGAAAATTTTAGTGGTGGGAATCTCAGTTTTGCAATCAGCCTCCTGCTGAAGGAAGGACAAACTATATGTGGACATGCATAACACAGGCATCTACATCAGAGCTAATCACTGCAGGATCCCTTAGTAGCTGGTGGGAATCAAGTGAACGTCTGGAGGGTGAGTCAGCTCATGATGCAGGTGTGTAAAGTAGGTCTGATGATTCATGATTTAAAAATGCCTAGTTCTATCCTTTAATTCTTAAGAGAACCTTGGCTGGCTAGCTCATGTAGGGGGAAAAAAAAAAAAGGAAAAGGTCAGACCAGTTTAATTCCATCTGGAGAGTTTCAAGATTCTTTTTTTTTTTCTTCTCATTATCTAACCAGAAATTTATGATGCCAAGCCATTTCTCTGCCGTCAGTAATTTCTCAGTAATCAGTGTATGATCAGAACAGGTTAGACATATTTTGCCTGCATGTTTAAGGTACCTTTACGTTAACTGAGGCAAAAATAAATTTTGAAAAAGAAGACCAAGAATAGGTTTAGAAATCAAAATCATCAAAATTTATGACACTTTTAGATTATGATAACTAACCACAAGAAAGAATGTCCTGTCTGTGTTGCTGGGAAGGAAGAGAGGTCAGCTGTCTCCGATGCATATATTCTAGACTTCTGCAAAATCTTTTTTTCACATGAAACCATCCTATGTACCTTACATTTCAGAAGAAACCTGTCACTGTAGTCTCAGGTCCTCTTTACGACATTTAAAATACAGTCTTTTCTACTAATATAATTGTAGGATGCTGGCACTGGGCAAGACAGGGACAGGTTTGGGATTCTCAGATCCTGAAAACCAGCAATTATGATCACAGGGATCTCTGTTAGCAAGGGAATATAAACTGGCAATTGCCTGTGAGCACAGAGGAGCCTGGAAATTCTCTTCTGAAATATTTGCCATGCTTGACTTTCCTGCTTTAAGCTACTCTTTTATACAGTATTTATTTCAGTATATTGCAAATTTTGATGACAGGGTTGTAACCCAATTCTCATTAGACACTGTCTGTTTATCATGTGGAACGATGGGGTTTTGTCAGAAGTACTAGGAACAGAGGGTTTTTCCATGCTGGAGTTTTTCAGTAGGATTTGAAAGCCCTAAGCTTGTAATGTGAGCTTGTGTCTACCTGTATTTGTGAGTCAGTGATTTCAAAAGCACTCTCAACAAGGGACTCGGGTTTCTAAATCTAGACTCCGAATCAGTCGTACACGACCGAAAAAAAAAATAAATAAGGCAATCTGCTGCAGAAACCTCCAGACATTTGGATGGCAGCTAAAATATTGCCGTTTTCTTGATGCAGTACTGCCTCCTCTCAGCCTTTCGTCCCAACTCCCTAAGACAACACATGCTTTGCAAGATTTCACCACTGCAGTCTGGAGTAACCTAGCTGAACAGGAGAGATCTCTGGTTGACACCACCAGTTAGGACTGGCACTGTGGTGGAGAACATAGTGCAAAAGGATGATCTGGACTGACACTAAACCAGCTGAATATGAAGTCCCTAAGCTAAAAACTTACCATGTAAATGAAAATTGGCATGACGTCTGACAAAGCAGTTCAGATCTTACAGTTCAGAGCAGTCTGACCACAGCTTTGGACAGCTGCTTGCCATCTCAACTCAGATACACCCCTGGTTTCTGTCAACCCCCTCCTTGTCTCGGCTTCTCTGTGTAGGATACCCTTCAGCATCAAAAAATAAATCCTTGACTGGAAAATCGGTACAGGTGGTGTGCTTAAAGAATTGATCTGTCTGAACACATCTTTGTTTTCAGCGTCCTCTCACTTCCTAGATAGACTCCTCCAACTACTGTGACATGTGCTGTCACTGCAATGTTTATTCTGTTAGCAATTTCTATCCTTTATTTTTTCTCCATTTCATTTCTACTTAACTCTCATCTTTTTTTTTTCAATAAGGATTGTGCCTACCACAGTGAGACTTGGAATCTATTTGGTCTTTTGGAACTACCACATGGTTAGTATGTCCCCTGACCCTTAGAAAATCCATAACGTGACCCCTGCTAAGATATTTTCCTCCACATGCCCATGGAAGGAATCATAAATCTATGGGGGGAAAAAATTAATCTTATTCACTGTAAGGAATATGCATTTTTTTTTTCTCATGACCTCTGAATCATGTATTTGGATTGCATCAAGAAAATAACCCGTTTTCTGCTTAAGAATCAGCAGGATTTTGATCATTAGCTCTCACATCCTGTCACTTTGAGGTGGTGCACCCCACGATGGCCTGCTCTGTGCAGTACCTGTGTTAATAATGGCTGGGACTGCCAACTCTACCCATGATACCTAGTAGGGACGGGACAACATCAGGTCAGGCAGCACCCACCTTCCTAAAAATCCTGCATGGGCTCCTAGCAGGGAGGTTACAATGGAGGAAAAATTCAGACTGTCTGTATCCACACACCTCAGAAGTGAGAGGCTTGATTTAGAGGATGAGTTGCTTGGATAACTCAGGAAAAACTGAAGGTGTAATTCTTTTTTTTGCGGGCAGATTGTCGTGCAAACATCTCTTCCTTCACATGGTCCTTAGAAGCAGTTGTGGAAACCTTCACAGTTTAATTAACAGTACTAGTATTTATCAGCACCTGAAAAAGAGATATTCACACCCAGAATCCTGGCAGCTCTGCTTCAAGGTGCAACTGAGAAATGTCAAAACATTTTGAACACTTGAATTGCTTCCAGCTCCGACTCTCCGGATTCCCTCCTTCAAGAAGATATTTTCATAGCTAGTCATGGTTTACATGTGTAGGGTAAAATCCATTAAACAACTCCTTTTTGCACTTAAGGTCGTGCTCTTTCTCTTGAGACAAAAGTAAATCGACTGTCTAGAGTGACAGACTCTCGTCTTTCAGTGGCTGTAATCTGAGTGCTAAAATCATCAGCCTATGCAAGATTGAGACCTGCTCAAAAGAGTGCATTCATGCAATTAGTGAGCAATGTATTAAAATATCTGAAACAGATTCATTCTTAGAATGTTAAATAAATAAATAAAATCAAACTAGAAACCAGCTTGATGTTGCATCTTCATCTGAAAACAGCAGGGCAAGGAGGACAGGAGATTTGACTCCTTTCATAACCGAAGCCTTAAAAATGTGACATGAAATACCTTCTCTGAAGTTTTTACCTTATTTAAGGTAGACAAAAGAATAATGAAGATAATGATAATGAAGAAAATGATGTTGTAATTTGCCAGGTTAGACAGTAACACTTGCCATCTGCATGGAATTTTTACTGCAGATACGGTGAAACAGCAGCATTTGGTGTTCTACTAGTGCTTGATCTGTGACTTTTTAACAAGAAGAATCTCAGCACCTCACACCTATTCTCATTCTTTCCAGACACCAGGCTCACTCAGTACAGTATTCAAAAACAATGGGAGAAAACGGTGAAAACAATGTTCTAGGCTTTGAACAAGGCAGGTTTTGTTTCATGAAGCCGTGTTTTTGTTCCTTTTAATTGAGAGGGACTCTGATCCATCTCAGAAATGGGAAACTTCTTCACCTAGATTTCAATGTGGTTTTTATCAAGGCTTCTGATAAAAACTTTTAGTGCTAACTTCTGGGGCAAAATGTGATCAAAAAGTTCTTGATTTTTTATAGATCTTTCCCAAAACTTTCACCCTCTTACAAATCAATTTTTTTAACCTTGTTCTTCTTAGATTACCTCCTTGTTAGACATATCCATTTTTTTACAGATCAAGAGCCTGCAAAGTACAATGAAAAAGCATTATTGATCAGGACCTTTCAGAGAGTAGTCATTTGGGGACCTAACACATTGATTTTAATTAGTATTATCAGACTTTCACAAAAAATAGACATATATGTGATTTTTTTTTCTTTAAAATATCTCATCTCATCTCTGAGCAATACTCATTCTACATTCTGCTTGTGTATCACAGGACACTTTGACTTTTGCTCTTTTTAAAATGCAAATATTCCTCGGAGATTTGCTTTTATTCACAATGACAGTTTACTACAACACCTATCCATTTCATGTGCTTGGATTTTTATGTATTTAAGGATTGAAAAACAAATCCATAGAAGCCAGTGAGATACTAACAGACCTGAAGTTGGACAGTTGCCTTTTGGCAAAACATTCCCGACTAATGTTTTCTCTCTTGCTAAAATGAGTTCTGGAAGAAAATGCATTGAAGAGTGGAGATTTTCATTCTCAATCTGTTTCTGCTGAGTGCTTGTCTGAAGCCCATATTAATCTCCTTCAGCACTGAAAACCTTAACCAGAAATCTAATTTGAGGTCTTTTCAACTGGGGATTTTGGAATGAATACCATTTTCCTGAAGGAAAATTTCCTTTCTCCTTTCACGTGTCGGTTTTGGATCCAAAACATTTGGACTCAGTTGCCTATCCCAATCAATCTTTACAATTTTTAATTTTAAAGCTTAATATTAAATATTAAATATTCTCTCATTTATGTTTACATTACTCTGTCAAGGAAAACAAAAATGAACAAAAAAAAAATTATGGTTAAACCTTAACTTATGCTTCTATCACAATGCCCAAGAGTTAAAAAAATAAAAAAGGGGGGAATAACAGTGAAGAAATGGAGGATGATCCAGTTCCAGTATTCATTGACATACTGCTTTGTGACACTACTGGGAAAGTGGCTTTAGTCAGTCAGTCATGCTGTTGTCACTGATTATTTTCAATGCACCTCAACACAAAAACTAAACAAAACTTTATTGACTGCTGAGAGTTCACAAATAGAAAGGACTGACTGGAAATCACCAGGGTGCAGCAAATTCTGGGTATGATTGTTGACATCTCCAGGTACAGCCTGTCCCAGAGCCTTGCAACAAGACAAGGGTCTGTCTGATTTTGAACCCTGGGGGCTTCTTGCATATGGATGAGGCAGGAGCTAAGCTCCACCCAACTCTAGCTCTTGCATAACATGTTGTGTAGAAAATGTTGGTTTGGTATCTCCTCCACTGCCTTTGTGAGCTATTCTCAGGTAGTGAGTTTTGTTATTTTTGCATCTCTCTTACAGCTGACTTGGAAGTGACACTGCGAAACAATTGTAATTATTTGTAAAATCATAGAATCATAGAATGGCCTAGGCTGGAAGGGACCTCAGAGATCATTTAATCCAACCTCCCTGTTATGGGCAGGGACGCTTCTGGCAATACATGGGGACCAAACGGGGATCGAACCCACAACCTTGGTGTTATCAGCACCACGCTCTAATGGAAAATGGAAAAGAATTTCTGCTGTTCAGGATAATCTTTGAATCCATTTTGGTTTATGGGTTGATTTAACAACGTCTTCCTTTCCTCACCCTCTCTTCAGTTCTTAGACATGAAACCTGCATTCATGTTCTCTGTGGAGTACTTTTTTTCATTCATATTCTGGTTTTGGACAAAAAAATTGGCTTGGCACTGGAGAATTAGAAGTAACCTGGGATTGTGTAACACACAAGTAACCTGAGATTGAGCTGAAGTCCACTTAATTGCAGAATGTGGTCCTTCTCCATCATCAAATTGGAGCTGATTGGAAATGAGGACTTCTGAATCAGGGGTGGAAAATGAAATTACAAGTGCTTGAAAAAGTACCTACCTCACCAAGTAGGTTTGTAAGCATAAAAAAAAATTGAGCAGCACTGTTTACCAAAGGAAGCCAGATAGAATTACTCCCTGTTTGCACATTATTCCTAGCACACACTGAAATTTCAAAAAGCCAAGCTAGAATTCTTCCTGTACCATTAGCAAAAGTGTGTTCTGCTCCCCTACGCAGGAACTCAAGAAGAGAAACATGCCATTAACTTAAATGGATGAATGAATTCAGCTATCACCTGAGATGTCCAAACATTTGGAGGTCTTTGAAACAACAAAGTATTTAAAGCTTGTTACGTTCTGTATTTCAGATCTTCAGAAAAATGCGATTTTGTTTTATCCTGTGTGCTGCAATCTGTCAAGCCATAGGCTTTTTTCCTGACGTACTGTTTGCACATTTTGGACTTATTTTAGGTTTTTTTTTACAGTTAGAAAATGAGGGAAGAAATCTAAAATAGTGTTGCTTTTCTTCTCCTCGTGCTACAAAAATCTCAGAGTAAGTTGTCAAGAGATGAA
The DNA here is from genome assembly GCA_020746105.1 of Trogon surrucura. Lineage (NCBI taxonomy): Eukaryota > Metazoa > Chordata > Aves > Trogoniformes > Trogonidae > Trogon > Trogon surrucura. Next base: position 78,580,652 of record CM036620.1, on the reverse strand, counting down.
GGCTGGGAGGTTTTTTTAATTTAAATAAGTCAGGTTAAAAATGTTAGTCATTAGGAGGTGTGCCTGTTTTCTCAGCCGTAGCGGGTACAGCTTGGATAATAGTAGTCAGTTTTGACACAATCTGTTTTACTATAATTAGAAAGAAACATAGGAACTCAGAGTAGCAAATGGCTGAAAAAATACATAATTCTCTGACAGGCTTTAAAGATTTTACGTTGTCATCTGCCCACATCTGCTCCATCTGTCATGTAAGCTCACTATGTTGTCCATAAGAGCAACACATCCTTGAAAATAACCCCCAACACGTTGCTTCATGGCAGCATAGACCACGGCCCATTCCAGGAATGAGTAGGAAAACCATTGAGAGCATATATGTAGGCAGAATCACAAAGATAAATTTCTGATCCACTTGGGTAAGGTCTGATCTGAAATTCAGACCAAATAGGATGGGGGGTTGACTGGAATTTAAAATATTTTTAGCAGATTTGAAGACTTGCAGCAAATCTATCAGTGAGTTGCTCCAGTGTTGACTTCATGGCTCCAGGACAGAGCTCCTGTCTGCGGTGGGAAAGGAATGTATATGTTCTTTATGATTGTCCTCTTCCAAGACAAGAGAGGAGCCGAAGTCCTGTGCATGGGACAGCACAGGACTGCTGGAAGCACACTGCAGTCACCTCCTTACTGGCTCAGTCATCTGTAGTGGTGGTCTTCTGTGAGTTATTGTTTTGTGGAAGAGACTGACCTATTCACTGGCCAGATTCATGATGGTTGCTGGTTTGGTGTCGCACTGCAGACATATGAGAATTTCCTTCTGCGTAGGGATCCAATGGCTGTCTCTTGGTGGCCCCTTCTGTGCTTTCCAAAGCACTGTCCCACTGCTGGGTCACTGTCCCACTGCTGGGTCAGTGGGTATTACCTCAACATCCACGGGCTGCTTTTCAGCAAAAGCAAACTTCCCATTGGAATCTGCAGCATCAAATTACTGCAAATGGGACACAGAAGCACCCAGAGAATTTAACTCTTGACTTCATTCTCCACTACATATAAACTCCGCATCTCCACTTAACTCCACATCTCCATCCTACACTACCATCGTCACATAGCACTCATCAGTTGTCTTAATTGTCTCTTGATTCAGGGAAGTTTTGGATGATTGTGAGAGAGCGTGGTGGAAATGTCCTCCTCATTAAATGGGAGAGAGGAGAAATAAACACCTCTTCTCTTTTGCATTTTGTGGTTGGGATTGGTCACTCTGTTGTTATCTTCATTTGAAAGTATCTTGCAGAAGATGATCGAGGCATGAGACTGAAGTCATAGTGCTTGTGCACAAGGAATTAAAAAGTCTACCCTTAGCCATTCCATATGCTTCCTTCTAATGTGATTGAATGCTTACTTTTCTTGAGGAATGGAGAGTTTGATTTTTTTGCAAAGACTTGCCCTGTGCAGCCTTTTACACACAAGTGTCTTGTATGGTTGAGGAAAAAATCAGAAGCTACGACCTATAAAATAAAGTGAGTTACAAATTTTAGTCTAAGAAAATGAGTGAACAAGATCATAAAATTGCTACAGGTTGCATTCCTATTAAAAGAAAAAAGTCCAAGTTTAAAAACAAGTTTAAACTTTTTAACTTACTTTTGCTGTTACTGTGGGCTAAGTCAGCAATACTGTGTGGCGTCGCGGTTTTGCTTAGCGTGGCACAGCATAAATTTAGTGTTGTCACTTCATTAATTTTGTTTCCTATTTAAAGCAGAGCCTTCACAAATGGGCATTTGGAGCAGACTGCAGGCTATTGGAATTGTTTGGACACTCAAGGGATTCTTCCAGCACATAAACTCTGAACTGTTAAAAGCTAATATGAGACTGCATTTCCTATTTTTTCACGTATTATGTACTATACAGAGAGGTTGAAAAGGCCTCTTATTGGTCTGAAAGCTGTAGTCTTTAAATTTAATTTTCTGAGCAGGAATGTGAAACCTTAGCATCTTCATTGCAGTAATGTTGGGTATGGATTTGAAAGAAAAAAATGGAATATTTGTGATGATAAATACAGACTTTCTGACGCATGAGTCTGCGTTTACCTGTGTAGGCAGTACTTACTCTTTTGTCTCCTTGAAGTCTCTCTAGTAATATTAAAATAAATATGCTTTACATATAAAACTTTGAGACTTTGAGTTTATGACTGGAACCAGAGAGGAATTTGGCTCCAAGATAAAAAAAAAGAGTACTTTTAATAAGTATTTTTGCAAGCCAATTGTACTTACTGACTTACCTTTATGTACACCACTGTGCCTGTTTTATTACTTACGTAGTTATCCAGGGCTTTTATTTCAGAACTCACATACGTACCCAACCAGTGGCATTGTAACTCTGACACTGTGTTGATATCACATCTATGCTTTGTCTTGAAGAACTCTGATTGCTTCTGCTCCTGTTTGGGATAAAATCAGAGAAAAACAGGCCAACTAGAAGGCTGAAGTAATGAGATTCTTACCACTTTCATGAGTTACACTTTTCAGTTTAAAGGCAATGAAAACCTGAATATCTTCATTCACACACTGCGTTGAGTACTTTCTTCTCTTTTATTCCGAGCATCCAAACCTCTTTTCTTCTTGCGTCTGCCCTCAGGTTTAACTGCCTCAGTGCTCCGCAGGGATTTATGAAACTCATTTCAGAGTGATGAGTTACTCTGGCAAACCATCAAGGGAAGCGATACACTTTTCCACCTTCATATTCACAAATTCAAAACTACATGCCTAAATTTGGAAGCTGGACTTTTTTTTTTTTTCCTTCTTTTATTTTTTTCTCTACTGAATACCCCTCTGGCAAGTGATTGATTTAGCCCTTCTTAGATCTAAGTGTCAGGAGATGCCTGACTTCTTCTAGTGATTGTATAGGGAAACCTAAGGTAAATAAGCCCATGTACTTCTCAGTTCAGTACATAAATCTGGGCTGTGATGGTAGACTCTAACTCCTTTTGTTACAGGTGTCTTCAACAGAGTAACTTGCTCTGACAAAACAGCGGAGTAACATGGGAGCTTTACTCCAGTTCTCTGGCTGGAATGAGTGCAAGGAAGAGTATGGACACACCAGCTGTCATCTAACTCCACTTGGCCAAACCAGAGTAAGTCCGTGCCACATACAAAAATTAAAAAATGTCACTTTTCTTCCAACTTTCTTGTGGCCATGTCCTTAGCCCTGGTGTAAATGGGAAGAAGTACATATTGGCTTAAACTCCCCTCAGGCTCTGAAATGACAAAATCTAAGGTTACATGAGCTCTCCCTGTAATATCTGATGTGCTGTCCGTGAGCAATATATATTAACGACACTCTTACTAATGCATTATGCATCCTGACTAAAGTCAATCAATACCACTTTTCTGTGACTTTTGTACGTTAAGCCTGTGTGACTCATTGCCAGGTCTCTGGATGGGTCAACTGTCTGACCCATCTGCACTGTAGAGAAATGTTGCTAATCTGAGGCTTTTTCATCTGATTTTCCTAAGGGTGCTGATACTAATCCATTTTTTTTTCACCGCAGGGTTGACAGAGATTACAAAAACAGGTTCAGAAAACACCCACTGTAAACAAATAAACAGATAAATCAATAAGCCCTTTTACCTTAAGTTTAAAGGTTAATGAGCTAAGAAAAAAAGAACCAGACTGAGAAGTGGGCAGCTGAAAAAGAGCTGAAAGATGTAGCTGGTGATATATCCTTCCTTAGGTGAGTACAAAGAATACAAATAAAAACCCAGACTTAATAGTCTCTTTTCAGTTGGAGAAAGACTACAGTGGAAAATCAGTAAAGCAAAACTAAACAGTAAGTAGTGTTGCTGCCATTCTGGGGTCTTTTCTGGATTTCAGGCTAAGAGCCTTGTGGAGTCATGAATCTCCTTTGGAATTCAAGTCCAGTGGGATGGTCTCAGGATCCAGGTAGCTATGTGTAAAGATGACAAATTTCAGTACACTTCTAGTACTGTGAAGCCTAAATAAGTCAATAATGTACTGTGATACAAGAGGTGGGGAATCTTCATAAAAACATGTGTTGCCCATGGGCACTACCTCTTCTTTTCCAGCTCCAGTTCTTCCAGATACATTCCCTTCAGTTTTCAGGCTTAATTTAGTGCCTTTTCAGTGGTTTCAGAGAAAAGAGCTAACTTGGTCTCGTGAGAAAACTTTATTAGCCAGGAAATTTTATTTCTTCTTGTAGCTTTCTGGGATTTCATGCAATAGCAATCATAAGCAATTTTTTCCTCAAATGGATGTCTGGCTGAGAAAGGTCTCTGGTGAATAGCTAATTATGCAGAACGGTTTCTGAAAGGAAGAAAGTATTAACAGGTTATCTTCTGTGTTGCTATTTAAGCGTCTATAGAGGAAACACACATTCAGAAACCTTTATCTTTGAGGAAATTACTTTTATAAGATACAGAGCAGCTCTTAAAAAAAAAAAAGCCATGCTCGGTGAGGAAAGCCTGAACGATACGCAGCATTTTATTCTAAGCAAAAAAAAAGATTGAAAAATAATATCTGTAGTAGTCAAATACAGAAGGTATTCATGTAAGGGTGAAAGGGGAGAACAGAAGGATGTTTGGAGCCTTAAATTAAAAGATGGGGAAGAGTTGAAAAGGTCTCAAAGAACCTTTGCACTTTTCCTAGTACACTGTCCTACCATGGAGACTAACCGCATGGATCAGGTGAACTCAGCTCAAAGACGTGCAGCAACCTTTCAGCTTTAAAAAGGAAAGAAAAAAATAAATAACCTGCTCTATTCTGTCCATCAAATAAATTTTCCATCATGCTGAGTATAGACACAACTTAAGAAATGTGTCCTGTGGACCTCCCCTGAGTGCATCAGCAGGACGTGTCCATCAGTGAGAGGTATCTCCGTGTGGCTTTGGGTTACTTTAATGCACATTTCAGTAACCAGAGGTTTTCCATTACTGTGGTACTACTATTGCTTCCTTCCTGATCTTTCCCATGCAGCCTTGAGCAAAGAACCAGGAACATTTAGTAGCTTAGACAGATGTGTCCTGGCTGCAGATCATCTCATCTATAAGCCAGAAGGCTTAATGATCTTCATCTCTTATGATGCTGCAGAGATTACACGGCAAGGAGAAGAATTTCTGGGGCTCAGAGGAAAGCCTGATGTGAAGCAGGCCAACCAGACTGCATGAATGACTACACATTGCACTTCAGGGTCTACATCTCTATAGACAGATTTCATAGAATCATAGAGTCATAGAATGGTTAAGGTTGGAAGAGACCTTGAAGATCTAGTTCCAACCCCCCTGCTGCAGGCAGGGACACCTCTCTCCCACCAGCCCAGGTTGCTCCAAGCCCCGTCCAACCTGGTCTTGAACACCTCCAGGGATGGGGCATCCACAACCTCCTTGGGCAACCTGTTGCAGGGCTTCACCACTCTCACGGTGAAGAATTTTTTCCTTATATCTAACCTAAATCCACACTCTTGCAGTTTCAGGCCATTGGTCCTTGTCCTATCACTCCAGGCCCTTGTATAAAGCCCTTCTCCAGCTTTCCTGTAGGCACCTTTCATGTACTGGAAGGTCACTGGCAGGTCACCTCAGAGCCTTATTTGCTTATATGAGAGCAGCAAATTCTGAACTACAGCCTGTAGCTGTATTATATTGCAAATTATATCCAGACAGCTTGGGAGGACACAGAACTTGAGGATGCAGACCTGGTGTCCACATGTATATGAGCAGGATGCTCATTTTCTTCTTTTACAGCAAAACAGTGCAGCCTTTCACGGGCAGTACGTCTGAATCAGGAGCTGCAGGCAGAATTTCTAATTTGTGCATAATATGTGCTTTAAAAAATTTGCATAGAATAAAATCCAGGAATAATTGCAAATCTCCAGGGAATTTTCTTGGAAATAGTGGAGCCTCTGCTGGTTCACCTTCAACCTGTTGTCCAGTCTCCTTTCTTCCAGCCTCAGACCAGCTTCGTTTAAAACCCTGATACCAGTGTAAGAATCTGTTTAAATGTTACTATTTTCTCCAGTGCTGAGCAGTGAGTTTTACCCTCAGTAGGAGGAGGTTCTTTTGCTTCAGGCTTGTCTTTTCCTCAGTGCCAGCTGAACCAGTTTGGGAAGGGGAAGGTCCTGATTTCTCTGACAGTCAATCTGGCATGCTGGACAGAGATTTAAATGCTGTAAATATGTAGTTCCCAGCCTAATGTTTAATTCCTAATTAGTTTAAATTTCCTCAATTAGAAAAAAAAAAAAAAGGAAAAAAGAAAAGAATAAAAAGAGACTGTAATATTCATTTGAAACCAAGAGGTTTCAGGTGTGATATTCCAGAATAACTAAACCTGGGTTGTTTACTTATATATTTTGTTATCAGAAAATTAGCCAGATTTCCTCTGGCTCTCAAGAACAGTTACTACTGGCCAGTGCCAAACTCAGTGCTGAGCTGGAGATATTTTTGCCAGTGATATTGCAGAGAATTTCCCTGCTGATATGGGACTGCAAATCCATCTGATTAACTTGATCTGCCAGCTCCAAGGACTGGCACTTTGAAAGTCCTTGTCCCAAGCACTGGCAGCTTAAAAACCTCATTCAAGTGCAGAAAACATCTACATGTCCCTCACCTACCCCAGGCTGAGTCATCATTAAAATCTCCCTTGGGTTTGATGTCAGCCTTGCTGGAGACAGGGACATGAAACCTTGATGCCATCTAGAGCGATGCTTTTGGTTGTGAACAAATGAATACGACTGATAAAATACAAAGCTGAAAGGGGGTTGGACTTCTTAATATTATTTCCAGAAAGCAAAGATACAAAGGAGATAGAACTAATGCAATTGTCAGTGCTGCAGAGGAGAAAGTGGGTAATAAGTGGATTTATGAGCTTTGACCTCGGCTAGAAGGGCTTTGAGCATTTGCAACACAGCAAAGTTAAAAAAGGTTCCCAAGAGCTGTGCCCAGTGAGGACAGCCTTTCTCCAGGAGCCTCTTTCTGTCCTCCAGGACACTGGCGGATAAAAAGAAACATTCTCTGATATGAAGAGTAAATTCTGCTGTTTGTTTTCTTAAGCAGTTTTAAGAACAAGTTAAAGGAATGTTTCGGCTCTTCTCTCCCAGGACAACTCCGAGCATTTGGAAGATAATGGAGGATAAGAACCTGCTTTGTCAGAGGGAAATTCCTGTTTGTTTTTCCTTTTTTTTTTTTTTTTCTGGAGATTTTTACTTATTTTAAAGCTGTCCGTTTGGCCGGTCTGCACTCAGATCACCACCTCCAAGAAGAGTAAGTAGAAAACACATGGGACCTTTGGCTCTCATTATAAACAGAGCAAAGCACAGAGGCAGACAGGTCGGTGCCACCACTGTAGTGACAATGACAAAACAATGTCTTTTTCCTAGACAATTTTACAAGTTAATATAAGGCTTTCAAAACAAAAATTTGTAACGGCTCCTGGAATACAAATGTAAATGGTTTACAACCTCTCTAGTCCTCTGGAAGTGATTCCTGCTATTTAAAATATGACTATGAGTAATGTTGAATATTTTCAGATCACTCATCATGATTTATTTTAAATGGAAGCTGCATTTAGTCCCCTTCTGTTTCCCAGAGGACAATGTAATCAATTTATTAACTTTGCATTCAAGCTCTGATAGTGATTTTTATATAACGTTCAAAAGGGGGCTTCATGCTGGATATAGCTCTGAAGAGACCCAGCCCAGTCCCTAAAGAGGAGGTCTGTTTTTAATGGGATCCTAGAAGTGACATTAACAACAGGTGACATGAACAAAAAGACAACAAGGTGCTTGCACAAAATGCGCTTTCTAGAGATTCGATTAATGTGTTTTGGCTTTGTGGGCCCTCCTGCAGCAGAAACTCTTCCTACCACACTTCCATGCCTGGAGACGAGCTGCGAAAGTGAGCAGATGACAAGTTTTCTGCCCCACAGCATTTCAGGAAAGCTTTCCTGACGTCTGGGCTGTGCACATCCATCACTCTCTGCTTTCTGCTCTGCTGCCACGCTGGCACCATGAGCAGCCACTCACCAGCACCTCAGGCAATTTAACATCCTTCTTAAAGGGTAGCTGGCACACAGCTTGTCTTGGAGGCCAGATGTGTTCAACTTTATACTGAATTATTGCATGATTTTGGGTGGAAGGGACTTCTGGAGCTCTCTAGTCCGCCCTACTTAAAACAGGATGAGCATCAAATTTACATTTGGTAGCTCAAGGCTTTATCCAATTGCATTCTGAGTATATTCAAGGATGGAGGGTCTCCCAGTGTCTGTTCTAGTGTTTGACCACTGTCATGGTGACATCAAAATCTCTGTATGCAACATTTACTCTGAACATTTAACTCCTCCTAGTAAACAATGGGACTAGCTTGGACAATTTTCCTTCACCGTGAGATAAGGATCTTCTTAAATAAATAAAACTAAAATGATTCGGTAAAACAGGTTACAACATGAAGATTTAGATGCAAATTGTGTCTTGTTACTTTTCCCTTGCAGAGCAAATCCTTGGTTCCAGGTTAGGGTTTAGCAATTATATTGGAAGGTTTTGGTAATGGGAGGGACTACAGTGATGATTTCTGTGAGAAGCCACTAGAATACTCCCCCACGTCCTATAGAGCAAATGTCAGCCAGCCCCAAGATGGACTCATCCCTGGACAAAGCCAAAGCCAAAGCCAAGCCCGTTGCCAACAGAGGTAGCACCTCTGGGACAACATATTTGAGAAGGGAGAGAAGAGCTGCACAACCTCAACTTCAGCCAAAGAGAGGAGTGAGGCACTGAAGTGCTGGAGAGGGTAAAGAGGCAGGCTGCCAAGCTGGTAAAGGATTTGGAGCGTGTGTCATATGAGGAACGGCTGAGGGATCTGGGGCTGTTTATTCTGAAGAAGAGGAGATTGAGGGGAGACCTTATCGCTTTCTACAACTACTTGAAAGGAGGTTGTAGCGAGGCAGGGGTTGGTCTGTTCTCCCTAGTGGTGAGTGACAGGACAAGACAAATGGTCTCAAGTTGCGTCAGGGAAGGTTCAGGTTGGATATCGGGAAGAGTTTCTTTACCGAGAGGGTTGTCAGCCATTGGAACAGGCTGCCCAGGGAGGGGATTGAGTCACCATCCCTGGAGGTGTTTAAGAGAAGGGTGGATGTTGCTTTGAAGAACATGGTTTATTGGTGTTGATAGGGCTGGGATAAGGTTGGACTTGATGATCTTGAAGGTCTCTTCCAGTCAAAATTGTTCTATGATTCTAGGATTCTGTTCTACTATGTGAGAGCAACAACTCTGCAGACATCAAAGACAGTGAAAAAGGAGGGGGAGGAGACGTGATTCACCTGCAGCCCATGGTGAAGCTCATGGTGAGGTAGACTGTGTCCCTGCAATGCAGACACATTAACAACGGTTATTGGTGGAGCAGATGTCCACCTGCAGCCTGTAGAGGACTCCACATTGGAGTAGGTGGATGCTTGAAGGATGCTGTGACACCGTGGGAAGCTCATGCTGGAGCAGAGTCCTGGCAGGACATATGGACCCATGGAGAGAGGAGCTCACACCAGAGTAGGTTTGCTGGCAGGACTTGTGACCCCGCAGGGGACTCACACTGTCTGTTCCTGAAGGATTGCACCATGTGGAAGGGACCCACACTGCAGCAGTTTGCAGAAGATTGTCTCCTGTTGGAGGAATGCTGGAGGAAGAGTGTGAGGCGAAAAGAGAGGCAAAGAGAGGTGTTATTAAAGAAATTCCAATTGACTCACCATTGGAAATCAACATAGAAAACAGACTTTGAAGAGTGCTTAAGAGAAAATGGTCATTTAATGAGAAAAGTGAGAAACTGGTGTTGAAACACACTCGGGAAAAAGGACTTACAGCTCTCCTCCTTTTTTTATTATTCTGCATCTGTTGCATCAGAATTATTGTTGAAAATAAAGAACATGAGATAAAATCAATACTACTTCTGATCATTTAGTTCTATCTATAGAAAGGAACACATTGTTTGGACTGAACTTGTTTTTTTTGACTGTCTGAGCAACTATAAGAATGTCTTCTACCTTGTTTATAAAGACAAATTTCAGGGATGAGTTTTATGATGACTCTTGGTTTTATGGCAGATTTTTTAAAGTGAACTCTGGCTCAGCAAGTGAATTTATTATGAATTCTTCTCCCGCATTTGTTCAGCAGATTTGTCTGAAGCCACTGTAGGGAATATCTATTACAAAAGTACCATGCACCTTTAAAGCATTTATCATGGCAGCAGCTCTTGAAGACAGAAGAGCATTGGTTTTCTCTTGGTTTTAAGAGAATAATAAGGCTAGTGCTTAGTAACTTTTCACATGCTTTACAGGAAGATAGTGATTGAGAAGTGAATTAAATGCAGGATTCCCATGTCCTGAGTTAATACCCTAATGAGAAGAACGTTTTCCTCTGTGTATCAGAGAGCCAATGTCTCTGTCCCCCAGCGTGTCTACGAGTGCTAAGGACAACTAAGACTTAAAGCCTACTGCTTTGGGACACACCGTTGTTACTCAGAAATAACAGGAAATCAGAGGATCTTTCTTCTTCTGTTCATTGAAGAACTGATGGCATATTTTGGCTGTTTTTCACATGACTAGTCTTTCCTGCAATCCAGAAATTCAAATTTGGCTCTCTGCACATTTCGTCTACCAATATATACACTCAGAATATATACAAGGAGCATATACATATTCAACTTCATGTTCTGTCTCTATCTTCTGTTGTGACATGTGTGCTTCACTTCCGTTGTAGCAATGCATCCCATTTTTTCAGTTAAATAACAGTGAAATTCTCATTAGTCTACCGGTTTTAAATATTTTAAAATGCAAAAATCAGGATGGTGCTGGTAATTGATCAATCTGAGGTGATGCAAAGTTATATCCTTAAGCACAGACTCTTTGGTGGATTTAAAGCTCCACCAGGCTCTCTAGTGACTAAGGATAGAATTAAATACAAGATTTCTTTTAAAGATAATTGTCACTCACTTCGATGTATTTCTTCACAGAGAAGATTACTTGAAAGTAAATTACAAAGATGTTACATATGCTACCTGTATAACTATTGCAACTAGTTTGACATAAATGTTTTGGATAAGCAAACACATCCAACATTTTTTTGCTAGCAGTTAACCCACCTAGGCATTGAATACTATATCTACAGCCTAGAAAGATATTTACACAAAAATCATCTACGTTGTGGCTATGGACAAATTAATGGAACAATGGATTTTACTGTGAGTCTCATTGATACAGTGCTCTGGTTTTGGAATATGAATGTATTTATTTTTCACAATGTCTAACTAGAGTGAACACAGGCTCTCTTATTACTGGGCTCGTTTGGCAGATGAGAAAATGAAACACGGGAAACTTAAGGTCAAATATATCTACTAACTTGGCATCTTCAGTTTAGGACTTGTAATAAAAAGAAGGCCAGAATAAATGTCATGGTCTCCCCCGGCCTTAAATTTTATGAAAAGGCTGGTTATTAAATCCTATTTGGATATCCATTATGTACAGAAAATAGACTTCAGGCAGATGCAAAATCACTTTGGATTTATCAGGATATGAGCCAGATCCGCACCAAAGTTGGTAGCAGTGTACTTATTATAGAATGGTTTGGGTTGGAGGAGAATTTAAATATCACCTGTTTCCAAACCCCCCCCACCTCATTCCAACCTTCCACTAGACCAGGTTGCTCAAAGCCCCATCTCTGGCCTTGAACAATTTCAGGGAGGGAGCATTCACAGCTTCTCTGAGAAACCTGTACTTTGGCTGTGCTGATTCAAGTTATGAAAGTTGTGTCCATTTAGGATTAAGGTCTGCCCATGTCCAGACAGTAGGAAAAAAAAGCAAGTTTTACATCTGCCTACCACACATCATGATTTTGAGCATCCTATCAGTCTGGTATGAACAAGACATTTTTCATTTCTCAAAAGGCTTACCTGTAACATGCTGTGGGCATGGGGAAAGCCAGGGCTGCTGATGAAAAGAAGTAGGTGAGGGATGTCTGTAGGATCTAAGCAAAGAAACAAAGTACAAAGAGAGGAGGGCAACAACACCTGTGATTTCTTGCTGAATCCCAGCCTGACACATGATGTGAACAGGGACGTGAGCGAAGTCTCTAAGAAGGTTTGTTCTCTGTTTGCTTCGATGCACACTGACCTGCATTGTTCCCTGCTCTGCCTCCAGCTGCAGACAATGAAACCAAGCCAAAACAAAATACAAATACACAAGTATGTCTGCCCAATTTTGTATCAAGGGAAATTTAAATCCTGCTCATCTCACTCAGGAGACACCAAATCCTGAAACATGAATATTCATTATTGTCATTATCTTAATGTTCAGCAGAAAGTACCCTGAGCATTTTGAGGGCAATGCAGAAATATTTTGTTCCATCTCTAGTCGAAAGGACTTATCTGATAGTTGAAATTAATTTAAAAATGTGGATTGAAGTGACTATTCCATCTTTGATTCAATGATATTGATTGAGCAGAGTTAGGCTTGAACTAAGATGCTGGAAGGGTCAAAAATGCAAAGTAAAACAATTACTTTCAGTGACCTTTTCTCCTAATTCAATCTCAACTTGAAGATCCCAAATGAACAGGGTGAATGATTTAAGTGGGGTTTTAGGCTTGTGTGACAAGGTTTTGGTAGGGGTGTTACAGAGGTGGCTTCTGTGAGAAGCTGCTAGAAGCTCCAACCATGCCCCATAAACCCAATACCAGCTGTTTTGAAGACAGACCCACTGCTGGCCAAGCCTGAGCCCATCAGCGATGGTGGAAGCACCTCTGGGATAACATTTAAGAAGGAGGAGGAAAAACTGCAGAAACAACAGCAGCAGGCAGAGGAGGGGATTGAAAAGTGAGAGTAACAACTCTGCAGACACCAAAGTTGATGAAGAAGAAGTTGCCTGGAGAAGAGGAGGCTGAGGGGTGACCTGATTGCTCTCTACAACTACCTGAAAGGCAGCTGTACTGAGACGGGTATTGGCCTCGTCTCCCTAGGGAATAATGACAGGACAAGAGAGAACGGGTTCAAGTTGCACCAAGGGAAGTTTAGATTGGATATTAGGAAAAAATTCTTCATTGAAAGGGTGGTGAAACATTGGAATGGGTTACCAAAGGAGATGATGGAGTCACCATCCCTGGACATGTTTAAAAAACGGTTGGATGTGGCACTTCAAGAGATGGTTCAGTGCCATGGTGGTGTGGGGCTGTAGGTTGGACTTGATGATCTTAAAGGTCCTTTCCAATCTTTATGATCCTATGATTCTAAGGAGGTGAGGAGGTGCTATAGGCACCAGAGCAGAGATTCTCCTGCGGCCTCTGATAAAGACTATCGTGAGGCAGGCTGTTCCACTGCAGCCCATGGAAGTCCATGATGGAGCAGATGTCCATCTGCAGCCTGAGGATGACCCTGCGTTGAACCAAATAAAGCTGTGACCCTGTGGGAAACCTGTGCTAGAGTAAGTTCCTGGCAGGACTTATGGGTCTGTGGAGAGAGGAGCCCACGTTGGAGCAGGTTTGCTGGCAGGATTTGTGACCCCACAGGGAAATCACATTAGAGTAGTCTACTCCTGAAGAACTGCACCCTGTGGGAAGGGGACCCACACTGGAAAAGTGAGAGGGACCCCACACTGCAGCAGGGGAAGAATGTGAGGAGTCATCCCTCTGAGGAGGAAGGAGCAACAGAGATATGTAATGAGCTGACCACAAGCTCCATTCCTCATCCCCCTGAGCCATTTGCAGGGAGGAAGTAAAGAAATTGGGAGCGAAGTCGTGCCCGGGAAAAAGGAAAGGATGGGAGGAAGATGTTTTAAAATTTAGTTTTTATTTTCTCATTACTGTCCTCTGATTTAATTGGTGATAAATTAAACTGATTTCCCCAAGTTGAGTCCGGATGAGGAGGGGAGTGACAGAGGAGCTTTGGTGGGCACGGGGCATCCAGCCAGAAGTGGGCAGCTGATTTCCTAAAAGATTTGCATGTCTATGCCACATTCAGTTTTTCTGGTTCTAACTCCAAATTCTCAGTCTTGCAATGTTTCTGTGTGCCTACTCCAAAGCCTTCCAGCATCTGGTACCTTGTCTCTCTTTAAATTATTCTCCACTTAACCTGTTATTAATAAAAGTTAGATATAATAATATATGTTTTAATATTATAATTAATGGTTATATGATATGTATTATATGATATATATAATCCTTATATGGCTATAATTATATATATATATATAATAATTAGTAGGAATATGTCTTCTCTTAAATTCTCCACCAGTTGAACTACTGAGCTTAAAATCTTCTCAGCACAGGGCATGTTTCCTCTCCTTGAATCCTTTGCATGACTTTCCTGAACGTGAAGACAGAAATGTCTGACTAGATGCAGCATTCCGATGGTGGCAATGTTTTCCTCAAAGGTAATAACACCTCTTTACTATTAGTTGATATTCCTTCTTACCAATATAGATTTCTATCTGTGATTTCTTCCATAAAACATATGAATCCACTTTAATCACAAGGAAGACTTAGAAAAGGAAGTTTGTGGGTAGCACAGGTTGTTTATTTGCTTTTTGCTAACAGGCTGACTTGTTAATTGTCTGCTCTTATCTGGGCTGCTCTGTGAAGATCAATTGGTTTCCTATTGTCTTCCAGTGCAAAATGGGCTTGTCTTTAATATCTGCTGCATTATCTTGCCGTCTGCTCCTGAATTATACCTTCCTGAGCAGAAATGTTGGCAGACTTCATGTGCGATATGGGTTGCACCGAGGAGAGAGAGGAGACAGCAGCCTCCATGGTTAGAATAATGGTGGTGTCTAAGCTCCCTTAACCCAGGCTGTACTTGACTCATTGCAGGATCAGATATGCTCCTACAGTAAGCTTAAAACCATACAGAGATGGGACAGGAATTTTGTAAGGCCTCCAGGAGAGGTCTTGTAAAGATCCACCAGCGATGTGTCTTTCTCAAATGCTTCAGGTTTTGCCAACTTGCTGGAACAGAGCTAAGAGATCTGAAGGACACTCTGGAGCCCAGATTCCTCCTTTACAAGGGGTCAGTCTGCTTCTAAGTCTGGATTGTTTTTCCACCAACAAACCAAACATTTGTACAAACCTCACACAGCGATCCAAGTTTCCTCATTTAATAACAGAGTTTCCTGGAAAAGATATTTCCTAGTTTTAGAAACCTTAACTTCAGGAGCATTGAGGAAACTCTTACCTCAACAGAGTTTTAAGAGCAAATCTGCTATGTTATATTTGTGTCTCTGTTCTTACAATTAAAAATAAAAAAGTATAATAAGCCACTAAATGATTTATTCTTGGTGCTGACTACATCAATTAAAGAATGTTATTTATAATTTAAATAGCCTAGAGTGAATAATATTTAGTTTTCTTTCCAGTTCTGTCCCCAACATTTGCATTTGCCTGCTCTACTGGTATGTTTTGGTTCTTACATTATTTTTGTCAGAAAAAATCAGTTATTTCTGACATAATTTCACTGCCTTCAGAGCGGAATGCCAACAACTAAACAGCTGGTCCTCTTCATGACATTTTCCAAGCCCATGTCAGGTTTACTTGCTGCTAAGCAGAGAAGTTATGGATGCAAGGTCGGTGAAAGGAACCCACTGGTAGGTTTCACTTAGAGAAGAAAGGTATTTTGTACCATATTTACAGAATTCTGTGTGTTCGGCATTGGATACCTTAATATGCACCCTTGCTTCTTTCAAAAATGATCACTTTTTAGACTAACCAGAGATATCATGGCCAAGGTTTTTTTATGTGGTGCGGTTGACACGTTGGAGGAAAGGGATGACATCTGGAGGGACCTTGATAAGCTTGAAAGGTGGGCCCAGGCCAACCTCATGAAGTTTGACAAGGCCACGTATAAAGTCCTGAACCTGGGTCGAGGCAATCCCAAGCACAGGTACAGGCTGGGCAATGAATGGTTTGAGAGAAATCCTAGGAAGAAGGATTTGGATGTGTTGGTGGATGATAAGATTGATGTGAGCCAACAGTGTGTGATTGTGGCCCAGAAAGCCAACTATGTCCTGGGATGCATCAAGAGATGTGTGATCAGCAGGGTGAGGGAGGTGATTCTGCCCCTCTTCTCTGCCCTGCTGAGACCCCACCTGGAGCGCTGCGTCTGGCTCTGGACTCCCCAACACAAGAAAAACATGGAGCTGCTGGAACGAGTCCAGAGGAGGGCGACCAAGATGGTCAGAGGGCTGGAGCACCTCTCCTACAAGACAGGCTAAGAGAGTTGGGCTTGTTCAGCCTGGAAAAGAGAAGGCTCCAGGGAGACCTTAGAGCAGCCTGCCAGTACCTGAAGGGGCTACAAGAAGGCTGGGGAGGGACTTTTTACAAGGGTCTGTAGTGATAGGCCGAGGGGTAATGGGTGGAAGGTGGAAGAACTTAGGTTTAGATTAGATACAAGAAAGAAATTCTTTACCCTGAGGGTGGTGAGGCACTGGCACAGGTTGCCCAGGGGGGCTGTTGATACTCTATCCCTAGAGGTGTTCAAGGCCAGGCTGGATGGGGTTTTGAGCAACCTGATCTAGTGGGAGATGTCCCTGCCATGGCAGGGGGTTTGGAACTAAGTGATCTTTGAGGTCCTTTCCAACCCAAATCATTCTGTGATTCTATGATTCTAAGTTTCTTTCTGGCAGTCCCAAACTGAAGGAAAATCATCTCTTTGGCCAGATGTCCTCTACCTATACCAACAGAAGGACCTTTCTCTGTTACTTGTAGACCAAATTTTTTTGTAGGTGGAGAAAATCACATTAATCTCTGGAGTCATTTGAAACATGACTGAAGGGACAGCATTAACCAAAGCTCTGCCTGATGTCCCACTTGTGGCATGATTTACCATCTTACATCACCAGTGCATGCCCTTGAACTCTGATGGTAAGGTTTTCTAGATTTCTGAGGTTTACTTTTGGACCTCTTCCTTCTTTCGAGGTTCCTTCTTCCTGATACCCACTAGAAAGCAAGGTAGAATACTGTACAGGCAGGTGGTCTCAGGTATCATTTCAAGGTACCAGTTCAAGACATCCTTCTTCTTGTCCACTCTGTCCACCCTGACCCCTAATGGGAATGTAAATGGTTGACAATCTCAGTTTTGATTTTCCTCCACAGAAACACTCCAAACTCGTTAATTTCTTTCAGATACGGGAAGGAAGGATCAAATCCTATTATTATTTTCCACGATAAGGCTTAACTTACCTATTAAATACCAAGCATTAACAACCTTCTTACTTTTTGCAAGAACCAGGTGAACTGTAGTATTTTCTTTAAATGGGTCTGTTTCTTTAGCCTTACAGTTCCTCCATCCTTAAGATGAGTCACTCTTACTGGTAAGTCTAAACAAAACCAAGACCTTGAAACTGGCTTTTCCTTGTCTGCAGTCCCCCAATTTGTGTGGTTAATCGTAGCAATTATTTGAGCAGATCAAGAGAATGGGTCTGAAAATAGGCACAGTGGAGATGTTGCCTGGGAAGAAAGGCCTTTATTTCTCATTTAAAGGTGTTGATGCCAAGAGATATCAAGCTCCCTCAACTTTACTTAACCCCGTTGAGAATCAATGTAAGTTGGCACTTTGCTGCACGCTCCTGCCCAGGCAGACAGCATCGATTCGTGTTCATTTGCACTTTGATATTCGTGGGAGGACTGAGAAGAGTAAGGGTGGAAGGACTGGGGGATGATTTCTCCTTTGAACTCCAGTGAATTTTTCACTCCAGATAAATTTGCCAATTACCACTTGGATACCTCGTAATGTTTTCTCTCTGCTCAAGGCAATCAGTGGATAGAACAGAGAGAGCTAAGCCTGAACAGAGCATTTATCTTGATAACATTCAGTGTGCCTGCATCCAAGTTATAAAAAATGTCTTTCCAATTACTCTAATCTCTTTTAATTTGTTTCAGCAAATCAAGGAGAGTTAATGTTTGTAATACTGCAGATGGCTGGGTAAAATGCTGCGTTCCTGATTCTTGAATATTTCGTATATATTTAATGACTCTTGAACACTGGAACTCTGAATGTATGACCTATTATGGTATCATATAAATCAGTATATAGCATTTTATCTGGACTAGTTTGCCTTGCATTCTGATGCCAATCAAACTGTTTTATCAATGTATTTTATCAATTTATTTTAAACTGTCCTCACCTTGCTTGATATTCACATAACACAACTCTTGATTGTACATCAGTAGATTGCTTTTTCCCAAAGTTTTTTCTATGGGTAATAACTAGATGAAATTTTTCTTTTTACTTTTATCTCTGTGAAGCTTATGCATCCTTTCCTTTCCTTATGCATCCTTGTGCTTTCCTATTTGGAATGATAGATCCCAGCAGTGCTGAACAGACTGCAGTCTTGGTTTTGGCATCCTTCAGTCTCATATGTTGGGCCTTTTATCAAAGTTGTGACTCCTGTGGGTAGTTCTGATATAAAGAAATTAATCTGTGATTTCAGAATACTGTAAAATAACTAGCAATATGTTTCCCTGGACCATAACTCCTTTCGGAGTTAAGAAACCTAGGGTCTGTTCCCACACAAATACTTTGTTTTTCTTAAGTAGTAAATATTTATTAAGTTACTTAACATTAATTCTATCAGCAATAATACAAATGGTAGTTACTGATGTAGTATCAATACATAATTTCAGAGTAAAAGAAATAATTTTAACAATAATTGGAATAGTAAATGTTTATTGATTGACTAGTACAAAGAGATAAGTTAAGTGAGTGTTGCTGTAGTAATTTATTTTCCAAATATTTGGGGTGTGATTCATCTCATCAATATCTTCATGTCTCTAATGTATATAGAATCATAGAATTGTCAGGGTTGGAAGGGACCTTGTAGATCATCTAGTTCCAACCCCCTGCCATGGGCAGGGACATCCCCCACTAGATCAGGCTGCCCAGAGCCCCATCCAGCCTGGCCTGAAAAACTTCCAGGGATGGGGCTTCCACCCCTTGTCTGGGCAACCTGTGCCAGGATCTCCCCACCCTCATGGGGAAGAACTTCTTCCTCACGTCCAACCTGAACCGACCCATCTCTAGCTTTAATCCATTCCCTCTAGTCCTATCACTACCTGACATCCTAAAAAGCCCCTCACCAGCTTTCTTGTAGCCCCCTTAAGATACTGGAAGACCACAATAAGGTCTCCTTGGAGGCTTTTTTGCTCCAGACTGAACAACCCCAGCTCTCTCAGTCTGTCTTATGTCTGTGTCTGAGCTTAAATTGTCATTACAGAGTAATTTCCCCTCAAGGTAGGATTTACCAGTATAAAATTAAGTCTTTCCTAGTGGTTAGAAAGAAAGTCTAGACCTAAGGCTCAAATGCTGACATTTTCATTTAGGATAAATGAAACCTATCAGAGTCACCTGGAAGACACAGAACGAGTAATTTTCATATTGTCTGTCCCTACAATAATTTCTGCAAAGTACTTTCCATGTGGAAACTTCTCCAAGCATTTCAATATATGATCTTTTCATGGTGATTGATGTTAGTAGTAAACTACATGAACATGCTCAGAATTGCTTAATACAAATCATCTCTTAAGCTGTTTTCACAAAATCGTTTTGTCTATTCATTGCTGGAGAAGCTGTGCATTGAGCTTGAGAAGTTCAAGCTTTAACTCGCTGTTGTCAAGCGATGCTTCTCCAAAATATTGCAAATAGGTGAAATCAGAGTCATTGATCTTTGCATTTTCAGAGTATCCAGTGTAGTGGGGCTATGATTCTGAAGAGAGGGTGTGTGTTTGCGTGTGTGCACATGGGGCTTGGGAAAAGGAAGTATTTGATTAGACACTAATGAAAACATTGGCCCCTCTTGGAAGAATCTTGTAAGTTAAACGCTCCCTAAGTTCATCTAAAATGGCTGATGATCTTGTAAAAAATACTGAGTCTAAGTCCATGTGCATTAACACCATGGGTTTCTGGAAGTCACTGAAAATTCAGACACTAGTCCAAAGGGAAAGGAAATTAGACCATGTTAGTATAATTATTTGAATTACCCTATATGTCAGTGCTAGTTCTCATGAGCTGAATATGCATATTGAGAAAAATTTGGCCTCTAAGGGTAGAAAACAAGAAGTATAGCACTGTCTCTTCATAAATTTATCCTTATCACTGTGGTTTGCTATAATAACCTCACTTTCTAGGACTTGGAACTTTAAAGAGTTCCAAGCAGTGCAAAAATTTCATGAACCATAAAGTGATGTAGGCTCCTTCCCAACGGGGAGTTGCCGTAGGGGACATGGTAATGCAATGATTTCAGCTTGGAGCTAAATGTATGGAGGGTTGGGCTAGATGATCTTTTGAGGTCCCTTCCAACCTCTAACATTCTGTGATTCTGTGTCCTGAAAGCAGTAAAAACCTCTGCACACCAGGCATGAAGCTGAAACTGCAACCCAATTTCTCAATTCCATCATGAGGCAAAGGGAATCTTCCTTTATTTCTAGTTTAATCTTTTTTGCTGGCTCTAAGGTAAAAGACCTCATCTGTTGTGCAGGTTTTCTGCTGTCACGCATTGAAGTTCCTGTGTGCTATCAACTCAGCCTACAATAAAATCGTAACTCCAGAGCAGTGACTGCAGTAACCCTAAATACATCTCTTTTTTATAACTTTATCAGGTGGAAATTGCATGCCTTCCTGTTGTTTGCTTTTTGATCTCTGCCAAAAATAAAGAGATCTCTTTCTTTAAAAAAGAAAAATAAGTCACTGCTACATCTGCTGGGCTTCATCTTGAACAACTCTGGCAAAAGCCAAAAAAATCTATGCTGAATTAATGTCTCTGAGGTAGGCAGCGCAGTGAAAGAAAAATCTAATTGCTATAGCAAAGGGTAAGGAGTTTAAATCTTGCAGGCTTTGGTCATAAAATTTGCACAATGAAAATACGTTTCAGAGGGCAAGGGATTAAGATGAGAACACGCTGGAAATAGTTCAGCATTGACCTGGTGGAACCCTTCATTACGTCTCCACACTGTCACGCCTCAGGGTATTGAAGGAAGAAGAGAAACTGAGGTTGGGTAGATGCCTGCTGAGAGATTTCTAGATATTACAGTGAGACCTGACTATTTATTAAGTATTCCTAGTTTCTATCCCTCATGAAAATCCATATCAGATCCACTTTGTTTAATACTGCTGAAGATGTATCTTTATAAACATTTAAGATTCATTGTCAAGGTTGTTAAAATGCCACAAATCTTTGATTGCACCAATGTGTTCGGGTTTTGCTTGCATAGTGTAAGATAAACCTTTCTTAATTGTTAAAAGATAAAAAATGGATAAAGCAATGAGGCAGTTTGAATATGCAGTTCTCATATTCTTTTTCGAATTTCTTGCTGTTGATATGCCTTGCTTTACAAACCTGCTGTGTTATACCCCAAAAAATGTCTGTGTTTGGAGAGAGGAGGAAAAAACCCCTAGACTTCCTCCTCTCCAGAGCAGCTACCCCCATTCCTCTGTGCCACGGTAGGGCTGATGGTGAGCCCACTTTAACAATTTCAATGAGCTGTGGGGTGACAACCAATAGCCCCAGCACCTTGGGTGTCTCTGTGCTGGGTACAGCCTCTCACACTCCTTTCCTGGGACCTCGGAGGGCTGAAGACTTCTTCAGCTGTACGCTAGCTGTGGATGAAAGGCTGTGGTGCTTGCATAACACTGTCCAAGCAATGGCACAGACAGTCCAGCTATGGAACACGGACCTGGCTGTACCCAATAAATGCCATTCTGTTAATTGTTGAAGTTCATAGAGAGGACTGTGAGGCAGCACTAAGCTATGGACGTGGAAACGCGTTATTGAAGAATATGATCTACATCTTGAACTTTCCCAAGGCTTGTAACTGTTAATATTCAATGTGCTGGGGTTTTATCATAAAGGCTCTGTCTAAAATTAACATGGTAAGTGGTTGCAGTCACCCCGTATAATGAAAAGGGATCATAGAATCATCAAAAGCCAGGCTGGAAAGGACCTCAGGGATCATCTGGTCCAAACTTTCTTCTCAAAAGCACGACCTAGACAAGATGGCCCAGCACCCTGTCCAGCTGAATCTTACAAGTGTCCAGTGCTGGGTACTCCACCACTTCCATGGGGAGATTATTCCAACGGCTGGTTGTTCTTGTGAAAAATTGTCCTCTTGCATCCAACCAGAATCTCCCTAGAAGGAGCATGTACCCATTACTGCTCATCTTTTCCATGTAAAAAGGGAGTCTCCGTCTTCTTTGCAGTCACCTTTTGAAAACTGGAACAATTCTGAACAAACCCAGTTCCTTCAACCTTTCCTCACATGGCAGATTTCCCAGTCCTCTGACCATCTTGGTCCTTCTCTGGACATTTTCCAGCCTCTTGACATCTTTTTTTTTGTGTAGTGTGGACCAAAATTGAACACAGAACTTCTGGTGTGGTCACAAGGAACGGTGACCCTCAGTTCTGCTCCAGGAATCCCAACTCTAGGCATGCTCCTCACACCTATCTGGAAATAGATCATGGCAGATGGGAAAGGAGATCTTTAAAGAGACCATGTATATGTGATTGTCTCCTTTTTACACTCCATACACCTTTCCTGCTCTTCAACTGAATCCTTGATACTTATAAACGTGTATTACAAAGCTGGGGTTTTGCCCTCTGTTTATTACTCCTGCATATACTTAAGTCTGGGTTTGAAACTTCTTGTCTTGGCCCCTGACTTTTAAAAATAAGATGTGTTTCATGTATGTTTCCTTGTGAAGGCTAATTGATATCAGAAAGATCATATTTATTATTTCAATACTATTTTCCATAAATCTTACAGGTGATATTAATGCAATAATGTTACACAAGCAATGAATTGACTTTGACTTGGAAAATAATAATTCTGAGATCATAACCAAAAATAGCAGTGTTTTTAGAGCAAGCTCATAACAACCATGTTTTCCTTGTAGCATGATGCATAATCCCATTATATTAAACAAATAACAAAAAAAAAATCATAAAAATAGAAAATACAAGATGTAATTATTGACTCAGTTTGGCCTGAAGGAGTAGAATCCTGTTTCAGCCAAACAAGATAGCATCAAATTTTTATTCCTTGCATTTCATTACTTGTGACTCATCTCTGGCCAACCCAATTATCATTCTAAATACTTCAACTGTTTTCAAAACTTATTTCACATCGTTTTAGGCGACTTCCCCTGTACTATTCATCAAAACCAAACAAGTAGTAAATTAAAGCAAGATGCACTACCAATGCATTAACTAAGATGGGATTGAGAACTAGTCGGACCAGAAACAAAATGGAAAAGCTAAAATAAAGGAAAAGTTCCTGGAATCTGAGTTAAAAAGCAGGTGACAACAGCAGATATGTGAAAACTCAGAAGGTACTTACTCTTCCTGCACAGAAGGCTACAGAGGGCCTATTGTTTCTTTTCAGAAAGAAGGAAATGAAAATATAATAGGGAAGACTGGAAAGGAATTCAGTTGGATATCATAAGATTTAAAGTTTTGGACACTTAAAAAAGCTATTATTTTGGTTTGGTTTGAAGTACTTTAGTTTATAGTAGCTGTAAAGCTGTATTAGTAATTTTGGAAGTCTTTCACTCAGTAAGAAGCAGTGGAGGTGATGGCATGTGAAAACAAGAGTTTTGGCAGTGATGTTCCTGAGCTCCTTCTCATCTCAGTAAATGCCCTAATCTTTCACTGCATGCAGCTCCTTAAACGTGACACAACCTATTTTCAGCTCTCTAGGGAAGTTGAATCATCGCAGCTGCCCAAACCTCTCTGCACTGGACTGCTTGGAGTTTTCTGCTTCTTGAAGCTCTTTTCTATAGAAACCTGCCAGAAAGTTCTTCAAAGTTCTTCACTGCAAGACATTGAGGTGCTGGAGTGTGTCCAGAGATGGGCAACAAAGCTGGTGAAGGGTCTGGAGAACATGTGATGAGGAGCAACTGAGGGACCTGCGGTTGTTCAGCCTGGAGAAAAGGAGGTTCAGGGGAGACCTTTTCACTCTCTACAACTCCGTGAAAGGAGGTTGTAGCGAGGTGAGGTTTGGTCTCTTTTCTCAAGGAGCAAGTGATAGGATAAAATTAAATGGCCTCAAGACTAATTATTTGGAAAAATGTCTTCACAGAAAGGGTTGTGAATGCAGTGGTGGAGCCACCATCCCGTGAAGTATTTAAAAGTATCTAAAGACGTGTAGATGTGGTGCTTAGGGACACGGTTTAGTGGTGCACTGGTCGGTGTTATATTAATTGTTGGACTTGATTATCTTTCCGTCTTTTCCAACCTAAATAA
This sequence comes from Trogon surrucura, assembly GCA_020746105.1. Classification (NCBI taxonomy): domain Eukaryota; kingdom Metazoa; phylum Chordata; class Aves; order Trogoniformes; family Trogonidae; genus Trogon; species Trogon surrucura. The sequence goes on along the minus strand of CM036620.1, from coordinate 78,556,402 downwards.
CTCTATGAGTCTGTTTTATTACTCTGATTCAGCCTTCTTCCGTGTTATGTGGCCTTTTTTTCCTCTTAGCTCCTAATCTTTGTTATCCAGCACAACTCAGAGTTGAAGGTACAAAATACTTCCCCTTTCCTTGGCTGTATGAACATTTAGTGGGTTTTGTTTTTGGTTTTGCCCCAGGACACAAAGCTTGTTTCCCACAGTAGAAGCCCAGAGGAGTTAGCCACGATGAATATATGAAAAAAGGTATGAATTTTTTGGTTGCACTGGAAACAGGGTTCTGGTTCATTGATGTGCATCCTTCAAACCCAGCATCAAGCCTACGTACTCAGAAGGAGCCACATTCTCATGAAACAAAACAGTGCAGAGCCTCTGGTGATAATATGAATCGAGCTGTTATTTAGTCTCAGAAGCTCATAGGATCCTACGCAAATTGTGAAAGGGAAATTTTATTTGGATGCAGTTTTGAAGCCCTTCGAAGGGTGCTGCAGAGGTGTTTGAGCCAGGTCCAGACTCTCCCAGAATATGGGCAGAATTACACCTAGATGTGCAGTTTTATCTTATTCATTTGTTTTCCCCCACAAAATAAGCACTATGGAGTGTGGATTTGCAGCTCTTTAGCTCAACTGCACTTGCTCTAGGCCTTAAACAAACTCAAACCAGTAGAGCCTGGTCCCATAGAGCCTGGCCACGTACCCCAAATTACAGCCCACTATTTTTGATTAAAAACTATGTGTGAGAGCAGGTGTCGCAAGGTAACTAGTGGGTGAAAAATTCATACCTAATTGCTTTATATTAACTTACTTCTTTGGCTTGACTCCACCTCATGATGATTAGGTGAAATAGTATCTTGTATAGGTACTGACTTAAAACTGGAAGAACCACAGGACTTTTGTAACCTTGTTATGAAACAAGAAAGATTTTAGATGCATTGTAGACAGGACAAAAATCCTTAGAGGGTCCACTCCAACAAACTGGGAGTTTTATAATAATTAGCTAACTGGATGAGCTCATAAATGTAACAAATAAGTGTGTCAAATGTGACAATGGTTCCAGTATTACCTGATTAAAATTGATTTACTATGCAGGTCACTATTGTATTAAATAAAGTTCTTTCCAACACATCATATTTCGAACAAGTGCAACCCCTCACCAAAAAAAAGAAACAGAAAAAATAGCCGTGAGTCATGTCTTTTATTCATTAGACCGAAAAGTTACAATCCAGGATTCTTGTAAAGCCAAATGACATTTTGAGAGAAGAGATGTACCATGAAATAGCACAGAAATCTTTTAAAGGGACTTATTTTGATAGTTGAGAATCCTGCCCCACGCCGTCTTTATCCTCCACTTGGCATCACAAAAACAATTAAATATATTGCTTATCCAACTTGTACAAGAAAATATTTCTGAAGAAAGACCTGCAAAGGGACAAATAACACTTTTAGCAACACAAAACTGGCAAAGAAGTTCGATTCTTTATGTAAGTAGATGACCTTTTAAACGACACAAATCTCCACAGCAGAAGCATTTCATAGTTGTAAGAAACCAAAAGCAAATTTAAAGATTTTTAAAATTTATTCTCTTCCCTACAGTTCAATTGCTGTAGAAGCTGGAAACATTTTGGGAAGGACCATAAAGGTTAATAAATACATTTTCAGCAATAACAGCTTTCAGTGCTTTCATTTGGCAATGGTCATAGATAATTAAATCCCTCTGAGAAGGAAATCTAAATAAGATGGAGTAGGAAAACTGCGTTGGGAAGATGCCTGAGACAGCAAGGCCAATGCTAGTCCTCAAAATTCTGATGCTTCTCCTTGCCTGTCGCTTTTTGAAGGACTGGGACTAGTAAGTGGGTGGTTGTGAGGAGCGAACATCATCTTTTTGCCAGTCTTCCTCCAATCAGGCTCTGTGATCAAAGAAAGGGACCTGGGAGTCTTGGTGGACAGCAGGATGACCATGAGCCAGCAGTGTGCCCTTGTGGCCAGGAAGGCCAATGGCATCCTGGGGTGTATTAGAAGGGGGGGTGGTTGGTAGGTCAAGAGAGGTTCTCCTTCCCCTCTACTCTGCCCTGGTGAGACCCCATCTGGAATATTGTGTCCAGTTCTGGGCCCCTCAGTTCAAGAGAGACAGGGAACTGCTGGAGAGAGTCCAGCACAGGGCAACTGGGATGATGGAGGGAGTGGAGCATCTCCCTTATGAGGAAAGGCTGAGGGAGTTGGGGCTCTTTTGCTTGGAGAAGAGGAGACTGAGGGGTGACCTCATTCATGTTTACAAATATATCAAGGGTGAGTGTCACAAGGATGGAGCCAGGCTCTTCTCGGTGACAACCACTGATAGGACAAGGGGTAATGGGCTGAAACTGGAACATAAGAGGTTCCACTTAAACTCAAGAAGAAACTTCTTCTCAGTGAGGGTGACGGAGCCCTGGCCCAGGCTGCCCAGGGAGGTTGTGGAGTCTCCTTCTCTGGAGACATTCAAGACCTGCCTGGACACGTTCCTGTGTAGCATAGTCTAGGCATTCCTGCTCTGGCAGGGGGATTGGACTTGATGATCTTTCGAGGTCCCTTCCAATCCCTAACATTCTGTGATTCTATGATTCTAAATCACAGGTTCTTGTGCAGTGAGCAGAGACCCTGGTATCTCTTCTGAAACGCTTCAGTTTTCTCTTGAAAGCAGTTGGGTTTGGCTTCCTTTATCTTCTCAAAATACTGTTTTAAAGACATGTAGTGGTTGTATTGTGAGCTCTAAGAATACTTCTACAGAACTGATAACCGAGGAGAAAAAAAAAAACAACAAACTCTTGTTCTACTAACTAGTATCTTAAAAGCTAAAAGTTTAATTTTCCTAACCTGATTGCTCACAGGTCACTGAATGTTCTTGCCTCTGAAATCAGGAGACACATCCACTTCCAATATGTGGGTGCATGGTTATTTGAATCAAATAGTTCACAAAGCCTTTATAACACAGTGTATAGCAGAGAGGCTATGGACTACTAACATTTAAATATTTTAATAAGAAAAAATTAAACCCTGCAGGTCAGAGGAGAATCAGTAATATCCTCCCTCTATAGTGCTACACATTATCTGAATGTAATATTTTACTGTTAACAATTGTATTATATAATACATTTTTATTCCAGGAACATGTTAATCTACTTCTAAGTAAATTTTTTTTTTTTTTCCACAGAAACATGGATTTTTTGAAAGAAATCTGTGCCTAAAGTCTTCAATTTGGATGACTCATGTTAGCTACCAGTAGGTCCGTATTTTATGGTGGCTTTAATAACCAATAATCTCTGTTTAGCATTCAAATTTAACTCATATATTTGCTTGGATAAAGGCCTTTTTATATTACACTAAGTTAAAAATCACATTTCCATGATGCTTAAATACATATATTAAGAAGCTTAGCTGAAGTTTACATAACCTTTATATTGCCATGGTGTCTTAAAAGTCTGTTCAAGGGAGTTTTTTTGGGATTATCTGTTGATCACAATGCATTTTGGGACTTTTCACTTGTTTTTTTTTTTTTCCTTTCTACATTTTAAGCCGTAAGTAAAACCAGAATATTATTGTCTTACATCTTGCTTTAAAATAAACAGAGAGCATTTGGTTAATTCTCTAAAACTGTGTGTTGCAAACAGTTATAGTACAAAATGTCATTCTCATTTTGCTTAAATATTATTGAAACTCAGCATGCAAAACCCCTACTTTTACATTAGCTGTGGACATTTACAGTAAAAAGTAGTAGAGAATTGAAATTGTATTTAGTCTTTCGGGCTTCAGTGATATCAGGTAACTTTAATGAGTTGGCTGGAATCATTTATTACCAAAGCACTACCCTTTGGCTGTGAGACTGCAACACCAGCAGATAATATTTTAGGAAAATGTTGACGGGCATTTGGCTGCCTTGACATGTTAAAAAGACACTTGTAAACAAAATCTTCCTATAATTGCAAGCGTGACCATGTAATTAAGATACTTAGGAAATGTTCTGTGTGTATTTTAAGATGATGAATAACAATGAATTGTGCATGAGTAGGACTGGACGCACTGGGCTGAGCCACCACCCAGCTGTATGTAAGACCCGAGCAAAGGTCCCGATAAAATACAAATGGGTTCTTAACAGGTACAGAACGTGCCTGTGCAGCAAATCAAAGAATAATACTATTAACCTAATGATTATACATTAAATTTATCTGTTTTGAGGAAGGCAGGGCAAAGCTGTAAAGAAAAGGCCTGTTTCTTAAATAGTGGTCTAAAAAGTTAATCATATCTTCCTCATTTTTACACCACTGCTTAGGAATTCTCTATAAATTTCATTCTAGGGAGGGTGAGGAAACAAAGCACAAAGGCAATCCTTCTTTTTAGGTGTCTTAAAAAAAAACCTAGCAAACTTGGTGTCGCGGGTTAGGGCTGGGCCGGCCACTAACGCGGACAGATGCTCTCTAACCCCCTCTTCCCCTCCCCAAAACGGGAAGAGAAAAGGGAATGAGGTAGAGAGACTTACGGGTGAGAGAAGAAAAAAAACGAACTAGAACAGCTTTAATGAAAGTAATAGGAATAATGGTAAAAAGATAAAAGTAAAGAACTATATACAACTATAGATAATAGCCCAATATCAAACCCGACTCCCTCCCCCGATATCAATCCCCACTGGTGCTGCAGAGCAGGAGGCACTGGGGAAACCCCAGGCTCAGCGGCGGCGGGAGCTGGATACAGGGAGCTGGATTCGGGAACTCAGGATCCGGATCAAAATCAGGAGGTCAGATGGAGTCCTCTCTGGACACCGGCCATTGCAGAAAGAAGGGCGAAAAGGCCGAAAAAAAAAAAAGGCAAAAAGGGCAAAAGGGTCGAAAAAGGGACGAAAATCTCGTGATCACTCAATTTATACTAAATATGACGTATATGGGATGGAATACTCTCGTTGGTCACCTGTCCTGTCTATTACCCCCCGGAGGTGCCACCTTTTACTTCCTTGTGCCCCCTCTTAGTACCCAGCACCCCCAGCATGGCACACAAGAGCCAGCAGTGGCCTTGGTCACTATAGGAATAAGTATAAGCAAGAGCCTTTCTACATACCAGTCCCAGGCAGTGACTGCAAACATCAGGTGTTATCACTGCCAGTAGCACACACTGTCTGCAAAAACATGCTGCTGACTTCAGAACGTGCAGCCTTTTAGAAGACACTAAACTGAAAAGTAAAAATCACTAAACAGGACTGGGTTTTTAGCTAAACACAGGACACTTGGGATAAGCAGTTTTAAGGCAGGGAAGTGTTTTTCCGTGTGAAAAAGTGTTTACAATAATCAAAGCATCTGAAATCAAGCTAGGCATCAGGCTTGAGTCAAATTGAATTTCATGCTGTTCATTCTTTAGTATAAAATGACCCCACGTGACACACATTCATTCTCTACTTACTGCAGAGCTTTTACTCTGCAAGAAACTTTTTCTCTTCTTTTTTTTTCTTCCTTTTTTTTTGTTTTTTTTCCTTTCTTTTGTTTTGTTTTTTTTTTTAATGAGATGCTGACGTTAAAAGTGATGTCAGACCGACCCAGCCTATGACATAGGTTTACAGTATCATCCGAACCACACCAACACCCACCCATGGAGCACCTAAAAATATCCACCCATCCATTTAGCTTTTAGGATGATGTAACTTAAAATTGACAACTGTTGTTGTCCAAGTAAAGGTAGGTTTTGAAAGCGATTTGGGTTATTTATCTCCCCAGGATATTTTAATTCACCAGAAATCAAAGCTGATACTACTACATGGGGCTCAGGTGAGAAGAAATCTAGTTGTGAAAGCATGAAAATTCTTCATTAGCAAGAAATGTCTGAGCAAGAAGTGAGTCATCATCTTGCGAATAGTTTATGCTTTCACTTCACTGTAGGATTTTAATTGGCAAAGTATTTCAGTGCTTAATGACTGCAAATACTAGGTGTTATTTCTGTTTTCCCCACCTCCTGAGCTAAATGTATCATCACGGTCTTAATTACTTCCCATCCAAGTAATATTTGCCATTCATCGCTGTGATTTAAAACTTTCCTACTTCAAGGTACCTGTGGATTTTTCCTGTCAAATAAATCACTGTGGAGTAGGAATATGCCAACCTGTGGCAAGGAGAGACATTAGTATTTTCACTACTGTAGTCAAAACAAATCACTGGGTAAAATGTAAAACAGATGCTCTGGATTTAGGCACTGTTACAATTAGACATATTGCTGTCGTACCTACTCCTGATTTGTTCAAAGTGTGAAAAGTCTGTTATCTGAGAACCTAAATGTAAATATTACACTTTGGTAATTATTCACCAATATTTGTTTAGCAGCAATCCTCAGAAAGCCCCATTTTAAGACAGGAATCCCACTATATCTGGTGCCTTCAAAATGAGAGCAAGGAGACCTAACCACTTGCAACAGTATGACTTATTAGAGAGTAGTGTAGGGGAAAGGGACCTGGGAGTCTTGGTGGACAGCAGGATGACCATGAGCCAGCACTGTGCCCTTGTGGCCAGGAAGGCCAAGGGCATCCTGGGGTGTGTTAGAAGGGGGGTGGTTAGTAGGTCAAGAGAGGTTCTCCTTCCCCTCTGCTCTGCCCTGGTGAGACCCCATCTGGAATATTGTGTCCAGTTCTGGGCCCCTCAGTTCAAGAAAGACAGGGAACTGCTGGAGAGAGTCCAGCACAGGGCAACTGGGGTGATGAAGGGAGTGGAGCATCTCCCTTATGAGAAAAGGCTGAGGGAGCTGGGGCTCTTTAGTTTGGAGAAGAGAAGACTGAGGGGTGACCTCATTAATGTTTACAAATATATCAAGGGGGAGTGTCACAAGGATGGAGCCAGGCTCTTCTCGGTGACAACCAATGATAGGACAAGGGGTAATGGGCTGAAACTGGAACATAAGAGATTCTGCTTGAACTTGAGAAGAAACTTCTTCTCAGTGAGGGTGATGGAGCACTGGAACAGGCTGCCCAGAGAGGCTGTGGAGTCTCCTTCTCTGGAGACATTCAAGACCTGCCTGGACACGTTCCTGTGTGGCATAGTCTAGGCATTCCTGCTCTGGCAGGGGGGTTGGACTTGATGATCTTTCGAGGTCCCTTCCATTCCCTAACATTCTATGATTCTATGATTCTATGACTTCATCAACATCATCTTCCATTGTAAGGAAAATGAAAAAAAAAAGAACAACAACCCCAGTCTGATGTGGGGATCTACCTTACTTTAACACATTTACTTTCAAGGTCATTCCATAAGCAAATTGAAGGTTTATCCAAAGTATGAAAAAAAAATCATATTGCTGTCATTTTTTTTACAAATATCTAATTTCTTCTTACACAAGCTATGGCATAATAGAGAAATTAATTAAACCAAATGTCACTGTACTCATATCTATAATGAATCTCAGTGCCCTGAGACACTCCAAAACTTGACATTAGAACACAAGAAATTGTATTAAAAGGCTATGGCATTTAGTAAATAATTGATAAAGGGTAATAATATAAGTCACACCGACAGTTTTAGGTACTTGAAATAACCATTTATTTATACATAGCTGTGTTGCCTGGGGACCCTGGCTGGGACTGTGGCAGACACACAGTAGGATGATCACTCTCCCATAGTGTTCCCGGTGTGAATAAGGAAGACAATGAGGTAAGCAGAGGGGTATAAATTTCCTGACTTTATAACTGTTGCTAAAATCCTCAGCTGGCCACCCAGCTACATGGAAAGGAGGGATGCGAGGTGCTGCTCAGAAATGGGAGTTGGTGGCTACCCTTGAGGGTGAAAGGATGCACATAGTGACTTGGAAGGCCATCATGACTCACTTTTCTCTATACTCATATCCAACTTTTGGAGGGGAAAAATCATGGGGAACCGTGTGGGTCATCATCTCCACTCTCTCGTGGATACCAGCCACAGAGTAACAGACATTAAGCCCTGCAACATCCCTAGAACATTGACTTCATGTGCCGCAGGTTACAAAACTTAATACACTGCTTCTTAATACATGACTAGTATGGAGCTTCCAGATTTCTGTGATTAAAGAAAAGAAAATGGAGGGGCAAAAAGGCAAGAATTTGTAGAAGGAGTTTAGTATCAGTTATCCCTGTAAAACCCAGTTGTCATTCACCGCCTGCCTGCAGAGCAAGTATCTGCTGTTGCATTGTAAGCTGACATGGACAGCCCTCCTAATATCACCTCTCTGCTGTCCCCAGGCTCAATATTTTTCACATCTGCAGTATCATTCATAGAGTTACAAGAAAAAGCATGTGAACCTTTTGGAATTTCTTGATGGTCTGCATTACTGTGTCATAAAACGTGATCTAACCATCATCTAAGTCAAGAATATTGACCATTAAAGACATTTTATTGTTCAATAAAGACATGAAGAATCAGAATAGTTTTTGTGTTATTATTTTTGGCACATTACGTTTGCCAATATCCTTGGCTTAGATGACATTTAGATCACATTTTATGACACATTAATGCAGAACACCATGAAATTACAAAAGGATCACATACTTTTTCTTGCAACTATGTCTACATCTGCTACCTTTGACAAAGAGCCAAGTCTGCAAATTTCTCTCCTCTCCTCTCCTCTCCTCTCCTCTCCTCTCCTCTCCTCTCCTCTCCTCTCCTCTCCTCTCCTCTCCTCTCCTCTCCTCTCCTCTCCTCTCCTCTCCTCTCCTCTCCTCTCCTCTCCTCTCCTCTCCGAAATACTATCCCCAGATCAGGTGTTGATTGATAACTATATGCTATCATAATCTATGGACTAACAATGAAAGAATGTAAGCCACAGCTGTGATATCACATAAATTTCTCTTGCAGCTGCAGATTTAGATGTGTCTTATGATCTATATATTTTTCTGAAGAGGGTCTAGGTGCATGGGATAACCACAGAGGTCATCTTCGTATGGATAATCCACACCACAACATCAGCCTTTTTCCAGTTGTCTTCCATTCTGAAAGCAAAGAGGTCTCTGCCAACTGGTGCCTGATGGCTAAAGGTGGAAAGAAACCAAGACACAGCACGAAGCTGTGACGAGGAGCCTGTGTGTCCTCTGCCCATATCTGATCCGAGATGGATCTTTTTGGACACCTCTCTTTTCCGCATCTCCAGCTGGTAGCTACTTTGTGCTCTCATGATGGAAGAAGGCAAAATATTTCAGTCAAATTCAATATCTGTACAACGAGCACATCAGAAATGTTAACAAAATTCGGAATCTGTAGGTTGACCTTATGGTTAATTTTGCCAATCTGGTGAATTTTTTGGATCCTCCTTGCTCTCTCAGTCCTTTCTTGTCTGATCACTAGTACACTCCTTCGTGTTTATCATTTCTGCAAGGCAGCCTCTACAGAACAGGCTCTCCCGTGTTTGGAAAGGTTGTTTGGGATGATACACCTCGATAGGTTGTTTGTGGTTTTTGTGTTATTCTGCAATCAGTGATGCCAGCATACCTTTGGAAGCTTTGATCTCTTCTTGCAGCTGAACAAACAAAATGGATCAAGATTAGCATGCTCTTTCACACACCTTGGTTCATTCCCACTCGTTTATAGCTCTGTGGAATTCAGCTAAACTCCATCTACCTATTTTAAAAGCAGATGTATAAAAATACCTAAGCACCAGACACAAATTATCATAACTGGTATCCATATGGCAATTGTAAAACCAGAAATGTAGAAAGTTCAAGGCAAGCAGCTCTTAAATGGAATCATTAAAAATTTTAGAATATCTGTGGAAAAGTTTTTACAAAATGTAGCTAGTCTTCTGGACACAAAAGATCATGAAAATTTAGTTTCCCGCCCAGCATGAGATAGAAAAGTCCTTCAACCTTATAAAACATCCTTGTTAAAATGGCCTACAAATATAGCATATCGGTTAATACAGAACAATATGCACTACACAGAATTAACAGAAATTCTTCTCTTTTCCAACCTAAACACGTTTCAGGATGATTTATAACCAGTCGGCCTTCTGCAAAATTGTCTTTGAATTATCAGTACACAGCCTTTCATAGCCCAGACACTGTAGATGCACTCATGGCTGTGAAAGAAAGAAAGTTTGAGAGGAAATCAGAGAATGAGTTGGAATGGAAATGTCAAGCAAAAAAAAATGGCTCATATTTTCCCTTCAAATGGCTCAACTTGGAGAGTGACAGGAAAAGTTTCACGTTTAAAAGACCTTTTGTTTCCTGAAAGTTTTCAGCATTCAGCATCTAATACTCACGGGTTATGCTGGCAACTCTCTTGCTTCTTTTAGCTATGCTGTAATTTTCACAAGAGGCAGACAGTTGAACAGTAATACTTACCATGTCATGCAGTTCTTCAAAGTCTTGCACAAATAATAAGGAATTCTCTGGAAGATTAGGAAGAAAATCATGGGTAAACACAGCTGCTGTTTAGTTAATATTTTTAAATCTATATATTTACAAGAGACATGTAGTTAAAACTGGCAGGAGAGAATTCTGCTCTCGCTGCAAAGTACAGCTGTCAGTCAAACCATATTTAGACCTTGGTCTGAGGCTGTGTCTTATGTGTAACGTCTTAGATTGACAGGCAGGTTCCATCTGTGTGGATACAACAACCTATTTTTGTATAATGTGGGGTTTGATTGGCAACTCTACAATGGCAGAACGCAGCCATCCACGTACTCTCTTTGTACCCTGGTTATCTACTCTTATACCGCTCTATTGTACACACCCAAGCTGTCAATAAAAGTGAGTCTAGTACTCAACTGTACGCAACCAGCACAGTCTGGAGGACTTGAACATCAGAATAAGAATATTAAAAAGCAATAAAAAAATAAAACAACATATAAATTTGATATTCTACCCTCCATGACTGATTGGCTGCATCCTGAGCAGTGTAACTGGTGTTTCCAAGCCCTTCATAAAGTGTACATTTGGCAATATAACCCTTGGTTGTAATTAAGAGGGATGTCAAGGTGTTGGAGCGAGTGCAGAAAAGGGCAACAGAGCTGGTGAAGGGCCTGGAGAACAGACCTTATGAGGAGAGATTGAGGGAGCTGGGACTTTTCAGTTTGAGGAAGAGGAGGCTGAGGGGGGACCTCATCATGCTCTACAATTACTTGAAAGGACATTGTAGAGAGGTTGGTGCTGGTCTCTTCTCATAGGTCATTGGGGACAGAACCAGGGGGAATGGGTTCAAGTTACAACAGGGCAAGTTTAGATTGGACATTGGGAAGAAATTCTTCACGGAAAGAGTGGTCAGACACTGGAACAGACTGCCCAGGGAGGGGGTTGAGTCGCCATCCCTGGATGTGTTTAAGTGTCGCTGAGATGTGGTGTTGGGTGAGATGGTTTAGGGGTGAACTTGTAGTGTAGGGTTAATGGTTGTAGTGTAGGGTTAATGGTTGGACTTGATGATTCCAAGGGTCTTTTCCAACCTGAACTGTTCTATGATTCTATGATTCAAGGATCACTCAAAAGAAGGCCAGAGAAAGACGTGAGGGAGTGAGCTTGAAATGCTCAGTAATCATCCAGCTCAATGTGCCTTACTCCTCACATCACCTCTGTGTACTGGATGCAACATGTTGGACAACTACAACAAACCCAAACATTTCTGATCACACCATGGTCTTCACTGCTCGTTTTCCTCACAGCAAAACGTCACTTTGGTTTACCAGCAAAATTTTTCTCATATTTTGTTAAGTTTAGAAAAGTCAAGCTTGTGGTGCGGTTTTGCTTTACTGCGGACAGAACATTTTATTTCTTGATTTAACAGAACTTGGCTCGTATTGTGGTAATAGAGGTGTTTGCTTGCTGAGCCATTTCATACATTTTGAAAAGCACTTTGTTAAATATGAGGCATTATGGCTTTGCCAGGTAGTAATACTGCAATTCATTTACTCGTGGCTTTGAGTTGTAGGTAAGTAGATCTCTCCTGTCTTGAATTTTTGTGGTCTGGTACAAGCTATTCTTATAAACTTCCTAGGCAATTTCTCAGGAGAGTTGAGTTACTCCTCTGTCTCTGGATATTGGACAATAGTGTCCTGCACATATATTCAGTGTTTCTTGTGATTTTTCTCCTTTAGTGTCATGAACAGCTGAGGATGAGATGAGGTTTCTCAGCCAAGAACTGCTTATTCTCAACCCCGTTTTACAACTTTGCTGTATATATTTGCAGGAGCAATTAAATATAGACAAGTAAGTCTGTCACAACTTCTGGAGGCAGCTGTATCTTAACTGATTCAGACTCCTATGTTAATGTTTTCTCTGTCAGATAAACAGTTCCCTCATGGCTGTTAGTAAAAAAAAAAAAGATTTCTCAAATACTGTTTCCTAACCTCTTCCATTCTCTCTTAACCTCAAAAACCAATTTGATTTCTCTGGTCAGTAACTATATCTATGACACGAAGTTAATTCAACTTTTGTCTACAAGGACACAGAAAAACAGATTTTTTAAGAACTTCAGTGATTCATTGAAGACCAACATTCACATCATTCAAAGTGAGTCTTGGTGTTCCAAGTCAGATTTTCTTCTCCGTTCCTAATCTACACATGCCCTTTGAGTTGTTGAGAGGACAAAAGGAGAAGAAATGCACAAACATCAAGTTCTAGAACTACACTTTCAAATGTAGATAGGCAAATTTAAGAAACAAAGGCAATATCTGAATTTTTACATTAGCCTCTTAGTTTTCTCTTAGTTGGTACAGAAAACCAGAACTCCTGAGTTGAAAATTCTTAGGTTCGTATCTTTTCAGAGGATGTAGATTAAAATTGTTCTGTTTCGTGCCAGGATTTTAGTATTCTGTGGGAAAGATGATTGTGGACAAAGAGGACATGTAAGTTTTCTTGTTTCGCATGGATTGTAAATATCGGAGAGAATATTCCCATTCTGTCCCATGCCTATTCCATCACATGGTATCTTAAAAAAAGTTGAATTCCACCACAGGTGGTGAAAGGCATTCACTACCTTTCCTGGAAAGTGTTCAGCTTGTAAGGACATTTCCTTTTAATTTTAAATTGTTGCTTGATTTCTTCTTCTACAATAAATCTTGTCTTCGATTTTCCAGGAAAGGTGTAAAATCCTATTCAAAATGCAGAAAGAATTTTGTTACCTTTGGTTAACACTAACCACAGTTGTAAAAGAAAAAAAGAAAAAAAATTATCTTATTAGAATGATGTGCTTACACATTTATCTTCAAATTTTGAATCAGTTCAAGCAAAGAGGTTTTCTTTTATTCTTTTTAATTAATATCTTGAGTATAATTGACTGATTTATATCTTGGTAATAAAATTTTAAGCCAAAGAAAGGTAATGCAATTGAAATAATTAAATTTAACAAGTGTCAAGCAACTCAAAATTGCACTGGGATGTAGTTACACTTGGTAATATTCCTTCAAGACACTGAGAATTTAGGCTAAGAAATGTTTTTCTTAAATATGCAAGACTTTAAGTAGAATTTCAGCAAATAGTTCTGATATGGTTCTGTGGCTGTGTTATATAAAAAGCTGTTCTGCCTTTTCAGTTTCTAGCACTGCTCAGATTAGGAAATGAAAAGAAAATATTTTAATCACATCAGGTTTGATTTATTATGGACACGTAGGCTTGTAGTACGTATGAGGGCTTGTAGTCATCTACTAAGACGAACTATGGTTTAAAGGGAATGGAGAGATTAAGAATTTTCACTAAAACTAATGAAACTGACTATGCTTACATAGTAAATATGTGGAAAAAATAATGTGAACTTGGTCTAGCATTTGGTCTACATGCAGATTAAGAACTTAACATTTCTGACAAAAAAAAAAGAGAATTATTATGCTAGTTCAAATAGTAGAAGTCTATGCTTGAATTACAAGGTTTTATCCCTCTGTATAATCCATGAAGCAGAAAGGCTTTTTTCTCCATATAATACTGTTTGAATTGAATTGTTTACTAAAATGTGTGTAAGACGGAATGGTTTTTTTAAGAAATGTGTTCTGGTTCCAGTCAAAATGACAAGGTTTCATACACAAGTTGTTTGGTGAAAACTTTCTTTGGGAGCCATCAGAGTAGATGACTACAAAACTTCCTTTGCCTGTGTAGTTTTTGACTGTGTTTGTTTGGTTTTTTATTTTAATTTTACCTCTCAGGATAAACCCAAAATCTTTTAACCACAAGACAATATTCACGATGAAGCTCACTTACAGTGCGTTATGGGCCATCACTTCAGCCAGCCAGCAGAAGAAGGTTCTGAGTAGGTATTATAAGCAGGATTTTAAGACACTGTAAATCCCTTTGTGGTAAAAATAAAAACTTATCAGGGAGCCAAGAGTGAGTGCACAAGTATCTGTGAGTTTAGAGTCATCGAGAAAAAAAAACAACATTACTTAGTTTTCATGGAATCTTGCATTAACTGAGCATGAAGGAGCAGGGCTGTGCAGCCGTTGCCTAGTGTGACATTGCTCCAGTTTGAGCTAACAGAACCAATTCTGTTCAGTGATATTTATTTTCCAGTTCAGTCTCTTCTAAAAGGCTGCACGTTCTGAAGTCAGCAGCATGTTTTTGCAGACAGTGTGTGCTACCAGCAGTGATAACACCTGATGTTGACAGTTACTGCCTGGGACTGGGATGCAGAAAGGCTCTGGATGATGCTTCACTATTTTTGTTGTTTCCTTATTCATTAAAGCTGTTTTAATTTTCTTTTTTTTTTTTTTCCCCCCAATCCATAAGTCTCTCTACCTCATTCCCTTTTCCTTCCCATTTGGGGAGGGAGAAGAGGTTAGAGAGTGTCTGTCAGTGTCTAGCAGCTGGCCCAGCCCTAACCCGTGACAGACAGAACTGAAGATGTTATACAGAATCACAGAATCATTTAGGTTGAAAAAGACCTTTAAGAGCATCATGTCCACTTATTAACTTTACAATGCCAGGTCCACCACAAGGAAGAGTGATGTTATGTCATCGCTAATTAATGATGTGATAACATCCTTGCAAGACAGTGCTTCACTTGGACCAAGACACAAGTTTGGAAAAAACTGTTGAATTGTCTCCTTGTTTTTCCTAGAAAGCTTCTATGATGTCTTTCACGACATGGTTTTAGGAGCAGTCTAGACAGCTATTGCTGAATTACACCTGATCTCACATTGGGTGAAGGGGTGAATTACACATCCACCCCAGACCTGTTTTCTACTTTTCTGACCAGTCTGGGAATCCACAACTGAAGGTTCTGAGCGGGCTCTGGACAGGGTACGTACTCAAGCACTCCAGGAACTTGTCTACATTTATCCTGCAATGTATAAGCATGAGTAGGTTTTCATATGAATGAATGGTACAAGCATTTCTGACTCAAACTACCTGAAAAATCAGCCGAGATCACTTTCCTGGAGTGTGCTGTTTAACTTTACAGGTAATAAAGAATCCCGGAAAAGGCATATCCTGAGGTAGAGAGAGCTTGCAAACAAGCACTGTTGAAACTCCATAATCTTCTTACTGGCTGAGTGATTCATTCATTGCTTTGACATGCACAATATGGTGAAGCTGGGAGGCAACCAGTGGTAACTAGCTAACTATATAATTGTTCTTTTTTGTTTGTTTTCTGATTATTTATTTTATCTCACATATGTCCTTACTTGTTCTTCTGCTAGAAAAACAGTGTTCCTCTGGTCTACGTTGAAATCTGTTGTGTTCAGATGAGGAAAGCAAGAGAGAAGAGGCAGTAGGTGGTTTGTCCCCTCAGGCTGCCACTTTGATACTTTTAATATGATTTTTTTTTAGAAGAAGAAAATAGGGAAGCGCTTGTGTATATCCCCTGCCAGCCTGCGATAGAGCTTGATTCTGCTTCAAGCAAGGAATAACTAGGAGTGAAGTGTTGTAAGCACCTCATGTTGCAGAACAAGCTGTTGGCTGAATTGTAAAGATCATCCACACTTTCCCTGGAGAACATCATGAGCTATAACCTATTTCCCTTTCCCCCAGTGTGGTGCGGTGTTCAAGCTCATGATTCGATCTGATCCATATGGAAAGATGTTTATTTCTACACAGAGTTGTTAGGGTAAAAAGTACAATGGAAGGGTTAATTTCAACTGCACTTTTTGCTGTTGCTATTTTCACATGGTGTTTGGGCGTTTGCAAGGAGGAGGGAGTTTCCTTCTTCAAAGATGACTGGGTGCAGAAGCTCTGGGAGTTGCAGAATTGCACCCAAGAGAATAGGTGCTGGGGGAAGCTGCATATGTATGAGGTGCCAGGGAACTAAAAATACTGAAACATGTTGCTGGGCTAGAGAAAACTCCTGACAGTAGTGTCCTAGGAAAAGGTATGACTGAGAGGCCAAAGGAAGCAAAAAGCTAAGAAAAGAAGAACTCGTCAATTTTCTGTGCTGGAAAAATAGGTAGAGGTGGCAGTGCCAAAGGAGACGAGATACCCCTTCACGTGAAGATAAAATAGAGATAACCAGGCATTAGAGTTCAAAAAAAAAGAACCAGAAACACAAAAACAACAGAGGAACTACAAATGGAAGGGGAAAAAAAGACTGGAAAGGGATACCAGATTGAAGAAGTAGCAAATCTGTTAGCCAGATACTCATTAAAAAATAAGATTTACAGTCCCTGAGTGCATTCAAAATAAGAGCATGTTGTCTGTCAGAAGGAAGAGCATAAATGTAGGTCTGAGGCTGGAAAAGACCCCAAAAGCATCAAAGAAGAATCCAGTCATCATGTGCGACAAGTTGTGCTGCCAGATTTCCAGATAATGGCTCAGCATACATCTCGGAGAGAAATACTAGCAATTGGAGTCTTGAGGCATTATCGTGGCAATTCTGCACTTCACAGAGCAGGAAAAGAAGGTGGTGAGGTGGGGATCAGTGGATGGTTCAAGAGCTGGCACTCTCAGGAAAGCTTGGAGACAACGATTAGTGGAAAGAAGGACTTTCTCATATCATATACAGTCCTACAATAGTACGTTCTTTGGGAAGAGAGTAACTTGACTGATAAAGGATTTTAGAATAAAGAAGAAGGGGAGAAGTTTGGTATTAGTTCAGAAAAGTGAAAACAGGCAAGTGATATGACAGTGAAGACAATCACTGTCTGAAAGGTCAAGAATGAGATTTTTAATGGTAGCAGTGATTATGTCGTTGGGGATGGTCTCTTCAAAACAACCATGTGCAGAAAGCCAAGGCGACAGAAAGAGAACAAAAGACCTCAAGTCGAGGCATACAGCAAGAAGCTGTAGGGTTAACATACATGACTAATAAAAAATATTGATAAAGGAACTGGAATAGAAAGCCAGACTTAAGTCTGGCTCAGCAAAAACAATTTGGAAAAGAATTGATGTTAAGATTACATTGGGACACTTATGCAGGGATAAAACCAGACTGCAAATAAGATGTAAAATTTGAAAGCAAAACTGTCAGTGGCTGAAAGAATTGCCTAGTGGTGTCACCTCATTGGAAAAGTTTGAAGATTTGTGTACAGAAGCTTTCTAGACTTACTTTAAGCCAAGTAATAAGGAATGTGTGCATTAAGAAAAAAAGCTAGTAAAGAAAAATCCCAGGCTTCTCTCTCTGAATAACAAGGTCTAGAAAAATGAGTACAAGAATTTAAAAGGAATAATAGGAAAAACAACCCATCAGAAAAGAGTGATAAGCACTTGGGGTCAGGAAGGATATGGTTGTAATGTAAATCAACAAAACTCAAGTGGATGTTTCTGAAACAATTAGCAAAGGTTCCTCAGTCCTATAAATAAAAGAAAGTGAAGAAGGAATAAAAGAGGTTGCTATGCATAGGCACTCACAAATGATGTTGAATATGGCTAGAAAACAACAACAAAAACTTAGAAGTACTATGAAAATAGAAAACTTCTTGAGAGGGAAACCAAAAGAACTTAGATTATTTACATGAGAAGAACGAGACCTAAGAAAGGACATGATTGCTCTCTTTCCACTTGTCAGGAGAACTTTACTCTCTGCTGTTACTTGGGGCAGGCTTCTTTCTAAGTGTCACCACGTACTGTTTGTTTGACTGATCATCCTGGGTTTTTTCAGCGTTGGGGAAGGCTCTGTGTCTTCGTGCCTCTTTGCTCTTAAGCACTGGAAGATACTGGCACTCACTGAAGCCTCTGTGTGTCTCTAAGTCATGTCTTATCATGAGTTTTGAGCCTTTTGAAAGTGCATTGTGTTTCAACTCTTGTTTTCCTCCCTCTGTACTCTTGGCTGTTGGAGTCTGTAGTGCTCTCGTAGGTTTGACTATTCAGTCCTGCGAATAATGGCTCTCAAGTGACACTTGAGTCACTGCATTCTCTCTTGCAGTGTCTGTGTACACTCACAAACCTCAGGGAAAGAAGAGGCAAGATGACATGGTCGTGAAAGATCGTGTATTTGGAAAGGCTGGTTCTGAAAGCAGTCATGGGCTAACTGTTGCATTGAATTACTGCAATGAGTTTTACATTCTTGCTAATGTTTCTTTATGCCCTATTTGAAAAGATTGCAAAGCTTTTATGGATATAATTATCTCTTTTTTATTTAAGTGCCAGAAGGTCTGAGTACGACCACCTGATGAATTCCCAGCTTACATAGCCAAAAGGAAGTTATTGCCATTTCTGCATACCCCTGTTAAAAGTGTTTCTGGACTCAGGATCTAGGAAACACCAGACAGGACTGAACAAAAAACTGTGTCCTATTGTTATTTCTTCCAAGCCTGGTTAAAGCTAGAACATGGAGCTAAACAGAAAAACCTATTAGTCTTTGTTGCACAGAACCTAGGAAGCTGTTTGTGAGATCACAGAATATTAGAGGTTAGAAAGGGCCTTCGGAGATCATGGAGTCCAATCCCCCTGCCACAGCAGGACCACAGAATCTAGGGCAGGTCACACAGGAACACGTCCAGATGGGTCTTCAAAGTCTCCAGAGAAGAAGACTCCACAACCTCTCTGGGCAGCCTGTGCCAGTGCTCCATCACCCTCATAGTAAAGAAGTTCTTCCTCATGTTGAGGTGGAACTTCCTGTGCTCTCGCTTGAGATAATGTAATTTAGGACAGTAAGATAGAAGTAGCTGGTCCTAACTCTAGAGCATGGGTTATCTGACTTTCAAGGGCCCCTCTAATGCCTTTTTTTTCCTCAAGTTGCAATATTTCTCCTGCTTGCAGTGTCTGTATGAGTTTCTAAACCTTCTTGGAATTCTGCAAAGGTCTGGGAGTTGAAGGTATTGTGAAGTCTTCTAAGGAAAGATTTCCACTTCTCGGCAGTCTTCTTACTACTTTGCTTCTTTGTTGTAAGGAAGTGGGCATACAGTGTGTCTTGCCTTCATTTGCTAAGTAATGTGTTAGTTTACGTACCTCTTCCTTATGCCTCACTTCTCTCAAAAAGCAAATACTGTCCATGTTAACAAAGGTAATGACAGCATTTAAGGTTTGGATAGATCCTCGCATTTCAAGATCAGCCTAATCACTTTTGAATCCATCCCCTTCTGACTGTCTATGATTTAGTTATCCAAATCCAATTGCATTTATTTCCACTTCATCAGTTATTTTATGGCCCAACCCAAGACCATCACTTACGGTAGCTGATATTTCAAAGTGGTTTAAATCAATTTAATTAATTTCTAATCAATTCAATTAATCTCTCTAAGAACTTTCGGGATGTTGCTTCGTACACCGATTAGCCTCTCAAATTACTGGCATGAGCTTGCTAAGAAATTTCCCCTTATCTTTCAGTTCCTGTGACTGTAGCAGCTGAGCTCATGATCCCTTTGATAGTCAAGTGAGACTGCAAGTCATGGCCCACACACTCTCCCTTTCTGTTAATGGGTTCTCCTCTGAACGTTGTTTGCAGAGCAAGGTCACAAAGAGGAGGTCAAAGAGCTATTTGGCATGATAGGCATTTAGCTACTTTGAGATAAGTATCTGCTTCACCCTGACTTTTAGCCATATGACAGGCAACATGCACTGAAACATATCCTCAGTCCCACAAGTTTATTTTTCTTTAAGTAATAATTGGATATATATATGTATATATATTTTGGATATACATATCTATAAAGTCAGGCTTAGAAACACATATAAAACATATCTAAATAAACATATGTATGATTGTATTTCCTTAATATTTGCAGTAGTATTGCTTGCCATCTGCAACTCAAAAACTTTGAATCTGTACCATATTACAATCTTGTCTTGATCTAAAGACATATTTCAGATTATCAGCTAATCTGATGGACCAGATGAATACGCCAGAAACCTCAGTTTCTGATTACGGTTATTTAAGGCAAAAGAGGAGTTTAATACAACACAGAAGAGTGAGAACAGGGCAGTACTGCCCCAGTCAGGTTACAGTCCTACCTGGGGATGGCAAAGAGAACTGCACACTGGATGTGAGAGGATCAACAGCGCAGCAGACCGGAGGACACAGTGATATGCCAACGGGATGACTCAGTGTCGGTTTTACAGAGCTCAGATGAATCTCTGTGATTAAATACGAATTGCATTTAACTCACTGCTGGGAGGAAATTATTTCCCTTTAGTCTTCTTAGACAGACACTCCCCCTAGTGTCAAACTGTTGAGAGTAGAATGAAGTTCAACCTCTTTCTTTTTTGGACGTTGGCTGTTATGTTCCTTAATTTGTCACATGCATGCTGGTTCCAGTCTGCCTTTTAAAATCCTTTCCATCCCAATTACTCCGAAATGATTGCACCAAAATGAAAGAGGAACTTCCTTGTGAAAGTCCCCTTTGAATCAGGAGTGGGACTACTGGTAACAATCGTTTGTGGTGTTGTACGACTTCAGAAGCCTACTCAGAAGCCAGGGCTGCCCAGTACTGCAAAAACCAGGAACAAAAAGACTAACACTGATGGCAAAAACCTTGTATTTGATACATAAAGATGAAGGGAAATTTCCCTTCCAAGGGAAATAAAAGGGAAGTAAAATCAATGTTTGACTACACACTCATACGAGGATCTGAAATCATAGAAGCATAGACCTGTTTCGACTGGAAAAGACCTTTAAGAACATCGAGGCAAACCATTAATCTAGCACTGCCAGATCCACCACTAAACCATGTCCTTGAGCACCTTATCTACACATCTTTTAAATACCTCTAGGGATGGTGACTCCACCACTTCCCCAGGCAGCCTGTTCCAGTGCTTGACAACCCTTTCTGTGAAGACATTTTTCATGGTATCTAATCTAAACCTCCCCTGGCACAATTTGAGGCCATTTCCGTTTATTCTATCACTTGTTACTTGGGAGAAGAAACCAACCCCACCTTTCTACAACCTCCTTTCAGGTAGTTGTAGAGACCCATAAGGCCTCCTCTGAGACTCCTTTTCTCCAGGCTAAACAAGCCCACTTTCCTCAGCATCTCCTTGTAAGACTTGTTCTTGAGTACCTTCATCAGCTTTGTTGCCCTTCTCTGGACATACTCCAACACCTCAAATTCTCCAGGATAGCTAATAGACACACATTTACAGGGTTCAGTGGGTTGAAGAGAACTGAGGTCTTTAATTGTCCCTGTTAGTGCCAGTGGGCAGCATGTTCCAAGTGCTTTACACCTTGTCCAGTGCCCTGCCTCAGGAAAAAGATATTTTTAACTGTGCATTGGAGGTCCAGGGTTAGTTTTGGTTTACTTTTAACACTGCTTACTTCTGTGGAAAAGCTAAGGAAATCCTTGTGTCATAATCCAATCCCCATGTCACTGGAAATGTTTTTGAATCTCCCAGCAAAGCCTGCTTGAGTTTCTCTTTGACACAAAATCTGGGACAAAATGAGTTTTACATGCTTTGGTTGCAAATATCCAAAATTAACAATGCCCCTATTCTTAACAGCTGCTCAGGTCAAATTTGCTTGTTTTTCGTATTCTTTTGATGTAATTCTTTGTGTAGATGCATTTTTTGTTTAAGTCAGGGGGTTAAGGAACAATTATTTTTCATACAAACACTCTTGTTCAGCTGTGCACGGACTGATTTAGCTGGAAACAAGATAAGTTGTTGCCCATTAATAACCCTTCACTGCGTTTCCATGTAGAAGTCCAGGGAATAGAAACATAACATAAGGTGACTAATATCCAATTATGCAGGACAGGGTGGTGAAATACTGTAGCTGAGCAATTTAAGGAATTGGACACTTCTGTCTTTGTTTGTGCCCGAGTGGGTGAGAGCATAGAAGTTCAGAGACAAGAAATGTCCTGAATAAATAGCTTATTGACACCAACCTACAGCTTGAAAAATTATAGGATAACTCTCAGAGGAATAAAAGAGAAGTAACTACAGGTACGTAGTGACAACTAACAAGCCCTTTTCTCCGAGATATTTGCAGAACCCAGCTGAAAGTCCGCAAAACGATAATAAACATGAAATGGGGAAAGTTTAACTGTCTCCAAAGTGTTTTGAAAAATAGCAAGCTTTAACTTTCAGATCAGGGTTTTTTTTCTTTGCTTTAGCGACGAAGGTGACACCTTCCCTCTTCCAACAATGCTTCAGGTGCACAATGTGACATCTGTATGCAATCAAATTGGTTCCCACTCCTGCATGCTCTGGAAGGTGGCTGAGCTTTTTCATCCGCCCTCATTCTTTGCTCATCTGATCAGCTCTGTAGGGAAGAGGGATAGATAGTGATTTCCAGAGCAGCCCTTTAACATCCCTGGGCACTAGAAGAGATGAAGATGTCAGTCTTCAGAAGAGGCTCTCAAGTAGCAGCAGCTCTCTGGCTCTTTGCAAAAATGTGCTTGTGTCTCCACTCACACAGGACTTGGAGTTGGTCCATGTGGTGGTGGTTGGGTCACCCAGTTCACAAGCTGCTCTGATCGGTGACTGAGAAAATTCATCCCATCACACAACGTTGAGCCATATAGGGATCAAATAAGGCTCAAAACTGGATAGCAGGACAGGAGGGAGGAACACCTGGAGCAGAATAGAGGCATTGTGACTCAAGAATTTCTGTTCATAAGGCCAGCGTGTGATGGAAAACATTGTATACTACTTGGGTTGTAGGTAAAAGAGGTAAGGAAGAAGCTGTAGTATGACTGACAGGGTAAAAATCACAGAATTACAGAATCACAGGATGTTCGGGGTTGGAAGGGACCTCAAAAGATCATCTAGTCCAAACCCCCTGCCAGGGAAGGATCACCTACAGTAGGTGAAAAAAAATGCTAGGCAATAGTAGGTGAAATGGTAGGCAATGGTAGGTGAACAAAAATGGTAGGCATAAACCGTGGTGGGGGATGCAGGAAGAGAAGAGGCAAACAGAACACAAGAAATAGAGGAGGAATGAAGAAATAAAATATATCAGAAAATAGGTGGACGTTAAGATAGGTTCAATATTTAGATCATTAAATATTTAAATTTATCTTTAAATACCATCCAGAGGAACCTATGTGATCCAGAGGAACCTTGATGGGCTATGGAGGTGCAAATGTCCTGAAGTTCAACAAGCCAAATACAAGGTCCTGCACATGGGTCAGAGTAACCCCTAGCACAGCTGCAGGCTGGACGATGAGTGGATTGAGAGCAGCCTTAAGGAGAAGGACTTGAGAGTGTTGGTGGATGAAAATTTGAATACGAGCTAGCAATGTGTGCTCATAGGTTAGAAAGCCAATGATATCCTGGGCTGCATCGAAAGCATGGCTGCAGGTCAAGGGAGGATTCTGCACCTCTACTCTGCTCTTGTGAGACCCCACCCAGAGTACTGTACTCAGCTCTGGAGTCCCCAGAGTAAGAAGGACATGAACCTGTTGAAAAGAGTCCAGAAGAGGCCATGAAGACAATCAGGGGCTGGAGAACCCCTCTTATGAGAACAGGCTGAGAGAGTTGGGGCTGTTCAGCCTGGAGAGGAGAAGGCTCTGGGGAGACTTTATAGTGGCATCCCAGTACATAAAGGGGTCTACAAGAGAGATGGGGAGGGACTCTTGATCAGGGAGGGTAGCGACAGGAAGAAGGGTAACAGTTTCAAACTGAAAGACGAGAGATTTAGACAAGATGTAAAGAAGAAATTATTTACTGTGTGGTTCGTTAGACACTAGAACAGGTTACCTAGAGAAGCTGAGGCAGCCTCCTCCCTGGAAGTGTTCAAGGCCAGGTCAGTCAGGGTTTTGAGCAACCTGGTCTAACGGAAGGTGTCCCTACCCATGGCAGGGGGGTTGGAACTAGATGATCTTTAAGTCCCTTCCAACCCCAACCATTCTATGATTCTAGGATTCTAGAATTCTATGATTCTCTCTTCCTGGCCAACTTTCCAGAACAGAGAGTGCCGGAAGATGGGTTATGTTCTGTACGAATGAGGAACTTCTCTGTCAGGCATCAATTGACCTCCTCATGCTTTGGTTCCTCAGTCATAGAATAAAATAAAAACTTGCCTTACGGGGGCACGGAGAGTTCCAGTGTGCCTAAATCCTTCGAAGAGCCTCAGACGAGAACA
The DNA here is from genome assembly GCA_020746105.1 of Trogon surrucura. NCBI lineage: Eukaryota > Metazoa > Chordata > Aves > Trogoniformes > Trogonidae > Trogon > Trogon surrucura. The sequence goes on along the minus strand of CM036620.1, from coordinate 78,532,071 downwards.
ACGAGTCCTTGCCAGGAGAAGGAAGTTGATGGAGCCACTCTTTTCCAGCTCCCTGGGGAGGTGGCTCACTGCCTGCAGCAAAGTTCACGGTCCTGAGCAGGAGCCTGCTTGCAGGTTCATCTGCTTTCAGTTTGCTTTGAAGGCAGGCAGGCCTGGAGAAGTATTATGGTTGTGTGGCCGTGAAGCTTTCATCTTCCAATTTTGCTGGCCTTGATTTGTTGTTGTTTCAGTCTCATCTGTCTGCAGCTATTTCTCAGTGCTCTCTGCACAGCTATTCTGGATGAAATCCTACAGTGAGAACACACTCTGGGTGCTGTAGTCATAATAACTGTGTCATTTACTTATCCAAATATATTCAGGAATAATGCTGTTTTGTTTAGCAGATATCCAGCTCTGCAAACTATTTGAAATCCATGTCACACAGAGGTCCAAGAGAGCATTGTTTTAAGGGAGCATAATCAATTTTTCGGTTTTTTTTCCAGTTTAAATTTGCAGTATCCTTCTTCCTTTCCTGTGCTTCCCCAGAGAGGACTCTTTGACCGTACTGCCACTTTTGAGATATTGTCATTTAGGTACAGGAGAGACTTTTCAACAGTTTGTGTACTGTGATTAAACTCTATTTTGAAAGTATTTAAGACTTTCAGTTTTATAATCTGGAGTTGTGTCTAAGCTGTCACAAACTGCCACCCATTTTTTTTCTTGCAAGTCACCGACTCGCGAAATACATATTTCGGTCTTGCATATTTGTTCTTCTTTTCAATCAGCTCCTCATGCACTCCTGGATGCAAACAATTGTCATCTCCCATGTGTCTGGTTCCTCACCCCATACATCCTCCATATACCCCTCCCCACCTGTGCTGGTGTAACAGCAGAGTAACATCTTTTCACGTCATTCGCCATGTTCATTGAATGCTTTGAAAAATACACTCGTGAGGGCCAGTCTTCATCCTCAAGTTTAACTTGGCAACAAAAGCATAGGGAAAGGCTTTGGCTGGTGTATTTAAACTGTCTTTTACTGTCTACATATCTTACCACTCTGCGTAAGAACTGAGTAGTGGTATCCTCTATAAACTAAAGTGGCCCCCAGACTCCACTTCTCCAAGATGAGACGTGAAAATAAAGAGAAAAAAATAAAATAAAATGTTGAAAGGTCTCTGAGTTTGTCCTTATTTTTCTCTGAAGTGAATTAATATTTAGAACTCCTCCCCGTAGTGCTTCAATAGACAGGAAGAGCCAGGCATGCACGTGGGACACTGTCTAAACCCTGCGATATGCTAATGCAAATGAATGTCACACTGGGAAATGATACTGGCTCTGAGAAACACAAAGTCTGTCCCTTTTGGTTTGCACTGAAGTTGTAATACAGCATCCTAGTCCCTTGCGAGCCGTTCCCCGACACATCTTACCCTGTTAATAATCTCTGGAGAGGCAGGGAGGACACGGTGAGACAGGCAGTACCATCTCTGACAGCTTCTCCTGCGCCAGCTGTCCCTGAGCCTCTCCTCCGCCAGTTACTTTGGTGCCTCTCAAGTCAGCCTGACAAAAAATGAGCAGTGTCCTAGTGGAAATAATACTGTGTGCAAAATAAATCTCCAGGAAATCGGTTCTCTAACCTGCAGGCTTAATACCACAGAGATTATTGTGTGTGACTAAGCTGCCTGTTGGCCCTGGGTGCCTGTGCTTCTCTCACATTATCAATTATCACTCTCCATCCCCCAAAAACATAAATACATGCCCCCTTGAATGGGAAGAAAGTTAAGTTTTTGCAAAAGATGCTCTGAAGTCCTGTCACTCTGAGGGGTCTTGGAATCTTTCCATCATTATAAGCTTCCTTTTGAGAGATCTCAAGGGTGACACTTGTCTCCTGCAGAGAGACTTACTCTTTTTGAAGTCACTAGCTCAGGTGGCTTTGCGTCACAGTATAGCTTATCAAAGAATGTCAACAATTTAGATTTTTTTTTCTGAAGAATTTTATGATTATTATTGCTTTTTTTTTTCCTTTTCATGCTGATTTTATGCTTCTGTCTTGGCAGTTATGTTTGGAGTGAGGCTTCATTAATGTATAGATAGTTTTGATTAGTGTATGGGTAGTTTTGATCAGTGTATAGGTAGTTTTGGTGCCAGATATCTGTCCTTGCTCCTATTAACCATCACAGCAGGACCTTCTGGGTAAGCTGGGAAAGGGTTCTACAACACTGCTGTTATGGGTACAGTGTTTATATAAATTTGCAATTGAATTTTGAAAAGGAAGTAACGGTGAGAAAAAAAAATTATCTTTTTCCCCATGGAATTGCAAACAAAAGCCCAGGGAACCACAGGAAATTTGCAGTGGGGCTGGGATCTCAGGCTGGTACTTTTGGGCCCTGAGGTGATTTTAAGCAAAAGTTTGTGTTCGGGCAAAATTTCTGGCCAAAAAAAAAGAAAAAAATTAATTGATTTGGGGTAAATTTTATTTACACATCCTGATTTTCCCTCCCTCACCTCATTACCATCAGTACTGCAAGAGCAGCAGCCCAAAATTTACACATATCTTTTGAACTGAATCATGAAAAAGAAAATGCGTGTGAGTGATTAAAATGCTCTGGGAATTAATAGGGCTCAGGTCTGTCAAACTGTCACTTTTCAGGACAGCTATATAGCCATTAATGAAGAAAAAAAAGAAATAGAAAGTCTTAATTTCTCAAAAGCCAGCAAGTTGTCTTTATTTTTCACCACGTGGGAAGAGAAGGCTCACAAATCAGTCTCATTCAGCTGGAAATTTTGCCTTATTTCTGTGGGGGTTTTCTCATTTGTTGAGGTTTTGTTTGGTTGGGTTTTTTTTGTTTTCCCAGAAATTGAAATTGTCAGGCCAGCAATTTAAAGAGTTTCGAGCTGATCTTCCTAGATTTACTGTGTCAAGAGAGGATTTTTCTACAACTTGTGTTGCAGTCTGGCAACATCATAGTTTGTTAACGCTTTAGATACGGTGAAGACACGTGAGCCGAGATTCTATCAGGAGAGCTGCGATGGATTTAGAGCAAGATAACAGTAAACAGAGTTTGGATTATTTATTTCTAAACTGGGATTTCAATCAAAAAGCCCCAAAGCATTTTGTTATAATCATAAGGTTCCTTCTAGGGGCACCAAGCAAGCCCCAGAGAGACTCTCATTTTGATTTACTTTGAGTGTAAAGTCTTCAGGGCAGGTGGCAGATCTTAATCTGTGGCCTCTTGTGATAAATCCACATTTTCCACTTTGAACTGCACTTCAAGCTTCAGTTTGAAGCCAGTTTGGATCCTTAAGGTCCTTTATTTTTGCTTTATCTTTTCCGTTTGGATTTTATTCCATTAGATCTTCGGTATCATATCTTTTGTAGTTTTTTATTTCCTCACATGTCTAGTCTGACTATTTCATTAAAAAAAAAAAAAAAGAAAAGAAAGAATGTAAACCTCTCTTTTAGCTTGGGGCACTGCAAGTTTGTTTTATTATTATTATTATTATTAATTTTCTTTTTTAATCTGGAGTCTCACAGCTGTCAGGAAAATCAACAGCCTTTCCTAGCATTAAATCTATTTTCACTAAGAGGATTTTTGCATTTTACGGAAGTCTATTTTGTAGATTGTCCTTTAAAAACAACTTTCAGCTTTTTTAATTTAATTCTGAACACTGAACTGACTTACTGGCTGCTACTGCTTTTGACAGTGCTGTGATACGTGATTTCCCTGCGTCAGAAAATCTTAGAAAAAATATGACAGATGATTCAGAAGATAGCCACAAAAGTCTTTTTAAAGGTATCACAGTGAGAGGAGGAAAGAGATCAGACCTTTAAGTTTATCAGAGGGGAAGATGGAGACTTGCTCTGGTTAGAGTATGCAAGTACCTGCACGGAGACGCAATACTAGGCAATAAAATCTTTTTCAACTAACCATAGAAAACCTGAACTGCATAAACTGTAAGCAAATTCAGAAGAGAATTACAGTATCTATAATTATGGCATCTAAGAATTACAACTGGAGCCGTACACTGAGGAAAACAGTAGCTATATCAACTTCACATGAAGACTGTGTTTCAGGAAGATAAAATCCTAATCAAGAGCAATACAGAAGAAAGGATGGAAACTGTGAGGTCTTTTGATTCAAATGTGTCCAAGCGGTATCTCATGATGGTTTCACGCGGCTTTCAAGAAGCTTGAAGCACAGCTCCTATGACAAGGTTGTGTAAGTTGATGTTGACAAGTGGCTTTTGGGTAATTACTTTCTGAGAGAAGGAGTAAAGCCAGGAGGAGCTCATAGGACCACGTACATCCAGCCCCACTGATTAATGGGCACTCTCCTTCCCCTCAGCTCTCTGAAATACATTATATGTCTTGTAGTCGTAAGAATATGTCAGTATTGAAAAGTTGGCCTGCTTCTGATCTAGATGATCAAGTGGCTTTTTTTTTAACCTCTCATTGCACAAATTTATTAATCACAAACACACACATGACTTGATATCCTCTGTGTTTTGGCCATCTTCAGGATGTTCATTATTTTTATTCATTACTTGCTATTCCTGTAATCATAGAATCATAGAATGGCCTAGGCTTAGAGATCATCTAATCCAACCTCCCTGTCATGGTCAGGGACACCTCTTAACTAGATCAGGCTACTCAAGGCTCTGTCCAACCTGACCGTGAACATCTCCAGGGAGGGGTTAGCCATGACCTCTCTGGGCAATATATTCCAGAATCTTGCCACCCTCGGGCTGAAGAATGTCTTCCTAAGATCCAATCTAAACCTGTTCTCCTCCAATTTAAACCCATTTCCCCTTGTCCTGTCGCTGGACACTCTTGTAAAAAGTCCCTCCGCAGCCTTCCTGTAGGATCCCTTCAGGTACTGGAAGGCAGCTCCTAGGCCCCCCCGAAGTCTTCTCTTTTCAAGACTGAACAACCCCAGCTCCCGCAGTCTGTCCTCGTAGCAGAGCTGCTCCAGCCCCTGGATCATCTTTGTGGCCTCCTCTGAACACACTCCAACAGTTCTATGTCCCTCTTATGATGAGGGCACCAGAACTGGACGCAGGATTCCAGGTGGGGTCTCACCAGAGCAGAGTAAAGGGGGAGAATCCCCTCTCTTGACCTGCTGGCTACGCTTCTCTTGATACATCCCAGGATGTGGTTAAATAAAGATTATCTATGCTGTTAAATAAAGATTAAATAAAGATTATCTATTCTGATCCAAGTCAGAGCCATCAATAGGATAGACATTTTGTTTGGATCAAGTACCTCTCTGGTAGTGCCATTTTGCAATGGCTCCATAGTACTAAACCAAAAAGTTCATTGCCATTCTTTTCTTCTGTTTGCAGCTTGCCCCTAAGAGAGTTCCTACTGAAAACGCAGCTGAAGAACAATGGAATTTCCCCTTTGCTTGACCAGCCATGTTTGCTAACCCTAAAGCATTGGACAATCTAAAGTGTATGGATCTAACTCCTGAACTGAATGAGTTAGTTACAGCTCTATTTCCCAGTGTGAAATCCACGTTCTGTGATAGTTCATGGTCTTCCTAGACTGGAAGCTGTCCCTGGGGTAAGATTAGGACTGCTAGTCAGCTGACAAGAAGGACAGGGGGAAAAAAAACTTACAACCCTCAAAAAAAAATGGAGCTGGAGGTGAAATTTCATTTGTATTTGCAGTACCTCCAGATGTGCATAGTAGAAAAGCAGAGGTGGACACTCAAAGCGGCTTTGGTACTGTTATTTCAGGATCTTCGTTTGCTTCACACATAGGCACCCGTGAACCCCTTACCTAAAATCCTAACCTCCATTAAGTCTGTATCACAGATTATTTTAAGCAGATATAAAGCAGCAACATTATTTCAATTTCGCTTAATCTTTCTCATCCGGTCAACTTCAAATCTTCAGAAATCATGGCCAGCTGGATTGGATTAATAATATCATTTGGAATTTTGCCGACATTCGCAGAATGTTTTCAACTTTTCTTTCCAACTTTAAGACCTTCTACAGTTGAAATTTGATATTTCTTCTAGAAGGTCAGTAACCTTTAGAGCTGTTCACAACACTAAGAAATCTCTTCACTTATTTTTCAATGCGTTATAAGTAGCCTATGATCCAGAAACTGATCTAAAGCCAGGGGACTTTTGTAACTGTTGCTTTCTGTTCCAAAATATCAATCTGAAAAACTTCCTCAAAAGGACATCTTTATTTTGGATTTACAACATATCCTATCTCACTGATATAGATGTCCTTTTACACTTGTGAAATCAATAGTGTTCATTCACCGCTTTAGCCTGAATTTCAAGATTCATAATTAAGAAGGAGAAACATGTTTTATGTATATATAGGTCTTATTGACAGGTAGGAATCATCAAGCATTCTAATGTAAATATATTCCTTTTATAAATATACTTTACAAACTTTTTTGTTTTATTATTCCTAAGCCATATCTTGTGAGGCAGAAATGCACTCGATTATTAGAGAAATCCATACCTGCTCTCTTCCAGTTCCAATATCAGCTCATTGCAATATATGTCTTGGAAATCCCATCGCTGGATTATTTGATAAAGAGACTCTTTTCCTAATGCCACAGTTTTCCAAGAATCAGTGGAGAAGTCCTTCCAAAGCTGAAAGCCAAACAGGAGAAGAGAGATTAAATATTAACTGGAGGAGATAGAGATGAAAAAATGGACTACATAAGTGAATTGTGAGCACTAACTGTTTGGGCTGCAGGTAAAGATAAACACTGCAGCCTTAATATGGAAAAACCTGAAAGAAGATGGGGAAACGTATACTACTGGGAAAGAAAGTGAAATGTTTTGCTTCAATAATCAACCACAAATTATCTCTTTGCTCAAGTAGTGGAAACTGGGATAGAAAAACTCAGGACAAGAAAGCTGGTACGTGAGGTGTCTCTAATGAAACACAGCAGATGTTTCCCCAGATGCTTATGCATAAAATATTGTTTTCATACTGTTTTCATATGATGAAAGAACATATGCAACATTTCGTAATCATTCATTCCTCAATCTGAGAATGCATTTTCAAGGAGTCATTTGTTACTTGTCAAAGTAAATGACAGTAGGCATTAAGGAAAACAGACCTTTATGAAAATCACACTTCCCTGTTTTGTTCCTTGAAAGGTAGTTATTTCGGCTGTTCTTCTATGGCACATTAAGTTTCGAGCCTTACAGAAATAAATGCACAGGGATGCCCTTTCATTTAGCTGTAAAGTTAAGCACATGCCAATGTCTCCCCAGAACCCAGAATTTATATGTCTTAATCTATATACCTACTGAAACATATCTTTAAATATTTTAAAATTCATGTAATAAATACAGTAAGTGCTTTTTTTTAACTCTGGTCTATTTAATGAAGAAAAAACACAACAACAACTAAACAAAAAACCTAATAATATGTCTGTAGTCTATGGCAAGAGATACAAAATATCCATGGAAATAAAAAAGCTTACAGTAACAATAAATATCTGGAGAAATTAACACAATAGTATCTGAAAGATGATCAGCAGGAGGGAGAACATAGGATAAAAGGTGATGAACTTCTCTAGAGAACTTCGATTGGCTAGATGGAATTGCCAGAGTGCAATTGTTAGAGTTTCCTGGTCATGTAGCATTTAGGGGACTTTCTGTTCTTTAGGTGACTTTTTCTTCAAAACTTACGGTACAATCTGCACTGTCCTAAGCGGTAAGATGGAAGAGTTAACAGATCCATAGTCTTAGGTCTAAATAACCATGAGAAGCAATGTCTCAATCTCTTGTTCTGTGAAATAAAAGATTTTAACTCTATTGCACCCCATAAAAACCATCAACTCCCCAGAGGTTGACTGCATTAACTTTGAACAAAATAATAATTTTGCTCCAGAAGTCACTATTTTGCCACTGAAGTTGCTTTGCACAGTGCTATACCTGAGCTAATGACTTTTTCATTAAATGCAACTTTTTATAAATTAACCTTAGACTGCATTTTTTTTTGTGTCCAGTCACGAGGAGTGATTTCTGCACTTCTGGTTCAATTTGGATGGACTCATGTCAAGTCTTCCATATTCAAGACCTGGACAGACTGGAGAATTGGACGGGGAGAAATTTTATGAAATACAACAAGATCAAATGTAGAGTTTTGCACCTGGGAAAGAACAACCCCACGTACCAGTACAGGTTGGGGAGTGACCTGTTGGAGAGTAGCACAGGGGAAAGGGACCTGGGGGTGCTGGTGGGCAGCAGGATGGCCATGAGCCAGCAGTGTGCCCTCGTGGGCAAGAAGGTCAAGGGCATCCTGGGGTGTATTAAAAGGTGTGTGGTGTAAGCTGGAGGATAGGAAGTTTCACTTCGGTATGAGGAGAAATGTCTTTCCTGTGAGGGTGCCGGAGCCCTGGCCCAGGCTGCCCAGAGAGGGTGTGGAGTCTCCTTCTCTGGAGACTTTCAAACCCCACCTGGACGTGTTCCTGTGTGATCTACTGTAGGTGATCCTGCTCCTACAGGTGGGCTGGACTAGACAATCTTTTGAGGTCCTTCCAACCCCTGACATTCTGCGATTCTGTGGCCTTGTTTCATACACTTGACTGTGGTCCACTAGTCAATTTGAAAAAAAACAGTTTAAAAGGAAAAATCACAGAATCACAGAATCACAGAATGTCAGGGATTGGAAGGGACCTCGAAAGATCATCAAATACAATCCCCCTGCCAGAGCCAGAACACCTAGATTATGCTGCATAGGAACGTGTCCAGGCAGGTCTAAAAACAATGTAGAAGAAGTCCTTCAGAGTCAATGTCCAACTTCAAGCATGCATTACACTTGATATTATTCTGTGGACATTTAGGCAGCTAAATGTGTTGAGCAGAAGAAAAGAAAATGTGTCTCATTGAAGTACATCAGATATGGACCTATGTATATATGTATTTCTAAGTGAACAAATAATTTCTAATGTGAACAAATAATTTCTAAGTGAACAAATAATTTCTGGGGTTGAATTTGGTCTGTCCTGGAATTCCAGCCGACCTTTATCTGTTGCAATTTGTGCTCCTGCTATCTTTGTGTTCTTTTGCCTCTGTACTGTATTCTCCCTTCTGCCCGCAGAAAGTGAAGAAGTAGGTCTCATTGTATTCTTTACTGATTCAGAAGTATCTTTCACTACCAAAAAAGTCAAACCCCATGTTAAGTAAAGCCCTGAAGGCCAACAGAGCTATGCAATCTATGCAAAGAGGACAAATTAAATAGTATTTAGAGAAGAAAGCTTTGTTATGCTTATGTAACCCATAATAGCACAATTTTCCCATGACTTGCTGCTTACAAGATAACTGACCTAACAGTTAGCCACTTCTTTCAAATCTGCACAATGTGCTTTTAATTAAAACTTGCCTTTGAAACTAGGTCCAAATGAGTTATCCTGCAAAACAAACAATAAAAGAGGACCCATCTTTCTGGTTTTACTCTGAACCAGACCCTGCATAATTTATTCCCACCATAAACAACATTCCTCGCCGCGTCATCCTGCTAAAACAAAGCTCCAAGATGAAAGTTTGTCTCACCTGGAATAACAGTGACACAAAAGAGTTGTTGCTTTGTTAAAGTTAGTTAGGAATCATGGCAGCCTTCTTTCAAAGATGGAGAGAATGATGGAAACAGAACAGTGTTCGGTGAGGATTTTCACTTTCTCAACTTGCTTCCAAAGATTCTGATTTTTCCAAATGCTGATCATTAGGAAATCAGACATGAAAGCAGGGCTTTGAGCTTGACCAGTAAGGAAATAATGATGAAAAAAGAGAAGGTGAAGTTTAAGAAGAGCATCCGAGAAACCTCTGGTAATGGTACATTGGTACATTGCACATTTCTTAGGTACTTGCAAGAGTAAGTGCCAGCTTAAAAAAAAAGATGATGAGACATGAGCAGCTCTAGGAAAATGGAGGAGGTGCAGAGGATGCAGAGTAACTTTGGAGTGAGCAGCTGTCAAAGTGCATTCGATTCATAAGCTTCTCTCCAGTTGAGAAGAAAAAGAGTCTACATTACTCATGCTTCATGTTGTACGTGTTTAAAATCAGCAATAACAGCATCTACATAGTCCTCGTTGAGAATATTCAATATTTGTCCCAAGTGAACATTCCCATGAAAAACACTAGATTTTGTCCCTTGTCATAAGTGAAATTTTGAGATCACATCGCAAAGGACCTTTCCGTACTGTACAATAAAAGCCTACAGTGATAATTTTCATTTAAACAGAGAAGAAAAGCCAAGAGTTAAAGTTATGTGGAGTGGTATCACAAGCAACAAAGATCAGTGTCTGAAGAATCTTAAGGTAATGAGTTTAAATGGAAATCCTTTTTTCTTTTTAATTCATTTAATTTCTATTAAAGTAAGTGAACTTAATAATAATAATTTTAGGAATAAAACCCAACTGTAATACACCCTACTACAAGAGAATAAAAGAAAAGTTGTAGAGGAACTATTATTTTCCATGCTGCAATCTGTCAAAAGAGAAATTATTGCTGCATTTCTCTGCAGAGTCAGAGATAAGCACTTAGCCAGAAGTTCCTAAAATATATAATAGCACTTCATTCAGAAAGACCTTCCTGTCAACGATAAATACTATAGTTGAATCCCACAAGGCCAGTTACAAAATGTCTTTCTCTTCTCTCTTTTTCTTTTACTTTTCTCTTTCTTTCTCTCCTACTAAAGTACTATTCCAAAACATCACTAGTCTTATGGCGTGAAATCGTTATCAACTCGAAAGTATTTGTGGGCAGTTAAATCCAGTCGATTTTATTCCAAGATCTTTGATTAGCTTCAAAAATATATTTTTTTTTCCCCTTGGAATTCACTGAGGTACTGATAGAGGACAATCACATCTCTTCTTGACCCTCCTTTTACTTAATGTTCCAAGGGTGGTTTTCTCTGACTCCTGATCCGCTCCTGGTCCCCCTGATCAAGTCCGTCTTTCTAGACCTCTTCAAGGCACAGTCTTTCTTGACCACGAATGGAGAGATTTGAATATTGCATTCCAAATGAGATACCTTCTGTTTCTTGTGCCAGAGTATTGATTTATGTTGAGTTGACTGGAAATCGGTTTTGCTGTTGCATTCAGCTTCCTCGTTGCTGACATCACAGCAGCATTTCATGGTCACCCTGCTCTCGGTTGCATTACACCACCATTCTTTTTTTTCTCCCTCATTTCCAGATGGTAAATCCAGAGGTCACAGAAATACCTATGGTGATTCTCCAGCATGCAATCTTGCATTTCCTTCTTTGAGCTTTCTTTTAATTCCAGTCCTGAAGGTCACGCAGTTTTAAGGATATGATTTTTCTGTTAATAGATGTCCTTCAGCTTTATGTCGTCAGGAAATTGAATTAACATAGTCCCATTTTGTACCAACTCAAAAAAGAAACCATTAAACGGGATGAGACCCGAGTCCTATTTGTTGGGGACCTCCACCAGTGACTTCTCTACCTGTTATTTGTTGTCATCTCCCACTTACCTGGTGTTTTCTCATCATGGAGTTATGGTATCGTCTCCATGGCACTGCATCAGGTGCTATACCCACACTCAGCTAGATTAGATATGCATCATTTTTCCTGAAAAATCTCCTACATTTCCAGAGAAAGGTAAGAAATTATGCTAGAAATATCTACCCATGGAAAATTCAGTTTGCATTTTATCTTTTGTTTCTACCTCTTCATAACCCTCCAAAGTCTCACACAACCTAAAAGCCAACTTTTTTAGCACGATAAATTTTTCCCTTTAAGGAAAACTCATTATCAGATGTATCACCAACCACAAATTGAGTCAATATCCTTGCTCATAGACCTTTGGGTATTTTTCAGGAGACTGGAATGGAGATTATTTGAATCTTCAGCCTCACATAAGCTTGTCGTACTCCTCGGGATGCTGACTTTCTCCTTTCGTCTGGATCTTTCTGTGTTTTCCAAGCCACACACTAAGCACGTCGAGTAGATTAGTCAGTTAGCTCATGACATAAAGTGGGTAGGAAAATGACAGTTCTCCAGTGATTGTAAGGTACTTAGCGATACAGTAAAAAAGAGCTTTAGACATGGAAATTGTTCTGTTCATTGATGAATCACAGTCTATTGAAAGAGTTCTGGCTGAAATGAGTATTAGAGGGATCTGCAGCATATCTGCTTTTAAACTCGCACTGTGGTCTATCTGTATTGATATGAGCAAACAACTGTTTTGTGAAATAACTTTGTATTATTGAGGTCCAGACAGTAAAGGATTTAATAACACATTTTTTTTAAAGCCTGTGTGTGGATGTCCAAATCGAATTTCTAAGCTAAAATAACAAGTACATATCCAGGTAAGTAAAAGAAACTGTATTACCCTTTCTGAATATCTGCATCATTTCAGCAAAATGACAGTACCAACTCCTTTATAAAATTATGAGCAGATCCTCACTTTTCATCAGTGGTATATATTTCTAGCAGGAAATACCAGATAAAGACCTGATATCCAAGTACGTGCAAGGATATCCACTCAGGGGGCGTGTTTATCTCTGTAGCATCTTCATAGCTGAAACTTACCATTATAGCTCTCAGTGAATTTTATTTATTTTTATTATTTTATTTTATTTTATTTTATTATTTTATTTTATTATTTTATTTTATTTTATTTTTTAATTTTTTTTTTTCTAGTAGGCCTCAACTCACTTTGGGACACCCTGAGGACCAGAGGCACTGAGGCAACATAGAGAGCTGTCACCTTTTTTAGATACTACACAGACTGATGACCAAATACTTTATTTACTACCACATCTGAGCTGCAGCAAGTGACGAAACAACAGCTACAGATTCTACTTTACTTAAATATGGAAGTAGCTGGCTGCAAAAATTATTTTATAGTGGACATTCTTTTTCTGGGGGGAGGGTGGGAGATGGAAGGCTTCCTGTAGAAACAGATATTATTCTACATGCCTTGATGGTTCTCTCAAGATTTATGGCAGCTTTTACCACCTTTGAAAGCTCAATCATCCTCCATAAGGAGTCAGAAATAACTTCTAATGTCTCTTAGTTCTGTAAGTGTGGTAGAGTGAAGTTAATTTAGCCCAGGCCATTTCAAGACATTTAATGTACAAAAAAATAACTGAGTCTCTCCCTTCCTTACCGGAGGCTGAATCTTTCCTGTATGTTACAATGCTACAGTACAAGAAAATACTATTTAATGGCAAAATGTTTCTGAACGTTTCCTCAGAACATTTCGTCCCGCAACTTTTAAAAAATATTTAAACTTTTTGGTTGAATTTCCTGTCTAGCATGAAAACTTGTTCGGCTCTGTGCAAGGCCGAGCATGACTAAATGACCTCCACACATTTTCATGTTTCAGGAGCATACAAAAAAAAAAAAAAGGCATGAAGGACATGATGAGCACAGGCCTGAAGAAGTCAGCGTCGCAGTTGTTTCACAATTGGGCAGTGTATACAGGTCTTCTCGGTCACTCTAACCCAAAAAATTCCTCTGTTGCACCAAATATCACCCCTACTGATCCTGTTAGTTCAAAGTCACTTTTTTTCCTATTAAATTTCATCCTGTTGAGTGGGTTATCAAGCTAACTTTGGTTGCCTTTGATCCCTAGAAGCAAGACTGAAAAGAGAGAACACAGATGATTTTAGCACTATAGCATTAAAACTAATTGAAAAATTTGTCCTAACCACTCTTTAAAGTAACTTGACAAACACTGTTCTGTCATAGTCGAGGTATGATAGCCATATTTAATTCCTTTAATTTCTTAATTTAAACTAACATCTAATTATATTCAGGTGATTTTAAACAAAGTGACAACAAATTAGAGAAGATAAAAACCAAAAGGCAGAGATATATTAAAACCAAATACAGTCAAGATACCTAAAGGTGAAATCTTAAAATCTGAAATCACAGGGGGTTTGTTTTGAACTGCATTCCTTTTCATCTTATAGAGTAAAATTTCTACATTCTTCAAGAAAAAATAGAAAAAAAAAAAAAAGGACAGCCATTTGATTGTTCCTCTGGAATAGGATAAGAATCATACAAAGTGAGTCTGAAGTTGGAATATTTCTTGAAATATACTGGTGCAGGCAGGGACAGCTAAACTCAACTCAGAAGATAAACCAAACCAAAAACAAAAACCAAACCAGACATACGTAAATATTACATTAATCCTATCATATTTCTCTTGAATATGTTCAAACAACGAGCTAAATTCATGGGCTGCAAATACACCTCATCACTCCCTGGCTGTGATTTTCTTTTTGGCAGCAACTCTACTCCACACCAGAGTATTCTGGAATGTGCTAATTTTACAAAATAAAGAACCAGTCACCAGATCGTACTTCTTCCTTCTTTCCCTGCAAGCCTGGATGAATTCTGCAGCATCGAAACACTGCAGCACTGTTTAACTACCTCTTCCTCAGCTCATTACTTGGGACACAGTAGGATCCTCTGTGCCAGTGTGCTGGAGGACATCAGCACAGGGAAAAATAATATGGAAAAATAATAATATGGGGAAAGCAAATCCATACCCCTCCCGACAGGCACCTTTCAGAGTCAGGAGACAAACAGAACATACAGAAAGCAGAAAACCAAAACAGATCTGCAGCTGACTGCAGGTCACTCATCCTTTGGCTACTGTGTCCAAACATGCAAATAATTTCTCCAGAAGATGGGGAAAAACAATAAGTGAAGCAGTTTCTTCTGCGTTTAGTATGCTTCCACATGAAATATCTTGTCACTTTGACAAAGATCTTGGAAGTGCAACTGCAGTTCTTTAAAATGATATACAAAACACAACCCAATTCAAGAATGAAAGAAATTTTCTTTTTTAAAAAAATCATGCTTCCTGAATAAATCTATTAAAAAAAATGCAACAAATCACTCAGCTACTCAGAACTCAGGGGTTTAAGGAGAGGTTGGATGTGGCACTTAGTGCCGTGGTCTGGCAGATGTGGTGGTGTTGGGTCATAGGCTGAACTTGATGATCTCAGAGGGCTTGTCCAGCCTCAACAATTCTGTGATTCCGTGAACTACTAATTAGACAAGATAAGAGGCGGGATTAAAAGGTGTATTGGGTTTGTGAGGCAAGGTGTTGGCAGCAGGCAGGCTACAGCGGTGGTTTCTGTGAGAAGCTGCTGGAAGTTTCTCTTGTGTCTGAGAGAACCAATGCCAGCTGGCCCCAAGATGGACTCGCAGGTGGTCAAGGCTGATCCCATCAGTGATGGCGGCAGCATCTCTTCGATAATATATTTAAGAAGGGGGGGATCATCTTGGAGGATCAGATTATTGGTGACTTACTGTTATTTACCCATTCATATTGTTTTGGCTCTCAGTTTATGGAGATGGCAGCAGTAACTCTGAAGACTTAGACATACGTGCATAAGCAGCACAATCTTCCAAAAGCTGAGATGCAATTATCCCCAACATAATCAGAGCCTTTGTGCAAACCATACTCTTCCCTGAAAAGAAGATTGGTTAAACATCAGCAAAGGAACATATAACGAGGGAAACATGAAGCCTGTAATTAAACCTGGCAGGAAGTAAAATTAAAAGCTTCCCCCATACGCCATGAACAAGGAGGTGTTTAAATGAACAGTCGGGTGTTGTGGGAAGTTGAGAAGTGATGCAGCAAATCAGAAAAAGGTCTGTAAAGTGGGAGAGAAACTTAATGCAATTCTCCAGAACAAAGTAAAGACCAAAGGGACTTTTTCCACTTATTCTGGAAGAGTCTTGATCAGGTGGTGTAGCAGATCAGAAACTCATCTTTGACCACAAGCCACAGGGTTGGAGGACAGGGAAGCTGTGAGGATTCACTAACTCCTGTCCTTGTAGTGAGTATCTGTTTCCAGCAATATCACACATTAGCAAAATTTACCCAATCCACTTTTGGATTATGTTTGCCTTTACTATCTAGATGATAATCTATCCTGAAAGTCAGCCATGCTCCCCAGGCTTGTAGCTCCAACATTTTCACTCTTGCATCTACAGTTGATCTTTGCTCTCTCTGTGAACCTCAGCTCAAAGCCATCAGTGATGGTAACAGCAACCGATAATGTTAAAATGCATAAATAAATTACATGACAGTATAAAGAAATCCATCATGGTATGAAGTGATGGTGATGTGTCACCCAGTTAATAATATCTATAAATGCTATAGTCCCCTGAGTTTCATAAAATAATCATTGCTAGTGCAGTCACTGAAGGGGACAAAGCAGCTTTGCTGTTTCCTTTTCATCCTGTATCTCTGCTCTAAGATTCAGTAATCTTTGTACAAATCCTGAGGTACTAAATATGCATTTCTCTTTTTCCCAGCTGTTAGCATATTTCAAAATTAGTATCAAATGTAGTTTAATATTTCTAATAACGGCTGCATGTCTGAGAGTCACAACAGATATTTCACTTACTTTACACTTGCTAAAGACCATCCAAGTTCAAAGTGGTTGGGTTTTGATACATGAGTCAGTGACCAGAAAAATCTTCCAGAATCTTGTCAGACTTGAATTCTATAATTAATTATATGAATATAATCCTGGACAGGGAATGTTTCATTGTACTGCTATTTGCGTATATTTTCTTTATATGAAACACGGTATCAAAATTATAGCACACTGCCATGTTCAGTGGGTTCTTAATGTGAATGATTCTCAATGATATTAGATGAGCTTAGTACTACTATAAATAAGTTATGATCAGTAAGTCTCTTTGGTATGAAAGGGAAATGGAGGGATTTCACTACTAGTTCAACAGAGAATACATCTCTTCTCCACAGAAGCTTTAAAAAAAAGGGGGAAAAAAGAGGGCACTAGAGTTGTTATTATAGGCATATGTCAAAGTTTAAGGTTGGACCAGCCACCAAACTTTGACAGATGCTCTCTATGATCTCCCCATCACCTTCCCATGGAAGGATAACAGAAGAAACAGAGAGACAGGCTTTAAGGGTGACAAAAAGTCTTGAGGCAGTCTAATGAAGAAATGAATAATACTAACAGGAACAGTGAGAATGAGAGGTGGCGTCCCTGCTCACAACAGGGAGGTTGGATTAAAATGATCTCTAAGATCCCTTCCAGCCCAGGCCATTCTATGATTCTATGAATGTCGAACTATACACATACAGGAACACAAATATTCTCAAACATACAAGATAACATGTTAATACAGGACCCACCCCTTCTAGATGTCAATAAGGTCCAGAGTGGGAAAAGAAAGTCCCAAACTGGACTCAGCAGCAGGTGGCAAAGCCCAAGCACAGAATCCCTGAGGCAGTCCCATAGAAACAAAAAAGGAGCTGTATCTCTGTCACCTGGGCTGAGGGGACAGGGAAAGAAAAGCTGTTCTGTCAAACAGTGCTCCTCTGCAACATAGGAACAGGTTAACTGGAGCACCAGCAGGGCAAGGAGAAGTGATGAAAAGCCAATGACAATCCGCCCAGCACAGCAGGCACTAAAGGCCCCAGGGGTCTTCTTAGGGGCCCTTATATACTGAGCACCATAGAGTCATAGAATAGTTTGGGTTGGAAGAGACCTTCAAGATCGTTGAGTCCAAATTTTGTCCCAGCCCTATCAACACCACTAACTCATGTCCTTCAAGGCAACATCCACCCATCTCTTAAACACCTCCAGGGATTCAACTCCCTCCCTGGGCAACCTGTTCCAATGGCCGACAAGCTTTTCAGTGAAGAAATTCTTCTTGATATCCAACCTGAACCTCCCCTGGTGCAACTTAAGACCTTGTCCTATGGGACAAGGCACAGCATACGGGACAGCATATGGGACATAGGCAGAGCTGGCCTTCCTCCCTCACTGGTTGCCACCAGTGCTAGGCAGCCCCAGAGAAATTTTAACCTGGTTCTCTCAAACTAGGACAGCATATCAATAACTATTAAATACTAATGAAATTAGTTATGTCGTAGTTAACAATAGTAGAAGTGTGTGATTTGGAAGACAAGTTACTGGATGTCTATTGTAGGGTGCACATTGTCTAGAAAAAGCTGGTTTGTGAAATACAGTGTCACTAAAACACCACTTATTGATGAATTTCTTTCTTAATTCTTCAAAGTTGAGGATAACACCGTCCTTTCTACTGTATCTTCTCAAAATTTATGTGGATTCGTCACTTTCTAAGAATTTAGCTGACGAAATGTTCTTTTATATGTTCTTTCAATTTGAAGTTAATTGGCTTTTGGAACATCTCACACCAGAAAAACTTATCACCTGAATTCTATCTCTTTTTCACAGGCTTAGTTTCAAATCATAGACACCCTGAAGCATCTTGTGTGGCAGTGTGAGTCACCTGCTTGCCTGTGCTGGTGTCTGAGGCATCCTGGCAAATGTCTAATGGCTCTGCGTGCCTGTGTTTACTCAGTCATGGATGCTCTTTAATACTCAATCATGGATGCTCCTTAAGTAGTTTTTCCAGGTGAACTGGAGCGTATGTCTCAGGGCAGGCTTAGACACCCTGCTCAGCAGGCAATGGGTTGAAGATCTGTGACCTGCCTGGTGCACGTCAGCTTTATGTATTCATAGAACTTCCCTTTAGCCCTTGGTTTATGAGAGGTATGTCCAGATGTGTAAGAAACCCCTAACGTTCCAAAGGTGTAAACGTATTCAATGCAGGTTCAGTCTGTTTTCTTGTCATGGCGAGCTGGTAAGGAACAGTGTGATACTGAGAGAATGAGGATATTTCCTTAAGCAAAGGATTTCTATGAATCACAGCTGTGCTGGTGGAGAACAGGGCTCTACCTAACAGCATGGGGCATCCTGCTGTCTTCTGACAGACGCCAGGTAGCAGCCTTGCTCTCCCACAGTCCTTGAAGGTCTCAGTGTTTTCCTCTGACCTGTTTAAGTACATTCTGCTCAGGCAGTCTGCATCCAACTGATTCCACTGCACAATGTTTTCACTCATAATATTCTTGCTTATAAAGGTGATTCAGTCAATGCACAGAGCATCGACACCCAAGATAAGAGGGTAGTCTCTGCAAAAAGAAGAAGAAAACACAATCCCAGAATGAATGCTTATAGATACTCCAAATAAAGAATTGTATACAAAAAATGACCTAAAAGAATGTGATGATGTCCTCTTCAAGAGACATAATATCAGCACAAGCACTCTTAAGAAGAACCAGCACCACTGCATTTGGAGTGTCATGATGATGACGACTTGTTTACTATCATTTTTCTTGATTGGTTTTCTGGGATTGATGCAGACTCAGGTCAGTAATTTTTGCTCAGGTAAAACCCCTATTGAGCTCAGTAACTTTTTGCTAGCCAGATAAGAAGTGTTAGTGCTGAGCCAGCCACACAAGGATTCAGAAAGGCAAACCCCTGAGGTCATGTCATTTGTTGTCTTTCCATGAGGAATATTTATTGCATGTAATGAATACATGCAATGGACTTTGGTGAGATTTTTAATACACATTTTTTGAAGATTAATTGATTTAATTTGATTTATACCTATGATCACTTGAGGGAAGGTTGTTAAATAATTCAATGAGCTGTTACTGATCATTGAACATGTAATTTGTATTCATTAAAATTGGTGAGGGTTCCAAATCTTTATGATTTCACTTTTCCCAGCCTAATCCAATGAAAAAATAATTGATACAGAAGCAAGAGATTCTTCACTTTATTCAACTCAAGATTTATGGGCTTTACTTAAGCAGTCAAGGCAAATTTATTACATGCAAGGTGAGTAAATAACTGACTAATACTGTACTCGAGTTAATTTTTTTCTCATCAATCCTTCATCTTTTTGTCCTTTGCTTTATACAGGCAGAATCCAAGGATTTCTTAAGAAAAGACCGAAAGATCAGGGACAGCAGCAGTCAGAATTACTCATTTTCGCTCCTGTACTTATTTTAGCTGTCACGATTGTTAAGGCTATTCTTGGTTTTAAACCTTGCCCTCCCTCACTGTGTTCACTGCTCTCCTCTCACACAGGGAAACCACCACTTCAGCAGCACTTAGCCTTGGCAACAGGATGGAGCTTCGAAATCCTGCATACTTGGGAACAAAGGACCTGAATTTCCATTAAAGATTTCGTATCTCAGTGATGGAAGACAATTACACCATGACTCAACCAGCGTGACTGTTACCAAGTGGCAGGACAGGACCACATCCATAAAATTCTCCAAACCTCATACTTCCCAGATGAAGACATGACATTTCATGCTAACACATCTTCCTCTAACAACAGGAATACCAAAACCCCAGAGTGAATAAATGTCCATTAGCCAAGGCACTAGAAATTTCGCCAAACCCTATTTTGGGCAGGTAGAGTCTGTTTCAACACTGCTCACTTGGACCTACTCAACATGACAAATAGTGAAAAAATTTCCATGCCACATAATCAGACATGCTCATCGGTTATTTATGGTGGATGCAGCTCCTCTTCCCGCAGGAATCAGCTGTACCCTGTCTCTGTGCTGAAATTCTTCCTGTTGTCTCCAGGATCCCTCTATTTCTGACTAAGAGCAGGGTTCAAGTGAAGTTGTAATTTCCAGTATGTTCCTGTCTCAAAAGGACTCTGAAGACAGTCACATTACTCCGTCTTATGCACCTCCAGACTTCAACCTCTAGTTCAGAGTCACCGATTCTTATTTGACAAGATATGGCATTATTTTTAACTTCTCATAACCACTTTTAACCGTTTTTAACTTCTCATAACCATTGGTTCCTCATACAGTTCACATAACACTCGTTAGGTTGCTGGTTTGCCTTTTGTTCTTTGTAGTACATTGTTTGCTGTTGTGTTTTGTACAGCCATTTCGGTCTTGTATTAGGTAAAAGGATCTCCTGACGATGTGGGTCAGATATTGTTGACGATGTTTTGTATTTCTGGGAGCTCGGATTTATCCAGCTTCTTTGCTCCTGGACAGGCAATAGACTCAGAGTCAGCATAAGGATCTGCTGGCTAGACTGAATGAAGGGCATGTAAAGGTACCTACACGCTAAAGCAGAGTGATAATCTACTGTGGAATGCCAAGGTTTTTAAGAAGATGTCTACCTTCAACTTAAAAAAAAAAAAAAGTGGTAAAACTAATAAAAATTAAAAAAAAAAACCAAACAATGAAGTGCCTTCTCAGAGAGTTTTCTCAGGGAAGGAATAACATCTACCTCATCACGTTTTTCAAGATTCAGTTTCCACATAAGAGTTTTAGTTCCATAGTTGATGTGGGTGCTTGAGACCATAAGACCACAAAAACCGATGTTGACTTTGAACCCCATGACTAGATATGAAGTGCTTTTCACCCTCCTCTCTAGAGATGTTCCTCATGCTACCATATCAAGCAAGGAGGTGGTACCACAAATGATCTCTGAAGGAAAACCTATGTTTTATCTCCGGTGACTGTAAGAGCAACCATTAGAATATACTGGGTATTTCCCTCCAGTCATCATCCATATCACATGGACTTCTGAGATACCACTTTAAGGAACAGAGCTAGGTTTTTTTTGAATCCTAATGATGATGCCACTTGCACCTTTTGTGCATAATTAGACGGTGGCCCATGGGCATACCTAGGATATCTAGGACATGGGACAACTGTTTCTGGATCATTTTCTCTAATCCAAGATCATTCATTTCCCACCAGATAGTGGATTTGGGAAGTGTGGACATAACTGGGAATTCATAACTGGGAATTTGAAAACCATGAGGCCTGAAGGGAGTTGGTAAGAGAAAATCTGAGATCTTCTGTGCATACCAAAGATCCTAATTTTTATTTTAAACAATACTGATAGAGTTTAAAGAAAACAACACATAAATATTGCTGGATACAGGAGTCAAAATCTTGAGCTTTTGTGCTGTCAGATGAGTGACTTAAGTTGAAAAAAGCAAGAGTTGCCCTGATATCCGCACAAAAAAATGTAAAGGACGTGACTGACTGTCTCGCTTTGAGTGCTGGGTGCTACTTTCTGAATGAAATCCTACTCTTATTGAAACCTCTTTGCAACTACATTGAGAAAATATCTTTTCGGGATTTCCTTGTCCATAATAAGAGTCTGATGTTTCAATTGTTTCCAAGAGTTGGAGTGAAAACTCAATACGAGAACAGATTTTCAAAACTTTGTGGTTTTTCCAGGAAAGAGTTGTGTTTTTTTACCTTAATGCCACTGCCTGTATGAATCATAGAATCATTAAGGTTGGAAAAGACCTCTAAGATCATCGAGTTCAACCATTAACCCAACATTACCGTGACCACTAAACTGTATCCTGAAGTGCCACATTTATATGGTGGTTTTTTTTAACACCTCCAGGATGACTTCAGAAAGACTTAAACTTTCTTATAGGAAGGGAGAAAAGCCTCATTTGTTTGCATTAAAGATCTTTTCCAGCCTAAATGATTCTATGATTCTATTGACTAAAAATCAGGTCTGAGTGCCTGTGCTGTTTAGGTTATCAGTCAGACTACAACCACCACTTATGCTCCACTGTTGCTTACTCCATCGCGACTCTGAGTCGTAAGTTTATCTCTTTAATTATGCAAATTTTTAGTGCATTTTGATAATATCTTTTGACCTGCCTTTTCAACTTTTAAATCACCTGGCTTTCCAACTTTTAAATAGTTCATAACCCTGTTTTTACCCACCTGGTTCCTGAGAAGCAGGAATGTGGGCAGACAGCACCCTCTGCAGTGAATGATGGGGAAATGAGAGCTTGAGTTCTGCCAGGGACTTTTATTTGTGCTCCATCGGATCTATTCGCTCTGAGCCCTATTTCACACTCTGTTTTCAATCGACAAGCAACACAATGGAGTCTGTAGCTGGTATGAAAGCTGAGGCAGGCAGAAACAGCTCAGACTATCCTGAGGCATGCATGGTGGTGCAGGGAAGGAAGACGGTGGCTAAATTGAGTTCAACATACCGAAAGTTTTATGGCACATGCTGTTTTGGGTGCTATTGTCTCCTTTTTCCCTAGGAATTATCTTTATTATTCACAAGTACAACTTCATTCTATGCTACAGATAGGAGATTTAAAATGATTTTCTTCTAAGTTGCAGTTCTTTCACATGCAATATGTTAAAGGATCACAAAGGACACATCTCTCATTTGCAGAATGGGAATCTGGTCCAGACTCCAGGCAGAGCCGTGTTGCCCTAGCTGTGGTCAGCCCTGTGGTTTAGTCATATTTCCACCTAACAAACACAACAAGTGCTGCAGACACACTGAAACAAAAAAAAACAGAACTGGGATTCAGAGTAGTTTTTACCAAACTACAAAATAGCAAGATGATTTTCTCCCACTGAGAGTGACAGCAATGTCCCCATCTTCCTACATGTTAAAGTGATTGCATTAAAGCGATCTTTCTCACCAGGAGAACAGCCTTTTACCTGGGTCAAAAGTTTAATAACATCTTCCATTCCCTGTTTTCTTAGGGAAGCCTTCTCTTCTCCAGTCTGAACAACCTCAGCTCTTTCAGTCTGTCTTCATATTCTTTCTCCTCGGGCAAAAAGATAATGATGCGGTTTCTATCTGCTTTCTCCAAACTCTTCTGGAAAGATAGAGACGCCCTCAGAAGTTGGAAGAGTTCTAAAAAAGTAAACAGTGATGTTTGTAAACTGCTAAATCATGTTTCAAATTCCAAGTATCCTCAGAGTTTCAGATTTGATCAAAAGCAACCATGTGCACTCGTTCATACAGAAAACTGGGCAGCCAGATCCAGCAAGTTTTACTACGCTCATGAGACGAAAACTTAACAGCTAATTTTAAATTATGATTTTGTGATGTTATAACACATGGATAAAAATTGGAAGCAGTACAATAAATGTGAGTTTCTGCTCACTGAAAATTGTTTTGGCTCCCAAAGCTCTTCCTCAAGCTCTTTCAGGCTTTCCGAAATATTCTGAGTTTAAAGCCATAGAGAGGTCTAATTTCATTGAGGCTAGGGCAGTCATGTTCAAAATTAGATTAGTAATGGTTTCTAGTGCTTCCTCATCATTTAAAGCATGTTGGAAATGTGGGTTATTTTTCACTGATCTGAAGCTTCGTTGAACACTAGGAAATTGAACCAAACGTGCACGATGTCCTGCTTTTTACGTAGCCATATATAAAATTTCACAGTTTAGCATTTTTGACTGAAATTGTTCTCTGACACAGAGTAGAAAGAATTTTTCACTCCCAGTGTTGTTCCTCACTCTAACCCAAAAGCAAACAGGAACTTCCATCCTAGACTGGGGCAAAGGACCACACGGTAGAATATCCCACCTCTGAACGTGGTGCATAAAGGGAGTTGCAATGATGAACCCGGGCATGTGCAGAATTGTTCCTCCCCCAGCCTTCCAAGCTTCTGAGCAACCATTTACCATGTTCAGAGTTGTTCAGAGCAACCATTTACCATGTGGCAGTCAATAAATGAGAAAAATCAGCCAGAAGGAATGCATTTGGATTAGGTTTTTTTTGTTTGTTTGGAGTTGTGATTTTTTTTATTCATGGATTCATTTCTTTTTTTAATTGCAGGCACCATCCAAAAGACAAGAAAAGACGTGATCTGCCATCTGAGGTCCATTTTGGGGAACTACCTTTGTCACATCACTTTTGTAAGCATAAGATAAATATTGTCATACTTGGACCTTTTAGGTACATATGTTCTACATAGAAATGAAGATATGAGATTGAAAATATTGAACAGATATAGACTCATACCAAGACTAAAGACTGTGTTGCTTTGCTTGAACACTGTCTGCCTTTGAAGGCAGTATGGCGATACAAAGCTCAAGCAAATTTTTGTGAGACATCCTTCTCTGTAAGGTCCACCCTCATAGAACTTGAAAGAGTTCAAATACCAGTGAAGAAAGCTCTAAAATCCAATATAATTTAAAACTCTCCTCTCTGCCCCAACCTGAGTGAAGCAGGCAGGATCACACACTTTCCTCTCCATGCATTTTAATATTAATTTCTAATAGCTGCTTTGAACTTCTTAATGTAGCAGAATACCTGATGATCACTTTGTGTGTTCTGGACTAGGTTGCCAGCATTGATGATCTCTTGATTGCTCCTCCATTTACTTTGCCTATCAATTAGGCTGTTATTGTTCTGTAAGTTACAATAATTGGCAGGTTTTGCAGACGCAGCTGACAGTCTCTACACTGAAAGGTGAAGTATGAATAAATTTAAATACATATGCATACTGAAAATGAGCGCCTGGCTATATTATATATAGACACCCTAAAATTAACCTTTGAAATAAACAACAGCCAAAGAATAATCTGAAATAGCCCACTGAGTGCAATCTGGGAAGCTCAGAAGCAGACAAGAGAAGCACCCAGCAGACAGGGACCCAGAAAAATTTGGGGACATTTGGCTTTTTAATTTGTCGCACACATTTTGTGTGATTGGGTGTTAGGCATTACTACTGTTATTTTTAAAAGGACATAAACAAGATTGAGCACTCAAGTTGATTTTGGTGTCTTTGTTCCTCTCTATGAAACCAGAGTGTTACTGCAATACTATTTTCCATAAGGTGCAGCTTCCCTTTTGCAATGTCATCCATGGAGAAAAGCTTCGCTTGCTGGAGGTTATTCAAACAAGCAGCAAAAACATAGTCTAAAGATTTTATAATCTGAGTGAAATATATCACTGAGGTCATGAAGTGCTTAGGTAATGTAGTAAGAGCTGCACAGTGCCTTAGTTGCATATACCACACATTTATCAAGGCATTTCAGTGTAGCCTGACATGTCACTCTTACTCTAAGGTCACCTAATCTGAGCTACTAGCGAGTGCAGATATGAACCCCTGATGTTCCTAGCACACCTACTTGGCTCTTCTGCAAAACTCTCACTGAGGAACCAGTGCAACTGGTTTATATCTCTCACCAAATAAGAGGAAACGCACAGCGATTAAACTCCAGTACCAGATGACATCCAATATGGAGTTTGATGGAACTGTGATATTAAGTTTCTGAGCCTTCAGGTGGGCATGATGCCTCTCATGGTTTTCACGTCAGAACTGCAGAAGACAGAAACCCGCTTTGTGCATGCAAATCAGAGCAGTCTGGTTTTACTTGGAGCTGGCTGTGATTACAAGAAGTAGATTCAGAGGTGATGAAAATCTATAGAACTTTCATTAGCCTAAGGAAAAGACGCAAGATGCTGAAGTTGAGAAAGAATAAAGTCTTTGAGGGTCAGGAATGGAGAGGAAAGAAAAAAAAAACAAAATTAAAATAAAATTTGGAACATAGAGGTTTTATTGATAAAAGGAGATACTTTTTATCTCTATTGAGGATTTATTTGGGACAGATTTATCCTATAAAGGACCATGGTCTTGTTTTAACTTTTGGAGGTTTTATGGTAAAAATGTTGTAAGGGGTTGGAGGCATGTTTAAAATTTTATTCAGTGGTAACATTCCTTCCTGTACTCAACTTGGACTGAGTTGACATGACAAAAGAACAACAACAAAAAAAAAGGACTTAATGAAATAAGTCTGAAAGTACCTCCTCAGAGGCAGATTTTGAAGGTGAACGTTTTTCTGCTTCCTTGGTTACTCGTGCTCCTACAGACTCGAGGGAGTTGCATCATCTGTTGGGCTGCAGCTGTAGCTGGGATTTCTAATCACGGTTCTGGGGAATAGATAATATTTCATGCCTTTTAATCATGGTTCTGGAGAATGGTTAATTCTTCACGTGTGCCCATTGTGACAGTCTTCATGCATCTGCCCTCACTCTGGTTGGAACTGGAGTTTTGAAAAAAAAAGGGACTGGGAGCCCAAACGTTTCACAGAACAGAAGCTCTTGGTTTAATTTAACTCTTGGTGTAAATTGTTGTTATATGTTCACAGGTTAACATGACAGATTCCTATAAGTTATTACAAATAAAAAATAATGAAGGTGCTTGGCATTTTTTTGGATCATTGCTTTACATACTGGCACAGCATAACAAATTATAACATGACAGCAGAACTGGGAAATCTGTATGTCTTGTTCTCTCCTCTACAAACTACACTTGTTTCCCAGGAATGATAAATGGAAAATCTTATTTATAGAAGAATTAAATAAATTATATTATAAATGAAATTATAAATGAAATTAAATGGAGCTTGTGATTATCAAGCCACAAAAAAATGGACCAGAGTGATGTAAAAGAGAAATAACTGGGTTTTTTCAGAGTAAAAAAAATAAATTTTATGAGAATCTGGAGAACAGTTACTGTAAAGAAAACAGTCACAACACTGCATTGCACTCCCAGTATTGATGTACGTAAAATCACCTAATAATATGATAGTTCTCTAGATGACAATGTCAACATACGTTTCAGAATATCATGCAGGTGCCCCTCTCTATCCATTACTTATCGTTTCTGCCTAAAGAAATTTCCATTCAGAAATTTTAAGTTGCTAAAATAAGGTGAATCTCACAAAGAGAAATTGAAATAAACCCACATGCTGATTCAGCAAAACATTCAGGTCTACACCTCTGTTTAGTCATGTGTTTATCATAGAATCAAAGAATCATTTAGGTTGGAAAAGACCTTTAAGATCATCAAGTCCAACCGTTAACCACACGATGCCAGCTCCACAACTAAACCGTGTCCTTAAACCACACCTACACAGCTTTTAAACACCTCCAGGGATGGTGACTCCACCACATACCTGGGCAGCTCATTCCATTGCTTGACAACACTTTCTGTGAAGAATTTTTTCCTGATATCTAATCTAGAACCTCTTCTGGTGCAATTTAAAGCCATTTCCTTTTGTCCTATCACTTTCTACTTGGGAGAAGAGATTGACCTAAAAAATCACAGTTCCCTCAGCTGATCCTCATGAAAATTGTTCTCCAGACCCTTCAGCAGGTTTGTTCCCCTTCTCTAGACACAATCCAGCACCTCAATGTCTTTCTTGTCAGGAGGGCCCAAAAGTGAATACACAGGATTTGAATTTTCTTCCACACAATCCAGGAACCCTTTGGACTCTTTCTTCTCTGACGTGTTATATTTGTCTCAGACATCTGGTAAATTGAAATCCTCTGCAAGAACAAAGGCTGACGATCACGAGACTTCTCTCAGCTGCGTATAGAGTATTTTTTCCGCCTCTTCATCCTAGTTGGGTGGTCTATAGGAGACTCCCACCATGATATCTGCCTTGTTGGCCTTCCCCTTTATTCTTACCCATAAACATTCAACCCTCATTAAGCTCTAGAAAGTCAAAACACTCCCTAATGGTCAGGACTAATATATTGGTAAATGTAATGTTTATGCCATGCTGATTCCAGTTACAGACAGACCAGAGCTTCAGTGTTTTTCCAGAAGAGAAAACTCCTGCACAAGAACCAAAAAAAGAGGGGACAGAGGGAAAGAACAAAGAGTCCATTAGTCAAGAGTGGGTTTTGTTTGTTTGCTTGCTTTGTTTGGTTTTGAAATGATCAGCAGTTCAGCATTAGTTAAAGCAAAGACGTGGCAATCTATTGTGATTTTTGTAAGCAGGTACCGCAGATGTTTTCTTCTTGCTTGAATTGTATTCATCATAAGTTGACATAGTAATTTGTATTGTCTTCATCTCCTTGCTTGCATTTTTCTCAGCATATTACAGAGAAGCTTTTATTCTTTCCAGATTTATCCCAGCAAATATATTTCCTGGGATTACATTTTAATGCCTAGGCAGCTGGTTTTTCACTGTTGCAAACCTGTCACTGCTATCCGTGCAGCATCCACTTCATGAGAATCAACTCTAACTCAGTAGCTAATTATCCAGTCTTTCTGATTAATTAGTTTGAAGTGTGGGCCACATGCTTTGATTTTTACTGTGAGCATTGTTTCTGACGTTTTGTGGGGGCTGTCTCGTTTTCATTTTTCTCAGCGCAATTTCTGCTTTGTGTTCCAAAGGGAAATTAGTTTTCTACTCAATCTTGCATGCAGACAAAGAATAACTCTGTCATATTTATTCACAGAATCACTAGAGTGGTGTTGTGAAACCATTTCTTACTGTGCCTGTGATTCAGTGGCAGAACTGCAGTCTGTTATGTCAACAAAATGGAATAAAAAATCACTTTCAGAGGTGTGGCGTTAGAGGGGATATTAATCAATATAAAGTGTTTTCATGTCTCCCTGCATTACTTCTGTAAATTTAACTTCCCATAAAGCCTTCTGGCTCATGTAATACTTTGAACTCCAAACTGGATATGACGCATTAATTTAAATCAGTTTAAAATATTATATGAGACAACATGTTTACTGGAACTGGCAAGAAAACATATGGTTAAAATGCTATTTATGTTTAAAATATTCATTGTAAGATTTGTCTGAATTTAAGGGTTTTTTAATTACCCTTACATACTAGGATGTAGGAAATTTCTATTGAACTACATCATTACTTTGCAATTACAGGACTATGTACACACAATTAAATATTTTGTTCATAAAAAATTAGGTTGAATATTTGCTGAATGTCTTTTCTAGTCAGAGAAGGAATTATAATCTCTGAGCATTGTTATCATTAAACACAGCCTCATCGAAAACACTGAGTTCTTTAAAGGAGATTATATTCAAATCTCAATAACGCATGAAGTTTATTAATTTTTAGTACAGAGAAACAATAAGTTCACAGTCATCTTCCACTTTCCTCTTTCTCTTTCCCCAGAGAAAATGTCCTTAACATTTGTACAATGCAAGATATAATCGATTCTTAAAGAATATCTGCACACACAAGGTGCGACTGGGCTTTGGTGGTTTTGCAGTGCAAATGTTCGATGATCGGACTCGATAATCTTAAGTCTTTTCCAACTTTAATTACTCTATGCTACAATGTGAAGGTGTGGCCAGTCACAGTGAATGATCAAAAAAACACAGGGGATATAGAAATTAACCAAAGAAGATGGTGTAGTCACTTTGATTGCAACAAGTCTAATTCTTCCAATGGGAAAAACTCTCAAACGTAGCTTTCCAAGACTCATATTCTACCATTTCTCTTTTATTCTTTATTTTCACTCTGAAAGTAACAACGAGGGCAGACACCTGCACTCCTGAGAACTCACAGGAATGTGGTGGTCGTTCGCGCCCTTGGCTGAAGTGTGTGACTGAAAAAAATTATAGACAAATAAAGTGATATGAAATTTTAGCTCAGTGGGTTGAGTGTGGTGCTTGAAACACCGAAGGTCGCGGGTTCAATTCCCGTTCGGTTCTCACGTGTTGCCTGACCTAGTCGAGAGGTGGCGTCCCTGCCCACAACAGGGAGGTTGGATTAAAATGATATCTGAGGTCCCTTCCAGCCCAGGCCATTCTACGATGATGAAAGAGTAGCACCCAGGTGAAACCGGAATAAGCTACTGGTTGAGCCCCACACTATGTTGGACAGGAGCCGATGAATACAGCCTGGGCAGAATGGTAAATATTATGTAGAGTGTTATCTCTAAGAGTACTAAGATTTTAGATATTTATACTTGACAAATGACATGCAATTCTTTATGTTTTGCTTTTTTTTTAATAATGTAATTCCCAAAAACTTGTGTCTAGGTGCAAGCTTTTCAAGAATTTCAACAGTCAAATCATAAATAAGGCTTTATTAGTGTTTTTTTTTTAATTATGATTGCATTTCAAATTATATTTGTGTGCTTGAACAGTTATCTTCATTGATGTTATCTTTGCTAAGGGTTTGAGGTATTTAGCATTTAAAATTCATGGATATTTTTTTGTTCCTCTGCAAGCTGAAGATTAATAAAATCACTGTCTGAAACAGTTACCTGAAGAGTTCTTAGAAATTAAGCATAAAGGAGATAAGATTACTGTGTTAATGTTACTGAATCCTTTTCCTTTGATACTATTCATCAATGTGAGCTTCTCTCAGCTTGTTTCAGTATTTGCATTTTTAAATTCTGTCAGGAATATAAAGGACTGGCTGATTGCACCTAGAAATCAAAATTCTTGTGTGCTCTGAATCCGTCAGTCCACACCGGCTCATTCTTAGCGACCAAGCAATTTTGGTTTTCAGTCAGAGGATGCAAGTGTCAAGAGTCATCTCAAAGAAATAGATCTATTCTGTAGCAAGTTTCTTCCATCATCCCTTTATTTCTATTACTAGGGTCAACAAGCTCATCATCTTAAATAATAGCCTGGGAAGATACAGATAAATTAGAAGAATGGGAATACTTTTGCTCATATATTTATATTGATAAATTTCCCTTTTCTGCTTTCTACGGTGTGGTTTCAGTAGTCCCACCAAATTATGACCTTTAAGCAATTTTTAGTCTTGCTTCCACATCAGTCCCACCTAATGCCCCAGGGAGGCCCATAGCAACACAGACGCACTGCAGAAAGGGAAACGGGCACAGGGGATGAAGTAGCCCCCCTGAAGCCAGGCAGATGGGCACAGCCTGAGCCAATTTACTGTCCAGTTACCAGTTGCTGAGGATACTGCCTTTTCTGCATTTTTTTTTTGCATATGTAATACTTCAGACTGCAGCTCAACAAGAGGCTTGAATTTGTGTTCGTCAAATCGTGTATGTTTTTACCATTGAATTCTTTGAGGAGGTGACCATGCTAGGTAAGGAGCTGAATACTAGAGGTAATTATGGATGTGGGTTTGTCACATCAGCCAATACTAAAACCACCTTAAAACCCTTCTCCCTTCTCCCAGTCTTTTCTACTGGCAGGATAAATCTATGGCTGCTAAACAAGCAATAAATTTTAAAGGACGTTGCAGAGTGTAAGCTGTCACTTCTACAACAGTGTCCGAGAAAAAGTGTTTGCCTATATTCAGAGTGACATAGGAAGAGGCTAATATAATGAAAATGTTCACAGGCAAAGGATATCCTGCGTCTTAAGAACAAATGAAGGATATGATGAATAAACATATGGGAGCTTGCATCTCTCTTTAAATTCCACCTGCTAATGAGAAAACCTTAAACACAGAATTTACTCAGTGTTCTGTCATTATCCTGGGACACAGCCAAAAACCACCAGGGATGAGAATTTAGTGTGTGCACCAACACAGTCTGGGGAAAGGAATTGGGAAAAAGGAAAGGGAGATATCCTAATAATTATCTTAAAGACTAAGAAATCCTAACCCAGATCATGACAACTTGTAATGGCACTGAAGACAGAAAAAATCTTAGTTCTGTGTTGTGTGGAAGGTTTCCTTGTCATGCAATCATTTGATAATTAATGCATTCACCTGGTAATTAATGTAATAATTATATTGTGAAATAATGGGAAGTTCATTGCAAAGTCTGTCAAATAAGGCAAACAAACATTGAAAAAAAATGTGCCTTAAATTGCAGAGAGAGATTCATTTGATTGAATGAGTCAGGCAAGAAGTAATTAGAGTTATACTAGACAAAAAAATATATCTCCAGAATGACTCAGGATTTAAATCAAGTTCCATATACTGTGAATAGGAAAAGACTTTCTCAGGAGATGTTCTATTCTGTAATTTTGTCATGCAAAAGTCTATCCTGAATCTATCATGCAGTTTTCTGTGAAACACATATTGACTGTTGAAAAAGCTATGAGACAAATTGAGTGAGTGGCCTGGTCTAGCTTGCAATCCAGTTCACAGTGCTTCATCAAAGCTTTGGTTTAGAAAGATATGCAAGCAAGCCTCTAAAACTGAGCTTGAGAGTGTGCCCAAGGCATAGTCCTCATGATCTTGAAGTCAAGCATCAAGGATCTCTAGTGCCAAGCAATTATTAGTTCCTTTTCTGAGCAACCAATGAGCTGGGACACAATGATTCTAGTGATAGTCTACCAGTGTGTGTCAGCGTGTTTCTTCCAAAATCTTTGCAGATAAGTATTTGTACATCACTGTGAGTTTGCCTCTTGAGGACTGAGAAACTTCTCTCATCATCATTTGTCTGTTTTGGAAGCTGGCAGATACATTTAGCAGTAGCTTGCAATTGTAGAATCATAGAACATCTTAAGTTGCAAGGGACCATAGAGATCATCTAATCCAACTTCCTTGCCATGGGCAGGGACACCCTTAACTAGACCAGGTTGCTCAAGGCCTCGTCCGACCTGTCCTCGAACATCTCCGGGGAGTGGGCATCCATGAGCTCTCTGGGCAATCTATTCCAGAGTCTTGCCACACTCGGACTGAAGAATTTCTTCCTAAGATCCAATCTAAACCCATTCTCCTTCAATTTAAATCCATTTCCCCTTGTCCTGCCGCTGGACGCTGTTGTAAAAAGTCCCTCCCCAGCCTCCCTGTAGGATCCCTTCAGGTATTGGAAGGCAGCTCTTAGGTCCCCCTGAAGTCTTCTCTTTTCAAGACTGAACAATCCCAGCTCCCAGAGCCTGTCCTGGCAGCAGAGTTGCTCCAACCCCTGGATCATCTTTATGGCCTCCTCTGAACACGCTCCAACAGTTCTATGTCCCTCTTATGGTGGGGACACCAGAACTGGACGCAGGATTCCAGGTGGGGTCTCACCAGAGCAGAGTAAAGGGGAGAATCACATCTTGATCTGCTGGCCACACTCCTTTTGATGCATTCCAGGACAGGATTGGCCTTCTGAACCTTGTGAGGGCCCTGCCAGCTTGTGCTGAGCTTTTTGTCTATCAACACCCCAAAGTCTTTCTCTTCAGGACTACTCTTAGTCCACTCTGTGCCCAGTTTGTGCCTGGAATTGGCTCAACCCAGGTGCATTTTAACTTGTTGAAGCTCCTGCAGTTTGCACTGACCCATTTCTCCAGCCTATCAAGGTCCCTCTGAGTGGCATCTCTTCCCTCAAGCGAGTCCACGGCACCACACAGCTTGATGTCGTCGGCAAACTTGCTGAGGGTGCACTCAATGCCGTCATCCATGTTGCTGACAAAGATGTTGAACAGCCCTGGACCCAGAACAGACCCATGAGGAAATCTGCTTGTCACTGCTCTCCATGTGGACATCAAGCCATTGACCACAACTCTTTGAGTGCAACCTTCTGTTCAGTTCCTTATCCACTGAGTGGTCCAGCCATCAAGTCCATGCCTCTCCATCCTCAAGATAAGGATGTCATGTCATGTCAAACACCTTACACAAGTCCAGGTAGATGATGTCAGTTGCTCTTCCCATATCAACAAAAGCTGTAACTTTGTCATAAAAGGCCACCAAACTAGTCAGGCACAATCTGCCCTTAGTGAAGCCATGTTGGCTGTCACCCACCACCTCGTTACTTTTCCTATGCCTTGGTACTGTTACCAGGAGGATCTGCTCCATGATTTCACCTGGTACAGAGGTGAGGCTGACTGGTCTCTAGTTCCCTGGGTTTTCTTTGTTTTCCCGCAGTTATGAATTGTATTCAGAACCCACTACAATCAACGACTGTCTTTCCGCAGACTTGGCTGAATATTAGATCCAATGTTTGTGTGTGTAAAAAATCTGTCTGTCTGTCTATCTATCCATCTGTCTGTCTATCTATCTGTCTATCTATCTATCTATCTATCTATCTATCTATCTATCTATCTATCTATCTATCTATCTATTTCCTAGTGGCAATATTTTGGATTCACAGTGGTTTAGCTCTCTCGGTTGAGCTCGGTGCTGAAACACCAAAGGTCGTGGGTTCGATTCCCATTCAATCCTCATGTGTTGCCTGATCTAGTTGAGAGATGTCCCTGCCCATGACAGGGAGGTTGGATTAAATGATCTCTAAGGTCCCTTCCAGCCTTTGCTATTCTACGATTCTATGATTACAACAGATATAATGATATATCTACCTTAAGCTTGCTAGTGTTCATAGAATCCTAGAATGGCAGTATTATGGAATCACAGAACCATAGAATGGTCTGGGTTGAAAAGGACCTTTAAAACTGGTCTAGTCCAACCCACTGCAATGAGCAGGGACATCTTCAACTACACCAAGTTGCTCAGAGCCCAATTCAACCTGACCTTAAATATTTCCAGTGATGGTGCTTCTACCATCTCTCTGGGAAATTTGTGCCAATGTTTCAGCCCCCTCATTGTAAAAAATATCTTCCTTATATCTAGTGTAAATCTACTCTCTTAGAGTTCAAAACCATTACCCCTTACCCTGCTGAAGCAGGGCCTGCTAAAAATCTGTGTGCTATATAAATATATATATATATATATATATAAAAAATGTATGTATGTATGTACGTATGTATATATCCTATTGAGAGTAGTTTGGACTTGCAGTGGTGTTCATATCTTGCTTAAGTTTACCAAGATTTCCAAAAAAGTGATTGTTAATTGAAGTTTGTTTACGTATCTTACACAATTTGATTTTGTTTAATGAGTGGAAGATTCAAAAATAAATGAACATGTAAGTAAGTGAAAGCAACTTCTGTAATCTGTTTGGCCGCAGCAGGAATACACTTAATTTCAGGTTCATCCATGTGACGTTTTCTTGGTCTTTGAATTTAGATTTCTATTCTTGGTTTCAGTACAGAGAAAGGTGTTGTCTAACACGCTTCCATACCAAGGAGCAAAAGAAAAGAATGAAGAAACTCTAACCCATTTTGAAAGAACTGACGGAAATGGCTTTCTTGGTGAAACTCAGACTTCACAAATAATTATTCAAGGGTGGAAGGGAAATGATAGATTTTTTTCCTTTCACCTCAAGATTGATTTATTTCTGCAAAGGCAACAGGTTGGTTTGGTATATTTTTAGAAGCATTTTTCTAGCTGGTTTTAAAGACATTGTTCCTGAGGAAATTTCTGTCAAACCTGATCTAATCAGAAGGTTTCTTGGGTTCGGTGGGGCTTTTTTTTCCCTCTGGATGTTGATGAGTAAAGCTAAAAGTCAAGTATGATATTAAAGACTTCTGACAAATAGCATTAATAGGGAGCTGTTTCATTTCTCTGGGAACTCACTGCCCATTTTGAATTGCAGCTGATACTGGAGGAAGAACCGCTTAATCATGCTACACCAGGATACTATCCCATCTCCAGTACACTCCATCATGTGCTACTGAGGGATTAAGAGAGTCTGGAGAATGAAAGATCAAAATTTTCTGTCTGGCAGAAATAACATCAGGCAAATCAAAGACTCAGTGGAAAAATATAATTTTAAAATTTTAAAACGTTTAAAGCTAAGGTCATCCCTCTTGCCTATAACCCCATGGGTGTAAAATGATGTCAGGGAGATAGAGATCTGCCTAGCCACACATCCTTTGGAATAACCAAGGCTTGGATTGATCCCATCTATCTTTAGATATCCTCCTGAAGCACCTGTGTCAGGCAGACTCTACTCCTACTGGAACCCATCCATAATCAATGGAGACAGTAAATCAATTCTGAGGGAATATTGACTTCTTTGGCCTTCATCTCCATCCATTAACTATAGCAAATGCAAGACAACTAGTTCCTAAATAAGGTGGCTTGACGTAATGACTAATTAGTTGGAATCCATCGGAGTTGAGAGCTCTGGATCTAGGCAACTGTCCGCAACATACAATTGGATTTTTCTGCTCTATTTTCCCCCATTTCTTCCCTTGATTGCTCAGTCCATCCTTTTCACTGCACTTCACCTTTCCTCCTCCTCTTTTTTTTCTACATTATCCTTTAGCCTCCTCCTGTTTCTCACTGTCTGCTGGTCTACACATATTAAAAAAATGCACCTTATTCTAAAAATTGACCAGGCAGGAACGAGAGAAAGTTACCTGCTATCACACCCAGTTTGTGTGTTGTGTCTCTCCCTTCATCCTGGCTGTAACATTTCTACTGAAATTATAAGCTCCTTAGAAGAAGCGCTGCCTGCTTCCCTTAGTGCAATGCCAAGCACAACAGGGACCTCTAAGTCCTCAAGCACAAACATAATAAAAGCAGTAATAGCAGGAAAGGAGTGAGGGGTCAGCCAGCTTCCCTTTTATCTTTGAGAGCTGGAAGGTTCACATCAGTACAAACGGGAACACAGATGAATGAGCACTCTGCTTTCATGTGGCAAAATCTCTGCAAATAAACTGCAGAGCAGGTGTTCAGAGAAATTAAATGACTTGGAGTAATTTATAGTGGCAAGAGCATCAGTCTGAGAATTGCTAAAATGCAGGTACAAAAATATCGTATTTTATTACATTTTCAACTCGTAAATGTCAACTTCTTTATTGGTTTTTAACATCATATCAGGTGCATCAATAAATTTACAAAGCACACCACTTGGATTTCTAGTAAGCATGGACCACTAACTATTAATTCTCCTTCATTTGTGAGTATCGTGATGCTAGAGATATATTTTACTTGTGATTTATTCCCGTACTAATCAGTACCATAACAATTTATAATACAATTTCTACATGTCTTGAACAAAGTGCTAGTGGTTAGTAGATCACGGTGCTTGTTTTCTTTAAGCTTTTGTTCCGTTAACAAAGTTCTCTTCACTCAGATCTAGAAGAGTAAAGCTGATTTGCAAGTTAACAACTTGCCTTTCAGAGTTAGACAATAGAAACGACACCCACTAGGAAAAAGACTTGGCATCAGAATCATGAACTGGGTAAGCAGTCAATTAAAGGCACGATGAATGCCAAAATCAATTAAAAGAGCTTACTGTAGAGCTTAAATCTTCAGCTGATGAAAAGAGGTTGTTTCCTGTTGCTAAAAAAAACGATGAAAAAAATTAATGGCCATCCTAAAGACATTTTTTCAGTGCAAAGTAGAAAGAGCACAGGATTTTTTTTAAACCAGAATTTGATGAGTAACGCAAAAAACATCAAGCCAAGGTTCTCAAGATGACTTTTATGAACATGACATTGACCCTTTATGATGACTCTGTGTGTTGCATGACAATTCAGGTCTCTCTTCCATTATTGAAACCCTTTTCAGTCGTGACATACTATTATGCCAAGTTACAGAAAACCATTATGCATTGATCGGGTCTCTCACATTGGAAGTATTCCAGAGAGCAGTCTGCATGCAACTTTCTGTCTAAGATTTACTTCAATCAAGAGTGATTTGGAGGAGTCTTCACAGGGAGGAATATGCTCACCTTTTACATTTTGTGGCACTGTTGTGAGTCATACTTGAGCTGGAAGGGGGAAAGGTTTTGCATCGCTACTGCAGGGAAAATTTGGGTGGGTGAGGTGAATTTGGTGTGAGTGGTGGGTCGACCTAGCAACAAACTTGGAAAATGACAACACGTGGGAAGAATCTAATTTTTTTTTTGCCTGCTAGAGAGACTGTAGCGAATTTAAAACTAGCTAAGATGTGAATTCCCTTCCTAGCATAAAGGAAGGGTGCCATCTAATGAGCACTAGGAGCAGCTCTGCAATTCCTGCCACACTGCAAGTGTTTTCTGCCTTACAGAAACAAACATTATTCATTATGTGACAGCTTGTTTCTGTCTGTAGGTTCAGAAGCTCAGCTATTTTTGACCTTGCCCTTAAAGTGGTAAATGGTATTAGGAGCTGGCTCCTGACAGGGTGCATGAGGATAAAGATGCTACCTATGAATTTTAAATGTTATGTGTCTATTTTTTTCTTTCCTTCTTGCACCTGGGTTGTACGCTGTGAGGGTGCTTTTGTTGTGTCCTTTATATCACCTGTACCCAACTTCACATACAAACACACTCACAAGGATTTTACTGCATTAAAGAAAACCAGTACAACTACTCTAGGGAATATATAAGGGTATCCACTCCTTGAAATTTCCACCTTATGCTGCCCAATGTAATTATATTCCTAAGTGTGATTTTTTTTTTTTTTTTTGGTGTAAATTGCCTTTTCAGTGAAAAAGCTTAGAGCCTCTTAAGAGTGAGGAAAGCTTCAAAACTATGGTGTCCATTTTGAGCTCTCTGCTAATTCTGGACCAGCAGAGTGTCATGTGTGAGCTATTTGCTACTGGTAGGACATTAAGAACTCTCTGCGATGTGGTGCAAAGGAAAGATCAGCCACAGTCATAAGCCATGAATTTTTATATATGGAAAGCATTCCAGCAAAGAAAAGGCACTAATATCATTCCATCCTTGTTGCATAAAGAAAAGGAAGTGACAAGCTTAAACTACAACAAAATATATTCATAAGAACTTTCTAAAGGTAGGGATGGTGAAGTGCTGAAATTAATCATCTGGGACATTGCTAAATCTCTGTCAATGGAGTCCTTTGAAAGCAGGTTAATACACTTGATACAGTCAGAAATTATACCTGGTAGTACCTTGGGACAGAAAGACAGACTAGCTCATCTCTGGAGGCCACACACAATGTTTGTGGGTTTTTTTGCATGATTCTGGCCTTTATGTGTATCGAAACTGGAACAGGGGCAAGTTCTGAAGATTTTATAAATATCTTTCAAAATTAATCTAATTTATCTCATGTACTTGTGAAAATATGACTACTTTATTGCCAGGACTAACACTCCTTTTATATCTAACAGAATAAACATTGCTGACCTTCAGAATATTTCCCACCTCATGGCCATGTTCCGAAGCATTCAAGACTTGCAGATCAAAGGCACACAGCTGTATAAACGGTTCAGCAAGGGGAGTCTAGTTTCAAGCTGCCACATTTAGGCAGTGACTTGCAGTTGCAAGCAAAATCATTCCATCTCCTCTTGATTAAATCCATTTAAATTAAATTCTCTGCATGATCAAAGGTTGACTTAGAAAGTTATTTTTATTTCGCTAGTGTTGCAACCAGGTGACGTGCTGTTACAACCTTTCCTCTTTTTTTTTCTGAAAATAAAACTGAAATTACTGCCATTCTTCTTGCCTTTTTGGGGATGCTGAGACCGATGTATGTGACTAGCACCAGCTCAAACAAAGCACTCCCTCTGGAAAAAGAAATAGCTTTTGATCCAGCACATACCACAGGCAGACTCTTGCATTCTGTTTTAAAGGAAAGACTGCAGAGTTTTCACTCTACAGGGAGTCCCTAAACCAAGAAATTTGTTTTTCTTCCTTCATGGTGTCCTAAGAAAGTGGTCTCAGGACCTTTCTAGTCAGCCCTTGCTGTCCATGGGTGACTGCCTCAGGCAATGAGCTTTAAATAACTTCCTAAACTCCACCACTTCGTTCCAACACACATTTTTCCCAAGCTGTAGCTTCATTGCCCTTAAGGATGATCAAACTCATCAAGCTTTGACAGAAATGTCTCCCTAGAACACCTTGGGGAGGAAAGCAACAGTTTGCAGTGTATACACAAATAACAAAGTTAACAAACTCCTACACATACTGTGCTAAAACTTTGGATGCTTTGACAGCGTAAAGCTTAAGGATTGGCAACAGTAAACTGGTCTTGCAACCACTGAGTGAAGGTTGATAACTCTGGTCTCGCTTTGTGCAAAATGCACCTACAGTTCAGTTACCCAGAGTCCCAAACACGTTTTTATTTTTTGTTTGTCTTATAGCCAGGCATCTTCACTCTAAACAGATGTTTCAGCTACGAGCTGATCAGATTAATTGACAAGAAGTCTGAAAACTCATACTGAGAGTCAGTGCTATTTGCAGCACGGCTGATGCTGAACTACTGAGTGATGGTGCTGCCAGATATAAAATTATGCACAGCTCTTCCTTCCCACAGCTGCACTGTAAGATTATTCCTGTGAAGATTGAATCTCCACACCTTGCAGCTGAATCAGGACAGCTGTAATCCAGATAGAGAAGACAGCATGCCTGTGTGCCTGGGAAAACGATACAGGTGCGTTTGACATGCCAGTTGGCACCAATCTCGTGGCTGAAACTTTCTCATCCCCTTCAATAAACAACACCAAAGCTCAGCATTTCTGAGATACATTATTAGTGGAGCCAAAGAGATTTGATGTAACCCCAGAACTAGTGGCAAATGTTTTATATGGTATAGCTACTACAGAATAATCACAGAATCACAGAATGTTAGAGGTTGGAAGGGACCTCAATGATCATCTAGTCCAACCCCCTGCCAGAGCAGGATCACCTACAGCAGAGAGCACAGGAACGTGTCCAGGAGGGGTTTGAATGTCTCCAGAGAAGAAGACTCCACAACCACCCTGGGCAGCCTGTTCCAGGGCTCTGTCACCCTTACCGTGAAAAAAATTTTTCTCATATTTTTATGGAACCTCCAATGTTCCAGCTTCCACCCCTTACCCCTTGTCCTGTCATTGGACATCACTGAAAAGAGCCTGGCTCCATCCTCCTGACACTCCCCCTTGACAAATTTACAAACATTAATGAGGTCACCCCTCAGCCTCCTCTTCTCCAAGCTAAAGAGACCCAGCTCCTTCAACCTTTCCTCAGAAGGGAGATGTTCCACTCCCTTAATCATCTTTGTGGCTGTGCTGGACTCTCTCCAGTAGTTCCCTGTCTCTCTTGAGCTGAGGGGCCCAGAACTGGACACAATATTCCAGATGTGGCCTCCCCAGGGCAGAGCAGAGGGGCAGGAGGACCTCTCTCAACCTACTTGCTACTCCCCTTCTAACACACCCCAGGATGCTATTGACCTTCTTGGCCACCAGGGCACAGTGCTGGCTCATGGACATCCTGCTGTCCACCAGCACCCCCAGGTCCCTTTCCCCTGCGCTGCTCTCCAGCAGGGCAGTCCCCAACCTATATTGGCACATGGGGTTATTCTTTCCCAAGTGCAAAACTCTACACTTGCCCTTGTTGAACTTCATAAGATTTCTCCCCGCCCAGCCCTCCAGCCTGTCCAGGTCTCTCTGAATGGCTGCACAGCTTTCTGGTGTGTCAAGCAATCCTCCCAATAATAACCAAGGACTAGGTGCACATACTAGCTACAAAGCAGTTGTGAGTCAGTTTTTCACGTTTCCTAGGACAAGAGTTAAAGATGCAGCAGGTGACTTCTGAGACATACAGCATTCCTACACCGACAAGTCCACCTGACAAGTACAAAATTCTCCTCCCCATTCGCTTGCTTTGCATTCACATGGTGGTGATGATTACCAAGGTATTATTTGCAGTTTTACTTCAGAGCAAGTGGGAGAGATCCAAATGGGTGAAGAACAGGGTTGCATTTTCTTGCAAAACCATCTCCCAAAGGTTTGGATTTGGAGGTCTTCAGAAGAAAGTGGTGGAGCCCAGCAAAACTCCATGAAAACATCCAGGAACTAAGCCCAGGGCAGTGGTGACCTGTATCTAATTTGCTGGTCAGTTCTTTACCTGTCTTTTCATGGCAGTGAAGGCAGCAGGTGTTGCAATTGCCTTTAGGACTGAATATTCCCTAGAGATGATGTCCCTGGGCCTGTCAGATTCCCAGCTAACACAGAGCAGTTATCCAGGATGTCAGACCTTCTGCATCATGTATGATTCTATGATTCTATCTATCAATCAAGGTGTCCTTTCAGTTATCACAAGTGAGGTCTGAAATTATGTATTCCTGTGGCTTGAGAAGCTAATGGAATAATCGGAACCAAAATGAGCTAAAGATAACAGAGTGAGAGAGTGAGAGAGACTAAGACAAATGACATGTCACTTGAGGGTATCAACAGTTCTAACTGACAGAGCATCAGGTAGGACTTTCGATCTGCCTAAAGCTACATGGCAGAAACTGTCAGTCAGAAGACAAAGTTCTTAATGTCCCCTAATAAGACAGGATTCAGTGGAAACTAATGGTGACTTGACAAAGCATGGTGACAGTCTTCCCAGTCAAAGGCTTTGACACTAGGTATGACTACAGCATGTGTCCATATGGACAAGAAATATCAAAAAAGACACAGACAAGGAGTGGGCACAGCATGCTGTATCTTCTGAACTCTGTGAAAGTGGTGGGAAACTTAACAGCATTTTTCTGTACTGCCAGCCCACGTTTACTTGACAAATTACCTCGATCTCAAAAGGGCAAGGAGAAAAAAAACACCTGTTACAAGAGATGAGTCAGCTTTGGATCCTTCAGCAAAACAACACCCTCAGGGATGGCAGAGAAAATGTTTTACCACAACTCTGTAAACTATTAGCAAAATGGAACTATGGATGTAAGAGCAGTTCAAAATAATAGTAAAGTAACTGTAATATTATCCAGGGAAATTTCTCAGTTGCAGTCTGTGCCAGGGGCATTATATCCAATGCTGGATTTTGAAGTTCAGAGTATTAAAGCAAAATCCAAATCTTCTAGCAAATGTGTATTCCAAGACCACTGGGGGTTCTAGTGGACAGCAGGATAACCATAAGCCAACAATGTGCCCTCGTGGCCAAGAAGGCCAATGGCATCCTGGGGTGTATTAGAAGGGGAGTAGCAAGTAGGTCGAGAGAGGTCCTCCTGCCCCTCTGCTCTGCCCTGGGGAGGCCACATCTGGAATATTGTGTCCAGTTCTGGGCCCCTCAGTTCCAGAAGGACAGGGAACTACTGGAGAGAGTCCAGCACAGGGCAACTAGGATGATTAAGGGAGTGGAGCATTTCCTTTATGAGGAAAGGCTGAAGGAGCTGGGGCTCTTTAGCTTGGAGAAGAGGAGGCTGAGGGGGTGACCTCATTAATGTTTATAAATATGTCAAGGGGGAGTGTCAGGAGGACGGAGCCAGGCTCTGCTCAGGGATGTCCAATGACAGGACAAGGGGCAATGGGTGGAAGCTGGAACACAGGAGGTTCCATAAAAATATGAGAAAAAAATTTTTCACAGTGAGGGTGACAGAGCCCTGGCCCAGGCTGCCCAGGGAGGTTGTGGAGTCTCCTGCTCTGGAGACATTCAAAACCCACCTGGACATGTTCCTGTAGGTGATCCTGCTCTGGCAGGGGGCTGGACTAGATGATCTTTTGAGGTTGCTTCCAACCCCTGACATTCTGTGATTCTGTGATTCTGTGATTCTGCGATTCTGTGTGATTCTGTTGTCTGTCTCTGGCGTCCAGGAAGTTGTATTTGCCACTGTGTTGCACAGACTGACAGTAATGTTTTTTAGAAGGGGAGCTGAGCTTTACCCCAGTTGACCCTGCTGAGATATAAGTTTCTGTTTCTTTTGCAAAAGGAAGGTATTTGGGGCAAGTCCATGAAGGTTAGAAGCACCTGAGAGTAGCACATCATGGCAGCATCAACTTCAGCAATAGATACGGCAGGAGAAAAAGACAGTTGTGCTGTTGTAGGCACATATTAACATATTAAAAATTACATATTAACATATTAACTTAACATATTAACTTAACAATTACATCAGTCACTTGTAAAACAGTCCATGAATCAAGGGCTGGCCACCAGAAGGCGTCAAGGCTGGCTTCACTGTCCTATCTGA
This sequence comes from Trogon surrucura, assembly GCA_020746105.1. NCBI lineage: Eukaryota > Metazoa > Chordata > Aves > Trogoniformes > Trogonidae > Trogon > Trogon surrucura. The sequence continues at coordinate 78,488,127 of CM036620.1, read as the reverse complement.
GTTCCTTCATGATGGGAACTGTCTGTCTGAATCATCATCCCCTTTTTGTTAACTAGCTCCCAAAGAGGCAGAAGATCCAATCCAAGCCTTATTCATTGCTTGAGAGTCATGACACGCCCAAGAAAGCCGGAGGACACTGGACATCATGAAGGACACTGGACCACAACCTATGCTTCTTGGAAGATTACTTAAGTAGTCTTGATCAACTTAAGGCTTCTCTTGATCAATACCACAAGCCATGGTAAAGAGGGATCCTGATCACTGTTTTGGAAAGAGCTTACCCCATTTTAATTAATTTTAATTAATCTAACCTAACAGTGCAAACTGGAGTTGCAACTTAAGACCTCTTAGCTGGGTTAGAGAAGTCTTCTTTCACAGCCTGATGACATCTATCCTCAGTATTCCTCAGTGGTTTTCCTGCTGGAGACATGCTAGCAAACTCTTCAGAAATATATTGTGACAGTCCAAACGGTGCCACTTCTCACAGACCTGCTCTTTGCAGATCAAGTATGAGAAAACTGCTTTCAGCAAGTTCACAACTGGCTTCGGTCCACCCCATTTATTAGGGCAGTGAACAGACTGGATGAGCTGATCAATGTACTGAGGAAGGGTGGATGATGTTCGAGGCATGTGAACTCCTTTCATCATCAGGAAGATCATGCTTTTACCTTTGAATTATATCATGCTGCTGTCTAGAAGAATGTCTAAATAGAATACCTGAATGAGAAATACCTGGTTTTATCCAATTTCATTCCACATTTTAAATTTGCTTTTGCTCATTGCTGTTCTGAATGGGAAGAAAAGACACCATTATTTTAGCATGTTAACACAAAACAAAATTATTAAATATATATTTATAATAAATATGTGTGTATATGAATCTACTTATATAAAAATACACGTACATCCCTGTTCAGATAGAACAGTTGGAATATGAACTAAATTTGTACATAATAGCACTTTGAAAAGAGTCAATGTGAAACAAAACATTGAAATGATTATTTCCTACATAGTCAAAAAATCCCATTTCAATTGCATTAAAGTTTAAGCATTTAGACACTTTTTCGGAACAAGCTGTGAGATTATAATCAACTTGTTTTCATACCAAAGAATATCCCACAGAAAGCTTTTGGTTAGTACTAATTTTAAATTCTAATTTGATTTGGTGAATAACAATTTCCCTGCAACTATATATTTGCTGAAAGTAACATTCAGGGAAATGCTCTCTCTACCCTCTGTCATGACAGTTGAATCCTGGCTTGTAGTCCCTACTTTAAGTGAGATCTGAGCAGCTTCAGAAACCTGTCACACTGTCTTCTTCTCTATCAGTTAAAATCAGGTGTCTCTCGAGTCCAGTGGAAGATACTAGCACAGCTCAGTGCTAACCAGCTTGACTGGGCATTCAAATATGACAAACTCTCCAAATAAGTGTGTGCCTTTGAAAAATTTACTTTGAGGACTGAACTCATCCAGAGGATCAGAAGGGCTGATACTCAGTGTGGAATTACTAAGCCTTTCTGTGCATTTCTAGGGATAATTAAACTGCTCTAAAATATGAAAAAAAAAAGTTCCTCTGGTAATCTTGTATGAGACTTGCTTTCTCCTCTCTAGCATAAGTGTTTCAGGCTCTTCATTCTGCAATATGTTGGTGTATCCTTGACCATCAGTACCCCTAGCCTTTGGTCACACTAGAGATGGCTGAAGATTAGCGAACCCAGGTCTCAGGTGAGTCTGGAGAAGGGATGGATGTCTCCAGCACAGAGAACATAATTTCTGTAAGGCAGAAGCTTTGCTAACATGGCTTTGCTCCAGAGTATTTTAAGAGACACGTTCAACGTGATAGACCTAGGCCATGACACAAAGGCAGAAAGCTTTCTTGGGTGGATGGGCCCAGAATTTTGTTAGTATGGGGGAAAACAGACAACCCAAGAGGCATGCTGGTGGACTGTGTGAGAACCAGGCAACGCAATGCTCCAGTTGAAGTGATGGTGTTGTGAGCTTACCTGATAAAACTTCATGAGTGGACACACAGAAGATCTGGTCTTCAGAATGCTTCAGGGATGTTGCAGCTGCACAGTGTCAATGTGGCTTTTGGAATGATTCCATAATGAGATGGAAAAATATCTGTGTAAATTATATATGATGTATATGTATATGTATATGTATATGTATATGTATATGTATATGTATATGTATATGTGTAGGGATGACAGGAATGATTTGGGAGACACTCTGAATAAGGGGCTTTTTTTCTGCCTTGCATAGCTCTGTCTGACATCTAGTTAAAAAAAATTACTATGCCAAATCCAAAGATGTGATATTAAATCCTCGGAACATGACTACACGGGTTTTTCCGTGGGGCACTAAGTGCAAATACAGTTCCTCTCCACTGCTTCTATTTTTGTCATCATCTTTGGGCGCACTGTTACATCTTCAACACGCCAGGCAATACTCAGCCAAAAAATCCTCAGGAAACTGGCCGGGATCTCCCATCTACTCCTGTCTGTATTTTACATTTGTTAACTGCATGTCTCCAAAGTGCCAGAGAAACAAATGCTCTTATTTCATTAAAATACTCTTTTTCCATACAATGTTGATGCCGATCAAACAAGCCTTACAAGGATACTAATTGTACAAGACAGGTGGCAGTCACTTCTTTTGACTTTAATTTCTCTTCCATCTTTCTTCCTGTGATGATCAAAGCAATTTACTGGAGAATAGTAAGACTTTTGGGACCCATCATACACTGGAGGACTTGGAAATTGTCTATGTGAAGGCTTCTACAGTTCTGATACTCTCGTGAGACACCATCACAATATATACTGTCCTTATTGATATATCAACGTCTGGAGTGGCAGAAAGCTCCACTTACTTCAAGGTAAAGCTACTTTCTCTCCCAGATAAATCCTTCAGAGATTAAATTCTGTCAATGTGGGCAAAAGCCTCTGCTGTTGGCAGTTACTTTGACAACATGGGTTTCTCCTGCTGGTGCAGATTGCTGGGCTACCTCTGCCACGTCCCGCCCAGGAGCAGGGGGACAAGTGACTTAGATTCATAATTACCCAATGGAGTGGACAACAGTGAGACAAGTCTCAAGGCCCATACACAAACATTTATTAATTTCTCACAACGTATAGATTGGGCTCACGATAATCTGTTTTAGTTACAAGACACATTAGGGCAGACAATATACTATGACTTAATCAGGAAAAGACTAGGTATGCAATAAACTACAGCAAGTTGCATCTTAATTAATGATAACAAGGAAGAAAGACATATAACTACTTATAACAGGCAGTATTATACTTAATGATTACAAGACAGAAACTAAATATAAACTTAGCAAGCAGTATGATAAGCCTTGCATTACTTAGTGAGAAGATCACTGGTCCAGGCTCCTGAGTTGATCCCAGCAACGAGGATGCCATCATTTTTTCACCTCCTGCACTTCTCTTCTTGGTGTCTTCGTCTCAGTCTACATGCTTCTTCTTCTTCTGTCTGTTTTCTTCTGTCTCTTGCTTCTATCACTTCTTGTGTCTAATGTCCCTCATTTTATACACACTTTTCTGCAGTATGTCAGGTAGGGGATCAAGGCACTTTGTTGTTTTTGATAATCCTTATTAGCATACGCCATTGCCTGATCTCCTGGGGACATATTTTGTCAGACAAGGCCACTCTGCCTCCGCAAGGTTCCTGATCTCGTGTATATATCCAATGCCAGGGCTGTTGGAGGGATCTGTTTATCAGATCCCCAGTACCATATTCCATCCGTTTGTCACACAGGACCAGAAACCAGTCTTGTTTTTGACCAAGCTGGGGGTTTGTAGAATGACAAGAAATGTTTAAGGCAAACATTCATGCATCTGTCTGCTACAACCTCTTCAACCATGCTAGTGGTGTGCTAACCAGGACTTACCTGGAAGGGTTTCACCCCTCAAGCCAGCTCTTGAAGTTCCTCAGGAAAATGTCCTCAAGCCTCCATGACACTTTGTCTTGATCGGCAGAAAGAGCAAAAGGTACCTCTTGTAACACCATTTTCTCTAGATCACAGAATCACAGAATGTTAGAGGTTGGAAGGGACCTCAAAGACCATCTAGTCCAACCCCCCTGCCAGAGCAGGATCACCTACAGCAGAGCGCACAGGAATGCGTCCAGGCAGGTTTTGAATGTCTCCAGAGAAGGAGATTCCACAACCTCCCTGGGCAGCCTGTTCCAGTGCTCGGTCACCCTCACAGTAAAAAAGTTTTTCCTCATATTTTTATGGAACCTCCTGTGTTCCAGTTTACATCCGTTGCCCCTTATCCTGTCAGTGGACGCCGCTGAAAAGAGCCTGGTTCCATCTTCCTGACATTCCCCCTTGACATATTTATAAACATGAATGAGGTCACCCCTCAGCCTCCTCTTCTCCAAGCTAAAGAGACCCAGTTCCTTCAGCCTTTCCTCATAAGGGAGATGCTTCACTCCCTTCACTATCTTTGTGGCTCTGCGCTGGACTCTCTCCAGCAGTTCCCTGTCCTTCTTGAACTGAGGGGCCCAGAACTGGACACAATATTCCAGATGTGGCCTCCCCAGGGCAGAGCAGAGGGGCAGGAGGACCTCTCTTGACCTACTTGCTACTCCCCTTCTAACACACCCCAGGATGCCCTTGGCCTTCTTGCCCACGAGGGCACACTGCTGGCTCATGGTCATCCTGCTGCCCACCAGCACCCCCAGGTCCCTTTCCCCTGCGCTGCTCTCCAGCAGGGCAGTCCCCAACCTAATCTCCTGCTTCTTCTTCAAAAGCAATGTGCTCAGAGTCTGTCACTTGAGAATGCTCCAAACACAACCTGCAAGAAAGCTGGGATTTTATTCTAGCAGCACAAAAGGTCTACATTTAGTGGGACAGAACTGGAAGAAATGCAGGAGAAATAAGAAAACACAGATTCAAGGCATGAGTAAATTGTTTTACTCAATAGTTACTGAGTGTATGTCAAGAGGCATATCAGAGACCCAAGGCATGACTCACAAATATTCTTCTTTTCAAACTTTGTCTTTTGGAGTGGGTTTCTACTCAAGCCTCTTTTCCTCTCAGCCTTTCCAAGTGCTACTGATAGTAAATGACATTTCAAAGGCTCTGTTAAAAATGCTTGTTGTTAATATATCTTTATTACTTTAGAAGAGCTCTTTACATAGCGCCCGTGTTTGCTGCTACATAACATGAAGTGTTCTTCACTGTATTTGTTGATGAATCACCTACTGAGATTAGATCAGCTGTGTACTACTCCTCCTTTTCTTCCCATTCCCATTCCCCATTTACCTTCTTTCAGGAAATAAAACTTTTTGTAGTTGATGCAAAATTACATCTGAGGTGCAAAATAATTGTTGTAACAGTTTAATGATGTTATGTATTAGTCTGCATTTCATCAAGACCAAGATAGAATAGTCCCACCCAACTTTACTAAGAGACAATGACAATGGAAAACAGTCCTCTGATGGCAACCAGAGGAAGACTTACTTGAATTAAACAGTACCAATTAATAGGATCATTGAGATTTACTTTTTTTAATGGTCATAAAATGAAGCTAATGTTCTGTGGTCTGTCTATGGTCAGGAAAATTATGTATTAAGAATACCTTTGAATTGAGACAGAATAGGATGAAAAATAGAATGAAGAAGATTGCTGTAGGTATTTTCTGATTGAACTCATGAAGGCATGATCAGAAAAGGTGAGCAGAGGTTTACAGGACCACAAACCCTCAAATCATGAATGACTGATGACAGAGGAAGTTAATAAATGACAGCAGAAGTTAGTTGGTGCTTTTGTTTTCAAGAGATGTTATGTCACAGGTTTTTGCAGTGACTTGAGGAGATTGCACAGTCCTGTCCTTGCAATTTGCTCTGCTTTTTTAGGGCTAACTCAGGAGAATTTTTAACAGCCTCAGAATCGCTTGGAATTTGGAGGTTTCTTTGAGTTTTAGAGCAGGGGGATTGTTCTGGTGGGTATTGGTGTTAGATGAGATAAATGGCAGTTCCCATTAATTTTTACAGATTTCATAGAATCGTAGAATGGTGGAATGGTTTGGGTTGGAAGAGAACATAAAGGTCATCCAGTTCCAAGCCCCTGCCCTGGGCAGAGACCCCTCCCATCAGCCCAGGTTTCTCCAAGCCCCGTCCAACCTGGCCTTGGGCACTGCCAGGGAGGGGCTGCCACAGCTGCTCTGGGCAACCTGGGCCAGGGTCTCACCACCCTCACAGGGAAGAACTTTTCTTAATATCTAATCTAAATCTACATTCTTTCATCTTGAGACTATTACTCTTTTTCCTATCCTTTAAATACTGGAAGGCTGGAATAAGGTCTCCCCAGAGCCTTCTCTTCCAGGCTGAACAGCATTCACACAGTCCTTACTAAAAAGATGTTCCCATAGTTATTGAAATAACTATAAAAACTATTCAGACACTTATAGGTCTGAATTTTCCTAGTTTTACTTTCCATCCATTATGTTTGAACATGCCTTCATCTGCTAGATCGAAAGATCTGTCTGGATTACCAACCCGATACTTTTTAAGTCTGATTTTGAATAGGGTTTGCTGATGCTGAATCAGACGGGCAGTGTGTCTGGTCCACTAAATACAGAGTCTAAAATCAGTGGGTGTTATTTGATGAAAAAACTGTGAGCTCTTTAGATAGACTGTGCTGTAGAAATGCAAAGTATTTCTTGGCTTAAGTTTTTAAATTGCACTACATGAATTATTCAATGCTAACAAAATTACTTGTTGAAGCACTGTAGGAACTAGCAGCCTGAGTTGTACAACCCCGTATGAGGACAACTGCTCACTTGAATGTAGCAGATTGAAGGGTGCAGATAAAAAACATACTCTGATCTTACATCTGTGTCAAAGATCTTTTGCACTGGCCCTTGGAGGCTGTTCGGGGACAGCAAAGTATTTAACTCTGTCAGCTGCAAACCCCAAAAACTTAACAGCAAAGAAACATTTAACAACCTAACAAAATTTGCCTCACTTGCACCATAAGCAAAGCTCAAAAATGCATATTTCATTAGATGATGTCACCAACGTTTTCATATCTTTTGAAGGTGGAGGAGTAATGTATCTTGATTTGAATAGCTAAGTAATATAATTTAAGCAACATATTTTGCAGGCGTGGAGTTTAAATTTGAAGCTATTTGGTTTGTAATGATACCAATTTCTAATTTTTAAGATTCTTTTCTTTTTTCCATAAACTTAGTTCACAAGCTGGTAGAGGCTGCAATTAGCTTAACAGACTGAAAGCAAAGACTGTTCCAAGGCATCAAGAGAAATCCTCAGAACTTTCTCTGTCTTTGCCTTTCGCCTCCAAGCTCTTGCATACTTTGATTAGAATTAGTCTCAGACAAGTTATCAAAAAGCCATCAGCATTTATCCAGAGGACTGAAATAGCAGAGGACCTACTCTACAGAAAAAATAACTTTGAAAAAAAGCATTAGCAGTCTGAGGAAAAGAACAGCAACAACAAAACTCAAAAGCCATCCATCTCAAAATCTAAGGTAGAAGGTTTGTTTAATATTAGGTCGTTAATGAATGCAATCATATTAAAGACCAATTATCACAGTCTTTCTTTACAGCTGGAATACAAAGACAGGGCAGTTCAGCCCACTCAAGTAAGATGTGGCAGCTCCTCTGGCACTTACTTCTCTGCATTGAATACAGGAGCACCTAGACCTCAGTATACCTATATATTGTTATATACTTAGGCATATTTTCCTAAAACTAGATGAGATTAATCCGTATCATGGTGTCCAGTTCTTTAGTAATACATAATATAGCTTTAGAGGAACAATCTAGGTCTCAAACATTGGCATCATGATTGAGGTTAAAATGTCATTTCTTCATGATAAATATATTGGATGTAGACAACAAATTCATCTTTATAAAGATGTATTTTAAATCTACACATCTACAAAAATGAATAAATCTGTTCTGATGACCAATATATTCTGTAGATTCCGGTTTAATCACATGCTCATGTCATCTTCAGGTCTAGTTCCTCAAGCCATATCGCAGCACTACTTCAGTAAATCCACACAAGCTTTGAAGGACACCCGAGGAGATAATTTAGTGCATTTTCTAACTAAGGCAGGTAGTCCTAGACAAATAATTTCTGAACTTGGGAAAAAGAATGTGTTCTTTCCGTTCGTTTTCTACACTTTTGGTAAGCCTTCCAGTTTTGCTTGAATGTCTCCCAGCCATGTTTCAATTTTAGCAGAAAATCAGATTTCACATGCCTTGCAGGCAAATATATATTTAATGTCTTCATGTTTATTTTTTAGTGATCATGTGCCCTCTGAAGAAAAACAGTTATATGGGAAAAAAAAAGAATTGTGAAATAACTGTGATGTTTACCTCAGGTTTTGGTGTTGTTTTTTTTTTTCTTCTGGAACTAGCTTTCCCTGGTACACAAGCATAAAAAAGTGGGGGTAAAGCAGAACATGAAGGCAATCCACTTCTTAATTCAGCTGGAGTGAAAGTTCAGTACACACACATAAAAAAAGAAGGATTTTTTTTCCTAACAAATGCATAAATAAACTGATTTTATCCTTAATTTCAGCTGTGAAAAACAATGAAACAAATCTCTAAAACAAATTGCCTTTAGCTTAATTAACCGTACCAGCCCTCAGACAAGTGCACTCCACTGCAATGCACATGGAATTAAATGCTGCATCTTTGCAGATGCAGCTCTCTGAGGACCACTCCATAGTGCTGCCAAAAGGAAAGGATCACACCATATGCTTGATAAAGCATAGAGCTGGTGTAAGAGAAATGAAGGTCTAGACTGTTTTCTTTCTTGTCACCCCTGGAAATTTCAGAGAAATTCTCAATGAGTCTCTCCAGTAGTTTATGCTGACTTTGTTTCTATCCCAAACCTGATTTCAACGTGTTTCAGGAGCCATCTGGAAAAAAATCCTACAACCTTCCAGTTGATGAATGGTTGGTCGAATATATAACAAACCAGCTCTTTATGTAATTCCTTAGATGCCACAGACAATACTAGAAATGACACATTTGCATGTGAACTCTACAGACAAGCAAAGAAACAAAGCCATTTGCTGCTGTAAAAATTTTCATAGTGTACATATGATAAGGATTATGTAGATGGTGATTACTACTGCTGTGTAAGTCTTGCAAAATTCATAGATGCAAGTCAGAGGGGAGGCTGAAGGGAACAGATTAATCATCCTGCTTGGCCTCTGGTATAACGTTACCTGCAGAATCTCACCCACTCCTCTGTGCATTTCTTCTGGCTGAAGCTTTCCTTCCAGAAATGCATCCAGAGTAGGGGAATACACTACTTAGTTGTTAATTGTCTTGAAGTTAAACGTATATTTTATTTCCCAGATGCGTTTTTTCCCATCTTATATTACAGTAGATGGGCAAAGCCCACAGAAATTGTGGTTATATCTCAAGGAGGTTGTGTTGTTCTCTGAGGGAGATAGATGCTATTTAAAATCACAAGGTGAGAAGAAGACATTGCACTTAAAAGAGGAATGAGACTGTAGGTAGGTAGACATAGGAGAGAGAAAGGGCATGAGTTGTAATAAACTTATTTTGTACTCATTTAACCACTCTTTTTTGTTTCATAGGTGCGCAGTTGAGCTTCCAACAGCAGAAGGTTGAGGTAAAACCTGAACCATTGAACAAACTCTGCAAGTAATCTGCACTTTGCTTACTTAACCTCACAACTTCCCCATTAATGAAAAAGTCTTGTGCTTTTTTCAGCGCTCCTGACCTGTTCATTAAAACAAATAGGTACTTTGCTGCAACCAGGAACACTTCCCCTTAAGGAAAATTACAGCAATTAAACTGGATTGTTCAGACATGGGCTGGCTGCCCATTTTGACTGAATGAGGCTAGAATTCTTTAAAAGAGGGCTTTTTTTATACTGTGGAAATTAAAACTAAACCGCTCACCCATATAAAGAATTGAAGACAAAGAATGCAGGTTTTCAGATTTAGAAGTGGAGATGGTGGTATCAGGGAAAAATTATATATATATATAATATATATATATTCTATATATATTTTATATGTATATATATATATAATATATATAGAAAAAATCTATTCCTGAAACAAATACTGTTTTACATTAGAAAATTGTTTAACAACTGGAATTGGACTAACAGGAATGGAAAAGTGTCTTTCCAGAAAAGATAGACTCTACACATTCTGCTCAGCTTTTTGTTACACTTTCAGAAAACAGCATATATTCTTAAGGAATTTCTTGTTGGCACTAGTGTGTAAGTCCTTGAAGATCTTGTTCAACATTTAGGAAGCAGTGGGATTTCCGAAAAGCAATCAAACTCTTTATACCAACGCCTGGTCTGGAATATTTTCCTTTGTTTTTCTTTCCCTTCCCCCCTAGAATCTCATTCAATAAACAGCCAGAAGTTGCTTGAGTTCTGAAATGGAACATCAACTATTTCCACAAGAATTGGCAAAGCTGCTAGGGGCATGATAATTACAATGAACAGCACGGAAGGAATCACATTCTGGATTGACTCACATCCTGTTTCACTCCTGCAAGGCACTGAGCTTATACAATAGATTAGTTGATGACAAATTTAGTCCTCTATGGATGACAAATGAGAAAGTTACAGAAATGTCAACATACAAACAATGTTATCATGTACTACAATTGTATTTCACTGCAATGTGTAGGATTTCAGTTGTTCTTGCAAACTGTATACAAGTCAAACCAAATGTTAAGGAAAATGGGAAATTCTGACTTCTGATGGGGAAAGAATGGAATAACTATTACTACTGAGGGTGTGCCTGTTTGAGATATTCATACCATCATTTAGGTTGGAAAAGGCCTTTAGGATCATGGAGTCCAAGCATTAACTTGGCAATGCCAGGTCCATCACCAAATCATGTCCCTGAACGCCACATCTACACGGCTTTTAAATACCTCCATGGATGGTGACTCCACCACTGCCTTGGGCAGCCTGTTCCAGGGCTTGAGAACCCTATCCATGAAGAATTTTTTTCTCATACGCAACTCAAACCTCCCCTGATGTGACTTGAAGCCATTTCCTCTCATCCTATCACTAGCTACTAGGGAGAAAAGACTGACCTCACCTTTCTACAACCTCCTTTCAGGTAGCTGTAGAGAGTGAGGTCTTCCCTCAGCCTCCTTTTCTCGAGGCTAAACAACCCCAGAGTTCCCTGAGATGCTCCTCATCACACTTGTTCTCCAGACCCTTCACCAGCTTTGTTGCCCTTCCCTGGATACTCTTCAACACGTCAATGTCTTTCTTGTTGGAGGGGTCCAAAACTGAACACAGGATTTGATGTGTAGCCTCATCAGTGTGGAGTACAGGGGTAAAATTCCTGCTGTGGTCCTCCTGGTCACACTACTCCTGATACACACCAGGATGCTGTTGGCCTTCTTGGCCACCCGGGAACACTGCTGGGTCATTCCCAGTTGGTTTTCGATCAACACCTCCAGGTCCTTTTCCGTTGGATAATTTTCCAGCCACTCTTCCCCAAGTCTGTAGTGCTTCCAGGGCAGGGATTGTTGTGACTCAAGTTCTGGACTTGGCACTTGGCCTCGTTGAAGCTCATACAATTGGCCTTGGTCCATCGATCCAGCCTGTCCAGGTCTCTCTGCAGAGCCTTTGTGCCCTCAAACACACTGACACTCCTGCCCAGCTTGGTGTCACCCGCAAACATACCAAGGGTGCACCGGATCCTCTCCTCCAGATTATTTATAAAGATATTAAACAGAAGTAGGCCCAGATACTGAGCCCTATGGAACAACACCCTTGACTGGCCACAAACTAGATTTAACTCCATTCGCCACCACTCTTTGCGCCCAGACATCAAGCCAGTTTTTCACCCAGTAAAGGGTACACCCATTCAAGCCATGAGCACCCAATTTCCCCAGCAGAATGCTGTGTGAAATGGTATAAAATACTTTATTAAAGTCCAAGTAGACGAAACCCAGAGCCTCTCCCTTAGTACTAAGTGGGTCCCCTTGCCATAGAAGAGGATCAGGTTAGTCAAGCAGGACCTGCCTCTCATAAACCTGTGTTGACTGTTAAGACCTATAAGTCGTGCAGAGTCCATAATATGCTCATGAGATCTCGGCATAAAAATGTATTTATTTACCTCACACTTTCTATATGAGAAAATACATGGTCCTAATATGTATACATGTTCTAAAGACAAAAGATTGGACTAGTTGAGATTTACTCTCCGTTCTCTTATAAACTGGAGAACTGAATAGGGAGTGAAATATGGGATTCAAGCTCTACATTACTTGAAAGGAAAGTAACAGTTTCCATACAAGTAACTATCCTTTTTTCTTAATCAATGAGTCACTGCGGGACATCACAGAGATAGGACAGAAATTGTCTCACCCTTGTTAACATTTTCAAGATATTGCATGTATTTCCAATGATTTTAAAGTTATTAGTGGCTTACAATGCCTAAACACCAGGATCCTGTTGCGTTGAATTAAACAAACGAACAAACAAACAAACTTCAAACAATTGTTTTCAAGCAATTTACATGACCAAACTAAACTGAGATTACCGTACTCACCCTTTAATCTATTCTGGCTTTGTGGAGACCAATGTTTAGGAAATATTATAGTGTTACTGAAGATGGTCAGAGGACAAAAGTCAATAATTGGCTTGCTCTTGAGACAGGACGGTGGTGTTATCTGCACTTTGGTGGAGGACAGATTGCCATCTAGTGAGAGTAAAAGGTAGGGACGTACTGGGAAATCAACTTTATAAAAAGCTTAGAATCATAGAATCATAGAATGGCCTAGGCTGGAAGGGACCTTAGAGATCTTTTAATCCAACCTCCCTGTCATGGGCAGGGACGCCACCTCTCGACTAGATCAGGCAACATATGTGGACCGAATGGGGATGAAATTAAGGTTTTTTCTATGCTCACAAACATGTGTGTGGGGGGGAATATAAAGAGCTCATTTGTTTCCCAGAAACAAAGTAGGGATTTAGAAACATCCATGAAAGAAAGCTTTTTCGATATTCGGAATAAAAGCACACAGTTTCATGAAGAATACAGAAAGGGCATCAACTAGTTTGTTAAAAACTCAGCAAGCACTCTAGAGGTGAGGCTAGGATGGGGTGGTTTGGATGCCACTGTCTTTCCTAGCTGTTAAGATGAGAGCTACGAAAACACTGTTGATGATAAAAGAATCTAACCGTCATTCTCAGAGAAGTTTGAAAGGAAATTGAGCAGAAAAAGATTGATTTTCAGTTTGGAATGAGAATCTTTTGTTCTCGTTAGAAACCTTCTCAATCAGTGTTATTCATGCAGGCACTCTCCTGGTGTGCAGATTAACTGTAGGATGTCCTGTTCAGTTTTTGGAGGATTCTGCTCAGGTAATAGGAGAACGTAGGACTGATTGGTTGCACATGTATAATGTACCTGGCAGCACAAAATGTACCAAGCGTAAATGGTCTTGTTCTTTTGAACAAACAAGAGGAACATCTTCTGCTTTCTTAGGTTTATGATTCAACCTTCCCCCGAGAACACTTAAATCCAAAGCAATTCTGCAATTTCCACCCCACCTGTAACTTCTTTTGGAATTTTGGAGGAGTGAGCGTGTGTTTGTGTATAAAACTCATGCATCTATATCTGTCTCTACGCAAAGAGGTAAGTAAGCTTTGGCAAAATGGTTGTTCAGAATGTTTCAGATGAGATGTCTTTTTATTGCAGAGACAAAACAAAACTTCGAAAGGTCAAGGTTCTCTGGTTCACAGAATACAGACAAATCGTCCCAAAATTATTGAAAATGCACATGGCCAGAAGTGAAGAGGTTATCACAGCTTATCCCTCTTGCTGGGCTTGATCACCATTGACTGTAGCCATATCCTAACAAAAAAGAGATTGTGTTCATCTGCTCTTAAATAGAATTAAAAAGACTGAAATTACTCATTCTGTGAAGGAAAGAATGTCTTTGCCACGAGATGCAGCAATATCGTATCTGTGAGCAATTTAGCATCAGTCAAAGATTGTCCATTGGATTTTGCAGCGTAACGGGAGAAAAACAGCACGAAGGTTTCTCTGGAGACTCTAAACTCATGTGAGCAACTAATGGATTTGTAGGAGGGTCTGATGCATTGTTCATAAAGAGCTGATGTCCTGGCCCTTTAGGCTGCGAATGACACAAATCTAAATATTTGCACTGTGCAAGAAAAAGTGTTTGAATGTGTGACTTCTGGACCAGTCCTCTGATGCAATGAGCTCCTGGCTTTTCAGAATAATGTGAAAAAGACCCTGGTAAAGCAATTACTTTATTACTCAGTTTCAGCTGAAGGAGCTTCTGTTGCTTGCACAGTATGAAAAAGAGAGCAAGGCTCTGATTCCTCATATTTTCACAGAATTCATGCCTGTAGGGTGCAAATTCGAAGTGTGACCACTTAAAAATATCCTGAAAGTATTTCTTTGATGAATACAACAACTCTCTGTGCCTTGGTAACAGTGCCATGTTTGCTGCATGCTCTAAGCTATTTATAAACTGCAGAGATGTGTTTCCTTGGACCAGCTTATAATAATGTTTGTAAGTTATAAACGAAAGAACATGGAAAATATGGATATTCATAGAATTTGGAGCCAGAAGGAATTTTCCTTACTCCCTTCTTCCTAATCATTTAAAATTCCTTCTGCCCAGGAGTGGATCAGGACTGATTAACATCAAGCTCTGTGTTGTGAAGGGCTAGCAGTGGCAGCTGAAATCACCTCTCAGAGAATATGTAGAAAAACTTTCAAGATATTTTCTTGAAGGACACTGTAAGCATAACACTGAAAAATAAATCTGGTTTTAAAATTTGGTCAAATACCCCCAACTGGGTTTCTCAAAACAGCAATCACTTCAATGGTGAATGCGTAAAAGGAAATTGTTGGCCATGGTGCCATGTCTCAGATTTCCAGAAGAAGATCAATGGGCATCGCTGTGACCTTCACGACATGCGGGACCTATCAAAGAGACCTTCCTGGAGAAGCAGGTGGTTATGGTGGATACCTATAGGATCCAAACCTGGGAAAGGGAGAAGGAAGAATCAGAAAATCTTTGTATTCTGAGGAACAATAAGTTTTATTGAGCTCGATATTAAAAAACTTGAATTTACTGAAGTGTAAATGAAATTACTGAAATTAATATGAAATTTCCAGAGCATTGCGGGAGCCAGATCTTGACTCATGCTACAAAGAAACACTAAACAAGTCTTTTTGTCCTCCTGGTCCTGCTCACAGCAACTGTAGAAAAGCAAATACTCTTGGATGTTCCTAATTTATTTATTGCTGGAAAATGGCAGGAGATAGCTAGAAAAAAAAGTTGTTTGTATTTGTCCATTTTCTTGAGCGTATTTTAAACAGTCATTAATTATCTGTCCAAAAAAAAAAAAAACTGGATTCAGCTGGACTCTTCTGCAGTACTTTATGGGCAAAAGGAAAAAGAATAAACAATTTCCTCCAATTTTAGCAGGACGGAGAAACTCCGAGAGTCCAAAAGCTCAGATTTTGACTCATATTTTTTCCCCAGCTCTTTGATATGCAACCAAAGAATGTTGTTAATTAAAAAGGGGTCCCCAAAGGCAGGGATTGTTGTCACATTAAAAGAGAGAGGAGGCGAAAAGAGCAACCTGCATAGTTTTGCAATGCAAGGGACCAAAACAACACACTTTTAAAATTAATTTCCACTGAATGCTTTGAAATCTGATTCCTTCTCCCCAGAAAACACAATCACTGGGCCAAATATTCAGGTGGTGTTGATCAGAGTGGCTTCCACCGTGGGCGTGGAGGCTGCTGTGACTCACGCCAGCTCTCTGTGCTGTAGCAAAACCTTAGAGTGAGTGCTGTGAAAAAACTTTACACCGTACCAGAGACTGACAGGCATCCTGAATGCAGCCCCAATCGCTTATTTTTCATTCTTTTTAGCCAAAGACACTTGTGATTGATTTAATATGTATTTTCTATTTCCATTCCAAGGCTGCCTGAACTGTTGTTTTGTGCTTCATGTCACGGCACCGGTTCTTTCTCACTCTTATCCATAGTGCTGTATCCGATGTTATAAAAATCGAACATAAAATACAAATTCACACATAAAGGAAAGGAAATTGTTTCAATGGAGGAATGGCATAGACAGTGACAGGATTATTGGAGGAGAAATTGATCTGAGGTCTTTGCCAAGGAGGTTTTTTTTAGCAGACAAGGTATTACAGCAAAGTGGTGAGACTTCATGGAAAACGACCAAGTCTTGGATGTTGGTATGGAAAACAGCTTGTCCTCAGAGTGTTTACTACATGCACTGGAGTTTTGTTTCCATTTATTACTGGGAAACTGTCACAAATGACAAAAATGTGACTTGAAGGTGAATAGGTCAGGTCTCAGAATAGAGACCTGATCAAGTGGGAGGTGTCCCTGCTCATTGCAGGGGGGTCTGAACAAGATGGTCTTTAAGGTCCCTCCCAACTCAAACCGTTCTATGATTCTATGAATATTATTTTGCGTCAGCTGAGAAATGATGTAAAGGACTAACCATAACCTTTCGTGCTGCTTCTTCAGGAGCAGTTTGTAGGACTTTCTCTGCCTCCCATTGTGTGCAACTCATTTTATGGGACATCTGAAGGTGGTTTTTTGAATCGTAATTCTTTGGGCACCCAAATTAAATGATGTTCACCGACCGCTCACTGTAAATCAAGGTGGGAATCTCGCATTGCACGTCAGTTCAGTGTCCTAAACAGAAGGGACCACTTCTTTCCTCGCTGCTTTTCCCTTAAGATCAGCAATAATCTGCTTGCCTTTCCAGGAGTTTGAGCCTGCGGACCTTTGAGCCTGGGCTCAGCTGCTTCTCGAGGTCAGCTTAGTCTCCAGACCAGAAACAATCCTGCAGGTTTCCTGCTGTCTGTGGATCTCATGGGTCAAAAAAGTCAAGAGTTTTGACAGAACTAAAGGAGATGCATGCAGAGATGCATTCAGACACAGGTAATTTTTTCTTTTTTTTTTTTTCCTCTATTTTTAAAGAAACACTTCTTTCACTAAATAACAGAAGAGTTTACTTATAATTCAAAATTTCCCCTGCCTATCTATTTTTCATTGTAACCTGAGGGTACTCTCCTTAAATACAATGTGGTCTGTAATGTCTTCCAGGCCAAAATACTCAGTTTTGCAAAGGACCTCAGCCATAATCTGTCTCATCTTGGAGCAATTGCATGAAATTAAAGGATGTGCAGTAAGAAAACCTCTCAGGAAAGCAGAAAACTGACCCCAGTTCCAGGAACTCATTTTTCACAGCTGTGGGCTGAAATTTCACAACACCTAAAATCTCTAACAATGAGTATAAATGAAAAAAACAAAACACAACACTATTCCAATACCTGAATAAAACTCCCAAAATTATCAATTGGTTTTAGAGAGAGAAAGAAAAGCCCTGATAATTCTTCATTTTTGCTCTATGGTACAACTGGTGCCCAATAATGATCTTTTGTGACGAGTTTGTTAAATCAGTTTAGGTAGGAAGATATTAACACAGTGAGAATGATACAGTCAGTCTACAAAAAGTTAATGGCCACCTCATATAAGAATTACAATGATTTTGGTCTGAGGTTTCCCATCCAGATATTTTCCAGCAACCTTGAGCTGTTCCACTTGCTTTGTTAAGGATAGAGAAAGGATAAAATGAGGATAGGATGGTGAGCTCTTTCTCATAATTTTCTCTAAAGCACTCTCTGTGCTTCAGGAAAAAATTAAAGAGTTCTGCTTGTCTACACTGAAACAGTATTTAAAAAAATCAAAACCACATCCGTTTTACTGTTATTCATCTCATTCTTTGAAGCAAAGATTTGAAATTGAATTTGAGATTATATAGATAATTCAGTAATACCACAATATTTCAGGCTTGAAGTAAGATTTACACCAGATACTTATAAAATAATATCCCTTATAAAATAATATTCCTTAGCAGCAAATATCATCTCTACTTTTTAGAGGACAACAAAGTATGATTGCACATTCTTCCCTATTCAAACATTTATTTCAGATTAAAACTTTAAGTTTTATAGGAATGGCCTCTTTAATAGAAACTCTGGTTTAATGTTGTGATATTCCACAGCAGATACCACAGTAAGATTCAACTCACTGACCTTTAGCAGCAACAGCATCAGTTTGCTTTTGTCCAGCTGATTTTGGGGTGGTAATAACTAATTTTTCCTATTGCGTTCTATGGAATACTCTATTCTTTAATAAGAGAAAACTGCCACAAAAGGGAAAAGTTTTCCTCTTTGCCATTGCCAGTGCTACACAACTTCTGATGCCTGTGAATAGTAACTGAGGGTGAACATATCAAAAGACAAAAAGTCATGAGTATTTCACTCCAGGCCTTAAAATACAAGGTAATTCTTATTTCTGAGGCAATTATCCTACTTCTGGGAAAAAAAAAAAAAAATATCTATTTATCTGGTAGATTAACTTCATTGTTTTCTATTTTTTACACTTTTTTTTTTGTTTTAGTATACTAACACCCAAGCAAAGTTATCTTTAATATTTCAACTATAATATTAACATATTTTCTGATAAGTTAATACAATTGAATCAAAGTAATATGCCAGGCATTAATACTTCTTGGCTTTTTCAAAAACAAACAAACAAATCCTGAAAAATAATGTGGGATTTTCCAGCTTGGCTGCAAACAGTTTCTTGACATCCTTTTCTGTTAGAAAAAAGGAACAGAATTTCCATCTGGCATGCCAGGAGTGCTATCTTGGTTTTATTCTCATATATAATTAGAACATCAGGAGAAAAAAAAGCTTGCAACTGGTTTAGTGTTGGGGCATGGTCTTTCTCTTCTGGAGGAGATGAATATAACATTTTCACTAGGATTAATATTATTAGTGTATAAATACTCACTTGAAAATCCTTAATGTCAAGTGTTCTTAATGCTACAGAACTATTTCCCTAATCAGAGCACTTTTAGGTCCAAGGGTTTAATTGCAGATATAGATATGGATATGGAAAAATTACCCCTCACATTGAACTGTGCTAAAAGAATTTTATTGATCAGGTAAATGCGATTAATGAGACCTAACTTTCACCCCATTTGTTCAAAGGAGTGAATGTATTAAATAATATTTGTAATTTAAAGGTATCTTTGTGAGAGAAATAAAAGCCAAGACGTATCTGGCTGGGGCACACCAAGTTTTATTGAACTGTTGGACTTGATGTGTCAAACCTTAACTCTTAATCACCCTTCTTTTTGGTCCCACTTTGTCTTTTTTTTTAACTTTACCATGACCTTGGCAACTACAACTGCTCTGTAAACCACCTTTTTAACCAATAAGACCACTTTTACGCTTCATCTTCTTTACAAGGTCTTGTCAACATGTTGTGTTTTGCAATGATTTGGTGGAAGCCAGCAAAACACAGCCGTTGCGTCCCTTGACTGAATCAACCCCTTAATCAAATGAGAAAAGTCTTTGACCCACATTTCCTGGCAAAATTTGGGAGTGATTGTGCTCCAGTGACGTACCTGCTCCTCTAAATGCTGGGATCCTTGCCACGGGATGCTACCTCATCTGCTGACACAGCCCCTTGCAATGAGGACATCCTGTACTCCCTGTAACAGCAACAGCTGTTACGCTGGCTCAAAAATTAACAGCTATAAAATTTCCTAATAAATGCATGGCCTTTTGAGACAAACATAATTTCTGTTGTTAGAGCTAGAGTCATACAACATCTGTATGTTAAAAAGCCTTAAAAGGTTGGCTTATATACTCTGATTTGGAGAATTTAATATGTAACATACACAACATGTCATTTCTGAAAGTCTACAGCCCTCACAGCATTTTTTTTTCCACAGATCTTTTATTTGTATTTGCCTTTTCTAGCATCAAGATCATTTGAAGAAAGGGAAGATGTATTACTTTTGAACCTTTCAATTCACAATCACTTTCATAATTCTCCCGAAAGCCTCCAACAATTAAAGCTCATCAAATGGCATTTAATATTTTAATTTGAAATTTTCCGCAGATTTGCCAAATATATTCAAAAGCGTTTGTTGGGGGTTACAGATGGGTCGGCCACTAGACACTTCCTGTTTCACAAAATTCTCTCCCTGGATAAAAAATAGAAAGGGAAAAAATACAGTAAAACACCAAAGAATTCCTAAATATATAAACTCTTGCCGATACATAGACACGTAAAGCCTGCTTCTGAGTCGGGAGAGCCCTCTATGGCTAGTTTGTGCACTCAGGGTTGCCCGAATTAGACCTCAGAGAATCACAAGAAACAGCACACAAACTGTGCCGCATCACAGCTGGCTCGACACCAACAACTTTTGCCTACACGGTTACTCAGAAAACTGCTTCTGTAAAGGTCACAGTTTACATCATCGTGCTCCTACATCCCCGACTTAAGAGATCTTGTCTTAAAGCCAACTTTCCCCTTCCCTAACAAAGTTGGAGCTATTTCTAATCTTGCTACTGCAATTTTTTTCCCCCTAATTTTCTAATTTCTGATCTCGCTACCAACTTTTATCTCTGCTGTAGCAAAGAGGAATCTCTTTACCCTGATGAGAGGAGGAGAGATTTGAGCAAGTGTAGCTGCACATAGGAACAGGTGCCTTGTGCCTTCTCAGGTCTAAGCTGAGAATAGTCTTGCTTTATTTATCTTGACTTTTATTTCATATATATATTCTAAAAACCCAATTACAGCATAAAAGAGTTAGCCAATTCAACAAATATTGGGTTCAAATACAGGTTCTCTCAGGATTTTTCCATGTGTGTCACATGTCAACCCAAAGTCCAGCCTAGTAAAAAGACAGAAAACTTGATAGGCAATTCAAACCACAACATACTTAGAGTGGGCTCTTTTCTAAACTTCAGAAGTCTTGTTTTTCTATCATGCATAATTCATCAACAAGCACACACAATAAAGAAATATCAAAAGCAACATCAGGCAACACAGCAAAACCAAGTCCACCTATTCTGATGTTGCTGCTACATATATAGACATATTTTTCATAAACATTTCAAGTGAAAAGTCCCCAAGATACCTTTTTTTTACAAAAAAAAAAAAAAGGACTGTTGTAGCAGCTCCAGCCAAACAAGCGGTTATAAGTTCCTCTCTTTCAAAGGCAACAATCTCAAAATACAGACAAAACATTTTCCTGGTGGTCTGTCATTCTGTGTTTCAGAGCTTACATTCCAGACTAACATCCATTTTTGGGGGGGTCTATTGCCAAACTCTCTTCTAAATATCACATATTTGTAAGCCAGTGGTTGGAAAGAGGAAACCAATTCAAATGGGTCATTCTGTTTCTCACAGTTTCAAGCCTAACTTCAAAACACACAGAAACCTTAGTACCGTGAGGCATCGAAGTCTAATACTGCATTTTATAAAATCAGGTGTAAAGGCTCTAGCTCTCATATTTTCTTTAGTTGATGACAAATTTAGTCCTCTATGGATTACAAAGGAGAAAATTACAGAAATGTCAACATACAGACAACGTTACTCTGTATTACAATTGTTTTTCACTGCAATGCGCAGGATTTCAGTTGTTCTTGCAAACTGCATGCAACACAAACCAAATGTTAAGGAAAATGGGAAATTCTGAATTCTGATGGGGAACGAATGGAATAAATATTACTACTGAAGATACACCTGCGTGAGATACAGAACCATTCAGGTTGGAAAAGACCTTTAGAATCATTGAGTCCAACCATTAACTGGCAACGTCAAGTCCGTCACCAAATCATGTCCCTGAACACCACATCTACATGGCTTTTAAATATCTCCAGGGATGGCGACTCCACCACTGCCCTGGGCAGCCTGTTCCAGGGCTTGAGAACCCTATCCATGAAGAAATTTTTTCTGATACACAAACTAAACCTCCTGTGGTGCGAGTTGAGGCCATTTCCTCTCATCCTATCACTTTCTACCTGGGAGAAGAGACCAATCCCACCTCTCTAACAACCTCCTTTCAGGTAGTTGGAGAGAGAGAATGTCTCCCCTCGGCCTCCTCTTCTATAGGCTAAGCAACTCCAGTTCCCTCAGATGCTCCTCATCAGACTTGTTCTCCAGACCCTTCACCAGCTTTGCTGCCCTTCTGGGGACACGCTCCAACACGTCAATGTCTTTCTTGTTGGAGGGGCCCAAAACTGAACACAGGATTTGACGTGCAGCCTCACCAGGGCCAAGTACAGGGGTAAAATCTCTGCCATGGTCCTCCTGGCTATTTTTGATACAAAACTTATAAATGTATAGAAGTGTGCAAAAAGTCTTTGTGCATTTTTTAATGATCGGGAACTTAGTAACTGAGTTTTAGAGTTTCTAAGCCCTCAGTGCTGGCGAGCATGTAAAACCTACAAGTTAGCCAAAGCTGAGCATTAACAGCTACATCAGAACATCTAGAGTGACAATCTGTATATATCTACCCACTCATATTCCTAAATCTCCTTCATCCCTTGCTTTACCCATCCCCCGTATATATTAAAAAGATATCAGGTTATTTTCTCAGTTTCCAGTCGCTGCACAAAATATAGGAGGAGGGAGGGAGAGCTAAACTGAAAATGTCCACTCCCCCTGCTCCTTGCTGGTACTTGCAGCCCTGTGCTGGAAAATAGATTCCTGACACGTCCTTTTCACTAATGTCCCCTTCACTGCCTGGCAGCAGCAGTGATGCTGAGCTTTGGGACATAGAGGATGGAGCGTGCTCCTTCAAGCTGAGCCAGAAGAGGGAGACCAAGGATGCATTAAGCCAGATGCCAGCTCCTTTCACTGCTGGCGATGCTCTTGCTCCCTTTCACTTTCAAGAAAGTCTCACTGTAATTTCTATACCTGTATGAACTCGAATTTATGGAATTGAATAGCCTTACAAAGCACAGCACTGGAGCCATGCAACCTCATTGTCTTTCAAAGAACTTGAAGAGGTCTAACACAGCACTTTCAAATGCTCGAGATTATCAGGGTACAAAAAATTCATACACCATGTGCTAGAAATACAGCAAAAAGGCTTTAATATTCTTTTTTTTTACACACGGGAACTTTAAATGTTCATGCAAGAAACCTGTTTGATCTTAAGAGACAACCTGATGTGGTTTTGAATAAGACTACACTGCACAACTGCCTGCATTACCAGAAACTAGACCACAGCAAGCCAGGATAGTCCTGTCATTTATATATTCTTAACATTTGGGCTTCTCTAGGTATGCTTTATCAGCTTTCTCTTGATTTGAACCAGCTTCTCATTCTTTTGCTCATTATATTATCATCCTTTTATATTTGTAATGGTTGTGGTTCAGTGAAGGCTAGAAGGCACAGAACTGGATCAAAGCTCCCCTGTAGTGGATGGTGTAGAAATACATAACAAAAAGAAACCCCCTGCCACTTCAGTCCTCCAGTCTGTGCAGATTTGTGTCAAGAGTGGACAGAAAGGTGGATGCTCAGAAGGGCTGGGGATGCCAGTGAATATTCAGTGACTTGTGTAGTAAGGTAATATATTAAGATATTGTCCTAACACATCTGCTGCTCTGGGCATATTTAGGATTATATGGGAGTGTCTGAAGGTATGTTATTGGAAGCAGCATCCATGGTTTTCTAGCCTATTACATCGTATATTGAAGCAGTGTAGTGCAGAAATAGAGCTCAGTTATTGCTTTCACTATGCCCACTATGCCTGGAAGAGATAATAACGTTAAAAAAAACCACAAAAAAAACCCCAGAAAAACACCCCCAAAGAAGATGTAGTGTTGCGTTCCCTAGTCATAAGAAATAAAAAAAAAAAGTGCAGTGTTCTCAGGAGAAGGAAAAGAAAAAATAAAATTCCAGTTCTTTATAAAGCTGCTCCAGATTTCTGCCAAGATTTACCAGAACATTTCTGAAGATAAGAAATGGCTTCACAACTTGAGGCAAAACTGACAAATATAGGTTTGCCAAAAAAGAAATTGTTTCTAAGTGTCAAAATAAGTATCTTACAACAGTTCCAGCTGTGACATTCATGGCAGAATTTGCTTCACCCTGTTCAATTACATTCATTGCAGGTGTTTGGATTTTCTACTTGCATCCTCAAATTCTTAACCAGAGTTCAGTGACATCTATAAAAATGTCCTTTATGGCTTAGTGGCTTTTGAACCTGGTCAGTTCCAGACTGTATTTCCAGCTGATCAAAAAAGCAATTTAGTGCATTCATATAGCCATGAGCGTACTTAAAAAAAATGGTTCTAGCTCCTTCCTGGTAAAACTTTGAAAATGCTTCAAAGAGATTCAGTTCTTTCATTTTTTTCTCTCTTTCTAGCCTGTCCCACGAAAGTTAGATATCTTGCATGATGCTAGTAACCAGCATTGAAAGGCAAAGGTGCAATGTGATTTTCTTTGATTTTATCAAGGTGTCATTTTTATTTCAAATACTGTTGTGCTGGGTGTTGGGTAGAAGTAAGCTGAAGTTAATGGCCATGTCTATCCTCCTTTTAGCAGAAATACAAACCACTAAACTTCTCCCAGAGTTGAGAATCTTGAGCAACAGGAGCCAACAGCCAAAATCACAGGTGAATATTGTTGAACACACCTGTGCAATTATAGAGGTTCAGGGCTGCTGCCAAGTGAGTCGACATTGTTAGAAACAACTAATGAGCAAATACAGGACTCAGCAGAATCACAGAATCATAAAATCATAGAATCATAGAATGGCCTAGGTTGGAAGGGACCTTAGAGATCATGTAATCCAACCTCCCTGTCATGGGCAGGGACGTCTCTCAACTAGATCAGGCAACACATGGGGACCCAACAGGGATCGAACCCGCGACCTTGGTGTTATCAGCACCACATTCTAACCGAGGATTAGCAGAAAATACTTCCAGAAGGATCAGTGAGACAATTTGGAGAAGGCTTACGGGAATAGTGCTGGCTTGTTGTCTTCATGAACTGAAAAAAGAAGAGGAAATTTCTCCTTAGCAGAGAGAAATGGGAGTCTTTGCTCACTTTCTACACATAAGCAGCCTTGGGAAAAAAAAAAAAAAAAAAAGCCTGAGGCGATGTTAAATTCTCCTCTTAAATGGAAACAGCAAGGCTGGCTGCTAGCAAACAAAGCCTTCAGATAAAATGCAGGAAACTACAGTTTGGGTCACCAGTCCCAGTCACAAACATTCCGGCATCAAGTCAGCCTAAGCCATAAAATGTGTTGATACAAGCACAACAAAAAGCTGCACCTGATCTGAATGTGTGTAGCAATGGCAGAAAGGTATCAGACAGCTCTTTTAGAAGCTGAAGGTTGATGCAGCCAAGATTTCCAAATCCCACTTTTTCTCCCACGTGACCTCATTTGTGACTTACAATCCTGCAGTACCTAATTTTCCATCAGTAGTGTTTTCCAAGTCGTGCACTCAGTAATCCAACTTCAGCAACACCCCAGCAGCCCTGAAAAGTTCTTGTCCTCTAGGGCTTCCCAAAAGTATTGCAGAGACATTGTACATAAAGAGAAAGACCACATCAGCAGTGACCATATTTGATTTTGCCTCGTTGTTCAGTAGTTGGGGGGACTCATACGAGATTTGGAAAACCTGTTTTTCCTACCAACTGTAGGTTTTCTGCAGTCAAAGAGGTTGCTGTAATCATGAGGCTGATGGGTCAGTTTGGATACATTTTACTGCAGTTGCTCTGTTTTGTATAAATAATTCTATATCCAGTGCACCTAGCAGCAAACAAGACAAAAAAACATGAGTTACTCTCTGGTCATTAGAGTATTTTCCTAGTATCTTGGCAGGGAGACAAGGTCAGGCACTTGTTCCAATGAATATTTATTTACACAAAATGAAACAGCTTCAGGCAGAGATTTTAAGAGCTGTCTTTACAGAAAGGTCTGAGACTCATAGTTCTTTTCTGGGATTTAAAAATACATCTTCTATGTTGAGCTGAGTAGAGATTTGAGAGCCTTCAGAGTGGTTCCAAAGAATGTTTATCAATATGGGGATAGGCACTTTATATTTATAAATATAATATATATATATACATATAAATATAAATACATATGCCTTCCAAGGGATTTCTTTTCCTTTCCTTCTCCCCCTGCCTGCTTTTCTGCTGTCACGTCCCACCCAGGAGAGAGGGACAAGTGACCTTCAAATTTGTAATACACCACCGGCGTGGACAACGGTGAGACAAGTCTCAAAACCCATACACAAACATTTATTAATTTATCACAACGTATAGATCGAACTCATGACAACTGACTCTAATTTAAAAGCACGAGAGGGCAGACAATATAACAAAAATTCAGGAAAAGTCTAAATAAGTAATGAACTTACAAGAACTTAATAACAAGGAATAATAAAGGACATCTAAACATGATATTAAGGCGGACAATAATACACTTAACCATCACAAGAAAGAAATTTAGACATAAAATTAAATAAACAGGATGTTAGACCTTGCATTACTTAGCTAGAAAAAGGGAAAGAGGGAGAGAGAGACTTAATGATAACGAGGAAAAAAGACATAACAACTTCTAATAGGCAGCATTATACTTCTGATCACAAGACAGAAAGTAAGTATGAATTTAGCAAGCACTGTGACAGGCCTTGTATTACTTAGTGAGAGAGGAGAAAAGGAAAAAAAGAGGGGGGAAGAAAAAGAGAGAGAGAGGTGGGATGGTGGAGGAAACAGGGAGAGACAGAGATCACCGATCCTGATTCTTGCATTTGCGGCCAACGAGGGTTCAAGGGTGATGACGTCATCTTTTCTTCTTCTCCTGCACTTTTCTTCTTGATGTCTTCATCTCAGGCTACATGCTTTTCAGTCTGCTTTCTCTTGCTTTGTTCTTCTTACAGTTCTGATCTTTCCTTTTTCTCGCCTCAATTTATACACCATTCCATCAGTTTGCCACATAGGACCAGAAACTGGTTTTCTTTTCCGACCATGCTGGGGGGTTGTAAACATGACAAGAAATGTTTAAGGCAAAATCCACGAGTCAGTCCGCTACATCTGCAGATGTAAAGGCAAGTTTGGCTTTGGCATTCAACACCACCTGAGATGTAGCAGATCAAAATCTGAATGAAAGATTGGTATTAGATAAACAGTGTTCTGATTTCACTGAAGATCAGTTCCCTAAATGCCTTTAAATCTAGACCGAAATGTATAAGGACTAGAACATCAATAACTAAAATGTTATTTAAGAGATGAATCATGTTTCTAAATGTTTTTGAGATTTTTATCTCTCTGGTGCAGCATTAATTTCTTTTCAGACTGTGTTCTCACTACAACAATAATTTTTTTTTTTTCTGAGAAAATGACAGAAAAACTAATCAAGTGCCTACACAGCCTAATAAGGCAAGGAACCATTTCAGCAAACAGAAAAAGCCAACTGAGTGCTAATGGAAGAAATTATAGCAAAAAGAAGCAGTTACAGACTGCATTAAACACACATCAGGAAGCAATTTAACAACTGAGTAACCAAAGCCGTATTATTCAGACCTGATCCCCACAGAAATGAAATACTGCGCTGTGCTGACACCTGGTGCACAAATAGATTTGCTCAGGAAACTATAGTTCCCCCCACACGCATTCTTGGAGCAGCTTTCCAGCCCAGAGGGGTTCGTCTTAAGCCGTCATAATCATCTGATGTTTGCAAAGCACTTCAGAGACAAGCAGAGTTGTCCGAGAGTGATGTCTTCCTCCAACAATTTCAGCTCAATTAATTTTCATCTGTTTACAAGACGCTTCCTGCTACGTTACAGATGTGGTTAGAGGCCTGGGCGGATTTTTTTCAAGGGCAGAAATGGCAATGGGAGTGCTTGACTCCAGAATACACCTTCAAACTAATTCCCTTTGTTACCTGTTGTTTAATGTGGAGGCTTTGAATGTCGGAGAGGCAGATCCTAATAGCCCAGGTCACTCCCTAGGGTTAAAACCAGAAATGTTTCCTGTTCATATCCCCTCATATACGGGTCTTAGGTACTGCTGTGGCACCTCATCGTAACAAACAGAACTTCCTAACGAGAAGTTCTTAACCATTACGATGTTCCTACAGTCTCACTGTCACTACTGCTGGAGAGCCATACACAGTTTTCTCTGCTGACACTGCCTTCATCCTTTCATACTAGTGTTACCTTTTACTAAAACCAAACCCTGTTGTATTTCCACAATTGTACTTCAGAGAGTTTTGTACTCAGGGACCACAAAGTTTTGTGCAGGTGAAAGGGTGACCCACCAAAAAGCCCATGATTTGAAAAGAGTTTTTCCAGAGAGTGCATCCCTATGTTTTGCTGCAAAGTGCCCAGCCAATTAAAATAATAAATGGTAATTGTTGCATTTTCGAGGTTTCCTTTAGACCTTTTTTTGTTAGCCAAGCTATAAAATACACACTTGGTCTGGGAAGGACAGATTCACCAAGACATGATGCTTTCCTGTGCCATGGGAAGAAGGGGTGCTCTATCCAGATTAAACACACAGCCTTGGTTCTTTCTTATGGATATCCTTATTCCACATTCCTCTCTTGAAAAACCCACACACTCCACCAGCTTTTTGCTGTGAAAAATTCTGTGAAGGAGTGGTGAGAATCTACAGCAGTGTGTATCAGAGGTATCCCACTAACAAGAGCAGTTTGTTGTAATTACCTATGCAGGCACAGTGACTTCAAAGACTTACATAACACCAAGCAAACAATTTTGGACAGCAGTGTGCTTGTGTACTTCACTTGAAGCTTGTTAGGTTTAAGCTTTTTTTTTTTTTTTTAGCAAACATACTTACAGCATCAGTTTCTAAACTGAAACTCCTTGAGTTTGCATATTTTTATTTTTTTTTAGCACACCACACCACAGGGTACTCTTCACACAGTATTTAGTGTTAGGTCCAGTTAGCATATTTGGAAGAAAAATAGCTCCCTGTTAAGAGTATAATGCACCTCATTTGATATGGAATTAAGAAGCAACCAATATACTGCAGGAATCTCATTTAATTACCTACCTCTGGCTTTTTTTGCTTATGTCTGATCATTAGTCGAGGCTAAGCATGTTTAACACACAATGACTAATCTTCCCCTTGGAAGCCTTCAGTCATTTTTTTCCTTAATCCCTTGGAAATTTCCACTTGTTCCCTGGGGGTCTCTGCTCGGCACTCACTGACTACAGCATGGAGGAGAGCTGACACCAGGTAGAGTTTTTAGACAAAACCACCTTTAAATGTGATGGCTCAGCTGTCTGAAGAAGTCAAACTGGATAAAGGAAGGCAAAACCACCTGAGGGTTAGTCTGTGGTGAGACTGGTGCTGTGTTAACTCTTTTAAATCTGTTTCTCACTGCGCAGGAACGCTGGAAAAGGAGAAAGAGGTGGCAAAACACGTGGGCTTTTATCTGGACTTCAGTGTCAACTCAGGTTGTGTCTGAAACTTGCCAGTGTTTTTGGTATGATATCTCCAAATCGCTTTGTCATCACCGCAAGAGAGCTGAAGCTGTGGTGATTTCATGCCTTCACTATTACAAAGTGACAAGGTTACAGGTTGTCACAAAATCTACACAATTTTCCCCTCCCACACTTTGCTAGACCTGGGAGAAGACCATCTGAGCATCTCACCTTTTATTTCTCTTTGCTGTAATATGAAACAAGCTTTTTGTCTTCCCTTACATGCTGAACAATACCCTTGTAGTATTTTCTCTTTCTTAATCTACCTATTGTTTATTGCCATGTACTTAGACCAGAAAAAAAAAATAATCCTTTTATTCTCTATTTGTATAGCTCAGTGCAGTGGGACCATGCTCAGAGTCAGAAGCTGCAAAGCTGTAAAATAATCCAAATCAGAAGCAAGGATGTGTGAGCATGTGGTGGCAATATTTTACTCCTGTTGTCATGCAAATTGTGGAGGTTTGGTTCTGGTCTGAGCCCAAATATGTGTCAGGGAGAGCTCTGCATGGCCCCTGCCCACTTCAAACTTCTTGGAAAAGAACCGGGACAGAAAAGTAGAAAAGATTTGCAAGGTATTATCTCTTCCGGATGATGGTTTGACATGAGGCACAGGACAGATGTTTTAATGCCCATCAGTCTCTAAGTTTTGAATGTATCATTAAGATTTGAGACTTGTAGGTTCGTGGATCAGAGGGAATGGACCTTCCTTCTCCATCCCAACACAGAAAATGCTCACACTTGCAACACACATTGTGCCGTTGTTTGCCTGATACAGCCCCCAATTTATTCTCAGCTGCTTTTCTCCCAGTTTAGGAGCACAAGCCATTTGTACAACAAGGTCCTTATTAAGTGCTGCTTCCCAAGGCTCCTAGATATTTAAAGGAAATGCTCAGGACAACAGCTTTTAAACTGCATGTTGTACTGACTCTAGTTTTGCGGGCATTGATTAAAGTTTAATGGAGAGAATGGTGGTTATGCCTCATTTTTAAATGGATAGACCCAGAAGAAGGCAAGTTCCTGCCTATTAATCCATTGACCAGACAAAACTTGCCTCAGAAACATGAGCTATTTCACTAAAATAAAGGATGGCCCCATCCCATCCACTGCGCACGTGTGTGCACACAAATATTTCTTGTACCAGTTTAGCACACTGCTCAGCAGTTAATATCAGAGGTAGAGCCTGATGTTACTGTACAGCCTGGTTGGTTTTATGGGAAAAAGACTGCAAGAGCAGGTGATGTGTGAAATAAATTAAACACACAAACTCACTCTGGATAACCGACAGGGTCAAGCAGGGAGCTAATCAACGTGCCACAGTGACCTTGTCCCTGCCTGGCTCTGCCCTCTCCAGTGTTACCAAGAACACATTTCAGAGATTTGATCTTATAGTTTAGTACTTTTCTTTGCAATGCAAGGAAAACAAAGAAACAGATGTTTAAGATGAGAAAATGGAGGTCAGGCTGTTTGCTTTTTCTTCCCTGAACTGCCAGTAACCTAAATAGTTCTTGCAGGAAGTCGAATCCTGTGTGGACATTTTAACATTTAAGGACCCTCAGAGAAGTGGATGGTTACCCCGTGAGCAGCTCACATCCATCTCTCCGTCCAGGGGTAAAGAATGTGCACTTATTGCAACTGCCACTCGTGAGACTCTGTCCATGCAGGAATGGTCTGAGCTCACTGATAATCACAGCTAAAGCTGTTACATAAACACAGGTCAAGAGATTTTCCATATAATATTTGTAGAAGGTTTGACTGATCTCTCTTCCCTGGCTCTCATAGTTGTAGTCTTTGCTAGGTCAACAGTTCTTCCCCTCCCCATCACAGTTCTCAAATATCTGCAATGGGAAGAGCCAAGTCAGAATTCTTGAACGGGATTTATTTTCCTGCAATTCATAAATCTTCAGTAAGAGATGTGATAAGCTCTCTGGAGCTTTCTTTTTAGATGCCTCAAGATCCGAGCTCAGCAGGGAAATTGGTGACTTCTACCCTTTGTCCCTTTTAGGATCGCTGGGGAATGGATTCAGCACCCCATTAAAAAAAAAAAAACAAAACAGATAGTGAGAACTTGCAGTGCTCTCCTCATTGCCAGGAGATTTGGAATAGGCCTCTGGGAGAAAATACAGTTAATCAGGTCACAAGAGTGTGTGTCACCACACTTCAGTACATGGTGAGTGTCTGAGAGTGCTGTGGCAAGAGCTGCAGTGGTTTGTCTTCAGACAGTGAGGATAACAAGCTGCGACGCTTTAGGCACTGTCCTTGAATAGCAACCAAGCTAGATCATCACCTCCTACTAGTTCCTGGCTGTGGTGATATAATTTAAAAGCAAACAAATAAAAACATGCCAAAATGCAAAGCACGGACTTTAGCCTATGCTCAGTGGGGTTAATCCCTGTACGACCTTCAGGAGGATTTGAAACAGCTCTGTCCACAATAAGCTATGGATTATTTGTGTTTTATTTCTGATTATGAGATGTGTTTTGGGCTATTTCACTCCAAGCTGGGTATTCAAGGCCAAAGACATATCTGCTGTCTAAGAAGTTGCCCAAGACCTGGTGTAAGGGGTAGTGTAAGAAAAATTATTAGGTTTCACCCTACATCCCCTTAATACTACCTTACCATTTATGGGTGGCTACAACACTTGCACAGATTATCATGATTCTCAGCACAGATACATTTTTTAATTCCACTGGACAGCATCTGGGCAACCAGGAGGTCTGAGAGCATTTTAACTTATGGCCAAGCATGGACTTTCAAAACTTTGCAGACCATACAGCCTGCAAAGCTGTTTTTCTGGTCATGAAGAGCAGTAC
Source organism: Trogon surrucura (assembly GCA_020746105.1). Lineage (NCBI taxonomy): Eukaryota > Metazoa > Chordata > Aves > Trogoniformes > Trogonidae > Trogon > Trogon surrucura. The sequence goes on along the minus strand of CM036620.1, from coordinate 78,455,922 downwards.
AGATGTAGCTAGAAAAGAATTCCAATGTTGGAATCTTATTAAATTTAACTAAATTTAACTAATACATGGCGTAAGTCCATCTACATTAACTTTTCTGAATCTCCACTTAGGTAATTCTGGTTGTGAACAGAGCTTGAATACATAATGCTGTTTTGCAAATAAACACCAACTTCCCTTTGCCAAAATAGACAAAAAATCCAAATCATGCTTCTGAAGTGCTGTCCTTTTCCACCTTAAATTTATTGACATTTTTCAATGGATTCTATAATTTCCTTTTTTCTATTACACTTTTTTTTTTTCATCATAACTCTGCTTATTTCTGTGCAAGTCTCCCTGGAATAGGAAAAACCACCCTTTTGTTTAAATACCAGATTCCCAAATAACCTGTAAAAACATTTACATGCATATAATTACCTTTTATATGTCTCCTTTGTTTGGATTCACAGTAGCCACATCACACCTTGCAACGGTATAGTTTGCGGTTAATAAACTGTGCCAAATAGAAATTTTGAGATTAAATACCTCTATTTAACTATGACTCTGAAAAAACATGAGCAAAGGCAGTGAAAGTTTTCATGTAGCTCCCCACTCCTCAGGCTATGATCAAGAGCTTGCAGTTTTTCTCCTATAATGGTGCCTCGTGATTTGAATTGACATGGGTTGGTCTGAATACCAGGACTGGTTTGAATGGGTTTCACTGTTCCGCTGGAATTGGGATTTTTACTGTAGCATCTCTTTTGAAAAACCACCTGAAGGCAAACAGTTTTCTCAATATATCTCCACATATCTCAATACAAATATGTATCTCATTCCTTCTGCCGGGGAGAAAGATCGTGTTCTGAAACTTGTTGGCTTTTCAAGAGTGGTTCAGATGTCTGATCACAGAATCACAGAATGGTTTGGGTCGGAAGGGACCTTTAAATGTCATCTGGTCCGACACCCCTGCAATAAGCTTAAAGCCCCATGCAACCTGACCTTGAATGTTTCCAGACTTGGGGCTTCTACCACTACTCTGGCCAACCTGATCCAGTGTTTCTCCACTTCCATTCTAAAAAAAATTCTACCTTAGATTTAGTCTGAGTCTATTCTCTTCTAGTTTAAAGCCATTATTCCTTGCCCCATCATTGCAGGCCCTACTAAAAGGTCTGTGCCTTTCTTTCTAAAAGGTCTGTGCTCTTTCTTATCAGCATCCTTTAAGCATTGAAAGGCTTCTGTAAGGTTTCACGAGAGCCATCTCTTTTCCAAGCTGAACAATCTCAGCTCTCTCAGTGTTTTCTCATATGAGAGGTGATCCAGGCCCCTGATCATCTTTATGGTCCTCCTCGGGACCTGCTCAAACAAGTTCATGTTTTTCTTATGCTGGGTGGGGAGCAGAGCTGAACACATCACTCCAGGTGGGGTCTCACCAGAGGAGAGTAAGGGGGCAGAATCACCTCCCTCAACCTGCTGGTCACCCTTCTTTTGGTGCAGCCTAGGGTACGGTTGACTTTTGTGTCTGTGAGCACGCATTGTTGGCTCATGTCCTGCTTTTCACCCAATACTTCCCACAAAACTTAAGGTGTTGATTTTCTATTTTAATCAGATCTTGCATCGGGTTCTGCTTTTGCATATCTTGTATGCCACAACTGATAACAACGTTGCTCACGTCCACAACTCTGCAATACAAAAGAGGGAGATAAAGTGAAGGGAGATAAATCCCATCAAAAACATCCAGCTGGTTATGTTCAGATGTACCCGTGAAACATTTTAACAGTGCCCAACGCTACAAACAACGTCTATGTCGAAAGAAAAAGAAATAAATTGCCAGAATAATCAAAATTCACGATACTAAGCCTGAATTCTCAACTGCAGGCATTCCAACCTCTCATTTTGTCTATCTACAATCGTATGCTCCATTAAGCAGTGACTGGGTCTGTTGTGTAGATGAGCGCTTCCTGTAGTACCAATTAATAATAGAATGAGATAAGAAAGGAAATGAACCCATAGTGAAAAGAGAAAAATGGTGAGGGCTGTATTATGATGGGGGCCTGTATTATGGGACTGCACTATATATAGGAGCATGATTCTCTGAGAGATGTAGTGCCTGTGACTGAAGAGGGTTTCTTGCCCTCCTACCTGAACTAATTGCTCTACACAAAGCAGCAAAGAACATATTAACTCTCATGGAGACATCCTGCTCTTTAAAAGAACAGAAGTCATCCCTGCAATTTTTACTGACTTATTCTGGTGAAGCATGGTCATATGTAATCTATTATCTCTGCCTTGTTTTCCAAGGAAAAAAGACCTTATGTGTTATAATAAGGAAGATATAAGAGAGTCCTGAAAGCAAGAACAGTTCTTCCCTGGGAGGAGATATTTGTTGCATTCAAAGTGAAATTGTCATTGATGCTTTCTCAGAGAAAGTGGTCTTTTTGTTTCTCAGGAATTTATAAATTCAAGAATTTATTTCATCTTGGTTTTTTTGTTTCCAAATATCCAACTAAAAACTCCCAAGTGTCCAGGAGGTGTGTCTAGATACCAGCAGTATCACTACAAGAAAAAAAAATCCTGTAACTACATGGAATTAAAAAGGCCTAAACAATATTTTTATTAATCTGCTGAGATTCAACCTTAAAAAAAAAAAAGAAAGAAAAAAGAATATTCAGTATTTCCATTTACAAATGAAGTTTTACAAAGCTACCACAAAAATAGCTAAGCTTTTAATTTCTTTCTCTTTCTTTACCTGTCATCTCATATCACCCAAGGACAGGGTCGGACTTTTAACTAGAGTTTGTCTTACTTTGAATCCCTTCACAGCAGCTTCAGAACAGAGAGAGAAAGATGTCATGTATGGATTTGGATTGACCTTTTCATCGAGACCTCATTCTGTTCACTGTTACCGAAAATCTCACAGCCAGTTGCATGCATGGATTTTGTTTGCAAAAGGATTTAGAGGGTAATAATTGGGAAAGAGATTGACACTGACAGAATGAACGTCTGCTGCAGATGAAACGAGCTCTTTGGGGTTTTTTTAAAGTGACCTTGAAAGTTGAATTACATTATATCAGAATTAATAAAAAAAATCTGTAGGCGAAAAGAAAATAATATGCTAGGAGGTGACTGGATTACTTATTCTCACACCCTGCGACATGACTGTCCTTTTGGTTCATCCACCTTTCCCTCATGTTGTCCTTATGGTAGAGGAAGAAATTACTCTAATTGGCCCTTAGTCTCGGTGCATGTTTCTTGAAAACCTCGTGTTTATTATTGAGCTAGTACATGGCAAATGCAAAGAGCTTCTTGTTTAGTGAACCAGCTGAATCCTTTCACCTCAAAATGCCACGCAGCAGAAGAAAGCAACCTTGCAACAAGACTGGCAGACCTGTGATTCTCAGTTCCCAACTCAAAAGTTCCCAGTGTATTTCAATGAATTCATTCCTGCATTATATACAAGAAATACAAGATTAGAGGCAACAGGGGTAGAAGGGACTTTGGAAGGTCAGCTTGGACTCATCCTACCAGACAATGTCTGCTCATAGAAATCTCTGAGGCTGAAGATGTTCCTACCGTCTTGGCTAAACTATTTCAGTGCTTTATTCTTTCTGTGACCACCTTAATTCCATCTAAACTATTTTTTTGGTCTGGATGCTCCAAGTACTGTATAATGTGAATAAAAATCTGTACTTGTAGGACATCTAACTGCCTTAACAAATCCGCTCTAGATAGCATGCTCGTATTAAGACAGAATCAGACCTTGGGTTACATTTACTGAATTTCCAAATAACGCTTTGACAAGAAGAGCGCATTTAATCAGTGAATGTATTGGTTTGACCTCTTTAACCAGTTAGTTTCTTATGAAACACTTAACAAAAACCCATTAACATATAAAATACAAAAAATCAGCTGTGTTGTCTCTGCCCCACCAAGGATTTGCAAAAAGATGATTTCATCTATGTAGGTTTTAAATGAACCTGTAAACCTTTAAATAACCATGAGGTAGTATCTAATGGGATTTCTCATCTTTAAATCACCTTCCTTTTTGTTTCTAAGACTTTCAGTTGCTTTATAAAATGCTTCTGTCATTATAAAAAAAAAAAAAAAGAAAAAAAGAAAAAACATCCCACCCAAAAAACCTCAAAATTCAGTTATTTTCATAGTAAAAACCAATAATGTGTGAAAAAAATATGATGGTTTCAACAGTTCTGTGTAAACAAATCCTGTTTTATTCATGTGGGTGAAAAATGCTCTAAGTTTCAATGATCAGGAAGCTGCCAAAGGCAAAGTTTTCTCCAGATTTATAGCAAAATTCTGCAAAATAATAATTTTCCTCTTTGCTTACTCAAAGGACTATGAAACTGTGAGTCAAGCATGGCATGTGTACAGGGTGCAGCCTGTAAAAAGATGCAGATACAGGGAATTCTTGTGGTCAGGGTCTTGGTGCGCAAAGCCTTAATTTAGTCTAAGACAGACACAGTGTTGTACATGAACACAACTTGGTGCAAGTAGTTCTTTGAGACATGGGTGCTTTTGAGTGGTTTTAGGGTAAAAAAGGGTGATAAAACAAGAGTGAAAGTTAGGTATAGAGATGTGAAAGAAGTAAATACGTAAAGCTCAGTATCCAAACCACTTTGCATTAAACACATCATGTTCTCGCTGGAACCCACAGGTGCTGTCACTGGCTCAGGGTTCAGTGAATTTAGTGCTGCTCAATGATTTTGAATTCTTACCATTAAATCTCTCACTAGTAAAGTCCATTTTGAATTACTTACAATTTAAAAAAGGACAACATGACAGATTTTTCTTTATTATTATCATATATCAAGATTTTATGAAGGAAAAGTAATAAAAATGCACCTTGCAAACTCTATATAAATAGTTGGTCTTTTTTTTTTCTGATGCCAAGAGTAATATTTCCTCTCTGGTTAATGTGTGTGTATCGTAAATAACTGTTTTCTCCATGGTAGATTGCTAATGGGAAACTTTTGGAGTTTTGTCTTGTCAAAACAAACCAAAGTATCATCACATCCACATAAATGATTAATTCACAACAGCATAACTTCACAAATACCTGTTTTACTTCATCAGTCTTTAAAAAAGGTATCTCCAAAAATTTACGTGGTAATTCTACAGGTAGGTATATCAGCAAGAGAGCTCACGTAACAGTGTTTAGACTTTGCAACAGCAAATCTCAAGTAACCTTAAAAACCGTTTGTGTGTACTTCTGTGTCACCTACCTAGCTCTGATTCATGAGACTGTTCCGTGTTCTTTCTGGCATCAGGATTCAATGGTTTGAGTGAGCAGCACTCCCAAACAGGAGTCATTGGAGGGATACTGGGTTGCCCACGAGAGAATGACATGGGATGAAAAGAAGGCGACAGACCTCACGTTCTCTTAAATTGGTGGCAATCATGCAGAATAAATGAAACTGCCATATGAGGAACAGCTGAATAATGTAAGACTTTTCTAACTAGAAGGACAGCTAAGGAGGAGTGTAATGTGAATCAACGAAGACATGAGTGGTGTGAGGTGGATAAGTAGGGAGTGAGCATCTCTAATGATGTAACTTCCCAACAGAAACAGAAAAACGTGGAATGAGGATACAAAAAAATATTTACAAGAGCTCAAAGGAAGAATTGACAAGTTTATGACGTAGAAATCCATTAAAGTTTGTCATGTACTTCTCACACTTTTATTAACCTTAAATAAATTGTACAGACAGAAGCCATGTGTAGCTCGAGAAGTCTGGAGGCTGGAAGAAATATTACTTGGGAGAAACACCACTTTGGGTTGGTTTTGTAGTCTTCCACAGAAAGATGCTTTTAGGTATCATTAGAGACAGATACCTTTAGTCTCACCTAGTGTGGTCAGCCCTCTATTCCTAATGTTCGCAGTCAAATATTTGCTAGGGCTCATCTCACAATGCTGATCAACTAGGAGTCATCTGCATGCTGTAACCTGTTTACCAAGATTCTCTTTATAATTAGTGAAAGAGATGTGCACCAGAAAATGATTTATTCTCCCTATTTTAGGAAGAGATGAATCATCACGTAGAGATGTCTGTGTGATTCTGCTAACCATAGAGACCCAAGGACAAATCCCTTAAATCAGTGGAACACACAGACAAGATATCACCATCAGACATGCATCAAATAGCATCTTGAGGTTTGTCTTTCTAACAGATTGCAACTTCCATTTTATTTTATAGATGGTCCATTGATTGTAACCCTTCTGCAACATTCAGTTTGCCTTAAAATTGTTACTGGAGACCATGAATGCTTTTATGGAAACAAACCATCTCTCCCAGATACCTGTCTTAATACAACTTACCTTGTAATTTCTTACCTCTTCCTACTGACATTAAGGAAGGTAAGGGAACCATCTTAGACTTTGGCATGTCAGGGGTGAAATTAGGGGCTGGGAGGAAAAACACTTTAGGATAACCAGCTGCCCAAACCCGATAACTTCACCTTAAGTCTTCAAAATTGTTTTCTATGGTTAAACTGTCTTTCTCATATCATGAAACTTCTTCTGATCCTCCCGACTGTCACCTTTGTGGCATGCAGTCACAGTGCATAAAAGAGAAGTGTCCTTTTCAGTGAGGACACAATGGGAATTGATGAACCCCGCAAGACAATTGCAGAGGGCAAAGAATCGGATGCCGATTGCCTGATTTGCACAAAATACAGGCAGACAGAGTGCATTTGTATAAAACCGGGCCCATAATTGTTATCGAGACCAATAGTGGGAACAATATTTTTCTTATGGCAATAGAGGTCATTTCTGGAAGATCAGAACAGGCCAAGAAAGAGGCTCTGTGGGACATCTATGGTTAGGCTATCAATCACATTCTTAGCCAGGGAGTATTTAAACTCTGGTGTAAGTATGCAGAAAAGGTAATGTGATTCAGGCTACCGTCAGCGAGAGTGCCAGCTACAGTTCACCTCTTTACAATGAGAACTATGATTGCAGTGTCAGAAATCAACTCTAAATCAGAAAATACAGCCTCTGTTAAACAGCCTCTTATCCTTGAGGAAGATGCTGTGACCAGGAGATTGAACAGCCAAGGTGGAAGGCAGAGGTCTAAATCAGGACTGACCTTCTTTAGTGTAATTACCTGGTACAATGTCACAAATGCAATGCCATTGAGTAAGTGCATCCCATGACATCTTTAAATTACTAGTTGAGTTGCAGTGATGTAGCAGTTTATTCAGTCTTACTAAGCTTTTGAGTGTCAGACACATAGCACTTAGCCACATGAAATTAGAAGAACAAGAGTTTGTAAAACATGCAATGTAATGCTCATAACATTGAGTACACAAAAATATCATTGCTATGTCTTGGAATTATGAAGAAACCCTTCCAACAAGAAGCTGAAATTTGTCAACATCTACCTAATACATATATTTGGAGCATTATTGAGCTGGTCTCCACATAATGTAGAGCCTCCAGGGACTATTCTGAAGAAAAAAATATGAGCTGTAAACTGGTTTTGAGAGCTGTGAGAAGTCTCGTGCACTGATAGACTCTTTCATCAGAAGAAATCTGAGAAAGAAAGCCTGATTATCAGTATTGTATAGCTTAGTAGGGAGAAAACCCCAACTATAAAAAAGTCCTTTGAATCAGGAAGAGAAGTATTAGTGAGAAACAACAGCTGGAAAAATAAAAGCAGAGGTATTCAAATTGCCAGCAGGACATACATTTATAAGAATCAAATAGGCTCCCAAAGGAGGCAACAGATTTTCCATCTTTGGCTATCTCAGAATCAAGACGATGGGTTTCTGGAAGCAGTGCAGGACAAGTGGGTGAAATCTCACGAACTTTGTTTTGCAAGATGTGGAGCTCATTGATCTCCTGGTCTCTTCTGGCCAATAACTTGGTGTTTATTAATCATGTAGAAATGACTAAATTCTCAAAGCCCTGTCCAGCAGTGCACAGAGCTCGGTTAAAAATCTGTGCTGGATTATCTGGGATCATTTTTGTTCTGTGCTTAGCCTAACTCTGTGGGTCAAAAGCAGTTTATGTTCACAACTTTTCTCTAAACACTGGAGCTGCATTTCAATGTGGTTTCATGTTGATGTTCTTATTAACCTCATGGCTTTTTCTATATCACTTTTTTTTTTTTTTTCAGATAGGGTTATTGAGTTTTTCGTAGTGGGATTACAGATGAACTTTTTCCCAGATAGTCAGATTTCCTTTTTTATTTCTATTTTGGCATTTAAAACTTTTCAAAGAACTGTCTCTCTACACTTAGAAAATAAAAAAAAAAATAGGAGGTTTAGAAGGAGTCCCATGAAAATCTTGTGAAGCGCCTTGTGCAACAGAATGTTTAATTGAAAATTTAGGATTATAGAATCATAGAATGGTTTGGGTTGGAAAGGACCTTAAAGATCACCTCTTTCCAATCCCTCTGCCATGGGCAGAGACACCTCCCACTAGACCAGGTCACTCCAAGCCCCATCCAACCTGACCTTGAACACTTCCAGGGAGAGAGCACCCACAGCTTCTCTAGGCAACCTATTGCACTGTGTCACCATCCTCAGTAAAGAAACTCTTCCTCAAACTATGAAGATTTTAGATATTTTCAGACCTTCTCCATTATAATCAGATATTTATCCGCAGTAGGCAACTGATAGATAAATCGTTCCAGTTTTGACACACACCATTTTCTTCACCAGTAACTACATTTTTCTGTCAGATAGTATCCCCCAGTAGAAAAGATTTCCTGTGCAACTGCTGACAGAAGGTGAAATTTGCTCAAGAAATAAAACTGCCAGTTCACATAATCTTTTGTGTCAGCAGATTCCCTCTTCTTGCAGGTAAAATCAACTTCCTCAGTAGCTGCACACCTATGCTATAGCTCCAGGAAATGTTTCCTAGTACCTCTGCATGCTTTCTCCAACCCAGCCTAATTATTTTTTAATAAAGTTGTTAGAAATTAATCCATTCATCCTCCACCCTAAGACAGTTTTAGCTGTTGTGTGCACAGAGTTGCAGAGGAAAGGCTGCGTTAGGCCACGTAAACCACCATTCACTTCTTCAACACAGCTCTCTACCCTTATTGCTGCATGTCATCCTCTTTCTACCCAAAGACCATGACTGTATTTGCAGGACAGTGCTGAGATGCAGATCCTTTCTTCTGGCCTAGAGCCACCTCCTTGTAACACCCACTTGCTAGACTATCACAGCACTGGAGGCCGAGTCCATTGACTTGGACCAACACGACAAACAGTTAGAAACATGGGACTGGAGAAACCCAACTTACTAAAAGCTTGGTTTGTGGTGTATAGCATTTGTGGTCACAGTAAAATGAGTGGCTGCAGGAGGAGAATTAAAAAAAGTCAGTCAGCTACATGGAATCTCTTCCTTGGGATCACTATCTTTCCGCTGAACGATCTATGTCTCTCTTTAATTTTATTTTTTAATATTTTTGGTTGAAATCAGAGCTTTCAGTATTGAAGTTTAGTGGAGGCAGCCGCGAAGCTACGAAGATCTGCTTTCTTTGCCCTTTTTTGCTGATATCAGTAGGTCTCCAAAGCAGATGTCTTCAAAGATTTTATTTTTTAACACAAAGATGGTTACACGGAAATGCAGAAAATGTTATTTCTTAGCAACACTTTCTTCTATTCCCTTCCTGATAATGACTCTGAAAATGAAAGTAATTCGGTCTGACAGGTCCTCATTGCTTGTGGTACAGCATACAGAGAAATAGTATAAGACTCCTTAAATGTAAAGTGATGAAAGCTACAACTACTTCAGAAATACGCACAGCAGAGGAACATGATGGTACTTTGAGCCGAATATATTTCTTGAAATCATCTGACTCCAGCAAGTGGATAAAAGTTTGTGTCATTTCCGTGGCATTGTATCATGTATAAGACTCTTGAAAGTTTTATTCCTGGAAAGTTCATCTGTCACTGGAAGACTATAGAGAGAGAGGGATTAAAAAAAAAACCCATCCCTAAACCTCTGAGCCAAGGATGTAGTGTAGAATTTAAATAACATTTCCGAGAGGATCACATTTAGATGCATTTCACAGAGATGTATTTATTTTTTGAATAACCACACTTCTCAAAGCAGTTTAGCAACAGGCAGGAGGAAACTGCCTCAAGGATAAACAGAAGACATTGAAAATGGCTGTTATAACCCTGCAATGCATTTGGAAGACTATAAAAATAATAAAGTTAAGCCAAATGAAATATAAAGTAGAATAGTTACGGAATAAAATGTGGACACCTCAGGCTGCAGCCTGCAGTCTCTAGTTGGAAAGAAAAGAGTAAGTACGCAGCTGATGGAAATAATTGTTTCATTTGAGTGAAAGGTGCCAGGTTGATTGCCAGATTTTCTTTCTGTACTTGTTTTCTTTGCTAAAAGCATCTCTAAGGCACTCCTCACTGCAGTAGGGAGAGTGGTCCATACTCACACATCTTCTTTCATTCTCCAGGTCAAGAATACAGCAATATTTTGTGGTTGGCCCATACCTGTGAGCTGTGGGCAGTGACCATACTCCTGATTCCTGGATAGGAATTTCATGTCAGGTGACAGGATTTCATGTCTGATGTGCACTGCTTGGTGGCTGTTGAGCCACTAAACCCAGCAAGAGCCATAGGAACCCCAGAGAATGATGCAGCTGAGCAGTTCCCATGCAGGCAACTTGAAGGGTGATGCTGATAAAAGATGTAATATTGGATGATTCTTTTAATGTTCACTGTTGCTTACACTGTTTTCCACCTCATGAAAGCTTTTTCCGCTACAGTCACAAGTTTCCACCACTAGTAAGTGGTTTATAGCATGTATCAAGATCGTGGGTATATTTGCTTGCTTATCACTGTTTCTTCACTGCATGCTTAGCTCCATTGCCACAACATTTTGTTAATATACTATTCTCTTCTTGTGGTAAGAACATCAGTGGTGTCCTTACCCCTACTCAGCCTTGACAAAGCATTTGGACAGCAAGCAGAGATTCTGTGTAACCGTCACAACAAAACAAAAAATTTAACTCAATGAGGCTTATCAACCTTGCTTCTGTTTCAGTGGAGACAGAAAATAATAGTTATCTAAAGATAAAATCTTTTTAGTAGTTTTTTCATCCTAAAAGCGTTATTTTTTAGTTGTTTCTTTCCAGTCCCAGGAAGTTAGTTACTGAGAAAAGAGTTATTTAAGAGACTATTCTGTCATATTCTGTAGATTTCTCTCAATCCCAAACACTGACAAACGTGGGATAAAATTCCACATATAGTCTATCAGATACAAATTATGGTTAGGTCTGTGTAGATGGAAGTATGTGCAACCGTGAAAGAGTTATTCATTGATCCTTTTTATTGTTTACCATCTTTCCCAGAGATTTGATTAGACCTCTCAATGAGAATCTGGGTCTGTAAAGATGACTGACACGTAGAAGTATCTTTCATGAGGCTCTGCAATGTCTGGGAAAATAATAAAGAACCTGAAACTGTTCCCATATGTGATGTTCATTTCTGGAACATTTCTTGTCCTGAATAATGTCTTATCCCCCAGGTGATAGATATTCTTGTGAGAGAAGATACATCTCCTGAGGAAAAGGTGTATTAGTATTGTATCCATGAAGAATGTTGAAGCAAAAGATATTTTAACACAATAGCTGAACACAGACAGCAATTAGTTTCCTTCCCTTCTTCGGGGGCTTTTTATATAAATCCCGTGAGGGTTTTACATTTACCTATTTTGTTACAGACCATTTTGCCACATTTAAAATGGCCTTCAAGGCATTTTTAGAAAGCTATTACTCAACGTCAGGCTTGCAAAACGTCTTACAGACACTGAGCATTCAGCACCCACGATGAAGATTGCAGCAAATAGGGCTGAACTGTTACAGGATGCAAAGAGGAAGTGTTAGGAATGGGAAAGGTGCCAAGCTTCTCAGAGAAGCAGAGGCAATTCTTTCATCACTGTCGTTGTTGGTTCCCAGGTCAGGTTGTGCTTGTAATAAGCAGTTGATTTATAAGAAACTCAGAGGATATTTTGCTGTGCAGTCTCAGAACTTGCAAGAACAACAGGATTATGGCAATTATCATATGGGGGCTACAACACCTTTATCTTCACACCCGTGGACAATGGGATTGAGTGCATCCTCTTGACAAATTAATGACACCAAGCAATTGACGTCCTGGAGGGAAGGGAAGCCATCCAGAGGAACCTGGAAAGGTTTTAGAGGGCCTGTATGGACTTCATGAAGTTCAACAAGATCAAGTGCAAAGTCCTGCAACTGGGTCAGGGCAACCTGAAGCACAAACACAGGCCGGGCAGTGAGTGGATCAAGAGCAACCTTGTGGAGAAGTGTGCTGGTGGGTGAAAACAGAATATGAGCCAGCAGTGTGTGCTCACAGCCCAGAAAGGCAATCGCACCCTGGTCTGCATCAAAAAGAACATGACCAGCAAGTCAGGGGAGGTGATTCTCCCCCTCTACTCTGCTCTGGTGAGACCCCCACCTGCAGCTCTGTGTCCAGCTCTGGGGTCTCCAGCATAAGAAGGACATGGACCTGTTGGGTGGGTCCAAAGAAGGCCACAAAGCTGGTCAGAGGGATGGAGCACCTCACCTATGACTACAGATTGCGAGTTGGGGCTCTTCAGCCTGGAGAAGAGAAGGCCCTGGGGAGGCCTTATAGTAGCTTTTCCAGTGTTTGTAGGGGGTTACAGGAGAGATGGGGAAGGACTCTTGATTGGGGAGTGTAGGGATAGGATGAGGGGTAACCATTTCAAACTGAAAGAGGGTAGATTTAGAATCATAGAATGTTAGAATCATAGAGTGCTAGGGGTTGAAAGGGACCTCTAGAGATCATCTAGTTTAACCCCCCTCCCAGAGCAGGATTAGATACCCGGAAGATTAGACTAAATACTAGGGAGAAATTGTTTACTGTGAGGGTGCTGAGACACCGGCCTAGCTTGCCCGGAGAAGTTGTGTAAGCGCCTTCCCTGGCAGCATTCAAGGCCAGGTTGGACGGCGTTTTGAACAACCTGGTCTGATGGAAGGTGTCCCTGGCCAGGACAGGGAGATTGGAACTAAATGATCTTTAAGGCCCCTTCCAACCCTATATGCTCTATGGTTTTACGATTCTTGCAAAACAACGGCCTTTCGGTACTTCTTTTCTCTCTCTCTAATGCTTATCCTTCTCTTTGAATCTAGTAGGCGCAATGTAAAGACTATTTCTTTTCCCCACAAATTCATCGCCAGTCTTCTTCATTCAATGCTGAATTATCTTGTCATGCTAGGAACCTGTGCGAAACACAGAAATTATCTCAGATTATCTCTTTGAATAGCTTCCTGAGGTTCATTTACCACTATAAGGACACATTCACTCTCCCTCTTTGTGAAGAGTTGTAACAAGGAGAGGCCGTTATCCTTCTCTTGAGGTTTCCTTAGTCCCACCTGCTCAGGACATAAAGAAAATTATAAAACAACAGCAGTGTGTTGTGAAGTGTATTGAGTTATGAATTGAGAGAGAGGGAGCGTATGTGAGTAAGTTGGAGTGTTAGAAGTAAAAAAGGTTAAATGATATCTGGGACTCCTGGTACTTTCGTGTTCCTGGACTCCATTAGCAATAAAATTATAAATAGTCGGAAATACTTTGGCTTGGACAGTTTTACAGAGCACCTCAGTGATTGTCACGAACATACATAAAATGCCAGCTGAGTATTTGGGGAAAAGCAGAGAAGATGTCATTATCATACATGAGGGACAAATATTTATATTAGTATTGGTATTTAGGCTTCTAAGGCCCATGTATTTCAGCAGCACGTAAATGTTTTCCCAGCTATATTTCTTCATACATCTGAGCTCCTACTTCTCTTTCTGTCAAATTATTTAGAGTTCTCACAATTTAGAGTCTCTGTTCAAAAACTGAAAAGTAGACGTGTTCAAGTTCTCTGTGGAAAGAAGAAGAAGAAAAAAGAGAATGCAATTTAAGAAAAAAATTAAATGAGGACTCCAAATCACTGCAGTTACAGGTGTCTTGTTCCCAGATCTTACCCAGCACATCTGGGCAATGGAGGTTTGGAAGAGATAAATGTGCCAAGGGGTTGGAGATGGGGCTCCTGCCTCTGCCTTGGTGATGGTGGAATTAGAAGCTCTATTCTGTATATTAGGGTCTGTCTTCAGGACACCAGTCTTGGAAAGTGATGTCCCAATTAGACCCCCATAAGAGCTGTCAGAAACTTAGGATGTTCTAGGCTAGGAAACTGGCAGGTTTTCACCGTAGGCATGATGCAAACGTTTCATCTTTGATTAAGATTCTTATCTCAAAGATTTTCTAACTGTCAATATTTGTCAAAATTTGACAATTTTTATAAATGAGATATAATGTATATTATATGTCTTAAATGAATTGTAGTGATTGTTAAATGGAATTTGCTAGGGAGTGGTCAAATAGATGAGTAGTTCTCACCGATATTTCTTTCCAACCACAACAGCCCACTGAGAAGCCTGAAAAACTCTTCAAACTGAAAGAAGCATCTTCTTTTCTAGGAGGACATCATCACCTTGCTTTGCTTTTCAGAAAACGTTACATCCATCATTCAAGTAAAGTTTCTGGAGATACGGACTTCAGACAGTAAAAAAAAAAAAGGAATAGATATGCAGAACTGGCCCATTGGTAGAAGTGATTGTGCAGTAAAACTGGGAGACATTTAGCTACATGAGAAATTCTATTTTTGTTTTCTTGTGATTCAGGAATCTTTACTTACATCAAGTCCAAATATTGCACTGAGAACCAAATAGTAATTAATGAGGTTTCTCCTCAGATTTCAATACCAGCCAAGACAAGCTCACAGCAGGAGGAAGAAGCTCATACTCCTTCCCTAAGTATTTTTAATGTTCTTTCAATAAACAGACTCCTGCACGTCCCACATTCACCTAAATCCTGTGGTCACTGCAAATCCTCTGTTGCTTGTTGTAAAATAATCAAGCTCCTAAGTTTTGCTAGGCACTCTGGAGTAAACTGTGTGACCATTCCCAAATAATTCCAAATGACATGTTTTTGCATAAAAAGGGGGGTTGGTCTTCACGGGGGTATTGGCCTTGCCACTGTTAGTCTCCACTTTTCCCCTGCAGCACAGTTGCCACCATGCTGAGACAGGGGAGATGTGATCTCATTTGCGATTCTGAGACAGGAGAGATGGGATCCCTTTCGTGATTCTGAACACAAACTTCCAAACAAGCTCAACTGCAATCCAATTAGTTGAGGTGGGAAACCAGAGCAAGACTCTTGATTAGCATTTACATGCATTAACATTTACAGTAGACCAGACAGAGTAATAAGCTGTTCCCAAAATAAGCAGATGATGTGTGTGATACATGTAAAACAGCGTGGCTGATTAAAATCTTGCAGCTTCCTTGCTGGTGTCTACAGGTGAAGTCAGCTCCCAAACTCTCCTATTCCGTTCTCTATTTAATTTTACCACAGGATTGCATGTGCTCTCTGCTTGTTACAAGGACAATTGTGATAATGCTTTAGCTATATCCTTGCTGATTTCAGGGGAGCTGGACCAACCACAGAAAGCTGGAATACGATGGTTTATATGTGGTTTCTAATATTATTGTGCGTATTATGGGCCATAGGACTGATCTAAGCAAGTTTTATGCCTGGTATGGAAAATGTAATTGAAAGCTCTCTGACGTGTAAGGAGATTAGATTTTACTTTTTGGGTTTCTGTGTGACCAACTGAATCACATCCAAGTTTCAGCGTTTGCTATATTCCACTCATAGGCACAGTAAAAAACCCTTTGTTGCACACGCCTGCAGATGGCATCTTGAGCTAAAACTTAACATTTTGTGTTTTAATGTGTTTGTCCTAAGTCCTAAGAGATGGAAGGGCTCCCCTTTGATCTTTGTCTTTCCCATCTCTTGAGCCAGTTATCTGCCTGTGGTTGCCCCTTCCTCCATTTTTGATCTCTGGTGCTTGGACACTTCTGGCCTGAAAGTTTAAACCGAGCTTTCAAAAGCTGTACCGTTGGTGGGACACACAATGACAGAATGACGGAAGTGTTGAGGTTGGTAGAGACCCCTGAAGATTGTCTTGTCCAACCCTTCTGCTCAAAGCAGCAGATTGCCCAGAGTCATAGTTAGCGCAACTTGTTCAGAGCCATGTCCAGTTGGGATTTGAATATCTTCATGGATGGAGAGTCTGGGCAAACCTGTTCTGATGTTCAGTCACCTTCAGAGCAGGGAAGGTTTTTTGTTGTATTTAAATGGGGTTTCTTATATTTCAAGTTGCTTCTTGTGACTTCAATAGGCAATACTGAGAAAAATGTTACTCCCCCCCATCAGGTACTTCAACACGTTAAGATCTTCTGTTCTTGAGGTTGAACAGCCCTAGCTGTCTCAGCATCTCCTCAGGCGACACATGCTCCAGTCCTTTGATCATCTTCAGTGCTCTTCGCTAGATTCGCTCCAGCATGTTCTCATTGCTCTTCTTGGGAGCCCAGAATTGTACAGAGATGAGTACTGAGTAGTGAGGATCCTTTATATTAACTGGATCATTTTAAGACTGGAATGGGGAAATCATGCCTTCAGATACATCTTAAACTAGCCCATGGTCAGGCCATTAACTAGCAGCTTGGAAAGTCCTTATTCTGCAGTGAACCTTGTACAGGTCCTTAGATCTGTCAAGTTGTACTGTGCTTACTTTTAAGGAAATTATTGTTAATCTACGCAGTTGCAACCATCTAAACAGGCATTTTCTTCCCCTGTATTTTTTTCTACTAAATATGCATCGAAGATTCTGTGGCTATTCCCTCTCCTCAGGACATATTAACTTTGCCCTCTATGTTCAGCATGAATGGGACAAGATCTTTTAGACATCAGCTGAGGAAAAGCCCTTCAAGAAGAAGATTTACTCACCAGGCTTTGATACTCACACCATTGCCATTCTCAGAGTAAGATCCTTTGGGAAGAAAAAGAAACCTCTATCCCAAGGCAAACAGTTCACCTCAAAGTTCTACCAGCCTAAAATGTCCTCTTGCAGTTCGGTCACAGGAAAATCAACCCAGTTCAAATTCACGCAGGCTCAGTCTGTATTACTTGTAAAATTTCCTAATATCTCTACTGCAACACTTTCTCCCATAGTCATTTGACTTCTAATTTTGCCAAAATACTGCAATAACACAGAGTCTGTTCATATTTTCTCTTTTGGCTCGAACATAACACCAGTTGTGCTCATGAGCAGGGTGAGGATACGCTATCAATATTGCCTTGCTCCCACCAGGGATGAGTCAAATAAATTAAAACAAATCAGCTGCCAGAGTCTTTGCCCATCTCTATGACTGTGAAAATTTAATATTGCAGAGCGTTTTCTCGTGGGTCTACAAGAAGAAGTTGGCATTTGCTCACAGTGGTCAAGAACTGGATTCTGGCACAGTTTCTTCACTCTTGTGGTCTTCTATGTCTACTATTTCTTAAAATCCAAACCTGAATATCTCTCAGGGAATCTCAGAGGAACCCAATCAAAATCATGTCCTTTCCAAATGCTTGGATGTCCAAAATATGGAGATGTATTTTGCAAGTTCAACCCTTCCCTCCATCATTTTTTTTAAATCTCTCCCATGAGAATAGACCCATAAATTCAAGATTCCATTCTTCCAAACTCTCTGACATATTCAGGAAAAAAGTTAATCTATCAGAAAAGTTTTTCCCCATAATCTACCTCCCAGGTTTGACTTTTGTGGGGCTAAGTGTTCATCTGGATTCTGGAAAAGACCTTTTATTTGCAAATGAGTCTGAAACCATCCTTGCCATTCTCAGGTTGATGAATCATAGAAAAGTTCTGATTATTTACACTTTCCATGTTGCTCTCATTACCAGAGGCCCATTTATATTTAACACTGTGAAAGATTAGGATTTCAGTGAAATGAGCACTGAAAAGCACTATAAAGTAACCTCAAAGACTCAGTTAGGTTGAAATGGCTAAGGCGCTATTTTCTATTCAGTTTTAGCTTCCTTTTTATTTTATTTCTGGGAGACAGTCTTGTAAAATAGTTTATATCTACTCTGGAAGGTAACTGAATATACTGGTCATATAGCCTGACCAGGTCTGTTTTGAGGAAAAATAATTTATTGACTGATAAATGGGCCAGCTAACTGCTTTTTTATGATGTTTCATCACATGTTCTGCTGGCCAGGTTGCAATCTCACTTCTAAATGCTGTTCTTTTCCTCTGCCTCTGAGTCATTTATAACAGTTACAAAATCACTGCTTCCTGCTACCAGCTGTGAAAATGTGTTCCGAACAAGTTAAATTATTTTTTAAAAAATCCAGCTGTTTCTTTTTAAATTTTCTCTCTATCCTGAAGTTTAGAGTCTGTCAACTGAAGTTCAGAGTCTTTGTGTACTCTGAAGGACATGCAGACTTCCAATGTTGATGTCTTTTTGGCAAGGAGAGAACTTAAGCATTTGCTTTGATGACTTGTCCATGCAATTGAGACCCTTCACCAGATTCTGTCCATCGGCTTCTTTAGCAACCCAGCTTCTTAAAAGAATCTCTAGAAACAGCTACAAACACTAGAGATTTTCACCACAAAAGCACTGAAGGGGTTTTGCAAACATCTTTTGTGCTGCTCTGGGAAAGTTTTCACTTCCCACTTCTCCTGTCCCACAACTTGCTTATTTCCAAGTGCAGGTTGTTTCTTCTACGTGTCACAGGTTGCCCTGTGATTCCTGGAGGAAAGGATTCCTCCAGATTGCTGGACATCCAGCAATGATGGAAAAATTATCCTTCTTAAAAAAAAAGATTCCTGTCATGTGCTTAGTGGTTTTGGTGCCTCCCTCTGCCCTCTGTTTTACATAATCAGATCAATATTCTGGGTATACACACATTTTTGCTAGAAAAAGTCTGTAGACACCAGTGGGTATCACCCCTCTTTTTTTTCCTAGTGTTGCTGTTTGTGGCTCTTGTGTGTGTATAATATATTTATACACCATAACAGCACCAGATCAGTCTCTTTCCTACTGGGAATATAAAATCTTGGAAGCAGGATGTTTATTCCACGTCTCTGCAGGCTGGGTCTCAGGCTGTAACCCCAAGACCCATTTTAATGTCAATGTATTCAGCAGAATACCCAGGTTAGGGGGTGAAGGGATGTCAGGAAGTGGCAGAAATGAAGCATCTTACTCTGATTTCTTTCTTTAAGGCAACTTGCAGACTTCTCTTTGCCACAAGCACTGGTAACAAGAACTCCCGAGCTCTCTCAGGGGAAAAGTCTCCGAGGACAAGCATTTTCTGCAAGAAGCACAACGAAGACTTAAACTCAGCACTGCCCGTTAGGCCTCCAGTTATCTGATAGATTCAACCAGTCTGAGTTAAGTGCCTGAGCTTCCTACACAACACCAGGGAGAAGGAGACAGGTGACAGACTACTACAAAGGGGTTGTATGAAAAAGTCAGTAAAATTTCCCAGACTGACATCTTGCCAGGTTTTGTTACACAGGCAGCACTTCAAGTTTAAAAGCTGGTGCAAAGGTAGGTTCATTTTAAACTCCTGTAGCTGAAAAAAAACAGGGTGCAAACTTCTGCTCAGATCTCCTATCTGCTGGTATTGTGAAATGAGGATGTCTTGCTATTTCCTCTTCCAGCTAGAACTAATTAAGTATTAGTTGGCAAAGGAACTTGTGCTGGAATCTCCTGCTGCCTAGAAGAAACATCTGAAGATGAGTCGCAGTGCAAATCTCAGTCTTGATTTGGCCTGGTAAACACTTAATGTGGTCAGGGATATATGAGAGACTTGGGAGCACTTTCCCGCCTCAAGCCAAACTGAGGTCCCTGCCATGAAGACGAATTTACTGTTTAACTCAACTGAAAGGAAAAATGCACAAGTCCCTCTGCTGATCTGTGGAGCTGGACTGGACCCTGCAGAGATGTAAGAGGTGTTGGGAGCAGCCCAAAGGTGCAGCCCCATGCTCATGCCAGGTAAATTGTCTGAGGTATGTGGCAGTGCTGGACCCAAATATGTTTCTTTGCCCACCTCATGAGAAATCACAAGCCTGAATGTCTCCATCACAGCTTCATTTGCTTGAAAAAGTCTGAAGAGAATATATGGCCACTGTGACACAGCCTGATCACATCAAAGCCAGCCCTGCTTCTGCTGTGTCCTATGGGCCAAGCCATACGATGTGCACTCTCTGTGAAGAATGGGTTTCTGACAAAAAAGTGGCATCCTGATCACCATGCCCTAACCCTTTCCTCCTCTCTCACTGGCATTCAAGACTTTTATTCTGTGATTACTAGGCCGTTGGGTTTTGTTTTGGGTTGGTTTTTTATTTTTTTGAAGCAACAAAAGTAAACTCACAACCAAATAAATATTATGTATCATTTAGAATAAGAGTAGAGGATGTTGGGTTCAGCATCTGGCTTGGTCCTCACATGGACTTTCCCACCAGAAAAATGTGAGTAAAGCATAAAGCTTTCTCTTCCTTCCCCTACCTTGCAGAAAAGGCTCAGGGATAGCAGATATGTGCCTCTCTACAGAAAAGTTCACATTTGGGTTTGAGTTTTCTCTCCTAACAGGCACGTATATTTGTAATGGCGGAAGCATTGTTATCTGTCCACACAACACAGATAAGGAGTTTTCAGCTTCAGAGTTCATTGCCCACTTCTCTTTCTCTTAAAAAACACACATAACCCACAAGTGTCTGAGCAGAAAGATACTGAATGGCACCATGGCTCAGAGTTCCCCACCTTGTGAACTGGGACCTGGAGTTTTGTTTCCTTGCAAGCTTCTCTGTAAGGAAAAGGGATGACTACAAGATGGGGAAGCAGAATCTCAAGTAATTATTTCTTAAGACTTCATAGGCTTCAAATGATCTCCCATAGCTTCTTCTATCATGTCAGCAAAAATTAGGATGAGTAGTAAGTTACAGATTAATGACTTGAACTCAACTTCTCTCAGTGTATTTTTCAAGCCCGAGGGACTTAAATACGTGGCATCAAATGACGTAGATTTGTCGTTCGATGAGCAAACCTTTGTTTCATGCACTTACTCACTGCAATTCTAGTGTTCAAAGTGTAGAATTCCCAGACAGATCTTTTTGCTGTGGTTAAAACAAAAAAAATGGCAGAACAATTCCAAATATGGAGATTGTTATAAGGCTTCTTTGGTTTCAGCTAAATGAACTGTTCCTTAGTAATCTTACAAGATATAATTAATTTTTTTTAAATCTCAGATTCTCTTGAAATTTCATTCACTCATTTGCTTCCAAATGATGAAAATAGCTTTGTTTCATGCCTGTTTTGTTTTTGTTGTTGGTTTTTTTTTTTCATTTGAAGCGGCTATGTCTTCATTCCTTTCCATTCTTGTCATGGTAATTATATTAGGCAATATTTGTCACATAATTACATTTTTTACACGGTTGTAAAATTATGGTTTTTTTCTGTAATTGACACTCCTCTGAAGTTAGATATTTCTTTTGTTTATCATTTCAGCAGGATTCACTAGGAATGCAAGAATGGTTTTTCAAGCTCATACTCATTTTAGAATTCATTTTGATCTTTGCTTTTTAAAAGTGGCTGCTTCTAATTCTTTCATGTTTATCAAATTCCTAGCCTAATTGTAAACCTCACTCCTGAGTTTCTTCTCTAATTCGAGCATTAGAAAAGAACATCACCAGCCTTTTACAGAAGAAACACAAAGAACAAATTACAGCTTAACAGCAGGGTAATAGCAGCAGCTGGCGATGTTAAATTGCATTGTGTATAACAGGCAGTGAACATTTGGGTGAGCAATCCAAAAGAAAATGTTGTCTGCAAGATATGTCATGAAGCATGATGTCAGATTTCCTGAGGAGCCTGGTAGAAATATCATACTAGCGCGAAAAGTGCCAGACTTCTAAATGCCTTGGCCCATGGGAGTGAGCATTCAAGATTGCAAGGGAAGCATCTGCAATCTGGCTTGCACACCGTGGAGCAGCAGAGAGCCCTTATTTCTGCTGTAGGATGCCCGTGCGAGGAAAACTGCTGCTTGTGGAACTGCCCCAGGTTCCGCGCTGTTTTAACAACGCCTCCCCGTGTCGAATTGCCATCATCTCCGCATTTATTGCAAGCCCCTGGAGAAATCCACCACAGCTTAAGAAGGAGGCAAGCGAAAGATTTCCCAAGGCAACCCACTAATAATTCCAAAAAAGAGTTGCAAAAATAATTTGCCTCACATTCGGAAGAAGCGATGCGGACTCCTAAAAATAAAAGTAGGGTGGTGCAGTGTTCCTTTTATGAGTTTTCTGTCAAAAGCAATCTCCAAAACCAACAAAAAAAGAACAGAAATCCATATGTCTAACCTCACCTCCCCCCCAAAAATAATATTCTACCCTCTTCGAGGAAGTAGATATAGAAAAATTATTAAGAGATCTGAAGTGGTAATTTAGTTTACGTCTTATACACAATGATCTGCTTAGCTGGAAACTATTCTTAATAGCACATCTTATCCCTGCATACTGTGAAAAAAATATTTTGCCTTTGCAATTTGCATTTATGTGTCTGAAGAACCTCAGTACAGTCTCACCTACTGTTCTTTTCTCTTGGCTCAATCACTACATTTCCTTCAGTTCTTCCTTTTGATGTGTATTTTCAAATCTTCCAATCTTTATTGTTGCTCTCCTCTGGACAGAGAGCAAAAAGGCACAGCTTTATTGAGGCGTGGCATTCCAACCAAAGTCAGAGTAGCCCAGATTTGCCATTATAAACGACAATTTCTTGTGTCTTGCAGAGGCTACTCATGTTTATACAGCCCAGTGTAAAGTTCGTTCTTCTGCAGAAATGTGAATTTTCTTACTGTGAGTTTTCTTTTATGGTTGTCAATTTGAAGTTCAGTAAATCTCTTTTCAGCGGATTGGCTGTCTAACCACTTTTTCCTGCATTTGTAAAGGGGATTATTGCTGTCTAAATGTAGAAACTTGCACTTATTTGTAATAAATAGTACCATAGTTCCCCTTTTTATCAAGAATATTCAGTATTTTACTTATCCCCTCCAGTATGCTGACAGTCACTTTTTTTCCCTCAGGATTTTTAGGTTGTCTAGAAACCTAAAATCATACTTCTTAGTCAGAGTTACTGAGTATATGTAATAGCACAAAACTCAAGAGAGTTCCGATGCCATGGGGCTCTGTCTGAACTGGTAGTCATCCTTTAATAATTAGAGGACAGTTTTTCAGCTCTTTTTGCACCCTCCATAGAGTAGTTACACCCAGCTGACGCTTTCACATCTTACCACTGAGGATGTTATTTAGGATAACACGAAAGAGTCGTTGAAGCCAAGACAAGATGCAACATCAACTGCTTTTTACCTAAGTACTATTTTTGTATCTTGAAAGGAAAATACGTTGTTTTGAAATGTTGTTTTTCTCTGGATAGACTCATGTTAGCTCCTAAACTCCTGATTTCCTATATGTTTGCCAATTGTTTATTCTGTGATAGATTTTTAAATTATTTTTAGCCCCTGGAAATTAAGACAGAGGATGAAAATTCCTTAGTGCTCTTTCAAAAAGACAGTCACTCCAGTCTTCAAAAAGGGCAAGAAGGAAGACCCGGGTAACTATAGATCGGTCAGCCTCACCTCCATCCCTGGGAAAGTGATGGAACGACTTATCCTTGGTGCCATCTCAAGGCATATCAGGGATAAGAGGGTCATTAGAGACAGTCAACATGGCTTCACCAAAGGGAAGTCGTGCTTGACTAACCTCATAGCCTTTTATGAGGATATAACAAGGTGGATAGATGATGGCAGAGCGGTGGATGTGGTCTACCTTGACTTCAGTAAAGCATTTGACACAGTCTCCCACAGCATCCTTGCTGCTAAACTGAGGAAGTGTGGTCTAGACTCTCGGGTAGTGAGGTGGACTGCGAACTGGCTGAGGGGAAGAAGCCAAAGAGTTGTGGTCAATGGGGCGGAGTCTGGCTGGAGGCCTATATCCAGTGGAGTCCCTCAAGGGTTGGTACTGGGACCAGTATTATTCAATATAGTCATCGATGACTTGGATGAGGGACTAGAGAGTACTATCAGCAAGTTTGCTGATGACACCAAGCTGGGAGGAGTGGCTGACACACCAGAAGGCTGTGCTGCCATCCAGCGAGACCTGGACAGGCTGGAGAGTTGGGCGGGGAAAAATTTAATGAAATATAACAAGGGTAAATGTAGGGTCTTGCATCTGGGTAGGAACAACCTCGGGTTCCAGTATAAGTTGGGGAATGACTTATTAGAGAGTAGTGTAGGGGAAAGGGACCTGGGAGTCTTGGTGGACAGCAGGATGACCATGAGCCAGCAGTGTGCCCTTGTGGCCAGGAAGGCCAATGGCATCCTGGGGTGTATTAGAAGGGGGGTGGTTAGTAGGTCAAGAGAGGTTCTCCTTCCCCTCTATTCTGGCCTGGTGAGACCCCATCTGGAATATTGTGTCCAGTTCTGGGCCCCTCAGTTCAAGAAAGACAGGGAACTGCTGGAGAGAGTCCAGCACAGGGCAACTAGGATGATTAAGGGAGTGGAGCATCTCCCTTATGAGGAAAGGCTGAAGGAGCTGGGGTTCTTTAGTTTGGAGAAGAGGAGACTGAGGGGTGATCTCATTAATGTTTACAAATATATCAAGGGTGAGTGTCAGGAGGATGGAGCCAGGCTCTTCTCGGTGACAACCACTGATAGGACAAGGGGTGATGGGCTGAAACTGGAACATAAGAGGTTCCGCTTAAACTCGAGAAGAAACTTCTTCTCAGTGAGGGTAACGGTGCCCTGGCCCAGGCTGCCCAGGGAGGTTGTGGAGTCTCCTTCTCTGGAGACATTCAAGACCTGCCTGGACACGTTCCTGTGTAGCATAATCTAGGCATTCCTGCTCTGGCAGGGGGATTGGACTTGATGATCTTTCCAGGTCCCTTCCAATCCCTAACATTCTATGATTCTATGATTCTATGATTCTATGATATGACAGTATGGTTTTGGCTTGCCCTTCTTTTTTTGTTGCCAGCTGTAGGGGCTTCGGGTATCCATTCTACAAGAAAATCACCAGCAGTTTGGAAGTTATTTCGACCAGTTCTCTGTATGAAGGTAACTAAACAACATAAAGCTAGATGGGGACTTTTAAGATTTCCCACCACTTCTACCTGTTTTCAATTTCTAATCTCAGTTACCACTTGCATTATCTGGGTTGGCCTTTCTGCTCTGTGCAAGTTTTATTTGTGTATCTGGGCAAGGGTAATTACTTTAGAGACGACCGAAACAAAAAAGACATTAAACGTCATAATCTCTTGGCATTATCTGTTGGCAACTCTCACTTTTTGCTGAAGCAAGAAGAAAATTTCCATGGTATTTTACTTGCTACTAATGAACCTTGTAGTTGCCATTTTCATGGCTGTGACTAGTTTTCCCTCATATTGTATATCGGCCTTTCTGATTTTCCTTTTCTGACTCAGTTTTCTTTGTCTAATTAGAGAAATGAAAGGCTTTGGTCTAGCAATGCATATTATTTAATTTTTAACTTCAGTGCATTTAAGTAAGTGCATACATTTAAGTATTTTCAGAAAAGAAACATATGAAAGATTACAAAACAGATTTTGATGCATCTCCAAAATACGATCTGTGAAAAGTACAAGCAGATCTATGACTTTTGAACCTACTTTAATTAACATTTAGAGACTATATTTTAGCTGGTTACTTTGAGTGGCTGAGATTCCAAGAGTGTCTGTAATCGTTATTCTCTGCCTAGAGCATCCAATAAACACTTTTCTAACTGAATAAATATGAAAGGCATCATCATACAAATTTATCTCTTCCAATCCCAAATAACAATATGGTGCTTTCAAGCTTTGCATTTAGATTTTTTTTCACCTCCTGCTCTTCTCCTCCACAATCCTTTCTTTAATTAGACTACATTTCCAAAAACCAAAAAGAAATTAAAAGTAAATGAGATATGAAAATGATGTTGTGTTGCATTAACTTAACAGATGGTGAAGACTTACTTCGCTGAATGCGAATATGAACATTAAGCCTATTGTCTTCCTTCTGCTAAATAAGACCTAACCTGCTGGAAAGGCAGTCCTACTGGTATAAATATTTTCACTGCACAGACCCATTCACTGGAATAAAGTGGTTATTTTTATCTCCTTGATTGTCTTAAGTATTAATTATTGGTTATTGCATGGGTTATGGCATTCATCGGGTTTTATTCCCTGATGTGCTGCA
Organism: Trogon surrucura; assembly: GCA_020746105.1. Taxonomy (NCBI): domain Eukaryota; kingdom Metazoa; phylum Chordata; class Aves; order Trogoniformes; family Trogonidae; genus Trogon; species Trogon surrucura. Next base: position 78,429,768 of record CM036620.1, on the reverse strand, counting down.
AACTTGAACGTTTTTCCAGCACAAATCCTCCAACATGTTTAGGATTCAACTTATTCATTAGGAAGATGGGAATGAAACTTAACTACCAGGAAAACGTTGTAAAGTTTCTGGGAAGTTCTAACTGGCATGGTGCTATAATACTATGTAGTGCAAAACATTTTTTTCATATATAAAACATTTTTCATATATAAAATATTTTTTTCATGCAAAAAAACATTTTATTCCTCCTGTAAAATACATAAATTAGAAATTTTCTCAGCAGGAAAAGTTTCCAGCCTTTTCCATAGTCTCAAGCCTTCAATGAAAGAAAACTTCCTTCATTTTTCTCGTTATATTTTTGCACTCAGAAAATCAGGTATTTCCTTAATGTTGTTTTATTGCACAAATCAAGTGTCTGGCTTGGTCATACTTGCACTGACTGCAACACAATCCCCTTCCTTCCTTTTTCCACATGCACACACAGACATACACACAAATTTCCTCACCAAAAGTCTTTGGCAAGCTCAACCAGCCACATAGAACAAGTCAACTGAAATAAATTTCTGTAGTGACTTACACTAAGTTTGCATAAATTGTGAAGACCTTGAGCCAGAATAAAAACAAATAAAGACAGAAATAAAGAACGCAGAGTAAGGAAGGAGAGAAAAGGGAGGAAATCTGGGCCATTTAAAGGATTTTAGCCTCTCAGTGATCTTGCTACCAAGCACCTCAAAATTAGGCTTTTCTTCATAAAAGTCTTTGGAGGAACAATCAAAATAAGGGTGGTCTTGGTGACCGACAAGAGCCAGCATTTCTTGAAGTATAAAAATATTTTCATTTTGTTGTCAAACGTGTTTACATGGTATACAGAAAATATCTGATAGCTGTATTCTTCCTAACTGGGATTGAGCTCCCTCTGTGTCCTGCTGATGCTCCAATCCAGATTGCTCATTTTACAGGCAGCCCCTCCAATATTCCCTGTGAGTTCACACATCAGCCCCTTGGGAACCTGCTAGAGAAGGGACATTCTGGTTTCATCGCCTGATGTGTTGAGCCTCATTCCAGCGGATTTAGTATCCCCCACATGCTGTAGGAACTGTAGCTACTTTTGGAGTCCATTGTGCAGACCATAGTTTTGAAGTTTATGTGCAATGCCATGAAAATTACAGCATCTGAGATTTTTTTTTGAACAATTTCTTAATTTCTCCATTTCAATCCTCTGATAGCAGAAGACTGAGAGAACAAGTCTTCCCATCGAAACATTTATATCCTGGCACAGGGCTGGTACCATCCTTTACAAATTCTCAGAAGCCAGTGTAACATCCTTAAAACACAATGGTAAAAAGATGTTTTGAATACAATTGATTTTAATTAAGAGTACAGTCTTGGCTGTACAGAGACATTGCCCAAAGCAATTTCAATTACATCATAGAATTTGTTTATAAATGAAAAGGTAATAACATTTTTTTGCTTTTGCCACTGTTTTAAATCAAGCAACCATAATAAAGTAACAATAATAAAAATATGATTTTAAAATTAAATTTAATTTTACTTTTAGAGGAACTGTGTCAATTCTCCAACTGAAAATGACTTTGTGCTTTGCTTTAAAAATTTTTATATAGTTCAGAATGAAAACTAGGTGTTAGATTTGAATGAAGGATCTGCATCTTTCTAACAGGACTGAATTAATTTTCAGCATTGCTAGTAAGCCTAAGGAACCCCCGATTCACCTACATGTTGTAGTTGCAGCCGCAGTGCAAAAAACCCTCACACAGCTACTCATAGTATATGTAAAGTGAAAAAAAAAAAAATAGAATAGGGATGTAAGACATATTTTGAGCCATTTGTCATTCTCTCATTTCACAGCGAAATCCCCCAGCCAATGCTAGACACACTCATGCGAGATGGGCTGGGGAAGGAGAACTGTGATAACTGCAGCTGGAAATAGATCTATGAAGCCAGGGCACATTGAGACAAAGAATACAGGACACTATGAATGGGTTTGGATAAAACCCAGCCTCACTTCTGTTGGGTAAAAATGTGAGAAAATGTAACGTCCTCCAACTCCAGACTAACAGAAATTTCATTTTAAGCAGCACATGCTGCCATGGGCGAGAATGATATTAATGATGTGGAAAAAGACCAGCCTGTCATTTCTACTGAAAATGATAAGAGAAAACAATTCCCTGTAACAGTTGCAAAAACACTGCTGGAGCACCTTATGGAAAAACAAGATTAAAGACTGGTTTGTCAGTCTGTTGTCCTCCAGTGCTGGGACTGATAATTTACAACAGTACTCCACTGCTATGCAAGGAGAAATGATGTCAGCTCAAATCCCATTCAGCTCTGTGAAGGTTTTTGCTCTTAAGAGATCAGGGTTAAGCTATGAGTTATTATTTCCCAAGGCTGGTTCTAGCTGTAAGCAAAGTAAAGAGCTTTGTAATGGGGAGCACGTATCTATCAACTTTGGATACTTCAGCGCTGTTTAAAACCTGACTGGATGTTGGTGCCACTGAGGGGGAACAGATCTGTGGGGAACAAGATACCCTACAGAATTTAAGCTCTAAAATTTTATAGGATTCTTCTATCAGTTACAAGTTTATCCATCTTTGTCTTGACCTTTAGTGAGAGCAATCCTGGGGACACCAATATTGAGCATTGCCCACCTTTGCATTGAGCATTATTCTTCAGACAACCTTTTCCTAACATGAAGTAATAATTTTAGACATGAAAAAAGCAAAACTCACCATATCATGAACTTAGTCAAGAAACAAAATGGAACTGGGGATGAGCAGGATAACACTTGAAGCGCCTCTCAGATGATTACTGCAATGACTCTTCCACAGTTTCTTACTGATGGTAGAATTTCATACACTGGTTGTATTCAAAAGAGAGTTTCTGTTGTGATTCAGGACAGCAAAAAAAGAACACCAGTAAGAAGTGAAGTAAGGAGAAAACTAGGCTGACTTTTAGTAAAAAAAAAAAATGTAAGAAGTAACATGGAGCCCAATTATTTCCAGATACTATTAGGCTTGTTATTGAGGGCATTTTGAAGAAGAATTCATCACACATGACAAGAACTCAGCAGAGGTCTTGATGGGGTCAAGCAATGATATTTTTCAGCTGCAACGTATCCGAGCACATACCTTAAAGGATTCTGACAAAAACTCAGAGAAGTCAGGAATGTTTCAAAAGTTCATCTTTTAACCCTACTAAACAAGAGCTTATTTTCCTCCTCTCTCTTTCTCTCTCTTCCTTTTCCCCCCTAACCCAATATTTTTGCACAAGGCTGCTTTCATTATGTTCCTCATTTCCCTCAGGAACCGTAAAGAGCTGATCCAAGATCTGTTGAAATCAATGAGAAAACACCCAATTAATTGGCTTCAGAATCTTATTAATGACAATTCATATAAATCAAACCAAATGGCTGTATCAGTCCTTAGGAGTGAAGGCAATTGCAGTGAGTTGGCAGCATGTGGTGGTAGTGCAGAACTCAGCAGAGAAGTGCCAAAACTTCTGCAAGGAGTTTGTCACTGAGAAATCACCGGTGAACCAGCTCAGAACAAGTTTCTTGAATTTCAGAAAGCTTTTCTTCACTTTAAAACTGTGTCTTACTCACAATGAGCTTCAGCTGAAGAAACAGAAAAGGGGGATTTGTGTAAGGGTTGATCTGAAGGACATACTGGAAGACCACGTTTGCCTAATTTTGGAGCACAAAATAAGACCCAGGTGAAGCGTAAAATTTCAGTCTTAGGGTGAAGTTAAATGTGATAAAATGTGTACAGCTCCCAAACCTCATTACTTCCTCCCTATGTTTTCCTTCAGTGTCCCAGCTACCTACTTGAAACTGCTGCAAGATAGTCTTGAGACTCATCTGGGTAATAAAGGGCTGAGAAAAGTGAAGGCTTCTTTAAGACTGAAAAAATGCATGAAGCGGGTTAAAATTACAAACTCATTCCTACATCAAATAGTGTTTTGGCTTTTTGATTTTGCTACTAGAGAAAAGGTGGAAACAGTGCAGTAAAAATCAGAACAATTTAATGAAAACTGAGTAAAATGATTTATATGGAGACCTGTTGTAAGAATTGACAAGGGAAGTTATAACCAAGTACCATAAAATTATATAGGAAACAAGTACCATAAAAATTATATAGGAAACCTTGTAAACAAAATAATAATTCTGTTTACAAGGGTTCCTATTTAGTATTTTGGGAAACAGAACTCCACAGTTACCAAGATGACTAAAGAAGACTATATAATCACTAGCAGCTTAATGTAAGACAAGTTAGGAAACTATGAAATTAACAGTAATGTTAAAATCAAATACTGTTTTTCTGTTAAAAAACCTTCTTTTGTTCCACAGGTATTTTTTTGTTGCAGAATTCCTTTAGGAAGAGGCTCTAATCTTAGATAATTAGATAGTAACTGGCACTTGGGTGTAAAAGGTATTTCATGATATTTTATGAGGCATGTCTCAGATTTCCACAGGAATTTAATATCCAAGCACTTTAAACTAAACTGCAATTAAAAGCAATGTGCATGTTTTATACATATGCAATTAAACTTGAGGTCAGGCTCACCTAACGGATTTTTGGAGGTAGGGAACAAAAAATAAAAGCAGCATACAAAAGCTTGGCTGCTGTATGGATATTTTGCTCTAAAGATGATGCACCTGCCTATTTTAATACGATAGGTCTTGCTATTTTTGACTAAAATTTGAGAACCACTAAAAATCAAAAGAAGGCTCTGATTGCTGAATCTATATGTTAAACTGAATTTAAAATTCCGGGTCAGATTTTTACTGAAGAAAAAGTAAGTTTCTATGCCCTGGCCATCATGGGAAGTTGTAATTTTTTGGATCAACAGAGTTTAATGTTCTTACATCAAATTATCACTTCTTCAGCTTATGTAATAATCTTTAACTGTTGCAGGAGCAATTCTGGGAAACATCCACACTAATGGGGAGGCTTCCATATGTAGACACCATATGAAAACATCTCTTTTTTTTTTTTTTCACAGCAGGCCTACTTATAGACCAAGTGGCATTTTAGCTGTCCTTTCCATCAGCCTTTGTGCCAAACTCTTCAGAAGTGTCACATTTTCTGTTTACTGGTGTAATAAAAGAAAAGAAAAGTAGTTTCGTGGGTCTCAGTGAAGAAGAAATCAATGTGTTGCAGATATCTAGATTTAGTTATGTGAGTTAGGTTAGGGAAGGAGTGAAACAGTATAATCTAAGCTCTGTAGTGAAGCTGGACACTTATTCACAAATACACATATTTTTGCCCTTTTTTGCAAGGTCTTTGAGACTCTCCAAGTATGATTATGTCAGACATTATCTCAAATAAATTCAGACAATAACAAATAAAATGAAAAATAAAAAGAGCTTCTTAGTGTTTCTTGCATGGGGAAAATTCACCAGACTGGTTTCCTTATTAGTGTACGGGCAATTTCATATTCACAACTCCCAGTTGTGAAATTCTCCTCCATATAACTGAAGAAACAAATCTCTAAATCTTTACATTGATTGTAGTTTGCAGCTAGAGAGAGAAGAGAAGCGGAGAGTACTGCTGTAATAACTATATCAGAACTTCACATGACTTAGGACTTCACTCATTTACTACCTTGAGGTGTTCTTTGCAGGACAACTGACTTTCTAAAATTGCTTTAGGTCAAGTAATGTACCGTGTCGCTACATATATAGAGGTAGTTTTGCTGGAACTGCTAATGAAAGAGGACTCTTCTTTCCTTCTTGGTAATTCTCACTGAAGGAAGTTTAGAATTAGGTTGGTATGTCAGACCTGTGTTATTAAAAGTTCCCAGTTTCTAGTGATTCAGAATTTTATGTAGACTGTCCTTGAGCCAAAGACTACACAAGCATCTTCTTGATCTTTTCAGCCAAGCCTGCAAAAATTCTACACTGTCCTTGTGAGAGGATCCAATGAAGTGAGCATTTCTCATATGCCAATACAGAGTGAACGACTTATAAAATCTCGATGTCCCATTTTATATGCTAATGTAGCTTGATTAGAAATTATTACTCCTAGATGGCTGTAACAACTGTTTCAGGGGGGTTAAAAATGAACTCTGTTAAAAAGTTGTGACAGAACATAAACGTTTAAGGTGTAAGACCGCTCTTAAATCATCGTTTTTCCTGCTGCCCAAGATAGGACGTACTGGTAGTCCAACCTCAAAAAAGGCAAAAGCTCAGGAAAAGTGTACAGATGTCTCAGCAAGGGCTGACATGCTCAGTAATAGAGGGCAAATGTACCGCATCCAGGGTAGAGAATCCCTAAATGATGTTTTCTCAGACACGAGAAACAGGCTTTGCCTTAGCTTGAGGTATGAGCTGTTCAGGAGATGCTTTAAAGAGCTGGTAAAACATGTCCAAAGTGAAACCCTTTTGTGTGAACCTGAGTGCAATGAAGGAAAAAAAATACACCTCGAAAGGCACCGAGGTGATGTTTTATGTCTCTAGTTAAGAGGTTCTACCCAAGTGAAAAGATTTGGCTCCTGTACTGAGAATGGTCATCCACATATCTTGTGCACAGACTGCTTCATCTTCCCATGAGATTTCCACAAACTGAAAGAAAGAGATAACCTTTTAACTTCTTTTTTTTTTTTTTTTTCCTCTCCTGTTTCATACAACAGGTGCACCTGTTCTACAGCTGATGGCATTTTAAGTGGCATTTTAGAAATGCACATCTATCCATTTTGGGTATTCTTTCCATGTCTTTCAACGGAAAATGAAAGTCAGGTGCCATAAACCTTGGGGAAAAATAGGAAAGTTTTACTAGAACTGGTTTTCTTAGGGAAAAAGAAAATAAGCAAGAAGGGTTATCTCCTTATAACAAAAAAAACCACACCCCATACAACAAACTATCTTGATAGAAAATATTTAAAAGTACAATAGCGATTGTCATGAATAAAAACCAAGTGGTTCATTTCTGCCATCACATCTCAGCTCTTTCTCTGCGATCTGTCTCCTCGTGGGGTGAATTACCTATTTTTTTTTCCTCACCTGCAGATCCTCTCTTCAGCAGTCTTTTGGGACCTCCTGGCATTAGAAAACCATCAAAGAGGCAGCCACTTCTTAGGAGTTTATCTGCTTCCTTCAGTATTTAAGCATTAAGGAAGGCGGTGGATGTAAGAGCTGCAGCTGAGTTTATTTTATCTTAATAATGCAGCCTGAATCTTCAGCCCCGTAGAACGTGCACCCCTGAGGCTGGCGGTAAACACTCTGCAGAAACCTATTGTTTGCAGAACGTATCCATCAAAAGATTATTGCGCTTGGCCAAGTTGCTTCGCTTTCTCTTTGCTAAATGTGTAAGTCCAGGGATCCTCCGCTCCGCTCGCTTCAGCAGAAAGGCTTTTTGTGTTTAGTTAAGCAAACCTTGGCGTAATTGCAGGATTAGTTCTAGAGGGGGATGTTGCTCCAATGGGTGAGTGACACTGTGGAGAAGTGGCATTTGTTACCAGACATGTTTCCACTGCTGATATTTTATTTTTTTATATTTTATTTCATTATTTTATTTTATTTTTTATTTTAGTGGTCATTACTCACTTTCCCACTCATATTCCATAGCCTGTTGGAACATAGACACCATCCAAAGAGAGATCTGAGCCACTGCACTCTGTAACCTAATACAATTCACTCTTAGGTCATACTGTGCTGAGAGCAAAAATCAATACCTTCCCCATTTGACCTGCAGCACAACAGAGACAGATTTCCTTTTCCTCTCCATTGTTCTTTGTAGAGCTCCTTATTGATCTGAATTCTCAGTGTCAGTCCACTGCTTTCAAATGGCTCGTTCAGAATAAGTGTTTTCTAAAAGATCCTTTCTGCGATAACCTACCATAAGTTAAAAACAATGTATGGGGAGGAAGAAACTGTCCTGAAGTCAGGTCACAGTACTGGGTTTGGGATCTTTGGGTCGAATTGAAGGCACTGACATAGAATACGTCTGGGTATATCTGTACCGTGCAATAACTATTCCAGAGATAGGAGGATAATGAGACCACAGCTATGCCAGTGAGACAGTCTGCTTGAACTAATTTACCTGGTTTCTCTTAAAGAGAACACTGAGTATAGATTAATAAACATATTTGCTTCTGCAGCTCAAGTTAAGGCAGCAAGACTGTCTTAAGTATTTCTGCATCCACTGTTCTCAAGAAAAGAGGTAGGAAGGAAGATGTATCCTGGCAGAGAAATTCACTATTTCTACCTTTCCACTCATCTTCTTACTTCCCCTCTCATTAATCCACCAAAACCTCTCCCTGGAGTGTCACTGCTGGCTGGTGAGGTTAGTGATGGCATATACTTTCTAAGGAGGAATGAGAAACCATCTAATAGGGGAAGGTATTGCTTTTATTGCCTGATTCCCCCATCCCATACCCTGTGCAATAATTTGGTGAATGGAGTTGAGGTGGCCTTCATGACCTGCAGGAACTGCACTTCCACTTCCGGCAGAAAGAGTCTTAAGCTGCTTTTGAAGAGCAGGACAGAACAGAGGAAAAAAGTTCCTCAGGGTATGTTTGTGGAGGTGTGTAGGGACTGGAGTTAAGGAACGTGTGGCTGCTGAACATGGAGATGAGGTTATTTACACTTGAAAGGACCAGACGTGCAGAAAGTGTGGTGATGCTTGGAAATGGTGTGTATACCGGAGGCTGGACTGTTATATTTGGAAAGGCTGGCTTGAATATTACAAAAATAGCATAGTCCCAATACCAATACATGCATATAGCCTTTACTTGTTTCTGATTTGATTAGTTCCCCAAATCTGTGTGCTGGTTGATCAGCAAATGTGAGGTGGAAGAAGACCCCAAAGGCATGCCAATGCAAACAGAGATTGGGTCACTCGAAGATTGAAGTTGTTGAAATTGTGACATACACTAAGTTGTCTTATTGTCACAGATAAAGCTAGAGTTGTATGGAAAAGTGTAGTTTTCACAGAGTAGGTCTGATTGAACGGGACTTCCCTTTGTCAAGTGATCTACCCTCCACCCCTCCTTTTAAAGCTAAACTCACCATACCCTCTCCACCTCTCCTTGTATTTTCTAATCTCCACCACCTTCACCTTCCTTTGTTGCATCTAGAGTGGCACAATGCTCCAGATGCAGCCTCACAAGTGCCAAATAGAAGGCAATAATCACAGAAAACACTGGCTTAAAATTGCGTGAGAACAAGACGATAAAGAGTTTGCTTGGTTAACTTTTATTATATCCTCTGTCTAAACTACTTTCTCAGCAGATTAATGCCATCAAGAGTATTAATACATTTTAAACTGTTATGGCCAATACTCTTCAGCCCTCTGCAGCTTGTAATGGCAATCCATCACCCAAAGCAGGCAATTAATGTGAAGAGAAGCATTAACATAAGTACATCCTCTGCTAAGTAAATAAATACTCCAGCCCAAATTATGCAGAGTATGGAAAGAGGGCACTCACTGAAAGTGAACTTGCATACCTGGCCTTGAAAATCAAGGGACCGAATGATATTAAATCAGTCGCTTCAGTAACACATGCACGGTCTCTTAGAAGATTTCAAGTCCAAAATTGTCACAAAATGCCTTAGCTGGACTCTCTAGTAGCTCTGCTTGCCAGTGCTCAGGCTAATGCCTTTCTCCAGCACTCCAGTAACTCCCAACAAGTGAAAAATATCTTTTGTCAAGGCATGTATAGAATTGAGTAATAATTTTTGGAAAACTCAAGTGGTCGCCAGTGGGTTATGGATTAATACGAAGCTATTTTTAAGGAGTTACACACATTTTATCTCCTTCTTTGGATCTATGATCATAAGCCTTAGGTGACTTCACATATTCGAGACACAGTCAAACCAGGCAATGGTAGGAATCTCATTTACATTTACACCAAGATAACGCATTGAAATTGTTTTTGTTTAAAACAAAACTGAAAATGAAACCAAAACTAGAACATCAGGTATGAAAGTACAGGATGTGGTTTGATAATTCCACAATAACAGTGATAATACTTTGCTCTTCTGCAGGGAGATCCCCAAGTCCTTTAAAACTATTAATAAACAAATTTTCAAATGAGTAAGTCAGAAAGAATATTATTTTAATTTTGTAGCTAGAGATACCAGAGGATAAAGGTATTAAGTGTCAGCCAAGGTTTAGGAACAAGCTGAAGATAGATGATAAATGCCCCAAGACCAGGATCAGGAGTTTTGTCTCAGTATAATTTTAATTTTTGGATGCCTTTATGTATAGAATGATATGATGGTGGTTTTGATCACAAAATCTATTAAACAAAATGCTTGTGGATAAATACTGAGGTTTTCACTGACTTCTCAGGCAAGCTGTTTTAACTTTTAACACTTTTTAACTTAGATCTTTACAAATGGGTTCTCAAAATTCACAAAGTGTCTGTGAATTATTCAGTGGACTTTTTGTTCTTGATTAATTGTTCTTGTGACTGGCTTTTCTAGATTTCATTTAATGCATTTGAAACAAATTTCCTGAAATTAGTCAGTGAAGTCCACACTGATGCATGTAATTAGGCATTAAAATTTGAAAATGTTTTCTTTAGGTACCATATAAACCAGCTTTCCAGTTCCCATTTTATAGCCACCCTTCCAACCCACTTCCCCTTTGGTTGTCAGGGATGAATAAACTGCTGGAAACCATTTTTCAGTTGTCCAGTGTTATACCTTCCCTTTGAATGCTGTGGAAACTCCAAATGCTTTGTAAGTATTAGAGTAAAAACAGTCTCAACGATCCACATGAGACAAAGTCTGTGCTAATTTTTCTTTTCTGAAACATTTATGAATATTAACAAATTATTTACTCGTGAACTCAACCAGGAGATGTATTAAAGCTCATTTGTAGTGTTTTCCATTCTTATTTTTCTTTCTTCAGATGATACTAGTGATATAAACTGTATTACACAGCAAGGTAATATAGGCAACCTCTGACAGAAAGGAGTAGGCTGACAGAAAGGAGCAGACATCACAAAAGGTGGGCCATGCCAATGGCTTTGGGATGAGAAAAAACATCTCCCTACCCATCCAACCCCTGTGGTGTCATGAATGGTTAGCCAGAAAATTACCTGAGCCTGCAATACAGCCTTAGGGTTGAATATTATGAAAACTGAAAGCTCTTTACTAATAAAATAAAAATAATTAAAAAAAAAAAAAAGGTGCTGAAATATATTTGCCATGTATGTCTGTATCCATATTCTTGCACCAGCAACTGGGGAAATGCTTATGGGAGCTCCTGGTGTCCACTTTGACGCTGAGACCTGTATTAACACCACCCTTTTATGAAACTTTTGGTAGCCTTTGGTTAACCAGGGGCAGCTGAGTCCCACATATTCATGTTTGTTCACAGCTTAACAGTGAGAATACAGTATATCTAGACCTAAAGCATCAGTGCTCAACATATTTCAGGAACATCACTATGCTGAGCCTGCTTTTACCTTTCTACTCAGCTTTCCACAGAATACCCAATCAGCCTGAGGACACTAGTCCTGCTTTTCAAGTTGCCAAGTGTCCTCCGTGTCTCTAGGTGATGGGGAATACCCTCTGCACTCCAGGTTGAGCACAGAGATTAGAAAGTTCTTTTCCCCGTTGGAAATGAAGCTTCCTCCAAAAGAAAGAAGAGACATCTCTGCAGTGGGCTGAGTTTGGGGAAGGAAGTGAAAGAAAGGCATAGGAACATGACTTCACTGATTTGAGAAGGTGAATTTAGACTTATTGCTACTTTCACTTTAAAGTGGGTTGTACTGAATGTTTATCATGTCCGTGTGCTACCACAACATACAGTTCAATAAAAAAAAATAAAAACACTCTATTTTGGCAGGTACTTTTTTAGTGCTACAGTGGTGGTAATTAAAATAATGACAGTTCCATACAGCCAAAGGTCAATGGCTTACATTGTAAAATAAAAATCCCAGCTCCAGAGGATTCCCAACAGTGGGTTTGCCAAGAGTTCACTGGTTTCTCTCTGAGTTTTACAGGTGGGAAGTTGGTGTAGCCACAGAGAAGAGCAGTGTTGATATTCATCCTTCCACTGAAGAGCTTTCCTTGGGAAACCCCAGTTTGAAGCTGATGTAAATGACTTGAGTTTCTGGGTATGGTGTGTCATTTAAGGTACCTCATATGCTCAGGTTGAGGTGGACAGGCTACAGCTAGAGAAGTAATCTGCATTGGCCAAGAACTGTACTGGATAAACTAGAAATACTTGTGCTGGGCCCTATTGATTCCAAGAAGGTCCAGATAGCAAACGTGTATGTCCAAGCCCAGCCTCGCTGCAAGGAGATTTTATTTGTGTGAATTACACTGCATTGCAGGTCACAGCACAAATTTAATTAAATCCTGATAAAATCAATTTGCAGTTCTTGTACTGCTTAAGACATGAATAGAAAACTACTGAGCCAGGCGCCCAGCTGGAGAAAGTTCTCAAGTAGAAAATTACAACTGCATTTTAAAGCATTCATCTGGCTTTGTGTGCAGGAAAGGCTAATGGGCTGGATCTCTGGCTGCACAGGAGACGTGAGTTCACCTGACAGCAGTGGGATTCCATTCTCTTAGGCCAGCTGAGGTCTACCTTTTCATCACATGCATGAAAGCAGAATTTGTGTTTTTAAGAAATCAGCACTGGCTACAACCTTTAATCATGGGACTGGACCTCAGGCTTGTCAGTTATATAAAAGTTCCATATGGTCTGTGATGACTCAGTGTTGCTGCTGTCTCCAATGACAACATGACATCCTTTGGGACATCCCAGAATTATCTCGCTCACATAAGGGGCCCACCAACTACATCACAGGAAAAGTCTTGTGACCACGACTGGGATTTCAAAGGACAATATTAAAGGCTTGATGATTTCAAGGGATATCAGACAACATTGCAAAATCTGTCTTCAAGGCTCTCAACGCAGCTGGGACATAGCTGGGGTAGACGTTAATAAAAATCAAGTTGTCCTTGGTTTCTAGAGCAGAGGACAGGGAGATCTAACTGTAATACCAGCAAGCTGGGTGACCTGGGGCATTTGAACTCCTGGTCTTGGTCCGATCCGGTTTCAGTGGGGGATAACTGATTCTTATGGAGCAAAAAGCATGGATTTTTGTCATCTTTCGATGACAGGGAGCACCCAAGATGTCATTTTGTGATACGGGAACACCCAAAGGAGGATTCTCGCTAACTAGTCCGTGACTGGAAGCTGGTAGCCCTCACTTGAAGGAAGACAGGGATTTTCTACTCCTTCTGCAATAAGTTGTCTGTGATTATTTATTTTTTTTTATTCATTAACATGTTTGGTTTACTCGCCGTGGTCCCCACTCAGACCGAACACCATCCTTTCTTTGCCGAATGAGACTGCTTTGCAGTGTGTTGCAAATCCAGGCTCACAGTGCCTCACCCTCTACCTGAAATGGTGATGAATAACTCCGCAGTGCCTCTGAAGCAAGCTCCCTCTAAATAACAGATACAAATCAATGAATACACATTAGAATTGCAGTTTCTGAACCCGAGGTAGTTCCATGACAGCTAAAGGGTTTCTGGACATGCTTATTGCACCCTCTTGTGTTTATTCACTATAAATGCATCACTTGCTCAACTTTCCACTTGTTCCGCGTTTTGATGATGTCTCACTCGCAATCTACTTCGTTGTGGACCTCACCGGTAGAGCACAAAGGACTAGAAAAGAGGATGAGCCACATGGGTGGATGGGGGTTCCCAGTAATTTTTTAGCTGGTAGGGCTTTGATTAGTAAGTAGAATAAATCAACATTTATCTCTTTTTTTTTTTTTTTTTTTTTTTTTTTTTTTTTTTTTTTTACGTAGCACACATTAAAATAATGGTCCCTGATATAATTGATTCAAGTCACAAAAAATATATATGACCTAGGAAGGACCGTGCATTAGATTAGGCAAGTAATGAAAGCATTTATTTAACATCACTCTATAACTTATACACAAGGAATTAAATTCACAACCACTTCACCTGGCCCTTAACTGAAAGGCTTTCCATGGCTGTGATAGATGGCATGTGGGATCTAAAGAGCTTTTCTATTTTTCCTCACTTTTTCTGTGGTGGGCAGGTTGCCCAAGTCCCTCTTTTCCTTTGGTTTGCACTTTTCCTAGGCAAGGAAGGGATCCTGCAAATAATTATCGATTCTGATATGCCAGCACAATTTCTTCTTATTGATTTTTCCTTCTACCTTCAGGTTCTTGTAGATTGAGGCTTTCTAGGCTATCCAACAGACTGACAGCTTTGACAGACCAAAGCCAAACATACCCTTTTCTTCTCTGTCATATTAAATGAAATTTTAAGCTTACTTTTGCAAAACTTGACAAACAACAACAGGATTTTTTTTCCTGCTTTACCTCTGTTGAAATCTCCAGTCCTGTAACATGACCAGGACGATGATCAGTCTGAGTTTGCTTTGCTGTGGATGTGGATGGAGATGGTGAAATTACAGGGGGAAAAGAGGATTAGAAAATGTCTCGCACGCATTTTTAAGGCCAATTGTTGAAATCCGCAGTCTCACTGCACTGTTAAAATGGTGATGTTGTAGTGATGAAGCCTCTGAGCTCCCGTTATAAACCAATAATATTACGACCCCATTAGAACTGGCTCCATTGAAATTTTCCAGTGGGGAAAACGAGTGAATGCATTTGAAAACACTGGTAAAAAGTGTCATTTTCAACCTGTGTCACACAGCTTTGGTGGCATACGAATGCTTTTCCACTTCCTCAGCCCTATGTTCTTGCTCAAAGTGCCCTGGGACAGAGGCGTGCATCGGAATGGAGGTTCAGCAGAAAAGAGCCTCACATATTTGACTTACAGAGAACTAATAAAACCGATGACAAAGAAAATCTCAGGATAGAAATACAGCTTGGGACATTGCTGTTAAAGTTTGCCAGTTTAACATGGTGTTTACAGCTGGGTGGGGGCTTGGGGCAGAACTGTGGATTATGCACACATACATATGCATGTATAGCAGTAAAAAGTGAAGTGGTTAAATTCGGATTGAATTAATATCACGCGGTATAGCTGTTACCACTGTTGCTGTGGTAACCAAGCATGACAATGTGTCAGACAAGTTAATTTTAGTCAAAATAAACTGTTTCCTAAAACTGTTGGAGAAACAGATGGATTTTGTCTTAAAATGGTGTGATGGAGAGACTTCACTGTTAGGTTCTAGCTAGAGATCTGTTTGAACTTCACTCACAGGTCCAACACATGGACTTCACTGCAAGGTTCAAACAATCAGTTTATTAGAACTACATTACACGCCTAATATGTCACAATGCAGGTTTTATGGATACAATGGAAGAATGCCCTATTGCAATTAGAGAAGGAAACAACAACACAACAATATACAAGATACACTATTACCGAACTCAGGTGATTCCCCAGGAAAAACGTACTAGTACAGATTTAAGAAGTGCACAAGTTAGTAACAACAGCAACCCTGAAGTATGCCACATGTGTCTTAGCCACTTACCCTCTCTCAGGTAAGGGTTCTCAATCCTGGGGAAGGTGTCATAGAATCATAGAATGGCCTAGGTTGGAAGGGACCTTAGAGATCATCTCATCCAACCTCCTTGTCACGGGCAGGGACTCCTCTCTACTAGATCAGGCTACTCAAGGCTCTGTCCAACCTGGCCTTGAACACCTCCAGGGAGGGGGCAGCCACATCTCTGGGCAATTTATTCCAAAGTCTTGCCACCCTCGTACTGAAGAATTTCTTCCTAAAATCTAATCTAAATCTATTCTCCTTCAACTTAAACCATGTCCTTACCTGACATCTCAAATAAAGGGGGAAGAATCTCTTACAGTCCAGCTGTATGGTTGGCAAAACTTCTCTCCCCTCATTCTGCCCAAAATCTTGGGCAGTTTTCATAGTGTAAGGATGGGATGTGGTGGGGCAGAAGCATGCCTGAGGGGACTTGGGCTATGTAGAATGTTTATCTTTGGTGATATGATGAGATTTCCCCTTGTCTTTCCTGGGCACCCCCTATTAAGTGTGTGATAACTAGCACACCTGTGACTCAATCAAATCAATTATCTTGATACTTAGCTGGATTAACGTATTTCACACTTAAATTATTTACTCAGCCAATTTTAATACATCTCAAGAGTAGATAATGTTTGAATATGAGACTCTGGGTAAAATGTTTGTTATCTCGGGTTTGGTTCTTGGTCTGCTGCTTCATTTTGGGATGACTCAGAGCTGGATCATTTTCCACAACCCTCCCTTGGGTCAAGGGTCTGTCAAGGCAAGACAAAGCTGAGCTGAACTAACACCTCCCTGCACCTCATCTGTTCTGTGAGTATCTGCACAAATGGACTCTGTAATATTTGCTTATCGAAGCACTTAGAGGCAGATCAAATAAGTATTCACCTCCCAATAGCTTGCTCAAATAAAGTGCTTTCCAGATGCTTTGGGATCATCTTTACCACCTATGCCTCCCTTGCATTTTCGTCTACCTTCCCAAGCTGATGTGTGGGCCAGTTGAGAACGATTTGGTTTCTTTTTGCCATAGTGCTGCTGGATTACTTGGCCTCCTGTCCCAGTATCCTCTCTTAGATCTTCAAAACTCCCTATTTTTCCATCTTTTTTATTTTTCTCTGTGAAGTCCTGAGTTTCCTCCTTAGTGCCTTCACCTTTGCTGTTAGTTTAATATCCTTCAGGCTGCTGCCACCACTAGCATTAATTTTCCTTGAAATGGTAGTAGATAGAACATGAGATAACTCTATTTGGGACCTGTGTATGATGACTAAAAATGAATTAATTACTGGATTAAATAATCATGGTTGTCAAGGCACCAGTGCTCATGACCTGATTATATGCAGGATAAATAGAGGACGGTCCTAGGTAATAATATTTTCACTTAGTCCTTCAAACGGGTGATTTCCCAATGCTGAGGAAAATTATGCATCAAAGAAGCTGGGAATAAAAATAGGGATAAAAATAAGTCTCTTTTAGCAAAGAGATTCAAAGTTCAAACAGTCCACCAAATAAAGATCAAATAAGAGGCAACTGGCTACCAAAAAAAAGAACATTCTCGTCTCAATAAGAAAAAAGCTGAAAATGAAAAAAAAAAAAAACTAAACAAAAACGAGCAAAATCTAAACCTGTAAGAAATGAAAGTAAATAGCAATTTCTATCACTAAGAAATTACACATTAATGGAAAATCCATTGCAACCATCATTACAGAAAATTTAAAATATGTTAAAAACAAAGGAATTCTTGTCAGTAGTATAAGCCCTTGCTAGGAAGAGAGATAGCCATGATAAATAATATCACAGAATATCAAGAAATGCCCCCTGAACACTTCCCTCCTGAAAAATGACAACAGGCTATTACATATTTTTGGCAAAGACAGCTCTGTTTGTAAGTGTTTTAGTAAACCAGGGAATAAACCTCCCCGAAAACACCTCTTTTTATGATCAGCCAGCTCAGGCAACTTTCAGAAGACTCAGTCAGAGTTGGCACAGGAGATGGTTGATTTTAATAAACGCCAATAAGTCTTCATTCTGCTGTAACTCTGAACGATGGAAAGACTATATGTGAGATAATATTGTGTAAGGCACAGAAGAAGCTGGAGACTTGACAGCTATCACTCCCAAGCAAAATAATGAAAAAGCAAAAAGCTTATATGAGATTCGCTCCGTAAAGACTGTGAATATAATTAATGCCAATCAAAACTGCCTCTGGAAAATGGGCCTTGTCAAACCCCATTTTTTTCTTTCAGGAGATTATTATTTTGGTTGGAAAATGCACTGATAAACACAGCAGATTTTCCTAAAGCGCTCGCCTTCACATTGCACAGCTTCCCGACTGAAAATACAGCGCTACGAAACATCAAAACACCCCACCACTGAGCAGACACGTTTTGTCGATGAGAAAAATGCATCACTGGGAAAAAAAAACAGGCAATCCTTGATATAAACACAGAACCAAGAAGGACAGGGAGCTGCTTGAGAGAGTCCAGCGCAGAGCCATAAAGATGGTGAAGGGAGTGGAGCATCTCCCTTATGAGGAAAGGCTGAAGGAGCTGGGTCTCTTTAGCTTGGAGAAGAGGAAACTGAGGGGTGACCGCGTTAATGTTTATAAATATGTCAAGCGGGAATGTCCGGAGGACTGAGCCAGGCTCTTTTCAGTGGCGTCCACTGACAGGACAAGGGGCAATGGGTGGAAGCTAGAACATAAGAGGTTCCATAAAAATATGAGGAAAAACTTTTTTACTGTGAGGGTGACAGAGCCCTGGAACAGGCTGCCCAGGGAGGTTGTAGAGTCTCCTTCTTTGGAGACATTCAAAACCCGCCTGGACATGTTCCTGTGTGCTTTGCTGTAGGTGATCCTGCTCTGGCAGGGGGGTTGGACTAGATGATCTTTGAGGTCCCTTCCAACCTCTAACATTCTGTGATTCTGTGATTCTGTGAACCTCTGATGAGAGGGGTAAAATGCAGGTGACACGATGCGTGGAGACCAGAATACAGTCTGACCTACAGTCCCCCCGCCCCCAGTCGCCCCAGCTTATGCTCCTCAAATACAGTTATTTTTTAGCACCTGGCAGGGAACTTCAGATATTCTGCCTGGTTTGTTATAGAAAACATCCTGCAAGACAAGAAATCATAGCCCTGCATAGATAGTGTTAAGCCAGTTGCCACCCTACTGAGTGGTAGAAAAATAGAGACAGAAAGTGAGTTGCTTCTTGGGTTGTCCTCTCTGTTTTGGGACAATATGAGAATAAACCCCAATGTCCGATGGCCCAAAGAGTATTTCCAAGAAATTGTGACTAGTGCCTTTTTGAACTGTGCTTTCAGGATACAGTGCCCCAGTGGTGCTGGCATATCCCAAGGGATGCTGTGATGACACTGAGTGTCTCACAGGCAGCACTCAGTGTCTTGCAGGATCAAGCCTGTATTTCTCCCCAGGAGAAATGCTAGTCCTGCTATTGAAGCCCACATTCACTCTTGCTCAATTTCTGACAATAATTCTTAATCATACCCTCAGGAGTACAGCTCTGTGAATAATTGATTTTTTTTTTTTATTTTTCAATTGTTTTTTTTGTTTTCTTGCCAAAATAAGGAGAGAGGAATTATTCAAGGTTGATTGGAAATGATAAACACTTGCGTTGTCTCACCCTAAAAAAGGCCTCTCCCTGGCACTTTTCAGGTCAAACAAACAGTTCTTTTAATTTAAACCAAAGGGGTTTAGCTCTTTTTCAAACTGTTGTAAACAATGAGGTATAACTATATGCAACCTTAAAGCATCATTTGAAATGTGATACAGTCAAAATACAGCATTTAAATGCAGTGACCTAAAATATTTCAAACGTAACAGTTCAGAGCAGAGGGTCTGATATAGATCAGATTCAATCAAAATTAGTGAGAATCTTCATTTCTACTCTCAACATGCATTTTCTAGTGGCTGAACTGTTTTACTCATTCCCTCTCGTGGATCACCCAATTTTGCTACAATCCTCCTCAAACTACCTTGCCTTTGGTCTTGAACAAGCTGCCCAGGAAAGTGGTGGAGTAACCATCCCTGAAGGTGTTCAAAAAATGTGTAGACGTGTAACTTCAGGACATGGTTTAGTGGTCATGGTGGTGTTGGGTTGATGGTTGGACCTGATGAGCTTGTAGGTCTTTTCCAATCTTAATTGGGTTCTATGATTCTATGACTTGATAGATTTATGCCTCTTTCCTGAGCTCTTCTTCAGCTAAGCTCTACCTAATTAGTTCTAATCTTCTCTCAGAGGTCAGTCTCTTCTTCCCACTAATCATTTTTCTTCTTGGATTTACCTCAAATGCTGCTAAGAAATGAATACCATGTTAAATTGCAAGCCAGTAACAATGGCTAGAGTTCACAGACAGATGGGTTCTGCTGCTTTTCCTGCAATTACCATTTTTGGCTTGGGTTTCTCTGCTTTACCAATCTCCTTGAAACACATTTCGAGCTGGCAAAGGTCTATTTAGCCCTTCTTTTTTTCCTAGAAAAATTATACATAGCTCATTTGTAGGCACAGATTGGAAAAACATACCTCCTGAATGCTCCAGCACCTTTCATAGTTTCTGAATGTTTCACATTACTATGTTGACTAAAATCTTGCGCAACTCAAATATTCATTGAAGTTGCCTCAGGCAAAATCTTAATATACACACTTGTTACTTCCAAACATTACTTATGAACATCTGTGTGCATAAATGCCCGAGGCTGTAATAAAGCCAAACCTGTCCATATGAAATATGGAAAGGAAAAACACTGGAGGGTCACCAAGTTAGAAAAAAAAAAAATTAAAAGAAAGAAAAAACCTACCAACATTTTCCAGCACATTCAAATGTCAGCTGTGCTCTAATAGCCTCCTTCATCTGCAATCTCAAAGCAAATTGATTTGGTAAACAGCGAGGGACGGCTGAGGATTGTGTGCTGGAGAGAACCAGGCACGGGAAGAGTTATGAGAAACCTGTGCACGTTTTCATAATTCATCCCAGCGGAGCAATACTTACTGTCCCTCAAGGTGATCCAATATTGAGTCCTGCTGCCAGGATTTAGTCCTTTCAAAAGCACATGGAGGCTGATGATGAAAGTGCTAAATCTGCCAGTATTTTTTCTGACTTTTTCATTAAGGAATGTGTTAACCATGCTTACACGTTTGTTTAGCACACACGCTTCATTGATTTATATTGTGTGAGCATACCTTAGCTGTGTCCTTAAAACCTCATTAGTGCCTGCTGAATATCCATTGAATGCAAATTTACAAATATTCTAAACTGTGTGCCACACACCAGTGTGATTACAACACCATCTCCTCTGTTTTGACATAATGTGGATTTAATATTTTGCAAAGCCATCAGCCTAGATAATGCATAATGACTTACTGTTTATACAGAAGCAAATGTTTCCCATCGTTTCCAGATTTGGTCAATACCTACTGAGAAAGAAGACATCCTGTAATTAAAGAACCACTGCTGCGGCTCTGTATAAAAGCAGTAAAATGTTTGCTTTATAACAGAAATCAGAAAATATTCCTTTGTTTAGGGACAGAACTGCAATAGTACTCATCTGTTTTGCATCATCTGCAAAGAACTGATACCCCGTAGCTTGTCAAATCACTTTTTCCAGTGTTGCAGTGACCCCGTGCAATGAGCCCTGAGTGCCATTGCTATTTCTTCGTCTATGTATTGGAGCTTGAACCTGGCACAAGAGTGTGCAATTACAACTCTGATGATGTTTTAATTTTCAACAGTTGGATAGGTTTCTCAGTGGGGAATAAGCACAAGCACTGGCTAGTTTCTCTTATTGAAACTGTTCCGTGAATTCTGGATTTAAAGATGCTTCTCTTCATGCAGACCTCGTTGATGGAATGACACTGAAAAGGAAATGCTTCACTTTCTACAAACATCTAGCTGGTTTATTCTATTGGGAAACCAGTTAGTGATCTTCACTACTATTGATTTCGATACTTAAATAATAAATCTTATGTTCTTCTGCTTCCTTCTTTTTTGGCAAGAAAGTCTACTGAAGCTGTGCCTTTCCTGGTAGCCTTGTAGAGCAGGTCTCCCTCACCAGGATTAACAGTGTTCCTTGCTTCGTAACCATTTAGGACTGAAAGTAAAGGGATAAAGAGCAGTTATTCAGTTCTATCTCCACTGAGCAAAGCAATTGGCACCAAAACATGATATAATGCCTTCCCAATATAATAAGCATAATGCCTTCCCAACAACTAAATTGTTGCAACATCACTGCATTCACAACCTTGCTCTTCCCTCAAATTTTCTACCTTTAGCTGCAAGAAGGTCCTTGACCTGAATACCTCCTTTCATTGATGCTTTTGTGCTACTTCTTTTTTGTCTTTGTAGACTTGATGACAGACACTTCCTCTCTTATTCAAAATCTATTCATTGAAAAGTAGCAAGAATACCAGTCCCAAATTCACAGGCAATCATCTTCCTTGCTCCATGATTGTTGCCTCTTGGATCCTTTTTCTTCAAAATTTATACTCATTCTCCTATTGAGAGACTTTATTTTGGAAGCTGCTACTGTTGTGTGCAAACTTACCACTTCTATTGATTCCATACCATCTCTAGGTTGTCCACCATTGGCAGTAAAAGAACAAAGGTTGAGTCCCACGTGTTCCCCAGCTCCAGCAAAAGTTGTGTCAAGCAAGGTGTAGCTCCCAAGTTTATGCTGAGCATCACACGAAAAGTTGTGCCCAGATATTTGACTTCAAGTACCTCGTTACCTATTGATAACTGAGGGGTACTGGAGAGATGTCAGCTAGCTTTGAGGTGGAAGAAGGATCATCCATCATGTGTCTTTTTGAAGGAGAGAGAAAAGACAACAACAACTTGATAGTTATGCTGAACTCTTCCTTATACTCTACAAAACTATTTACCCATGACTGAAAGGTTCCTAATTACATGGAACTCCATCAAAAGTTAAGTGTTCCAGGTGTTAATTATTAAATAGAAAGAAACATTATTTCTCAAAATTCACCTATAGATAAAAAGTTTTACTTTGTCTCCACACTACTTCGTTGTCAGCAATACTCAGGGTATAAGCTTCCTACTTTCTTAACTCGGATTGCCTGCATGAATAGGAAAATACATATGATTTTTTTTAGTTATGCTTTTTATCAGGTTTTCTCTTGTAGCTCCTTTCCAAAGCCTTTTCAGCTTGTCTTCATGCTTCACAAATAGCAGACATCTAAATTTGTTATACTATTTCAAGCCCATACTCCAGACAGAGCATGGAGGTGCAAAAGAATGGTGAAAGATAATAATCTTTTTCTTTTTTTTTCCCAACAGATCTGCTATGCAATAGTTCAGGGAGAAAAAAAAAAGGGGAAAAAAAAAAGGAAAAAAATAAAAAGGGTTAATTTAGTCCTCAGAGAAGGGAGCTGAGCCAGATAGCCTTGCATGTACTTTTCTGTAGGACAGCTGAAATGTTACTCTTTGTATTTTTTTTTCTGATAAATACTTCATTTGTAGATGTATAGTAGATATCTGTTATGAACCTATGGAGATTTAAAAGTAATTAATCATGCTGAAGAGCCTTTCTGCTAAAGAAGGAAGAAAGTGCAATTCTGCAAGCTGATAGTCAATAAAGAGAGACTTTTCAGGCACTATTAATTGACTCCCATTTGTCACCAATTTACACACAGCAAACCTGTGTTAAGGATACGCTTGCAGGGTAGATTGCCAAATCAGAATAAAACAGAACTTACAACACCCTCTAATAAGATTCTTGTAGCTATTTCCTCAGCCCGCTTCCCCTTATGTCAGTGGATTTTTGATGTCTGAATTTATCAAGAAAATAAGGTTGGGAGATATGTGAACTTGCTGTAAATCTCTATTAGGCTAAGAAGGATTTAAGAAACCTTTAAGGGAAAGTGCCAGAGAATAGCAGGGAGGCCTATAAATAGCACAAGATAGTCTAAAAAAAATGTTGACTCAATAACTGTGAAACTCCCTGTTGCACAGGTAAAACTCTCTAGTCTTAGTCAGGAGCAGAACATGAAAATTTATCCTGGGAACAGTCATTCTCATGGTGAAAAGGTCCGTGCAGATTTTCATGAGTGATGGGATGAACTTGGAGAAGCAGGTATCAAGAAAGACCTTCCAACACAGCGAGATCTGTTAGATTGCAGAATAACAGTGTAAGGAAATTGGTAGAAATCCCATTGCTCAACATATTTAAAATTAGACTGGATACAGCAGGTGTTATGTATCTGTACCTCACCCATGAAGAAAAAAAAATACCCACAAAAAAATCACCCAGGCACAGCTGGGGGCATAAATAACAGTGTTTAGCTCACAAACAGCTTAAAAGGCTGCTTAGTGTGTTCTGACCATGTGTCACAGTACGGATTGTGTTGAATGCATTGGAGGGGCAAACCCTGAAGAGAGATGGACTCCACACTTTTGGATACCCATGACCTTACGCCTTCCTAGAGAAGACATATCTCCTTTTTTTTCAGCTTGCACTTCATTCCAATGGCTCCTTGTCTGTCTCTAACTCCTGCAATTTCATCTTTCTGCTCACCTGCATGAAGTAACACAGTGTAATCTCCCAGTCCTGCACTCTGTTACTCATTTTCCCACCTTCTAAGCCTTTGGAAATGATATGCCTCCTCCCAAAATCCTCTGTCTTGTCACTTGTGAGCTTTATAAATAAAATCTTTCTTCTTTTACTCCCATACTTCTCGACTGCTCTGTATCCCAAAAAGATCATGACACAAAACAGGTGTGTTAAGCCTCGGATTTGTCAGGGTACTTACCCATAAGCAATCCAGGAAGGCAACCATCTGGTTCTTGCAGGGTATGTGTTATCTGGTCTCCATGGTCGAGACCTATAGACATTCAGGAAAATGTCAGAACACGGAATTAGCTCAAGTGATTATGTTTACAGCAATGGTGCCTGTGGGAAAACTGTTAACAGGGACCCACTGTGTTAGATCCTGAAAGAGTGAAAGAGTTTTGAGAGAAAAATCTGTCTCAGCAACCTGATCAGAGTTTCACAGAGGAGTTGGCCATAATGTGTTGATAGTGCCTTGTCTTTAGCAAGGCTTAGCCCAGCTAGCTCCTGCTCTGGGATAGACACCTTTATAATTGCTCTTTCTGTGTTAAAGGATAGAGGGGAGAAACTGCGAGTTGGCTGGATGTGTGAATGTAACACCTTCTGCAGTTGTTCAGCTCGTAGCGAGAGTTTTCCAGGTTTGTGGAAAACATCACACCAGCTCTGCTCTCCTTTCTGCCCCTCTGCTTGATGCGTGCCACATTGCATAGGTGAGGATGATGCCATGGGGCTTACATTGAGGAGGCAGAATGAAAATTGGGCTTTCAAACATAGTGCCGCTTTCTTCTATTTTGATGTTTATAAAGAATGCTTTTATCCTCAGACTGCAAAAAAAAAATAAAAATAAAGAAGATGAATCCTGTAAGTTAAAAATTGCCAGTGCAATATTGCTGTCAGGGTAGAGCAAGCTCTGCAGGTAATAGTGGCAGCTTTCCTTTAGTTTTACACAGGAAAAGAAATCTTTAACACAATGATCTGGAAAGAAGACTTAGGAAGCAGTTGAAGACGTGGTTGTTACCTCTCTTAGGAAAGATAACTCACAGAAATCTTCAGTGAGAAATGTCTGACACAGGACATATGAGCACAGCAAAAAAATTGTGCAGGGGGGTTGCAGGCAGAGGTCAAGCTGCAGGTCCATTGCAAGACACAATATATATTTCTGGATCAGTGGTGATGATTTATTTTGGTGTTTTTTTAAAACCATTCCCTTGTGGAAATATGGGTACTCCTCAACACTGTTGTTACTACTGCAATCATAGGGGGGAAATGTTGAATGCAAACACAGAGCATCACAGCCCTCTCATCAGGCTGGCAAGCTTAATCTTTTATCCAACTTTCAGCCCTGTGACGGCTCAGCTCTGGAGCCTCACTCAGCTCTGATCTTTGTCAGCCTTGTGAATTATGCACATCCTCTGCCCAACTGCCCCAGGGAGCTGGGGTGGGAAGGATGCACAGAGCTCAGGTGGGAAGGATGCACAGAGCTCAGGTGGGAAGGTTGCACAGAGCTCAGGTGGGAAGGATGCACAGAGCACGGTTGGCTGGGTGAAGTTCATGTAGGACACAGGGCTGGAAAGATTTTCCTTTCTACCACAGCTGGTGATGGAATGGGATGTCCTGCACCTGTCCCTTCCTGTACCTGGTGCAGAGCCTGGGAGAATGTAGTATCCTGTCCTACCTTGCATGATCTCAAACCCAAATCACATAGGATGGGTGAAAAGAATAAAAAATGGAGAGAGATTTGAAGCTTGAGGTTTTGACATCAGAGAAGTGTGGGACCAGAGGGAGGGCAAAAAGCAAAATCACCTGACGCAACAGTCAGGGCTGTCATCAAAAGTGTGTGTCCTTGCTTTTGCAGTCTGTTTTTTCAGGTTATACAACTGCAAAATTATTTATAATACACATCTAGTCCTCAAAGAGAAAGTTAAGATCTTTGTCCATAACCTGAACTCGAAATCTAAGCTGCTTTTATGGAGTGTCCTGATGACTTCACCACACAATTATCTTCCTTTTGCACCTTTTCTGGACAATATACACCCAATTCATAGCTGTACAATGGATAAGGAGCTGTTCTTTTTCCTTGCAGCACATGATGCTGTCCTTGAACACAATATTTGAATCCAGATGATAGGAAGAGACCAGCAGTCCAATCATCTCTGTTTCCCCCAGATGCTCTGATCAGAGACTTGTTTTGTAAATACATGGTGGAAAAAACCTGCTGTGCAGTGAAATACTAAAATAACATTCTGCCGAGCTCTGCAAAGAAAGAACCTCAGTCCCTATTGTCAGGAGAAGGGTTAACATTTATCCGCCCTAAACATGAAAGATTTGAGAGAATCTGGTGGCTTTTGGCTCAAGATATTGCTTTTTAGGAATCCCTTTCTGAAATCCCGTGCTCTGACATCCATCAAGTAGAGCAAACCACGGGGCCAGCTCTTCAGAGCCTTGGATGACGCTCTGCCAGGAGAGGTGTTGGTCTCCTGCAGCGCATCTTGCTCTGCATCTCTGTTATTTTTACAGCAAAATAGAAGCAAATCTTTGCCTCTTTTGTCTTTTTTTTTTCATTTATTTATTTTCTTTGATCACAAAACACACAGATAAGGTGTTTCCAATTGCTCCTTGGTTATCACATACACATACTTTCAATTAATTCATGAGTTTTGCCTCGAAGTCTTCTAGAGCATTTGACAGATTTCTAGTCTTATATAGCAGCAAGATTTCTGGCCTTCCTTTTCAGTAATGTGTTCAACTATGGCCTCTTATACCTCATACCACGAGAGAAATCTTAGTGTAACAAAATCTCTGGCTCAAGGAGGACAAGTTTCAGTTGCCTCAGCTAAATGCCCAACAGATTGATCCAAGGTCCACCATAAGAGTCTTTTTTTCATTAACTTCAGTGGGCTTTAGATGGAAAATTGAGTCTATTTACTAGAAGCAAGAGCGAATCGTCAAACCCTTCCTGCAAATGAAGTTGTAGAGCATGTTAATGAGAATTACATGCACTTGAAAAAGCTGTTTATGTTGGACACTGCTGTCTTTAGACCTTTCATTTCTGTAAGACATTTCCTTTCATTTCCATCTTCACCTGCAGCCCAGTTGTAAGATTTGAAGCCCTTTCACCTCTTGTTCCATTTGTTATGTTCCCATTTCAAAGAGAAACTCTTGGTGGTTTTAAATTCCTTCCTGTAAAATGTGGTTCTGTATTTAAGGAAAGAATGAAGAAATGACAAGTTTTGTGATTCAGTTACCATGTTCAATGCATCTGTGAGCCTTTCACAAAATTTTAGAGTCTGTAACACAGACATGTACAGGAAAAAAAAGGTATGCAAATTATATTGACTGCATGATTTAGGGGGTTAGAATCAAATTCTCATTCATCTGCTGTCACAAACTGGTGCACCCCAAATCCACAGACATTTAGGGGATTTTATTTGGAAATTTCCTAAATATCTAATTCACTGTTGTGCTCATAAGTGTCTTTTTTTTTTGGATGGAGTGGAAAAGAATGGTTGCCAATACTTATTTCACTTCTAATTCCTGTATGAATCTCCAAACTAGTTGTCAGCATTATTCTTCTGACATTGCCTGAAGGCTTCAGTCATTTACACAAAGCACCCACACATGCGTGGTGAGTCCAGATCTGAGAGTTGCTCTTCCTGAGAAGGAAACTGGGAGGGCAATCTAGCAGGCTTGCAGTGCAAATGCAAGAGCAAAACACTGACGCAAAAAAAGAACCCTACGAATGAACACACTGAGCCCAAAATTGAATTGTTAAAGTACTTCTCTAGGTTTAATTTCATTCTCTGCTTGAAAAGATTAAAATTTTCATCTCCTATGACAATACTCAGGCAAACCACCAGGCTACAAGTGGAGAGACAGAGCTGAAAGGACATGGTTTATAATTGGTCTTGTTCAATCTTGCCTTTATTGTGTAAATAGCCCTAGATGATCAGGCTGTGATTTCCTAGGGGATTCAAATAATTTTTTGACACTAAACTGCCCTACGGTCAAAACAAAACTCTACTCTTGCAAAATCATTTAAGATCTGCAAAGAGGATTATGATATCACAAGGAATCAGTGAAGACTTCGATGGCCCTATCCAGCATCCATATATGATGGCTACAGGATGAGGGAAAATGGTTTCAAGCTGAAAGAGTGTAGATTTAGATCAGGTATTAGGGTGGTGAGACACGGGAACAGGCTGCCCAAAGAAGATGTGTCAGCCCCCTGCCTGTGTTCAAGGCCAGGTTGGATGAGGCTTTGAGCAACCTTGTCTGGTGGACATGCCTCTGCCCATGGCAGAAAGGGTTGGAGTTAGATGAGCTTTAAGTCCCTTCCAGCCTAAACCACTCTATGATTCTAAGCATGGCAGACACAGAATTACTGGAGACAATTTTCTGCTCAGCTTTAGCAAAAGAGAAGAAATTGAGTGAAAGTGAACAACTGAGTTACGTGCTTCTTTGCCAACAAATGCTTTGTGTACTTTCTAATTGTAATAGGTGTGCATAGCAATAGTAGCCTTTCTCTGTGCTTACTACCAGGTAATAAAACGAGAGTAAGTATTCAGGGAGGGCTCAAGGAGTGGGAAGGATCATGGTGCAGTGAACGGGTCCTTGGAGGGGGACTGTGAGCAAGCCTGTCAGCTTTAAAGCAGGATGAAACCATTGGGGTGAAGTGTAGAGGGAAAGAACATAGAAGGAAGCCAGGCCTGAGATAACAGAGGATATTTTGGCGTGGAGGCTGGTGCAAAAAATTGAAGAGAGCAACATATCTACTGTCGTCCATTGCTCACTCTCTGTTTCTCAGCCTTTGCTAACTTAAGCACTGATACATAACACCATAAATAATGACAGCTACATCGTTGTCCAAGGTGCAAGCAGAGGTTGAGTGATGAAAAAGGAATAATAATTCTCATTTTAAGGGTAAAACCAATGTAGCACAAAAAGGTATCCATGGGAAAATATTAAGACATTTTGACCCAATGCACACTTTTCTGTAGAAAAATTTTCATACTTGTTGAAAACACAAGCAGCAATTCCAACACAGTTCCAAACATTCTCCTTAATTGCAGTTAAAAGAAATATTTGTCCTGACTCTTACTCTTTTTGGAGTTGGGGTCTGGCCTGAGGGGCAATATTTTTATCTCCACTCAATTCAAAGCCCCTTGACACAGCCAAAACAGTAAACATGAGCTTAGCATGAAGGAGAGTTGGGCTGTATGTGAAAAAAAAAGATTTATTTTTTTTTTCTGAAGAAGATCACTAACACAGTGAGATTCACTTCTTCCTTGGACTGTAACCAAAGCAGCTGATGTGCACCTGGCTGTTCAAGGACCATTGAGGCCAGAGGATAAACCAAAAGACTGCCCACAGGCCTGAAGAATTTTTCCAGCATGTGACCGTACTCACTGTTAGCATCAGAGTTAAATCCTCTGGTTAATGCTTTGCAGGGTGAAGGATTATTCAGATACGCTTTCCTCAAATTTATAATTCTCTTGTAAGGATGACTAAGAGAAAAGATTCTTTAAGCAGGAAAATCAGCTGATGAATAATTCCAGCTTCAAAATGAGAAAGCAATAGCTATTACCACTCTCAGGTTTTGCTCTGTGGGTTTCCTCTACAGGGCGATATTAAACCACTAAACGTTGTGCTTGATGATAATAGTCACAAAATGGATTTCTTCAGACTGGCACTTACAATTAAATTTCACTGAAGGTCTGGCACAATTACTGAAATCCTGGAGAAAGGCAGTTCTCTCAGTCCTAAAAATCACATACACACATGAAGATATCAGAGCACAATGAGTTAAATTCCTAATAAATACACTAAGACACACACATATTTTCCATTGTGGTCTGCTGTGGTAAAGAAGATTTGTATACTTCAGACATTCCACACAGATATTTGAAAATAAATAGAAATGCTGCTTACAATATTAATCATCACAAGGAGAAGAAAAAAAATCACAGAATAATTGACAGAATAATTTATCATGGAGGTTAAATTGATGAAGGAGCTAATTTTATCCTTGTAAAGTAATGTAATATGTGTAAGGCCATCTCTGCGTGGAATTATTAGGCGAAGAAGTAATAGTACACTGTGTTATCTTAAAATACTAGGGATCAAACATAAAGCCCATTAAAGTCTATGCAAATGTTTCTATTCTATTCAGTGCCCTCCCTGCTGATTCATGAGCAAATCTGATTACAAGTTTACGGAAAATAAATATCCCCAAGGCCAGATTATTCATAAGCAGCTCTGGGCAGGGTAGTGGAATAAGTGCCTTGTCACCTTAAAAAGTGTATCTCTGGGTTGGACGAAAAAATAACAAGGAAAGTAACGCAGCTCAGAGTCTCTCATCCTGCAACTAGAAAATGCAACTTGTCTGATTATTGGTGCCATCTGAATCTGCCCTGTTTGAACACATGCACTGGGAAAACAGAATTCCAAGGCTGGAATAACTTAGGAGTTGAACAGATCAAACTGTGATATGCTGGTAAATGAGCTCTACATCACAAATTAGAATTTAGGCTGTGTGGGTGAAGGTAAAAATATCATTAGCTGTTGACAAATAGCTATTAAGTTTACATCAAAATGAGCTCAGGGGTCTCAGTGCAACTCCTACTCTGTAATCTGTTAATAATGCTTATACCACCTGGGTCTCCAAACACTTTGTAATTTTTGGAATGCGTTTATTTGCATAACACTTTTGTAAGACAGTGATGGGCTTCCCCATCCTGCTTATAGGTGGAGAAGATGGGTCATGTGAATAGGTCTCCACAGGTCTAGGGATGGCTATGTAAAGGGCTCTTGCACTCAGCCACGCAGCATCCAAGTCCTTGATAACTTGGGCCTTGTTTCCCTGTATACGAGAGAGAAATGCCAGCCCAGTAACTGATGAGTTGTATATAATACAAGGTAGAAAATGTATATGACATATGTGGGGCTTTTTGCTTGAGTTTTGTCATCTATAGATATACGTGGAGGTCACCATGTTTCTTAAAAGAAACTTCCAGGAACTGAAGACAGATTTTCCAGCCAGAGACAATGAGGTACAACATATAGAGAAACACTTTACTCAGTGCTTGCTCGTCTCTTAATCTGATAATACTTATAATTCTGAAACCTATGAGAATACGGAATAAAGGAAGATCCCTCAACATGTCCCCATTGGCTGACATTAACTTGCTGAAAACACAGAAGGCAAAACTCAGAAGGCATGGAAGTCTGAGCTGTACCAAGTATGTCAGTGATGTCTGAAACCACATGGAGCCTTGCTTGGCTGCTCTAGGATGATTCCTTGTACCATCTGTGAGCCCATCCATTTTACACTTAAAGAGACATTTAGGCAGCTTCCCCTGGTGAAATTGTGGGTTAGGCTAGCGGTTTAGGGTCTTACTCTAGCAAAGGATCATTTCTGGTCTTGTGGAATCAGTGTCTCTTCACATTATTTTACCCAGATTGTGTGCCTGACATTTGGTCAGATTTAAGGGTAGTCATTTTTGTCTCTCTCCTATATTTTAAAATGCAACACTTTAAAATCCCAACTTGCTTGTAAACAAATGAGAAGTGAAAGGATTCTTCTGTATTATTTACATCATTTTTTCATTCTTTCAGCTCTAGCTCTTTGCCCATTTTTTTTCCTTGTTCCTGGGCTTTTTTTTTCCTTTCTTCCACTTTGTGCTATACCTGTTATTTTGGCTTATGTCCATCTCTGTGTAATTGCTTCTGAAAGGCTTAAGGTAAACACAGAAGAGCAGGCTGATAAACAATTGCTGTAAGAAAGCCAAGTATAATAAAAGCTAGCAGCACGGAGCAATATTTGGGAGTAGGATGTAATTTTAAAGGTCAATAATGCGCCAAGGAAATTTTGCCTGAAGCACAGCTCACATTGATAAGAGACAGTTGGTATCTTTGGATTCCTTGGCTGTTAAATAAGTTTAGCAGTCTACCTTTGAGTTTATCTATCTTCCATTGCTTCAGGCCTCCTCCCTACTTCCCTCCCTCCCTCCCTCCCTCTTTCTTTCCTTTTTCCCTTCTCTCTGTCTGTCTTTATACCAGATTTCTCATGGCATATAGTTTCAGTAGAAAATCTTGAAACACATCTCTTTAGTGTTTATTAAAATTATTTTTCATGTCAGACCTTCTGCAGAAAACACTTGTTAGATCAGTACTTCAGCAAATAGAGAGTAAGTTTTTAATTTCCAGGTGGTGCCGCCTGTTGGATAAGGATCTTTATTATCACAGCTCAGTTTTCTAGTATCTTTGTTTCTGTGTGATCTGAGAACCAATTATTTGGAATTTCTGTCTTTGTTTCCCTTGTTTGTTGTGGGACTTTTAGCTGAAGTCTTAGACTGAAATTGTCACAGAGAAGCCACTGTCTCCCTGGGACCTTCGAGTCCTATAGGGATACCACCAGCAATCTTAAAAGCAAGGAAAAACATGAATTCAGGAGAACACAGTGAATTTTAAATATTGCATTACACTGTAAGTTCTAAACTTTTTGAGATAATAAAACCCCTGCCTATAAAGCTACAGTTATGCTTGCCCAGATTTTTCAGCAGTCACTAAGGGTTCATTTCGAACCTGGCATCATGAAGAAACCTCATTTTTTTGGAAGGTGGATGCTAAAATTCATATTTTTGCCAGTCGAGCTATTCCAATTATGGCTTGTATATCACTGATAACTGCTCCAAATTTGACCAAAAAAACCACCCCATCTTAATATAGTAGCATTATTTCAAATAAATATGCAGTTTGATCTAAAATTATTAAAACTTTGTTGATTTTTCCTTTCATCCAAGGTGCAAATGCAAGGGAAGGTAGATTTTTGTTTTGAAAAAAACAGAGTTTACCTTTGCAGACTCTACTTGTTCCTTCACTGTTTTCTGTCTATCTGCGTGGCCAAACTCCCACGTTGGTAAGTTTAAGCAAAAGATGGATGAGAAGAGTAGAGTCTACCCTCTCCTCTTTCTGTGGTTGAGTGCAGCAGGGCTTTTGTAGGATATGAAACCCATTCAGGACATAAATGACAGTACAAGTTGCTAAGCAATGAGGAGTTTGACTAATGACTCATGCAATTTTCTTCACACCTTGATGCAGTGCTCCTCCTGTGCAGGCCAGGATAGACTGGCTGCAATTAGGACCTCTCAGGCAGATCCTTGGCAGGTTCTGTGTTTACAGGATCCATGATAAATCATGATGGGTTTTCTTGCCCAGGTTGTAAAAGAGGCAACAGAAAACGATTGCACCAGGACTTCCTGGCCTTTGCATTTATAGGATCCTGAGCTACAACAACATATATTCCAGAGACACAGAGCACAGCCCTATAACAGGCTTTGTGCTAGGATTACAGCAGCAGGGTGTAAATTCTGGAGCATAAGTATCAAATGCAGCCACATCTGGGGCTGAACATAGGAACTTGTTCTCCCCTCCTAACTATTGTATAGGATAGAACTAACATCGTTGTTGGGGTTTAACCCCAGTCTGCAGCTCAGCCCCATGCAGCCATTCCCTCCCCACCAATGGGATGGAGGAGAGAAAACTTATGGATTGAGAAAAGGACTGTTCAACAGGTAAAGCAAAAGCCATGCACACAA
Source organism: Trogon surrucura (assembly GCA_020746105.1). Classification (NCBI taxonomy): domain Eukaryota; kingdom Metazoa; phylum Chordata; class Aves; order Trogoniformes; family Trogonidae; genus Trogon; species Trogon surrucura. Next base: position 78,396,139 of record CM036620.1, on the reverse strand, counting down.
GCAAAACAAACCAAGGAATTTCTTCCCCACTCCCCATGGGCAGACGAATGTTCCAGACATCTAGGAGAGCAGGGCTCCATCACGTGTAACTGTGACTTGGGAAGGCAAATGTTGTTAGTCCAAACGTCTCCTTCTTCTGTTTCCCCCAGCTTCATATGCTGAGCATGATGTCATGTGGTCTGGAATATCCCTTTGGTCAGTTGGGGTCATCTGACCCCCAACTCCATGTGCACCCCCAGCATCCTCACTGATGGGATGAGGAGCAGAAAAGGCCTTGACTCTGTGTAAGCCCTGCTCAGCAACAGCTAAAACATCCCTGTGTCACCAGCACTGCTTCCAGCACAAACCCAATCCACAGCCCTGTACTGGTTTCTGTGAAGAAAATTAACTCTATACCAGCCCAAACCAGCACAACCACCCACACACAGCAACGCATGCTGCAATTTTGGTAACTCTGAATTGAGTGTTGTCTGTGAGCACTTCTGATGCATTATTATCCTTAAAAATCAGCAGCATGTAGAGCTCTGTGGGGAGAATCAGGCATGGGAGAGGGGAGAGATTTTCTTAATGAAGACTTAAGGCAGAATTCTGATCCAGTTAAAAAAAAATCCCTCCATAAAATATTAAACTAAACCCCATTATTATTGCAAAATTTGAATGTGAATGCTGGAAGTCTCCTTGGGGTGATTTTTGAGACTTTTCCTCACATGGGGCTGCTATGTCTCTGAGCCTCTTCTCCTGTCTTGCCCAACTTTATTTCTGGAAACGAAGATCAGAAGGAGATTGCATTTGCAATATAGCTCTTACCACATTTGACATACAAATGCAGAAGGCAATTAATACCATCAGCTACAATTAATAGTGCTAAATGAACAATGCCCAGGAGGCAGCCACATAGAGATCTCAACACAAGCTGATGATTTTAACAAAGAAGGGCTATTTTCTGGTATTAACTAATTATGTGTTGCTCTAGGTATTTTTTTCTCTTTTCTTGCAATCTAACATGTACCACAAGGAGGAAGGAAGACTTTCATTTTTCCTGGTCTAGAGCTCTAATATTAAACCACAACCATTGCTGATAGGTTAGTGTTAAACTTCAGTAGTTTGCAATTATCCCTATACTGAAGCTAGAAATTTCCTGTGTATTCATCTTATTGCCTGTTCAACTTCATTTCATACTTCCATTTTTAGTTTAATGAAATTCAGCAAGAAACCCTCTGGCTTTATTTGCATTGTTTTTCCCTCTGTTAGTTCCAAAATAATGTAAATGTGAACACATGACTGAATGCACTGAATTATCACTCACTGGCAGATCTCTGACAACCACCCATTGGGCTTCTAGTCCATCTCAGCTGCACCATAAAACATACCGGCTTGAACTGCTTTTGTGGTGGTTTTATTACATGATTCAGTTTGGCTAAGAGTGTTGCAGCTATAGTTATGAGGTTGTGAATTAAACCAGCATGTTACACTGTTCAGGGTGACCTTGTATGATATAACCTTCTGAAAGAACAGCTTCATTTCTCAAAGATTTCACGGTATAAAATCCTAGCTGACCAATCCAAACGATTGGTAGCTCACACTTCCCACTCAAGGATACAATTTATATGTGTATTTTATATGGAGCATATTTATTTATGCATTGGTGAGGAACTCAAACACTATCCCTACGTACGGGTGATTAAATATGGGCTCTTAATCTGGAACTAAATTCCAATTCACATTACAGACACGACCTACAAGGCAAGACATGCTGGCATCAAGTGTCTCCAGTGCAGAAGAAACTCTAATGCAACCTTCTCTACATCGCTCTATGTTTAGCTTTTCCTTCTTTTTAAACCAGTCCCTTCACCTTAATCAACAATTTCCATGCCTGTTTCTGGGTGTCATTTGTTCTACCTCTTCGTGTCATTCAGATGTTCCGAACTAAGACAGGACTATTTGTCTTCCTGCATTTCAGTTCTGAACAAGTGAATCTCACAGCTTTAATATTTATTGGCAGTTTAGATTCACCTAAACACAGTCGCATCTCCAGGAAGTCGCCAGACACTGCTCTTCCACGTCCCCAGAAGTGTTTCTTATCTCTTACAAGTATGTAGGGCAACATTAAAGCAAATGAGTGTTTTGCTGATGAGTCCAAAAGGTCTTTGGTTTGGCTGTCGCTCCCTTGATAAAAGCAACATCACATTTTCAAAACATAATGACATAAACACACTTTCATCACGTGGCTTATTACATGCTCCTCTCTCGTTTGTGTACTTTCTGTGCAATAGGTTCTGCACCAGTATCCAAACCTAAAGAAAGATAAATGCAGCAGGACTTACTTAAACCAACCCTAAAAGCTGCTTTCCATAACAGAAAGACCCCAAGGGTGGTGCAGAACTCGAATCTCTGTGGAGTTGACTTTGATCCTTCCAGTGTCACAAAGAGGGATTTCTTCCCTTGTCTTTTCTTTGCCTTAGTCTGGCTTCCACCACACAGATTTTGCTGCCTTTTGCCAGGAATCTGCCCAAAAAGGCTCTTTGTCACCCTTTGCCAGGGACAATTTTACTCCTTAAAGACTCCTTTTCTGAATTGACCTTCGCTTGTCCCCGTCCAACAGCATGAAAACTCTATCATTTATTAGCAATATTTACAGTGCCATAAAAGGTGTCTTGCTGAGAGACATACATTCCCTGGTATGATTCTGTTTAGGGTAATGGGAATCCATTGTGCAAGAATACAGCCCCCTCATTTTTATCTTGTGCCCTTGTCTTCCCTTTGTGTGCCATAGCATTTTAATTAAGCTGTAATTTGGAAGCTCTCTAAGACAGGGCTGCATCTGCCTTTGATCCCGTAAAGTACTTTATAGCATGTTATAAAGACAGAAATTTTGCAAATCAGTCTACTGGCATGTCACCAACATGCTGGAGGTAAGTTAATAGTGAGCTCAGGAAATGCACAGCTCTCTGGAATCTAGTTGGTTTTATTGAAATTTGTTAATAAAACCCAGAGCATTCAGTTCATGCCCATCTGAAGGACCTTCTAGGGCAGATTTTGAAAACATATTATGATTCCTTTCTTATTAAATCTGTCATTGACATGTTATTCTCAACAGCAGCTATGATGAGGTTTATCCCACATGGATCCAGAAAGGGGAAACCAGGCCTTAAGAGTGCACTAACTTCCTCTTGAAGTTATAAGGAAGGAATTAAAGAAGGAATAAGGCAGCTGAAGAGAAAAAGGTATATAGGAATGGGTATTTGCTGCCTAGGGAAGAGCTTCAGGAAGGGCCTAAGGCTGCAGGGGGATAGTGATCTACTGGAAGAGGATAAAGGCAGAAAAGAGCCAATTTAAATTAGGAATTTAATCCAGACTAACAGCTTTTATGTGACATTTGACATACAAACCAATAATTCCAACATGCTATTTTTACATTCTTCTGCCCGCTCCCATGGGAAAAACACAGGAACTGAGCTTCAGACAGTTCAAGGGTACAACAAATCCAGGCAACAACAGTTCCAACAGACAACCTGCTGGAGAAGGGAAAAATTTACCTCACCTTTCTTTTATTTGAATTATTTGATTTCCACTGAGACACACTCAGCACAAACTGTGTGACATTTTGCTTTGGAAAAGGAAAACAGAAACACCAGAGGCAGGGAAGATATGTGCATAATCACTCAAGGGTTGGTCATATCTGGAATATCATTGAAATGCAGACTAAAACCTCCTTGTGCTCCACCTAATCACTTCAGATCCCGTTGAGTTCAGAGGTACAAGGAAAACATGGTCCCTTAGTGACCAGGGCAAACTGGAGGAGACCCCAGTTCATTAGGCTGTAGGCTACTGAAGTCCAAAAGGTAAAGTTTTATTTATATTATAGAAAAGGGAAGGCTGATTTTCTGACCATCTTTGGTTCCATAGTACTAACACAGTTTCCATGTCACATTGACCAGAACTGTCTCATTGGGGTTCTTTTGCCTTGTATACTGTTCTGTTATTATCTATATCTTCTGTTATCTCAGTGTTAACTCAGAAATCACCAATAGCAGAGCATTTCTTGGTCATTCTTGAATGACATTTGACCTTCTTTTTAATACCAGTGTAGAAATAACCCAAACATTTTTTGCCATGACAGTCACCTCTGCCACTTCTGTATTTGGGATCCTTTCCTCCAGAGCCTTCCCTCATTTTTCAAAAACTATCTGTCCCATTGGGTGCTACTGTGTAATCAATGACAGCAATTATAAGAAGTTCTGATAACCATGCTAGAAAGACTGTTAAGATAACTAAAGTCAGGCAGTGGGAGTCTGGACAAGAGGGAGGTGAAGTTCAGGCTGAAGAAGTGAGATTTCAGCAATTAAAAGTGAGAGGAGAGCATGAAGAAACAAACTCAATCTTCGAAGAAAGGGAGGAACACCTTTTAAATATATAAGCCATTTTACAAGTGCCTCCAACCCCTCTGGTAGAATTAAACATGGCTACTGTTTTCCTCAGCCTGTTCATGTTCTGGGGAGTGACACGTTAATTAATACTAAATATCTAACCCATGGTCTGCCTCAGCTTTCAAGACACATTATAAATATTGGCAAGAAAGATCATTAAAAACAACACAGATCGAATGCTCAGCTTGATTTGTAGAAATTGCGTAGTAGCAAAGGTGCCGTGAAGATGGATGAGTTTGTTAAAAGGGAAAGAAGATTTCAAATATAATTTCGTTAGGAAATGAATAGCTCCCTCTTACCTCCACCATGTGGCCGTAAGCACATGTATACAGAGTAAAGGGAAAAAAAAAAAAGAAAGCAAGCTTTTCTCATTATCGTGGGAAGCTCACGACAATTGAAAAATAGCGTGTGTCTGGTGCTGTCTCTTGACAGGAATTTTTCAAGGGCTGGACCACAATTACAGCAATTTCTCAGACTCCTCTATCATCCATTCTTGCCTGCTGATCTCTCCTCCACCACACACTGACCTGCTTCTATCTTTTACCCCTGACTCTGATGGGCAGGGTGCAATCCAACAGCAGGACCCAGGAAACCTGCAATCTTCCTTCTCTGGGGTAATGTATAATTAGAAAACTTTTGGCTTAAGGTATTTTAAATCAGATGATAAAATGCTTGAAACATTTAAAAGGGAATTTTCAGACTACCTGGTACACTTAGGAATATGTTCTTTTAACAGCCGGGGAGGCATCTGTAAAACCAGATGTTTTTATATCTCTGATCTTATTTTGAAGATCTTCAGTTTCATAAATCTGGAAGTTATTTAAACTCATAATCACGGAGTTGTTGCATTGCAGAATCACAGAATAGCTCCAACCCCCCTGCACATGTAGGGCCACCTGCAGCCAGTAGTCCAGGATCATACCCCAGTGATTTTTAAATCTCTCTGCCCCACAACCTCCTTGGGCAACCTGTGCCAGTGCTTGGTCATCCTCACACAGAATCACAGAATCACAGAATGTCAGGGTTTGGAAGGGACTTCAAAAGATCATCTAGTCCAGCCCCCCTCCCAGAGCAGGATCACCAACAGCAGATCGGACAGGAACGTGTCCAGGCGGGTTTTGAATGTCTCCAGAGAAGGAGACTCCACACCCTCCCTGGGCAGCCTGGGCCAGGGCTCCAGTATCCTCACTGTGAAAAAGTTTTTTCTAATATTTTTATGGAACCTCCTATGTTCCAGCTTGTACCCATTGTCCCTTGTCCTGTCATCAGACATCACTGAAAAGAGCCTGGCTGCATCCTCCTGACACTCCCCCTTGACATATTTATAAACATTAATGAGGTCACCCCTCAGCCTCCTCTTCTCCAAGCTAAAGAGACCCAACTCCTTCAGCCTTTCCTCACCAGGGAGATGTTCCACTCCCTCCATCATCCCAGTTACCCTGTGCTGGACTCTCTCCAGCAGTTCCCTGTCCCTCTGGAGCTGAGGGGCCCAGAACTGGACACAAGATTCCAGATGTGGCCTCACCAGGGCAGAGCAGAGGGGCAGGAGGACCTCTCTCCACCTACTGGCTACTCCCCTTCTAACACACCCTAGGATGCCATTGGCCTTCCTGGACACAAAGGCACACTGCTGGCTCATGGTCATCCTGCTGTCCACCAGAACACCCAGGTCCTTTTCTCACAGTCAAAAACTCTTTCCTGATGGTCAGCAGGGGACCCTCCTGTTTCTCAGTGTGTGCCCATTGTCCTGTCTCTGGGCACAAATGGAAAGAGCCCAGCTCTGTCCTCTTTGCATCCTCCCTGCAAGTATTTATAGATGAGGTCCCCTCCTACTCTAAGGTAAACAGTCACATCTCTCTCAGCCCTTCTTCATACACTCCAGTCACTTCATCAGCCTAATGACTCTATATTCTATGATTTTACGATTCTATGTGTCTACAGCACTGGGGAGCCCAGTACTGGACGAAATACTCCAGGTGTGACTTCACCGGTGCTGATGAAATTCTGCCTTGAAAGTGTCAGAGTAACTAACCCCTCATAGAGAAATTTTTTTTTCTCCTCTGTGGTTTCCTTATGCACTCATGGAAAAGATTATTCATGAGAGAAATTTAAGTGACCTTCAAATTTTATTTCATGCCCCCAAACGTGGTAATATGGTTGTAACTGACTTAATCAGCATTGCTCTTTGGGAAATCCTGATGCTGTAAATCTGATGCAGAGAGAGACACAAGGCAAATTTACCCAGAGTGAAGATATGCTATTAAATGTTTAATGCTCATGTGATCAGTTAGAACGTGTTTTACAGTTTCACAGAAATAAACTGATGTATCATAAACTATATGAAAAAAACATTATTACTATTATTGTTGTTGTTGTTGTTGTTGTTGTTGTTGTTGTTGTTATTGTTATTATTGCACAGAGTTAACACAGAGATGTTAAAGACTCTCTAGTATCTTGTAAGGCTGTAAAAAAGTGTTAAAGATGCATAGCCTCCTCATTTTTAAAAGAAAAAAAAACACCCCACACTCTTGTTCTTTTAATTTATGTGTCACTCCTTGCAGCCTTCCTCTGTTTTTTCTCCATAAAGTCTCTCTTCCTGTCTTCCCAACCGGTTTTATTAAACTGCTGTAGTACACAATATATGCATCTTAGTATCATTTGGATAATATTTCCCTTCTCCTCCTATTACGGGACAGAGAGTTTCCCAAGACAATGTAAAATAAAACAGATCTTCAGATGACAGTCTTGCCATAGCTCAAAATCTGGGAAGGGAAGACAGAGAATCCTTTGGGGAAACTGATGAAAATGTCAAGGATACAGAAGGGAGCAGATAACATCTCCATCACTGAGACATGCTCAGTGACTGAGAGGTTATGCTCTGCTCTGGATAGCAATGATTGCGTAGCTGTTGCACATCAAACAGAAAACGGGTGTGCCTACTCCGGAATACACACTCTCACTGCTTTTAAAATACCACGGAAGCTTTATCACAAAGCCATCCATGACTTTGACACCAGTCCTAAATATGCTGCTACCAACCCCAAAATCAATAAGCTGGAAGGCGAAGCAATCCTTCAAACCAACCCCGCTGTCGTAATCACTACTGTGTGACCACATCCTTGTAGCTACATCTGCCAGGGATCCATGGGGAAAACTGCCCTGTCAGAAACACTGAGAAGTTCTGCATGAATTCAGAGGCCAGAATAGAGTCAATTATTTCCCTTGCAATGACATAGTTCAGGCTTTGAAACGTGAAGGATCAGGAGTGAACAGGGCTGCCCTGAAAGTGAGACACACCTTTACTTTTATAGAGTGCTTGGAGGTCTCTTGATTAAAGTGCTGTGTAAATGTTAAATGCAATTACGCCTAAATATTTGGGAAGCATTATACTACTAATACTATTTTTATTTTCCAGAAAGATTGCAGAATCAAGGCTTTCATTATCTGTAACCACTTAAGATTCCAAGTTACTTTTGCTAAAGAGAGGATGAGAGCTTTAGTGTCTGGGCTAAGATCCAAATGAGTAATTACACTCTGCAAGCCTACATTCCTCCTCAAGTTTTATATTAGATAAAGTTCTTTTCACTTAGCAATGTTTCTTTTTAAAGACTGACGTCTTCCAAGCCGGAGGCAGCTTCATTGCACTGGTGGGTGGAATAATTCCTATGTAAATACAATCAGAAAAAATCAAGTGCTTTGTGGTTTTCAAAGTGTGATGTCCACTCCAATTCCTGTTTTTCATTTGTTATATGCATGCAACAAAAAGACTGTAATGTAAGCAAAACAAAAATCCATGAAATCTTTCATTTCAGGGAACAGCTAGAGAAGAAGCAATGGGGAAAAATGCTTAGAGCAGTTCACGTTTACTTTAGAGAGTTTTGTCCATAAACAGCTTTTAATGAAATGGCATCTAAATTGAGTACGATGCATGTAAAAATAAGAATAATTCACCTGTTGAAAATCACTCTAACAAAACTCCAAGTAAGATGGACTGAAACTAATAAATCTGTGAACTTCCTTGAGATACATTTTAGAAGCCGCCAGCTTGGTAAATAATTAATTGGTGTAAGTTTTTGCTTTTGTTCAGAAATATAAACTCCACAGTGTAGATTAAATGAGCCTTACTTACTAATGATTCCCAATGCATCAAAGCTGAGAGGTGGTCAAGGCAGAAAGAGCTGAAATGAATAACTGAAAGGCAACAGTGAAATTGTCAGGCTATACCGAGGTGTTTCAAGATTTTGAACTTGAAATATAGTCCTGTTGACAACGTAGAGTTCAGAGAGCTGCTGTTGGCAATCCGTGGAACTCAGTCCTATGTGGCTATCTCCAATGTTTTGTTTCAGATGAGTAATTATACTCAAGATATAGTGAGTAGTTCCCTTTGGATATTTTTTCCCAGTAATGAATCTCTTACAAAGAAGCAAAAGAAAGCTGCTCATACAGCCCTGCTGGGAACAGGAAACTCCATCCCTTTTTAGGATGAGGTCTATGCATAGATCCCACGAGGAAGAAAAAAAGAAAAAAAAATGGTAAACTTGTGTTAAGAGAATAACTCCTTTCTCAAAGTGTGTTGCTTGCAACAGATATTTTATGTGATAAATGTGGTCTTGCTTTGCTCCTACTCTCCTCGGATGCGCTGGCACCCTGCTCATCCCCACATGACCTCCACCCAGATCAGGAGCACATTGCTTTTTTGTGGTCATATCCAATTGACTCTGCCCACTCGTACTCCTCTGTGATGCTGTTTTGCTGAAAGACGTAGGTTTGTTGAACTAAAAACTTTATACTTAAGCAGAATAAATCATAAACAGTGTTATTACTGCACAATAGTTCTCACCAAGCTAAACCTTGTTATTGCAAGATATTGATTAGACCATCACATCTCTTATAGCTTAAAGGATTTTACATCATTTACAGTAATTACGGTGTCTTCCTAGCTGGTAAAGCTACCTCCAAACTCCCTGAAGGACATTCTGAAGAATGTCCAGAACTGAGACATAATATCTCAGTTATTCTTAAGCAAACTTTTTGTGAAGGGTTTTGTGTCCACTTCAGGAAGTGGAGAGCATTTTATATTTATGTGTGTGTGTATATATATATATATTTATATATTATCTGTGGGTCCTACTCTCCCAAAGCAGCTCAATGCCATGGGGAGCAGAAGCTCCGGGCATGGGACCCACGTTGCACTTTGCATGACCTGGCACAAAACTGTTCCCCGGTTGCAGGGAAATCCCACGGGTGTTTTCGGTCCCGTTCCATCCAAAAGCAGAAATGTGGAGACACTTCACGTTCCTGCCACGCTGTGCCTGAAATCAAGCCACTGCAGCTCACTTCTGCTCTTCCAGTGGGCTCATGATCTGTCTTCCTAAAAGTTCCCCTTCCCAGAGGTTGTCAAGGTCTGCTGCGAGTGTGAGCATGCACTTCATTTTCCCTGTACAAATAGGTGATTTTCATCTGCATTTCAGACACAAGCCTAAATGTAAAATCATTGTATAATAATAACACTATTTTATTTTTTTTTTACAAAGTAATCAAGGGCCAGTACTCTAGTAGTAAATAAGTTTATCAAAGAAGCAATCACAGTGAGCCATTTTCATTCATCTAAATGACAGCCACTGACATCAGAATATATCTTGGGACATCTTTTCACTATTAGCAAAGCAATTGAAGGAAAAGTGCCTTTCAAATACAGACTTTATTCACAGCTCATTAACAGCTCACGATGGCATTAATAGCTTTGTATTGGTACCTGCAGGAATGGAATAATTCTCAGTGAAATGCCTTCGCTGGCATCTCTGATAAAGGATCAAGTCCTCTGGGTGTAGCACCTTAAATTCGTTTCAGTGCATAGCTTCAGACAAGTGGATTATTTTGTGAGGGTATATTGAGAGGCATAGTGATTCAGAGCAGGAAAAAAATTACAATATTCTAAATTGTAGGAAAGTATCCAAAATTGCAACTCCAAATACATTTTTTTTCAGCTGGTGGCACAGTCTGAATCAAGTAAAAAGGACCCTTCAATTCCATCCTAGTCTTGGCAGGGATTTGTGATATGACCTTGGGCAAGGTCCAGTTTGGATTTTTTGTACCTCAGCTTCCCCATTTGCAGGATGGCAATAATAATTCTTGCACCACAAGAAGACCGTGGGGCTTAATTAGCATCCATAAAGCACCTTGAAATCCTTAGATAAAAGGTTCTGTAAAAGGGCAAATGTAATTACTGTTATTACAGTGGTGCAGCTATAAAATATTCATGGTATAATGGCGAGTCCAGCGAATGCTGAGAAGCTTGTAAGATCAATTGCTGTGCATGAATGCACAAGCACATTAGCAGGTTGTACAAGATGCGAGGCAATTTCCTTCCAGCTATCAGGGTACTGTCCTGCAGAGGGTCAAGAGCCCCAATTTGCCAACGAACTCAATGAGAGGCCCTTGAAAACAGCAGGAAATGTGGGTTCAGACAACTTGTAGTATTAGAATATAAGTAAAAATTCTCATAACAATTATAAAAAAGAGTGTTATTTTTTTTCCTATTGATCAGAAACACTCTAATAAACTGCAGTGAACTGTTGTGCTGGCATCCAGCACCAAAGAACAGATAGTTGGATCCACAACTGATATAAATCATGGCAGCATTTCTATAGTCAGTGCAGCCATACTGATTTATGATAGTGAAGTTCTTAAGAACACAAAGAATTCTTGAGGGTTTAGGGGGTTTTTTTTTAGGACAAAAATGAGAACTGTTAAACCAACTTAAAATAGCTTCGTGCTGATAAAATAATAAAATAAATTAAATTAAATCCATACCTTTTCAGGGCTCATTTGTATATATTTAAACAGAAAATGTGTGAAGATTAGTTGTCAAGACCATTGAAATATACGTTAAAAATTAATTCCTTAGGATTTAGAACAGAACTGAGTGTATTGTGGATTTAAATTATTATTCCTTCTTTCCTTGCATTTGTGGTTACCTAGATGTTCACAGAACTAGCTGTTTGGTTTTGAAGCAAATTGTCATTGATGACTTTCTAACCACTTTCAAGACACACTTAAAAACTGACAATGCTGCCATCCAATGCAGATATTGAAGGATTTCTAGCTCAAGGACAAGTCATTTGAAATCTAATCATTGTTTGCACATTGGCTGGCTATATTTTCTCCAATATATAGCCTGGATACACTCCATTGCACCATCATCACATCCCACCCTCTCTTTCCTACATGCTTGAGCCCATGGATGGTCTTAGTCCACGTAAAAGACAGGTGAGCATTTACTACCTCATCAGTCTCTATTCGTGTTTTGGCACCCTCTTTTTCACTTCATTCTTTCTGATATTCCTTGTTATTTCCTTAGATTCAAACTGAATTTAATGTTTTGGTTTTGCGGTCTTTTTTTTTTTTAAGAAAACGTTTCTCTTCAGCTTTGTGAGTGTGTCTCAGTGATCTATAAAATGGAAATTTCTGAGGGCAAAAGAATGCAACTGAACCAGACAACATTTACCTTGCTCCCTTATAAGCCCAGTGTAAATGTTGTGACTTGGAACACAACCCCGAAGTTCTGGATAGACTCAGTGTAACTACGGTTAGGAGTTCTGAGAGCAAATGCTTCTCCATTAGAAATTGTAGAGCTGAAACTTTGGTTAGACAACCTATTTTCAGTGAAGACCGTGAAAACTGAGCCTACAAATCACAGAATCATAGAATAATTAAGGTTGGAAATGACACCTGGATAATAGTGTACTTGGGCTCCTTGACTGCCTGGTAGATTTTCAGGAAGCTCCGAGTGTGGATGATATGGAATACGATTTTTCCAAGCTTTCCAGGGACACGAGGTCTCATCTGGTCTCTTTTCATAAGAGAGATACATGGGAACTTCAATTACTTTGAGTAAAAATCAAATTTCCCAGCCCACCAGGCATTTGGCAGCAAACACGGCTGGTTTCCAAGCTCCCAGCTCCCTGGCAGTCTGTTGAACCATTTTCCACAGAGCAGTTTCTCTTTTTCCAGCTCATCCCAACAAAAAGGCAAGGGCAATGGGAAGCAAATTTTGATTTTTGAGAAATAGAAATAGTCTTGGTGTGATCTGACTACCTTGGTGGATTTGAAATGAAATGTTGGAATATTCATATTTTGCAGTACATTAATTTAAGATTGAAATTTTTTTAAGACTTCAGAATCGTCTATGGAACACTATCTTTCTCTTCCAGTTATCTCTCATCTATGGCATGACACATAGATGACTTTAACAAAGCTCTCTGAGAGCATAAGAGCCAAAAGCATTACTATAATTTATGGCAGGTGTCTTGAATTTCTGCTTATAGACTGTCCAGCACCCATGGCTCTTCTTGCATCCTGGTGTTTCTTCAAACCACATTATTACATAAATATATAAATATAACATTAAAACCCATGGGAAGACTGAGGCAGAAAAGATGCACAAAGTGAAGAAAAAAAGAAAGTGTTTAAATATTTAGTGAGGAAGTATTAATGACGTGGGGATATTCAAAAGAAGAACACAGTGAAATGGGAAGTGCTGTTAACATTCGTAGTTAATAAAAATAGTGACTAGCGCAAAAGATCTTCCACTGTCTGAACTATTCCACATTCAAATTTTTTGAAATTAACTTCACGGCATAGCAAAACATTTTTTCCTGGGAAATTTTTATGCAATATGAATAACAGTTGAAAGTCAAAATTCTCAAATCCATTAAAGCAGCTGCAACACCCAGAAACTGCAAGATCTAAAATTTTTAAAAATAATCTTTTAACACCCAAGATGAGATTGGTTCACAGCCGGTGGGTTGCCTACAATCCTCACCCAAAGTCCAGCCCATGCAATGATTCAGACCAACACTTAACTTCTGCAAGTATCAGAGATAATGAGTGGTATTGCTGGCAATATTCAGATTAGATGTGCATAAATCTTTGCAGAATGTCAGATCTGACCAAATGAACAAGCTGAACAAGCTGAACAAGCTGCAGGAGGGAGGCTATGGGAGGGAGAAGTGATGTTAGGATTTCTGCATTTGAGCAGATGGGATAATCCATCTAGTCCAGCATACAGGTATCCCTAGTGCTTCCCTGCAAGAAGCAGCTGGGAAAGAGAACCGTGTGTTACCACTGAGCAGCATAATCCTCGCCTCCAAGTATCATGTGTTTTGCTTCAAAATCTTGCACATTTCACATCAGAATGTTCCCATCCTACACGTGTGTCTTTTGGTCTGTTCCTCACATGCTGAAGGAATCTCATCTTGTGGTAACGAATTCACAGAATGAGTGTTTGAACAATCAGACCTTGTGAACAATCAGTTTATGCATATGCATCAGCTGTTCTAAAAGTTCTCTTTAATGAATAATCATAAAGACAATATAACTGATTCCCTGATGCAGGAGAATGTGAATTGGGGTCACAGACTGAAAGGATGTGAAAAATTAGGGCATTCCAGGTATGAGAATGGCACCCAAAGTATCGACACTGGAAATATCAAGGCTGGAATGAGTGACATGACAAACAGGATCACTGAAAATATTTAAGAAGAGCAAGAAACAGTAAGAAAGATGAAACTGCAGCTGCTGCTATCCAACAACAGGCTACAGAGCTGGGCAAAGGGGAACCTCATGAAGTTCAGTGAGGACAAGTGTAGAGTCCTGCATCTGGGGAGGAATAACACCAGGCACCAGGACAGATGAGGGGACGTCCTGCTGGGAAGCAGCCCCGTGGAGAAAGCCCTTGGAGTCCCAGTGGGCAGTGAGTTGTCCCTGGGACAGCAACGGGCCCTTGTGGCCGAGAGGCCAATGGAATCCTGGGGGGCAGCAGGGCTGGAGAGGTTCTCCTCCCCCTCTGCCCTGCCCTGGGGAGACCATACCGAGAATCCTGTGTCCAGTTTTGGGCTCCCCAATTCAAGAGAGACAGGGACCTACTCGAGAGAGTCCAAGGCAGAGCTACGAGGGTGATCAAGGGACTGAACATCTCTCTCCTGTGAAGAGAGACTGAGAGACCTGGGGCTGTTCAGCCTTGAGAGGAGACGGCTGAGAGGGGACCTTATTAATGTATATAAATATCTGAGGGGTGGGGGTCAAGGGGAAGGGGACAATCTCTTCTCAGTGGCGCCCAGCAATAGAACAAGGAATAGTGGGTTTAAGTTAGAACATGGGAAGTTCCAGCTCAACATGAGGAGAAACTTCTTGGCTGTGCGGGTGCCGGAGCCCTGGCCCAGGCTGCCCAGAGAGAGTGTGGAGTCTCCTGCTCTGGAGACTTTCAAACCCCCCTGGACGCGTTCCTGTGTGGTTGCCCTGGGGGATCCTGCTCTGGCAGGGGGTTGGACTAGATGATCTCTAGGGGTCCTTTCCAACCCCCAACATGCTATGATTGTTTCTGTGATTCTATGTTTTGATGATTCTACGATTCTTGTGATGGATTTGATGCCTAAGACACAGTATAAAGGTACTGGATTGGATACAGAGGGGAAAAATCAGCTTGCATCAGAAAGATATAAGCATACAGATAACTAAAAGCATAATTTCCACAGCCAGGCTCTAGAAGGTTCATACTAAAAAGGGAAAAAAAATGGGAGCTGCAGTTTGTCACAAACAGAATCAAGGCTGGATGGAACCACACAGGCATGCAGAACGGGGTGTGCAGGTCAATGACAAGATATTTAGCTTGTATGCAAAAGCCTGACTCCTCAATATGTGATGGAGGCAGAGCCAAGCAGTCTTGCATCTAACCTGGATGTCAGTAGATGATAACAGGAGAAGACTGCTCCAGTGAGAGATTGTACCTTGAAGGGGACTGGTGGTAAAAAAAAAAAACCAAAAAAGCCAGGAAGCTTCCAATGGGAAAATGAGGACTTGAGAATAAGGCTTTATTAAGCCATTCCAGAAGAGCTGTCAGAGAGACAGTCTGATACATGAGAGTGAGGCTGAGGGGGATATATCACAGGCTGAGAGTTGTGAGGTTTCAGAAAGATGGTAATAGTTCTCCATCTTTCACGTAGGCTGGATGTGATTGAAGTTCCCTGCACAAAATACGTACTCTACAGGGGAAATTTCATCCTCCATTAAAATTCAGCCACCTCTCTGATAGGTTGGCCCATTTCATTTCTACTGACACTACCATATAACCTTAGAAGAGTAAGCAGAGAGTAATTTCCCCTCTTTGAAACTAATAAAAGAATTTATGCAAGTAAAATGCAATTATCCAAACTGAAATTTAGCCAGCAGACTGGTTTTACATTTCTTCTGAATCAAAGCCACCAGAAATAGGTAGGATTCCTTCAAGGATAAAGCTAGAATATGGATTCAGTCCTGACTCAAGTCTCTGAAACATTGCTCCTAAAAGGAGCTGAGTTAACTCTAGCCCTCCCTCTTTTCAACGTGACAAGGGTGCTCATTGCCTTTTCTCATGCCCTGCTGCCCTATGTGTATGAGGTTAATTTGAAACGCTTTAGAAAGGCAAAACGAGTTTTACTCTCATCTTCTCTGGGTACAGGATTCGACCAAAGAACCTGCTGCCAAAAAAGAGTCCTGTGTGGATCAACCCCAACGCTGAGAAGGAATCAGATTTAACAAAACTGTAGTCTCAAGTGGAAGATGGCCAGGGCGAAATTCAAGGTGGAAAAATTGGGATTCACAGGGTATGTCTGCACCCCTTAATGCAGGTGATGATGAGAAATCCAACCGCCAATTGCCCAGGCCAGAATTCTGTGCTGGGCGCTGAGGCATCACACCTTGGCTGCAGCCTGCCCAGATGGGCGAGTGGGTGGAAATAGGAGCAGACAGGCTGGGGGCTGGGAGACTTAATGTGGTTCTCCTCTTCCATGGCAACCCTCCTCTGGCACATCTTCGCTGAACAGAAGGGACCATCTTGCCTTTGTAGTTAAAGATAAAAACGGGAGTCTCAGAAGCAAGTCCCCTGAGCATCTGTGTCACTGCAGATTCCGCTTCTTCTCGGCAGCGTCCCACTGAAATAAGTGATTTTTGCTTGCAATATTACATCACCTGTAGGATTCTTTTTTTTGAAAATGTGCCTTATCTATCATGTCACGGTTCTTCTCCCTTTTAATGGGCTGATATCAATGGGTCCATCTGTGAAATTGCTCCATGAAAAAAAACTTGGACACAAAAACCGTCAGGCTGAGAGAGTTGAGGCTGTTCAGCCTGGAGAAGAGAAGGCTCCAGGGAGAACTTACAGCGGTCTCCCAGTACCTGAAAGGGGCTACAGGAAAGCTGGTGAGGGGCTGTTTACAAGGGCGTGTACCGACAGGACAAGGGGAAGTGGTTTTAGACTAAAGCAGGGTAGATTTAGATTAGGCATTAGGAAGAACTTCTTTATAATGAGGGTAGAGAAACACTGGCACAAGTTGCCCAGAGACGTGATGGAGGCTCCATCCCTGGAGACATTCAAGGTCAGGCTTGATGGGGCTCTGAGCAACCTGATCTGGTTAAAGATGTCCCTGCTCTCACTGCAGGGGGTTGGACTAGATGACTCCTAAAGTTCCCTTCCAGCCCAGCACATTCTGTGAATCAATGATTCTGTTATTCTATGAAAAATCATTCAGAAGACCTCTATATGCTGGTTGTCCATTAAAGGCTTCCTTTATGAGTCAATTTCTCTTAATCCAGTTCCAATTAAAAAAAAAAAAAAAACAGTTTAGAGATTATTCCTAAATGACTACTGGTACCTGGCTGGAAAGAGCATTTCGTTAACTACTCTTCCTTCTGAAATTAGTGTTCTGGTTGAAATCTTGCCCATTTCTCCTTTGCATCACGTGATGAGGGACCTGTTACATGATGTGGTACATATACCAAAGGGTGGTGGTTTCTTCCATCTTTAACATGCTCACTGCTGATTTTAACCCCGATGTTTCACTTGGAGGCCCAGCTCATTGAACTAGATTTGACTGCAATCTCAGCTTTCCTTTAAAATATAGGTTGGATGCACCACAGATGGTGATGGGAGACCTCTCTTTTTCTACATCAGTGATACGTAGCTCCTGGTGCCTTATGAATACCCAGGACACACCTATGCAAAATCCAGAAGACAGAATCCTGTCTGTCCTCAGAGATGAAGAAAACTGTTTATGGTCATCCAAGGAGGCTAAGGTCTTAACAGATATAAAGGGAAATTTTTCTAGTTTTTGAAGTGGGACGCAGCTATGTCTTTTAAATGCATGGTATTTAATAACATTGGCTTTCCTCTGCCAAAAACTCCCTCTGCAGTCAATACTTGGAGTCATAGAGGATATCAACCTTTAAGTGAGATGTTCAGAATAGGTTAGAACCCTGATCCTGAGAAACATACCTTTTCTAAAAGGACTCTACAACGCAGGTTATTTTAACACATTTTAGCAGCTGACTTTATGAAGCTATCTGTAGATAAAACGAGAAGCTTGAAGGCTTTTTCAAACCCTTCTAGGGAATCTGTGTTCTTAGGGATATTTCCACATGTCTTAAAATAGTCTAAGTTCTCTTCTGAGGATGTTGACTGCTCTAATTTTGCATTCAGGGATGGCTGTATCCCAAAGATAACACAACACACACCGACTAAGATGGTTTCCCTGTCTGGGCCAATCAGTTTAAGGTCTTCATTTCTCACTGCTGAACAGTGACTGAAGCACAATGGGTATCATCAGGTATTGCCTCTCACCTTTATCTCCTTTCAATCATTCCCCTTACATATATATTTTCCTATTCCATTGCCCAAATCTAAGTTCTCCACTTCTTCAAACCCCCTAGACAGCCACTGTATCCTCATTGGGACAGATTCTAATGCTTTTTCTTTTTAGGAACATTTCTCTAGCCTGCACACGACGTGCTTAATTTCATGGAGCAGTGGTCCCCGTGTCATTGAGTTTCTAGTCTGAAAAACAAATTGCACTTGGGTTTCATTTTATGTACACATCCACAGAGAAACAGAATTAAAGGCAGTTTTTCTTCCTGAATGATACAGTACTTTGCAAGTTTCGAAAGATGATGCAGAGAAAGAACTTACTGGAAACTACGTTTACTATGGCATTTTCAGTTATGGCATTGCTTTCATCCTCAATTATTTGAAATGGATTTATTTTTCAATCTTTTTTTTCAGTTCATGACAAAATCAAAAAAAACCCAGATATCTAAAACAGCATTGAAATAATTTGTAGTATTTAATTGGCAAATCTTTTTCTTTTTTTTCTTAATAATAACAGTGATTTTTAACGCTATTTATTTTACATACATCTACTTAATGTCATTTTCAATTCAGAAAGCCAGAAACCTTTGAGGAAAAAAAATTTAAAAAAAAAAATTTACAACTTTTAATGAAAAACAGTATCTTTTCAAGTCTGTTTCTGAAGAAAAACTTTTTTTTCTTGGAAAAAAACTCAAGTAGCTGCACAGGCGAACATTACAAAGCAGCACAGACTTTGTAAATCCATCATTTAAATGCAAGACCCACCGAGGTGAAATGTGGTAACTGTTTAATAATGCACAGCAGCACTATGCAGTAATTTAAGATGAGAAGACAGGAAGAATGACATATGAAATTGAAAATGCAGGTTGAGTGTAGTAGGCAAAATGTAATCAGCTGAATGTGAATTTTGCCACAGCAACAGAGTAGGCATCCCGGCACTTACAGATATTGCCATGAAATCTTTAATGACAACTTGTCAAGGTGTCTTTTATGTCTCCTTTTTAAGAAATGACATCCAGAAGCACAGTGACCTCAACTTCCCGTGTGAGTATTAGCTCACAACAACTGTGACAAATCATTTGTATCATTTCTTTTTAACAGTGGTTGTATTTTTGGAGTTACCTCTGACTGGATGGTACGAACACCAGTTAGACTTTCTGGCATCTGAACAGGTCAAAACTGCACGATGATGAATCCCATTTGGATGAGGGAGGTTAGGGATGAAAAGGCATATTTACACTCTTATTTTAGAATGTGTTTGTGCTTTTAAAAGTTTGAATTTTTTCCTCCCTCCACCATTCCTTTAATGATTTGCTGTCAAGCCTCATTGGTTTCTCCTGACGTGGATGGGCTTATTTCACTGCTGGAGTGAGAGTTTAAAGCCATAAGGCATGAATGACCTGGTGCATTTTTTAATTTCTTCCCTTTCTTTTCTTGTCTGTAGAAAAAAATGTCCCTTTACCCAGCAAAGAACATACAATCAAGGGATAAAACAGCGTTTCAACTTATCATATCTGAATGCAAAATGAAGCATTCTGGAGGTCAAAATAGGTCAAAAAGAAGCACTAATTCAAAGGTCAAAATTTGCAATAATGCTGTATTGATACCTAACAGAAACATTCTCCAAAGACTAATGAACTATTCCTCCATCTTTAATAACAATATTCAGATTCTTAAAAATATTCCCTGAGGTGAACCATTTCAAGCGATATCTGTTCCCAGTCACAACTGTTCAGTGGGAAGCAAAATATGATTTCTTCCATAATGTTTGATCTAGCTTGTCAAAAAAAAAAAATCAAAGTAGGAGGTTGCATTTTTCAGATGAACAGCATGTAAGCTCTTTAGGCGCCTTGAATGCAGAAAGGCATTACCAGCAGATTCAGGAATTCCTAGGGGTTGGCTCCTATCATGCCAAAGGGAGGTGACCATAAGAATTTTGGAAAAATCTCAGGGAATCTCAGATTTCTGATCTTGGCTGGGTTTTAGACAATGGTGGATCTGGAAAAAAAAAAAAAAAAAAAAAAAAAGCAGCCTGCAGTCAATTATCTTTGGAATGAAAATACAACACAGTTGTTTGGAGGATGCTGGATTTCAAAAAGTGCTTCATTAGAAGGACAAATCAGAGTCCAAGCTAAATACGGAGCTTCCTATTAAAAAAAAAAACCAACCAAACAAACAAAAAATCAACAACATTGTGACTGATGTGGTTGTTTCCCCTTTCCTTTCCTTTCCTTTCCTTTCCTTTCCTTTCCTTTCCTTTCCTTTCCTTTCCTTTCCTTTCCTTTCCTTTCCTTTCCTTTCCTTTCCTTTCCTTTCCTTTCCTTTCCTTTCCTTTCCTTTCCTTTCCTTTCCTTTCCTTTCCTTTCCTTTCCTTTCCTTTCCTTTCCTTTCCTTTCCTTCCTTCCTTTCCTTCCTTTCCTTTCCTTTCCTTTCCTTTCCTTTCCTTTCCTTTCCTTTCCTTTCCTTTCCTTTCCTTTCCTTTCCTTTCCTTTCCTCTCCTTTCCTCTCCTTTCCTCTCCTCTCCTCTCCTCTCCTCTCCTCTCCTCTCCTCTCCTCTCCTCTCCTCTCCTCTCCTCTCCTCTCCTCTCCTCTCCTCTCCTCTCCTCTCCTCTCCTCTCCTCTCCTCTCCTCTCCTCTCCTCTCCTCTCCTCTCCTCTCCTCTCCTCTCCTCTCCTCTCCTCTCCTCTCCTCTCCTCTCCTCTCCTCTCCTCTCTCTCCCTTGCCCTTCTCCCTTGAGGTAGTCACTTTCTGTATTGCAGGAGAAGAAAGGGTGAACATATTATGGACCTATTTTTTTATCATGAATTCTTTTTGCTATATGATATTGCCCAGGGTTCTATGACTAAAGAGATAAAGCTCTCTTCATCTTCATCTTCATCAGGGCAGAGCTGAGAGACAGGGAAATTGTTCATTAGAAAGGGAGCTCAAACCAGCTACGTAAAAAATTACGGAGGTGCAGACCTGGAGTAGGAAAACCAGAGTGATCAGAAAAATGAGTGAAGAAGAAGGAAGCATAGTGGTAAAGTCAGGAGTCACATCTCTGTAAATCACAAAGAGAAACCTGGAAAAGTCACAATAAGAGGGAGACAGGCAGGTCAGTGAGATGGTGGAGTACCACGGTCAGGGAAAAAAGGTTGAGAAAATACAAGCAAAGGTACTGACAGCCATGGCTAAAGTGTGAAGATTAAATACTATCCACAAGAAAACAGAGATACGAGTTAACCCTTCTGATTCCCCACCTTTTCCCTTCTAGTTTGTGATGTTTCTCTTTTCATCTGCTTGACAGTGCATCCTGGAAAGGACCACATCTTTTTTCCTCTGACGATGCTATCTTGTTTTTACTGAACTAAAAATATAGTGGTAATAAGAAAGGAAATAAAGTGAAAACCTGACTTGCCCCAAATCCACAGGAATTTTTCCCTGATGTCAGCAGCTAACGTTCCAGCCATGATGTTTTGTGAACTATGCACCTGGAGTCTCTACTTCCAAAAGCAGATGTGTAGATTGTAGATACCTACACTCCTCTCGTAGTTAATGGAGGGAAGTAGGCATTTCAGAGCTTCCACTCTCCTCTTCCAGAGGGAAATGTAGAAGAGGTAAAATTCTGAAAGAATCTAGTTCTCTCATAAATAAACACTAAGCCCAGGGGAGCCTGGCTTATATGTAAATGTCTATAATACGCTGAGATGAATCCTACTGCCTGTGTCTGAAGAAGTGCAGTGTGTGATAAAGCCATAAAATAAGACTTGTGAAGGAAACTAATGTGTCGGGCTGGGGGTCGTTCCCTTCACACCTCTTCATCAGCCTTCATTGCTCCTCTCTTCGCTTTCCGAGATAAGTCATTCTCAAGAGTAAAAATAAGAATCCTCCAAATTGTGAGTCATTTGAGTGCATAATATCGCTTGCAGTGAGGGTTAGTTGAGAGGCCTCAGGCAAGTCTTTTCATCAGCTCTGCTGGGACTGGGCAATGATGAAGGTGGTGGATGGAGAAACTGGCTCGAGCTGGTGGAAGAGACTCAGATGCTGAATTAGTCATCTGTCATGATGAGGAGTAGGAACTAAACAGGTGCATTATGGGGAAAAAAACCCATGTATTATCCTTCAGACTTCCAGACTCACTTTTCCATTTCCTAACAAAAAATGAACAGGCAAGCCACTAAAATTTCCAGAAACTTTAAAAGGCGCTCCAAAATCTGACAGGGGGAAAATAAACTGCAGCACTTCAGAAAGTACTGGATATCTAAACAGATGGTCTGTTTGCTTTCCTGAAGAATAAAAATTAAACTGATATTTCAAAAGCAGCATCCAGGCCTTTAGAGATAATAAAGCGACGCGATGTTGTTCGCACTGACGTGCAGAAAACTCTGGTAATGAACTCTGGGAGCAGACTGGGTCCAGTCCACCTTTTGTGAACCCAGAGATGTACAGTGTTATATAGGTACAGCTGGCACAGGCGTACTGAGCTGCTCCTATATGTCTTTTGGTTAGTAAATACTATACTTAGTGGCCTGCCATTAACTGTTGAACATAGTAAGTTAATTTTGCATTTAAATAGTAAAACTTCAAGGAAGCTCATAATTGCATATCTTTTTACCAAACGACAAGCCATATGCCAGGAAATTTCAAGCCACTAATTAAACAAAACATGCCCAAGCATGTTTTTTAACAAATACTGTACATCAGTATTTAAATTCAGGGCAAATACTGTTCTGAGCACTACAAATAGCTAAAATGGTGTTTAATAAGACACACCATCTGCATTTCAAACTGATGCCACCCACATTTAAATCTCTTGAATAATGCCACTGAACAGTTACTGGGGAAGAGAAATGCATTCATGTTTTTTTCTGTGAATTTGATACCACTGTTCTCGGCAATTCTCATTTGGTTGTTAAGCTCACTGGGGTAAAAATGCCAAAGTGCTAAGTGCCAGCTTCCAGATTACACTAATCAAGAAGTGTACAAACCAAACTGAACTATCTTTTAAGAGCTTGGGTAAGGGAGTAAATGGAAATAAATTTAAATAAATGTGAGGCTGTTTCTCTTCCCCTCCCCTACTCACAGCTACTCAATCCTGGTAACATATGGAACCTTACAGATTGCACAATCTCCAGATAACTGCTAGAGCCATCCCTTAATCAGCTGAGATGCAGCACGCTGGAAGGGAATGCGCAGGACAGACCTCAAAAAAAGGAAATTATGGCAATTGAGCATACAGGCGTTTCTCCATCTCTCTCCCCCATACGCCCCCTTCCCAAGAGAATGAGCCTGAAACAAAACAGCTGTTTGGTTTAGCATCCATCCATCCACCATGGCCTGGGTTTGCAGGTGTTGGGAGTCCAAAGCCCATTGCCTCCTCTCTGCCAAGGCAGCTGGTGCAAAGTCACGGGCTAATTGTTAGAATTCTCCTACCAAGGAACAGTAGGGGATAGTTACAATTAACATGGCAGGAATGGAGCCAAGGAAGGGAGGGACTTCAGCAAAGACATCTGTTTGAAAAATAAAGTCAGAACACCCTTTTTCTAATTTTTTTATGCATGTGTGTATTTTGGTTGTGGTTTGGGTTTTTTTTTCCTGCTCTGCAGCTGAGATTTTCTTCTGGACGATTACACTCTCCCTGAGATTATTTATCAATATGCTGTGAAAACTACTTCCAGTGAAAGCTGTGGGATTGTCTTAAAACCTCTGAGAGCTTGGAAATATAGCCAAGGCTTCTGTTCTACCTGGTTGGGTCAGAAATATATTGAACTACACTCGGAAGATTAAGCCAGCGCTGGCACTGACATTACGGATAGCAAAGCAAAACAGCATCTCGGGGTTTCTGCTTTTCAATGTTAACTAAATTTACTCTTTTGTGATTTAGAAGGGTGGCATAAAGATGAAATGTATCATTTTATCTGTGGCACGAAAGGATCTAAAATGTCTATGCGGAGCCCCATTAAATTCCTTTTCCTACAGCCTCTGTGATGGCAAAAGGACCATATGTTTTCATAAGCATTTGGCTGTTAGGGATACAACAGACAGGTCAGTTGTTTTATTTCATATCTTCTCAAACTGATCCCCTAGGAATGAATCCTCTGTAACACACTGTATCTTCCCCAATGGTAAAGATAAACCAGATGGGCCTCAGGTAGAAAAAAAACAGCTTGTCTTGAAATTTTGACCCATTGGTCCTGATGATTTCAATCTCAGTAACCCAAATTCTATTTTTTTTAAGATCTTGGTTGAACTGTCTTTTCTGATCTGACAGCATAGTTCCTCTCTTCCAACTCCACGCCAGGACTCATCTGTCAAGCTTGGTTCATCCACGCTTACTGGTTTTCACTTTGGCTTTCAAGAGGACAGAAGTGAGGAAGCTATTACTGCCCTTACAGGCTTGTGTCTGCTGCAAGTAATAAATTCATTAAAATTTTCCAAATCCATTATTGAAGTAGTTGTTTGAGGTTTTTTAATTTCAGCTTCCAAACACTGCTACTCGCTGCATCTCCCAGTTCCTTTATGTATGCTTTTAATGGTTGTTTTTCTACTAGTCAGCTTGAGTTTCGGAGCACAACCACAACAGCTCAAGAGAATCGTTAAAGTTCACAAAATCTATCTGGCATGTATATCTTCAGGAACTCAAGCAAATTTTTAGCCAATAAATAAATAATTAAAAAATAATTAACTGAACTTAACGAAAACTACAATGTTAAATGCTTTGCAATGCTTTCAAAATGATCCCTTACCACACTCGATTTGGGTAGGATTTTTGGAAATGCTCAGCCATGCTCTACTCTGGTCTAAATGGATTCTGGAGGAGTTTCGCCACTGACTTGAATCAAAGCAGAATTCAGCCAACACTGAGTACTTCAGAAAATCTCATCCTTCTTGTATCAATCCATCCATTTTCAATTAAGTACA
This sequence comes from Trogon surrucura, assembly GCA_020746105.1. NCBI lineage: Eukaryota > Metazoa > Chordata > Aves > Trogoniformes > Trogonidae > Trogon > Trogon surrucura. The sequence goes on along the minus strand of CM036620.1, from coordinate 78,371,134 downwards.
AAGTGGACTATGGTCTCTATTATAGATTTATGGTCTAAAATATATCATTTAAATTTAGATAAGGCAAATGAATTATAATAAAAGCAATAAATCTAACAGTACTGGTATATTTTGTTTTCTTTATTCTCTTTTTTCCCTTTTCTTGCATTACTCTCCTTGAAAAACAGTGGAACAGATAACTTTCTTTTAAAAAAAGAATTAATTGCTGAGTTCAGTATGGAGTACATTTTGACTGCTGAATTATGAATCTGGGGTTAATTCTAAGAAGATTTTAAATGGGGATACCAAACCCCCTTTAATCTTTATGATAGTATGAGCCAATATGTATAGAAAGAAAAAGAATTCATTATCTGCAATAAATAGAAATAGTTTGAGAAGCACAAGGGAAGCAGGTTATCACAAAAAAATATTTAACTTAATCAGCCCATACAGCAGTATTTCCTTTCACTGTCTATATGGAGATCTTGATTATGATGATCCACACATGATGCTCCTGATTTTTCAACAAATCCCTCCTTAAAATCCTTCTTTTGTGGTACATTTCTTAAAAAATGAATAAAAAAGACTGACCTTCTTCTGTTTCCTTTCCAACAAGCTGACCTATTCTTTCCTTGACCTTCCCTGCCTCCTTCAGTGTGCTCTGCCAACAAGTTCTGCCACCAGCTCTGAGTCAGTAGCGCATTTCCCCTCCATCTCTGGGCCCAGTGTCCTTATGGCAATGCACAAATTAGTTATAATGATTTACATAAACAGCTGTATACAATTACAAAGATAGCTCGGATGAGAAGGGACCGTACAAAAGTCATGTTACGACCAGGATGCAGACATTGCTATAGGAAGGCATCACACAGAGGACATTTTCCTGAAAGGTATATTATTTCCAACTCTTGCCTGATCAGACCCAGGGTGCTGTTTGAAACTACTCTGCAAGAAAGATCTGGACGTGCTGGAGCGTGTCCAAAGAAGGGCCACGAGGATGCTCAGAGGGCTGGAGCACCTCTCCTGTGAAGACAGACTGAGAGAGTTGGGGTTGTTCAGTCTGCAGAAAAGAAGGCTCCAAGGAGACCTTATTGTGCCTTCCAGTATCTCAAGGGGGCTACAAGAAAGCTGGGGAGGGGCTTTTTAGGATGTCGGGTAGTGATAGGACTAGAGGGAATGGATTAAAGTTGGAGATGGGTCAGTTCAGATTGGACGTTAGGAAGAAGTTCTTCCCCATGAGGGTGGGGAGACCCTGGCACAGGTTGCCCAGAGAGGGGGTGGCAGCCCCATCCCTGGGAGTTTTTAAGGCCAGACTGGATGGGGCTCTGGGCAGCCTGATCTAGTGGGGGATGTCCCTGCCCAGGGCAGGGGGTTGGAACTAGATGGTCTTTAAAGTCCCTTCCAACCCTGACAATTCTATGATTCTGTGATACTCTTCTACATGGAAAGCCATGTGCAAAGACACTCAGTGCCCTTTGGGGCTGAATGCCCCTCAGTGGTGTGCAGCACCCCATATTAGCTCATGAACTGTATGCAAGAGCCTGAGTTTGAGTTAGATTTTTCTGCGTAATATTTGCCAGCACACGTTCACATTTAGCCACTTGTCCGTGACATGATGTATTGTTCTGTAATTACTTCTTTATGCCATGTTCCAGCCACATTCTGAATGTCACACTTTTTAATTAGCTCCAAGCCCATTAAAATGATGCCTTTTCAATCCATGTGCCCTGGGAAGGTTGGATTGTTTTAAAGGAGTGATTGAAGCTTGTAAGCACCAGCAAGTGATATGACAAAATTAACTGTACTCATTGTTTATAAAAAGCAAAACTAACAATCTGTGAATAATTATTTTCTTCCATTAAATGGTATGCTGGGATATTCTTCTGACAAGACCCTCTCCAGAAATTGTTGTGTGTTGAAGTATTTAATAGTATGGCTGCTTTCAGGTAGTGTGACTTTCTTTTAAGAAGTCATTAAATTACTCCTGATGGCTTTCCTATTAAAAGATGAAATGGACCCCTGACAATTCCAATAAATCATACCTCTTACATGCATACATCCATAAAACCACCAAACTTCATGTTTTAAACTGATTTCTGTTTCGGGATACAATAATACTGAATGCTAGATTTTTCTACTTTTTACCAGGGTGCGGGTTCTTTAGACTGACCTTGAAAAAGGAGGAAGGAAGAAAAAGAAACAAAAGGAAAGAAAGAAGAAACCAAGGGCTATGGGCTGGTTGTGGAAACTGAAATTCTCAAGAGACAAGGATGTTGCACAGAAGAAATGGGTTGTATTAGTCCAGCTATTCCTTATATAGGGTCCCTTTGAGTAGGACAATGGATTTTTTTTCTTAAACAAACAGGCAAAGAAACAAGTGAACGGATTCTATAGATGTTCTTACATAAGAAAATGGAAGACTTGAGATGGAAATTTGTTTAGGTTTGGGATTTTTTTTTCAGTTTTTAAACAGACACTGTGAATTCCCCACAGACAGGAAATACTTCTCACTAAAAAAAAAAAAAAATGTTTAGTTGACAATCCAGTTTTCTGTCAGACTAATTTCTATGGAAGTTCCTAATGTGTTCTCAAGGGACAGAACTGCTGCCGCTGCAGCAACTCACAAAATAAAGTTATGGGAAGGTGTACCGTGAAGGTAAAAGATCCTGGAGTCCCAGGTGTGCACTGAGAAATTGTCTGTGTGTCCCAAATCGAAGCAGACAATGCTGACTTATAAAAGCCCTTTTAGCATCAGACAGGATGGCAAAACAGGTCTTTAACCTCGGGGATCGACATTGCTGGGTGTTTGCACTGTCATGGTAGGAATAAATCTTAGCTGAAACTAATTACATGTGTAACTGAACTGAGGAGAAAGTCATACAACATTTTCACTTTTTTAAAAAAAATAAATGGGTTTTTAATTGCAAAACTGTTATTACAACTGATGCTCACAGTATGTCTCCTTTTGCCTGCCTCCCTTTCAGACACTGTACTCCTGATCATCAGCAGTGAATGTATAATCTTATCTAACTTCTTAGCTCTGGCAAAGTACATTGTTAGTATTTTAAATATTAAGAGAAAATTGATTTTCCCTTTTAAAGAACTGTATTTCTGCGTCGTGGTGATTAGCTGTGAATATTCCATTACCCTTTCCCAGATAAAGAGAGCCTCCTGGGAGTGCTTCGAGGGGAAGTATTGTACTGTAATGGTTATTAGATGAGTTCCACCTCCTCGATGTGGAGGTGAGCAGTCTGCAGGGATGCAGTTTATTTACTAAAGAGTTGTTTTTTTTTAAAAAAAAAAAAAGAAAAAAAATACTTTTACAATACCTTGGATATTTCCTCTATGGAAGAGATATGAGAACTGGGTAACAAATGGAAGAGCAAGAAGTTAATTTACCAACAGAAAGCATCATGTAGGTTTTCCCTAAAACTCTTCAGGGTTTTAGACAAAGCTGCAGCATAAATAGAGAACAAAGAAGAGAGTAGAGCTACAGTTGCAAAATAGCTGCAGTGGGAGATGCTAACCAGTGGTCCAAGGTTTACAGCATCAGTCCACAGATGAAAAGTTAAATCCAATACCTTCTTCTGCTTTGAAGGGATTCCAGCCTCCCTGTCCCAGAGGAGTAACTGCGGCTGCAATGCAGCAGATTCCTGTGAGGGAGAAGGAGCACTCAGTGCCTCCTGTTGATGCAGTTCCATCTGGCACTGCTAATTAAACTTTCACCTGAAATAAAGTCTGATTATTAATTGTCTTGACTGCTAAACTCATTCTTTTTGCATGCCTTAGTGAAAATGAAATGGCGTTTTAGTAAACTCCAGCTCAGAATTGTCTATGTCTCCATGGTCATGTCTTTATTCCCTGGAGGCTGGCACCTTAGTTTTACATCTACATGCTGTTTGTTTCATACACTGCAGCCTCAGGTGAGCGCTGTAGTAATTCTCCTGTCAGAGGGGTCCCATTTGGTGTTCAACAGTCCAAGCATAAACTGGGACACTTGTGCAAGAGGAGAGATATCTGTCTCCTAGTGTCTACATCCAGAACTTATTAGCAAATTGGAAAAGTAGTAACAGAAACATATGTTCCGTATACCCAGCAGCAGAAAGGATTAAAGGATATGGAGATGTAGCTTTTGTACACACCAAAGCAAAAACGGAGGTGAAATTTGTGCCTCCTGCATCCAGGGCCAGTTCTATGGTAGCTGGGGTGAGGAAACATCTCTTCTCCACTTAGGGAATACATTCCTTCATTACTTATTTGATTTGCTTCCTGGTGCTTCAAATCAGAAATATTTAATTTTGTATTCAGCAAGGGGATTTTTCACTTGGCATGATCCAGCTGAACTTGGCATGTTCCAGTTGTCTTGTTTATTTCAATCTTCACTAAATTGATTCGTTTCTCTCCCATACCGCTATTATTTCTCTCACAACTCTGGTAGCTGAATCTCAGATCTCTTTGCATTTAGTCCTATGCACTCAGAAGTAATACAGTCTTGAACTAGAAGTTATCGCTTGTTAAAATTCAGCCATAATTTACAGAAAAAAAAAATAATCCTTGCTTTGGATGCAGTATCAGAGCAAACCTTGACTGAGATACGACACATCCAACAGAGTGCAAGAAGGCTCAGACTCCTGAGGACATTCAGCACTTCATTTCGCCTCACACGTGTTGGTGGTCTACCAAGCTAAGAGGGATGTGTTACCACCAAATCCCTCAAGCAAGGAAAGGCTCACTTTGGGTTTGTTCCATAGTGATTTCTGGTTTGTCCACTGAGCAAACAAGATGGCCCCAAACAGCTGGTATTCCACAAATATGTCCCCGAGGAGATGCAGCTGCCAGTGACTGTGACATATGCAGACAGACATAATCTCACACAATTTCTGAATATAGAAAGAGTCAGAGCTTCAGCTGACTGAAGCAGTACAAAACACCACATGAAGAGCTTTGTACTTCTGACAGTTGTTCTAGAAAAAAAGAGCCCAGCCCCTAATTAAATATCATGCTTTAGAAGCCATGTAATTCGGAGCTTTTTGTGCAGAACGTCATTCAGCAGCATTTGTTGTGCTGTGGTGCTTCCTCCCTCTTAGCAATGCTGGTGTTATCACCTCCTGATCAGTCTGTAGGCACGACCCAGGCTGTGTTGACCCACTTTATGGAGCTCCAACACCTTCACTCTTAGCACTGGCATCAATTATTCTTTTCCCATCAACTCACGTTGACAGGAACTGTGTGCACTTTGTGCCACTACAGTCAAAGCATGCCCAAGCCTTATTACTAAGCCAGAAGCAGCCTCCAGTTTTGGAGGCAGATGTCCCGACTCCACATCCCTGAAGACTTAACCCTTCTGCGTAGCCTCAGGGAGTTTGGTCAGAATCCCTCACACCAGCTTGGCTATGTCTTTTCCTATCTACCCAGACAAGTGTGAACTCTTGACTGAGTAAACTTCAACTGAAGCGAGGAAAATTTGCATCTCTTGAAAGCAGAAGGAATATTGTTGATCATTTAAACGTGTCTTCAGACTAAATCCAACTCTAATATAGAGGTGAATGGAGATGTGGAAACAGTTGGTTCAAGGACACTGCACCAGAATACTCAGCTATGGGGAAAGGACAATTTTAATCATCAGTGAAACTCAGCTTGCTGCTCTATTGCATCAACGGGGTGGAGCCTTTTCAGCTGATCGATTATGGGTATCTGGTTTGTTTAAGCTGTAAAGTATGCTGCATGCCTTTAAAAGATGAGTGAGTCAGATGAAAGTCTGTGGAGGGAGAAGGAGTTGTTCTTTCAGGACTAAACTGACCTTCTCAAGAAGGCTTCAAGACTGAAGGATATGGCAGGCACACGAAGACACAGACATTGAGAGTTTAGCAAGGACCTGGAAGGTCGACTCTGAGACTGCTGAAGAAAACAAGAAATTGTGAAGAATTAGTTGAAACCCAGAAAACCACTGAGCTGACTGAAATCAAGAGAAGCAAGGACACATTGTCTTGTTTGAAAAACTTATTCTTGCTCTGTTTTATCCAACTTCTTTAAATTGTCCTGATTAAAATGTTATTATTCTAGTCTGTGCCAACCTTAATTCTTGAGTTTAAATGGCACCATGGTCTTCATGGGGATATTACTAAATTGCCTAGACACACAGTTCTGAAAGTTGTCCTTGCTTTGAGGTCCATAGCAACGCTTTCCAAACTGAATCAGATTGCTATGGCCACAGGTAGGAACCAATATTGTTAATGCTGGTTCCAGGCAAGTAATTTTTTCTCTAAACTTCTCTTACAAGTAACTCTGAGGTTTAACAAGAAGAATTTTGAAGAACACAAGATGCACAGTGACAGGTAGTGGTCACCTGACAACTTCCATGAACTGCAGGACAGAGTAGGTGGTCAGTCCTGTTAATTGTAATCTGGAACATGAAAGTGTTCTCTCAAAGGCTTGTATTCCACTTTCCCTATGAAGTGAAGGACTCACTGTTATCTGTGGTCCAAATACCACCACAACAGATGATGGTAGCATTGGCTTGAGGAGGTCACCACACCTTCTGCCTTTCTCCAGTCTTGCCCTTCTGGGAAATGACAGCCAGTGAGGAAGTGTTGGACAAGGCTGGCAGAGTGCAGGGTGATGTGGACTTTGTAATAAACAATGGAGGATTAAAGGAGACGCATTTCAAGTATATGGAGATAAAGACTGATGGACCTCTCGCACCAAGGGTATTGGTGGAAGAATATCAGGTTAAAGAATACTTAAGGAAACTACACATGCATAAGTACCTGGGCTCTGAGCTGACTGAAGTCACTGCAAGGACACTCTCAATAATCTTTGAACAATTGGGGTGACTGAAAGAAGCACCTGAGGGCTAAAGGAAAGCAAATGTCACTCCTATCTACAAAAAGGGAAGGAAAGAGGAGAGACGGAACCATAAGCGGATCAGCCAGTCTCACCTCAGTCCCTGGGAAGGTGTTGGAGCAGCTAATCCTGGAAACTACTTCCAGGCACAGGGAGGACCTCAGGAACAGTCAGACACATGAAGGCACATCAGTAGTCAAAATTGACTCACAAAGGGGAAGCCATGCTTGACTAACTTGATAAACCTCTACAATGAAATGGCTGACTTGATAGATGAGAGGACAGCAGTTGATATTGTCTGTGTAGATTTCAGCAAGGCTTTCAACGCTGTCTTCCTTAAGACTCTCATAGAGAAGCTCATGAATTATGGGCTGGATGAGCAGAGGGTGAAGTGGACTGAATACTGGCAGAACCAGAACTGAAGGGACCTTGACAGGCTGGAGAAATGGCTGACAGGAACCTCACAAAGTTCAGCAAAGGGAAACGCAAAGTCCTTGTGCTTGAACCCCATGAACCAGTACATGACAGAGACTGATCAAATGAAAAGGAGCTTTGCAGAAAAGGACCTGATAATCCCAGTGAACACCTAACCCTTAACCAATAACTCCCAGCACCACGTCTAAATGATCTTTAAACACATTCAGGGATGGGGACTCAACCACATCAATGGGCAGCCTATTACGATGTCTGACTGCTCTTTCTGTGAAAAATTCTTCCCTAATGTCCAGTCTAAACCTGCAGTGTTGCAGTTTGAAGCCATTTCCTTCTGTTCTATCACTAATTACCTGTGAGAAGAAACCAGTATCAACCTCTCTACAACGTCCTTTCAGGTAGTTGTAAAGAGTGATATTTCTCCGATGGTGGATGTTGGAGCAGACAACCAACATGAGCTGGCAGGGCTCTCATGCAGCCCAGAAGGCCAATCGCATCCTAGGATGTATCAGGAGAAGCGTAGTCAGCAGGTCAAGAGAGGTGATTCCCCCTTTACTCTGCTCTTGTGAGACCCCACCTCGAATACTGTGTCCAGTTCTGGTGTCCCCACCATAAGAGGGACGTAGAACTGTTGGAGCGTGTTCAGAGGAGGCCACAAAGATGATCCAGGGGCTGGAGCAGCTCTGCTGCGAGGACAGGCTGTGGGAGCTGGGATTGTTCAGTCTTGAAAAGAGAAGACTTCAGGGGGACCTAATAGCTGCCTTCCAATATTTGAAGGGAACATACAGGGAGGCTGGGGAGGGACTTTTGACAAGAGCGTCCACTGATGGGACAAGGGGAAATGGGTTTCAGTTGAAGGGGAATAGATTTAGATTAGATCTTAGGAAGAAATTCTTCAGTGCGAGGGTGGCAAGACTTTGGAATAAATTGCCCAGAGATGTTGTGGCTGCCCCCTCCCTGGAGGTGTTCAAGGCCAGGTTGGACAGAGCCTTGAGTACCCTGATCTAGTAGAGGCGTCCCTGCCCATGACAGGGAGGTTGGATTAGATGATCTCTAAGGTCCCTTCCAGCCTAGGCCATTCTATGATTCTATGATTCTATGATCTCCAGAGATCTGTTCTGAGTTCATCTATTCTGTGACTCCTTGATAATAGCAGTATCACAAGGACCTCAGCTGCAATGTGTTTTGCTGACTGCTTCAAACACTTTCTCCCTCCCCCCTAAAAAAGACAGTAGGCTTTAACTTTTTGTGCAATTAAAATTTCTTCCTTAATGGAAGTAACTAAGATACTAAACCAGGAAGTCTTGACCTCCCTCTCCACTGATAAGGGTGTTATAGAGACAGTAGTGGACAGATGTGTGAATGTTTACCTTAAACATTTCTTGGTCAAAAATGGGACTGGTTTCTGGCCCTGTGTGGCAAACTGAGAAGTGTAAAATGGAATGTGGTACAGGGGTGAGAGAAGGCTAAGCAGGTAACAGATGCCTCAAACAGCCTTGATGCTGAATATGCATGAGGGAAGGAGCCTTGTAAGGGAAGGATGGCCTTGTAGCATATATCCCATGAAGATAAGGCAATCACAAATTTTTGTAAACAATGAAGTGTCCTTCTCCCCTACTGAACATACCCTATGTCTGCATATAGAAAAAGTGTATATAAATTGAGGACAGAAGAAGAAGCAGAAGCATGTAGACAGAGATGAAGACAACAGGAAGAAGTACAGGAGGAGAAGAAGTAATGAAGAAGAAAAAATTACAGCATCCTTGAACCCTCGTTGGTGGGACCAACACAGGAACCCTGACTGGTGATCTCTGTCTCTCTCCCCCTCTCTCTTTCTTTCTCTCTCTTTCCCTTTTCCCTTTCTCACTAAGTAATACAAAGCCTATCATACTGCTTGCTTAGTTTATACTTAGTTTCTGTCTTGTAATCATTAAGTATAGTACTTCTTGTTAGAAGTTTTCATATGTTCTTTGTCCTTTTTCCTTGTTATCATTAAGTTGCTGGTGTGTGATACCTAGTCTTTTCCTCATTATCGTCAGATCATAGTATATCGCCCACCCTAATATGTCATGTAACTAAAACCAATTATCGTGAGTCCAATCTATACACTGTGAGAAATTAATAGATGTTTGTGTATGGATCTTGAGACTTGTGTCACCATTGTCCACTCTGTTGGGGAATTACAGATCTAAGTAACTTGTGCTCTCCTCCTGGGAGGGACGTGACAGGAGAGAGAGACACCGATCTTTTCTGTCTGATGACCCACCTTCTCCCTTCCCTTCTGCTTATGGGAAGATGAATCTTTCCATCTGTGAATTATCCAGTGTAAATTATTCATAGAGCACTTTTATCAACCCTATTAGCCGCACGAGAATCTAGGTAAATGTCAAGTCATCTTGTTAATCCTTCATTCAGGCTCTTGGAAGAGATACTGCACCGAGTGGTAATGCATTTGACCTCCCAGAGTATTCACTTTGCCGGAGAGTCACATTTTGATCAAAAAGTCTGAGTGCTTCTCTGTGCAGTCTGGACTCTATCCTATCCGAATAACTGGGTAATTGGAGGTGGTCCTGTTGTCTGAACATTTTCTTCTGGATCATGTGTTTTAAATGGAGGGGGAAAGAAAAAAAAAAAGGACCTTTTAACTTGCCTCGTGTTCATTTGTGTAACTCCTTCCCTGGTGCAGGTGTCTGCTCTCTAACAAGTCTTAAGTGTTGCCCTAAGAGATGACTCACTGTCTTACATCTGGAAGATTTTTCCCAGTGAGAACGTATCCAGAGGAACTAGTCTTCCACTCTACCCTCAAATGAGTTCCCTGATTTTAACAGGCCCAGTGTAGTGGATCTAATATGTGTCTGTCGTTATCTGGCATGACAGCTCTCCTTCCACAAAGACATGAGTTCTTTGGAAAAGAACTTCAACACAAACCTGCAGCAACTGGCAAGTGCTTTCACAAGTGCCTGTGTCCCAAGGACTTCAACAGAAATGAAGGTAAAAAAAACCAAAAAAAGACAACAGAACTTGCGTAACTAAATTGAGATATTTGTGGGTATTTCCTCCTATGTGTGTTAGCCTTCGTAGTCCATAACTCTTTGGTTCCACACATTTTGACCTTTTGCAATATGCTTTGTGACATATAATTTGTCTCCAGCCAAGTGGATCTTGAATTGTTTCCTGGATGCTGACAGAGTTTCCAGAGGTGGGATAGAACAACCCAGTGGTAAGGGCACTGGCTGCTTTTGTGGGACACGTGGAGACTAGGTGGCACCAGATCTAGGCCATAGGATGGAGCCTGTGTGAGTGCTCTATCCTGCACAAAGTTGGGCTTATTATTTTTAAATCATGCTTGTGCCTTGCAATGGAGTTTGATGTGGAAATACTTGTATTTCTGCCATGCTAACTAGAAGCAGACAACTTTGAGAAGTCTACACCAGCTTTCCCTTTGCCCAAACCTGAGCTGTCTCTCTGTATATGGTTTTGTACTGCCTGTAGAGAAATCACAACTCATCTGATGGTCCCTTTCACTGTGTTTCTTTGCTTGGTGACATTACACCCTTTTGCTTCAGATCCGGCCGTGAATAGCTTAATCAAGGCTGAATGGAGAGTCTGTAGCAAAGCAGAAACACAAATGCTGGCTAGTGCCCAAATCCTTAATCCATCCTTCCTGTGTGATGTCTTGCAGGCTGGCACCACACTAAACAGAAAGGAATGAAACCAGCCAGACAATATGTTTTCTACTTCCAGGCTTTCCTGGTCTCTCTTTTTGCATCTCCCTTGCTGATCCCACATGTAAAACATAGAATAAATAGCAACTGAAGCCAGCTGGAGTATTGCCTTAGTACAGACATGAAATGATGCTTCCCCCTGGTATCCTTCTTTTCCATAATCCTTTTCTAATCTGCTGGCAAGGAAAGAAAGACCATATTAGAACTGCAGCTGCCCCTCTCGGATGGATTAGAGACACAACTTTGCACATACGTTACTCAGAATCTGCCAACACTACATCAATAACAAATCTTACTCTTTAAAATAAGAGTGGTAGAAGCATAGCCATTGGGGAGGGGGAATATATGACAGTGCAAGAAACTTGCTGATACACAATGGGCAGCAAAATACCTGAAATGGGCTTCAACCCTTTCTACCAAAAAAGTTATGAAATTCAAGTAGTATAAATCAAATCTGTCCATTCCCCAGCTGTCACCAGGCATTTAAAACTCAGCATTTCCTCCTTCCTGGCTGCAAGATCCTGGATTATATTCTCTGCAAAGTAGTATGGCTTCCTCAGCATAAAACAGAGCCTTTTTCTTGATCCATCTTCTCTGCACAGCAGAAAGCCTCTTCCAGAAGCCTGACTAAGCATTTAAAAGTAGTTGTGAAGTGCCCAGCCTGAGCGAACAGGGGAATTAATGAGTCAACCATTATTTACATCGCTTCATAAAGAAACTGAAGAGATTCACTGGAAAATATGTCCTACGTTGAGGTGGGTTAAATATGAAAACACCACTTCTCATCTAGCACAGCTCTAAGCCACAAGCTGATCGAGATTGAATGAGTCCTCTGAGGAAGTAGGACGAAAGACATGTCTGTTCCTGTGCTCTTCCCAGGGATCCAGAGTTAATTACTGTCTGAAACAAGATGCCAGGCTAGGAGGATTTTTAATCTGGCCCAGCACTATCATTCTTACAGTCTCCTGTAAATGGTAAACTGTGACGAAATAGCCAGCCAGGGAGCTGAAAAACAGCTAGGCTGAGTGTGAGCTTGGGCAGCTGTAGGGAAAAGCAGTGGAGTATCAAGACCTCATCCTCGCAACTCTTCTGCAAGTCAAAGACATGGCATGATCCTGAGCTCCGACATGTCACTATGTTGCATGCACGGTGGAAATAAAGAACTCTATTAAAACTGTCTCTTGGAGAGCCTAGAAGGTCTGACTGGTGCAAGCCGGAGCTACCTTCCCCTGGGAAAGAGGAGTTGCCATATGAGGTATATTTTCTTATGAGCTGTCTAAACTCTGAACTCCCAGATGAAAAATCCACCACTCTTTTCCTTCTCAATTTCTCTTGGCTTCCCACTTCTCTCCTGAGCTTACCTTCCTTTTGCTGGTTAAAAAATTCCCCTTCTGTTTCCATTAAACAATTTACGACTGAAACTGTTCTCAGTCTTAAAATACATGGACTAAGAGAAAAGCATTACAAACATTCTCTTGCATCGACTGGCCTACCAGGAATGTTAATGCTGCAGTGGCTTGCATTTTGATGTCGTGATTAAGTTGGGGATTTCAATTTCACACTATACACAGTCCTATCCTACTATCCGTACCTTATGGATGGGAAAATGAGCTTGTTGATAACCAAGATGACTAAAAATCGTTCAGGGAGGGAAAAAGGCAAGAAAAAAAGAGTCTTCTTTCCAAGGGAAAAAAAAAAAATCCTCAAAAATAAGGAATTGAGAGTGACTGATAAGATATACAGACCACAATCCAAATGATTCACGTATGCAATTTTTTCAGCTGTCCAAATATCTAGATAAGCCTATCTGGTAGTAGCAGCAGCTGATTCAGTGACATATGCAAAGCTCAAATCCACTAAATATGAGATTACACTTTACGTTTAGGAAGTATCTTTTCCAGACAACGGCATAACATTTTGCAAAGATTAAATATTAACTTGATATCACACTAACCCACTGCATGTGTAATGTGTAAGGGGGCAAGTGATTACATTTTTTACGAGGCACCCAAAACCAAGGACAAAGTAACCCACAAATACGGGTTATGCTTCCTGTACCTGTCTGTTGTAAATGCTAAAGACTATCAAATGTATTTATGTTCTCTTGGCACAAGTGTAAGCACATGCTTGGGGTGGAAGGATGTGAACACGCCCATCTGGAAAGTTGCAGAGAAAAAGAGGGGACTGGGAAAAGATTTGAATGTGTCTCCCACCTCTGACCTTATATCCTCATGTTATGCTGCACAGATTATTCAGTCTCTTCATGACTGTTTTCTATCCCTAAAACAAGAATACAAGTCTTTATTTTCTTTGCCTGTGTTACTGATTCACACTACAGTCCTCCAAAGATGGGAAGTGGTTACCATTTTGAGTTTGTGTGGAAAGGCTCTAGGCTCCAAATGCTCCACTAGTATAAGCAATATTGAAAAACAAACAGATCTTTGCTTCTCATTGCACAGAACCAGTCACAACAAAGGAAATAAAGTCTGCTTTGCTACTTTTGACAGGGTGGAAGAATCTCACTTCTTTCTCAAAAGACTTAATCATTAACAAGGATGAAAAGCTTTCTTGCTGGAAGGCCAGCTTGTGTATCTGGTGGAAAGACTCGATTATATCCAATCCCGAAGCCAGACCATCAATAACTAATATATGAGTCTACATCTCTCAGTGTGAGCTCAAGGTGAGACCAGGAGCTCAGATGAGACCATTCAGTGGGCAGGTGATTATCCCATGACAGCAAATTGCAGGAAAAGGAAATGTTTGTTGCAGGCTTCACAGAGATAACAAATGCTTGCTGCCTCCAGATTGGGAGGGTTGCAACCTGCTCCATAGAGAGGAAAAAAGACCATCTTTTAGCCTGTCAGCAGCAAGGAGACAGATGGCCTTTTATGCACTAATCTTTTTCTGCACCCCTAGAAAATCAAGGGATTTTGTCAGTGAGAAACTACATGGGTAAACTCACTTAAAAGAATGTATTGCAGAACGATTTGGGTCATTATGGATTAGGCAAGCTTCTCACTTCTCTGAGAAATTAAACAACTCTTTAAAAAGAGCTGTGCCAGATACAATCCCCTTTCACACACTGCATCCTCTGTTGGTATCTCACAAGGGGACAGAGAGCACCTGCTTCTCCTCTCACGCCAGTGACAATCAGGGGTAACTCTGTCATTGGGGAGATACAGGGACATGGGACCGGTCTCTGGGCACAAGTGATAGCATTGAGCAAGTACTACTCAAAGGATGCATATTACACAATTCTAACAGTAACTTTCAATTTTCTTCTTTTTCTTCTCTCTCCTCTTCCCTGCTGTGATCTAAACCAAATTATCCCAAGGTGAAAAACTGAAGCACAAGTCTTATTTGCTTCTCCCAGGTGCTCCCTATTGTAAAATTTTCGTTCATTACATTCAAAATCCCATCACTGTCAATCCTGTGCATAATGGGAAAGGAAATCATTAGAGTTGAGCAAATGATTTCATGATTGTTGACATATTCAATGTACTTCACAGCTACCTTTTCTGAAATTCGGTGCCATAGACTGATCAGGAATATTAAAATGCAATCCGTAAGGTGTATTTATGACTGGCTGCCGAAGTCACATGGCCTCCATGTACCACTTGGATGACCAAGACCAGCCAAATTAAGTTTCTACCATCCACTGGCACAGGTCACTTTGTAGTTCACTTTATATATCACTTTTCATCCATATATTTTTTCATAACTTCATAGGATTTAAAGCCAGAGGGTTCTCTGGGGTCACCTAATTTAAGTTTCCCAAATTTCACCTCATTTCTCCTAAGTTCAGTTACTTCTGTTTGATGAAAATGAACGTAGTTCCTGGATCAGTGACAAAGAAAGGATGAAAGAAGTCATCCTGTGAGCTACCGAAACCAGCTTCGTTACAGGTTTGTGCCTTCACAACACTAACACAATCTCTCCCTCTGAGATTCTCACTGTCTTGCTCGGTGAGAAGCAACGTGTGTGATGCCTGTTGCAGAGCTCTGTGTGCCAACCTGTGGGCCACTACCTGTGAGGCTGGCCATCTGCCACCACATAAATTGACTAATGTGAGTTCTTGTTTTTGCAATCGAAAGGGTTCAGAATCCCTTCTCTTTCCTCTGTCCAAAAACAGACTTCACCGCTCCTGTGGGCATTGAATTCACCTCAAATCTCCTACCTCCTCCCTTTGAAATTTGATTGGGATTGACTAAAGCGATTCAAAAGCCATGAGCGAATGCAGGGAGGAGCAGGACGAGAGCTGGGTTTTGTAGACATAAGATCACATAGCTCTGTCTTCTCAGGAAGTTAATAATAAATGCAAACATGACTAAAGAAGGAATGAATTAAGTTAATGGAAGAATGCTTATTCTTCAAGCTCTGGGGGGAAAAAAATGCAGAAAATCTAAAAAAAAAACCAAAGCCCATTCACTTAAATGATCTTGTAGTGTCAAGCAATAGGACTTTAGCACTGACTCTCAGTAGCTGACCCTACCCAAGCTAAATTTATATACATATACACCAATACAATAAAAGTAAGGGTGTATCCTTGCTGAAAAACAAATGAAAAAGCTGGCAGGTAGGGGGTTTAATTATTTTTTTTTTTCTTTCTAGGAAAAGTATTTGGGAACTAATATTGTCTTAGTTTACAGCTACAAATGCAGTCACAGAACTACAGAATCACAGAATGTCGGGGGTTGGAAGGGACCTCGAAAGATAATCTAGTCCAACCTCCCTCCCAGAGCAGGATCATGTAGCTTTATGTGTTTTGGGGAGCTCTACACTGGATACACCAGACACTGCAAAGCTCTGGTGCTTCTTATGAGCCCTCCTTTAAGAGTTCAACATTTGCTGTGAATCCACTCACTTCTGCCTTCCTCTGTGAAACACCAGCTCTTCCTTCCACATTCTGCTTTCACAGCCCTTGCATTAGCACTGTCAGAAGCACTAGTCCTCCTGAAGGAAAGATCACACAACTGTGCTTACCAAAGACATCACAGGCAGAAAGTAGCCGCTAGAGGCAAAGTTATTTTGCTGGTATCCCAAAACTTGAATCATAGCAAGCCTTGCAGAACTGTTAGGATGAGACATGACAGTGAGTCCATATGCAAGGGCAAAAAAACAGCTCCAATGTCTCCATGAAAGGTTCTCTCTGGAAAGGGACACATTAGTTTCACAAAGTTGGTGTTGTCTGGCAGTATTGCACAACACTTATAACAGGAAACAGAGAGAAAAATGGGGGCAATTTTCTATCTACAGTAGTGACATTGAACTTGTGTCTGTTGTGGAGCTGCTCTGTGATCCAAAATATTAACAGCACAGCACCTCTAAGATGCCTGTTGGTTTAAGAAATTAGGAATTATATCAGCTGTATTTATGGCATCTCCTTTCCCGAGATGCTTCAAGAAGAGTTAAACTCTAATAAGCACTGACTACACCAGAGGACACAGAAACCTCTATGTGATTTTATAACATCACTTTCTCCAAGGAACAATGAGTTCCAGAGTTTTTTCTCTGTGTTAAGCTACCGCACTGATGTACCAGTGTTGCTTGTCTCTGCGTTGCATAAGCATAAACCTATATAATATAGATGTGCTGCAGTAGTGAGAAAGAGGTTTCACTTGCGTACCCTCAAGCGGTTTCACTCTGACACTCCTGAGTAATCAGGACTTGTACTAAAACAATCACACAGATGGAGCTGCATTTTGGTTCAAAAGCCAAATTTTCAGTGTCACATCATTTGGATCTCTGAAGGACCAAGGGTAACTAAAACTCAAACATGCAAAGCTGAACTGGATTTGTAGGAGTCCCAGCAGTGACAAAAACCAGATTAGGGGCAGGAAACTCCTTCAGAATCTGATGGTCTGTAACCGCAGCAGCACATCACTGCATGGATCAATTTACAGGTACTTACCAAGGAGAAATAGTCATTGCATATTTTATTAATATTTGTTTAAAGCAAGCCAACTATGCAATATATGACTTACATAATATTCCAACAGTCCCAACTATTGATTTCCTTCTTAAATGAGTGAGAATATATGCCTGGGTTCCCAGCTGACAACTAGTTTTACCAAAAAACAAGCCTTCTCTCTGCTTGCAGCTCACAAATGATGCAGGGTTTTTCAAGGAGACGTGCTGCAAAATCAGAATAGCAGCAAATGCCACATTATATGATGTACACCAAGAGAAAAATCCCAAAGAGAAAAACTTGCTTTACACCTTATTCATAAAAAGAAGAAACTATGGAATCATGTGATTTTTAACTGTAAAGTTCTGGAGAATTTGAAACAAAAAAATATGTATAAACAATATATAATAAAGAAATTTAACACTGTTAAACAGGAGAGGTGAATTAGTCACCAACAATGCTGAAAAGACAAAGATTTTTTCACCTCTGTCTTGACCAGTTCTGTTGGGTCCCAGGTCTTGGGAACAAAAACTGAGGTCAGTGTAAACACATCAGTGTAATGTAAACACATTGTCAGTGAAGGAAGCATTGGGGTTTGAACTTGACCCCGACAAACTGATGGGCTCCCATGTTATCCACCTGAGGGTGTTAAGAGAGATGGCTGACATTGTTATGAGACCACTGTCCATAATCTTTGAGGAATCGGGGGATGTCCCAGAAGGCTGGAAGAAGGCTGATGTCACCCACTCTACAAGATGGATTTATAGGAGGACCCAGGAAATTATAAACTCATCAGTCTTGCTTCAGGTCCTGCGAAAGTTCTGGAGCAAATCCTCCTGGGGGCTGTCACAAGTCAAATGAAGCATTCACCAAGGACAAACTGTGCTTGACAAACCTGAACATCTTCTACTACAAAGCAACATGCTCTGTTGGAGTGAGGGCAGAGATGGATGTTGTCTATCTGGTTCCCCACAGCCTCCTCCCAGATGAACTGATGTGTTATGGTCTAGACAAGTGTCTGTGTGGTGAGTGGGGAACTGGTGCTGGGAAATTTCTCCTTCTCAAACTGGCAACTTGTGACAAGCTGGGTCCCCCAGAGATCATATTGGGCTCAACACTGTTTAATATTCCCCTTTACTCTGCTTTTGTGAGACCCCACCTCAAATACTGCATCCAGTTCTGGTGTCCCCACCATAAGAGGGACATAGAACTGTTGGAGCGTGTTCAGAGGAGGCCACAAAGATGATCCAGGGGCTGGAGCAACTCTGCTGCGAGGACAGGTTGCGGGAGCTGGGGTTGTTCAGTCTTGAAAAGAGAAGACTTTGGGGGGACCTAAGAGCTGCCTTCCAGTACCTGAAGGGATCCTACAGGAAGGCTGGGGAGGGACTTTTGACAAGAGCGTCCACTGATGGGACAAGGAGAAATGGGTTTAAGTTGAAGGACAATAGATTTAGATTAGATTTTAGGAAGAAATTCCTCAGTGCGAGGGTGGCAAGACTTTGGAATAAATTGCCCAGAGATGTTGTGGCTGCCCCCTCCCTGGAGGTGTTCAAGGCCAGGTTGGACAGAGCCTTGAGTAGCCTGATCTAGTTGAGAGGTGTCCCTGCCCGTGACAGGGAGGTTGGATGAGATGATCTCTAAGGTCCCTTCCAATCTAGACCATTCTGTGATTTTATGATAAGTGACCTGGATGGTGGGATTAAGTGTACCCTAATGAAGTTTGCTGAGGATAACAAACCAAGTGGAGAACTGAATGCTTTGGAAGGGAGAGGCACCCTGCAGGAAGATAGGCTGGAAGAGCGGGTTAACAAACACCTCAGGAAGTTCAACAAGGGCAAGTGTAAAGTCTTGCACCTGAGAAAACATATCGACGAGTGCCCCACATGTGGAGAAGCACACACGAACTCCAAAATGGTGGAAAACGGAATTTGCTTTATTGCAAGCAGGCACACATATTTATACTTATTAGCACGAAGCAGTATTTGTGGGTTACAAACAAGAGACCAGACTATGCAGGCAGGGTTGTTATTAGCTCATGTCCTCCTTCAGTCACTCTCTTATCACACAGGGAGAGCAGAATTTCCCAGGTCTGTTTTGGTCATACTCTCCCATTCACTCCCATGCACATCTTGTGTACAAGAAGCGTCTTATCTGTTCATTCTCATGAGCAAACTCCCAACATGAGCTATACTCAGCTGGTCAGTCTCTTTTCATAGTTAGCAAGCAAGAGTTATGCACTTGTTTAGAAAAGAGCTCAAGGACGAAAGTCTTAATTCTGCAATGCAGTGCTGCCAGCACAGCTAACGGTAAAATGTAGGGTATCGACACCTCACAGGCTGGGATCTACCCAGCTGGGGAGCAGCTCTGTTAGAAGGGACCTGTGGGTGCTTGAAGAAAACAAGTTCAGTGTGGGTGATCATTGTGCTACTGTGGCAGAGAAAGCCAATGGGATACTGGGCTGCATCAATAAGGGCATCACCAGCAGAGATAAAGAAGTGTGTGCAAAGTATTGTTCCAGTATTTAAAGGGTGGCTACAAAGAAGAGAGTGTCTCCATTTTTACAAGGAGTCACATGGAAAAGACAAGAGGTAATGAGTAGTAGTTACTCTTGGGGAGATTTCGATTAGACAAAAGAGGAAAATTTTTCACAGTGAGAACAATCAACCATTGGAATAATCTTCCCAGGGAGGTGGTGGAGGCTCCAACACTGGACACTTCTAAGATTGAGCTGGACAGGGTGCTGGGTCATCTTGTCTAGACCGTGCTTTTGCCAAGAAAGATTGGACTAGATGAACCTCGAGGTCCCTTCCAACCTGGTATTCTGCGATTCTGTAATTCTAGGAATATGCCTTGAGTCATGCTATGTTGTATCTAAAAAGTACTGCTTATAGCCAAAGCTACTGTGGGAAATTTATCCCTGACTCTGAGGGAAGCAAATCACAGAATACAGCCCTGAATCTGACTACCTGACTGTCTGACTGCCACCTAGTCTATTCATATTCATTTAAATATTTTCCTGCCTTAATAAAACTGAGATTTCTCCTTTACCTTCAAATTGTCCTACAAACTTTAATCACTGCACAGATTACAATAACCATTTCAAATTAATACCGTAATTCAGTGTGTACAGGTTTTCAGGAAACATTATGACTCCTACTGAAATGAAAACAGCACAACCTTAAGTGTAATGTTGCTATCACTTTGCTGTAATTAACTGCTGAAGATCTGACTTAAATTTACAAAGACATAGGTCAAGTTAATTGTCTTGTTGCTTAGCAAAAGGGAAGAAAAACTCAGTAGGGTTGCTGGAGCAGCAGCTACCTATAGCTAATAAAGATTTTGAAATACTGCCTGCCTGAGAGCAATACAGCTTCAAAAATATGATTTCCCACAGCCTGCAGAGTTCCACGAGCAATGACTTTGTTTCCAAAACATTTGCAGATGAACAATGAAGTTGCTGCAATTATGTCTAAAGGCGTGCAAAAAAAAAATACAAAAAATTCAGTAGACTGAAGATTTGTGGTCTGAACCTCCTTTGTTTACTCAGAACAAGGTGCATAAATACCAGATGAGCCTTTTTTAAAAAAAAATTAAAATCCATGTGTTTTAAAATATAAGCTTATTTTCCAAAGGGGACAAAGAGCCAATCACTAAATGGTGTATTATGAGTCAGACATCTAGTTAATTTTAAAGACTTAGCTCCTAAGTCTTGTTGATGTAGATATTTTACTGCCTGTATCAGTTTAACTCTCAACAAGTGCTGATTTTATTTTTTTTTTTTGAGCTAGGCAAATCCCTTTCCAGTCAGGCAGGAACAAGGATGTTAGTGTTGCTGTCCTGGCCTGAATTCAGAGAGGTAACTTGAAAGGTTTAGTTACCCTTTGTTGGCAAGTCCATGGGAATTTGGAGTTTAAGTCCCTGTGTCAGTGGAATTCACGTTGCTCAAAGATAGTTTTTTAAAAACAGGAACCTGTCTACATCTGTGAGCAGATACCTAAGTTTAAAAATCAAATTTTCTAATGAATGTAGAGTTGGCTATATAAATCTGCAATTACTTAGTCACGCAAAAGTGTTATAAAAAGGAAAAAAGATAAGACACACATCAATTAACACTCTAGTTTTTCACTGATCATCTTATGCAAAGACCATACAAGTTTACCACCATACATATAAACACAAAGAGAACATGTTTCTCCAACAGATTGTAAAAGAAAAAGAAAGAAGGATGTGGCTTCTATCTCAGCCTTGAAAGCTGCAGAGGTACCTGAGGAGCCAGGGGGAAGGCAAAAGTCTGGAAAACTTGGGAGCTGGTGTCCTGATGCCAGCCCAGATGTCACCACAGCTGAGCTACAAGTGGGATTTTGATCCACTATTACCTTCTTCATGCATAGGAATATTTAAACTACATGTCAACTGAAGCTGAATGAAAAACAGACTAGAAATAAAAAGAATGGTGTTAGCTGGATCTAATTTTCTGAAAAAAAATTATCTACCCATCACAGACCTCCGCTTCAGGAGGAGAGGCAAATCCTCCAAAGGTGCTCATTTCTTCACATCAGCTACTGAGAGTTCGGACAACCACCTCATGAGGTGCCAAAGTTTTGGAGAGTTGCAACTGCCGATGGATGAATCTGGTCCCCTGAGCCTCCCTGACCTAACTTTTAATCTCCACTGTCCTTTGCAGCCCTTAGCACAGCCATATCAAGTGAATAGTCTTGCTGCCTGGGGGGATTCCATATACTCAGGAGGGCCATTTGGTTATAATTCCATCCTCCTGTTTCTAGTTTTCATAATGTTTGGGGAATATACACCGTGATGTGGTTTTATATTCCTTCACCCTACTGGAAACTGGCTGCAAACAAATTTATCTCACTGTAATATAACTAAATAAATTAGCATCCAAAAGAACCTTCTATCAAAGTCTGCAAGCCTAGAGGCACAGGAAAATTGGTATTACTGCAGAAGACAATTATTTGGTTTAAGATGGATAAAGATTCTGCAGGGATTTGATACTAGCTTAAGATTTGCAGAGGCGTTCTAGCTATAAATCAGGAGGAAAATAAAAAGCCTCAGATGGTCCAAGTCACTGACAATTTTTCCTCCACGGTTATTTTTAAAAAGTATATATAATAGCAAACAAGGTTTGCTACTGTTGGGCTTGTTTGTACTGTGCTAGTTTCTAAAATACTGCTGGAAGCTTTCCAAACACAGTATAAGTTTCAATACTACTCTGAAAAGTCCATGTTACATCCCCTTCATGCACCTCAGAAGAGCGTTGTGTGAGAAAGAAATCTCATTAAAGGACCAGCTATTACTGTCCCGACCGAGCAAATGCTGGAACCTGAGTCCTAGTCCAGGTTTTGGAAAAGCAAATAATTATTGCACGTGCTTCAGGTATTAAGTGCTCAGCTAGAGACACCTTGAACAAGGTTGGGTTTCAGAATGTACTGCGCTCTGAATATAATTAGTAGCTTTCAAAAATCTTGGCTTTCCTGATGCTCTCTGACGAGGATTGAATCTCAAATTCCCATGGACAGATTTATTTTATCATCTATTTGGGCTTTGTTTGTTTGTTAGAGTGCTACTGTTTGGGTTTAGTTTTTATAAAGACCAGGACTGAAAGGTCATTCCTTAAAGGTTGTATTATATGTTTTGTTTAAAGCATTTATGCTACTCAATAGTAATATCTACAACATCCAAACATGGGTCGTTTTGGTTAAAATAAAAGCTGAAATGCAAATATCACTCTGATCCCTTGACAGGGGTTTGAGTGTGTTCACTTTCCCTTTAAACCATCCATTTTCCAGTCAAAAAACCCCATCTCTAACAGATCTGTGATCAGTTCTGGCAAGGTAGATCTGTATAATTTTCATGTTGGAATCAGAACTATTTTTTCTCCTATACAATTAACCACTCAATCATAAAATAATGCATTACTACACAATTTATTTTTTGACTACTGACGTTTTTTTATACATATCCTTATTATTTCAGAAAAGCCTAATTACACTCTGCTGTACCTTTTCAAGATACAAAGTACAATTTTATTCTCTGAAACGCAGTGCTCTGAAAAAAGTCTGACCCAAGATTTATGAAAATCTCACCATAATTTCAAAAGGCTTATAGCTGCCTACATTTTTGTTGTGATATTAAGCTTACCTTCTTGCATCGTTTGTCATAATTTCCTGACAGTAAGAAAGAGGCATCCACTTGGGAATGTATACAAAATTTAACTTGGACTTTTAGGTCCAGAATTAACTTATTGGATTGATTTTTATGTCTCTCACATGCTTCAAATAGAATACACCTAAAGATGTAATATCTGTACATAAAATTGTCAATTTATGGAACTATTATGTGCAAGACAAAAAAAAAAAAGGAAAAAAAGATGAGCATAGTATTCCCTCCGGCTCCTTCTAAACATCTTTTTTGCTGCAGAATGTTACCCCACTTGTGTGGGTCCTAGTTGCCATTTGTGTGTCTTTTTCTACATAGTGTCAGCCGGCAACAATGCAGACCTTGAAGAAAATTTTATTTTCTCCCTTAATTTGCTCTGTTTCATTTTTCTATCAACAGCACATTGTGCATGGAGTGGTTGTCACCAAATGTCATAACTGGAAACAATGAAATATCAGAGCTCTCACCAAAGTGATGTGGGATTTCATAGGGACTCATGGTGGGAGTGTGTGGTCCCACAGGATCGCACTTGTCTGGGTTTCTTCTCTTGGTGCTCCTGGATCCCTCAGGGGTCTGTGATTTGTTTCTGCTTTGGTACTTATGTTATCTACATGACTGCCAGATGTTTTCTTAAGGACCTCAGGCATTCTGGACTAAGAGGGGCAATTTAAAGAAGTTTAATGAATTATTTTCAACAAATCTTGCTTGAAACTCAGCTAGGATAGTTACCACCTTGGATCTCAACGTGAGAACACGTCAGAGAAGAGAAGTTTTACAAAAGGGAGGTTCTGGCTCATTTCTAGGTTTAGGTTTTTGTGAGACTGTGAAGTCTGTCCATACTGTGACCAGTACTAAAAATCTACCTTGTATGGATACAAGCATCTCCCTTGGGTAGCAGCGTAGTCATGGCAACATGAGCTCAGTCTCTGCTGCCCAGCGAGCATCTATCTGTCATCTCCTTTCAGCTCCCTTGAGGTGAGATCAGCTAATAGGTAGAAAGTCCCTTTGTTGGTGTTCTTTATTTGGATTATTTGACTTTTCAGCAAGTGTTATCTTAAGCATTGCTTTGTTGGATATTTTCTGTATTTCTCTGCCTCTTTGGTAATGATGAGCTGAACACGTGCAACCCCACGGAGTGCATACGGAACTCCTCCCACCTGACTTTACATCATTCTGAAGGCCACTCACTCTGGGATCCTCTTATGCCACAGTGCAAGACAGACGTCTCCAGCACACAGAAATTTCTTCAGTTCCAAGCTACCACCTGAAAGTGCCTCTTCCTCCCAGCAGAATAGGTATTAGGGTCTGCATTACGTTGTCCTTGTCTTATACTTGATAGTTGGAATAAGTCTTCTAGTCATTGTAGGCTAAGAGTACTCCTCCTCTTCATCAAACAGATGATTGTCAGCTTCTGGCAGGCACTCATGACACTTCAGCCCTCACTACATAAGTTGTTAATGAGAAAAGAGACCTCAGGCTTGCCTCAAAGTCATCTTAATCTTTTCAGGTTGTCTCATTATTAACAACTGCCCATATTCGAAAAGTCATGATCCGTGCCTCATAAATCAGTGCTGAACACTGCTACCTGAGTACCCCTCTGTTCTCAAAACTGTCAAAGGAAGAGAAGTACCTCCTCTTCTATAGGTATCTCCACATTATTCAGGTTGCGGGAGCGATCCAGCCTTTGGGGTTCCTTGTGAAGTTTGAAAGGCTGAATCTGGGCCTCTCTCCATCAGTTTGACAACAGCTTAGGATCTGGCTGCCACCCTGCAGTGTCACAGCCCTGGGAAAGTGGAAGAGGTCACACTCCTCACCTCAGTCCTTCTCTACTTTTTCGTTTCATCTGTTCTTCCCAGTCTGTACCCTGGCTGTTTCTGCTTTTTATCTACATTTCCTTCTATTTTTTTTTTTTTACTGCAAGACAGCCCCTCTGTTGGCTGCAGTCAGGGAAAATCCTTATGATGACTTAGTCACAGAGATTTGACACTCTACAACATAAAGGACAATTCTGGGAAGGGCAGAGTGATGCAGCACAGATTCTGGATGTCAGATAACACTATCAAAGGGTAAAATTTTACATTCTTAGCATGTGTTATACCTTAAAAAACAAGTTTTGCCCTACACTTCATTCTGTGCTTCAGACAGTGACCAACCAGATGTATTTGTGTTTTCGATGTTTTTATTTAATAAATCCTTGCCTCTTTCTCTTTTCATTCCACTCTAGCCCCCGCTTTTATCAACATCTTCTAGTCTCAAAAAGTAGAGAAAAAAATGTTGCATAACGCTTGAGAACTGTTGCCCTCTTTCCCCCATATTTGTGGATAATTACGTATTAACTCCTACATTCATTAAGATTAGGATTTTAAAATATGCAGACCTAATTGCACCTTCTTTCATAGTCAAGTTTCCAAGTCAGTTCAATTTAGAAATGATGAGCCCCTGCGAGTTTAGATCAAGTAATTTAGTTATATCTTTGTCATTAAAAGACATTGTTTTGTGTGTTTTTAATCTTGGATTGCGTTTTGCGTAAGCAGTTCTGACCCGAGGCCAAACTTTTCAACAGCCGTGCACAAAGCTAAGCACCCATTCCTATATTTAGCACAGAGTTGAAATGATCTAGTTTTCAGAGGTGTTGAACATCTTTAAATTCTAGTGCAGTTTCTGGGATCTCCATATTCTCATTACAAGTACAATTCATGAAATGTTTATAGAGATGGACTAAGGTACCTCATTTTTGCTGCCTAAATCCATACATAAACACCAATTTTAAGTAATTTCTCTTAATTTTTGTAATAATTTGCTAGTGTATAGTGAATATATTGATGAAAATGGATATTTTTTCAATGATATTCATACAGTGTAAGTAGTTTGTATCTTTTTCAAGCCTGAGTATAATTGCCAGTGCTTTATTCCTCCACTGCAGCTGTGCTCCTGAAGGCATTTCATGGATTGTTGAAGTCATCTAAGGATGTTCAATCTTATGCAATGAATTAAATCTTTCCACTGAGTCATGGTTATATTGGACAAGAAGGTATATATTTGTCAAGACATCCTGTTTGCTTAGCATTTTGGAGCTTTTGGGTCATCCAATTCAAAGCAGCTTACCCCATTTCACTTGCTTTTGATGTCTTGGCAACAGCTAAACCAGAGAAGAAGGAAATTACAGTGACATTCACATCTGCTTGGGCCTTGTTAATGCTCTTGAGTATAGTTCTTATTGCCTCCTGAGATACTTAAAAAAAAAAATATCAGTCCAAATTCCCTCTCCTTTGTCATGATTTTCAAAATAGGTATAGTACTCCACATTTACTTGCCCTACTGTAGCATTTTTCATTTTTCAGGACACACAAAAATGTGCCAGATCCCTTTGCCATGAATCGCAAATAGTCAAAAGGCATTTCCACATTTCTGATGTCTTTATGCACTTCCACTACCCAGTACCTGTACATTTGCTACAAGCTGTAGTTGAAATATCATTAGAAGAGCTCATATGAGTAAATACAAGCCACGATAAATGTGTACGGATATTTTATTTGATGCAAGATCAGGGAACTCTTTGCAGTGTGTAGACCTCCATCAGCCCTGTTTGGCCTGACCAGTCCACTAAAATAAAAGCCCAGACTCCAGTCATGGGGTATAAACTCTTTCATATGGAAATCTTTGCGTGCGATGTTTTGTTCGGAAGGTACTCACGTTTGTGGCTATTGAAAATGTTCTTTCTCCCTTGAGACAACTGACTTATACAGCTAGTACAGGTCCTCAAGGAACCATCCATTTGTCTAGCGAGCTCTGCCTGTGACCTTCTTATCTCACATGTCTTCATGTATCTTTCTGCCACATCCAGCAGTTGAAGGTGTTGTATCTTCCAATTATGCCATCAAGCCACTAGCAGAAGATATATATCAGATGGAGATACATGACTAATATCCAGGATATTTGAAAAGCAACCTCTGTGCAAAGGGATCATATCAAGAGGGAGAATCAGGCCATTATCACTGTTTAAAATGACCTGTAAATATTAGATCAGCTTGTTCACCAGCAGTATTGTGCCCCTGATTTCAGTGACAGGTTTTGATCTGTTATCCTTAGATCTCAGGTGGATTTTCAAAGCTAACTCTTGACAGCATATTAACCTCATTATGCTTTTCAAGTTAACTGCAAAAGGTCAACAACACGAGTTTGAGGGGTTTAATAAAACATTTTTTTGTGTTGTTGCACTCTCATTTATTTTATTATCAGCTTTAAAGAAAGGTTACTTCAATGCACAGCAGTGGAAAGCACATTGACAGACCTAACAGAAGATCACAGTAAAGAGAAAACAGAAATGCAGTGACTGGGCAGAGGGTCTCAGATGTGATTTGTGCAGATTTGAGCCAAGTTTAAACATGCAGTAAAAACACACTAAGGATCTTTCATCCACTTCTCTAACTAACCAAGCTGCAAAAATATTTCCTTCCTCACTCAGGACCCTGGGTTGTGCCTGACTATTTCTGAAGTTAAGTGCTCAAGGACTTTCTCACAACTACTTAAGGCAGTGGATAGGACTCTTACTCAACTCAGTAGGACCCCAGATCAGTTTTCTTTCTGTGATGAGCTTTCATACTTTGTCTGTGTTTTAGCCATGTCAAGTGGAACTGTGCAAATAATAGAGCGTTAACACCACTATAGACACTGCTTCGGGTAAATATAAAAGAGATAGAAGTAAAATCGAACTCACAATTCACATTTTCTTGTCACTATCCTAACTTATTTTTTGACCACTTATGCAGAAAAATATAATACTCTTGCTGTCAGCAAGAATGTCCATAAGTCTCTCAGTTCACATTATATACCTTAGTCATTTCAAAGGCCAGTGTGATTTAAGAACTACCTAGAACAATGCATTATTTGAAAACAAAGTCCCTGGTAACAGGGATGTATGCCTATACTGCAACCTGACAATTTTTTATCTCCACCAAAAGGCAGAATTTAACTTTGCATCACTCCCACATGACATGACTGGACAAACATTTTCTACTGAGTGTTCTTGAACTTCATTTTCCCTTTGCTAAGCTCTCACTGTCTTACCTACCGCAGCTTCAAGGAAAAAAGCAAAGAGGACAGCATTTACAGCCCCTCCTGCTCCAGGAATGCAAAAAAAAAATCACATTATCACTTTATGTCTGTAAAGCAGTATGTGGCTCAATTCACAGGCTATCCTGCAGAGAGTATCAGAGAAAGGGAAAGCTCTCCTTCAACAAGAGAGGGTGATGGAAAATCTAGAGAATTTATAGAAAAAACCTATTCATTTATGTAGATGCACCTAAAATCCCAGTGCTCAATCTAAGGTCATTGTCCAAATTCTCTCAGATGTCAATGGAAAAGGTTTTTGGGACTTCTGGGAGTACAAATCATCCTATCCTTAGATATTGATTTCAGATAGGTGGGATGTTTTCTCTCTTATTGATTGCAGATGATACGTGTTATGCAAAAAGCATCCTATTTCAGTATATGTATTTCAGAATCTCTGCAGTACCTCTGCTGAAAACAGGCTGTCTGCTGGCCTAGCAGAGCAGTCCTATATAGTTTGTGAGGGTGGGTTAAAAGGAAAGGCTGAAAATCTTCACCCTTTGAATTATTCCATTTGGCTTTCAGTCAAATCTGCAGCTAGATAAATTGAAACATTTCCCCAAAAAAATCCAACAAAAAAAAACCCCACCCCAACCACCTTGTTATCCAGTCAACGAAGATGAGAGAATGTACATAGAAGGAAACAGCAGCAACAAGTCTTCAGCAATTACATTTGCCACACCTAGACAGAAGGGTAGATTGAGCTGTGAAAAAGAAGTCATGATATTTCTCCTTCTTATATGAATCTTGAGCTGAGGATGGTCAGGTTTCATGGGAAGTGTTTTGTCTCTGTATAGTTTGGATCTCATTTTGTTTGATTTTGTGTAGCTCTCCTTTTTCACTACAAGATGCCGACTTGTTTCTACTGATTGAAGCTACCTGTACTTTGGCAGCAACTTCCTGAGGAACAGGAATCAAAATCCATAGAAACTGATTCAGCACTGTCCTGCGCCTGGTAAGGCGATGCAACTGAGGAAATAGGTTTATGATACGTGCATTTCCCTTTGTGTCTTTGTACCTAGACTCTTGCTAACAATTTATCACCTCAGTAATAGCTTTAGGACACATTTATCGCTCTTACACCATCACATATTTACCCATGCTGATAAGGCTGGTGCATGTTCCATACCCAGAGTTTTTCCTAACACTTATATCATGGTATTGCTTTATACATTAACTTTTCCTCTGCTTTGTTTCTTCTATTCATTTCTCCTTGTTCCACTCTACAACTTGTCTTGAGGTAAGGTGAGATGTGATATTTGCTTCCTCTACTTCATCATACCATCAGGTACCTCAAAGGGCTCAAATTTGATACTTCTATCCAAGGTCTTTCCTGCCTCAGTAAACTCCACATGCCATGAAATGTGTCATTCAGGCCAATACCATCTCCAGGAGGACCACCTGAATAAAGAGGCCATTTTTGGCTCTTTGTTGGAGCCACTGGAGCAGAACAGATACCTTCTAGAGCCCTGGACACCTGTAAAGACTACCTAATTGATGACAGCAGCCTCTGCCAAAGAATTGGGTGTTTCCACAAGTGGAGAGAATTCTTTCTTCAGTAACAAGTGTCAAGAAGAGTATGTCATCTTCCCCTCTAATCACAGTAACCTGGAGATATCTTGGCACTTGCGGGGTTGTAGACAGAGTTTGTGATGTGGGGAAGGGCCAGTAACAGAACTGCAGGCTCTATTGTTTGGTCATCTTTGTTCAGGTATGACAGCTTTAGCTCTAGGCTGTGTCTGCAAGTCTGTGTGATGTTCGAAGCATTTATGTAGGCCTTCCCATGGAGATGCCAAAACTCAGAAGATGAAGCATCATCTGTACCTTTGAAGTTGCACCTCACTGATCATCTCTTTCTGCGGCACGGTAGAAAGGAGGATCCAGGGAACTACCAATCTGTCAGCCTCACCTCTATGCCTGGGAAGACCATGGAACAGATCCTCCTAGGAGCTCTGCTAAGGCACATGGAGGACAAGGAGGTGATACAAGACAGCCAGCATGGCTTTACCAAAGGCAGGTGCTGCCCGACCAACCTAGCAGCTTTCTACAATGGACTGACTAGGCTGACGGACAAAGGAAGAGCAGTGGATGTCATCTACCTGGACTTCTGCAAGGCCTTTGAAGTGGTCCCCCACAACATTCTTATGTTGAAGACATCCAGCTCTAGAGCCCTCAACACAAGAAGGACATGGATCTGTTGGAGTGGGTCCAGGGAAGGCCACAAAGATGATCAGAGGGCTGGAGAACCTTTCCTATGAAGACGGGCTGAGAGAGTTGGGGCTGTTCAGCCTGCAGAAGAGAAGGCTCCGGTGAGACCTTATGGCAGCCTCCTAGTACCTGAAGGGGTTACAGGAAAGCTGGTCAGAGACTGTTTACAAGGACGTGTAGCAATGTTTTTTAATTAGAGCAAGAGGATTTAGGTTGGACATTAGGAAGAAGTTCTTTACTTTGAGGGTGGTGAAAAACTGGAATATGTTGCCCAGAGAGGTGGTGAAATCCCTGTTCCTGGAGGCATTCAAGGTCAGGCTTGATAGGTCTCTGAGAAATCTCATCTTGCTGAAGACGTCCCTGTCCACTGCGAGGGAGTTGGGCTAGATGACCTTTAAAGGCCCCTTTCAACCCAATGCATTCTATGATTCTATGATTCCATGATTTCTTATTACTTGCCTGAGGAAAGGAGGGCAGATGGTGAAGAATGAAAAACAAAAGGCAAAGAGCAACAACGGTCTCAAATTTCCTCTAAAATTGTGCTATTGTGAAAATTGATTGGAACAGATGGTTTCACAAAGAGCCTGATCTGAAGATGATTAAAGACAGTAGAAGAATTTCCTTTAATGAACTTTTCACTGGTTCTGGAAGAATGGACCTTGGTCAGGAGACCTCCAGTGTGGGTCTACAGTAAGAACAAACTCTTTCTCTGGGGAGGGGAGAGGTTGTTATGGATTCAGATAAGTCTGCAGGTCTCATAGCCCTAGAGTTCCAGATTAAACTTGCACTGAATTGAGGAAACTTGTAAAGGTTTGTATATAACTCTTCTGGAAGCGTGATTGT
This sequence comes from Trogon surrucura, assembly GCA_020746105.1. Lineage (NCBI taxonomy): Eukaryota > Metazoa > Chordata > Aves > Trogoniformes > Trogonidae > Trogon > Trogon surrucura. The sequence goes on along the minus strand of CM036620.1, from coordinate 78,339,910 downwards.
GGCCACAGCATGCACAGCATCTCTGGGCAGGCGGGCAGCCCTTCTCATTCACTGTTGTTTGAATAATTGGAAAATCACTCACCCATTGTTATTTTACGGCCACAGCCACAATCCTCCCCTGAGCTGGTGCCTTGGCTGGGGATGCTTCATTTCCATTTAATAGGATGAAAATCATGTGGCTGTGAATCATCCGGCTCTGTCTCTGCTGCCTTAACATGAGCACGTTTGCTGTATCCTATCAACTGTGCTTACAGTTCAAACTGATGGCAGAGCTCACACCTCATTTCCACACACAGAGGCTGTGAACTTTCTGAGGTTGTGAACATTTCCTTTGCTGACCTCCTCAGCTGTAGAGGCCTGTCTGGCTTTTTATTTAATTTTTTTTTGACTGTTACCATGTGCTAGGTACATTGCAAAGACAGAACAAGTACCATCATTCCCTAAAGCTTTTATTAACAATATTATTTCTTTCCTTCTCAACCTTTCTGCCACATTTATTATCACACATGCTCCCAAACACGTCTGTGTGTTAGGATGCCCATAAATCACTGTGCAACCCTAACTAGACTCTAAGAGTGCAATTCCGAGGTGTTTTAACTAATCTAAAGCAGACCTACATGCAGTTGCTCTCTGTCCTTCACCCTCGGCCTCACGCAGATGTGTTGTAAAGTTTGATGTTTTACACAGTGTCATGCAGTGAACTAGCTCAAGGAGCTGATACAGTTAGAAACCAGCCAGGCTTGTGTTTGGCCAGTCCATTTTCCTGAGTTATGCCATTATCTTATACCGATAATGCAAGTCAGGGAATGATCCCATGTGGAAAAGAATGGGATTGAGGACAGTGTGACAGTAAACCTGGCTCAGAGTGTCTTAAATTGCCCCAGTGCCTCTCCTCAGCATGTGTGGGTGCATGTGTTTATGGATGTTTATTTCTAAGTAGATCTGAACAAAAATCTCTAGATCAGGTGTTTCTAGACTGTTGCACTTAGCTCTGGGAGTGTAAAAACTTCAATGGAAAGATGCAAAGATCACATCGGGAGACTTCTGCAGGAGCTACAGTGTGACATTTCCCAGGATGGCAGTCTGGTCCTGATCCTGACCTCCCAGGAGGTGCCTTTGGCTGAACTCCTCAACACACTCATCAGTCAGTGATTAACACTACTCAGCTCCTAGAGAGTAACAAACTGCAACTAACCACCTCCCAGACCATTCTGTTACTGGTGGGATGGACACAAGTGGTGTTGAGACCTGTGTTGCCTGATGAAGGTGTAGGAACAGGGTCTGGGGTGAGTACACAAAGGGATGGTGATGGGGCTAGGGTGCATTTTTTCAGGAGGAGGACAAACCAGGGGTAATGGAAAGATGAGACTTCAGGTGATAAGCAGAGGGAAAGATAAATGAAGTGCAACAGGGATCTTGGTGTGAAATTGTAAAGGGATACGCTAGGTAGATGTGGTTTGCACACTAGAGCAGGGGACAATGAATAGAGATTTTCCTTCACTTCCACTTGCATTTTTTCTAAACCCAGGTGTGGGAATTGCTACCGGTGTCGGTAGCTCCTACTGTTATCAGCAGTTCTGCCACTGCTGGTAGTGCTTGCAGCTGGTCCATGGTTGACAGCAGCTGGGCGATGTGGCCTGCAGACCGCAAGTACACAAGGCCTCACAGTGGAAACTGGGACACTACTGTACTAAGTCTGGGTGGGTCCAAACTTTATTGAGATGTAGAAGAGACAAGGCCTGACACCTTTCTTGCTGGAATGTGGAGAAGATGCCTTCACTTCTGAATAGTGGAAAGCAAACTACTCCCTTCCACAGGATTATAGGAGTAGTGGTTCCTCCAAAAAAAGAAGAGGAGGGACACTTGATAACGGAGTGTTGTGATAGGACAAGCGGGAATGGTTTCAAATTGAAAGAGGGTAGATTTAAATTAGACATTAGGAAGGAATTATTTTCTATGAGGGTGGTGAGGCACTGGAACAGGTTGCCTGGAGAAGCTATGGAAGTCTCCTGCCTGGAAGTATTTAAAGCCAGATTGTACGGGTCCTTGAGCAACCTGGTCTAGTGGAAGGTGTTTCTGCCCACAGCAGGGGCATTGGAGCTAGAGGATCTCTAAGGTCACTTCCAACCCAAACCGCTCTATGATTCTATGATTCTAAAATTAAAGCAGCAGCTTGATCACCTTACCTTGGTAAGGTGATCCCTATTCATTCCTTATTCATTGGACCTGGCAGTACTAGGTTAATGGTGGGACTTGATGATCTTAAAGGTCTTTTCCAAGCTAAATGATTGTATGATTCTATGATTCTCTTTGTTCTCTGTATTGGTTGTGATATTTTTCTTTCTAACATTTTCCACAACAGTAAAATTATATTCATCTGCAAACAACCTCTGCTAATATTGACTCAGCTTTTATTACAAATGCATTAGTTGTGTTGTTATTGCCATTATTTAAGCTTTTACTCCTGCTCCACGACCCGCAGCTAAATGAACATTCTGTCCTCTCTCTGCATAAAATATTTACTCACTTTTCCAGCATTTATCCTACATTTCCCATGTAATACATATCCTCTTTCATTTCCTTTCTTTAGAGTAGCTGCGGTTAAGAATGTCAAAACCGACTTATAATCCCTGCCTCTGAAAGCCATTACATTTTGCTTCACAAATGTGTAATTTTTAGCCCAACTTCTGAATCACTCTGCAATTAATATTTTCTAGCTGATGCTGATTAATCCTTGGAAAATAGAAAACTCTGGTGAGATAAACAAAAAAGTCATTGTTTTGGTCTGATCGTTTGTATTACACTGTGATTAAACACTTAACAAATACGTCAAAAATGTTTGATGGAAAAAGTGCTTCTAGAAGGGTGAGTTTAAACTTCCTAAACAACGAATTTCTCTTTCTTCTTCATTTTGACCACAGAGGAAATGTAAGAAGAATTAGGTCTTTCCATGGGCAAGATGGATCAGAGCAAAGATGTGACTCTCACTGAAGAATCTGATTTGCACTACTTCTGGGTAGGTTGGTTGTTTTCCTCTTTCAAGTTTATTTCAAGTTTCCTAACAAAAGAGCATTTTGCTCTTGCTCTTCCTCAGGTTTATTGAAGGGAAAAAAAAAAAAGCTATAAGCAGAGCAATGAGTTAAGGATGTGACACTTCATAAAGTGTATCTAGATCCTACCTCTAACTGAAGTGACTTTAACCTGCTATTGAGGCTGCATAGGAACACCAAGTCAGTACAACAAGAAGAGCCACGTAGTAATGCCACTCCAGGTTCTCAGACTAATTATACAGCACCAAATACAACAGGGCTTTTGGTTAAAGTACTAACCCATGACTGCCTGAGCTGTCATTACGATTGCCCAACCCACCATGACCATTTGTCTTTGTGTCAGCTCGTGGTCTTTCAGACAGTGCCCAGGCATAGTCTGGGGAACAGGACTGTTTTCCTGAGATTGTGTGGAGAACATAATGTGAACTTTGTCTTTCTGCCTTGTATAGTTCTCCAAAGCCACTTAAGCAGGCTTTGTATTGTAAAACAGACTTACATGACCTCATATCACATTTCATGAAAGTACCCCAGTTCTGAAGAAATTTTCTTCTCCCTATTTAATTTCGCAGTAAGACACAACCTTCAAGAATGAAAGTAAGCATTTTCCTTAACAGACGAATCAGTTCTGAATGAGAGTATCTTCTCCTACTCCCAATGAGCAAGGATGAGAATAAATTTTCGTACTTTTTGGCAACAACCTGAATTCCCAGCAACATCTCCCGATATCCATCTGCTGGAAGTTGCATTACAGCACCTATGAACCCCTCTGCAAAAACCAATAACTTACACCAGACTAAGTTTAGCTATAGCCATTGTGTCACCAAGCAAGCCCTGAATTAGACAATAATTCTGACTCGTTTCCACTCTGTCTCCTCCTCCTTCTCCTATCTACTAAACATTTCCTGGATTTCATAAGTGTCTTTTCCTTGGTTCTTCTTGATCTTGATCTGTCACTCATTTGCAGGTGATCTCTCCTCCAGAATCTCCCTCCAGGCAAACTAACATTATCTTGTGTGTGATTATGTATCAGTTCAAGCTCAGCAAGGTTAGAACAGAGTTTTTAAGCCTTTCCTGTGATCCCTCTGGGCTATCTTCATTCTCTATAGCCATGCTTGTGCTCATCCATGATTTCAGACAGCATTTTCCGCTTGTATTGTCCTTCAGGCAAGGAATTTTTGTTGGGAGCAGGGAAGAGTTATTTTAAAATACCTTAAAAAAAAAAAGACAATCAAAAAACCTCGGCTATTCTTACTTGACTTCAAGGCAGAATTCTCATTCAAATTCCCATCACTTGGTATTCATATTCTCTAGCTTTAGCTGTGTTAGGTATGTTTAGGCATGCCCAACATCTAGTTTAAGCTCTGTGAACAGGTGGTAAATAGGTATAGGAATCCTCCATAGGTTATGTTTCCCTACCCTTTAGACAGACAGAGAGACAGGATGGTGTCAGGGCAAATGTACCTGTAATGGGGAAATGTATTCCTAGATGTGTGAAAATTCAGAGGAAACTGTGTCCTGTCATACTGAACACCGCCATCCTTTTCCTCTAGTTCCCAGAGTAATTGTATCCATTTATCTTTGCTCTCTTTCTACATTTAAGTTTTTTAGGGAAGATCCGTCTTTTCTGTGTGTGTTTCCCCAGTGCCTAACACAGAAGAATTCTGCTCTAACACTGCAGCTTTACTCTGATAAGACAAATAAATAATGATGCATTATGCATAGGAGTAGGATCACGCACACACAAGCCCATGTCAGAAAGTTTCCTTGGAAAGTCATTGACCTCAATGTGCAGCCAAGGATGAAGCTAGTTTCTGACACCTTCCTAGCACTCAATTTTATTTTAGTCCTCTTTGGACTATCAGAGATAGTTATTTTTTTCAAAGTAAGAAACACCTGGCAGTATTTTTTTTTCCTTTTGACTTAAACTGTATTTTAATCAACAGGATATTTTGTTATAATATACATTAATAGATTCCCCACTTTTGGGAAGCCAGTTGTTGGTTAGGAAAGGATCAAAACATGATTGTGTTACAGAGCAATCAGCTGGCTGGGTTTTGAGACTGTGGAATGCCTCACTGAATTCTTCGTTCAGTCATCATATATTTTACATTCCCCTGCTTCAACATTCATAATATCCGTAATCGAATGCAGAAGATGGAAATATGTTATTCACTTGAATATAGTGTGAATGAAGGAGAGGAAGATGAAAATGAGGAGTTTAAATGAGGGGTTTAAAAGCAGGCAAACTTTGATTTGCTCTGTAGGAAAGTAAACATTCAGTTTGTCAGCCCAGCACTGAAAAAAGTTTCCATGAGCTCTTTAACAGGACAAAAAGTAATGCCTTGTTTATTTGCTTATATCTATGCACACACGGAGGAGAGTGGAGTTAATGGTGTGACATTCAAATAATTGCCGTTCTTGAATCTGAGTTCGTCTAACAGTAAATGTTAAGGTCATTCCCAATTTCAAAGATTACTGCAAGACTAATCTTGCTCTGAACTCGAGGCAATTGAAAAAGCTCAACACAAACGTGCTTCACTGGCAGGGAATTGGTAGTCTGGAATCTATCCCCTTATTAGAGTCTGTTTCTCCTACACGACTTAGCAAGTTCAGCTTTTTTTTGTTTGGTTCCTTTGTTTTATTTTGACAGTCATAAAATATGTGCTTGAGGTGTAACTTTTTCAGCCTTGGTGACTCTGGCTTCTGCAAAAGGCTACTTGCACAGTGGTAGGGGTTGTTCTTCATATGTTTTCTCTGCCACTCCTTTCTCCTCACACTCTTCCCCTGCACCATCGTGGCATCCCTCCCACAAAAGACAGCCCTCCATGAACTTCTACAATGTGAATCCTGCCAACAGGGCTGCAGCTCTCCACAAACTGTTCCAGCACGGAACTCTTGCATGGTGTGCAGTCCTTAAGGAACAGACTGCTCCAGCACAGGTCTTCCTCAAGTCCTGCAAGCAAACCTCCTCCAGCGTGGGCTCCTCTCTCCACAGGTCCTGCCAGGAGCCTGCTCCAGCACAGGCTTCTCATGGGGTCAGAGCCTCCCTCAGGTGTACACCTGCTCCAGCATGGAGTCCTCCATGGGCTGCTGGTGGATATCTGCTCCACTGTCAACCTCCTTGGGCTGCGGGGTCACAGTCTTCCTCACTGTGGTCTTCACCAGGGCCTGCAGGGGAATCTCTTGCTCCAGTGCTGGGACCACCTCCTCCACCTCCTTCTTCACTGACCCTGGTTTCTACAGACTTATTTCTCTCACATATTCTCACTCATTTCTGGCTGCTGTTCTGTTGCAATTGCTTTTTTTCGCCTTCTTAAATATGTTATCCCAGAGGCTGCTACCACTGCTCAACCTTGGCCAGCAGTGGGTCTGTCCTGGAGTCGGTTGACATTGGATCCACCAGATGCAGGGGAAGCTTCTAGCAGCTTCTCACAGAAACCACCACTGTAGTCCCCCCGCTATCAAAACCTTGCCATGCAAACTTAATACACTGTCTCTTCAGATTCTCCATATTTTAAAATTATTTATGAACTTAAAAGTACATTTAATTTGTATTTAATATTTTGAAATCTGCTCTTTAGAGTGGGCATTCAGAATAAGAACTTCAGATTGCTTTCTACACCCGCTGTTACATCCTTCAAACTGCTTTTGGTGGGTTTCACCATTAGTAACTCAGTCTCACAAACAGATTGAAAGACTGACCTACTCTTACCATGGTCTGTACATGTGGGTTCTCAGGTTCTGATCTTTGGTCTCCGGCACCATACTTAAGATAAAAGACTAGAAAAGCCCAAAGTAGACAAGGAGGGTTCCCCAACAACCACCATTCAGGCCATTTAACTGTGGTCGCTTACAAAGTGTCCACATTAAGAACTTCATCACCTAGAGTCAAAAGAAAGAAGGAATTCTGCCAAAGAAGTGGGTCATCTTCTGGAACAGCTTATGTCCTTGAAAATTCATAATCCTGGTAGACTACTAAGACCTAGGGATACTTTGACACCTTCTAGGATGAGGAAAGGCATGTTTTCATGTATGGTGCACAGACAACATCTCATCTGAAAGCAGAGGTAACAAAAAACCCAATTGCTTGGTTCATCTTGCACAAAACAATGCATCACCAAACAGAAATACCATCTTAGGTCTTCCCAACAATACAATTAGTACACTGTTGTAATAGCCATAAGAAATCCTAATTTCCTGCTGAATTCTAATTTAACCACATTTTTTTCCAGTTCATTAGATAGACCAGTTTCCACACCAAGGTAAGATGTCAACATACTCTTAAGAAGCTACAGCTGTAAGAATCCAAAAATTAAATGGCATTGGTCCATGACAGAAGGTAAACACAATACTGAATGAGGAAGAAATGTCTAATGAGTGTTGTATCTATAAGGAACAGAGATTTGTCATGTCCCCCCAGAGAAGACACCTGTTCAAATATCCTTGTCAGGATGATAATTAGAAAGATGACTATTATGACTGGGATGTTAATAAGTCACACATTTTGCTGCAGTGTTCCCAGACTAGCATGAATAACAAGTGAACTGAAGTGCTATTTGTCACCATAGGAATTCAGAGAGCCCCTGATAACAAGAATTAAAAACTGTGAACACTAGACATTTGGGTGTTTTCCTTATCTATAAGTGCAAAAAGATTTAGGACGCTCTGGGCAAGGTCTGAGTGCTTCATGCCACACACTGTAAGTGATCATTTATTGAGTGTTTTGTTTTATTAGTAACAAAAAATATCTCTAATGATCTGAACAAGACATTCTTGTTCATTCATACAGCAAAATCCTTCCCAGATAAGACATAGATCTGTGATTCACATAGGATTTTCAATTAAAACCCCAGCTGCTTTCCTAGAAGGTACAATCAATGCCAGAGGCCAAGACTGTCTTCACTTAAGTGAAAAGCCCTAACTATCACTAACAAAATCTAAGTTGGAAATGAGATAATGTCAGATGGGACACAACAACCACATTTACTAGATCATGTGAGAAATATTGTAAAATTTCAATGGCTCATCTTGCCCTACATTCATCATAGGCAAATTCCCAGAAGTTTCTTTTTTAAGATTGCCTTCATGAAGTTAACACTTTCATGAGCGTTGCCTCAAACACAAGATTTCTTGTGAAATTCATTGCAGTCCTTAGACAGAAGATGCAAACTAAAACATGCTTGTGATTTATTATTACACACACCCTGTAGTGAAGCTAGAGTCTAGGAAGCTGTTTTAAAGTAAATGTCTGCTACTATCAGAGAGGGAGAAAGTCATTCACTGACTGTGGTGGTTGAAAAGAGCTGATATAAACACAGAATTAACTGAGAAACTATTGTCTAAGTATTCCCAGTTCTATAGTAGTGGCCATCTGGCAAGACCTGAAACATTCGCAGCCGTACATTGTGAGAAAGGCAGCAGTCGTGTGTGAAATGCTCGTGTGAGGTGATGAGAGGAAAATGACCTTCTGAAAAAAGTTCTGATGAAAGATTCGAACTGACAGACGTGTATGAACCTCCGACTACAGTAATTACGATTTTACATTGATAAAACATTTCTCATCCTGAGTCCCACCATGCCCTACGTAGAATCACACTGCTGAGGTGTTGACACTTTTTGTAGTAGGATACCAACAAGCTAAATCAAGGTATGTTAAGTGTGACATTGAGGAAGTGAGGAAATAATGTGATGAGAAAGAAAGCTTGCAGATGTCACCCAAAAGCAATAGCAGGGCTTGAAACAAAACGTCTAGTTTTAATAGATTACTTATAAGCCAAGTTTTCTGTATCTTTGAGGCTGGCTCGTGACTTTTAAACACAAACTGCTGTCAATATCAAAAGTGTGAGCTTTGATTTCAAGTGCCTAGATCCTTCTCTTTTCATAAACAGTCCTTTTATAGATGGTCCTACATTCAAGGGTTAGTTCAGAGCATTCAGTTCTTTAGCGTGGGAAGAATGGCCACAGATCCTACCTAACTTTTTATTTGTAATTGAGAATTTAAGAAGAAAAAATTCTTCTCACCTGTACATTCTTATTCAGACAAAGGAAAGAAATGGATATCTTCTGGTAACAGCCCAGATTTTGCAAGGGTCTGTGTTCTTAAACTTATCTCCGCTTAAAACATTGATAGGTTGTACTGAGTTGGCCTGACCGGATTTGGGTGGCGGAGGGGAGTGTGGCAGGTTCATCCCCCTAGTCTGGGATGTCTCCCCTCACAGCTATTGCTGGGAAGATTTCAGAGAAACTGCTGGAAGTTTCTGGCTAGTTTGGGTCTAGCCCACCAGCCTAGGGGTACACCCAGGAAGTTGGTTGGCAGCCAATGGGGGCCTAGATGGCTTCGATTGACCACAGCTCTGATTCGACTGAGCTTTAAAACAGGGTCCTGCCAGGGACACGTTGGAGCCATCCCTTCGGAGCAGCAGGTCCTGCAGTCGGGGCTACAGCCTCTCCCTTAGTTTGAGACACCGGCCAAGGTGACTCCTCGAGATTGAGAGTCCTCATCTTTGTACAGGTGAGTGTATTTATGATCGGGATCATTATTCTTTGTTAAGGGTTGGGTGTAGTGCAGTAGCTGCTCTTCTCAACTGATACCAGAACTTGTAAACTTGAGGGAGCTTTCATTTCTTAAATAAATCCAATTTAATTACATGTGTGGATTTTTCTGAGAATGGGAGCACTCCTCATAGGGAGCTGCAGGGTGGCTTCTGTAAGAAGCTGCTAGAAGCTCCCCAAGTCTGATAGAGCCAATGCCAGATGGCTCCAAAGAGGGACCCGCCGCTGGCCAAGGCTGAACCTATCAGTAAGGTGATAGCAGAGGAACGCCTCTGGGAAAACATAAATTTAAGAACCGGGAAAAAGAACTGCGCCATAACAGCTGGCAGAAAGATGGAGGAGTGAGAATATGTGAAGACACCAAGGTCAGTGAAGAAGGAGGAAGGAGAAGATGAGCTCCAGGTGTCAGAGCAGAGAGTCCCCTGGGTCTCTGATGAAGACCATGGTGAAGCGGGTTGTCCCCCTGCAGCCCGTGGGCGAGGTGCAGATGTCCACCATGAGGATCACCATGTAGATGTAGAGGACTCCACACCGTGTGGGTGGATGCCTGAAAGGGGACTGTAGCCCATGGGAAACCGCATCAGAGCAAGTCGCTGCTGGAACCTGTAGCCCATGGAAGAGAGGAATGCCCACGCTGGAGCAGGTTGGCCGGTGGGACTTTTGGGACGCTGCGGGTGGCTGACGCTGGAACAATTTCCCTGACGGACTGCGCCTCAGACTCACGAGGGGTGGGCTGCCCCTTGTGAGGTGTCTCCCGTTGGGCAGTTTGTGACGAATTGCCCTTCGTGGGACGACTCATGCCGGAGAAGAGAGCGTGAAGCTTGTCTCCCATGAGAGGGACCCCACAATGGCCCTGGGGAAGAGTGAAGAGTCCTCCCCCGGAGTGAAGAAGCGGTGAAACCAACTTCGGATGAACTGACCGTAACCCCCATTCCCTGTCCCCCTGCGCTGCCTGGGGGCAGGAGATGGAGAAACTGGGATTGATGTTAAACCCAGGAAGAAGGGAGGGATGGGGTAAGGTGTTCTGTTTGTTAAGATCTGTTTACTTTTTCTCACTTCTCACTACTTGTCTCTGATTGGTTCTTTTAATAAATGTAATTAATTTCCCCAAAATCAAGTCTGTTTTGCCCGGGAGAGTGATCTCCCTGCCCTTATCTCAAACCCTGAACCCTTTGAAATATTTTCTCCCCCTGTCTAGCAGTGAACAGGGAGTGAGAGAGCAGCTGTGTGGGTACCTGGAGGCCAGTCAGGGTCAAACCACGACACAGGTCAATATGACGAGACTAGGACATACTGGGTACCTTTTCCTTTAATAGGTGGCAGCGAAAGATGTCAGAACAATGTTGAAAGACTAACTTCTCTTTACTCAGTGATTGTGTTTTACCTATCCATCAGGACGTACTTGAGCAGTGTGGACTAATCCAAGCAGGAATCTTCAGTCGTCTTTCCAAAGGAATGTGTCTAAAGAACTGAAATTGTTATAACATGCTAATAAATAACCATGAGAGAAAGACTTGTGTGAGTCCGGTGAAACTTGAGATGGTTTTGAATCTGACACCAGTCCAAACTGGAGCATCCTGCAGAACTAAGGTCCTCGGACCAATTTCCTAATAACCTGTATGCTAGCGAAGGTTTTTGCTTTTGCTGTCGGTAAGTAGGATGCTTAGAAAGAGACCAATTCTAAAAAGCACCCTGTTTTTCTTTGGCATTTCAAGACTTATTTTTCTTCACCTCAGGTTGTTGCAGGAAAAAAACTCCAACTCTCTGAGGGTTGTATTTTGAATTCCCAGGAGATATGACCTGATACTTAAAAGACAAAAAAGACTTACTCTTTTCTAAAAAAAAATAAAATTCTAAGGTATTTTAGGGGTGGGGAGCAGTGTTTGGGAATATGGAGAAGAAATGTTTGTATTATAACTTTGCTAGGAGACAATGTGCTCTAATTAGACAGTAGCAGGCTTGCAATATCCACACGGCCTTACCCACATTATTAATATTTTATGCTAACTGGGACCCATCATGCATTCTTTAACATTCATTTTTTGCGCTTCACAGGTTACAGACAGGTCTTCATTTTCCATGTCTATGTAAGAATAAATCAAGGTCTTTAGCAAACATTTTACAAAAGAAAATTGGAGGGTTGTTTTTTTTTTGCCACGGAAAGGTAAAGATTATGATTTACGCACTGCTGGGACATTTACTTATATTGTGAATGATAGAAAAGATAGAAAATTGTCTTGAAAATTGCTTTGAATTATACGTATACAAAAGTCTTATATTTGTGTGTGTAGAGGAGGGTGGCTGCAACACATTTATTTTGCAGCTAGGTTTATCTGCAATACACAAGTTTAGTTTGGAAGGTCAGTGAGTATGATTCCTCATTGAAATTCAAAGAGGTAAAATTTCTCAGCTACTTCTGGCCTACATTTTCAGGAGTGTATGCCTGTTTTTTTCTTCATCTGGTGCTTCAGGATGGCATTTTAAAATGGATTTTAGTGTAGTGACAAGCACCTGCTCACGTAGGGTCACCATGAAAATGAACTCTGCCGTGAAAATGCATTTTCTGTGCAGGTGTTTCTGTCTCAATTCTGTTTGGTAAGAAATGGACCAAACGGTTGGTTTCATCAGTTCGGTAATGAATGCTAGCACACGTGAGCCTTGCTTGGCATTATAACAAAAATTGTGGTTTTTCTTCAGAGTCCAACATCGAGGGTTTGACAGTGTAATGGAAAACACAGCTGGAATGATAATTTTTTTAGCTAAGGAAAAGCTTAACATCAAAAAGTTCATCCTTACCTTGCAGTAGTATTGTACCTGATCGTGGGTTGACCATTTAGTTTTTAAATCCACTTTCTAAAATTGTTGCAGAGCCAGGGCTTCCCTGCTTTACTTCTGACATTAAGACAAAATGAGGAGCTGAATAAAATGAATGTTTAGGAGTTCACGGTTTCTACAGCTTGTCCTGACACCCTTATTGTGCTGTAGGAGGCCGATGGGTGTTGGCAGATCCTTGATGATGGATATTCAGGTACCCCAAAAATTTTGCCCTATGAGAGAAGACTTCAGGGGCAGGGAATTAGGTACAAAACTTTGCTGGGAAAGAGGACAGTCAGTTAAAATCACAGAGCAGATATGTAAGAAAACAGGTGAGACTAACCAAGCTTTTCCATCAATCTTCAAGGAAATAGAGAACCGTCTCTTTAAAATAACATTCTGTTGTGTCGGCTTCTCAGCCTACAAAAGTTCTTCATTTTCTGTTAATTCCTATTCACCCTACTTTTCCCTTTCTTGTCTTTTTTTTTTCCTGTTGACTTATAATTCTCTCCATGTCTCTGTTTATCTTTCTTACTAAGTCTGCTTAATTGTTTCTCTCCTTTACTACTTTAGAATAAAATCAAGTTGGACTTCTGTTTGGGTAATTCTTTTAAATCTTAAACATCATTTGCCTTTCATCTCCCATCTCCTTTAGAGGGGAGTTTTCTTTCAAATTTGGTCTTTCTTCAACTTCTTATTTATCTTCTGATTTTTAGGGTTTTTTTTTCCTTTGCAGATTGATATTTTGCTCAGATTTATTTTTACTCTTTTTACAGTCAAATTGCTCTTTCTCTGTCATGCCTCTGACCTCGTAAACCTGTATCTTCTTTATCCATCAAAAAGATTAGAGAAAAAAAGGAGAAAAAAAAGAGGAACTCACTAAGAGGGAAGAAAATCAATGCATTATAGTATGGCACGTTTGTGAGAACCAAGGTGATTCTGTTCTATCTGTATTACTGAAGCATCTATGAACTTTACAGAGATCGAGGTCCCGCTGTGCTTCATGAAAGACCATTCTTGCCTTAAAAAATTTATACTCTAAGCAAACAGGATGTATGAACAGTGGAAGAAAGGAGAATTCTCAATCATACAGATGGAGGACTGAGACTAAAGGCAAGATTTTCAACAGAACTCAACTGCCATTTAGGAAGCAAGACCAAGTTCCCCTGCTCTAGCTTTTGTCTTCATCCCTCAGCCTGATATGTCCTTTGGGCTGACTCTCGACTTACAGAGACCACTAACATATGGACTTGAGTGAAAGTCATGCAAGAAGAATGACTTTAAAGGCTAGATTTTTGGGCATTGAATATAAGACAGTGAACTAAGATAGAAAATCTGGTCATAAATGTCACGGGAAGAATTGAGCACTTCTGAATTTGTGGCTTACTGCTTGCAGAGCAAAGCAGAAGAGCAGCCCAGTGACTCTCCGGGTGCTTTCATCAGGGGATCATCTTTCCTTCTGATTCTCGGTCAACTAGAAAGGCTGTGCCCACTCGGTGAATTGTGTTCAGCAGGATTTGGATTTTTGCTGGTTTTGCTGTGAGAAATGTTTGTTTCTGATGTTTTTATGGGATTTCAAGGGACTGAGGGGGCAGGGAAGGAAGAAAGGCTGATAGGAAGGAAGGAAGGTGGTGAGATTTAACCAGAGGACCAAGAAATAAAATGTAACAGCTCTGAAATAAGCTTCTAATTCTTCTCTGTGACTATCAAAATAAACTTAAATAAGCCTTATATGAAGACGTCTTCCCTTCATACTTCTCCATGACTCCATGGTGGCATTCTTGATTCTCACTCATGTAAATGAAATTAGGGAAAATATAAGGAAGAGAGTTTGTTGCAGGCAATTTTTTTTTTTTTTATTAAAGCAAAAAAAACCCTCCAGACAACCCCAGACAAACACATGACTTTCAATCAATCGTATACATATAATCGTTGGGTAGACTTTGATAAATCCAGAGTTTGACTGACAAGATTCTTTGAAGAAATTGTTTTCTGTTGTCTCCGTTCACGTAATGAAAGAGTTTCAATTATGGGGGGGCGGGGAGCCAACTTAACACCGAGGATTTTTGCAGTGAATCACAATGTGCCTCTGATTGAGAGTATTTATCACCGCGTTTCACTTGAGTAAACATGCTGTTGATTAGAATCCAAGCCAAATTATCAGAGAGCGTGCTTGATGTCTGTTTTTATGTTGCATTTACACCGTATTTCATTTAAAGACAAAAGCAATACTATGGGATTTACCAGCATCCTTTTCTTTTTGCATAAGCAATCCAAGCTTCAGCATCCCTGCAACACACACGTGCTGAGTCGATCACTACAAGCTGTTTGAAGCCACTGATTTGTTTGGCAAAGCTAGTCTTTAACAAACCAGATTTGTACGTATATTAGCAGAGTTAACAAATCGCCGTCTTTATTCTTTTTCTTTCCACCAAAAAGCAGTTTTTAAATGGTGCTGTGTAGCTTCCAAACGTATTTGGAGAAAAACACTCGCTCTTTCTACCACATTACATTTCATTAGCGAAAGGGATGAACATGACAGCAGAAGAGTTCATCTAATAAAGGCTAAAGTACAGGACAGCATTTTTAAATCCCCTTAGGACCAGATTTTCAAAGATCTCCAGACTCCTACAGATTCAGACAGACACTTTCCGGGTTTTTCTGAGCATGCCTACCCACATTAGGTGTATGAAGTACTGTGGGAAAAAATAAGCTGTAATTGGGCCATTAATTATTTTTATAGCACACATAGAAGATAATTTGTGAGTGTTGATGCCTGTAAAGGAGGAGAAGTGGTCTGATTTATATATGTTTTCCCCTCTATATGATTATTCCTTGAGATGTGGTTTGAGTCTGTCTTTTCAAAATGTTCACTTTGGCAGGATTTATCTAACAGCCAGACGTTAAATTCAAACTAAGTCATACCTCGTTAAGTAACTCCTTCACTGGAAACAGATATGCTATTCTGATGGGATTTGGGCTACTGGTTTGGTTATCTATCTCCAGGCAAGATGAATAGTCTTGTAAAAATATCCTTCCCTTTACTGTTCCTACAGACAACTAACTTAAACATTTAACTCTTACATGACTAAAGTTTAATTAGAAATCCTCTGTCATGGTTTCCATGGAGGCTTAAAACAATCTCTTCTCCTCTCACCCCTTTCACATAATACAATCGCACTCACGACTATCATTGTAGATGTAACATAAAGCATGTTAGAAATACCTTATATCATTTCGTTTCTCTGTGGCAGCCAACCAGAGGAACAACAAAGGATTGACAGATTCATCTTCTGTTATATTAAAAAGCAAGCAAACAAAAAAAAAAAGAGGTGGATTGTACCTATATATTCTTATTCTCTGCAAATTTTTTCAAATGCTGAGTGCAAAAACCTGAAAAGAGACCTATATAAACATAAATATTGCATCAGAATAACCCAATTATTCTCTCCTTGAACATGATTTCTTAAAAAAATACCAAGCCTTTTCCTCATCATTATTAGAAAGAGAGCATTACTGTAACTCCTAGAAGCTTAAACAGAGATTAGAAATGTAAAATCATATGCCATTTGGGTACTGGACATTAAAAGGGTTAGGTAGATCCTAGTGTTTTTAAGGAAGTGGATGATGTAACAAGCTTACAGAAAAAAATAGCCATCTAAGAAAGGAATTGACTTAACTACAGTGCCAGAATCAACCTTTTCCCCTGGTCCTGACTAAATCAGAATATAAAATCTTCAATGAGTCTGCCGGTGAGAATGAAACCGTATCCAAGGACTGTTGGGCATGATGTTTGCTTGTTTGGGGAGCCTTAAGGGTGATTTTTTTTGTGTTGATATCCACAGAGTGCTTCAAGCACTCTATGAATATTTAAAAAAGAGATCTCTAATCTCTTTAATCTCATCCACACTGAGCTAGCTGGTCTTGATTTCTTATCTTGACCTAAACTCAAGGAGCTGGTCTTACAGATTAAACAGTTACTCAGTATTTTGCATTTGACTGTGCAGCTGGCATAAAATCCAGTCTGAGCGCATGTGTTTATAGTTGAGAAGTCACTAAATCCACTTTTTTTTTCCTCTCTAATTACATTTTGTGCCATCAGTTATGAAAATGTGACCCACAGAAACTTAATGCTTCTGCTTGCATTACCTCATCTCCCTTGTGGATACGCACTCCCTGCTAACTGCCTCCTTGTCAAATCCAATGATAAACTACCACTTGTGAGAGCAATCTGCTCCCATTCCTCTATTTTCCCAGTTATATTTACCAGCAGCTCAGCTGTAACCTGCCAGGCTGGCACTAGTGAGAGGCAGGACGTACTTTTAGAAGATGCAATTTGGCAGCAAGGACCTGAGCATCCTTTTCATCTTTCACAAGCGGGGATTTGAGAGGAAGGTTGGATCATGTGGTTAAAACAGTGGGTTTGGAAAAGCAGGTTATAATCTGTGACTTCAGATAAGTCACTCACACTGACATCCAGCTGTCTAAAGATGTGTAGGTGTCCAGTGCTCCTTTAGATACCCCAGAGAGAGGCGCTTGGCTTCGAGCTGTCTGTAGGACACTGTGATATATCTGTCAGCCCTGCTGGGTGCATCTTATGCTCAGCGTTATCTCGGACAGCGTTAGTTTCATCCTTAATTCCATTCTTTCTCTGTAAAGTTATTCATGTAGCAGTTATTCGTGTAGCAGTTTGAGCTGGTGCCACTGTTGTTATCAATGCTATGGTAAAAAGCGACATAGGCACGATATAATCTTGCCAAGAAATTGCATCACCTGGACAAATTTTTGAGCTGAGCGTCAAAGAGAGAAAACAGATATTCAACAAATGAACGGGGATCACACAGAGGAAGGAGACTCTTTATGTCTATGTAGACCAGACGTGCTCTGGAGAGGTTGGGAACATATACCAGAGACACAGGAATAGGTAACTATCCCCTCATAACAGGATCGTGGACATAAGTAAGACTACTGACTTGGCTGGTGAAGCAGTGAGTTTTTGCAGAATCTGTCAGTAACTTGCACCCTACATGAATTAAATCATGAGAAAAAAAAGAGTCTTGCTGCAATTTCTACTGTTATAATGAGCAGGTCAGAAAGGACACAATATGGCCGTTCCTCTTAATGACTACAAAACACATTTATTTTCATACCACAATGGGAAGAAGTGGGCATTCGCTGCGTTATTTTAATTCATTCTTGAGGGTTTTGCTTTGCATGAAGAGATCTACACAGCAGACTAGGGAGACTCCAGGTTTCTCATTTTCCTGACTGCATTCCAGTTACATACAATATTATCTACCACGTGGTTAAAGAGCCCTCTGCACCGCCCATAATAACCACAACCCACCCTGAGTCCTCCAAATGACTGCTCCAAAATTGCTTCTAGCATGTATTTTACTATGTACCAGAAAGAAGACTGAATGAATCTGCATATAAAGAAATGTCCTTATTGTTTTAATAAAACACAAAAGCATAACCTGTCCATAGTCGTTAAATCTTGTATGAGCAAGAAAATCTGTGCATTATTCCACGTCGCATGAGGTTGATGTAGGAATGCTGATACTGGTGTTTAAAAAAAGAAAATAAATCTGTCGTTGAAGGACCCTAAGGGACTGTTATTAGCTGCTTTTACTGCAGCCATAGTTATTCTTTAATATCACTGAAAATGTGTCACCTCGTGGGCATGCAGGATAGGTCTAAAGCATCATCAAACAGCCTTGACCAAAACAATTGCTCATCCACTTGAGAAAGGGCTCTCTGAGGGCAGGGTTGTGTCAGGTTTACAGTCATACTGAACATTTAGTGTAGGCAGTGCGTCCAGTCCTTGAATTTCTCAACCGTGATGGAGAGACTTTGCCTCTGGCCATTTGGGGACTCTCGCAGCCAACATTTCAGCTCCACTGCCACTGAAACTTTGGAGGATAGGAAAGCAAATTGACTGCATCCAAGGCAAACTGGGTTTGTCAGTGATTTTTGATACCATGTCTCCTGCCCAGTCATTCATATTTATATGTCAGCTCGAAGCACACTTGCTAAATCCACCAGTGCTGGAAGCCACTGATTTGTGGGAAAGGTCCTGGAAAAGTCACTTTTTTTTTTTTTTCTCCTTAGTAGCCACAGCAGCCTCCTGTGCCCTAAAAGTCAATGTGCTGTCCAGAGCAGAGTATCTTCTCCCAACCCCTGAGCTGACTGCTCCTGATTTACACCAGCCTGGAAAGGCTTTAATTTAAAGCGCAGAAGTGCCAAACCCCGCTTTGTCTTTGCTATGGTTTTATCTGTAAGCAATGATGTCAAGTTAATTCAAGTTCGGGACAAGCCTTTTTTTTAATTTTTTTTTTTTATTCTTTTCTTTCCTAAGTGGAAAGGAAAAATCAGATCACAAAGATTACATTAAAAGCAGCATTGTTTTCAAAGTAAGCTTAAAGTGAACTACAGCAATCTATCAGCCAGACTTTACTGTGCACTACACTAATTTCCCATTTCCACTTCATTTTGTGTCTGGCACTGTAATTTGTACATCTCAGAGCTAGTACTGTAAAACTTCAGACAATCAGAAAAAAAAAAAAAAAAAGAAAGAAAGAAGGAAAAAAAACCCAAACCCTAAAGCAAACCAGGAATAAAGACACAACAAAAAACTATGTCTGGACTTATCTAGAATATCAATGTGTCCACAACAAAGACTCTTTGTGAGTAAGCCTGATCTGCATTGCCAGCGCTCTTAATTCTGCAAACTTTTCACAACTACTTAATTGTTCTCTGTGTTAAATCATGCTTTCATATTTTTTAAAAAAATAAATATATATATATATAACAAATTAATTATCTGCCTTATCCCTTAGAAGTGATCCATTGAAATACAAACACGATGGCTCTTTTATAGCCATGAAGAATTTGCATACACAAGCCGTAGGAGTCCCTGACATGTTATTCAAAAATTAAATAATATGTATTCATTAGACAATGGGCTACTCTTATACAGTAAGGGAATATTCAATCAGCTGAGAAAGATGCTTAGAGGAAAACTCATTCTTGAGGCAATACTGACAGGTGCATAAAAGAGTCTTAACTGTACAGACCAAAGATGCAAAATGAAATGCAAAACTCTTTATACTACTTTTCTTTTTTTCTTGGAGACGAAAAACAATCACTTTTAATGGGAAACCATAGCCATTTCTGCTGCTGATGTCAAGTTTTAATCGTTTCAATGTGCAACTCAAAAATCAGCCCAGCAGTGCTGGGGAACTGCTCACATCCCACAGAGTAAGGCATTCCCACTCTTGGGGCGTCTTATACCCAGCCAGGGCTTGAAGGGGGACCTGAAAAGTAACTGTATATGGGGCGAAGAACTAAAACAAGAAGAAAAATTCTGCTATGCTGTTCCACACTGTTCCCCATAGAGGAAAAGAGCTCCTGGTTCATTTCCTAAGGGCTGCAGAGGAAAGGCTTAAAAGCTACTTATATTTCATACGCTAAGACAAAGGATTTTAAAGATAAGGACACCCTCTTTTGGAGGCAGGGAAAAACATCTGACGACTGAAGTGTCTACCAGGCAAGTGAATAACTTGTGTTTTAGCTTGCTCCTGAATTTTCTAGCTAAATAGCAAACTACCAGAAGCAGTTGAGGCGAGCACATTGCTGATTTCTGTTGCTGCTTTTAAAAGATGTCTACAGGTTTTCTGCATGTGTTGGCACTCTCCCTGAGCATCACACATATCTGGGTCCTTTTCACAGCTGCACGATTCATCTGAGGGGTACATATAAGGTAAAACCCTGCAAATTAAGGAATATGAATAAATCGGACAGATTAGGCTTCAGAAAGGAGACAACAAACTTCCAGAAAAACTAATTAATATCAGACAAAACAGTATTTTCAAGCAGGAAAGCGTTTAGTCAGAAAATATCTGGCCAGTTTTATACAACTGCATAAATTAATACCAACACTTTTGCCAAGGGGCAGGGAAGGGGAGAAGGCTGTTAGTAGAGTTCACTCACTTTCAATATCTTTTTTTTCTTCTTTTTTTTTTCCTAATTCCCTCAGAAATATCAAAGACTTTTTTTTCTAGGGCATGAGAAAAGAAGAATTCACACTTGTGTCCTCTCTGACTGCAAGAACTCTCAGTTGCAGGGAGTCGACTTCACTGTCTGTCTTCAGAGGGCTCCTTTGGCTTCAAAACTGCAGGGTTTGGGTTGGGGGAGGTTAGTGTTTTGTACCTTTCTTCTCCTTTTTTTCTTCTTCTTCTTTTTTTTTTTTTTTTTCTTTTACACTGCACTTTATGTTTTAAGAATTTCTGGGGTTTAGTCAAAAATTCCTGCTGGTTCTTCCAGTACCTCTCAGTGTCTTCAGCAACAATTTTCCCAGACCAGCTCCATTCTAGAATCTCGTAAAAATATACTTTGAGATACAGAGACAGTCGCTCACTCACACAAGGGTTGCAACTCTCATTCTCCATCAATTATTTTCTGTGGGAAATTAACTTGCTGCAGGAGATGGGGCAAGTCTCACTGAAGTCATCTGTGCTGAATCATTTCTTGGGATGGGTTTTTTTTGGTCCCTTTTTGGTAATAGATTCAACAGATCACTGGCCAAGACTGTATCATCTTGATTTTTGTGTGCTGTTGGTGAACTTAAAATTGTGCACTGGTGCTTAGAGGCAGTACGTGCCTTTTGTAAACCTGGACTAAGGATGCTGATGCATCTTTACCATCTGAACAGCTCAGAACACTTTTCAAGCTCTCATTTAAATGCAGTGCAGCTCTCACCATTGTTCTGGCACAGCTCTGCTCGGAGCTGGGTGACGCTCATACCAAATGTAAATCATTACACTGACCAAATCCACGGGCTTCAGCTGTACTGAAGCTGTTTTGCAGCATGCTGCCAGTACAAAATAGCCCTGAGGTCACTGTCATCACAGGAGGACTGTGGCTGCAATCCTACAAACCTGTATGGGCAGAGAAATGGTTTCCCTCTGACCACGACAAGGGATGTGGTTGCTGGAAATTCATGTGCCCAGATTTAGTACTCAGCTGCCAGAACAGATTTCGGGGCAGTTGGCATAAGATAAAAGCAGGAACAAAGAAGCAGAAGGCTGTTTTTCACTCTCTCCACTGAACTAGTGCATGGTCCACACTTTTTAACCTCTTCTGCTATTACTTTTGGTATTTGAAATCTCCATGCTAAGAACTATTAATTCATAATGGAGGAAAAAAGGACTCTCATTCAATTACAGGATGTGAGGGTTTGGTTTTGCAAGGTGAAATCTTTCAAAGGGCGGCTGGATACACACGGATGAGTGCCTCTCTTACGGTGCTCTATAGATGCTCACACTTATGCAAACGTGTAAGTACTAAAAGAGATGTTCTGCTAGATAAAGGCCACAGTTTGCCAGTTTCCACCTGTTTTGTCTTAGTAAAAAGCAAAATTTTACTCTTTAGGTTGGAACAGCACCTAACTCTAGGGGCGTCTTGCACTATGATCATGACCTCCAGGTGCTTCAAGAGAGAAATGGTGTTTATCAGTCCTCTGGGATGAACACATGCTTGGGGCTGGCACCTTCTTCTCTCTGCAACCATGCACTGGTCAGCAGGGCCAAGGTTTTGAAACTTTTTTTACAGAGTCACCAAGTGATAGCACCAGTGTTGTCCGAAAAATGCAGCAGGAGGCACTCAACTGGGCGAAAGCACTGAATCTGCTTTTCTTCCATCCGTATTCAACATAATTTTGTACATGTTGTCTCTAATCCTTCGAATCTGTTAGCTGAAAGAATGCTCTAAGTAGTTCAAAGGCACACGGAAATTTTCTCTTTTTTTTTTCTGAGCTTCTTGTTGGTACAGAAATTCTCTGAGCCCCTCGCTGCTTGGCTGGCAACAAGGTCTAAATGAGTGCTCAGAACGTGGCATCAGCATCCCGCAAAAATTGCCACTTTGCTCTTTGAAAAATACCACTGACCTTATGAAAAACAATCTTCCGACACAGGCTGAAGGAGTAAATTATGGTACAAAGTTCATGGATGATATTAGCAGTAAAAAAAAAAAATTGTAGAGTCACAAGACCAGCCTCTCAGCTCACCAACCCTCATATCAACCCACCACAGAGTCGTGGGGTGAAACCCTCCCCCTCTTGTCTCACTGGCGTGGTGAGTTTGCTGTACGAAATGGGTAACCTCAGCTGCATACAGCAATTGGGATTGTAGTGCAGCTGCTGATATAAAAAAATGATGGCAATGGGGGCCATAGAGTTATTTGACTATATAAATGACAGTAAATCTCCTTCCCACCAAAAGGGCTCAAATCTCCAGTCAAGGCACATCCCTCTTGCGTTGCGGCTGCAGCTGAATACGTGAAGTGATGGGGACAAATACCTCTAAAGGGTTTTTACTCTCCTAATCACTGAGCTGCTCCATTCATTCCTTTTGTCTTTTGCTGACTCCGTTCCTACTGCTTCTTTGCTGACTGTCTCTGCCTTATCTCTGTCTGTGTACTAGTGCCAGAACCACTAAATCCTCTCTCAATCTCCTTGGTATTAACTGCTGTTGTCACCAACTACTTCTTGTCAACATCACTTGATCTCCTTTGTGCTTCGCCCTGTCTTGATTCATTCTACCTGAAATTCATCAGTATATATAGGGACGAAGATATAAGGAGAGAGAATTTTGCTTTTCAATCCTTCTTTATTTGGAAAAAAAAGCCTCTTTCCCTACATGCACAGTTGAAAATGGAATTGATTCCTGTTGCTGCAACTCTACTGATTCCACCTGAAGTTTCTCTAATTTCTGCTGGTGTAAAGGAGATTAAAATCCATCTCAGAGTACAGTACCTCACTGCTGTAAAATTGCTTTTGACTTGGGTAAGAGATAGGAAGCATATTTCCAAACTGAAACACATTTTCCTCGTTATCTCATGCATGGGGCTCAGTGAAAGACAGTTATTGGAGTTCTCGGCAAATCACCTGAATTACCGATAATCCTTTAGCAGCCCATGAGCAATAAAATGCTGTATGACATGAGAAGTAATGTTTCTGCGTGCCCTGGATGCAGTGGAAGCACAAAAACCGTCTGCCCGCTCCATGGCCCGTGTCGGAGTGCAAAAGAGCTGCCCCAGCTTGCACACAGGCTGAATTGTGACCCCAGCACTTCTAAGGGGCAACCCTGCCACGTGATTGCCTCGCTGCTTTGCAGCCACAGTCAGGCTCCGGGTGACCTTCTTAAAATGGTTCTTTTAGTAGCAAATGTTTTATGTAGGGCTAGGAATACATTTGCAAAGTATAATGAAGCGTCCTGATTTGTCTTGCTGCATATGTTCCATGTATCATGGAATATATTCTCTTTACTCAGCCACTGATTTGTCTGATAACCGTGCAGACACGTTACCGTTCACAGACCTGGGTAGAGGCAACACCTCTTTTTTCTCAAGCACTTCACTCAAAGGAGAGATAGAAAGAGCACAATAGTTCCAATCCTTGATTCACTGCTCCGTGTGCTCCCAGTTTACACTAGCTAAAGATACATCCCAAATCCTATTGGTTTCCTAGAATATTCATTTATACTTCCTTCATCACAGATTCTCCAGCATTTCCTCTTCGAGAAGAAGGAGTTCTAGTTCGGGCAAAGTTGTCCATCTGTTTCATTACCTTGCCAGAAATCTCTGCATTCCTCTCTTCTAACCAAACAATGGCTAAACAGATCACGTCACTCTGAGCCTTTACATTACCTGGAGCCAGCTTTTTTTTTTTCTCCATTTCATAACTTTGATCACCGTCATGACACCACTCAATTAGAGCTGAAGCAGTCACTTCTTTAGCATTTTTTGCCTCCAAATCAGGAAAAAAAAAAACCAGTCACATTCACATTGCAAAATAAATGTGTGGTATCTTTACAAGTGTGAGGATAAGTTTGAAATAAAGACAGCGGGATGCCTCAAGCAATATGGCTATGCAGAAGTAATCACACATCTTGGGTGGTTGAATTAATTTTATTCATTATTTCAGACATGCCGAAGGTATGCAATCTCCATTAGATAATTTGTTGTCCCAGCTTCTGAGAGGTTTAAGAAGAACTGACCTTCTGGAGAGTATGATTCCCTGCTAGGAAAGAAACGAGCCAGCAAAGAGTCTGTATATTGAATAATTGATCTCATCATATTTATGCAAAAGAGAGCAGGAAGGTGAATTCTGCTTCACCTGGACACCTGGTCCAGGGGGAGATGTCCCTGCCCATGGCAGGTTGGTTGGAAGTAGATGATCTTTAACGTCCCTTCCAAGTCAAACCATTGTATGATCCTGTGATTCTTTGCTCCCAGGTCTCACGCTTAGTCCTGAGCTAAAGTTCTTTATGCTCAAACAGACGTGGTGATGGGAATTAACACCAATAATCAACTCAGATAGGGTTGCATCAGGCCCAGACTTCAGACTTATGTCTGATTGTATTGTTTCTGGCTATAAGTCTTTACCTATCAAAAGTAATGTGTTAATGTCCAGTTCCCACACTCAGATTTTGCTAGCAAGTTTTTCTTTTTATACAGTAT
Source organism: Trogon surrucura (assembly GCA_020746105.1). Lineage (NCBI taxonomy): Eukaryota > Metazoa > Chordata > Aves > Trogoniformes > Trogonidae > Trogon > Trogon surrucura. Next base: position 78,314,975 of record CM036620.1, on the reverse strand, counting down.
GTATTTCAGTACTAAATGAGCTTACCAAATACCACATACTCCTCTAAGAGCAGCAGTAGATACTTTTATTATGTAGTCTTGACCATCAGTGGAGACTGATGGAGAAATTCAGTTTCCAGATGCATCTTGTTAATTTATGTAATTTCTGCTACTTTATGCAAACATGCACATTCTTTGGTTGGGTTAGTGACTCACTATAAACCACAAAAGCTACAGTTCAGTAAGTGAGAACTTCTCAGTGTTGGAAAGGACAGAATTTTTCACCTTTGATCATAATTGGTGTGAAGCCTCAAACTGTGCCCACTCAGATCTATTATCTTCACTTTTTTATCTCTGTCTAGCAGCATAAGGGAATCAGAGCATCATTGCACTGGATTCTCTGCAAATATCTGACCAAAAGGGACGCACTGCCACAGAGAGTTCGGGCATGAGACTTTGAAGGTAGGAGATATGAAGAGAATCATTAAACAATCTGATCAGCCAGAAAAGTAGCAGCCTCATTCAACTCTCTGTCTAATCTTTGCCAAAGTTGGCTCCTTTCTCATCAGTAGCACCATTTGTGGTGCTTTTTGAAGTTTTCAAGCAAAATGCGGTTAAGTAGTGAATCTTATGCAGAGCAGTTGAGGGAGCTGGGATTGCTTAGTCTAGAGAAGAGGAGGCAAGAGGAGACCTCACTGCTCTCTGCAACTACCTGAGAGGAGGTTGTGGTGAGGTGGGTGTTGGTCTCTTCTCCCATGTTACTAATGATAGGACAAGAGGAAATGGCCTGAAGTTACACAAGGGGATGTTTAGATTAGATATTAGGAAAAATTTCTTTACTGAAAGAGTGGTGAGCCATTGGAACAGGTTGCCCAGGGCAGTGGTGGAGTCACCATCCCTGGAAGTATTCAAAAACCGTGTAGACATGGCACTTTGGGACATAGTGTAGTGGTCATGGTAGTGCTGGGTAGTCGATCAGTCTAGACAACCTTAGAGGTCTTTTAGTGATTCTATGATTCTGTGAAGATGCAATTGGAAAGGAGTTGGGAAGGTCATCTAGTTGTCTAATTCCCCTTCTCTGGTTAAGGGTTGGAGGAGAAGAAAGGAAAACAATTACCTAGTATTTTTAACAGTCAGTCATGAAGTCGGTAGGCTATGTCTGTGTGGAAACACCTCAGTAGATGTAGGACACCATCCGCAGGGATAGAAAAGGTGGCAGAGGTCTGTGAAAGTGCATGAGTGTTTTGTGCTGAATGCTGTGCAGATTTTTTAATGCTGTGCTGGGAGGGCTCAGAGATGAGCCAGAGTTGAGGCAAACCCACCCAGCAGAACAACAGAGAAGAACACACAAGTTGCCCATGGCTGAAGAAATAAAGTGAGTGGGGTTTTGATGGGGTAAGGAATAACTGGTCCATTTTGACTATACTGATTTTAGGTCCACTAGTCACTTTCAGGTGGACAAAGCCACAGATCAAGCTAGGAAACACTGAAGATGAGTTGCTGCTGACTAGGTTGACCGTACAATGAGAGAGACAAAGAGCTGAGGTTAACAGACAGCCCAACGCCATGCTGCAATTCAAACATTCCAGTAGCTTTCTTGAGCTTTTCAGAAGCTGAAGCAAAAGAGATCAAATTATGGTTATGCAATTAGGTAAATGGCTGATCCTTAAATACAAGTAAAGCTGTTTCATTCCTTGTTACTCTACTGTTTTAGAGGGCAGCTAGTGAAACACTGACCCAAATGTTTCTTCAGCAATTGGGCCTCCCATCCCTTTAGATACACTGCCTGATCTTGCTTGGTTTGAAAATGTTGCAAGAGTAAATGTACCAGACTACACGACTTGCATAATTCTGAGCAAATGCAAATTCACAAGCCCATAACTCACTGTTTACAAACACATTTGCAACTCGTTCAATTTGGCAATGTGAGTGAGTGAGTGAACAGGCTCAGCATGCACTTACCTGATTTCCCTGGCACATTTAAGACATTTAGTTTATGCCAAAAAAAAAGCTACAGAAGACGAGATGGAAGGAGAAGCTCTTCCTGGTTCTAATTTCTAAGCATATTAAGTGCAAACACTTCATCTTTTATGAGAAAGTTTAACTTTTAACTCTATGAATATGAATCTTTGGTAGCAGTTGAGGTGAAGATTATCATCTTTCAATCTCGCCATTTCTGTCACGCTTATTAAATAAGGTCCTTTTCTGTCATTCTTCCATCTAGCTCAGGGTCTGAGAATATGAAATTAGCACAGTGCTATAAATTCTCCCTCCCATCTGATCCTGTCCTCAGCAGATGTATTTTTCTCGGTCAATTCCATTTCTTATTTTGTTGGTGCATTATATTTCAGAAATAGCTTGCTGCTCTTTTGTTGAGGTTTTTTTGTTCTTCAAACAATTACCATGCCACAGCTAAAAAAAAAAAAAATCATTTGCTTTTATGCAAGAAGCGTTATTTCTAAGTGCCAATATGTAATAATATAATACACTGCATATCCTTCATTTCTGTTTAGGTTTGGAGCGTGCCTATTAGTTTCTAGGGAATAAATCATGATTGTCTGTCGACTGAAGTGACCTTCAGTCTCTATAGTAATTTTAAATGAAGCTGAGTTGATTCTCATTAAAAATCTGTAATTTTGTTAAGCATTTCAGTCCCTTATTTTCTTTGTTGATACCATACTGTATTTTCAAATCCTTTTCTGCACGCTAATTATCAAATTATATTTAGTTTTAAGTCTGAGTGATACTGCCACGCATTTTTAGAAACTGTAGTTACAAGAGTGAAGTGTGGTTTCGCCAAAGGACGAAAAAAGTTTATGAGAATTGAATTTCGCCTCAAATCACCACATTAGCCACATTATCTGGTTTAGTACCTTTACCTTAAAGCCTCTTTCAACGGAGTTTTGGATGCAGTGATTCTCAAGACTCTGTATGTACCATTAGGTGATATTTAATCCCTCACTGCCATCCAGACAACCCATAGATTTACTATACTACTGATGTTGATCTCCTACCATCAATGGCCATTTAGGCCCATTTAAGCACCTTCAGCAATAAGACACCTGAAATACCCACACTACAGAACTTTCATGGTTCGAAAGCCAGGATTTTTTATAACTCTTAAGTGCACTTTCACATTCTACATTGCACCAAGTATGAAGTTAAATTTACCAGGTAACATCCATCTCTTTCACCTCTGCATCCCACAGAAAAGAAATCATTAAAGGGGCATCACTGTGTCATACATTAAAAGTGGTGAAAGGAAGGATAAAGATTGTGGTAAAATGTTCCCAGGTCGGTGCTTGGATTTTAATATCCAGGACATGATGTATCTCTTCAAATTTCAGACATCTGTGGTGTTGACACCCATCCTACACTCCTTTTAGAGACATGGAGAGACATGTGCCCTTGTAGGGGAAAATTCATGTGACCGGCTTCAGATACCAGCTGAAGGATGAGTTGATTCATTCTCCCTCATGTCTTTTCTCTCCATCGAATGAAGGCAAAGTGGACAACCAAGTCAAGCAGAAACACCCATATTGTATATTTGAAGTCGAGCAGGATGAACTCTACAATTACAGCTGTATTTAAAAATATGGCATTGAGCCCAGCCCAACGGTGTCCCATCTTACTCTTCTAGGTTCATGTGATCTTTAAAATCACAGAATCATAGAATCACAGAATTATAGAGTGTTTGGGGTTGGAAGGGACCTCAAAAAATCATGTAGTCCACCCCCCCCTGCCAGAGCAGGATCACCAATGCCTGGCTTTCAGAAAATCTGAGTGCTCCTGGTTCCTAACAAAATCAGAACAAGGACATATAGTCTCCTTAAAGAACAGTAACTTGGCTCCTGAAATCAATTTAGTACTGCATCCACACAGGCTAGCTTTTAAACATGAGTTTGGCAGAAATTTTCCTGACTCCAAGCTTTTAAATAGTCACTTCTGTATGCTTTCCTAAATTCACATTTTTAGGCACCAGCCTTAAAATGTCCTCACTTTCAAAATCTCTGTTGGCACTAGTCAGAAGCCTCTGTAACAACTGCCTTTGGTTATGATGAATATGCTTCTTTTTCTAACTTTTTCGTTACTTTTCTCATTTTTCTCTGTTCAACAAAATTAAAGAGATCTGCCTGAATTATAAGCCTTCCTGAATTAGCAGGCTTGTGGTCTGTTTTGGGATTCTAATACTGTGTAAAGTAACAAGAAAATCATGAAACCAGATGTAAGCATAACAAATTGGCAAAGCCTAATTCTTTATTTTTCTTTCCCAAGCTTCATTTTGGTGACCTACCTACTTGGCAAAGTTCTTCTAATAGTTAAGTCATTTTATCCTCAGAGGAATTTTTAATTTAAATACAACTCCATACATTTTGGCAAAAAAATGAGCCTGTGAAATTACCACTATTTTGGATAACAGAAAAAAAACCCTGGAATCATCATTTAAAGGCATTTGCAAGCGTTCCAGGAACATCATTACATATGTATTTTTAGTCTTCGTACTGGCAGCAAGAGCAGCGTAAGACAAATTTGCATTTCAAGGCTGGAACCAACCGCATTTCGCATGGATCTGATAAAAACATCAGAAGAACAACGAGATACTTTGGCGCACACATACATTTCCTAAAATGACAGAAAAAAAAGAGAATTTCAAGGATGCATTTCTACACCTCCCACTTCAAAGTCTTGCTACTTAATCTCCCTCGGATAAGCTGCAAATATGTCTGACCTCTTAGTAAAACTCATTCATTTCTATGGTTTTTCTCCGTGTAAATCCCACGGAAGGACTGTCTCAGGAAGTTTACAGATATTGAGCATATACCCAGTAAGTACAGATATCTTCAAATTTATCAAACACGGATCTTTCCAATGGTAACAAATGGGACTTTTTTATAGAAATCTGTTCTCACTGGAGTCCCACAATACCTCCTTCTCAAAACTTATCGCATCACCCAGTCTATTACTGGCTCACTACAGCAAAGGCAGATTGGGAAGGTATTTCATGGCTTTCAGACTTAGCTCCTAAGGTTGTTTCACAGTAGGCTTAAAGAGCACTAATGGAAAAGTTTTCTGTGCAAACTGGAGGATGCGGAGGCTCTAGATCAAAATGTACCACTTAAATCTTTCAACGTTGCTGTCTGGAAGTAATAGTAGGATGAAGATACAACCCAAGTTATTTGCACGAGATGCTCCACAGCTCAGCAAACTTTGTTTGCTTTTGATTGCACTTTTTGGTTTTGAAGAATCTTGAACGAGACGCCGTGGTAGAGGACCTTATATTTTTGAAATTGTTCCATGTTTGTGCAGAAGAGATGCGTAGAGATAAGAAAATGTCTTTTGGAGATATTTTACTCTTGCACATAGTTTTGTTTGATCCCAGGTGATGCTGGATTGAAAGTACATGTTCTTCTCTCTCTTGAAACAGTATATGATCTTTTAGCATTGCAAGGTGAAAACAAAAAAAAAAGAGGATCAGAAACAAAGCATCCTTATTTCTCAGAGAAAAGGTCAGAGAAAATAAAAAGCTTTTCCGAATATAAGTGAAATATCCATGGTTGCTGAGGAATACAATTCTTGAAGTCAGGCAGGAGTTAGCAAGCTTAGCTTGACACATGATCATTCTGGAAAAAAAAAAAAAAAAAAAAAAGAGAAGAAAAGCATTGGCAAAATTTCCTAATCTAGCTGCTCTGTCACTTTTTCAAGATCTCATATGTCAAAATTGGTGTTCAGCCCCGGCTTTCCCACAGCAAACTTACTGATCCTCTGCCTATACACTCAGCCAGACATGGTTCTCCATCTCTCACCGTGCCACTTCAGCTGGCTTTGAAGCCAGGCAGGGGGCAAGAGAAGAACCATCCTCATCGATGACATATACCTGGCTCCTTGTCCAGCTGGTGCTGGAAAATTGTCTGACTTCAGCCAATACTGGAAATGGTCACAAAGCTTTTTGCAATATCCCAGACCTGGTGGCATTCTGAGATGAGTCTCCTTAGAAGCTACTCCAGGGTGAAAATCAAATTGCAGCCTAGAGCAAATTTATTTCTCTAAGGACAAGGAGGACTCTTTTTGACCTCATTCTTTTTCAATCTGATCTATTTGCTTCTCTTTAGCACTTTTTGCTCAGTTTCAACCAGAGAAGTCTCCAAGCCTTTTATAAAGAAAGAAGAAAGAGGGAAGGTTTTGTCAGCATGTTAATCACATCCCTTGAAGAAATACCTATTAATATCTATTAATCGGTGTGTGTGTGTCCTGCCCAGGGTACAGGCCACTTCCTTAGTCCAGCAAGTAGGAGAGATGGCAACGAGACAAGGGAAAAGGAGAGATTTAGGGTATAAATTTGTAGGAAACACAGATTTGTTACCTCTACTTAACAATACCTTTAAGTTTACTACCTTTATGATCATCACAATACCGTGTAGCAAGACATACCAAAGGTTAATTACAATTTTACTACAAGAATTCTTTTTGCTTTCCAGTTTAAAACTTGCTGCCTTTCAATTTCAGGAAATAGTGTTGTTCTAACATTTTAAAAAGTGCTAAGCAGAATTCTCCAGCTACTCAGCTGTATAGCTTATTTATTTATACAAACATTTGTCATGGTCTGGCTAATTTCTTTCCTCTCTAGGGTGAATGATCTCACTTTTTTATAGCTGTTGCTACAAATTACAGAATAATTTCCATTTCTGCTCTACCTACTTTTGGTGCCTGGAACCGCACATGGCATTCAAGGTGAAAGGGTATTTTGATTTATACAGATCTGTATCATTTTCTTTACTATTCTCCATTACGATCTTCATGCACCCTAGAAATTTTGTTCAACCGACCTTGTGTCCACAATAAATATTTTCATTACTTATAATGATTTGCTGATCTTTTATTAGAACTGAAACGCTTAATGAAGAATTCGTGTAGCCTGTTGTATAAAATAAACTTATGAGTATTTGGAGATACTGTCCATTATTTTTGCATCTCAACACTGAATTTCGTTTACTGTTTACACAGCTTGGGAGGCTCCTTCTCCCTAGATTGCTCCTAATCTGAAAACCACAGTAGTCATTACCTGCAAATCTTCCTTTTTCCCTACTCACTGTCTCTCCTAGAGTATTAAAGCATTCTTTCAACACCACCGCATTCAGAGATGCACCTTCCTGCTTCTCCACTAATACCTTCTTGCCACGAGAAAAAGTGAGCTTGTCCCTACTCGTTAACGAAATACCAGAAGAATTTCAGCAGATTGTCATCTCTGTGCCAACACTTTTGCACATGCAGCAGCACACCTGGAAACAGCGATATGTTTGCAAACTGGGACAGATATATCAGTATTCTGTGACCGCTTTGCTTTGCTGTGGTGCTGCAAAGCAGATGTAAGCCCAGCTCAGCTGGCTGGCTAACTCAGGTCAGGGTGGGAGAAAAATGAGATTAATGAGATTGCTCTAAAGCCTATATCTTTGGAATATCCAGAATAGACCAGCACTGAGCTATTTTCAGAGTATATATTATATTTGGGTATTATTCTTCTAACATAAGCTGTGGGTTTAAACTAAATATTCTTCCTGGTGTGATGACCTATTCATCCATGATCTTCCAAGCTGAATTTTTGCATCAGCAAGAGGTTTGATTGGTAGTTTGAATGACTTCACAGCCTTTTTTTTTTTGAATCAATCTCCATGCTTCTTAACTAGACCCACCAAAACCCCACCCACAAACTAGCACCCATACCTGTGCAATGTCCGTCTTAACATCCAGACAGGAATGCAATATCTTTATTCTCCCCCTCCCCTCCAACCTCTCTTAGAAAGGAGGGGTCTGCTGAACTTTAATTCAGAAGTGATGCAAGGGCTGAACAGAGCTGCATCCACAACTCACACAGCAATGTTACACTATCTGCATGCAGATGACCAACCTGTGCCAGCAGCTGCTCAGCTTCCCAGCATCTGACAACTGCAGACTAAAACCATAACAGCACCAGGAGGTGACCCAGCCAGGGTTTGATTTGTTTCCAATATCAAAGCATACACTTGTGGGTTTTTTTTTTTCTTTAAAGTTACTATCCAGGATAGCCAAAAATCCTGAAGAAGGCACTGGTTGTTAGTCTGTGTAAAATAATGTTAATTTTAGCTACAACTGCGTTTGTATTTTGGGGGTATTTACTTAACTTAATGAGGAATGTGATCAGTACTAATGGGGAAAGCGCTGTGTTTTCATACGTGTATGCAAATGTGAGTAATTAACATGTGCAGATGAGGAGTAGGTGTCCAGGGGAAGGTTGCTGTTTGCTTTCTATCACTTTTGCATGTTAATGATCAAAATGAGATTTACAAATGGTCCTATTTTCATTTTTATTCCAAGGTTAATATTACAATTCAGTGAGCTTTAAAAAGGCCAGGCTTACATGGCAGCTTTGGCAACATTCCCAAAATGTTCTACAAACTCAAAAGCATTTCTGATCTAGGACCTTTAAATTCTTCACCTGACAAGAAACTGTCCTTTTTCAGGATATGGGCAGCTGATCTAGACGTGTATATCTGATTGGACTGTATTATCAAACCTAGGTTTAAACTGAAATAAAAGTAAAATCAGTCTCAGTTTTCAAACAAAAAAAAATTAATTGTAGGCATCTTTGTATACCTGATTTTAACTGACCATGAATCAATAATTTGAAAGTGAGGGGTTTGCAGAGCATTTCTAAAAAAATAGCCCCCCATGGAGTCATTCTTGAAAATAAAGAGATTTCCTTGAATGTTTGTATATTGTTATTTACATTTAGTCCCCAGATGAGAAAATCCTAGAATTGTAGAATAATTTAGGTTGGAGAAGGCCTTTAAGAGCACTGAGTCCAACTGTTAACCCAGCAATGCCAAGTCCACCACTAAATCGTGAACCTAAGCACCACATTTACACATCTTTTAAACACCTCCAGGGACGGTGACTCCACCACTTCCCTACCTCAGCATGTTTAAGCTCTTTAGATCAAGACAGGGTAACATGTCCTTGCACCTTCCAGAAGACAGCAGAGATAAAGCCAGGTTTGCAGTGTCTGAGTGGATAGGTGAGTGTACTCTGAGTCACATCAGGTTATATGACCCCTCTGTACAGTTGTCCTGGACATCCTCATTCATCAAAGGAAAAGGAGGCTGAGACCATGAGTAGTCATAGGACATCAGCATTTAGGTACACAGTGAAACTGCCACTGCAGGATACTCCTTTATAGAACAAGGTAGATCAAATCTGACAGAAATGGTATGGAAATAGTTCCCTGGTCTGTGGAAAGAGGGAGGGACAAGCCTGCCTGTTTAGATTTTTTCCATCAAATTTCCATCAAATCCTTTCTCCTTTTTATATTCACGTGGCATCCCATAGTCAGGTGAGCATCTGCCATGTATGATTGTCTAGGAGACAATAAGAAGATTGGATTTGCTCAGTTTTTCAAAAGAAAAGTCCTAAGGTAGATGTTAATGTTGTTCATAACTACATAGTAGGAAGATTTAGGTAAGGGAGCCAGATGCTTCCCAAGGGTGCACAGTCCCAAGGGCAAAAGACAACTGACACAAGTTGCTTTCCAGTTAGAAAGAAACTTTTCCCACCACGAAGACTGAGAAGCATTGGCAAAGTGGTCCAGAGAGGCAGAGTAATTTCCTTAAAGGTACTCAAAATTCCACTGGGCAAGACTCGGAACAACCCGATCTAATTTGACCAGTTCCTCACAAGATGTCAGCAGCCTCCAATATGTCATGAGAATGGGACAATAACTTTCCCGTTAGCAAGTAGAAACTGAATTACAAGAAGATTTTGGCACTGCAGCCAGCCGCACTAGCTAATGTTTAGAGCTAGATAGCCATCTCAGGGAGTAAATATCACACAGTGGAAGAATACAATGCACCTATGCAGCTACATGAGCTGTGGGAAAGCATTAACACCTTGATTGAGAGTCAGTAATATGATGAGCCAAGAAGAAATATCAACAGGAGGTGTTTTGTTTGCTTTTCAACCTGTCTTGCATTGCTGAGGACGTGTGTCCAAGGGTTGCAGCTACAGAGTTGTGCATTAGTGCAATTTAGACCTAAAGAGTAGGAAATAATTTCAGTCGCTTAAGTCATTACTTTCTCCAACAACTGATTAGGTGCCTTATATATTTACCACACTTTAATTGTTGGGTTACGAGAAACAGAAAGGAAAAGCAGAAGGCGATTAAAGGAAACAAATCTGTTTCCCTTGTGCCTCCCCAAATGTCCTAGCAAACAGGCTACAAAATCACAGCTCTTGTCCACAGGAATCACGAAGATTTGTTGCCTGCAAGGGGGCTCTGAGTGAATACAGTTATCACTAAGGTCATCTATGCAAAAAGTGCACATCAGCAGCCTTCCCACAGCAGCAGGGTTTAGATCAATACTCCAGGAGACAGCTAACAGAGCTTTAATTTCCACCTCAGTCCAAGGAAATAAAAAGCCCGTCTTTCCACAGACAGGCTTTAAGCACCTGCTTGTGGGATATTTTGCAAGGAACTAAGTGCCCCCCCTGCCTCTTACTGTTAACGAGGGAAGACTCTTTAATCTGAAGAAAAACCTTTCTGCCTACTGCTTAGGACAGGTGGAAGAAGGGAAGAAGAATCAGTTGTCTGAACTACCTGACTGGTGAAGCAGATATTGATCCTGGAGGCCAAACAGGAACATATGATATTTAAAGAAACAGCCACCCTCTCTGGCTCAGTATTAAAACCATATCAATGAACTGCATTGCACCAATTTGCCTCGAAGGTAACAAATGCTTTCCAGGAGCCCAGACCTCTTGTGACATTTCTGTGTCCCTCAACTCTAACTTAATCAGTAAAAGATAAGTTAGCTCTGTAAAACAAGAGCTTAGCTTTACTGCCATGAGCAAGGATTTATCCACGTAAGTATAAAGTTTGCGTGTGGTACCTGAGCAGACAGATGACTGAAAGGCCACCCGGACTGTCTGCAAAACAGGGATCACATCCCAGGCAAGGGATTTTCAGGCAAAGGCACTTTAGCCAAGCTTATTTCCTAGTGCCAGATCTTTTTCCCCTTGAACTGTGTGGACTTTTGCCATTGCCTTCAATAGGATAAGGATTCAGGCAAAAAGCCTCAGCCCAGGCTGCTTGACTTTAAAAACACGGCGGGGCTCAAGTCAGCAGAAAGATGGACTTGGAAGAATGTATTACACGTGTTAAAAATATGCTTGTCTAACTAAGTTGTCCTTCAACAACTGTTTCAACAATTAATATGTTGAAAACATATTGCCAATCTACGTGAAATAAATTATACATTTTTTTCTTAACGGATCTAAAGGAAGTTACAGTTCTGACATGTCCAGGTGGGGTAACCCTGGTAATTTCATGCTCAAATCACTTATGCAATAAAATGTGTTAGGTAAATCACTCTCAGGATCATTTAAGATAAACTGGTTTTACCTCAAAATATAAGTGATACTAAAATCAGACCATGTTCAGCTACTCTGTCTTGTGGGGTATTCGGGGATTTTTCAATGAACATTACTTCCATTTCTTTTAATCTTCTAAACATATCTTGCTTTTGTTTAAATCAATAGTTTATAATCTAAGCCAGGCCTACTGTGGCCTATATTCAGATATATCTGGGTATAAAACTAGTATATGCTACTTAGAAATGGAAACTATGTTATTTGGTATACTGAATACCTCACAAGAGTGTAGAACCTGTGCAGCAACTGATGCTTTCCAAAATCATCGGAATTATTGCATATGCCCATATGTTCAGCATGGAGGTATAGGAGCTTTAGCTTGCTGCTATATATGCACAAGTCTTAGCTAAGAAGCCACTCTAAATATGTGACTGTACACGTATTATCCAGTTTTATCTAAATTTTCCCCCAGGGAAATGCTCAGTAGCCTGAAAAATAATTTCTAGGACTACTAAATATTAAAAAAATCCAGATAAATTTAAGAAGTCTTCCCATGTTGATCAATTTTTTTTTTTTTTTCCTAGGAAGATATCAAGGACACATACCAGAAAACATAGTTATCAAGCAGACCTAAAATTAAACTCTCAGGGCTTTTATCATCTCATTCATAAATCAGTCAAGCTTGGAAGCCAATTAGGATTCATGCTGCTATTTCTTCTCTTGGAAGGCTCTGCCACAGAGCCACAGTCTTTTTTTGCAGCTAGAAACTTCATTTTGATACCCATCCTGAATTTATTCAGGTCTGGGTAATTAACTGTGATTTTCAGCCCATGCAGGCACTGGGTTGTCTGCAGAGAGCTTGTAGAGACCTCGAAGCTAGCACAGAATAGAATCATAGAATCACAGAATCATATGATATTTTGGGGTGGAAAGGACCTTTAAATATCATCTAGTCCAACCCCTCTGCAACAAGCAGGGACATCTTCAACTAGACCAGGTTGCTCAGAGCCCCTGTCCAACCTGACCTTCCATGTTCCCAGGGATGGGGCTTCTACCACCTCTCTGGGCAACCTGTGCCAGTGTTGCACCAACCCCATCATAAAATATTTCTTACTTATATCTAGTCTAAATCTACCCTCTTCTAGTTTAACACCAGTGGATGTGCATTAACTTTGCAGGATTCACAACGCCGCTGGGAAACATTTAAGTGCCTGCCAATAAGATAAAGAATGAAAATTGCTAATTCCTGAGTCAGGTATTAATTGTGTTACAGGTCAAATACATGTTTCCACACCCCACTATTTCACTGTGAAGTAGCAGAGCACTATGCAATCATTCTGAGGATGAAGCCAATTTAGTTTCCCGTTATATGACATGCTCTTCATTCACCCAGTTGTACTCTTAGTCGTTCCCTTCGCTTGCAGAATAATTTTGAGGTGACAACTCTTTACACCGTGTAGTGAGAGAGGTTTATCCTGACGAGCTGTGATCAATAAGTGTCTGATAACATCACTTAGTGCAGTGTCTGAGTTTTCCTTTGGGGAACACTCTCACACAAATATGACTTGGGTTGAGCACTTAAATCATCGTGAAAATGGTTTATAAAGCACAAGCTGCAGGTACTGTAACAGAATGCAATGAAGCGTTTCAGGTCATATTGGTATTTGACTGCACCTTTTAGTAATTATTGGTTGGGTGCACAGCAACTATTAAACACAATACAGCCAGATTTTTTTTTTCTCCTCTGCAATAACAAAAGGCCATAAAATGTTCTTGTCTAGCAATTCATTACTTTGACTTTGCTATGGTTTAGGGCAAAAAAAGCCCAGTAGCATTTCGAACAAAAGCTTAAGACTTAAGTTGGTGTTGTCACCACCATGTAAAATCCCTTCACTATGCTCTGACTAAACGCAACCAGAATAATATCCGACAAAGTCTACCAAAAACCTTCAAAGAGAGGTTTAGAAATGCTGCTATGTTGAAGAGCTCTTTTTTTTTTTGTTGACTAAAAACAACATGAATTTGTTCTCTTAAATTAGAAGGCAAGTCCACGGTAGCAAGCTTGTACAATACAATTCTTCATCTTTAGGAAGATATTTCATAGAACTGGTGTAAACCAATTTTCGACTAATGAGGTTTTCTGATGAAAAGTAGGTTTCTTGAGGTTTATATATGCTTTCTGGATATTTATCAGAAAAAAAAAAAAGAAGCTCCTGAAGTAAAATACAGTTTCTTGGGAGAATAAAGCATTTCAGATGGGTTAAATAGCTCCTTTTTTTTTGTTTTAAGATTCTATTCAGCTGCTGATTCCAATTACAGTGACCAGCTTCAAAATAAGATGTTTTTTTCAGTGAGGATCTTAAGGAGGTTTAGTAGCTATTTCACCTCAAAGGGAAGTTGGGATTTTTTTTTTTAAACCAGCCTTCAAACCTTATCAGGAAATTTATATTCTTGGAGACAATTCTTCATTTTAAGAAAAGTAGAATCTGCAGAATGAAAATTCACTCTCTCTGAAGATTATATTCATGAACCTGGCTACTCTTAGCATATTAATTTAAGCAGGTGATAGCTCCTGACAGATAAAGTACTGTGTTGATATAACACATCTGCTTTGGTCCTCGTAGAGGGGCACAGAAAGGCATTTTAACAAAGTCAGACCTCCTGAATCACAGTAGGGATTTTGATGCTCCCTTATTTGACTCCAGACTTAATCCAAATCTTCAGAAATTGCTGTTACGCGTCATAACTATTAAAAAAAACAGATTCAAAAATCCTAAATGAGAAAAGTTTAGAAATATAAACACTTTGTAAAGTTATTACAAACCCAAAGTTTGACCCCTGTTGCATGGAGTTTCTAGAACAGATAAGTTCAATATGATTTTTATTTATTTTCTGAGCATTCATGTTATTGCAAAGTTGTCTCTTCAGGCTTTTCTTCAGTTACTATGAGAACAGAAGTTCCTTCCTAGATAAAACCAGATATTTTTCAAAAACTTCATTGCACAATGTGATGCTCTAAGAAAAAACAGTAACCTGATGTCGTAAATCATATGACAGGACTCAAGAAATAACTCACAAACTGGTGTCTGTAAGACTTTTGCTCCAATAAAGAAACTCTTAGGGAACCTATGCTATGGGAAAAAAAATAATCTTTTGTTATCACGTTGTGAAAACCAAGCAAACTGTTGCAAACAATTAATTCTCTTTACCTGATATCTTTTCAGCTTTGGGTTAGTTTGTACATCATGGGGCAATAATAAGCTGTGTAGTTATAGCTATTGCACTTACTAAACTCACAGTACTTGTGTTGGAGCTTCTCCTTTTACAGGGACTTTCTTTTTCCTCGTATGCCTTCCCAAAGGTAGTTTATTATATTTGACAAGAACCCTTTAAAGAAAACCCAAAAACTTACGAGTTCCATGTCTTGTCATTTAACCAAGTGATCTCAAGTGTATTTTTACTCTTTCTGGCTAATTTTTAGCACCATTTTTGGTGAAATTACTAGAATTTAAGGTAGGCTTTGCCTCTGCTATCTCCAGTTTTCTGAAGTTAGAGGTCTATCTGAAATCCAGCTTAGTCCCTCTGTATGGGAAGAAAGCACCTCCAACAGCCTCATAAGGCAGAGTCTTTGAGGACTCCCTGCTTTTATGATTTGTTGACTACTGAGGAAACCTAGACCGAGCACCCCATTTCTAGGTGTTCAGAAATTGGCAAGAAGAATTTTCATCTTTACTTCTCTTTTTCTTACATGCAAACTGAGACTCCCCCATAATGACGTGGCTTTTGGAGTTGTGGCATTAAAAATTATAACATACCGAGAGCTGACAAAACCAATTTAGAACCTTGTCATACCTGATTATGTTTTTCCGGAGCAACAATCGTTATGAAATGTGTGACCCTGAGTCTCAATCTGCTTCCAAAGTCAACGTAAAATTATATGTTGCTTTACTTTGTGACAGGAATTCACCAGCTGCTCACATTCATTATCCCGATCATTCAATGGCGAGGACGGCTGCAGATTTCAGTGTGGATGTAGAAATTGCCTGTACAGATGCAGGATGAGCACTAAGGGGATGAATAACTGGATCCATACAATCACAATTATTGCTCAGAATTAACCGTCCCCATATCTACAGTCTCTCCAAGCTGAACAGTCCTGGACAGATTTATGTGTGTTTCTAAGCTTTTAGGAACAGGCTTCCCTTCCCACAGGCTATAAACCTTAATTAATCAAACACATATTTCGTGTTGGAATTTATATACCCCAAAATAAAATAAGAAAAGAACTTAAAAACAGCTGTATAGAGCCAGAAACTAAATTTGTCTAAGCTAATTTCTTATCTCTGATGCTGGCAAGTGGCAGATCCTTAGGCAAAGTGTAACTAAGAGGACCTTTATAGTGAAATCTTTTTCCTAACAAATCCTTCAGACAGTCAGCAGTATAAAGACTTGCCACTGCAGTTAATGGCTCCAGACTTATACATACTCATTGAAAAAGCCTAGTCAGTTTTTGAGCATATTCATTCAAATTTCCACATCTTTCTGGGGCAATTTAATCACGCTCCATACGAAAAAGAAGTTCACTTTGTTTGTTTTGAACTGCTTGCTTGATGATTGAATTGTGTGTCCGCTATTCTGTGAATTTCAAGAAAGGAAGAAAAATTATTCCCTAATCACTTTTTCAATGTCATTTGTTGTTTTCTACATCTCTGATCATGTCCATCCCAGTCAGTGCCAAGGTAAAGAAACTATTTTATAGAGTTCTTCCTTATTGTAGAATTTCTTACACACCTCTAGCCACCCTTGCCTCTTTCTTATTTTCCCCCACTCCCTCCTTCCGAGGGGAGTTACCCGTTCTGAGGAGACATCCGTAATTCTTAGGAGACACTACAGCCGTGGATTTAAACAGAATTATGGTGGTGGTTTGGCACTCCATTCCCTTTCTAATGGTCTCTAAGAGCCCTTCTGCCTCTAAACAACTTCTACGTTCTGCACCAGATCACAGGGTCTCCAACATCCCTCCTCTGAGCACTAACAATTAATATAGAGCCTTTTCCTGGGAATGGATGTTTATGCTTGGGCTACCTTGTGTTTATCAACGCTTAATTTCATCTGCCATTCCTTCTTCCAGCCACCCATGTCACACTTTAAATAAAAAAAAATATTCAAAGAAGTGACATTTGGTTCTTATGCTGCTTCTTCCAGTGTTCACTGAGGTCAGCAGAGAGAATTAGATGAGTTTTCGGTTGGAACCAGATGGTATTATGTTGCCATAGATTTTACAACATTTTCGAAGCAGGAAACCACTTCTGAAATAGAAATGTTTTCCAACTGTGTTCAGCAGCTAAGCTGCACATTCTGGAGATTAGAAAGGGGCTGTCTTAACCACAGAAAGGCTGGATGGCAACACCACAAAAAAAAGAAAGTTGTACCATAACAGAGTTATTCAGATGCCTTTTAATTCAAATTGGATGGGACTGTGTGGGAGGAAATGCTGAAAGCCACAGAATTTTTCCTCTCTTGCTTCCGTGTAATTTAAAACATCAAACCATTTTTAATGAGTTTTAGTGAAACCAAGTCTTGGCTGTGACCTTCTACACCAAAATTTAGCCTGCAGAAAATTTTCAAAGCTGGTTTATAAAACTTATAAAACAGGGAGTTTGATGGTGGAAACAGTGAGCTGTGGACACCAATATTGTTGCATTCCTTGTTTAATTTTTAATCTGCAGTGAGGCTCTGTAAGGTGTATTTACCTTGTATCTCAGTGCTGGAATTCTGCATGAAAACTTGTCCTTATAAAACTATGACATTATGCACTTTACTAGAATCAAGGAGAAAATTGTGTTAGCAAACTAAAACACGCAGAAAAATGTATCTATCACCAAGCTCTTCAACAGAGGAACTTCATTCACAGTACCATATAGCAAAGAGGCCACTCAACTGCTTGTGTAGCAGGATACCTTCTAGTCTTCTGTGGAAAAAAAAAATGAGTTCTGCATTCATTTTTCATTCTAGCAGAAAGCTGAATAAGGTCTTCAAGGTACAGACTTTCTTACTGTCAATATGGACAGGGCCTGTCCCTGTAAACTCTGTGTAGGAACTCTAGGAGATAGCTGTAATGCAAATAATTACCAATGACTAAGCTGTATCAGTCATTTTTTCTTGAGATTTAGTAATAATAAGATTTTGCAACCATCAGGTCTACTGCATAATGCTACCGTATTGATTTCCTTGTCAACAGTTCATATGCTTGGGATCTTTTGTGCCAAAATGTAATTTGAGTTAAAGGTAAGGTCCATTATCTCATAGCCTCTGACATTCTGCCTTGTAGAGGTCAAGGGCACAGGTACATCATATCACACCACCCGTGGATTATCCATCTGATCTATTCACTATTTGGCACCATTCCCCACCAGATTTCTCAGGATCCTCACATTCCCCCAGTGCTGTGGTCCCTACCTCAACATGCTTATTTCCTCATCTTAGTTTTTCCAGTTTTATCATAGTCCTCTTCGTTCCTGAATTTATCAATTCTTACAGATCCTACTAGTCTCCAGAGCTTGTCATTCTCTGGGAAACGTCACCCACTACCTTCTCAGCACACACATTTCCTTTACTCGGACTTTGTATTCTTGTAGTTAATTCTCCATCCAAACCTACAGATATCCATATAATTTACATAAATTCTGGCAAAAGAAAACATTTATAACAAGCCAAGAAATGGTAGAATTATAGAATACATGGTCAGTAAGGACCTCAAGGATCATCTGGTCTAAGCTTTCTTGGCAAAAGTTAGGAAAAAAAGTTGTGTAGATAAAAGAAGTTTTGTTGGGATTCACTTTCCTTCTAAATTTTGTCTTTGTGTTGCTGTACATATCTGGGTTGGTCATTTAAACAGCTCCCACAAGGGTTCACAGACCATCACAGCATGTATTTTAGGTGTCCACTTGTGGTGAGATAAATTACAGGCTGCAAGAGCACTTCTTTCTCTCTGCTGACTGTGAAGTGACGCTCAACAGCTAGCTCAGAGGTAAGATACCTGCCCTGTAAATGCTGCACGTCAGGTGTCTCTGTTCTTCATTTTCTTTCCACATGCACAGTACACAAAGAGAAGGACATGAGAGAAGTTGCAGAAGCCCCCTCCCTGGAAGTGTTCAAGGCCAGGTTGGACCGGTCTTTCAGCAACCTGGTCTGGTGGGATGTGTCTCTGTGTCCTGGGTTTAGCTAAAAACCCAGTCCTGTTTAGTGAATTTTACTTTTCAGTTTAGTGTCTTCTAAAAGGCTGCACGTTCTGAAGTCAGCAGCATGTTTTTGCAGACAGTGTGTGCTACTGGCAGTGATAACACCTGATGTTTACAGTCACTGCCTGGGACTGGTATGTAGAAAGGCTCTTGCTTATACTTATTCCTATAGTGACCAAGGCCACTGCTGGCTCTTGTGTGCCACGCTGGGGGTGCTGGGTAGTAAGAGGGGGGCACAAGGAAGTAAAAGGTGGCACCTCCGGGGGGTAACAGACAGGACAGGTGACCAACGAGAGTATTCCATCCCATATACGTCATATTTAGTATAAATTGAGTGATCACGAGAGTTTCGTCCCCTTTTTCAGCCCTTTTGCCCCTTTTGCCCTTTTCGCCCTTCCTTTCTGCAATGGTCGGTGTCCAGAGAGGACTCCATCTGACCTCCTGATTTTGATCCGGATCCTGAGTTCCCGAATCCAGCTCCCTGTATCCAGCTCCCGCCGCCGCTGAGCCTGGGGTTTCCCCAGTGCCTCCTGCTCTGCAGCACCAGTGGTGATTTCTATCGGGGGAGGGAGTCGGGTTTGATATCGGGCTATTATCTATAGTTGTATATAATTCTTTACTTTTATCTCTTTACCATTATTCCTATTATTTTCATTAAAGCTGTTCTAGTTTTTTTCTTCTCTCACCGGTAAGTCTCTCTGCCTCATTCCCTTTTCTCTTCCCGTTTAGGGGGGGAAGAGGGGGTTAGAGAGCGTCTGTCCGCGTTAGTGGCCGGCCCAGCCCTAACCCGCGACACTCTGCCCGTAGCAGGATGGTTGGAATTAGAGGATTGTTGAGGTCCCTTCCAACGAAAACCGCTCTATGCTTCTGTGATGCTATGACTCTATCCTGCACTGACCTTAACAAAGGCAGATTTCTTGACCAATAACTGAAGTTGTGACTAATTAGTCATTAACAAGCTGCATTTGTCAACTTTCTGAGAATTGTGCTGACTTCAGGTAGATGCTGCATGTGCAAACCTCCGGGCAAAGCACAGACTTTAGCCCTTTAAATCCAGTTTAAAGCAAGAACCCTTGTGATTACAGTGAGCACAACAGAGTGAGCAGTTCAGCATCACCAATGACCAACAACACTCCGGGGAACAATACAAAAAAAATACATTTTCATTCTGCACAGAGTAGGACCAGTGGAAGTTGTCCTAGTTCCTAAAGAAAACGTGTACTTTACTTAACATATTGTTGATGGAGATGGTGGTGGTGGCGGGGCTATCCTATGACAGAATTTTGTGTACTTTCTACTTTTGTACTTAGTTTGCAAAATAAGTGGATGGGAGCTTGGGAGTGCGGTGAATATTCCTAGCTCTGTTATTGACCTACAGCAGTAAATTAAGAGGTCTCTTAACCTGTTTGTACCTCAAACATCCCAGCTGTGAAACAGGGCTTGTCCTTTTACCTCTGTAAAGCACTTTGGGGCTTGAGGGACTGTTAACGTTATGTTCAGCACAAAGAAAACAGCTAAAAAACCCCAACCAACAGTCCTAATGATGCTGGTGATTACCACACAAACCACTAGGGCTACCCCTACCCAGAGGCCAGTTATGGACTGTGAAAAAAATCTAGGCTGTTTAAGTCTGTTCTTTAGTTTTCCTGTCCATCCTAAGAAAAAAAAAAAAGAGAGAGAGATAGGAGGGGAAAAAAAAAAAAAAAAAAAAGGCACTTCAAAGGGCCAGACCCCTTGCCCAGAGCACTGAAATCTTAGAGCAAGCTGTACAACATGGCAACAGTTCCAAGCTAGAGACAGATCAAAACTGCAGCTTCACCAGCTCTTCTTTACAAAAAAAGCTAATCACATTAGCCACTTCACAAGGATAAATCTTCCATTTCCACTTCACTGTCATTTTCCCTTTTCATTTTTATCTTTAATGGGTAATGGCTTGAATAAAAAATTGTAGGTACAAGGAGGACAAGCTGCTTGTAGAAAACATGTCTGGGATGAGACTACAAGGTGAAAACCTTGGAAAGGTCACCACCTTATAAGGTGGGCTTAAAATTTGACCCAATGGTTCATTAATCTGCTTAAGGGTGTACATCAGCTTCTAGAGCGCCCTGGTTTGGAGGAAATTTGTTTCTTTTCAAAGCTTCCCTCTGCATCGTTTAGAGGGAAATACAAAAAGAGAAAAATAACATATAAACAGGAAAGTGTTGAATTTTTCACTGCTGTGAGGTCTGTTGTTGCAGAGAAGGAAGAAGTTAGGTCTGATATTGCCTGAACCCCTCAATAAAAGACAATGACAATATGTCAGGGAAGAAACAAGACAACAGGGCCAAGAAGCTAAAGAAACTAAAGGTGCTATCCTATCTAACTGCAAAGAAGCAGATTAAGATAAATGTAAATATGCAGAGATGTGCTTGGCAGTTAAGGTAAGCTTTTCCTCTCCACATAAAATATTTAACAAATATTACTGCATTTATTCCTTCAGCAGGTATCCGCTCAGTTTCCAAACCCCTGGACTAGCTTGTTTTCCTGACTAGGGGTGGGGGAGAGGAAGGAAATAAAAATTACTCTAGAAAAAGCAGCAAATGAATTCCCAAGCTCTGCAAATCTTTTCAGCTTCTGGTATGCACAGTACATCAACCCAGTTTGTTGTCCCCTGAAGGAAGCTATTTATTCATGATGATATTAACCATTTTTTTTTCCATTCTTTGCTCAAACCCTTCCCTTCCAAAATCCTTTCTTCTCTACCTCCTTCATTTTAAAGGCATTAAACAAAATTTAACCTAAATAGTCAAATAATACCTTCAATTTATTACTGCAGTCACATGTAAATGAATAGCCAAGGAAAATTGTGCTCCATTTAAAAGGACTCACTTCTGTTATAATTTTTAGCTTGGGTAGAGGTCTATAAGCCTGCATGAAGAAGACAATGGTCTTTCTTTTTCCTTTTTGCTTTTGGTTTTGTTTCTTTTTGACTTTTTTTTTTTCCCAAGGTTTCTTACTGTTGTTGCTAAATATTTTTTTTTCTACAACTGCAATTGCAGTTCAGGGCCAGAAGCTTGAGTTCATGAAAAATTAGAATGTGCATCTTGCTGTCGAAGGAGCTGAAGTTTGCGGAGGTACGCGAGGATCTCAGGTTCTGTGATTTGCCCACAGCTTTTTCTGTCCTTGTTATAAATACAAAGGTTTATGGAAGTGTGTGCTGCCTGGTACAAAGGACTTGCAGGGGAATTTAAAAGCTCTTGTCGCTGCCATAAGTCAAGGGGCGATTTCAGTGAGGACTATTAGGCGAGAAAAAAGTCCTACCTTGGTCATGCCATGGCATGAGAGGAGGAGAAGGCTTCCCAGAAGCCTTCACCTGCACTCATCAAGGAAATTACAAATTCTCTGGCTAAAATCAAGTGCAAAACTGGTCGTGTTGGTGTGCACTTTGTTCAGTGTGCTGTGACCTTTCTAAGCTGGGGAGGGAAGACTACGAGTGCTTTTTACTGCTGCTCTCGGGATATTTGGTCTGAATTAGAGTTAAGCAAGTCTCCGCTGCTGTACTGATAGAAATTTGGGCACAACCAAACCAATATCATTATTTTGCAAATGGGGAAACTGAGGCACAGAGCACTTAAGTGATATGGTCTGGTTCTCGTCATGGGACAAAATTTGGAGTCCGCTCTTTTTCAGCCCCTATTTCCTATTGGAAAGAAAACAAAGGCTACATTAACTGTTACTTAAAAGTAGATAAGAAATTAAGATATAAGAATTTAAAAATAAAAGAATTTAAAATATAAGAATTTAAAAAAGCATAAGTTCTCTTTCTTTGGTTATTTAAAGAAAAAATTAAAAAATGCAAGTATTTATATGGCTTAGGTATCAAAAAAATTACTGGTGGGCACTAATATGGACAGTTGAAAGAGGTCTACAGTCCATTCTAAGGAACCCAACATGTAAATAGCTCTAAAATTACATAAGCAAAGTAGAGATATCACAAATTTCAAAATGTATTACAGCAACAACATGCTTTACGATGTGGCCGCATGTGTTTGAAACTGTAAGAATAATAACAGGTTTCTCTCTGCCTGAAGAAAGGGAGTATGACTCAGGCATCAGGCAAAGGTTTGCTGCTATGATATGATAGAACTGTCACATTTTAATACATGACGCCAAAAAAAAATAATAAAGGAAGATTCGTATCTCCCTTCTCAGTCAATTTTAATTAGATTGGGGGAGGAGAAGTCTGGCTGTGGAAGGGAAGCCACCATATGCTAGTGGTATCTGAACACAGGCAGACAAACACAATAAACCATTTCCATTTCTGTGCCTAGGTCTATCTGCTGCCCTTTTTCCAGTACACATTTAGTAAGAAGATCAGTGGGAGAAAGCAACCAGCAAGTAGTATCTCTATGACTAGTTCTGGACCAGCTGTCATAGCTAAAAATCTTGGACGTTTACCCAATACAAGTATTATTTTTAACTCAGAGGTCCCTGTTCCTGCAAATGCAGGCAGGTTTGTTTAGCCTCCCACATACAAATAATTTAATTGATTTCCAGGGGGGCTGCTTTAACTGCTGACACTGAACATCCGCTAAATGCTTGATAGAGCTGCACCCTAATTTTCTTTTCCAAATAAATGTCATGACACATAAAGTAATAGCTGCCAGACAATAACTGTGTAAAATTAATTCATTCCATATGTGTTTATAAGGCCGAGAAATAAAACTAGTAGAGAGAGAAATGTAGTTTTCAAAAATCTGTGAGAGGTTGGTTTCACAAGAGATTCATAAACTGTCTTACGAGCAGTGTAAGAGGTCTTGTCAGGGCATTTGTACCATGCCCATCCCTAAGGTAATCCTAGTGCTTGATGTAGGAATTAAGAAAGAAAAGGGTCAGGGAAAATTGGCAGAATGGTCCTGTAATTAAGGTGCTGAGCTGTGATTTGACGCTTTTTTTGCTTGTTCTCTACGATGGCAAATACCCTTTGTCATCTCGGGCATTATTTTTCTCCAGGTGACAGAAGCAGCACCCATTCCTGGAGCTCTGAATACCTCGTAGTAGTGCCAATAATCCAATGGAAAACAATTCTTTTCAAGAGGACCTGTGGAAGGATGTAAAGACTTCTATTGCCACCTTTCCCTTAATTTCAAACAGGAGGGCCAAAATAATGCTAAAAATGCTAAAATGGCTCTCCTAATTTCATAGTAAAAAACATTTGCAAGGCATACTTTAGTTCTCCTTTCAATGGTTGGTTTGTTCATTTATTTTCTTTCATATTCTTCTCCGGGAAAGGCAGAAGTTGAGGACAAGAGGGACAGAAGGCTTAAAGACCCAAAGTGAGAATAAGCAGGCTGTGGCATAGGAGCTCTTTGGAAATGTGACACTTTTTGGTAGGGGCACAAAGAAGGAGATTGAAAGAGCATAATTGCAACACGTTCCCTTGGAAAATAACGTGCAATAACTGCAGCTCAGGGCAGAGCCACAAGAGAATCAAGGTCAAGTTGCCTGAACAACTTTAACTGTGGCATTTCCTGAGTTTGATTTTACAGCCTGAGCTTTTTATTCTTCTAGTTATTTTCTATTACATATATGAAACACATTCAAGCTGCATATTACTCATTAATAGCTGGTTTTTTTAAAAGGAAATGTAATAAAACCAGGTGGCCTATAAATGTTTGTGCGACAAGAAAAAAAAATCACAAGAGGAATCTTTGTAATATTTCTTTGGCCTTTTGTTTTGAGGAGCTGCAGAGTGAAATATTGCCCTCAGAAAAAAAAAAAAATTAAAAAAAGCTGCCCCAGTGTTACGTGAAGAAATTTCAGCCTTTAGCTCCAGGCATTG
This sequence comes from Trogon surrucura, assembly GCA_020746105.1. Lineage (NCBI taxonomy): Eukaryota > Metazoa > Chordata > Aves > Trogoniformes > Trogonidae > Trogon > Trogon surrucura. Next base: position 78,290,537 of record CM036620.1, on the reverse strand, counting down.
CATCATAATCTCAGTAACTCTCTATCCCTAGGTGATATTTTACCATGTTTTCCCTTCACAGTCACTATTTATAGGCTGGGAGGGAGTGCAGACAGCGTAGTGTGTTATACGGGTATGGTGGTCTGGTTAGTGTGTCTGGGAGGAACATGAGGTTTGTTCCTAACAATTCAGGCAGCTTTATTTTGAACGCGTACGTGCAGAAAGCTTCTTCATAATAATTCTAGACAGAGCGGTGCAAGAGGAGTTTCTCCTATCAAATGATATTGGGGAAAAAATGAATAAAATAAAATAAAAATAAAATATAATAATACAATAAAATATAATAATTAAATAAAAAATAAAAATAAAAATTAAAAAATAAAATAAAATAATAAAAAATAAAATAAAATAAACCACACCCCCAAAAAAACCAACAGAAGGTAGTCAGAGACCTTTTGCTTTTTGACATGCTAGGTTCTGGAAGTAAAAAAACATATCCATTTGAAAAAAGTCATTCGAGGCACCCTAGTGAGTGTTTTACGTAGTCCAACCTCGTACTCGAAGAACGCATCATCTTCCCAAGGGGATAGAGCACTGCATGGCATATGTCATTAGTTATGAGCATTGATATCACAAAGAGAAAAGCATTTTCTCCTTTGTCACTGATATGGAAAAGAGTTCTTTGTTGTCACATACATTTATCCTCTGGAAACTGCTGGTTTAGATGTTAGATTAGCTCATTTAAATGCAAGTGAAATTTTAATAAGTTGCTCCAAAGAAATCGTTTAATTCAGTGGAAGAACAGGGAAAGAACAGTAGCTACAAGGTAAGTAAGAGGATGAGAGGCAATTAGAGCATGTCAGTGGACTGGGCTGAAGGAGAAGAAAAGAGGTTCTCTTGCAAGTATTGGGTGCTGTCAGTGGTCTTTTTTTTTTGGTTCACGAACAAACGGGAAAATTAGGAGTATGCTAATTAAACTAAGGACACTGAGGTAGAGGAGTGCAATCTACTGAAATGAGTGAATGGGAACTGAATTATCAGAAATGGGATGAAATTGCAATTATAAGTTCACACCTGAAGAACTAATCTAGTAAAGCTTCAAGATTTACAAGTGCAAACAGCTGACAGGAAAATACAACATGGTGTATTAGTCAGTCAGGGTATGGCTGTGAGCCACTAACATGGTAGGACTGTGGAAAAGAGAAATGTGGTTCTGGGGGATATCAGGTTGAATGCTTCAAATAGATATCAGAGAGTATTAATCACACTTTCCGAAGCAGCAGTCTTTTCTCATCTGGAGCTGTGCATCCTGTTCTAGCCACTCCTGTTCAATACAGGTACTAAACATACAATATTACATTCTCATTTGGATGAAGAAGGAAATTAAAACGAGATGAAAGCAAGAAAGAGAGATTCCACTTTGACTTGTGGTATGCTCTGAGACTGAAGAAGATTGGGACAAGAGGAAGCAGACAGCCATGCTTTAGATTTCTGATATCTTGGAGAAGAGAAGAAAGTGTGATCTAAAAATGCATTTCACTGGTGTTTCCTTCTTTAATATTTTAAATATTATATATGCAGCCAATACCCTAGCAGAAAAACAAAGCCTTGTTTTCTTAGAATCAACTTTGAGCTTATCTGATGTGGAGACAGAGTTCAGGTCAGTATGACGTATATGGATATACTGTTTTTTGGCAGCAACAGGCTCAAGTGAGGGTGCCTGAGCATCACAGCCCTGGGATTTGCAACCTGGTACATGGTGGTGATGCAGGGAGCCAAAGCTTCCTTCCAGCTAGCCTGTGAGAACCCGCGTGGGTCAAACAGAGAATAACTTCTCCTGATAGGATATCAACTAATGTGCCTTTTGCCAAAAGCTTTGGTCAGCTAAGGGAGACATATCCCACAATGCTGAATAGCTTTGGATTATCAAAACAATGTACCCCACTGAGACTTGTGGCTTATTTCCCAGTAAACCTAATTTATACTTTTTTTTTTTGTTTCCTAACAAGACAAGATGGCCTGTGAAATCTTGGAAATTGGTTTCTTTTCTGTTTTCCCATAGTGTTTTCTGTCCTTTCTGAGTAGACAATAACTGAGAATATGGAAAAAAAAACCCAACACAACAGGAAAAAGACCATTTCTAAGTTGCTGGTGGTGTCACTGTGCTCGAGACAAGGGCCAGACTGGTAGAACAGGTAATGGAGTGGTATAATCCTTCTGGCTGGAACTGCTTATTTTTAAAATCAAGTTTTGCATACAGAAGAGTCCAGGTAGATAATGAGAAAGCTGGAGAATAAAGCAGGGACTGAAAGCAAATAAGTAACCTGGTCGAAAGCTTGTCAGATAGGATTTTGATAAATTAAAGAAGAAGCTAGTGTCATTTTGGGGTTTTTTTTTAGGTTGCATTTTAACAGATCCAAGACCAGTGAATGGAAAAAAAAAAAACCTAGGTATGTAAAAACAACAAAAAACCTCCAAAAAATAGCTCTGACATAGATGTAAATGGAAATACTACGGAGGGAAACGAGAAAATGGAAATACTAAATGGAGGGAGGGGAGGGAAGATAAGATTCTACTGTTTGTTGCAGCACATACAAATATCAGGTCAAGAACACCTTTCCAACAGGAGCAATTTGTGTTAATATGCTTTCATTTTTATAACACAGGTCTTTTCTTCACCATTTTCCATTGCAACAGGTTCTGTTTTCTAATTTCTGTCTTTTCAAAAACATCTTGTTCCAATGGCAGGGTCAGCTAATTTATCAAAAAGCAACTTTTTAAGATCTACAACATATTTTTTGCAAACTTTTGAAACGTATACATGAACATATCGGCAGATATCCACCAAAGAGTCCTCAAGTTTACATTTCTTGCGTAACCATCTAGAGGGAAGCCTAGACAAAAAAAGGCCAAGAGTGAAGAGCAGCAATTATCCAGGGATAATTCCACTGAATTCAGGCCCAAATGAAAACAGGTTCAGCAAGGAGGAACTGAAAATTGTGCAATGCTGAAATGAAATCCAGAGCAAAGGGAAAAGAAAAAGAAAAATTAAGTCATGTTGAAGGTCACTCACTGTTGTGGTGTACAGCCCATCCTACGTATATCCTAATGTTTCTTACTGTTAAATTTTGAATGTGTTGCACAAAGAGATTATGACATTGCAAAATGTCTGGAGATCAAAACAATATTCTTTCCTCTCTCGAGGAGCAAAGCCTGTATATAGTCAACACAGTAGCACATGAGCAAATGCACATACCTCAGAAAAAAGGACTAGAACAAAATCCCCAACCTAGCTTTTTCTGTACGTCAAAAAGTATTTCAGTGAAATCAAAACTAAGTGGAAATGAATGCTCTCAAAACCATTTAGTCAAAGAGAAGAACAGCGGGGAAAAAATAAAAAAAAAAGATAGTAACAGGCAGAAAAGCAGACAAATTGAGGATAACAGCACCCGATGCAATAATCATAATGAGAACAATTGAATTGCACCTTGAAAGGTCACATTTACTTGGATCCCATGCAGGTCTTGGATGTGTATTTGCACAAAAAAAACAGATGGAAGGACCCACCCCCTCCATACACCACCCCCAGTCTCTATCCATACTTGTAGTTCCCAAGGATGCTGTCACCGGTGTCACCCCAGACCTCCTGGGGGCATCTCACTGTCAGCTACAGCGCACGCAGACCTCCCTTATGGTGCTGTGCCTCCACATACTGCCCTGCCTTCCAGAGGTGGTGGCTTAAATAGACAATCGAGACCCAAATCCAGATGTTTTTCTACTTTTTAAAGAGACTCTGGGCTAGGATTTATTGATGAGCACTTTGCAGCTCACTGATGGACCCGATTTGATGTGAATTGCTGGTGGACACACGAAATAGAAATGCAGGATTAATCGAATTATGATGTGGTCTGGGATAGATCAGTGCATACAAAAAGCACAGACCTGGCTGAAGTCTGACTTGTCCCAATCGTAGAAAAGGAGATACATTTTTGTGCAGCAGTTATCTCAGCGGACAGCAAAAGTTCAGTACAAATGGAAGCAAGCTAGAACGACAGGGAAAAAAAAAGAGCTGATGTGAGATCATTGGCTACTGTGTGTTTTCCTCCTAATTTTATGCTTAACATCTTTTCAAACGGTGCTTAAATAAATGTTAATAACAAAAAAGCCTGAATTCAAGTGGCATATCATGTTTTGTGAATGCCAAGTACCTGTGCCCCTTCTACAGGCAATGGAGAGCATTAGGTAATCGCAGCAGTGCATTCATTTCACCTTTAGAAACACCTGCCCTCCTGAGATAAGGTGGCAAATTTTGCAAAGGCTGAAGTTAGACAATGAGATTTCCATCTAGGACAACCACTCACCCATGGACAAGTGGGTCACCTAAGAATAGGTTGCAGAGAAAACCTTTGGTTTTGCACCTCTGTTTTTATCAAAACATGTTTTTAACTATTTGTTACTGTGCCCTCCTCAAAACTAAATCAACATGGAAAATATTAATTTAATACGAAAATACACCATTCTGTGCTCCTTTATTACCCTGGAATTAAGAGAATTCTGGTGATAATGAGTAATTCTTTCCACTTGTATTTATCTTTCAACCAAAGCACCTCTGAATCTTCAGATGACCTCATAATACCTCTTTTCAAAAAAAACCCAAAAGTATGTGCAGAGAACTTGAACCAAGGGACTTCTAATGTCATTGTCTAGGAGGAGAGATGAAATACAGGGGTTGAGACTTTCTTGATAGCTTTCTGGAAGGCACAAACTAAGCGAAGCATAAACACATGAACATTTGAGGAGAAAGCACTCCTATACCAATATGCACCAAGACCCGAATTTCTCTCATCATGCTCCCATCCAGAAGTTGCATAACTGCATTAGCGCATTAGTACTTCTGGAGAAGATGAACCATGTAAGAATTAGGAGCTTTATGGTTTCCTGACAGGAGCTGGCTCATATCCAGTCTGCTAAGAGCTTAGAAAGAAGACTCTGCGCCACCCATGCACGCATGGCCTTGGTTACATTTAAATCTGTAATGAGGCATCTGACCCCTTTTAAAGAGGGACAATAGATAGTCCTGTTGCTTGGTCATGCTGCCAGAGCAACTGTAATTTAGCTTATAAAGGGAGTGGATGCAGTTGGCCAAGTTCTCGCTGTCCGGCAAACAATCAAATCCCTGTCTGGGTTTTAAGCACCAGCTCTGAACAGTTGGACCAGCTCAGGCTGCTGGTTGTGCATCCAGGCACTGGGAAAGGCAGGCGGGTAGTTACAGAAGGAGTGTCAATAAAAACAGGATATACTGAAGTTAATAACCACCACAAAGAGAAGCTGAGGTGCTCGAGGCTGCACAGCTACTGGAGTAACTTCCAGCAAGCCACGGACTTGAAAGGAAAGGAGGAACCACCTGGGACAGAGACTGAGGGCATCAGCTGAAGCGCTTTCATATTAATTGCAGGTAGGGGAGATTTTCAAAAGCACCAGTAGTACATTTGCTGCTTTGACCCATTGCCTTTGAAATGGTCAGTCCCTCAGAAATCCCTGCTTTGACCCTTTATAAAGCACTTCACACTGACAAAGCTGAATGCACTTGACAAAGAAAGGCATTGCCATCCGTGCAGTCTCAGGGGAATCAAGGCACGCAGGCATGGGAGATCCTCGTTGGCAGAATTAGAAATTAAATAGGAATTTTAGCTTTCTCTTATCCACTTGTCCTTACCTTGCTGCCAGTCCAGATACCAAACCCAGACTGTTGCGCCTGCTAGAACACGTACTGAAGCCTCCCCTGTGGTCCATATGTTAATTTTCTGTCTGTGAGATATATACAATTCTGCAATATTTATTGCACTTTAAAAGCTTCTTCTCTCTCTTTCTGGTTCCATTGGTCTGTCCTTACAAGGCATAGCCATATTGTTCAAAATTCAGACTATGATATCAAAGTAGTCCCTTCTGGCTTGAAAAATTGTAAGCTCATCAGTGTTTCAGACTGGAAGAAACACTGTCACTAAATATAAGCCAATGGCTCTGTTCCTATCTTGTTCAATTTTTTGTTTCGCTAGATAGCGCAAAATCTTGGTCTCTCAAGCTACAACAACCAGTCCCAGCAATGAGGCTGCATTTATGCTTGGGGGATGGTTGTGTTTTTGTTTCCAACCACGCGCACTTGCTGTCAAACTCTGTGTCATTTTCATTTAATCTGATTCTCTATCAGGCTGATTCTCTGTCTCCCAAGCCTTCCTGTCTTCCAGCTGGCCGTTTTCTAAAGCAGTGATTTGCAAAACATTAAAGAAGGCATATAAATAAATTACTGTCTGGAGAGTGAGTCATCATTATTTCATAGGAGACTCTACCAGAAGTAGTGGCTGCTTGTTGGCAAAGCAAGCCCATGTTTGCCCCCTGTTTTATTTTGCTGCTTACTGCTGTTCTCCAGCTTTTTGAGGGTTTGTCCTGCTCTACCCCATGTGATGATATTTTGCCTCCTGATAAATAAGGCACTTGCCCTGGACCTCAGGTGCTACAGGGGCCAAGAGGAGGACATGACTCGATGACCTTGAAGGTCTCTTCCAGATGAAACTGTTCTATTATTCTTTGATTCTATGATTCTGTGAGTAGGACAATTTCACCAAAAGGTTTGACAAGCACTGGAACAGGCTGCCTAGGGAAGTGGTGGAGTCACCTACAAAGAGACTGAGCTTATTTTTTCAGGTCCAAATTTCTGCAACATAACCAAGACAAGGATACAATTAAAATAAACCTCAAGCACAGTTCTTTCTTCTGTCCCACCTTATGCTTGCTGTGACGTAGTTCCTAAGTATATTCTGTATATTTAAACTGCACACAAGAGGCTCCACTGAGGCTCCACTTCAAGTTACCCCTCCTCTTCACCACAGTCTGAAATTTCTGGCTCCTGGTCACCATCTTACCGGTGAAAAAGCTCCAGCCAACCAGAGGAGCTGCACATCACTGCCTTTAAAAATAATGCAGCAAAATCTCCCAAAATCTCAAAAGATGCAGCCAACACACCACCATTCATCATTTTCACTTCTTCATTCATGACTCTTCATATGAACCTGGGTTAGCTAAACCATCTTAGTTTCTCATGTATAGTGAGGCTTTTTTTGACTACAATGCTATGTTGACAGGCAGAATCCCCACCACAGCACTGACAAATCCCTTTTTATTCACGTGGCCTTGAAGTTTCCACCCCATCCTTCTCACCCCATCCTTCTCACATGCGGAACTGATGTGACCTCAGTGCATTTATTTTAGGTCCTCAGTAACATTTGGACAGGTATGAGATAATTCCTGATGAAAATGCCAGCTAGAAAAAGGATCACATCTTAGTAATGGCCATTTTTCCTACCTGGGGAATGCAGAACAAACTTACAAACAACCATTATGTCTTTGTGCTCGTGAAGGCTACAGATTGATGATCAGAATTGCCTCTCTTTTTGCCTTCCATTTTTTTCCTTTCTTTGGCTAAAAGCCAGAATGGAAAATATGTTTACTCTAAGCAAAAAAAAAAAAGAGAAAAAAGAAAGAAAGTCATATAAAAGTAAGCAGAAAAGAATAAATAATTAGCATCCCTTTAAAAAAAAACAATTTTGGCTAAATCGTTTTCTGCTAGCAATCATCTTAATAGGTATTTTTTATTTAGTTATGGTTTATCTGGAAGTACGAATCATGAAAATGTCTTGACAATGAAACAATCCAAGCTACTAACAAGGTGTAATTATAATGTAAGATATATATAATTAAACATTATAAATTGACAAGTCCTTGACAGCCTGTAGTGAGTTAATCTCATGGTAATGCTCACAAGTGCTGGGATTATTCACTGCTTTTCCTGAGCTAAATGCAAAGTTAGATAATATATTTTCCTTTCTCAAGCTCTCCCTGCAACTAGATAGTACATTTGTCGTTTCCTGGCAGTATTTAAAATGGAAATTTAAAAGACCCATTGGAACCTATTTGTCCTATAGCCCATGGTAATGACCATTACTGCAAAATGTGAGTGTATACATTTGATACACTGAGAAGTGCCAGTATCCTGTATTTGAATGCATTTGTGCCCAGCGTTAAATTGCTGTGAAGGTTGATGTTGTTCTGCTGAAAAGGCAGAGGATTTTTTCCCCTTTTCATTTGAAAACCCACCTGGTGTTGATATTCATGTAACAAACTTCATAGGCAGGTGATAAATTTCATTTTTACGCCTGCTCACCTGCACTGTACCCTTTATTCTCTCCCTGAGCTCCTTCCAACTTTCAAAATCTCCAAATGGCTTCAAGCAACCACTATATTATTTTAAACATAACTAGGTAAAGCTTCCGGGACTTTTTCTCCATTGTGCCTAAACGTGGAATTTTTCTTACCTGAGATTAGGGTGCTTGCACTTGGATGCAGAATGGTCAATAGTGTTTCTATGCAGGTTGAAAAACAAATATTTTATAAAAGACATGGGTCTATAAGCCAATAGAGGAATTTTGCCACTGCACAACTAGGATCTCCAGCTCCATAACAGGTCCACCATTTGCCCCTAGATCCCAAACTATGCTATATAATATACGTTGTCCCTCAATTACAGAAAACACTGTTTTATTTTATTTTATTTTAAATTAAAGGATTTTCAAACATTAGCTTAGATTTCTCCTATCCTTTCTAGCTGGACTAATCGTAACAAAAGCACGTGACTACACATATGGAATAAAAAATGAGTCACTTAAAGCTCTGAGCCAGATTTAATCTGTTTTCCCTAATGACAAGTAATGCAGCACTGCAAGTGTGGACAGTCCTGTTCCCTCTTCCCCATCTGATAGAGTTGTCCACCAAAAGTGAAGAGCTTCTGCGAATGGAAGCATATAGCATTTCTTTTGTTCTACTCATGAATAGTTGATGCTCTCTAGCTTTCAGGTTGCTCTTTATTGCTTCACATGAGTGCTCGTTTCCTCCTCACTAGCAGGGAAATATCTGTGGCCAGAAGCTCTGCTGGTGCAAATAGGTATGTAATGGAGATGGGATGATTTTTGCCAGCTGATGATCTGAAACAAGTTATTTCAGCATTGGAAATGTTCTACTTCTGATTAGAAAGAGAAGAAAAACGCTGCGTGATGTGATCTGCAGCTCTTGAAGTAAGTATTTTGATGTTGCAATGGGGGAAAAAATGTTATCTGTGTTTCATGAGTACACTTGAAATTTCAGGTCTAGTCTAGGATCGTTTCTCTTCTCTTTTGAATTTTTTTATATAGATTGTTGAGGTCACCTCTGTAATATCTGAACAATTTCCAATACCACACTGAGCAACATATCATTTGTCACATTCATTCTTCTCTTGTCTCTGTAGCAAGACAAGCATGGGCAGTGAAGTGTTTCTCTTCCAAAGGGTTGTGGTTTTGGTTTTGGTTTTATATTTTAGAATGTTGTTAATGAGGGTACTTGGAGGTTGTGTGCTTTTAGTAAAATTGTATATTTTAGTGGAGGGGTGAAAGAACAGAGGAAATAAAGCAAGTTCCTGGCACTTTGACACAAAGATGGTAAGATTTATAAGGATAGTGTCTTGGCCTCAGTGAATTTACTGCACATATGACCTTTTACTCTATTGAAGAAAGTGATAACACTATCAAAGAAATGAACTTGTTGGCTGTAATATTTACTCTGGAGATTTACATGGTCTTCTAGATATTTTGAGCCTTGATCTAGTCTTCAAGATAACAAGTGAGTCCATGAATGGACAAGACATATGTCTTATTTTCTCTTAAATAAAAAAATTATGATGAATCTATCCTAGTCAAAAAGACAAGTTCATTTTAAAAAGTAAAAAGTGTAGTTCTTTAATGATCAAAGCGGGGGTGAAGTGACAGCTTTCGTTTATTTTACTCTTAAAATCCTGCTCAAAGAAATCGGGAAGAGAAGCAAAAATATCTGCAGAAAAGTGAATTGATAAAGCAATGAATATATCACAAAAGAGAAAGCCAGAAAGAGAGAAGGATGAGAAAGGTGGGTACCAGATCCAGACACGGTGTATGAGAGCCTCTGAGCCAGATTTTCATTCAGGATAGGTCCCCTCAGGCCACCTCTAGAAGTGTAAAGATTTTACTCCCTTAAACCCCTGAGGAGGGGAGGGACCGCTATGTCATCCAATGTTTTTTTAATTGAAAGATGCCTTGCTTTTTCCCTTGGGATGACACCACGGAAAGGGAAAGGACTGACTGGTTCTCTCTGTGGGTCTTGCACTTCTATGGTCTCTCTATGGAAGCTTTTGGCTAGCACCAGGTGAGGACAACAGACTCAGACCCCTTTAAAACCTACATTTCTTTCACACACGATTTCTTTGTGAGACTGTATTAAAGCATGAGACTCCCCCACTCTGCTTTGTACACATTACCTTGCCCGATGGAGTCTTGGTCAATGACATTGAGATAGAGATGTGACAGCCTCAACCAACCATAAATAACAAAGATAGCTGTGATAGGTCTTTAGTTGTGGAGTAAAAGTTTTCTACTTAATCTTCTTGAAAGAGAGGAGGGGGATGGATCAATCCAGATGAACTCATTTTCAATCCACTCCTTCAGCATGAAGTGACATAACTCACAATGACATCTATGGGACCAAAAAAGCACAAGACATGTTAAGCCCAGTCAGTAGAAAATAAAGTATGTTACTATTTTGTTTCCTTTCATTGATTGATGTTGCCTTTTTTGATTTTGTTTTTCTTTTTTTTTACTCATCTGTATGCTAGGAAAATAAATGAAATCTGAATTTATAGCACAAATGACTTTTTGCTTGTACGTGTAGGTGACAATTCCTACACCAGTAAATCATAATAGCGGCACCTATTAATTGCATTTTCCACGTTTGGTTGGTATATAGAGCCAATCCAAACTATTGTACAAGAGTCAAAAATACGCCAAGCATTTCCTAACTTAAAAATCTGTGATTAAACTTGGTGAGCTCTGCAGAGGTTAATTAAATTTTTATAGATTTATTCTTCATTCCGCGCTGTGAAAGGCTTTTCCGTTTGGCTATCGTTGCCAAGTTGGTGATGGGGGAAATTGAGAACCCAGATCTACATCAATCTTCTGTGTTGTCAGACGTTGAAACTATTTGCAGAGTATTGGTATGGCATAAATTGGCAAAAGAAGGAAGACTTCTGCAGGCACAAGCAACATGTCGAAGCTTTTTCTCCCTAGGAATTAGCTACAGAAGAATTTAGCATCTTTTGTCTTGTTTCCAGGCAAAATGGACAGACGCTTCTCCACCAAGCGGGACGCAGTAATCTCAGTTCGATGAAGATATTGCACTTACAAATAGTAATCAAGCACACAGGTGGGTTCTCTGCCTTTCCAAATTACTGGAGAGGCTACTAGCTACTAGGTTACTATCGATAGTACTGTAGATATCTACATTTCATCTTCTTGAACTATGCGTCAGGCAGGCAGGTACCAAAGCAGTCAGTGGGCCAGAAGGATTAAAATCAATGTATTGAATACATAGGAGGTGGCTCTGGTGAGAAGAAAAAAAAGTAAATAAAAAAAAAAAGTGAAGACCAAGAAAGTAAGATAACGAAGAGTGATTTAAATGCAAAAGTCTCTGCTCAGCTTCTGCTTAATCTCTTCCGGAAATCACCTGTTCAGCAAAGCTGAAAACATGCTTAGGTCCAACTCTCTTCAGCAAAGCGCTACAGCATGTGTTCATTTTTTATGTTGTGATGAAGCATTCCACTAAATGTGGATTGGCTGCTGAATTTCAGCCTGAGGATGCTGTTAAAATAGTGGTTAGAGGAGATGCAGTTATCATTACTTATTAAAAAGCTTTTAACAGCGTTCCTTACAAAAATCTGCTTAAGATACGAATCTACCATGGGGTAAAGTTCTGCTTGGGATTAAAAACTGGTAGAAAGATTAAAGAAGGGACAGGCTTGATAGATAGATTTCATCACAGGAGGACAATTGTCACAGGAATCCACAGAAGGAATGAAACTCTGTAATGTTGCCGACAGGGATATTAAGTACCTACACTGAGCAGCCTGGGAAAAGTCGGGGTCTTTCCCAAAAGTTATTAAAAATTATACATTTTTCTTTTTCTTTATTTTTTATTTTCTAAACATATTGTAGGTAATAATCATCCTGAATATTCCAGTGATATTGTTGATTCCTTGCCTCAAAATTGTGTTTAATAGCTGAACTCCTTGGAGGACAGCTCTTGGTTTCTTTTTGACTTGGAAAATATCTTGCCAAGTCCAGCCGGTACCCGAGAAAAATGGCAATAAATATTGTTAATAATCTGGAACAAGGCCTTCAGCAGCAAAACATTTTTTTTTCACCAGTAAAAGTATATTTTATGTGAACATAATTTAAATTAGTCAAGACTAAGCAAGACTTCGGAGAATTCTAAATGGTCAGACCAAACTGCACAACATTCACGACCGATGAAATTCACTGCAGATAAATTCAAGGTGATACACGCCTGAAAGGACAATTCAACTGCTCATACGTGTAGCTGAGTTATAAATTAACTGCAACCATTCAAGAAAAAGATCTTCCTGTCACTGCAGACAACTCCCTGAAAACATCTGCTCAGCACAGAGCAGTGATCAAGAAGAGAACAAGGTGTCAAGGTGTATTAAGAGGTTTAGGGTTTAAGGTTGGAAGTGTTATAACACCATGCCCCAAGTCAATGGTGTGCAGTCACCTTGAACATTGTCACCAATTGCAGTCACCTCCCTTCAGAAGTAATCTATTGGAAAGAGGAAGGATTCAGGAAAAAAAAAAAAAACCACATGTGAGGGTAACATTAAAGCGAGAAACACTGACATAAAAATTGGGTCAGCTTCCCCACTGCTGCTGTATATCCTATGGGGTTAGCCACTGTCTAAAAGGCAAAATGATAGCAGTATATTTTTGAGAGGTTGTTTTTTTTTAAAATAACACGTGCAACTTATTCCTACAAAAACTCAGTTCAAGAGCTTAACCACTTTGGAAAATCACTGTCGATAGCATTCAAACTTCGAGGTAAGTATCACTAAGAAAGGACATAACCAACTAAAAGAATGCCAGCCAAACGGCACATAAGGACATTTGGACGAAGCATCCCCTCTGGCCAGGTTATTGAATACATTTAATATTCAATAACGACCTCTTTGGTTTTTACACTACTGATTCTCCAATTTGTCTATGATATCATAGAATGGCCTAGGCTGGAAGGGACCTTAGAGATCATTTAATCCAACCTCCCCATCATGGGCAGGGACGCCTCTCAACTAGATCAGGCAACACATGGGGACCCAACTGAGATCAAACCCGTGACCTTTGTTGTTTCATCACCACACTCAACCGAGTGAGCTAAACCGATACGCTAAGGAATTCCATGCCATTTGCAACAGGTGTGACACACATGAAGACAAATCATACTGAGCACATGTAGAGGTAACATCCCTGGCAGAGCATGCTTACAAATTTTTACACTATTCGCTAGCGGACATCATTGCTGTATTCCATTATGCTGAAGTTTTCTGGAGTCTTGCCAGATCGCTTCAACGTGCAATGTCATGTTTTTGGGCTGGATTACTTTAGAAGAATCTGCCTGAACCAATGACTGGTGAATGAGCATTAGTCTTGTAGAAATTTCTTGCGAGAGAATACGTCTTGCCAAAATGTTAAAATAACGATGTCAAAATAAATGTTAAAATACAACAAACTTGGAAAATATAAGGACAGGTAAAATTTAGACTGAAAGACTTGATAAATGAGGCTAAAGTTCATATCTTTCAGCAAGCAAAAATTATAAGAAGGAAGTTCAATGAAGAAAAAGAAATATTAGCTAAATACAGCTTTGCGAATTATTCCTTGACCAAAAAAAAAACAAAAAACATTTTAAGGATCTGAAGCACAAAAATCTGTTTTATGCTTCTCTGTGCAGTTGATCATTCACTCCTTCAGGCAAGCAAATCCTATTGACTAAACAAGATTTATGTGCAGAGAGCAACAACGTGATCAAAACTGAGGTACCAGTCAGTTAATATCAGAGTAGGGCAGGAAGCAGTTCTTGTGTCTTTCCAAAAATGCGTGTGATTTGAAGAATTGTACCTGTGTGTATAGAAACAAACTTCAAAACAGCATTGGTCATGAAAAATTCAAGAAAGAAAGGAAGAAGAGAGGAAGCAAGGAGGCAAGAAGAAAGGAAGAAAGAGAAGACTCATCTCCCAGGTGAGTCTGCTGATTAGAAGATTGAAAAGGAACAAACTGAAAAATAAATCCTAATATATTCTAAGCATTCAATTTTATATAAAGTAAAATCCAGATGATTTCCAAAAGATTTCATGATATCAACAACCGAGTGGTTCAGAGTCTATCACAAGGGAAGATGGCTGGAGCTCAGGTACCTTTTGAACTCCCTTTACAAACTGCAGCAAATAAAAAACGTAGATCAAGGAAGCCAAGTGGTGTTTGCATGTTCCTATTTTATAGCACGTAGACCACACAAATTTACCTGCTTGTATTATGAATACAAGATGCTGTGCCTGGTGTCTCTTTTCTACCGAGCTAATGGAGCTTTGGAATAGCTGACAGTGTCTCTGTGCCCCTTGTGCTCATTCATCTTCGGTTTGACAAGAAATTCTGCCTGCACTCAAATGTCTTTTCTGAGAAAACGGGTATCTAGTTTGCTTCAAGAAAAGAAAACATTTTGATTCAACTGTATTTTATCAAAGAGAAAGCAATTTCTTAGAAATGTGCCGAACAGCCCTGGGTGATACTTTCCTTTCATTCTTTAGAGACACCAGACTTGCCTTAAAAATGTATACACTACAGAACAATACTGCTAGACAGCTCTTCTTTCACACACGTGATCTCTCCATGTCCACATGGTAGCTATTCCTGTACGTATAGCTAAGTAGTAGAATTATGTTTTGGTGCATTCAATAGTCAGGAGATCACCTTCCTGCAAAAAGGTGCTGATATAATCTGTGCTGTACTAAATCTGTATTGTTAAAAATTAAAGCTACTCTACAACCATACTTAAAGTACGACAGAACAAAATTTATAAAGGCTGCTGTGTAAGAACTTGGTTCCATCCCATGGGGTTACCTCAATTATTGCAGTGTTGATTTCCTATTTTCCAGTGACATCTAGAAGCTGTAAGCAAGGACAACAGTCTCTCCAGTTAAATATTCTTTGTACAGGTAGGTCCCTATAGAAATATTGCAAGCAATGACATTACTGTGATTATCAGCTAAACCCCAATCACTGGTCTTATCTCCTTGCAAATACAAGGTAAAACAAATTAACTAAAGCCATCCTAATTTAAATGAGCGTGGTTTATTTCATATAAACAGTAAATAAAGAGCCTGAATATGGACACGCACTGTCCTCAAAAAACTCACTGGATAATGCCTTGAGCAATCTGGTCTGATCTCTCAGTTGACCTTGCTCTAAGTAGGCGGTGGATAGAGATTTTCCGAGATCTCCTCCTGCCAGGGTAGTTTTATAGCCTACACAGTCTATAAGTCATGGTAAAGCAGCTACAGGTGGTTGTTTATCCAGACCTTGAATTCAACTTTTGCAGTTAATTTTATTTTAATTTTTATTTAATTTTGCTACACATCACTGAAAACTCATCCGAATTGACTGTCTTAAGAGCAAACATTAGCTCAGACAGTTCAGGAAGTTGACCAATTCAAATAAGCTTTCTTGTATCAAAGTACAGTAAGTTTCTGTGATATCCACATGTACTGTCCTAACTGGCTATGATGTTTGTGGATAGAAAAAAAATTATTTACTTTTATTTACTAATTATGCAATGGCAGATAGTTTGCTGAGTAACCAACAAATCTGATATAAGAGTGAGCAAGTTCCTTAAACTCTTAAATATCAGCAAACCTATCTTCCTTGATCAAGATAAACTGCCTTGGTTTTGAAAACAACCTTCACACCTTTGGTTTTAACTTCAAATTGACAAACTTATGCTTACAGTCATCTTTAAACACCTCAGCTCTTGCTCTTAAAATGTGACATCCACCAAGCTGCCATGGAGCCGAAATAAACTGGATGAGAGAAGCTTTCCATGCAGTATCTGTTCCACGAGGCATTCGGAATTGGCACAAGCACTGCATTTTTGAAAGGGAATTTCGTATCGCTCTCCATCTTGTTTCAGCTTGAACGCCATGCTCCTGCTCCCTTCTGAATCCTCTTGCGTCTCATACATACCAAAATCCTACTAGGAAAATGGACCTTGTTACAAAATCCAATCACAGAGATAACACCAATATTTTGAGGACAAATTGAATGTTTTTCAATTGTCCCTGACAAAGACTGGTTTAACCACTTTTTAAAAGTATATAGTGGTGAAGAATCCATCTTCTTTCCCTGCTCTGATACATAACAAACTTTAGAAGGTTTTTCTACTTCCAGAATTAGCTTCTCAAGGACAACACAGCAGATTATCCATGGCTTTTCTGTGTAGGATATACCACCATCCTTATATGGCATATTTCTAAAATAAAAAATCCCTTCTTTGCCCCTCTCCCCATTTCTTTATAAGTTATGAATCAGCTGGTTGTGGTTTTTTTTCAAACTGAAGGCTTTAGCATTAGGAGTACAAATGAGAGATCCTGTGAAATCATTCTCAGATCACCATTGTATTTCCCTCTGATCTCCCTTTGACCATCCAGACAGGGCACAACTTCTGTGCGTCCCAAAATCATATTCACTGACCCACTAAATCTAATCACACGCAAGGATGAGGCATGGCCACAACACGACATAATCCACCAGCAAAGTGATTTTTTTGAAAAGAGAGCTTTCCAAAATGTTTGTCAGAGCAGTCCCATTGAGACTATTCTGGCACGCTTACAGTATCTGGGGAGCTTTTGTTTTCTGCCCACATTGTGATAACTATCAGTGCATCCACCTGAACGTTCTTGAACAAAACCGAGTTACAGATCTCTCAGCAACAAACTGGCCAGCCTTTCATTTGCATAAACGCTTTTCTCCTATTTGTCCCACTCTGTTGCACAACGCTACAATTAATTAAGCTCGTATCAAAGTGCTCCAATGAAACCGCTTTAGAAATAAAGGCATGGGGTCATTGGTTTCATTTATTCTGTGTATTTACTGGAGCCGTTTTTCCAGGGCAAAAATCTGATTTGTTACCTTGTAGTTCTGAAATGGGGCATTATGTTTACATGTATTTTCAGAGCAGTGTTGAGCTGACATTTTTTGAGCCTGTTACAGTTGAAAAAAAAAAAAATGGAGAAAATGGAAACATTTGACCCTTGGAAGACAGAACATGATTAACCAAAAGCAGTTCAGTATTATATTGCAATCTAATAATGTCCCATCACTGACCTGGTGAACCTGTTACAGACCAGTGTCTAATACAAAATTAGTTTCTTTCAGCATAAGAAATATTGAACAAATGGGCACACTGAGAGCCACTTGAGCATGGGCAAAGTAATTATGCCACACACATTGTACAGAAGACGAGGGATAACACAAGATAAATAAAAAAAAAAATGCCCTTTGAAAATCATCTGGGAGTTATTCCACAAGTATCACGACAAAATTAAATTCACTGAGATCAAATCTGAGTCCCCTTAAATATATCTTTGACAAAACTGAGCCAGTGGACCATGACAATCTTTTTTAGGGATAGGGCATTCAAGGGAAGTCTCTCACAGTCCTCAGAGCTCTGAAAAACTTTGGTTGCACCTGTGAGCTTTGCATCAGAGCTGAAGCAAGGCCACATTAGTGGGGTTACTTACACTGTTGGAGATCCAGGAGGTGTTTAGCAGTTCATGCCATGGCAGAGGTGCCCAAGGTTGGGTGTCTATGCTCCAGCTGTTGCTGTTCAGCACCACCAAGGATCCCAGATCTCGGTTTCTGCTTGTTCCAGACCCTATTTTCTAGAATTTGGCACCTTTTTCATCTTTCAAGTCACCTGAGTCTTAGGCAAGCTCCTTCCCAGAAGGGAGGATACAGAGAGATGACAGTGCCGACCGATCCAGTGGTTTGGCAGCTTAGTGCATGACTTGTCTGTTTGTCCTCAAAGCTAACTCACAACTGATGAGCTAGTCCGTGGTTTCTAAGAGCATTTCTGCTACATTTTAAATGCATATTTGGTTCTCTCTAAAACCTGCCCCACTGGTCTTTTCACTGTCATCTTCGTATTCTGACATCCCTGACCAGTTCAGCCTTAGGCGGCTTATACAGACTTGTAAGGAGACAGAACAAACCTGATGCTTTGAAGGATTACTGCTTGTACAAATGCCAGAGCTAGATGCATGTGCCAAATCCCTGCATTAAGAATGTACAAATATTTAACCTGTCCTTGCATAAAAGGAATCTAGTGAAATAGCTTCTCTCTCATTGAAAAACATGACTGGAATTCACTGCTGTCTTTTAAAACATCACTGTGGTACTACTCATCTTTGACATTGTTTGGTAGTGGCTGAAGAACTCAACATGAAAGGAGAAGACTTAGTTCACTGCCTCCTTTCATTCAGAAAGGGTTTCAGCCCACATCTTTCACCTCACAGAACAGAAGTTTAATCTTTTTCAACTTCGGGCAGCGCTGGCTACTTTGTGCTTCCTAATGTCACTACTCAACACGTGTATACAGGAGAACAAGATGACATAAGCCTCTCCCTCCCTCTCTCACCTGGTGCATCGTTTAATATGGGAAGATTTGGTTTGCAGTTGCTTCCTGGGAGAGTTTCTGTAATTTGACAGTCATCATATAACATGCTTAAACTGTCTAGATAAGATGAGAGAATGCAGAACTATCTTTTTCTCTGATCTGTCAGCAAAAATTTGCAGTCACCTCTTTTTTTTACGTGATTATCTTTCTTGCTTTCTTTGCCCCTGGACTTCTGCATTCTTGGCTGCAAAGGGTAGCAGCTTCAAAATATCATGATGGCTAGTACCTCACCTGTAATATTCCTGGATGACTCTACATGATCTATATATGTCAGCTGTTGTTGTCTTCTGCAAGGAGGAATAGGTGAGATTGAAAGCTGTCAAGCTGAGGATGGATTTTAGCTCAGTACCCCCTCTTGGTTGGATGTACTGTTCAATAAGTTACTGTATTTCAAGGAAAAGACCACAGTCTTATCTGTCCTTGGGTATCCTATGAAGGTGTTTGATAGTTGGGGGCCCTCAACATTCCTTGACTTTATTCCAGCTTAAGTCAGACACAAATGTTAAAATTCTTGTTATAGGACAGGTGGAGCTGTACGAGGACATGCATGTTTAAAATACCTTTAGGCAGAGGTCAAAAACCCCAAAACCCAGGGACTGTATAGATCATAAATTGTGAGTTATGTTATTTAATTTTCCAAAAATTCTTCTCTGAGCTTCTGTCTTTTATTGGGACCCTCCTTCAATTGTCTGCATCAGAAGTCTTCACCACCAGGGTCTCCCAGCTCTTCTGCCAGTTGCTGTACACTGGATGTGGGTTTTGCCAAAAGGCAGCAGTGATCAATTAGTTGAAATGCCTGAAGCGGAAAGTTCAATGGCATTCCTGTGGTGTATCTGTGATTTTTCACTCATGTATATCTTTGCATATTTAAGACTTGCAGATTTTCTTTTTATCTGCAAGCCACATCAAGCTCCAATTAGTGCATCTGACTTTAAATACCTGTAACACAGAGTATTTTCTTTTGCCTTTTCTATCAGGAGGTTTATTATTTCTTTTTGAATACACTTTTTTTCTCACCATGTATACCCCAGGACTATTAAAAATTATCAACTCAGAAGTGTTGTATTTTTTTGGATAATCTTAATGTCGTACAAGCATCAGATTTTGCCTGACCTCAGTTGCTCCCATTTCTGCATTATATAACCTTGCAGCTCAGACTTCTGATTAGGCTTTCTTTATTTCAAAAATGTGTCAGAACTTATGTGTTACAGTTGCTCAACATATCTAAGTGTAACAGGTAAAACCACAGGGAAATTATTTCCTGAAAATTGAAGTGGTTTTCATTTTGTTGTGTGGAATAAACACGCTTTCTTTTTTTTCTTCTCAGACCCTTATGTGTTTGCAGTGCTGTGTATTTTGATGTAATAAATTAGCCTTGTATTTGCACTAAAAATATTTGCACTAAAAATATGGGCCACATTGCAAATGTCAATAACTTCAAAGCGCTTTTTTTTTCTTAGTAGAATTTTTTTAAACCAACCATTTTTCAGCAAAGATGTTATATCTCGAAAGAAACAGAAAAGAATACAAAACCAAGCCTGGCTTAAAGCTTTTGGGATATCTAAGCTTCTCTTTCATTAAAATTCTGAAACATCACTTTTTGGAACGGCGAGTCAGTCCAATATTTTTTATTATTTTTTTTTTCTTCCCAATGCTTTATTTCTTCTGGTTTTGGTCTTACTTTTCAGAGAGGGCTCATCATGCTGGGCAGCCGTGATAACAGGATGACAGACACTGGGCAGGCTCAGGGGAACCTGAGAA
Organism: Trogon surrucura; assembly: GCA_020746105.1. NCBI lineage: Eukaryota > Metazoa > Chordata > Aves > Trogoniformes > Trogonidae > Trogon > Trogon surrucura. The sequence continues at coordinate 78,270,110 of CM036620.1, read as the reverse complement.
AAAAAAAGGCAGCTCTTGAAATGTGTGAAATTTTGCCCTGGCATTTTTATATTTTATATTTTTACGTGTGTGTGATGGAGAGCTTTTAGGAAAAAAAAAAAAAAACAAAACCCAACTAGTAATGATCTAGGAACATGTAGCTGCGTCTCTCTGGAAACTGGGAACTGCTGATTGCTACAAATCTGTTTAATGCTGGAAAATCTGCAGCTGGCAGAGACAGCGGTGAGGTTACAGCACTGCCCCCGAGGCTTTCCGCCTACCGATGGACCGTGCAGGGTTTAAGTGAGTGAGTACGTGCAGCTGTCATCCAGCCCTTCCTCTTCACAGTGAGCAGGGTTTTATTTTGGAAATCCATCCCCTAAAAACATATGCAGTGATGGGACTGAGGGCCTGAAGTGACAAAAATTACATGTGGCACCGGAAGGATGCTTCATGCAACGTAAAGACAAACCGCAAACAGATCAAGGTAAACTCAAACTCATCCGCGCAGTGACGCGAAACCCCGTTTTTCACAATTTGATTCGTCACGTAACCTTCTCCACCTCTAGAAATGCACAAAGCAGGGCGGAGCGTTTGGTGGAGGGGACCGGCTTGCAGCTGCTGGTGGGCTTCTTGCAGCCTCTGGGCTCCCCCGAGGAGGTGATGTCAGGCTCAGGTGAAGAGAGGATAACGCGAACAAACACGACTGACCGCAGGCTGCTGCCATCGCGAGCGCTAGAGCCGCCGCTTGTTTCTGAGGTTTTCTTTACTAGCAGGTCCGAGATTTGAGTGGGAAAAAGCACTTTGTCAAAATTATTGCGCTCGCTCAGAGTGCAAACCTCTTTGAGGTTAAATGAATCAAAGGCAAAGGACGCCGCTTATCCTAGTCATGGAAATTTCAGTCCTTCTGAGAGATGAAAAAGCACTAATGACTGCGTGCACTTCCAGTAATTACTAAAGAGTAAAGTCGGTGGTATAGGAAAGTTATGTAAAATTCGCACTAAATGAAGGAAGTTTTGGAGAGATCAAGATGTGCCTTCATGGCTTCTTTTTTTCATCTGAATGCTTTACTACTGGTAAAGAAACTATACTTTCTTCCCTTTAAATAAAATAGAAAATGTGCTTTTTCACTGGAAATACTTCAGAAAATTTTTTTTTTCTGAGTTTAAGTCAGTGTGTTTGGATTTTGGATTCTTTTTCCTGCTTTATAATAACATCACTTCTATGTTTGCTTGACCAAAGTATTAAATCTGCAAAAATCTAGAAAAAAAACTTCCGGTGCTGGATGCCACGAAACACTGACAAGGCTTCCAAAGGTACTCGACTCCAACAAATTCGGTTGAAATCAGTGAAGCCTGCAGATATTCACAACCCAGTAGAAGACAATGGGTGCCCAAAACCGGAGGTGGTTACAATGAATGGTGACATTTGAGAATGGATTCTCACACAAGCAGAACAAATTTGAGTAGAAGTACAAAGGAGAAAGGACTGAATCCGAGGAGCTACCCCAACAGATGTTGACAATTTCACCCGATAATTTTAGCATCCTTCCAAAATGCTGACAACATTGTATTTATTTTTTCATTACTCCAAATATTTGGCACTCTTGCAAGCGCCGATGAACTCTTGGTCTGAGAATCATCTCTGTCTTCTGCGCGGAGAATCAAGGTTTTAAAAGGTGAGACCACAAGCCAGAAAGGGGAGATTTGTCTGACATCTCTTGTTTTCCTCGCGGGACTGGAACAATACATTAGCATCAGAGGGGGGATTCCTTGCTGTGTCTTTATTCGTGCATCTGCGGGGCGGTTTTTTTTCTGCCTTCCTATCCCCCAGCAGCGTCCAGGAATTAATTCTTTACATTACCATTGCCAAGGGAGAAGCCTCTCAACATTTTGAGGTGTGAAAGCGGGGAGTGGGGTCTATGTGGGGTCTAGGTCACCTGGCAGGGTGCCAGGCGGGTGGGTGGGCTGGAGGCAGAACCTGCCTGACACACGGGATAGGATGTCTTGGGAGCCAAAAATCCAACCCTCTCATTTAAAGACGAAATTAAATTCAACCTGCCCCCAACACACACAAATGCATAAAGAAATTGAGAACCTTTGCACTACTCTTTGTGGTGAGATAGAGAAATCCTGTAGCGGGAAGGAGTTTCATTCTTTCTGTGAATTCCTCTGGCATTTAGATCTGTTTGTTCCTGTAGGACACTAAGATTACTTTTTGAACATGCCCACGACAGATATTAGCTTATTATTTTTCCTTTTTTTTTTTCATTTTGCAAGAAGCAGTAGCAGAAGAACTTCAGAATGCCGTAAAATCTCAGTGTGTTGCATCAGTTTTTTAAAAAAAATAATATAAGAGAAAAAAAGTCAGTCTCCTGAGGGAGTTAAAAATTAGAAATGCTGAACGAGTGAGAGGGGGAGAAATGACTCACCCCAAGGTCACACAACAGCTCGGGAGCAACAGCAGAGAAAGAATGTGAAAATCCTAGTTTGTCGCCTTGGAGAGAGGACCCCCACCCTTCCCAGGCAGCCTCGCTGGAAAGCGGTTGAGGAATGAAAGCGTTTCCCTGGAGATGGAGAGGGATGTCTGTGGCAGCAAGCATGATGGGGAGCTTGCAAACGGAGCCAGGTATCCTCTGGCCCTCAGCTTGGTTGGATCCACGTGAGGAAAAAAGTCCTCAGTGCACAAAAGGAGCTCCTTTCCAGTGAGCGTGTAGGATGTGGTGATAGGAGGTGAGGTTATTTCAGAGCAGGGTGTAAAAAAACCCAAAGTTAAAACTAAATCTTCCCACAATGCCTGTACTTTCAAGCTGCTAGGAGTAAGGTACATTGAATATGCAGGAGATTGGAAAAGGAATGAGTTAGCCAAGTTATGTAATTCGATTGGATGTTCTTGCTCTAACTACTGACCTGGATCAAATCCGCCGCCAGCTTGCGCCTACACAAGTCAGCAGCTGGTTCCAGTACTGGCCTGGGACACGTTATGTTCATTGCATGCATCTTCCAGTGGAAAACTTATTAGAGAAATCAGAGAATGATTTATTCTTTTCCGGAGTTTATATATATATAGCTATACATTAGAGCTAAAAAGATTTATTTTTGTGTGCCTCCATATAGTTTTGTGGCTTTTGGCACTTTGTGCAAGTATCTGTGTTTCTTACACGGTGCGGAGGAGTTCGTGTCTTGTGATGTGCGGGAGTGACACAGGAAGGGATGTGGGACTTTGAATCCCCCCGTGCTTGGGACTGGACTTGGAGCACAGAGAGTCTCTTCCAGCACTACTTTCTGAAGAGCTCTTCTCGTGAACTTCAGTGTACTGTGGCCTCAGAAAATACGCCGTTTTTATAAAGCGTTGGCTGAATATATTTACCTTGTATATTGGTGTCACATTGTTTTAAGCCATCTCAGATTTACAGCTCAACCTGAGAGTTCAGCTCTGCACAGCAACCTCCACTACTCTGGCTGGCTGGTCTATCCCTATCTCCACTGTGAAATAATTGTTCTCCAAGATGTTGAAAGGCTGCAACTTCTCCATCCTCCCACCATGACTCAAGTTCCTTCAGTCACCTCAGCTTTAACGGCAACACTGTTCCTGCAGCTTTGCATTGAAATCAAACTCATTACTCATACTCGCAGGCAGTCATAACAACGCCAAAGAATCGTTGTTGTAGATGAAAGGGCAAATGAATTTATGACAGCCAATTAAAGAACAATTAATAATTAAATGACGATGTGAATTCTTAACATGGATGGCGGTTTTTCTAGAAAGAATGCTGGCATTTGTCAGTGGAGTCTGTGGCTTAGAATTAAATAACATAGCACACCAAAGGAGTGGTGTCACTCCACTGAAATTAATAAAATATTACAGTGGAGTCTGCTCTGTTTGCTCAGCTCCAAATAAAAGGCAGACATTTTAAGAGGATACATTAGATGTTAAAAATAAGTAACATATTTATGGAGTGTTTTTAGTTTTGTGGCAGGCCCTGTCTCTAACAGAGATGTCTCTGTTGGATTAAGGTTTGGCATAGACTTGCAAAGGGTCATAAATGAAACAAAGAAAGAAAAAGAAGCAAAAAGGAGTGCAGTGTAGTTATACTTTCCTTCTTAAAGCATTTAACTTGGAAAGGCAGATCTACATCCAAGACAGAAGGTTGCATGTGGGTTTTTGGTTATCGCAGGAGCACGGAGGAAGGAGATACACTGCAGGTTATAAACTCTAGGAATCACAGAACCACAGAATCACAGAATGTCTGGGATTGGAAGGGACCTCGAAAGATCATCTAGTCCAGCCCCCCGTCAAAGCAGGACTGCCCAGAGTAGGTCACACAGGAACATGTCCAGGCAGGGTTTTGAAAGTCTCCAGAGAAGGAGACTCCACACCCTCCCTGGGCAGCCTGTGCCAGGGCTCCGGCACCCTCACAGTGAAAAAGTTTTTCCTAATGTTTTTGTGGAACCTCCTATGCTTCAGCTTGCACCCATTGCCCCTTGTCCTGTCACTGGACACCACTGGTTCCATCCTCCTGGCACTCCCCCTTTACATATTCATATTGAGGTCACCCCTCAGCCTCCTCTTCTCCAAGCTAAAGAGCCCCAGCTCCTCCAGCCTTTCCTCACCAGGGAGATGTTCCACTCCCTCCATCATCCCTGTGGCTGCGCTGGACTCTCTCCAGCAGTTCCCTGTCCCTCTGGAGCTGAGGGGCCCAGAACTGGACACAATATTCCAGATGTGGCCTCACCAGGGCAGAGCAGAGGGGTAGGAGAACCTTGAGAGATGTTCTCCTCTAATACACTCTAATACCTCTTCTAACACACCCCAGGATGCCATTGGCCTTCTTGGCCACGAGGGCACACTGCTGGCTCATGGTCATCCTGTTGTCCACCAGAATCCCCAGGTCCCTCTCACCTACACCGCTCTCCAGCAGTTCAGTCCCCAACCTGTGCTGGCGCATGGGGTTGTTCTTTCCCAGATGCAAGACTCTAAACTCTCCCTGGTTGTATTTCATAAAATTTCTCCCCACCCAGCCCTCCAGCCTGTCCAGGTCTCTCTGAATGGCAGCACAGCCTGCTGGGGTGTCAACCACTCCTCCCAGTTTTGTGTCATCAGCAAACTCGCTGATGGTGCACTCTGTTCCATCATACAGATCGTTGATGAATATATTGGATAGTACTGGTTCCAGTACCGAACCTTGAGGGACTCCACCAGATACAGGCCTCCAACTAGACTCTGCCCCAGTGACTACAATTCTCTGACTTCTTCCCTTCAACCAGTTCAGAATTCACCTCACTATCCCAGCATCCAGAACCAAAGCTCGTGTTGCACAGAAGAGAAATGCAGATACCTCTGTGGACGTAGTTGAGTCGTTGGACACCGTGGAGCAGAGAAGGCATGAACAAGAGATTTGGCAGCGTTTTCTTCTTGAACTTCCCTTATGGTGGGGAAGCCTGTACCACTGACATATTTTTGGGCTTTTTATGCTTCCCTAAATCTTCCCATTTCAGAGGTTCTGCTCTTATTTTATTATTATTCAGTTTTTCTCCCCCTCTTTATTTTTTTAACAACTTCCCCTTCGAAATTTTAAAATAACTGTTTCTCTGCCTGCAACCAGTATGAAAGCATCATCTCCTACTTCAACCTATGTGGTTAGGAAGCCTATATTTAAAATGTTTTCTCTCCCCCTACCTCCTTCCTGTACAAAAACAATCCAAACAAACAAAGGAGGCTTTCTTGGAAAGTTGGCAGCAGTTTTCAGAGCTCCCGCTGTCAGTTCTTCTTTAAGTTCTTAAACTTGTTTGTTTAAATGTTCATGTCTTTAGGCTTTTCTTCCTGATTTTATTGCTGGTAACTATGAGAGCTGCTATTTGTTCCAGAAAGCAGATTTATTATTTCTTCCCTACCCCAACTATGACTTTCCTTCAATTTAAAGTAAAAAAGAAAACCCAATTTACTCTTCCAGTATGCACTTTTAACTCCTGTGACTTAGAGCCCCAAGCTGTGAAACAGCATATCTTTGGTGGGTCGTTGCAATTGGAAATCAAGAGTGGAAGGCACTCTATAAAATTTAGGTGATGCATGCCACAAACAGCTGCAATCTCATCAGTTCCAGAGCATGGCATGATGATGCGAGTCGATATGCCGTAACAAAATGATAAAAAAAAAAAGGGGGATAAATATGCATTGCACATTACCTGAAAGCAAATCTCGTCAGAATGGAGCTGGCTGGGGAATTTGCAGATAATAACAGTTATGTGGTAGATACCTGAAATTTTAATGAGGGTTTCTCAAGCTCAGAAGCATATCTCATGAAGGAAGAGGGGCTGTAGCTCTTAGTGAGCCTTGCTGGGGGGGGGCTGTGATTAGTTTGCCTTGCTGCTGCCTCTGTCTGAAGAAGGATGTACCCAAAGGGATGGAGAAAAGGGGCACCTTCACACACACATGTGCGTGAAACTTGAAATCATTTATTCAAATGAAAGCTTTCCCAAGGAGTTCATTTATTTTAGTGAAAATATTACCCTGCTCAAATGCAATTTTTCTTAGCATTCCTCAAGAAAACATCCGAGAGAATAATCCAGGAGAATCCAAGAAGGTGAATGCCCAGAACTGCTTCCTTCTATCCCATCCGAGCAGATGAGGAATTTAAATCCACTCATCCCACACCTCAGAGCAGGGCTCTAAACACCAGACTGGGAGTGTATTCTAGGGAAGGCAAAGGGTTGTTTTGTAAATGTAACTGAAAACACATTTGCAAAACTTCAGTTCTGTTCTGCAGTAGACTAGAAAATACATTTGGAAACCTGAATTTTCCACTAAACACAATTCTGGCCTTCTTGCTGTTCTACTTCAGACATCAGAATGTAAAATTGTGCAATGGTGTTTTGATTACCTACAGAGTCTTGGTTCATCTCTACGTGTAAAAAGGTAATTCAGGTCAGGCAGTAGTAAATAGATGATTTCTGGCAGGCATTGAAATGCATTTGGGAACTTATTTATTTTCTACACCGAGCAAAGCTCTTCATACTAACCATTCCTGCCTCAAACGCAATCACAGCTAGTAGCAGCCGAGGTTTCACCACACTATTCTTTTGAGATACATAACCATCACGACAAAAAAGAATACAAAGAAGAATTAGTGATAAAAAAGCCTTGGTAAAAATGGGTTGTGTGCTGATTACATTTAAAGATTTCCAAATTCAAAGTTAAAGTGTTAAAAAGCTCCCGATGAAAGACATTCTGCTTTTAATGAAAGCTGAGTTGTGCACAATCGTTTTGACAAGAGTAAGCATAAGCCAAATAATTTGAAATATTTCAGGGTCCCTAGGAGTACGTAGTACTACAAATTGCAATATCAGAGTGTTGGAAGTTATAGCAGCTTCTTATACTTCTCATGATTTTTCTTTTCTCTGTGAAAAGTTATTCTATTATATAAACTCACCTTAAAGCAACAAGCCTATTTTTTTTGAGCTGTTGGTTCCAGGGCAGTCTTGGCAGTGTTATAGTTTTGCAAAGCAACATCTATGCTGTGAGGGTCTTCCATGGCAAGAGGGGATCAATAAGAGAAAGAAATTGCAAAAATATGGGGATGATCAAATTAGGCATCTTTGCAGGTGTGGCTCAGGGAGCCCTCCTGGTTTGTCAGCATTTTATCCACACATTGCACAACAGTAAATGGATATATATTTCAAGATTAAAAAGGGCTGTGGGCTGGTGTGGCTGCAAGTGTATGTGTGCAGGTGTGGTTGTGGATTTTCCTTCCATCATTTTGCATCCCCTGATTTTCCCATGGGAGAATTAGTGTGCTGTGAGTCAGCTGTGCAGACCAGGATTTCTACCTATGACAGTATTTTCTGCAGTCTCATTTTTCCCATTCTGTCTTCTAAATTCTTCTATCTCATGTCACTGTCAACTTCTCTGGACATTGACTGATATTGCTGCTGAAACACCAGGGAATAAAATGCCTTTTGATCAGGTAAGAGCAGGGATGGCCAGTCTTACTTGGGCTCTGAGGCACCAGAACACCAGATATGACTCTTGCAAAATTATGGGTTTTCTGAAGTCAATAGAAATCAAGTAACTTAAGACCAGAGTTTGGAATCATTCTGAGAATGTACTTTGAAATCAGGCTGAAAAGACAGGAATGCAACCAAACTGCAAGTAAAATGAGTAAGGAAAAATGGTAAAAGATATTGATTCTCCCTTGTCGTGTGTCTTTTGTAGTTGTTACCTTGGGAAGAGCACAGAGGAGAAGGAGCCTCAAGCAAGTTGAAAGGATGATGCCTTCCTTTCCAAGAGGGTTGTGGGACTATCTACGAAGTTATAGTCAGGTGAAACACATCTCCTCTCTCACTTGTTTGTACAAATAGATGGACACCCTTGCGCTGTGCTCATTTACAAGAAGAGACCTTAAGGGACTGTAACTGCTTCCATTATGTTTACTGTGACACAAACCGCAGTGTGTCCTCGTGGCCAAGAAGGCCAATGGCATCCTGGGGTGTGTTAGAAGGGGAGTAGCAAGCAGGTCGAGAGAGGTCCTCCTGCCCCTCTACTCTGCCCTGGGGAGGCCACATCTGGAATATTGTGTCCAGTTCTGGGCCCCTCAGCTCCAGAGAGACAGGGAACTGCTGGAGAGAGTCCAGCACAGCCACAGGGATGATGGAGGGAGTGGAACATCTCCCTGGTGAGGAAAGGCTGGAGGAGCTGGGTCTCTTTAGCTTGGCGAAGAGGAGGCTGAGGGGTGACCTCATTAATATTTATAAATATGTCAAGGGTGAGTGTCAGGAGGACGGAGCCAGGCTCTTCTCAGGGATGTCCATTGACAGGACAAGGGGCAATCGGTTCAAGTTGGAACATAGGAGGTTCCACAAAAACATTAGGAAAAACTTTTCCCCTGTGAAGGGTGCCAGAGCACTGGCACAGGGAGGTTGTGGAGTCTCCTGCTCTGGAGACATTCAAACCCTGCCTGGACGCGTTCCTGTGCGCTCTGCTGTAGGTGATCCTGCTCTGGCAGGGGGCTGGACTGGATGACCTTTTGAGGTCCCTTCCAGCCCCCAACATTCTGTGATTTTGTGATAAGAGAACTTTATACATAGGAAAATTTCAAATTTCCTAGGTGAGACAGATGACCTTGAAGACTGTAAACTTGCTTGTTCTTGCGGGATAAATTGTTTCCTCAGAGCTGATTTCCAGCTGTACTTTTTTACCTGCTTTGAAAAATTGTCCTCTTGGTAGTTTTCCTTCTCCCATCACCTGTAAAGGTTAACTTTGGGCTCCTTAAAAGATCTTCGTACTTCCTAGAGGTCTTTTGGTCTGCCCATAAAGTGCAGTTTATTCTGTCTCTGTCATAACTCTATCCTACTTCTCCAGCCTGGACATCTTCAGCTGCCATCAGAAAAGGAACAGTAGCCCCATTCTCCACTGCCCGCCCTCTTGGTGTTTGTAAACAGAGTGTAAAATGTACATGTACTAATAAATGGTACAAAGACAAATCAAACATCTACGATTTGTCACAGATGTGGATAACTGGACATGAGGCAGTAGGAACTCAGGAAAAGCAAAAAATAGAGGAAAGTGATTCAGTCCAACTTATGACTCCAGACTCATCGGGATCTTCCCTATAAATAACTATGATGATGATTTTATTTCTTTTTCCGGAGTTTGACTGCACTCCCACCGGCCCGTATGTGTATTTCCCACAGTGTCTCAGTAGAAAAAAAGCCTGATTTTAATGTGAAGAAAACTGGCATATGGCAGCAGCTCCAGTTGCAATCAATTCAAGCTACCCACTAGGGAGACAGTGATGTCCCTTTTCTTGCAAGAAACAGGATTCAGCCATTCCCATCAAGGTGAGGAGTGACACCTGCGTAGGGACTGAATGGAGGAATGAAGAGAAAGATCTTCTCATTGCCTTTTGTCTATGCAATTTCCCAAGAAAAAATTGTATTTTACTGCTGGTTATTTGCTTTTCCTGCACCCAAACCACTTACGGGTAAGGATCTGTTTTCTATCTCATATTTGCTGTTATAAAATTTATAAATGAGTCTGCTATTTCAGCATTCTTTCCCTCTATGTTCTGATTCCTGAATCTGAGGAAATTAGGACCACGCAGTTGAAAATATCGGCAACCGCAGACGATTTTTCTTCTTTTAAAAGTTGTCTTAAGCCTCATAATATGCCATATGCAGCAAGCAAATATAGTTTCAACAGAGTCTGTCTGAGGCAACCATCCAATACTATCCTATAAGTGGATCCCTATCTAAAAAGTAAATAAAACTGCCTTAAGTCTGCAGGGAAGGAAGAAGAGCTTAAGTTAAGAAAGATTTTAAAGTTGTTCCATCTTTGAAGTACTTTTATTGCAAATCAGCTCACCGTGTAAAACTCGGCATTAAAACTCATGTCTTCTTCTCAGATCACCAGTGTGGAATTCACCCACAGTTTACAGAATTAAAAAGTGTATTTTGCACATCATTTCCGTGTTGCTATGTGACAGGATGTTTCATAATCCGTGGACGGCATCAGTTTATCCTCTCAGGTCAGGTTCAAAGAGGTTGCATTTCTAGTTTGGATAACAACTTGGTCTAAAGTTAAACTATGTCCTCTTAGCATATGTTTTGGGGTTATTCAGCCTGGAGAAGAAAAGGCTCCAGCGAGACTTTATATTGGCCTTCCAGTACTTAAAAGGAGCTACAGGAAAGATGGGGACAATTTTTAGCAGAGCCTGTAGCGATAGGACAAAGGATAATGGATTTAAACTGAAAGAGAGTAGATTTAGCCTAGATATAAGGCAGGATTTTTTTTACGATGAGGGTGGTAAAACACTGGCACAAGCTGCTCAGAGAGGTGGTAGAAGCCCCATCACTGGAAATGTTCAAAATCAGTCTGGACAAAGCTCTGAACAACCTGATCCAGCTGAAGATGTCTCTGGTCACTGCGGGGGTCCCTTCTATCCCAAAACTTCCTATAATTCCGTTTCTTTGTTCATTCACATCATGAACTGGCTTTGGATCAGCTGCTGCAGATTATGTTTGGAGGATTAGTTTTAGTCCAGTGTGGAAACATATACAGTGGGAACACTTGGTGCTCAGCGCTGAATATTTCAACTTCTAGATCTCTTATAGTGTCACATTACAAATCAATGCAGCAATGGCCACAGACCATCAACGAAAGCCACCGCTGGAGAGGAACCACAGCCTTTTCCTTAGCAGAATCACCTCTGGAGCAATGGTAGCCGTGCTTGGACCCGAACGCTGAAATCCTGAATGCCATTGCTTATTCTGAATGAATGCAATGCATCCTCACCAATTCTTCCTAAAAAGTGGAACGTTAATTGAATTTTTCTGCTCATTCTTAGTGGGATCGTAGTTCACAATTGTCCTCTAGCTGCATGCCTCACTGCAATTTCACTTTATCTCGCGCACTGTGATTATGAAAACTGGCTGCGTGGCGTACAGTGAATCATGCTGTGATTTACTTTGAAGAGGTTAGTTTAAAAAATTTCCTGAGAGGAATTTTATTAGATGCAAACCACACCACGACTGAATTAAAATGCAACCTAAGTATCCTTACATCGATTTCATCGATGACATTTCATTTTCTCCCTCTCTTTTACCATTATAAACTGATTGGACATGTGGGTTGTTTTTTTTTTCCTTAAAGTGGATGGGTCAAAAAGAATTCTTCTACAAACACAAGGTCAATTTTATTCCATTGAAAATAAGCAGCTCCAAAGCTTCACTTACGCTCTGTCATAAGTGGACAAGATGGACAGAGAGAGCAATGGGAGCGCAGATATGGAAATTATCTTTTAGCAATCACTCAGCCCAAGCTGAGCATTTTTACCAACTGGCATGAAATGACAGAAGCCATCGTATAATGAAATGAGCATTTCCCTCTTTATTTGAGCCAGACCTTCTTAAAGCACAGGGCTGTGCATGGCTTTCCCAGCTAAATAGAATAAAACATGAGTATTAATGTAACGCAGAGGGCAGAATTGGCGATCAGTGTCCCCCTAAGCTATGGCTGTCGTACATGACTTCATCAACTGTCTTCCACCTGAAGAGAAGACCGTCACTCTGAATTTTTGGATCAATTCTGTAGTGTCTGTGTGAGCTATAAGACCTTGGAGATCAATATTTGTGTTTGATTCGAACATAGGAGAGGAATCCCTATCCCATGTCTAGAATAGTTGGGAAAGACAATTATATTTCTGCATTAGCTGATAGATGAGGTATAAATAAATGATGCCCAAAAGAGTGCAGCAGGTAAATTTGTTCTGTACCAGGAACAGATGCCTTTTGCCTATCTACGTACGTTCTTAACATTATTTTTTTATTGTTACTGAGGATACTGCAGAGCTATTAAATAACAAAAACCTAGCTGCACTTTTGGCTGAACTGCCATCTTTAATCATGTCGCTCCAAAATGGTTTATGTAAATCAAAAATTGACTTGAAGCATTGGTTAATCTCTACTTGTCGAGATTGAGACGGCGAGTGGAAATGCAGTATCTCTTGGCGTGACATATCGTCCTGGCAACATGCCTGCAGATCTGGCAGCATGTAGATGAAGACACCTGGCAGGAGGAGAGAATTAGGAGATATTTCTGGGACTGATGCATTTCTGCTTTGAGAGTAGCTGTTGTCATGCAGTATGCGACGACTAAATGCTTCTGTCCCCACGTGCATTTGGACAGTTCCCCGTTCTATACCTGCCACCAACATGCAGCAACTACTGAGGCAGCTACTAAAATGGTAATAAGAAATAAATAAGTAAAATACAAAAAGTATTTTCTGAATCCTATGTACTTCCGTCTTTTGAATTATCCATATTACGATTTCTTCAGAAAACATTATTCATATCCGTAGCTGAATTTTTTCGATGGCTCATTAGTCAACATCTGATTGTAATGATTCTGCATTCAAAGAGTCAGTGACGCTCAAAGACATTCATTTTATATGCTTAAAATCACTTTTTAGATGACTATAACTCGTAGAATTAGGCTTCTAATGAGGCTGTTACTAATTTCTTAGTTGATTTCCAAAATTCTGTGAGAATGGGAATTACTGAAAAGAAAATACCATAGTGATTTAAAAGCACTTAAAATTAAAATATTCATGCAGTCTTCCCCTGATACTTGCCCACAGAATAATTAAGAGGCCCCAGGTCTCAATTTTTTTCGTTCACAATTCCTAAGCCAAGTATTTCAAGGTATATGATTAATTGATTTTAGCTTTGTTAATACCAGTACTAAACCAGATCTTTTTGTCGGAAAAGCAGCACTAAAAGTCAGGGAAACATTGTCATTTGAATCCCTCTAAAGATATAATTGTATATCATCTGCATATAATTAGAAGCAGGTGCACTCTCAGGCAACAAAGAGGTAACACTAAAAATTCAGTAAAACAGAATTCTGAGATACACATAGCACTTAGAGAAGATAATTAATCAGCCTGAGACACCGTAAAGACAACTTAAATGGGGTATCTGTTGTAAGAGGTTTGGAAAGTTTATTTGTAGATTTGCCTAAATGACTCGAATAAAAGCTGTGAGAACGCCAAGGATCAAGGTGATACATTAAATGATGTGTTACATAGAGTAAACTGGAGGCAGTTAGAGAAATTAGCCCTGTTAAAAGGTGGAAACCTAAAGGCGTCTGCTTAGTATCATGCAAAGTGTTTGAAGATTCCAGACCCCACCACTGACATCTCCTTACAGCTGTGTTTTGAGGCTTATGCATAAATAAAGAAGAGCCCATCTACGGGCTGGCTTTACTTGCCCTAGCAGTTGCTTCCCATACGACTGACGCTTTTCATTTCACATTTCACTATTTTCTTTCTTGACCCAACGTCCATTCATATCAAGGGGAATTTTTCCGTTGACATTCAGCGGGTGTTGGATCATATCCTGATTTATCTGTCTCAAAGAAAACGGGTCTGGAGCTGCCCAGCTGCTGTAAAATGAGCATTCAGCAACAGTCATTTAGAGACAGAATGGTTGTTCAATTCAGCCAAACCTCTGTTTTTTTTCATTACCAAAACTGTATAATTAGGTACTTGCCCAATAAACAGCTGTTCCGTGCCTATAGTCTTATATGCACAATATTATATGACTGTTATTTGTCATTCATAATTCATTATCCTCCTGTGAAACATCACTGATCTTTTTTCCACAAAAACATCATTTCTTGAGGAGTCCTATTTTTCACTTTGCTCAAGATTTTCCATTTTCAAACAGAAGGAAAAAAAAGACATATCAGTACTTTTGGCTGTTGTCTTCTTTAATTTTCTCTATCTTTCTTTTCCCCATGACTTGTAATAGATAATAGGGAAGGAAAATGAAAACTCAAATACATTTTTTTTTTGGTCAATAAACAAAACGAGATGAGTGTTCCAAATGAATTATGATAAGTTCTTTTTGAAACATCTTCACTTTGAAATATTCAGTCATCTATTCAAAGGAAGAAGAGCAGCATGTCTCATTCAGAAACAGCAAAAAAAAACCCCTGAAATCTAAATAAATAGCGCGTGAACACATCATGAGCTGAAATGTGTTTGCTTAAATTAGTCGTTAAACAATTACAAACAAGAAATAAGTATGCAAGAAAATCAGTGTGATTTGCAAATTATTTGTGAAGAGAAAAAGAGCAACCAAATACACTGGATAACTGATTAATTGTAATTAGAATGGGGGACCCGGATCACGCATAGCAAATTTCCCACTCCTCTGCTTTCAGTGAAAATAGGTTTTTGGTCCACACTAATGAATTCTCTTCACAAATCAACGGATTTCAGTTATGCTAAGAAAAAAACTGTCCCCATTACCTAAAAGCTTCATAAAAAAAATTATCCATTATTTCAGTAAGAAATTGTCATATACAAAAGAATCATAGAATCGTAGAATCATAGAATGGCCTAGGCTGGAAAGGACCTTAGAGATCATTTAATCCAACCTCCCTGTCAAAGAAGTGAGAAAAAGGTGGTTCCAGGGGACCTGTTGATGTGTGTTTGACAACAGTACTCGGATCTCTGGTAGCACAACACAGAAGGGCACAGCAGCATCAAATGCCCCAAGTAAGAGCATATTGATGCATTTATTTTACTTAAACAAAAGTTTAAATAACATACTCAAGTATATGTATTTATATATATATATTTCTCCATTTGTACAGCAAACCAGCTGCAGCATTTGATTTTTCTAGAAAATCTGTAATTTTTGTAATGTGGCTTGACAGAGTCAGTATTTTGAAGAGAGCACACGGCTGCTCATCCTGCTCCAGCTGAAGCTGTCAAGAGTTTTGCTCGTGTGCTCTCTGAGGGCAGGAATAGCTGGTATTTCCACGTTGTCTGCAGAGAATGGATATACAACCCATACTGGAGCCACTGGCAATTTGCACAGAGGTGTAAGTCTGGCAGAGGAGAGCACTTGGCAGATGCCCATCATCCCTCTCCCTCAAGTGGGTTAGGAATTGCCAAAGCAGATGATTTGCAGTGGAGGAACTGCAAAGAAGTACCAAAATTGCTCAAAATTCAACTGTTTCCTTGCAAACAAGCTAATTCAGTAATATTTCCATCTCCCATCACTGCTCGGTCTTTGAAATAATCATGCTTAGTCTGAATTTTGGGGTGCACGTGGGTAAATGAGGCACAAACTCGTAGGTCTGAGAGGAGGATCATTGGAAATCACAAACGTTACATCTGGGGTTAAAAATCACTTTTGCTCCCTGCTGTGTGCAAATGTAAATTCAATAAGCAGAAATGAGCCAAAGGAAATGCTGCTTGATCGGAAGCAGACAGTTCCTGATTTTCCAGCCCTAAAAATGAAAGAGGTTTTGTAAATACTTAGAGGTAGCATATCTTCACAATTCTGAATCAGGGAATTAACGACCTGAAGATATATTAATTGTCAAAATGCAGTGAGAGAATTCCTGAAACATAGAAGGCATCCAGACAATGATTAGTCCAGGAGCTGAGCCTGACACCAGTTTAATCCTGAAATAACACCAGTGATTTGCAGTGGCATGAAGGCAAAACCCAGAACTAGGAGACCTGGTGGAGTTCTCACAAGAAGCACAAAAAAAAAAAAAAAGCATTAAAAACCTGAACTTTACTCAAATGACTTGAGGAAAAAGATTGCGTGGACGAAAGTAAAACGCACCGAAGCGATCTACCGCAAAGCACAATGTTGCAGAGCTCTGACGAGCATCCGAGTCAGTCAGACTTGTAGTAAATAAATGTTATTACGCTGCCACAATTACAGCACCTTCCTGTTTTCAGGCTGGTTGGGCCATCTGGCATGGGCATCCGGATGAAAGTTATGCAATTATTAAAACAAGCTAAATTAAATTAATCTAAATTAATCACTGTGTACCAAAATAACTGGCCAGAAGCATCAAATTATAGTTGTTTTGAACACGATGACCTATTTTGCTTCTTTTGCTGGGCTTTCTCTAAATGTGAGACAAAATGCTGTCTCTGGAACCAGTGGCAAAAGTCCAGTTGTGCGAGAAAACAGATTTGCGGAGGGAACTGTTTCCCTTGCACAGTGACATGTTTAATTAAAGAACATGCACATACAGCACCTAATGAAGAATAATTTATTATTGCTGTGCGCTGGCCTGTCATGCAGGATGTGAAGTTACTGAATTATGTCAAAATGTTTCCCACCCTATGTTCTGGGCCCCTCAGCTCAAGAAAGACAGGGAACTGCTGGAGAGAGTCCAGCACAGGGCAACTAGGATGATTAAGGGAGTGGAGCATCTCCCTTATGAGAAAAGCCTGAGGGAGCTGGGGCTCTTTAGTTTGGAGAAGAGGAGGCTGAGGGGTGACCTCATTAATGTTTACAAATATATCAAGGGTGAGTGTCACGAGGATGGAGCCAGGCTCTTCTCAGTGACAACCACTGATAGGACAAGGGGTAATGGGCTGAAACTGGAACATAAGAGGTTCCGCTTAAAATCGAGAAGAAACTTCTTCTCAGTGAGGGTGACGGAGCCCTGGAACAGGCTGCCCAGGGAGGTTGTGGAGTCTCCTTCTCTGGAGACATTCAAGACCTGCCTGGACACGTTCCTGTGTGGCATAGTCTAGGCATTCCTGCTCTGGCAGGGGGATTGGACTTGATGATCTTTCGAGGTCCCTTCCAATCCCTAACATTCTGTGATTCTATGATTCTATGATTCTATGAAAAGGTTTCTTCGGTCCCTCAAATGTTACGAAAACTTTGTGCCCTTCAAACTATTCATAAATAAGTATCTTTTTCATTTAAGTGCTTCCAAAATGATTGTCTAAAGGCTTTATTTGCCACAAATCTAAGTTTTCTGCTACAAATTCAGCCACTCTCTTGGTGACAACATTAAGAAACAGTGTGAAAACTGACTGACTGAAAATGGCTTGATTTAAAATGCTGATGAAAATGGGAAGGCGTTCAACAAACAGCCTCACAGAGCTGCTAGGAATAAAAAGCAGTTCAGAAGGAGAATCCCAAGAAGGAGAATCCTGAAGAAGTTATCTCTATATTTATCAACTCTGCTTGCCAGTACGTGAAGGGAAAAGGCAGCAACTCGCCTACTGCTTGGTCAGAGGCAGCCAAGCTCCAGGTTTAGGAAGAGGTTTGTGTCCTACTGATTCCACAGGACATGTTTTCCACACTCAAGACTCCTTGTGTCTGTCTGATACCCAGCAGCAGATGCACTGAGGACAAAAAGATCGTAGCTCAAGTCACGAGCATCCCCAGCTTTAGCTAAAGCTCCCTAAAATGCTTTCCTGAATCCTAAGAACCCTCTCAAAGCCACCCAGCAAGGATATACATATCCTCCTACAGAGAAAAGCTGCCTCTGAAATCTGGCTTTCAGTTTTTTTCTTCTCTTTTGCCATTTTTTTTTTTCACATTTACATTGGCTTTAGGTAAATCCTTTTACAGAAGTTCTTTAAATCTATAACTGAATTGTGTAAAGAGCCAGTCCAGCTAGTTTAATGCATCGGATTGGACCCCAAGCAGCAGATAAAACACTCTCTTGATTTGTTTTTACGCTCCTGATGTGATGTTCCCCACTGAGCAGAACCATGTGTCACGTATTGAAGGGGATTTTGTGGGATGCAGGGAAAACCTGTACTAGATATCACCAAGTATTTCTTTCCAAAATGTTCAGGGAGTTGTAAGCTTGCTTCCTTCCTTCCTTCCTTCCTTCCTCCCTCCCTCCCTCCCTTCCTTCCTTCCTTCCTTCCTTCCTTCCTTCCTCCCTTCCTCCCTCCCTCCCTCCCTCCCTTCCTCCCTTCCTCCCTTCCTCTCTTTCTCTTTCTTTCATGGGAAATGATAAATACGCATTCAGTGTAAAGTTATGTTTAAAAGACCAGCCTAGACTTGCCATTCACCACTTCTTTAGCAAGATTAAAATGCAGAGCTGCTAATAGCTGTAGAGAAATCCAGGTGTGGAATATGTGGCTTGGACCAACATGAAATGAAATGTTAGGCAGAGGGGAGTCTCCAACTGTAATTAGATTTTAAATTTAAGGAGCTGCAATTTTACAGATTTCTCCCCCTTCCAAATTGTGAAGAAACTCTACTGAGTAAAGCTGATAATCTGCATACTTTCTGTCTAAGGAAATGAAAACGAATAAATTATTCACCTCAAATGACATGAGCATTTACAATAGGAGTCTTATCTCTAATAGCATTGTTATTACCATTATAATTGTTACAATAATTTTCTTTTTAACATCCCATAAGTCTGTTTCTCATATGTGCATTTAATTCAGATTCCCTTTCAAGTAAATATCACGCTTATTATGTCTAGGCTTCAGCAGACTTGCCTGAAATACTTTCTTTCATAAATTCCCACCTTCTGAGAAAGTTATTGATCCTTAGATGTAACATCGTTATCTATCTGGGAGAGGGATTAGGAGTCTGGAGATGTAGTGCTATTCAGCCCTATCATTTAAGATTTGTGAACTTTAGCAAAGCACCTTAAAAAAAAAAAGACCTCAATAGTAAGACAGGATCATGGCCCCCATGTGTCTTCTTTAAGCCAGCGATTTTTGCAAAAGGAATGGCCTAAGTGTAAGATTAACTCATTTTTTCCAAACAAGGTTTCAGATCTTCAGCTTAAAGTCCCTAGAAATGCTGACTATTTTTATTCCAGCATCTGTGTATAAATGATCTTGCTGAACAATCAAATACTGCAGCCTTTTATAATTCCTTACATGGTTAGTTCCACTAGGATTAAAGTTATTTTACAATATACATGAAAGACAATAGTTATTAGCAAAAGCCTTGGAGATTTGTATTGATAGCGAGGACCAGAGGGTTCAAGCCAGCTATTTGGCTATGTCTGGGTGTAAAAATACCCTCTAGACACATCAAATCCTTGGGTATGTATAGAATGGAGCATCACGTTAGCTATCTGCATTTGTAGTAAAGCCCATACACAAATACCTGATTTGTATGCATACCTTGGGGCTTGCATACATAAAAATATGGCAAGGGCAAATGTCTGTGAACAATTCCATTTGCCTCACTTGGAAAACCTGCCCGTTAGGATCAGACTGTGTATTTTGAGATAGAACCCATCTCCCTCCTTACTTCTGAGTGTTTATTATTGTAATGACCACGTTACCTTGGAAGCACGGTGAAAACAGGTGAGCATTTAGAAGTGGGCAAGGAAGAGGAGCTCCCATCACAGCATTAATCAGACAAATGAAGTATTTGGAGAGAACTGTCTGCGTGCAGCTGAGTTTTCTAAAATGTTATGAAGTAATTGCATTATGAAAATAATCAGCTGCTCTGCATTCTGATCATTAGAAGCTGATGATATAATTGTGTTATAATGAAAAGCATTCTAGTGATTATTCCACAGAGAACTTCTCTGCAGATAATATTCAAATTTACTTTATTTTGGCATCATTTCAAAGAAGTTGAAAGCACAATGTAAACAGCTGGACTGTGAGGTAATATTATTATAACTTCTGAAGCATGTCCCTTCTTTAAACTACTATCTTGAAAAGGTTCTTTGAGTTTCACTGCATAATGCCAAATGAACTTGTTTATGTTTTATGGTGGCTCAGTAAATAACTTTGTTCTGTATTTCCAATGGGAACCAGCAGTTTTCTTCTTCTATTTTTTTCTGAAAATTTACTTAAAAACCATCTCAAAACCGTGAAGAATCAATAACATCACAACACACAACCTGAATGATATTTTATTACACACTCTCTTCTACCGATACTCTATGGCAAATCGCAACAGCGGGTACTACTGATGCTTTATATTTATGACATTTTCCAGGGTATAATACAACTCAGATCTTCCTCCATTGGTAGCTTCATTATAATTTCAAAATAAGCACGCTGTATTTTCTCCAGTTAATCAGCAATATCTCCAAACCAAGCATCTGGTATATAAACCCCTCATCTGGGTGAATGAGGTTTTCCTCCCAAAGACAATCCAATCTGTTGAGTTTTGGTGGGACAAGCGACAGTACCGAGGAGTCTGCTTTCCTATTAAATATCTGGCAACCTCTGGCTGTGAGCAAGTTAATCCTCCAGCCAAATAAGGAAACTAAGTTATTCTGCTGTCTTGTTGAAAGCTGTATATTTTTCTGCTATTGCTCCAGTTTTTGAACGCACCTTGAACAGTAAAACCTAGTTTTATGCTCTGCTGACTATATTGCTTGCAGGGAGATATCTGGGCTACAACATGGGCTAATCTTTGACTTGTAGCAAGCTCTTTGTTTTCTACTTGCAGTTTCTTCATTATCCTTCCCCACATAAATATGCAACTGCAGTCCTATTTGATGGGTAATAGGGGTGAGAAAGCAGAGATGAACATTGTTCTATTCAATAAGACCTATTAGTTTCCCTTTGTTACAAACAAGTATTTCCGATCTCAGAATTTCCCAGCTGACTTAAAGCCCTTCCCTGCCTTTTTATGCATGATACACATGGCTGTTTTTTGATTTTTTTCAATGAAAATAAAAAACCTTCAGTTCAGTGCGGTGTGGAGCCAGCTGAGCCTTAGCAGCAGCAATGGAGGGAGAAAGGGAAATAGTAAGTGTTGAGCATGGGATGCTGAGATCTTGACCTCAAATGCCCATCTGTATTGAAAACACCCCACTGATTTCAAAGATGTTTTCTGTTGGGGCAGAATGACATCCCTGCTCCCACTGGCCACACTGTTCTTGACACAAGCCAGGATGCCATTGGCCTTCCAGGCCACCCGGGCACTCTGCTGGTTCATGCTCAACTGGTTGTCAACCAGCACTGCCAGGTCCCTCTCTGCCGGGCTGAGGTTCTCTTGAGTCCTTTAAAGGCTTGCACAGCTGAGCCTGTGCTGTTTGGGAGCTCAGCACATGGTCCCTGGGGCAGGATGTGCTTGTTCCACCTCTACCTAAGTCCTGCTCTAAAACCAGAGTAATCAAAGGGCCGTAGCACCGCTCTGAACGCAGGAGATCAGCTCCCCCTACTTTTCTCACTCTCAGCTCTTGGAAAAAGTGTGTTCACATCTTCACCCCCCTGCGCCTGTGATGTGCTGAGTCAAGTGAGAAGGCTGGGGAAAAGAAATATGCCCTGTTTCATTTGATAATGCTATTACAGGGGAAGTGAAAGCCCACACCTCTCACGGACTCTAATTAGAACCCCACATAATTGGCAGTGCTGGAAATAAAGCCACTAACACAGATGTTTCTTGTTCTCTTTGAAATTTAAAAAAGGAAAAAAAAAAAAAGGCAGCACCAGAACTTGAAAGGGACCTGAAAGGTATTTATCTGCTTGATTCTAAATTGTTTTAGTAAAACTTAAGCACCTAAAATATATGTATATGGTCTGTGATTACTTAAGACAATAACTAAATCTTAGCCCTTCACAGCCAACACTCTACTTCCTGCTTTAACTATTAAGCGCCAGGTGGAAAGAGGTAAAAAAAAGCCACTAGGATAGAAAAATGTTGTTCTTCTCCGGCGCTTCAGCTGATAAAAGAGAACTTCGGCAGAGTCCAAATGCATTAAAGTCGGAGTTGATGTATCTCAGTCTACTGGCCTATGAAGTTGATTGCTGACCTGCTCTTTCTTACTTCCGTACTGTAAGGGTCTCCAAATGGCATCGTAATAATAAAGTGCCATAACAGGGAGTAACAACTGTGACTCCCCAGTTATTATGCTTTTTTACCTGGATTTTTCATGTAACTTTTGAGATGTTGCTTTTTTAGGGCTTTTTATTTTACTGCGGTAATCAAAGAGAAAAATCATTTCTTTGACATCCAACAGAGAAATGCTGGAGGGAGGCTTTGGGAACTGTTAGCTGCGTATTCTACAGGCAACAGAAAGGAAGGATTGGGATAATTTCTGCACCTCTGATGGGCTTGTGCTACCTCCAGGTATTGATGAATCATTGAGGCCATGGAACTAGTCAAAACGATGGGGGCAAGCAGCATTTCTGCCTAAAATTTACCACATTGAAGCATGTATTGGATTAATTTACTTGTTTCCTTTTTTAAATGCCGCCATGGAGAAAAACACTGGATGTACCCACTAGGGCTTTTGTCACTGCCACAGCCCAGCATATCTAGAGATATAGATGGAAGCTCTGGATATGTAGTTCTTGAAGGGGGAAAAAAATAAAAAAACCTTCTGCATCTTTGCATTGGTTTATACATTTATTTACAGAATAGCATAAAGTAAAAGAAGCTTTAATCCCTTACTGGGTACCCTTGACATCTTTACATTGAACAACAGAAGTAGATCTGTGAACACTGAAGTGAAATAAGAAGAGAAATTACAGTCACAAACATGGTGTGGGACAAGGCTTGGGAACCATTGGTGTTGCTTTTTATATGGTATATAGTAAGATAGTTTATATTTCTATCATTAACTACTTCTGTGAGCAGGTTTCTCAGAGAAACTATAGTGGGACTGTATTTTAAGACAGTCCCACTAATCTATAGCCACGCTTGCTTATATTATTATTACATTTATTGCTATGGCACCTCATATGTTGATAATATTAAAATACACACTTCGGCAGCACCCACGCACAGCCAAGCTAGCTTCTCCTTCCTCCTGTGCCCACTGTGCTAAGCAAATGATAGGTATGGTTAAAAAAAAAATTTCTAATCATTCCTGCCCCTCAACCAGACAGTTTAAACATTATGCATAGCAGGGTGTGAGTAACAGATGGACTGTTACAGTATATGCCATGAATACCTACTAAGAATTGAATATATTTTGTGTCAATATTGTGGCTTGGAAACAAAATTCCTGTGAAGAGTCATTCCTGTGAGTAAGGCATGTAGTTGGGTGGTTTTAACTGGGAGAGTGGTGGAGAATAACAAAAACAATCACTCCCTATAACGGAATAACTACCTGTAACAGCTCCATTTACAGTAGACAATTCTAAAAAGCACAAAAGCTAAATTAAAAGAAATATTAGTGGTTCACAGATTAAACTTTGAAGGATTTTTTAGAGCGTGGTGAACTTCCACAGCCTATATAGAGAAGATGTTAATGGAAGTTTTGCAAGACCTTTAAGGTATTTCAAGAGAAGCGTTTGCAATTCATACTAATTTCTTTCTTACAAATGCATCATACATGTCCTCAGTATTTGCCATGTAACGATTTCTTCTGGTAATTAGAACGCTAACTCTGGCATAGTGAGTCTCCATATCTATAGAGCTCAATTTTCATATCGTGTATGTTTTATGCTCCCCTGTAACAGCAGTTCGCTACCAGCATTGGCTTTTTGTTATATGGCCCAACATTATCAAACATGGTTTCTAACAGCCCAATTCCATCCATCCTCAATTTAATAGCAAACGTTTTTTAATGCTCCTAACACGCATGTCACTCCGAGCTGAAAGATGCTGCTAAGGGCCAACTTCTGGTGCTCATTGGTGGGAAAACTCCCATTCACAACAGTGCTGCCAGGGTTTGTCTGCAGCTCATTTCATTTGGAAAAGCGGGCTAGGCTTGTGCTTGGTGGCTTCGGTATGCCCTTCCAAGAAGCTGATAACCTTGCTACAGATGCCCTTCCTGAAAGGAAACAATCAGCAGAATGAGAATCAGAAGGAGCTGAAGGAGAAAATGAATCAAGAGGATATGTTAATGGATTAACTCCTTTCCCAGCAGCGTCCCTTCTAGCAACCCTCCACATTTTCAAGGACAAGGTGAGCACAAAAACTGTCCCCTAACCTCAAGACCTGCCAAGCAACAGACTAGCTCAGCTGAGCAGAAAAGCATGGCTGGTCTTTTGCACCATTTGCTGAACAAATGGTCATTTAATATCCAATTATCAGTGTTCCCTAATAGCTCTTCTCTGACACCCACAACAAAGTGCTGCGAAGCCTCTGGGCTTTTCTCACGCAGTTGTTTTCATACGCAAGTTTTATTATGTTTTCTGCATTAAAATAAAAGAAGGCCACCTGATTACATCATACAATGCAATATTTGACTCATCCTTATCTTCAAGAGTTTTGCAAGCTGCAGGATTGCTCATGTTTACATCAACGAGAAACAAAATTAGTTCTGGGGCTCTCTTCTTAAGGAACTTGGACACTAAAAAAGAAAATCACATGGTAGAATTGCTTCCCACTCTTGAATCCTGTGCTGTGTCACAAGGTAAATACTTCTAAATTCTCATGAAGTCTATCTGTTCCTGAAGGAGGTAATCTATCAGCTTGTTAGTATTATGTTTGCAGGTTAAATATTCACTAATGGTTTATTAGTACATGTATTGTAAATGATCAACTTTGATTAATGCCCGAGTGCTATAGTTTCTCATATATAATATTTTCTGTAGTCCCTTATTGCTTTATCAACATAAATTACAATAACTGTCTAATAAGTGTAAATCAATATAAACCCTGCAGTAAATCATTCTGTAGCCAAGAGCTGTTAAAAAGTGAAATGCCAATCCAAGCTTCTCTTCCACTGCTTAATCATATTTTCTCTGCTGTTTTTTATTTTTTTCTGAACCCTCAGCAACGCTAGGACAGTCTATTGGTTGAATCACCTCACTTGGACGGAATTTTTCTTTGTGTCTCATTGAGATCAGGATCGTGTTGCTATTTTTGCTACAGGCTGAAGAGGTAAGTCTAATTCTGGAGGTCTTGTGGTTAACTTCATTCTACTTTGCTTTTGGCTCTCCCTTGCTTTCTTTTCTATTTAGCTATTTTAATTGAAACCTGTGTGTGCACTGAAACCAGCATACCCTTGGATGTACACCTTGAACAGATTAAACCACTGATCCTTGGTTTCAGCACAGAATGGGCCTCAAGAAGAGATTTCTTGTCTAGATTTAGGTGGGAAGACGTAGCTTTCCAGTGGGGGCTCCCCTGGGTATCCTCCACCAGAAATGGAGAGAGGGAAGTCTTTCTCAAGAGCAGCTCCCCAAGCAGCTCTCTAAAACAGGCAGGATACATCTTCCTCCGCAAGTGACAAAAAAGGGATGACTAACTTTAACTCAACACCTACCTTTTGGGTGGCTAAAGATAAGGAGGATGAATCATACCGTTAACGTACTGGTCTCCCTCCTCTTCATAGATCAGGAGTTTTTGTTGTTGCTTCTGTCTTCATGTTCTCCTTGCTCCAAAATGTCTACTAGTTTTATAGTCTTCCAAAGACATAATTTAGAGAATCATGCTATTGAGTTGAAATCACAGGCTGGAGTCTGGGTATTTGGAGACCAAAAGCCACAGGATTTAACTGCATGATATGTTATTGGGTGAACAGGCTTTCAACTGATTTTAGTACCGTTATTTGTCCTGGATTGGCCAATCTGTTTAATGCTTCCTGCTCTTTCAAAGTGGATGATTACATCTGGGATGATTTCAGGTAGTCAGGATCCTAATGCGAGGGAAAGTACTTTCGAAAAAGTCTTTACTGTGTTGGAGTGAGTCAGTCCCTGCCAGCAAAACTGTTAAAATTACTGCCAGTTCCTGTATTATTCGTTAAAAATCAATTCTCACCAGTTCTATTTACTAGCACTGACGTACCCTCTCTGACGACTTCTGCTACCAAACTTCTGCTCAGTAAAATCTTTCACTGCTTTATGAGCACAATTCAATTTAAAACACCCTCCACACACCCCCTTCCAGCTGAATATCTACATTTACTTTGCCATTTGGAAAGAGCCTATCTTAATTTTTTTTTTTTACTAAACAATTACAAACTACTGCTCTAAGCAGACCCTGTTAAATTCTTGCCTGCTTCTCAATAAACTGATCTGCCTGTCAATAGATTATGATATTCCCATACAGATTGCTCCCGTGCAAGACTTTTAAAAACCACGTTCACAACTTCAGCTGTGGGCAGTAGATGGATTGATGCCCCAACATACCACAGAAATGAAGTTTATAAGAGCATTCAGGTGCAATTGCTCTGCAGGAAGTTTTTGGATTTCTTAAAAATAGCAGGGAAAACAACCAAAAAAAAAAAAAAAAGGAGAGAAAGTGAGGCCCATGAGAGAACAAAGTACACAAGATATTTGTTCTTAGAGTAACGGAGCTGTACAAAATGAAAAGGAACAATATATGCCACGTTTTTGATGAGCTAAATGATACCAACTCTCCTTTCCAGCAGCCACAAGCAAGCCAGATAGATTAGAAGATGCCATGAAACGAAAACAATAGAATTATCTGCTTTCATTTTCCCCAAAGGACAATGCATCTTATCACAGAAGCTACAGAAATGCATAAACTCTGGCCTAATATTGAAGATTTATAGATTATAAACTCAGAAGATAGTATCATGTTCACCTAGTCTGACCTTTGGTAAAGTTCACAATATATACTCTCACTGCACCATGCTATAACTTTTGGCACTGTCAGGACTCTTAGAAAAACATCCCAATATAAAGACTTGAAATGATGGGGAATCAATAATGTGCTTTAGCAATTTGTTACAAAGAACACCCATGGTTTAAAAACATGTGTTTTATTTCCAAAGTGATTTAAATGATTTTGTCCACTGGCTTTTGTCAACTAGATTAAAGAGCTTTCCATTATCGAAAGTGTTCTCTCCATGTTCCTACTTATAGATGAGAAGGTGACTTAATCATAATCTTTCCTCAGATAAACTAAATAAATCAATCTTGTTTAGTCTTTGACTGTAAAGAAGTCTCTTCAGACCTCTATAAATCCAAACACTCTTCCAGACTATCTCTCCCCTTTGCAAGATGTGGTTCCTTATCTGAATTATCTGACATTTCCTGCTTCTACTTGTATGATTTTTCCTGGTTTTATTGAAAGTTCTGTAGCTTAAATCGGGTCACCTCATCACACGATTCAGAATACTCTGTGGAACCAGCCCGTCATTGCAATTATTTCTTGTAACTCAAAGTTCTTACTGAGCGTAGTAGTGCAGGGACCCTTCCTAATCACTTACTCCAGACCTTCAGTGCAGTACAGTTACAATCTGGATTTTATTTAGGTTTTTAGAGATTTCTGAAGAAACATGTTCACATTATATTTGCAAAGAGTCCTCTCAGGAAAAAAACAAAGAAAGTATTCTTCCTTGTATTTATTTTTATCACAGCTTCATGTATTAGTTCAGCTTTTCACTTCTGGATGACTGTTTTATCAACAGCTTCTGGTAACGAACTGTGGAAGACACTTTGACTTGATTTACTTATTTGCTTTTAATTCAACAGGTTTGGTGATCTTGGTTTAGTTTTAGTGAGCAAACACCTTCCAAGATTTACCAAAACTGCCAACAGAATTTACATACTGATTGGTCAAAGGCTCCACATACCACAGACTACTTCCATTATTTGCTCACACGAGAGGTGCTAACAGTATTTGTGACAGCATATGGGCTAGTTTCACATCATCTCTAAAATATTTCCAAGCTACTTCATACGGGAGAGGAGTCAGAGATAATTTGACTTGGTTACTCTGTCACGTATATGAGAAAAGGTTTTTGTAGCTCTAACCCTAAAGGAGACAATTCAGGGAGATGTCTTCCTACATTGCCAAATATTTATTGTATTTTTTTAACCTTCCTTCTCGTTTTCATGTGTTTCAACAGTCTTACAGAAGGTGGTAGCAGCTACCCTAAAGAAAGCTTTGTGCCTCTTACATGACTTCATTTTACAGGAAACATGCTTGGGTTTTTTTTTTCAATTGGAGACCACTTTGCTCTTTAATCCTATATTTTTTTTTTATAGGAAGCAGTTAAAGTCATTTTTGTCAAGTGAAAATATGTTAAGGAATATTTCATGTGTTGTTCATGTGTTTACGGCCAAGAAGTCAAATTTAAATCAGAATCTCGGCACCATAATCTTTTAGCAAATGTTACCAGCTGTTCAGCTCCACACTTTCTTCCTTCTAAAAGCAAGTAAGAAAGTGAAAAATCCATCATATCAGTCAGCTCGTGGTTCTTAGTACCCTTACCTTGACAGATGATACATCAGAATGCCTGTCTTTCTGGAAATTTTAGGTTTAATGGGCTGGGATCCATCTGCCTGCAAACACTAAAATAAAAATATGCATCAAGTCATTTATATATGACTTGAGCTTATATATATAGGCTCATTTTTTATATGTTCTTCTGAGAAATAGTACTTAATTTTTCTCCTGCATTTATTTATTATGTCTGACTAGGTTTTCCTTCATTGAAAGGGCCAATGAAAGTAGCACGGCTGCTCTAGTATTTTGATATCCTTCCAAATGCAAAGGGGTGTGAGGATATTAAAAAAAAAAAAAAGAAATGTATAATAGGTGGAAATTTTCCGAGAAGTTTGCCAAAAATTTGATTTAAGGGAAAAGAAACCGAGTAGGTATTTTCTAAGTGTTACAGTCAATGGGATCCCAGGTAAAAACAGCCTTCTGTCTTCTTACACATATAATTCTGTATTATATCTAATTCTAAATTATATATACATAATCATATAAATATACTGTTCCCAGATGCCATATTACCTAGACTGCATGCTTGTCTCATACCCGTGCAAAGCCCTGTATGACAGAGGGCAGATGCTAAACATGATGTTAGATGCTCCCGTAGTAAAGATCAATATATACATTTACTGTAATAAAGACAAATAAATTATCTGGGGGCGAGCACGGTTTTTAAACACTATAATCTTTGTCCACACAATAGAAAAAGCATGTTTAACTCTGAACTGCTAAAATATGTGAGGTAAAACAGCCTCCAATCTAGGCTTTTTGCCAGATAGGTGTGACCTTGGTGGCAAGGGGAAACAACAGCCAGATTACACTGTAGTACCATAGAAACAGAGCTGGGGATGTGATTTTCTAAAAATTTTCTCCTCTCTGGCAAATATAAACTACTTTGAAAGGCCAGCTGAAACCACACACCTTATATACCACCGCAGGTAGGCTAAGCACAGAATCACAGAACGTTTGGGGCTGGAAGGGACCTTGAAAGATCACCCAGTCCAACCCCCAGCCAGAGCAGGGTCACCTACAGTGGGTCCCACAGAAATGCATCCAGGAGGGTGTTGAATGTCTCCAGAGAAGGAGACTCCACACCCTCTCTGGGCAGCCTGGGCCAGGGCTCTGTCACTCTCACACTGAAAAAGTGTTTCCTGATGTTTTTGTGGAGCCTCCTGTGCTCCAGCTTGCACCCCTTGCCCCTTGTCCTGTCATTGGACATCACTGAGAAGAGCCTGGTTCCGTCCTCCTGACACTTTCCCTTTACATGTTCATAAATATTAATGAGGACAACCCTCAGTCTCTTCCAAGCTAAAGAGACCCAGCTCCTTCAGCCTTTCCTCATAAGGGAGATGTTCCACTGGGGCTTTTTTTGCCAACAAGGACAGGACTACGTGAGCAAAACAAATGCCTCGGACGCATGTTTCATCTGCACGTCTCTAGCAAGTAACAGCTTCTTGTCTTTAAGGTCAAAGCTCTTTGTTACCCAGCTCCAGCCTGTTTGACCCACTAACCTGTCAGGGCACTGACTTTCCTGATAGTTTTGAGCTTCACCATCCAGCTGCCAACTTCTCCTGCAGACCCACTTGTCCTTACCTCACTCTTCGGGCACAGGAAAAGCACCGTACCAAAATCCAAGCATCCGTTACCTTGTCCTGCTTCAAATCCTCATCGACGACTCCTATCTCTCACATAACTTACTCATATCTTCATTTTTCTTCTGTTTACTTCCAACTCCTACACTCGCATTAGTAACAACAAATATACTAGAAATGAGTGAATACATGAATTCATTTTTGGTTTTGTCTGCTGACTGAAATGAAAAACATGAACCAATATTTTCTTTGATAATTTGTTTTGCTTTCACTTCTAGTCCGTCTGGCAAAAAATGAAAAGAAAGACAAAATTATTTTCAATTGAGAAAGTATTGGCTTGACCCTAAGCAAACTAATTCAAATTGTTTATTAAGCTTCACTTTTATTATAAAGAAATTGATTTTTGAAACATTATTTTTGTTTTATAATGATTTTTTCCAGCTTTTTCATTTTTTCAAACAAACTGCACGTATTTTGGTTGACATGATTCAGCTTCTTTTTCTTTTCATAAAAAAAATTCAGTAGCAAACATTTCCTGTAATCAAAATCCAACAGAATGCTTTGTATTACTTCTTTGAAATGCCTGCATATGTGCAAATTCAGCTTTCATGTCCTGTTTTACGTGTGTGTGTCCTAATCTGTAAAGTTTGCTGGGCCACGATGCTTCCATTTAGTGGAGCTTGTGCAACACTTGCTACAAAAAAGTTTGGACCTTAGTATGGACTCTATATTTTATTTATGGTTCAAGCCAAATGCCAATAAGGGATGGAAATCGCCTACCTTTCCTGGGCTTTCCAGATTTAAATTTCGATTGGGTATCTCACAACAAACACACCGGACAGAAATACTGACATGGATAAAATAACTTAATTTATATAGCCAAGCGGAAGCACTTAAGGGTTGTTTAATGTGTAAGTAGAACACTATTAACAAGAACATAAATTTTGCCAGGAATGCTGGCAAGAGATTATGTATTCCTTAAACGATTTATCTATAGCCATTAGTTTAAACCCTTAGCAAGACAGCATCAGCAAATATATTTAAGGTGTCAGCTTAAAGGTCTGAAAAATGTTGGAGAAGCTTTGGACAGGAAATTTCACCTTTTGGTACGCTTTAAATAGCTTTCAAAGCCAAACCCTCTTGGGCGCAAGTGTGCAATTACTGGAGGAATATTGAGTTGGTTGCACGCGGCTGCAGTTGGGAGATGCAGGTGGAAGAGAAAACAAGACATCCAGATAAGGAGCAATCCATGTCTATCCGGATATCTAGTGCAGTCAGATAAAAAATGGGTAGAATACATAAATATATATTTATTTTTTTAATTGGCATTTGGAAAGACAATATTCCTGCCGAGTCAGGATTTGCTCTCAGAGGTCATTAGAGTCTGCTGGGCTGTAGGTGAGAACTGGAGCCTGCAAAGGCGTTGTAGACTTCTGTAGGCTTCTTCATGCCATCACAGCCAATACTGGCTTTTTAAGAAACCAAAGACAATGGCAGAGCATTAGATTTGCCTCCTATGCTCCCCAACTGCAGTACATGACATTTTCTGCAGACTCTGGACTTCCTAGCTCGACGGGAATGTCCCATTTGGCGGCAGAAACGCTATCCAGGAGCGATGATCTCAAATTCCTGGTCTATTTTCAATTAGGATCTGCAGTGTCCTTTCCTGATATCACACAAAGGAGACAGAGTTTCAGTATATCCTTAGGATATCATAGAAAATAACTGCACTAATTATTCCTAGCTGAAGCATAGAATTAAGTGACCCGGTTCTGTGGGTTTTTTTCTTTTTTTTTTCTTTTTCTTCTCCCCTCCTGATCCTGCAGCACTTGACAGGTTTGGGACTATAATCAGCAATTCTATGTGAAAACTTATGATCTGATTAAGCACTGTTGGTTCAATCTGATAGAAGAATTGCCTAAAAGTAAGGAATTGATTCTGAGCCAAGTGCTGTAATTTTAAAACCACTACTTAAAAGGTATACGATAATGTAATGAGTCAGAGATGTAATCAGAAACATTTTGATGATGGCTGGAGTGAACGACGTTTCTTGCTTAGCCGTGCATTTTGGAAATGTTACCTGATTCAAGTTCTCAAAGTGACCTTTGCCTTGAACTTTGTGCACTGGAGAAGTAGGGAAAATAATTGGCAATTCCTTTCAGGGGATGCTCTTCTGACGCTCCCCTAAAAGCCCTTTGCTACAACTTTACTCTTGTATTATTTATTCAAATGAAAAAGCAATTGCAAGCAACCCAGCTTTATGTCAGCTTGAGCAAAGACTATCAGACTTTCAATCTTGAAGATGATCTTTAGGGAAGCGTGTTAACGAGAGACACTTAGTAAACAGTCTGCTGATGAGCTTTCCATTTCTTAGCCATCCAGCAAAACTTCACGGTGAAGTTACCAACTTCCTAGCAGGTAAGCACATGTGACAGAATTGTGGTTTACTGCCTCTGTGTGCGTCCGTAGCAAATGCAAGCTGTTTTGCTTTCAAGGAATCACAGAATGGTTTGAGATGGAAGGGACCTTCAAGAACATCTAGTTCCAACTCCCCGTGCTATGAACAGGAACATCTCCCGCTAGACCAGGTTGCTCAAAGTCTCATCCAGCCTGGTCTTGAACACTTCCAGGGAGGGGGCATCCACCTCTCTGGGCATCCCGTTCCAGTGTCCCTGCTCTAGTTTAAAACCATTGTCCCTTGTCCTATGATCACGTCCACATAAAAAGTCCCTCCCCATCTCTCCTGTAGCCCCCTTCAGATACTGGGAGGTCGCTATAAGGTCTCCCTGGTGCCTTCTCTTCTCCAGGCTGAACAGCCCCAGCTCTCTCAGCCTGTCCTCGTAGGAGAAGTGCTCCAGCCCCATCATCTCTGTGGCCTCCTCTGGGTCCTCTCTAACAGATCCATGACTTAAGCCATCCTAGAACAAAAGAGACTCAAACTTACCTGCTCTGGCTTACTTCTTTCACAGGGCAAGGGTACGTGCATGAGGAAATGTTGTGTTGTAACTTTTAAGATTTGGTGCTTTCCTCATGGATCTGAACGTTACATTAGAGACTGGGCCGAAGAAAGCAATACTTGGGCTAGGACGACCTTTCTAGTAATGTTCAAAGATTTGCCTGTGGGCCAGCTTAAAATTCAGGATCACTGTGATTTAGAGAACAAGGCTGAAAACTTATTTAGGTGGTACTTTGTACTTGCCTGCTCCAGCGGGGCTTCTCTTGCCAGATGTCATAGTCTAATTGCTTTGGTGGAAAACCAGTGAAGAAAGATGTTTTTTTATCAGGACTTAATTAAAAAGAGTTAATAAACACAAACAGAGCAATATGAAATGGGTAAGGATAGAAAAGACTTCACTGCGGGTCAGCATTATCCTGCATGAACTTTAGGAAGGAAAAATTAACAGTTTGGGACAGAAGTTGGGTTCAAGTTTGGCAATGTAGCTCCGAGGCCTGTTATATGTTGGAATCCAATTTTTTTAATTTTATCTTTAATTAAATATTAAAAAAAAATCCTGCCACATTTTCTTGGTGTATTTGGAAACTGTTAATTCTGGGAGAAATTAACTGGTATTTTTAATGACTTCAGAAACAGCCTAGTATACAAAAAACTGGGCAGAACTTTGTTTCTTTATACACAACAGTAAAATTGGGTATTTTCAAGGTTGTATAACCTGTTCCTTTTTTTCTCTGTAAAAGCCGGAGGGTTAGGCCTCTGTACAATTTGCCGAATCAAATGTTCTTTCACATAATCAGTGATGGATGGATTGTATAGATGTTTCATCATCGTTTAATACCGAGTAAGCCTCTCTTCAGAGTTTCTCCAGACATCCTTATCTGTTATGTTCTGCCCTGTTTAGAACTATGACTGATTTTTGCTGTACTAAATACTTTCCACAGAGTGACTTTCTTTAAGTGTGTCATTGATTATTTTTCCTAGGGCACACTGTTTTCATTTTTTTTTATGTCTGCTCTTCTGGTTGGGTCGTTTGTTTTTTTTTTCCACGTATTGGAGGCGATGCCGGATACGGTGAGTTATTTCAGGATGAACCTTTGGTTGGAAGGTTAGTAGTAGTTAAAAAACCTATCTACTCCAGACTTACTATTTCTTGTGGCTTAGCTGAGCACAAGAAAGTGTTAAACAGCTGTATTATAGCAACCCTTTTGCGCAATGCAGTAGGTCCACAACTCAGACGACACTTCGGTCACCGTGAGAGAGGGACGGTAATGGCAAGACAACACCTTGGAGGAAACCTTTGCCTTGCACCCTCCGACTTGTTTTTCTTGCTTGTGACATCTTGGGGATTTTTGTTCCAAATGCGCATAGTTTTGTAGATCCAGTACTTAGAGACTCTAACCAGCAGTAAAGATAAAACATTATCGCTTTTGTTCCTCTGCTAAAGCTCTTGTCATGTAGTGTCACCGGCTGCTCAACAGCCACATTTGTTCTGAGTGTCTTGTACAGCCCATCCAGGCCACAGGAACAAGAACGTTCCTCGTTCTTTTTCCTGCAACAAACATTTTCGACACGTTTTCTATCCCAGGTTTATGAACCACAATCGATCCTGCAGTAACATCTGTCCTTGCTCAGCCCACAGCTGTGCACGACCCCCCAAAACATCACAGAAGTCCTCCCTCACTATTCCAAAATCCTCTCCCTTTGCCGATGGCCCTGATTTGGCTAAAAGCTCCAAAACGTGAATGGAGGAGGAGGAGGTCAATTTGATCCCTAACAAGACAGTTCTGACAAAATCAGACAGAAGGAGTTCTTTTCCAACCTGAAGGCATACAAGCAGACCAGAACAAGTACCAGATATAACTCTGGTACAAATTGATCTTTTTTTTTGGTTGAATGGAATAACACAGCTTTCTCTTGCCTAATGATTTGGCCCTTCATTTCTTATTAGTACGAAATAAATAGATTTCTATAGACAGAGGGCAAAAAAAAGCATTAGCTTTGAAGACTGTTCATCAGTTCTTGTGTAATGTCACTTGGATGAAGTTGGGAAACCTTAATTAAACCCAAGAAATTTCTATTTCTCACAAGGTATTAAGAGCAGTGTGCTTCCTTCTTTCTGTATATGTGTCTGACCCTCTTATTGCTGTTGACTTTCTGGAATTCTGTAAATTATCTAAACAAAAATAAATCAGTGGACTGTAGTTACACTCTTCTGTTTAGAGAGAACTAGTTTTGTGCTGTCCTCAGAGTAGGGAGGGACAGTCAAGAATGTGACATTTACCTCTGCTCTTTGCCAACAGCCAGCTGGTCTGACAGCATATGGGTATTAGCAGGACAACTGGCAGAAGTAAAGCTTTATGCAGCATGTGTCATTTCTTGCAATGAGGGGGTCGAAAAACCTGGACACAGTCAGAGGCGAGGATACGTTAAGATTTCGAAGACCATGCACAGAAAACACAAGACAGCATTCCACAGAAAGATAAGTCTTTTAATACTATAAAGCTTATTGCACTTTATGCATTAATAACTGAATATTCGGGCCCTTTTAACATGAGCTTTCCCTGAAAAGCTGCGATACCTTGCCTATCTTAAGGTGTCTCCAAATTATATAATTTTCAGTTGATTTTTATACATACAGAAACCCAAAAAACTATGGCTGAGAACCTTTTCTTCCCTTTAGTTAAATATGCAGTGCAAAAAAAAAAAAAAGTCCTCCATTCACACTAGTACAAGTGTTTGTCTAGGAAAGGGTGTTTGTCCCTATAGGACCACAAAGAATTTAGCAAGAGAAGAGGCAATAAAGAAGTTGGTTGCCTTAGGTGTTTCCTTGATTTTAAGACCCAGTTCCTAAAGAGGGATATTGCTACAGCCTAACAACTTTGGTTCCTACGAAGCTGTAAGTATACACATTCTCCCCACAGAGAACTTATTAAACCATCTGAATTTCTCCTACACTGCACAAAGCGCGATCATCTTGATTGCACCAGCGGCTATTTGCAGCCCAAGGCTCCATGCGGTTCAGAAACATACCTTCAGATCACCTGAGGAACCTGAGCTGATGGATACGTTCCAGCACGGGGTGGGTAGGACAAAAAGCACCAGCCACAGCCATTTCCTTTGGTAAGCCACGTAAAGGGCCAGAGCCAAGCAAACCTGTTGTTCAGAATCACAGAACAGTTTTGGCTGGAAGACGCCTTCAAGATCATCAAGTGTCCAACCTTTGTCCCAGCCCTATCAACACCACTAAACCTTGTCCTTCAAGGCAACATCCACCCTTCTCATAAACACCTCCAGGGATGGTGACTCAACCACCTCCCTGGGCAGCCTGTTCCAACGCCTGACAACTCTCTCAGTAAAGAAATTCTTCTTAATATCCAAACTGAACCTCCCCTGGTGCAACTTAAGGCCAGGGACTTAAGAGCCTCGGAAGAAAACTGGACTGCAAGCCAGTCTCTCTGTGGGATTTCAAACCTACAGTTCCACTTCAAGGATTGGGCACAAAGCTGGAAGTGCTGTCGTAACTGTCTGTCCTGCTGTAGCAGAACCTGGGTATATACATACAGAAACACAGTTTTGGTACTTTTACACAAAAAAAAGATAAAAAGCGGGACCCTAATTTTGTAGCATTTGCTAGGGCTTTCTTGTTCACTAAGTAGACTGCAGGAGGTGAGGGGAAGGGAAGCAGTCCTGCTGTTTGGCCTGAGAAATAAAGAACGTGGAATCCATTTACTGCCTGAAACCGTAGTCTTCTGGTCTGCAGTCCACTTTTCCTCTTGCATTGGCAAGACGGTATTTCTAATTTCCATTTTACTGCCGCTAAAATGGTTCCAGGATGAAACGTAAGGGCACATACGAGCCAACACATGGGAGGTCTGCATAGCAGCCAGAAATGGCACCTCCTCTGCTGTGCCGCAGTCCCACCTCTAAGCTCTCTGTTACTGTTGCACTGCTTCAGAATAAAGGCATCAGTTTTACTTTAGCTTACCCTTCGGTTTCAGATAGCTAGCACCTTAGTTTTCATTTCCTCTGTCCTATCATGCTGTAATTTTCCAAGTGTATGTCATTATGGCCATTTACTTCAGTAATTTGGGGTGACTCATTAAATTCCTTCCTTTTCATCTTTACAGATGAACACTGTTTAATGGCTGTGTTACATAACACACACCTACCAGGACTACTATGAATTTTCTTGAAGGGTAGTTTAGTTCTGTTCCACCACATTTATCTAAGGATCTAAGTCTCATTTTGAAGATGCCAAATGTTCTTTCAATTACTATTCCGGTCACTTTTTCAGTTTCATTATAATTTATAAGGATACAGTTTTCAGAGAGAATCTGGAGACAAAACAGAGAGAGATTAGGCAATTTTTCAAGAGAGATCCACTGTCACCTTATAAAGGAAAAGGAAGATTGTTATAAAATAAAAGTCCTCGGTGTATTAGAATGCATTCGAATACCTAAATATTTGCTGGCTAAGGAAACATTCTTCCTGAAACATAATGTTTGGAAATAATATTAAAAAAAAACTCTGGGAGGGAGAGGCGAGATACATAATATGTTAGTACTAAAGCTTACTTGCTCAATATCTTATTTTTACAGTTTCAGCTTAGGTCTGATGTCCATGGAGCTATAACTCATCAGACTACCTGGTCATTTACATCTTTATAATTCCCTGCAACTACTAAAAGGTACAATTAAGGTCCTGACAGAACAAATGGAGGATCTCGTGCTAACAACCTTTGCTCACTCCTTCCCTTTTCACCGCTGTTATTAGCATTAGGTGCTTCATTCCGCCAAATCAGGTTGTGCTACTCCTTTGCCCTTACACAATCTTGCGTTGCGGGCAGTAACCTGGCAGGCTCCCTCCTCTCGTCAGAGGCTCGCTGTCGGTCTTGCAACGTGAACGAGGGAGTTTCACCTGGAGGCAGACGGAGGAGTCAGCACACATCATCATCGCGCTTCTGTAGCACTGAAGGCAAAAAGAGCTGGAGATGATTTGTCATTAATATACATTAGACCACGTCTCGTGGCTACTGCTCCAGGTTTAGGCAGACCAAGGTCAACGGAGACACTCACTTCAGACGTACAGAATTTGGACCCTTCGTTGTGTTAACTCCTTCTGTCCAGTTGGGATGTTTTTTTGTTTTTCTAAGAGAGACACATGTTGTAAATGCAGGCTGCGTGAACTCTGACGCACTTTAAGGAAAAGGATGTTTTTACACACTCCTTAAAAGGCTCTTAGGATATTTTTGGGCACTCAGTAAATAACGAAAATATATATTTAATGCTTTAAGGCAGCATACTTAATGCTCTAAATCAGTCAAGCCACCACACTCATTTATTTTTAAGTAATGCCCATCTTCTATGATTGTTTGTACATTTTTTTTAAAAAAAAAATCATGAGTAAGATTTTAAAAACATTCATAGGGTCAAATAAATGACAGATTTGAACTTCTCTGACAGCTTTTTACTGTGAGGTAAGTTGACAAAGTATCGGTAACATACAGTTTGAGCACCTTTCATGGGATGACCTGGATTGGCCATTTCAGATGCTGAATAAGCTTGGGGTTTTTGTTTTTTTTTCCTTCCTGTTCCATATCATCTTGAACATCTTTATATTGTCACTTGCTCTTAGGAGGAGTATATTTTTGATCGTGCTTCCTAAGACATGTTCATAGCTAGCGTAGCAATTGTAAATATACTCAGTACTCATGTCCTTCTTACTGCTACATAATTTTACAGCTGTTGAGCCTGTAACAAGTTGGGTTTCGCATCCTGACTCCCAGTTTTAGATGGTTTCTCAGTGTCCAGAACCTGACTGAATGGATGATGGCTCTGAGTGATAGCAGAAGCCTCCTTTGGATATACACGTTCACAGAATCAATTTGTCTGTACATTCTTAACACACGTTGACCTGTGCGGCAAAGATACGTAACAAAAAGCATCTAAATCACAGTTTTTCTGTGTACGGCACAAAGTAGCCTCATAACGGACATATTTTAATCTGTGTGCCAACAAGCACGCTGTCCTCCAGCCAAATGTCCTTTAAGAGTCTGAGCCCTCACATAAAGCACTTTTCTCCTCAGCTTTATGCAAATAACCAATTTCCCATGAGCACTTTCCATTTTACTCCCTATCACTCTCCCGGACTATATGCATTTATAGCCTGATAACAGGACAAAATCACTGAAATACTAAAATAAAAGCATAAAATAAACCTATCCTGCTCCTTGCAAGTCAACTATTTTAAGTCCTATTAATGTCAGTGCGTATAGGATGGAGGAAAGAGTGAAGTTAGCTGGAGTTTGAATGTAAAAAAAAAAAAAAGAATAAATCAGGAGTTTCTCTAACATTTCATGATAAAAAGTATTTTTCATAGGACTGTAATATCTCACATACAGTTATATGGCCCATGTTTCTCTTCCACTCCGAACTGCTTAACATCTCCGAGGCAACTCCAGGGTTTGAGGCAAAAAAAGAAGAGAAAAGTCTGTGTTCTACGCCTTCAAGCACAATGCCTGTCAACATGTGCTGAAGAAATGCAGGTTACACTGCAGTTCCTCAGCTCATGGATCTTAAATCAGCTCTTTTCTACCTGATTTTCAGAACCCTACACCCTCTGCCCATCTTCCCCTTCTTTTCCAACAGGCTCCCTGCTTATCTTGCTCCTTGCTTTGCCACATCCTCTTTTCTTAGCAATTTCAAAGCATCAGAAATAAACTTCTACTGATCAGACGATTTCCGATTGGCAGGACTCCAGCATATACTGCTGCCGCGTTGTAGTTGTTGGATCACACGTGGAGTGCCTGGCATGAACCAACGTTGATGGCAGCCAGTCTTAGGAGATACAACCAACTGATAATCCAAAAAATATCCCTTTGCACTAAACCCCATCATTAACCCGTGTGTATAGGACAACTCCAGGTTAATTTCCGGGAGGTATATCCATAAATTTTAATTAAATAAGTTATCTTAAACCAAAATTTATCAACGTTACTGCCCCACACAATGAACCCTATCTTTGGCAACTCCTTCCCCAACATATAGCTCTTATGTTATGACATTAAAAAAATATAAAACCTGAAAATACCCCAAAATACTTCTCTAAACACAAAGACCCAACTACCAATTTTCAAATTGGTAAATGCTGTCTCCCATAAAAACTTTGAGTCAACTTTATCCTGACACAGAAAGACACTTTTTCTTTTTTTCACTTGCCCTACTGCCCAACAATTCCAGTGGTGCAGTGGCACCAATACTAAATGAGTTCCTTCTGTAAGATTTCATGAATGAAGTTTGTACGATAAATTTGCGCTCTTTTTATGCCTGAACCTTCAAGACTTCACCCATTTTTTATTTACAAAGAACGAGATGCAATTCTCTGTTCCCTACTGGAACAGACACCACAATCGCTAACATTTTCTGGCAACGGTTCCTATCTGTACCATTCACTTCCATTTCAGAAACCACTAAATATTAAGTGTCATTTATTGTTCGGTCACTTGTTATACAGAGCAGTAAACAAAGTCAATTAAACTAACAATACTGTATCTAATGACATTACTCATTTATAAGGCTAAAGCTATGTTCTCGTGGGCTTACGATTATGCAGACGTAAGTTAGAGCACTCGAAATTAGACTTCATCTTGACTTTGATGAATACTGAAAATTAGGGCATTGAAAAAATGCCCGGAAAATTTTCCCAAGAGGAACAAATTCTCTTTTGACAGAAATGGCTTCAGCTTGACATATTTATTACACAAAACAAAGCTAAAATAGAAATATTTGTAGAAAACTGCCATAGCAACCTGTTTTGGTTTAATTTGCAAAAATCCCGTTGTGGAAATTACTCATTTTTAAAAAGTATTTTATGCAGTTTGCGTGAAGAAATCGTGAAATGGAATGGATCCTTGTACCCTGTCAGAGGAATTTTCAAAATAGAGTAGTGGCAGGGTTTCCCCCCCCCCCCCAACATATTATTCAAAGTCCTACGACCACTACAGTTCGCTAGACATTCCTGCCTTATTTCTGAGCAGGATTATTATTTGAATGAAAAACCAGAGTTCTCTGTTTTCTTTCGGGTTTTTTTTTAAGGGATGGTTCATTCAGCTGTCATTCAAATATGAACAACGCTTAAAAAATGTAAATATTCCTGCAGTGTCACTCCCATTTGAGGTGTTCCTTATGTACAGCATCGTCAGCCCTTATCGATCGATGAAGAGGTGCAACCATTTTCAAAGGTAATAAGCAGCGTAACTCAATTTGAAGGTGCATAGCATTTCGGTTTTTATATTGAAATCAAGATTTCTATCTAGATGCGGCATGCTCATCTTACACAGAGCATTCTTCTCACACTTCTCTCACAATGAACAGGTCCATGTGGATTTTCGGAATGTCCTTTTCTTTCTGTTTGAAACTGCAATCACCTCCAAACTGGAAGTGATTAAGCCTGCTGCTAGACAAATGTCTGCCTTCATAAACCTGGGTGATTATTTGCATTGGTCATGACAAGCAGACAACAGGAAAAGGAATTATTTACATCATTCCTTAACTGCTGGTGGACAGTAAGGGCAGGGCAAAGAGATCTGAAATACTCCAGGCTTACTGTTGATGATAGATTGATTCGTTCATAATAAAAAAAAATCTGAATTTTATGTTAGTGTATTGCTACTGTAGATGATAAAGAATTTCTTAGATGAAGCACACAAGCTTTAGCAGAAAAAAAAAAAGTAAGTCTGACATTTCTAAATAAGTTAAGTACCGAGAAATGCTCCATAAATTAGGTCAGAAGGTCCATGAAGATGCAAGAAAATATGAGTGGTCATCATCAGTAGCAGTTCTTGTCATTAGCTTTCTGTTATCTGATTTTGTCCTTGATTTTTCTCTTTTTTACTTGCAGCTGCTGCTCCTTTAGAAAAATCAACTTTCTGTCATTTTCATGACTCATCAAAGCCCGAAGGAAAAGACCAGGGTCATCCATAGTCTTGTCATTTGTGACGCAGACTACTAACAACTTCATTAACTTTCTTCAGGCCATGTTCTAGTTAAAAATCCTTTGTACATTTTTACAGATGTTAATGGAAAGCCGCATTGTCTTGGGCTTCTGTCAATAGAAGAAAAATAAAATCAGAAATTTTACATAATCCAAGATGTGGGAGATAATTTCCGTAAACACGTCTTAAGTCAAATCTTGACTATCTCTCACCAGTGCTCTCTGCTCACAAGATAGAAAATATATTTAAGTGATTGCATTTCTTCTGATAAAAAAAATGTTTAGCAAGTAGCATTATCACAAAGTATCTGTTTTGACCCTTAATTAAACACACAGAATCTTTAACGTAGTGCAAGCCAGAAATTATAAATCAAAAAGAAAGGTTAATAAAACCAAGTTTTTTCTTCTTGTAGACCAGAAGTTCTATAGTTGTTACCTCCAGATTGCCAAGATGTGATGTCAGATAGGGATACTCCCTCTCCTGTTTTGCCTACTAAGCTTCTCATAGAGACACCAGGAGTTTGAATAATAAGACCTGAGAAAGGGTCAAAATTTAGCCCAATACTCACAAGTAACAATGCAGAAAAGTACTATGATTCGAGGGAGGAATCCAGCAATTTTCACGTGGACGAGCAAATACCAGACAGCGTTCTGTCCCGCCTCGGATGTACAGAAAGCACGAGAGGATGTAATAATCAAAAAAGCACAAGGCTGAGGGCAGTGAAGGAAACTCACCGGCTGGTTTCTTCAACAGAGGTGAATTTGGAGCCATGACAGCACAGAAAACACTTCTGTTCTGCAGACTGAAAATTCCGAAGAGAGTAATTACTACTCGGTGATCCTTATTAGGATCTGGATATTAATCCTTCCCCCTAAGCCGTTCTTTGCTTGGGAAAAGAAAGCAATTCTAGAGGCAGAGCAGATCCAGAAGACAACTTCAGCTGGTTCTGCAAAGCCAAAAATACCTACTGCAAATCTTTAATCTGTGCACCGTCCGCCTAGCTCCTCTACAACCTCGTGTCCCTTTTCTCACACACTCAGCCCAGCTCCCTCCTCTGGTCTGTCTCTCACTTGTCTTGTCGTCCCCCACAGACAACCCTACCTGAACATATACTTCCTATACATACAGATGAGATTGTCTTACAGTTTGCAACATAATCGATTACCTCCATTACGTTTTGTTAATTGAGATGCCTGGCAAGAAAAAAAAAGCCAACCCTATATTCTGGTATTGTGTAGGATTCACAGTCACAGACAGAT
The DNA here is from genome assembly GCA_020746105.1 of Trogon surrucura. Taxonomy (NCBI): domain Eukaryota; kingdom Metazoa; phylum Chordata; class Aves; order Trogoniformes; family Trogonidae; genus Trogon; species Trogon surrucura. Next base: position 78,226,968 of record CM036620.1, on the reverse strand, counting down.
TTCCTGTTGTGTGTGCGAATGTAAGAAAATAGAGCTTGTTTCCCAAAGAGCTACCAACATCAGGAGCACAAGACACGAAGTGTTTATAAACAACAGATGGGAAACAGCTAGAAGGTGGTGGTCACCATGAAAAGCAGCGCTCTCCGCTTAAGAGCCGCTTATCCGATCAAGGTTTGCAGAGGGGAGAAGAGCTTGAAGGAGAAATAAAGGAAAAATAAATTATTAAAAAGATTTTTTCCTGATATATGTATAATTATGACAACTTAGAAGTAGAGAAACTGAGGCAGCTTTAATGAAGTCAAGTCAGTTATTCAAGGAGGCTTCAGAAGAGTCGACAAGTTACATTTTCCCAAGTCTCCAGCTTTTCTCTAGCTGCCAACCTTGTCCAAAGAGAACACAGTTCATTTTACAAACATCAGATAAACTGGGTGGCACTTGAATTGAATATTCCAACGCACGGGATTTCTAAACCATTCCTTCTGTACCTCCCCTTCAAAACACGGAGGTGCAATAATTCTACCACACGTTGCCCTCCTGGCAATTAAAGGCTGGGACATGACCTTCACAAACACACCCCCACTGCCCTGCTAACAGGTGCCATTAACTGAATTTCAGACCAAAATTTTACACAGAATTTAAAATCTATTCCTGTGGTTTTGAGAAGTAACCACTTAAAGAGAAGGCTTTACTATAGTCTGCTATGGCGGTCATTAATCCAGTCAGTATGAGTGTGACAACAGGAAAGAGAAGGTGTCTTTTTCTGCATTTCTTTTGAATGCTTTGAGTCAGCTTTCTGAAAGAACTAAAGGGAGTTGCCTCATCCTCTCGAGCATAAAAAAAAACCCAACAAGCGGACAGAGATACCCCCTGTGTGTTTTTTCCAAAAAACCATGCATCTGCTACTTGCCTTCTAGTTACTTCAGAGGTACAAGCCAGGGTAAGTCCCTGGATGCCCTGACAGGCAGATTCTTTAGAGCCAGAGAAAACAGCCAAAAGCTGTGGCAAAGAGCACGGCAGGCAGGACACTTTCAGCGTCAGAACCCACCTCGCCCGTGACTTTTCACACAATATCCAATTTAAATGACCTGCAGGGTGTGCAGGTTTTATTGTCGCTTACTGCGCTGCTCATACTAATATCTAGCACAAAAGTGGCTCACAGCACAGAAGCAAGAAATATTGCAAACCAGTGCTCAAGCAAATGTGCCAAAAATGACATGCCTACACGAAAACACAGGTCTCTCAACTATCTAGCTAAAAGGTACCCAAATGTGCTCAGGGACAGCAAATGATTTCAGTCAATCCCTGTTTATTTTAAGCGCACTCGAGTTCAAAAAGTAATGTCTTATTAATAAAAGGCACTGAAATATAGAATCATGATGGTTGGAAAAGACCTTCAAGATCATCAAGTCCAACGGCTCTATCTTTGAGAGCTGCTGATAATCTCCCTTCAGCACAGGCACGCAACTATCTACTTTAAAGAAACAACCTGTTAGTTGGTTTGTCTTTAAAAATAACTGAGCCTAAAAGAAGCTTAAAGCATTACAAGTTCCACCTGCAGCTTTCAAAGTCTGCTTGAGTTGCCTAAGAGATACAGATCCTCCTCAATTTCTCTCACTCAGGTATTAGTTAGCTGATTCTTTTCAGTAAAAACCCCACCAGTCTCAGCTTTCCTCTTCTCAGAAATTCTCGTTTTCAGTAAACCGCAAGTGTTGTCCAAAATAGAACAGGGGTTCAGGATGAGAAGTGAAAAAGTCCATCTAGACACACAGAGGAAATAAAAACTCAAAAAAATTCATGTTCTTGAAGCAAACAATTGAGACCGTTTTTAGCAACACTCTCTTCGCGCAGAAGAAAGTTCTACAAGAGAAAAGATGAGCAAAAGACGCGGACGGTATTTTTTTGTGTGTGTATGTAGACACAATGCTGAGACTTTATGTTGGGGTAAGATGGATAATTCCTGCTGTGGCATTTTCACAAGAGCTAGATGTGAAGATAAAAACATCCTTTGTAACACTTGAAGAAGTGGACTAACCCATCTTCAGGCTGAAAACGTTTCAAATATTAGGTCTTATTAAAGAAGTCGATATTGTACGGTATTTGAATGCAAAGAATAGAGAAGAAAATAGAGAAAAAGAGCTGAACGACATAACAGTACGTTATAGTGAAACTTAAATGCGCAGGAGTTAAGTCAAATGTAGGGAAAAAACAAAGTAAATTGATTGCTATGTTAAAAAAAAGGTTAAAAAACAAAAAAATAAGCTGGAATTAGCATTAAGATATAACATTGTGGTTATATTTAGAAATATGCCCAGATTATTTTAGATCTACCCTCAGCACAAATTCTTTTTGCATGTGGGAGAATATAAAAATTCATGATTATTATCCCCACTCTCCAGAAATAACGTTGTCAGAACACATATGAAACTTGCAATTTGATGGAGAAACCCTGTATTTGCGGGATATCATGTCACAGCTAATAATAGGTAACAGAATATGGCTTGATTGTTACAAATTTAAATGGTATACAAAGGAAAATGATTTCCAGTATATTACATCATGTCAAGGTACCTGCTATTTAATGTTATCATAAAAAAAAAAAAAAAAGGTCAGAAAGATATTCAATGGATGATTTTAAAAGTCAAGTTCACATCTGTCCAGGCAGTAGTAAACTATAGGTCAGTATTTGAAAATCAGGACTGCTATATGCTGGAATTGGCTCTGCAACGACCTGGGAGCCAACAATCTGCCTACATAACCACAAATACCAACACACGCTTCCTCAAGCAAAGAAACTAACTTCTCCCCTCGATTTCCTGCACTTTTTATCCCAAGGATGACACAAGTTTGAGCTCTTTGAGAGCAGCGAAGGGCACTGCACTTACAGAACCTAAATGCTCTCTCTGCTCCATGCAGTCTCCACAACACAAACAGAATCACAGAATGTTTGGGGTCAGAAGGGACCTCTAGGGATCATCCACTCCAACCCTCTGCCAGAGCAGGGTCACCCAGGGCAGCCACACAGGAACGTGTCCAGGTGGGGTCTGAAAGTCTCCAGAGCAGGAGACTCCACACCCTCTCTGGGCAGCCTGGGCCAGGGCTCCGGCACCCTCACAGGGAAGAAGTTTCTCCTCATGTTGAGGTGGAACTTCCCATGTTTTAACTTAAATCCAGTATTTCTTCTTCTATTACTGGGCACCACTGAGAAGAGATTGTCTCCTTCCCCTTGACATCCACTCCTCAGATATTTGTATACTGCAAATTGTCTACAGAGCTCACAAGACACGAGGGTTTCTCCTGTACATCTACCTCCTCGTTGATCACAGCACCACTACAGATCTAAGCCCTGCACAAACATCTTTCAGCAATGATTACACAGGTACTTACGTGAGGTGACTGGGCACGAGCAGAGGGTTCATCTGGCACGTGGTGGGCTGAGCCCGCGGGATGCCGCTTCAAGAACTCCAGTTCTTCCAGGCCCTTTTGCCCATGAATACTTCTGCATGTCCAAGTGTGTGTTCTCCCTCAAATTCTGCACATCATCTTTCTACTTCAATCATCAGCTGCTCCCAGCAAAAGCTAAAGTGAATGTAACTGACTCCTTTGAGTAACCACGTATTATGGAACACAACATGACGTAAAGATTAAATGGCCAACCGGCACCAGGCTCACCAACGAATGTGAAGCATAATCTCTTTGTATTTTTCTGTAGTTCTTATTCCAATCATTCTTTTTTTCCATGTACATGCTTAATATTTGAGTTCCGTTTTGTGCCAGTTCCACACTTGGCACAGCACTAAAAAAACCCAACATGTATTTTCAAAAAACCATCTAGATGTGTTACACTTAAGCAGAGCAGTGGTTTTGTCTGTCTTGCTAATCAAAGCACCCAACGTTTCTGATGCTTTGGTGACATCTCTTTTCCACACATAGCTGAACGTTGGCAGTTGGAGATCCCATGGCAGTTCCAAGTCTATGTTAGGAGCTGTCAGTAAACCTCTCTCGGCTGGTAAGAGCTAGAGTCATTTACAGGGCAGCTTATCTCAGTTTTTTAGTAAACAACAGTAACAAATTTTTTTCTGTTCTTTAAGACAGTTAACAGCAATTAAAAAAAATAAGGGTACTTTCAAAAATCAGTTTAAAGAAAAGAAAAGTGTGAACAGTGGACAGAGTCCCCTTTCAGAACCATGAAAAAAATAAGTTCATACGGCTCTTCCAGATTTTCAGATTTATCGCATTCTGGCAGACCTCTTAGCAACAGTCCAGCAATCCATGTCTTCTGTCTTAGATAAAAGGAATCTGGACTAGGTAAGTAATCTGATTTGTTTCTTAAATTGACACGCTTTAAACAGAAACATGCAGAGATAGTTGAATGAGTCCTTTGGCTCGAATTTACAAGACATGTATTTGTAGCTTCTTAAGTTACCGGTGAAGGGAAGAAGTTGTATCATTTTTCATAATCACGCTTATTTACTATTTGCGGCTCTTACATGTACACTATAGCTGATGATCTTTTTAGCCAAATGCCTGGAGAAACATTTAGCTGACATTCAATTAGTGATGTAATGCACTATGATAAAGCAGTAGGTAATTTACCATGTTCTGTTTGGAAACCTTGCTTGTTTCCACTAACATTCGCAATAGACTAGTCAGTTACAATAAAGTAAGGCATCGCCCCAACCTAGAAGAACTAGGAATTCAAAAGATACGGCGTACAGAAATGAGGGCATGGAACAGAAGGTAGGTAGGTAAAGGCTTCCTAACTTCATGGGGTTCCATTCAATAGGATGGGAAAGACAATACCAGTATATAAAAAGCAACTTGATGCAATCTGAAACACTACCAAAGACACAGACTAAATGCTCAGTTTGCCTTACAGCAATAATTTACACATGACTGCGAAGGGCAGCCCAGCCTGGCATGATCTCTGTTTATATGTGCAGAATAGGTCACGTTTCAGTCCTAAATGATACTGTGAGGTTAAAATAAGTCAAAATATTTCTGTATAAAACTGACTGCGGCTACTTACATCTCTTACCTGGCTGCACGAAGTATGTGCCATGATCAATCTGATGCCATTTGAACTCATACTTAAATGATTTCTTGCCTAAGAAATTTTTCTTCCCTGCTTCAAACTCTCCCCTGGACTCCTGCTGTGCCTTGATAAAGAGATTTAAGGTTCCAATTCAGCTCCCTTCCTCATTTACACCGAATATAGATACTGACTGTTTTTCTCGGGCAGGGAAGGAGAGAAGAAAAAGACTGGCAACTACTATCTCTACCTGAAGCCTAACGGATACCTGTACTACTGACACCATTCCCTTACAGGCTCAGAGGCAGGGAAATCATCCTGACAAGTTCCCTCCAAGCCTCAAAGAGGCAAGGAAAGGCAAAAGCATGGAAGGACTCATCCCCCTCCCCTCCTTGTTGCCTGTGAGTTTATGTAGAGGCTGAGGAAGCAGATGGATGCCACAAGAAGTGCAAAGGATGGGTGGAAGAACAGGGATTCACACTGCCTCAAAACTGCAAAGCCCCTCGATGACACCCGCTCCGGAGGGATCCTCCATCACCGGGGCTTGCAGGACCTCAGGCTCAGCAATTCTGGAGCAGGACGGTGGCAGCACGTTCCATCCACACGGAACAGCAGAAGAAGATGCTGTAGCATAGCGAGGAAAAATAAAAAACAAACCAAAACGCACCTTAAGCTTTATAAGATTAGCAATGCAAGTGAAGTAGAGAAAAAAGGGCGAGGCTTCGCAGTGGGGGACAAAACCTGAGGCTGGGCACACAGAAAGCAGGGCTGTGCGACACCCGAGTGAGGAGAAAGCCCTCCGGCAAAGTTTTCGCAGCTTTAGAGAACGGGAGGGCCGGCGTCCCCCGGCCGGCCCCGGCGCGGCACTCGCAGAGCAACCGCCCTGTCCCCGCGCAGCATCCGAAGCGGCTCACGGGACCGTTACGCCAATAAATCCACCGAAACTCCCTGCTCGGCGCTTTGCTCGCCAGCCCCTCCTGTCACGGCTCCCAGCGCTGTCCCCTCGCCGGCCGGGGCCGCGCTGGCCGAGACCCCGCGGCCTCCCCGCGGCCCTTCCGCCGCGTCACCGCCCGCTCGGAGCGGGACCCGCCGCGGCCACCCGCTCGCACCTCGCCCCATCCCTTCCCGGTACCGCTTTCCAGCGGCCCGTTTTCCCCACTCCGGCTCTCCGCCTGCCTCCCCGCCAGCCCCCTCCCGGCGGCCGCTGCCCTTCCCTCCCCTCCCTCCCCTCTCTGCCTCCCGCAGCCCCACGGCCGCCTCCTCCGCCGCCGCGCCGCCCCCTCCCTCTTCCCTCCCTCCCCCGCCCGCCTGGTAACGCCGTTTCCATACTCACAGCAACTGCGCACTGAGGCGGCCCCGCAGCCGGCCTGGGGACCCGCTTCGCCGGGACCGGCAGCGGCGGCGAGGCCTTCCCCCACCCCTGCCCAGCCCCGGCGCCCCCTCGGCGGGCAGCTCCCGGCGGCGGCGCAGGCGCGCTGCCTCCTCCCCTAGTGGCTGCCGCGGGGAGGCCGGCGGCAGCGGCGGCGGCGGCGGCAGCAGCTCCCGGGTCCCCTCAGAGGCGAAGGAGCGCGGCTCGGGCCGGCAGCGGGAGGCGGGCGGCTCGGGCGGGAGGAGGACGCCGGGGCCGGGCCGCTGTGTGCGGAGGGAGCCGCGCCGCCAGCCCGGCAGGAACCGCCGCTGCTGCTGCTGGGGAGGAGGAGGAGGAGGAGGAGGCGGCGGCGAGAGATTCTCCCACCCCCACCCACCGAGCTGAGGTGAGGCCAGGGCAAAGCATCCTCCTTTCTTCCCCTCATCCCTTCCTGCCTTTCATCCTTTCTCTTCCCCCCCCTCCCTCCTTCCCGAGCTCCCTCCTTTCATCCTTCTTTCCTTCTCCTCCTTCCCCCTTATCTCGCCTTCCCCTCATCCTTCCCTGCGCTTCCTGGTCCTCCTTTCCTTTCTTCTCTCCTCAGCCACCTTTCTCCACTCCTCCCCATCCCCCAGACTCCTGCTCCCACCAGAAATAATAATCGTGCCTTCTTTTTTTTCTGTGTTTTTTCTTTTGTTTCCCCCCTTTCCCTTTTTAAAAATGCCATTTTAGTTCTCGCCCAGCGAAAAGAGGGAGAGAAAGAGACAGATTCAGTCACAGACGCAGATAATCCCCCCTTCTTTAAAGAATGGATTTGAATTAATGGTCATTTTGTGGTGTGTGTATTGTGGGAAGAGGGGGATTATATTTAGGGAAGAAAAGAAGGGGTCAAAGGTGCGTTGTCTCACTTATTCATCTCTTCACCCCCCATCACTTCGAGGCGGAACCGAGCTCCGTGTATTGTTTTAAGTCTTATATTAAGGATTTAATTGTATTTTTAAGAATTATTCTCCTTCAGGCATCAGAGGTTTCTTCCTCCCTTTTATCCATCCACTCTGCGTCTCCGTAATTTACAGTCGCTGCTGCAGCTTCGATTGTCTGAGCCGGCGGGGAAGGGGCGCGGGGAGCGGGGCTGAGCCTGGGGAGGGGGCGGCGGGCGCCGAAGGCAAGCGGCTTCCTCCATCCCTGCCTTCGAGGCCTCTTCCAGGGTCCGAGACCTTTTCGAACCACCCGCTTCGCATCGTCCCACCCGGAACCCAGCCCGAGAGGTACCAACACCCGTCAAAGGGTTCGCTCTGGTGGCAAAGAGCGAAAGTTTAAAACGCGGCTTTTGTCCGTCCGTGGGAGCGCGCCGGGGATGGCGAAGAGCTGCGTGGGTGCTGCCGGCTGCAAGGCGACGGCCGAAGCGTCTCGTTGCGCGGCTTTTGGAGTGGAAGAAGTTTTGTGCAGACGTGGTGGGGAGCGGTGTCGCCGCTGGGAGGCTGCCCTGGCTGCCTCGCCCGCTTGGGAGCTGGCGTTGTGGGTGCTCGTCCTTAGGGGCGCCAAGGGTTCGGGAAAGTAACTTTTACCTATTTACGGTGGGGTGGAGGGTGAGGAGTAGGTGGCACTCACCTGCTCTTCTCCACGTTGGAGGGGTGAGAGCTCCCCTGTGTCTCACCGGCTGTGTGCAACGCCTGTTTTCTTTTTAAGGTGATGCTCCGTCGATTGAAACGATCGGTTGGTGGTTGCATTTTCTCTCCTCGTCAGTCGTGCGGTGGCAGAACGTTTATTTGATCGTTAGCACGCTTCGGACAATTTCAGCCTTTTTAAGCTGCTGTTTGCTGAATTGGAAGTTTGTTTCTACTTCATCGGGATAGATATGTTTCAAGACCGCTGTTATTTTAGAAATCTTACGGATACCACAGCAGCTGATACCTTAGCAAAAGCCTATCAGCCTGAACAATACAAACACGCGCATGTTATGCGCTATCTTGGCATGCGTCCCCTAAGAAATGTTGCTTCTGTTAACTTGTCAAGATTGCAGTGAACGCGGTGTGCTTGGGAGCACGAGGCAGATAAGTAGCATCAATAAGCATGGTCTTAAATGATGTTGCTGATGGGAGGAACAGATCTGCCTGGCTTGGTGGCTGTTACAGTGCTGCTGGTTCTCCTTTTCACCTATAGCGTCTATGATTGATATCATCTATTGTGACAGGCTTTTTACACCGGCAGGTCAAACAGAATTCTTCCTAGAGGAGGAGAAGTACTGACCTGAAGGGTGAACTTTTGCACTCAATTGTGTAAATGATTGTTTACAGAAATACCACCTCAGCTGTGTACGAGAGAGCTGTAATTCCATTAATGGGCTCTGGTGATGACAAAAGCCTCAACAGGAAAGCTCCAGTGTCACTTGAGCCCTCACATGGAAATGCAACCCTAATTTATGCAGATTTCCGAGAGCTCTTTTAATATTCATGTTGAGCGTGCACGGTACCGCTGAAATGCCTTTGAACCACTGAAAACCAAGAGTATTCATAGACTGAGCCTTTAAAGCCAAAGGAAGCAATTAGATCTTCTGCTCTGACCTCTTGACTGTTATAATCAGTTGGATTTTATCCAGTTATTTTTGAGTGCAATAACTTGCATTTGGCTGAAGTGCATTTTCCAGAAAAATTGGAATTTTGACCGGAAGACAGTAAGAAGTGGAGAATCTGCTGTTTATTAAGTTATTTGGCTAGAGCTTCCAGCCACTGGTTACTGATGTGCTTTTCTCCACTATGCTAAAGAGCTCAAAGTATTTTCTTACCATGGAGGTATTTATCTGCTGTAACCTAGTATTCCCTCTCTTTTTCTATTTGAAAAAAAAGCCTCGCAAAACCCAAGTGAACTGAAATCCTTTAAATTTGTCGCTGCATGCGTTTTCCTCACGACTCGGGGTCTGTGGCTTTTTTCCAAATCTGCTTTTTCAGCATTTTTTGTCTGAAAACGTGACCTGGATGCAGCATGCCAGTGCCTTGTCTCGGGAGTGTTTTGTGAGCTTAAATATTACCTCTCTAGTGTTACTCTCCTGGTTATACACCGCATTTACATATTAAGCCTTCCTCTGCAGCACTGATTTCTTTTTTACAGTGGCAAACCCTTTGCAGGACTCTTTCTTGCCACAAGAGTTCATCGTGTGTTTCTTGGCTGTAGCTTTGTAACTTGGTGTTTTTGAAAGAAAGTTTTGTTTCTAGCGTAGGTTGGATATGCCAAACACTCCTGATCGCTTTTCCTAAGTGATTCGCATCAGCTATGGAGCGTTCTGTCAATCAAGAACTTGTGCAAATTTTGTCGTAACTGATCGTGCAGACTCACAAATAATGGAAAAGGTGTTTTGTGATAGTGGCTGTGCCTTTGGGGATCTCCATGTTAATCTGAGTTACGTTGTGATGTGTTCTCCTCGAAAGCAGGTTGTGCTTTGTGGGTTTTTTTTTTTTCTTTTTGAGATGTCACTTAACCAGTTCTTCACCTGTTTAATTGGTGCTATTTTGTCGTCAGGCTGTCAGAGAATACTTTGCATAGAAGATTGTACCTGTATATGGATATTTTTACCAATTGCAAGTATGAGTTTTATCAAAGAATAAACCCAGATTCTTTTGAGGTCAGGTCAGTTTTCTTTATTTCCTATTATTTGTTATATAGCTCTGATATATCAGTTGAATTTCATTTATTTTTTTTTCTTAAATTATTCTTTTGCTTAGGACTGCCTTCGTTCTGACCTTCCTAGAGCTATAAGCACTGTCTCACTGCCTCTTTTGGAATATGGTTGTAACATTAGTGTTCATTCAGACTTCGGAAATTTCCCCGGTATTTTCAGAACTGCTAAAAATTCATGTCAGTGAGACAGAGAGCTGCTTGCACACTTCTGTGAGAACCCTCTTCTGTGGTGTTCTTTGGTCCTGCTGACCCAAAATATTTATGGCAAAGTAATAATTGCTTTAAGTTTGTAATGGACTGAACAAGGAATTAATCATTCTCATGAGGTATAAGTAGATCATTCCACTTCTTTACATACACAGAATTGCTTATTGAATGTATCTGCCCTATTGCACCATCAGTGTAGACCAGATTCCCTTTTCAGTTGCACACCTCTGTGAGGGCTAAGACGTCTTTTGTTCTTAGAAATCCCCTGCCCTCCCCTGCTTTGTTTTTTTTTCCTGTTGCCAAGAAGTGTCTTCATCCTCACCTATCAATTTTTTACACTCATTATTTGAGAAAGCGTAGAATTTCTTATCCCTTATCTTCTTAGCCCTTTCCTTCTTGTTATGTGTGGCTTCTTACTTCTAATGGCTGTATTTATTGAAATCTATTTTGTTGCCAAATTGTAGTAGTTATGACAATGCCTTCTAGGTATTACACGCTGCCTGAATGTGTGAGTACAAGATTTTATTTTTTTCCTGTGTACAGTGACACAGCCATCCAATTTACTACATTTCAGAACAGGGTAGGCTTTTGCTTTTAGTATAGCGTGTTTCAAGGCTTGGCTAAAGAAAGCTAAGCTCTTTATTTATTTTCTCCATACTTTGATCATAGGCAGTACAAACCATAGGGCATACTTTGGTTTTACATGTGATACCAAGTAGCATTGGAAATATGAAAGGCAAGTATACAGAAATAAATAATATAATTTGCAGTTGGAAATATGAAGGGCAAGTTACAGAAATAAAGCCTAATATCATTAACCTACTAGTAAATACAGCAGCATACTTAGGTCATAACTTGATTGGAGTTTTTGTGGCTCAGGTCTGTAGAAATTGTTCCCCTACAGCTAATTTGAGGCAAGATGCAAGAAGGAGATAAAAAAAGAACCGAATTGGAGGGGAGGCTGAAAGCCACAGAAGGAAAGTTGTAATTTAGTCTCTCTAAGAGCCGCTTCTTGACTAAAAATGATCTTGTTTATTTTGTATAGAGATAACATTTGTTAGGATAAACTTTCCTGAGGAATTAGATAAACAGTGAAGTGCATCAGTTGACCAGCGAGAACTTTGCCGACGCATGGCTTCCAACACAGAAGGGGCTGAGGCTCTAATTCCTCTGTGAAGCTGTATTATTGATGGGGGAGATCCTCCAGCTGTACCAACACCACCGTGAACCTGACCGTGATCAAACCGCTTCTAAGTCTAGCGTGCTTTGAATGCTGTTGGAAAATAATTGCGTTAATATTTTGAGGTAAAAAGAGTCAAAAGTGTTGAAGAATTCCCTACAAATTGAAGACACGACAACGAAGAACCAAAACCAGGTTTTGGCCCATTGAAAGAAGTGGTTGATAATTAAGTTATCTCTGTGTTCCAGCCTCTTACTGGCTTATGGGAACTCATAATACATTTAAATATGTCTCAAAGAGTGGTAACACTAATATGTTGAGTCTTCAGTTGGGCAGGCTCAGCACTCCACGCACATAAATGAGTTGAGTCTCAGATTTCTGGATAAAAGCTCAACCTCTCATTTTTTCTAAATGTTTTCCTCGACATCATGTGTGAGGCATTGAGAAAGTATTAAGATCTCTGTTCCCAAACAGTGGTTGTATACAAGAAGGCACTCGTGAAAATTTACAAACAGTGAGATAGCTTGAAGTCCTGTTTTTCATAACAAAACATCAGCCACTCTAAGAAATGAACTTGTTGTGAGCGTCACTTACTGGGACTGTTGGTTGAAAATCAGAATTTTCGTGTAATGGAAAATCTGCGTCTTTGAGAATAGTGTTTTGGTTTGACTTGTAACAAGGTGATGAAGTTTAAAATTTCCAGCAAAATGAAAATACTTTCCCCAAGTAGGAATATCTCTACCCTGCACAAACCCGCCCATGTAGGTATTTTGTTTTGAATTTCATATCCTGTCATCAGTCAAAGCCTTTAGACTTTATAGGGGGGCAGGAGGAAAGCTTTCCAATGTTTTTTTTCATTGAACGTGTTGAGAAAACACACCTTTAAAGCGCTCTAGCTCTGCTGAATCTGCATTTTCTGACAGCAAGGTTGGGTTTTCTCCTTTGGAATACTTTTTGGCTAGATGAGCTTTTCAGTCACATCACCCCTTGCATTAGTATTCTGGTATTGAAAACAGTAAAGAAACATTTTCAACATTGCTGCAGAGACTGCCCAAATTTTCAGGCTTCTTAAGTAATGAGAATTATTCGGTTAAGTGAAGCTGAATCCTGTAACAGAACATCTCAGAGGGTTTTCATCCGAGAGGTAAGAAAAATAGTAGATTTTGCAGTTGCACAAAAGAATCTCTGTATTCACAGTATTTGAAAGCTATTTTTATGGATATTCCAGTCTGTTATTATCACTGATATTATAATAATTATAATGTGCCATTTCTTTCTCCTGTGTACTTGTCCTTTGAAGCTGTATATTTTAAAAACAAGTCTATGTAACATTCTGCTTAGACAAGAATATTGGAACAGACGACAGTTTGAATGTAAGTGGAATTTAAATTCTGAATATACTTTTAGAAGCAGAAAGTGGAAGTGGTTTTGGTCAGATTAGGCTTCCAGTCACCCAGGTGACTTCTGCAAAAGGGATTTAAGCTTTTAAGTTACTTAAGGCTTCTTGCGAATGGATTAATCAGTTTGTCCTTTTCTACAACTAATCAAGTTTAATTTTTAATACTCTCTTATTTACTATCAAAAAGTCATTAGAATCCTTAAGGTTGGAAAAGACCTCTAAGATCATCAAATCCAAAAGCCACCCTCTATGTTCCCTTGAATCTGTCTTTTTGGAAAATCTCCATTAAAGCACAGCAGGGGCACATAAATCTCTCGGTTCTCTGCAAGGAATGGATCAATTTGAGATATTTGATTTGTTATATTTTAAATGCAGAAACTGGGTCTGTCCTATGCAGAGCTGAGAAAGCTGCTATTACGAGTTCTCTAATCTGTTCAAATATCAAAAGAAATTCCAGAAGACTTCTTCTAAAGATTTAAGTTCCAAGTTAGGCTATGCAGTAAAATACCACTACAGAATTTTACTGATTTTGTTTCTGTTGTAGTACCATAATGTTAGTAGCAAAAGCTGTGTCTTTTCCAAAGGATCCATGTTAACAAACGTGAATAAAACCTCTTGAAAAATAGCGTAAAAATCTCTGCAGTTAATTTTCTGGAGTAATCTGGGGCAGATAAATATATCTGATGACATATTCTTAAAAGTAGAGAATAATTAAGTTAATGCATATAAATAAATAGAGAAGAGGTGATGTCCTCTGTCATGAAATTTAAATTCCTTGAACATATTGAATTGTCTCTCTTCCTGATACAAAATATGAGCAGCTGTGATAAGTTCCCTGTACTCCACTCTTCCTGTGAGTTCATATCCGACCTATTCCATATCCCCCATGGGATGCAATATTGCCTCTACAAGCAAGATGGTGCTAATGTATGGAGGTGAAATTTGTTTATGGCCAATATTTTGTTAGAGAATAGAAGGATATTAAATGTTTTCTATTAAGATGACCAGATCTCATGCTTAAACTCCTGGAAGCAAAATCTGCAGTTGCTTTGACATAGGCCACCATATTTATTGAGAAACTTTAATCATAGGTCCCAATTACTTTTTTCTTTTTTCTTTCCTGCACCTGTATAAGAAATCATATGATGAATGTGGTTGTTTCATTTTTTTTGCCAAAATAGAAGAGGATTAATTTGGAACTTTTTTTTCGTTGTGCCAGAATACTTGAGTAAAATAAATTTGTCATCGGTGCTTGATTTTTGTAAAGAATTTATCGATTTGCTTCATAAATGATTACGTGCGTTGAGTGTGTAGATAACAAAAGATTGTGCAGGCTTTCGAAGGGAAGGTATAAAATAGATAGCAACTGAAATTAGAAGCGAGAAAAATCCAGAGTGAGTAGGAGAATAGTCCTTGCATTTGTAAAATGTAGGAAAACTGGTTAAATTAATTCTTGCAATTCAAATCCACAGGTGAGTCTCTAAACTGAAGTTACAGAATAGCAAATGAACAAGTGCCATTTGTTCCTGAGGAGGTTTGTTTTATTTTTTAATTGGGGTCAACGAAAGGGAGATCTGTGCATTTTTGTTGCGGCGTATGAACTCGCTCCTAGTTCTCATACAAATAGTCACGAGTGCTTACTATAATCAAGTCAGAAATGCAAATTGGGAATTACAGCTGGCTTGGTCTAATTTTAAACGTATCTGTTATCTCTGTAATCGACATTTCCAGCGCTTAGACGCTACGCAGAAATACTTCTAAGAAAAAAAAAAAACCCAAATTGTCAGGAAGTCCGTGAATGAAGGAGGACGAGGCTGTGTGGGGACACAATAGAAGTAGATTTACGCGAATATCGGTGTTGGCCGGGAGCGCTCGTCAGAAGCCTCGGCGGCACTCAGAGCTGTCACTTGGGCTTGGGTGGGCTGCCCGCGCTTTCTGTGAAATTCAAGCCTGTTCCATTCAGCTGACAAAATGTTTTGGACTTGCTAAATATTGTTTCTGGGTCACAGCTGATATCTAGCAAGAACAGGAACATTAAAAAAAAAAACAGAGAGAAACTGTTGCTGCCTTGTGATGTAATTGTACTAGAATGGCTTGGGGAGAATTCAGTGCCTGGCGAAGAGAGCACGTGGATCCCTGGATGCTTGGATCTCTTTACACTCTTAAGATGTTTTTAGGTGACTTGTGTTCTCAAAGTTTTTTCTTGTATTTGGCACTGGTGAGGCCACACCTTGAGTGTTCTGTCCAGTTTTGAGCACCTGAATCCAAGAGAGATCTCGAGGGGCTGGAGTGAGTGCAGAGGAGGGTGACGGAGCTGGGGAAAGGCCTGGAGAGTAAAACTCATGGAGAGAGATGGAAGGAGCTGGGGCTGTTGAGTTGGAAGAAGAGGAGGCTGAGGGGAGACTCATCACTCTCTGCAACTGCCTGACAGGACATTGTAGAGAGGTTGGTGCTGGTCTCTTCTCACGGGTAATGAGCGATAGAACAAGAGGGAACGGCTTCAAACTGCAACAGGGAAGGGTTAGACCGGGCATTAGGAAAAAACTTTTCCCAAAAAGAGCAGTCAGACATTGGAACAGGCTGCCCAGGGAGGTGGTTGAGTCCCCATCCCTGGAGGTGTTAAAGGCCGTTGAAATGTGGGGTTGGGGGAGATGAGTTAGGGGTGAGCTCTGTAGAGTAGGGTTAATGGTTGGGCTCAGTGATTCCAAGGGTCTTTTCCAACCTGAATGATTCTGTGATTCTTCGGTGCTCCAGTTCAAACCCTTGCGTTCAGGCCTGAGCCTGAGAAATGCTGGGTCAGTGTGGGTCAGAGGAACAGGACTGTACCCATGCTTTCTAGGTGCTAAAGAGCAGTCGGGATACGAGTCCTAAGCAGAATCATGTTCTACTCGTGCTCTTTTTTGCGTGAAAACCAGCATCAACCTTATATGAACGTTATTACCCTGCATGCTTTCCTTGTCTTCTGAATCATTTAGTATTTAGTGCATTTCTGGAACATTTTCTACAGCCTTACAAATACTTTTTGGCTTTCCTTGTCCTAATTCGGTAGTTACTACCAACAGTATTTTTGTTTACAAATTAAGCCTAGGAACTAGAAAATACAAGGTTTGTCTGGGTTCAATATTTATCTTCAGTTGGCAGGGTAAGAAATAACATTTTATTGTTAATTTTTATTGTATTTAACTACAATTTCCTCAATGTGATCAGAGAAACTATAACCTTGTTTCTCATGGACTCTTCCTGGCATGCCAGCCAGAGGTATTTTATCGTGCCAGGTGATCTCAAATGCTACAGCATAACCTAATTTATGTGACAGAGCAATATGGAAGCATACATTATGTCTTGAAGTAGCTGAGAAAGCTGAGTGGCTGTAGTAGCCATGGTGACTTTTACGTAGTGTTTTGTGTTTTTTTTTTTTGCCTCAAAGTAGCAACATTACTCATTATTAGCCTTCTTGTGAGCCTGAAGCTAGGTATCTGTTCAGAAAACTACAAATTTGGTGGCAGTGAAAGAAAAATCATGACTCTTTGGACAGATTCAAGACACGAAAAGTGGTGTGGTTTGGATGCAAAAGGAGGAGGCTTGCAAGCACAATTAGGTTGCGAGCTGTAGTGATGACACAAATGCTTTTTTGAGGCTCTACACGCCTTATTTGCTACTAGTTTTAGAACTGTTTTGGCTTGACGGGGGGCTGAAGTTGTACTTTTTAGCTCAGATGTTCTAAGAGACTGACTTTGGATTGACAGATCATAGCATCATAGGAAGTTTGGGGTCAGAAGGGACCTCTAGAGCTCACCCAGCCAAACCCCTGCCAGAGCAGGATCCCCCAGGGCAGCCACACAGGAACGTGTCCAGGGGGGTTTGAAAGTCTCCAGAGCAGGAGACTCCACACCCTCTATGGGCAGCCTGGGCCAGGGCTCCGGCACCCACACAGCCAAGAAGTTTCTCCTCATGTTGAGCTGGAACTTCCCATGTTCTAACTTAAACCCATCATTCCTTGTTCTGTTGCTGGGCACCGCTGAGAAGAGATTGTCCCCTTCCCCTTGACCCCCACCCCTCAGATATTTCTCCACGTCAATCAGGTCCCCTCTCAGCCGTCTCCTCTCAAGGCTGAACAGCCCCAGGTCTCTCAGTCTCTCTTCACAGCAGAGATGTTCAGTCCCTTGATCCCCCTCGTAGCTCTCCCTGGGACTCTCCCCAGTAGGTCCCTGTCTCTCTGGAACTGGGGAGCCCCAAACTGGACCCAGGACTCCAGGTGTGGTCTCCCCAGGGCAGAGCAGAGGGGCAGCAGAAGCTCCCCAGCCCTGCTGGACACACTTTTCTTGATGCCCCCCAGGACCCCACTGGCCTCTTGGCCACAAGGGCCCGTTGCTGTCCCAGGGACAACTCCCTGCCCACTGGGACTCCAAGGGCTTTCTCCATGGCACTGCTTCCCAGCAGGACGTCCCCTCATCTGTCCTGGTGCCTGGTGTTATTCCTCCCCAGATGATCCCTTCGAACTTGATTACATCCTAAGAGTGGAGTCAGCTTAATTTTAAGGCGTTTACGGCTTTTGGATACATGAGAGTCGTGCTGAGATCCACTGAAAACACGAGTGTGTTCAGGTCTCCTGTCAGCTCAATGAGTTTGTTTTGGCTGAGTGGCTGTCAGCCAAAAGTAACAAACAAACAAAAGAGTTAAATAGCCCAAGAACAGCTTCTTTCCATAAAAAGGTCAGTCAGGAGGAAGGGGAAACATTGGAAATTACTATTCCTTTTCTTTTAATCAGCTTTCCATAACAACGTAAAAATTGGGAATTTCTTGTTTTTACTCTCTCTGCACCATAGAAGTCTTGGGGTTGGTGCGAGGTCTATTCCTTTGCCACGATGTCCAGAAGGAAGGTTTGTTGTACCCTGAGGATGTTGCTGGACTTATGATGCCTAAAACCTTTCCTGATCAACCCTTGTGGGATAATCCACAACAATATTTCCTGAAACCGAGTGAGAGCAAGAGGGGCTCTAGCGATTAGGACACGGGTGGGTCGGAGAAATTAGTGTTTGGTTACACAAAAGAGCACCTTTTAAGGAAGAAGTGAAATCTAGACTCACCAAAGAAATCAGGTGATGGAGTTTAAACACTTCAGGTGTGCTTGAGCTTCGTGGTGTGAACTGAGCAGTTTGAACCTGCACCTCCAAGATTTTGAGTGACCTCATCCACTCGGCTCTTGGCTACACTGGTTTAGATGTTTCTCATTCATTCCTGTTCCTCATTAAGAAGTTGTTTGTGGTTTTCTTTTTTTTTCAGTGGAGTGAAACTAAGATCTTTTAAGTGAGGTAAGACTTCTGAAATTACTCCTTAAAAATGTATTTTTAATAATTTTTGCCAAGTTTTAACAAGAAATGCCTAAAAAAGGCTTAGAATTGAGGTCACCTCTTGGCCATTACAGCCAGAGTACAGGAAATAAAGGCAAAGCACAGCTGGCGTGGGAAAGGTGTGTTGCAGGAAGACTTTTAACAGTTGAAGTACTTTAGAGTTCCTTGACATAAGAGGAAAGTATGTAAATAAATAACTACAGTGTCTGAAGCAGATGAATTTCCTTTATGCATTTAAGAAAGTAAAAGCGCACCCATATTGAATCTTAACTCTGGTGTTGGAATAATACTCCTTTTGCAATAAATTAGTTGTCTTGAATCTGAAATGCGTTTCTCCCATCTCAAAAAATGTGCGAAACATGAGAAAGACTTTACAATGACCAAGTAGATTTACTTTGCTGGGGGCCTCTTCCAGCATTGCAGATGGGTTTCTGGGAATCTTAGCCGAGGGACTAGTCTGGGTATTCAGATTATGCAAGATTAAATCCTTGATCCTTTAAAATTAATTACAGAATTTTCATTAATGTTGCCAAGCTCTTAAACAACGCTTCTGGAACTGGCTCTGCCTTTGGCTGTGGACTGTGTCTGTATCTTCTAAGTGTATCAGGAGCCAGTCCTGTGTGGTATTACAATGATACATAGTAAGTAGTTTAAATCTCTGGAAAATTCAAATGCTTATCTGTGTTACCTTACAGAGCAGTTTTGAGTACTAATTGTATCTGTTACATGCTTCAGAAAGCAAGTGAGGAGGATTTTTAACATTTCAACGTGTTTTATGTCTTTAAGCAGCAGTAAGTGTCCAGTACACCAGCTTTTCTTTGCATCTAATTTCTCAACTGCTGCAAAGACACGATACATGCTGCTCAAACGTTTGTTTTAATGAGCTATTTTTAGTTAATCTAAAGATAGCTTTTCTTCTGAAGAGAGAGACTTGTTCTGTCATTATGGGCCAGTTGGACAAAGCAGTACAGGTGGGCTTTGGGAGCTGAACGGGAGCTCTTAGCACCCTGTTGGAGACACAGGTGTTCCTGCTCTGTGTTGGAGACACAGGTGGTCCTGCTCTGGCAGGGGAATTGGACTAGATGATCTTTTGAGGTCTCTTCCAATCCCTAGCATACTGTGATACCTTTCAGGATTCAGCTTGCCCTTCAGCTGGGTCTTGGGGCTCTTGCAGGTCCTTGATCATGTATGTCACGGTTGTCTTAAGTCTGTAAAACATCCTGTGTTATAGAATCATAGAACTGTCAGGGTTGGAAGGGACCTTAAAGATCATCTAGTTCCAACCCCCTGCCATGGGCAGGGACATCCCTCACTAGATCAGGCTGCCCAGAGCCCCATCCAGCCTGGCCTTAAAAACTCCCAGGGATGGGGCTGCCACCCCCTCTCTGGGCAACCTGTGCCAGGGTCTCCCCACCCTCATGGGGAAGAACTTCTTCCTCACATCCAATCTGAACCGACCCATCTCCAGCTTCAATCCATTCCCTCTAGTCCTGTCACTACCCGACATCCTAAAAAGCCCCTCCCCAGCTTTCTTGTAGCCCCCTTGAGATACTGGAAGCCACAATAAGGTCTCCTCGGAGCCTTCTTTTTTGCAGACTGAACAACCCCAACTCTCTCAGTCTGTCTTCACAGGAGAGGTGCTCCAGCCCTCTGATCATACTCAGGGCCCTTCTCTGGACATGCTCCAGCACGTCCAGATCTTTCTTATAGTAGGGGTTTGGTTCCAGAACTGGATGCAGCACTCGAGATGTGGTCTCACCAGTGTGGAGTAGAGGGGGAGAATCACTTCCCTCGACCTGCTGACCACGCACCTCTTGATGCAGCCCAATTGACAAAAAACCCCAACCCAGAGCACTGAGTTACTTGATGAGTTCTGCATGGAGATCTTGTTAACGTATAGAAATATCTGAGGAGTGGATGTCAAGCGGAAGGAGACAATATCTTCTCAATGGTGCCCAACAATAGAACAAGAAACAATGGGTTTAAGTTAGAACATGGGAAGTTCCAGCTCAACATGAGGAGAAACTTCTTGGCTGTGCGGGTGCCGGAGCCCTGGCCCAGGCTGCCCAGAGAGGGTGTGGAGTCTCCTGCTCTGGAGACTTTCAAACCCTGCCTGGACACGTTCCTGTGTGGCTGCCCTGGGGGATCCTGCTCTGGCAGGGGGCTGGACTGGGTGAGCTCTCGAGGTCCCTTCCAACCCCCAACATCGTATGATTCTATGATGATGAGTTCTGTTGTCTTTCCCTCAAATGGTGCTGACGTGCATAGAAGAGTACCGTGAGAGGAACCACAATTCGTGGTTAATCTTTAGAGTGGCAAGGAACATCAGAAAATTATGGGTTGTGGTGAGACTACTGGCATTGTGTAGATCGTAGAATGTGTTGGAAGGGACTTCAGAGGGCATCCGGTCCCCTTGGATGAGTGAAAATAGGGAAAATTATGAATGTTGTCTTAAAATTATGTGTATTGTAGGTGTGTATGTCTCATATGCAGAATATCCTGTATGAAGCATCTAAAGTTATTGTAGGCCTGGGAATACGGAGAGAATTGCGGAAAATATTACAAGGTGAGATGCGAGATAGGTCAAGGGTGGTGGTCGTAGTCAATATGCCTGAAAGGTTTCATTATTAGTTTCTCCAAAGACATTCTGGTGTCTGAACAACATCTATTGCATTTTCTGTTTTAGATCTCACTAAATAAACTAGATTAATCTGAGGAATGTTTGTAATCACTTAGATTTCTTCTGTCATGGTAGTGGTACTACCAAGTGCAGTCCTTGCACGTGTTTAATCGCCATCAGAGGGTTGGGGTTTTAGACATATTTATCGAGATCCTTGCATTTGAAAGTGCAAATAAAACAAAAATGCCACCGCACTACTTGTATTAAAGAAAATACTCATCTGCTGTCATCCCTTGACTTAGATCCCAGCTTTAGTCCAAAATGTCTGTATTGGTTCTAAATAATTTAATGAAAATTATGTGGTGGTAATTTTAAAGTTACAAACATTTGAATGAGTTACAATGTTTGTTTTGTAGAATACTGTGGAAAAGACAAAAAAAATAGACAAAGTTATTTTTTTATCAGTGAGTTCTGGACCCCTTATGTGTTAATGTAACGGAGCAGTTCCACTCCTGAACTATTTTATGCCAAGTTCGGTTCTTAAGCCAAAGAAAAATAAAATAGTTAAGAGCTATGTTTCTGTGAAAACTGTTAGGAAATTCTTATTATTGTAATGAGGCCTCAGTAAAATCTAATCAGTTATTCCCTGTGTTTTATTTCAAGACAACTGAACGTAAGGAGATGCTTTTTCACTATACACTTGCTCCGAGTTGCTACGGTCCAGTATTTGCTGTCCCTTCACTCTTTTTGTGATTTCCTTACCAGTTATTTTAAAACCTGAAAAACCTGACAAGCGGCTAAATAGAAAATAATTGTTTTCCTTGTAGATAAGCACAGAAATGCATGAATAAACATCAGGTTGGCCTCTCCTCCACGCTTCAGAAGTCTCCTGCGTGGCTTTGTGAACCTTTGGGAAATGGGCCACGTTATCTTCAATTTCGTAAATTATTAACGTTCTCTGTGTTGTTATTTCTATCAAAAGCATATTTCTAGATTAATTTGTGGATAATAATAATTGTAGTTCTTAAGAGACTGTTTTGCATTGTTTCTGTCTGCTTTTCTGGCACAGGAGAGTAGGACTCTATCCCGATAGCCACCTTCCTTCTGTGGGAAGCCACACATCGAATGAAGGAGTTCAAACAATTTTCGCAGATTTTGAACTTATGTTGTGATAACCCTTGAAATCCAAACATGTATCTTATATTTAAGTCCACCTCTAGCTATCGTATATGCTAAGTCCACCAGGTTGCCCAAAGAAGTCGTAGGTTCCCCATCCCTGGAGGTGTTCAAGGCCAGGTTGGACGGAGCTTGGAGCAACCGGGTCTGGTGGGAGAGAGATGTCCCTGCCCACAGCAGGGCTTGGAACTAAATCATCTTCAAGGTCCCTTCCAACCTTAACCATTCTATGATTCTGCAAGTTGTCTTCTTAAGAGCTTCTTTGTCACTCAGGGCGTCAGGACCCGGGGTTGGGTTTGTCCTTTGAATTAAGCAACAGTGATTAGATGACACGTGCTCTCGTGATCCTTATTCTTCCTGCCTAAAGAACGGCGCGGTGACCTTACGCTGACACTCTGGAGAGAACATGTGCTGTGAGAACCGCGTTTGAGATCCGCCCCTGAAGCGGAGCCACTTGTTCTGAGACACCGGCTTTGGTTTTTTTGGGGTTATCGCTGTCCCATCCGCAGCTTCGGTGCCACGTGGTGGCACTCACCTCTACTTGGATTCATTTGATGTCATTTGCTTAGTAGAAGAAAACAAGCCCGTACTATGTTTAAGTGAAGAGAAACAAATGATTTTCTCTGGAATGATGACGATGAGCTGTTTATTACCACAAGCTGTGCATTTTATTTTCCTTTAGTTAGAAAGCAGCGATTTGTCTGAATTTTTAGAGTGGTTTTTAAGTGAATAATGATATAAGAGCCTTCTTACTTGAGGCTCTTTGTGAATGTAGTTATTTATACGGGGAAAAAACCTGATTACTTATGCAGGGGCGACAACTGGCTCTGGATTGATATAATTTTTCTTTCCCATCTTCTCGGAACTAATTTGTTTTCACTGCACAGCGAGTGCTCTATGTGCTTACAACTTTGTTTTAGACACTAAGGAGTTCCTTGTACCATTTCCCTGGATAAAACGATCAGATTCAAACCTCACCTTCTGTTCTTCAAGGCAAACTTTGTTCCCTCATGGCTTCAAAGAAGTGTTACGGCCTTTCCCCTTTCGTTTTTAGCAGACTTGGTTTCATCATACATTTGAAAAGTGGAGCTGAGATTTATTATTTTTTTTTCTTGGCACAGTTTTTTCTTAATTCTTGTTATTTATTTTTTTTTCTCCGAAAGATTGAGGAGAAGATTAACTGCACTTTTGCCCCTCTTCTTTTGATTTCACTTTTGATGCCAGTCCTCTCCCAAGACGGTCAAGTCTGTGCCTGGAGCGGGGTCTCAGCCCCCTGAGCGAACGCTGGTGTGAATTCGCTCTGTTCAGCCACCACATTGTTTCAAAATTGTTAATTCTGCCATTGAGAATGTGCAGTCATTGGTAAAAAGAGCATCCAAGCAGCCTTCCCTAAAGCATCGTTAATTATTGACAGTAAACATAAAGAGAAGATGGAGAGGGTTTTATATCAATAAGGATCTCTCCTACCTCTAGCCAAGAATGACCTAAATTTTATTTTTATTTATTTATTTTTTTTAGATACACCAGCAGGATCTGTCTGTAAACAGTTTCTAAGCAACAGCTGCCTGTCCTCTCGAAACAATGTCACTTTTTATCTGTGACTCCTGGGTTTCGTAGCCCTTCTGCTCAAATCGGTGCCCTAGATGAGGGGGAGGTTGAAGCAGTCTTGTCAGCAACGATCGTTCTTTTTTCTAGTAGCAACCACCTACGGTTCAATGAGGTGTGTTTGATATTAAATTACTGTCTCCTTTATTGTTGGATTCCCAAAAGCTTTGCTGTTGCAGTCCAGCACCGTGAATTATTTCCGTGCAGTTTCATAAACCTTCTGTAATGATCAAAGAACCCATCTTGCTACTTCCATTTAAACCCAAGAGATGACAAACTGGAAGCGACTAAATAATTCATTTTAATTTTCATTTTCATTTATTTTTTTAAAATTTTGGTTTTATTTTTAATTTTTTATTATTTTTAGTGATTACGTGGTTTGAACTGTTTTAAGGCAAAACCCGAGTTTTCCCCACAGCACAGCGGGTCTTTTCCTTCATCAAGATTTGTGTGGCATCTGTCTCCGAGACTGGGCTAGTTCAGGGGCAAGGAAAACGAGAGCCCTTGGGCATCAGAGTTTGACTACCTGGGAGCCCGCAGCTCAGATGACCGGTTTTCAGAGACTGACCTACGTTAAGCACCGTTAAATAATTTGCATCCAGTGGTCAAGCACGAACAACTAAGAAAGAAAGAGAGCAACCTTCTTCCTTGGTGATGGAGTGGTAAATGGGGAAAAAATGGATAAGGTAGAGTAATCTCACTGAATGTTGTAAGCTCGTGTGTGGTATTTGAAAATAGCCATCATTTTCTTTTAGCCAAAGATCCATATAAGATGAAGCATAGAAACCCGATTTTTAGCAGGATTTTGGTTTGTTTTGGTTCGTTACCCGAGTCTTTAAAAATAATGTTAAGCTGGGGGCTGTGGAGATGGAGTAACTGGTTCAGGGTATTTAGAATTAACAACAGTCATGAATGTCAAGTTCTCTGTCTTGCAGCTCAGCTGCCATGTCCTGCCCTAACTGAGACTGCTTTTGATGCGGAGAGACACACATGTTCCAGAAAACAGATTTTGTACCGAAGGATACTGGAAAGAAGTATAAACTCATTTAGTAAGAGGCGTCGAAGAGTCAGCTGGAATCTGTCTCCAATTATATTCCAAGGAGATATAGAGAAGTGGCCTTCAAGAAAACACGGTGGAGGTTACTTATAGAAAAAAATTTGAATTTTAAGATACAGGACAAGGGACAGTGGGTGCAAGCTGGAACATAGGAGGTTCCATAAATATATGAGAAAAACTTTTTTCACGGTAAGTGTGACAGAGCCCTGGCCCAGGCTGCCCAGGGAGGTTGTGGAATCTCCTTCTCTGGAGACATTCAATACCTGCCTGGATGCGTTCCTGTGCGCTCTACTGTAGGTGATCCTGCTCTGGCAGGGGGTTGGACTAGATGATCTTTGAGGTCCCTTCCAACCCCTGACATTCTGTGATTCTGTAATTCCATGCTCCCATTTATGAGTTGTTTCTGCTGCCTCTGTGAGCCAGCAGAGATGAACTTCCAGTTCATTGACGATTCAGGAGGGACAAGAGTAGTCTCTTCAGTTCCCAGGATGGTTGGACCTGTGCGTGTTGTACGTTCTGCTTATTTATTTTTAATTTCCTCTCTCTTCTCTTCTCCTCTTAGAGCTAAATAGTGTTTCAAGTTGAAAAATGGTCTTTACTAGCAGTGCCTCAAGGCCTGTGGATGCTCGAAGTGGTTAGATTTGCGTAATAGTTATGATTGATAATATGGGCTGTAGCCTATGGCCTGATTAAAGGGAATTGTAGAGCTTATTTCTTCCCCAGAAGAGGTAAAATCATAAGTCTTCGAGGGCTTTTGAAAAAACCCATCTATGTTTCCTCGGTTATTGTGAGAAGCTGTCGTGTTTCTTACAACTGTCTTCATTTTCTTTGTTTGAGTTGAAATCTGAGATTTCTGCTCTATGTGGAGCAGGGAATTAGAGAGTAGTGGAGGCATTTTTCTGGCTTGCATTAAAGAATAAAAATGAGCAGAAGGAGTTCTGACTTAGGAAAGAGAGGATAAATGCTGTTATGTACAACTGGGAAACGCAACAAGAAAGGCACTTCAAAATACCTCGATGTTAAAAAAGCTCATGTTAGAAAAATGTTGAGTAAGAAGACGTACAAAACGTGAGCTTTTGAAGAACTTTCTATGAAAAAAAGGCAGTAAAACTAAGAGTTGTGATGTTCTTACTTTTTAGGGGCTGGGCTTCGTGTCAAATGACCTAAAAATAGACTGTGATGGAAGGCTGGGAGTAAATTTTGTATTTTACTGTTTTCAGCATTCTCTCCTTCTCCATTACGTTTTGGATAGGAGGAGCTTATTGTTATAAAACTCGGACTAGAAGTGAGCTTTTGGGGCTGTTGCTTATTTCTGTTCATTCCTGACAGAAATGGAGTGGTAATCACAGTCAATCACTGTCAATAATGGGTTGATATTTCCCTCTAGATTAGGGCCAAATTCACTTGATAATTTCTTATAGTAACAATTCCTCATTAGTATTTCTGTTATTCTGACAGACATGGATAAATCCCAATGAAATTCTTTGTTGCTAAATATTCTGCCGTATACTAAATATTCTCTGCTGTTCGAGTAGAATTCTTCTGTGTTTAGCAAGCTCTTAGTTTATAAAAAAAACCCTCCCTTTTCATAAGCAGACTATTGTCACTCTGTTTCCTGCATATATTACCAAAATGTTTGAAGGCTGAGGGGAGCGAACACGCAGTGAGTCATCTTCTGCTGAGAATAAAACCTGATAGATTTGTGAATGAAATCTGGCTTTGTGAAGCAGAGCATGTAGTTAGTTTGTTATTATTGTGGTTTGGGTTTTTGTTAGGTTCTTTCTGGGTATATTTTTTTCTTATAGCAGATGTCTTAGGGAGGTTTTAATTAGACTTGCAAAGCGCTGTGTTACCTATTTGTAAATCTGCAAATATTGGGAAGGACTGGATTTAGTAGCATTTTACTGTGATTAGGAATATCTGCCCGAGGTGTTTTAAATCATTTTTGGATGGGCTTTCACTGACGTTGTTTAAGGAATGTGGATTCCTAAACCTAAACATGAACACTATGATGCCAAAAAAAAAAAGTTGCAGGTGGACTTAATATCAAAAACTCGATGGAGATCCTCAACCATTAAGTAGCTTGTGTTAGAGCAAGTACAGGATTTTGGCAAAATTGTGAGTTGATCTGATGACATACACGAAAATGCCAAAGTCTGCACTGGTTCCGCAAGTCTTAGGGAAGAAACTTAACAAGTCTTAGGGAAGAAACTGTTTGGAACTTAGAAACCTACTGACTGAAGAATTTGAGGTGCGTTTAAGTTCTTGTATCGCAGGAGGGTGTTGCAAGTTCAGTTCATCTCGGTGCTCTCTGTTTTCATGGCGTTCTAATTGTATTGCTTCTCTGTGATTTATGCTGAAAATTCAACGTTGTAGTGTGTTTAGATTCCTTTCATATGGAAAGCATTCAAAACCTGGGATCATGGAGACTTTATAGATACATCTTCTAGTTCTACCAGTCTGTTTTGATGGTGGAAGGACACGTGATGCTAAAGATGTAGCTGTGTAATAGATTTATACAGCGACGTACAGGTATTTTCTCCCACACTCTCATTTCTCTTCCCGAACAAAGCTATGCTGGTCCTTTCACTCCAGGATCGGTTGCTAACTTCAAGCCAATTATGTTACATGTAAAGTAGGGTTGCTTTTTCCCATGTTTTTCCCCATATTTTGCAGTGTTGGGAAATGTGTTTTTACCTGCCAACTTTGCCCCTGGTCACTGAGCTTGACAAGATCTGCAGTTCTGTGTAACGAGATTTATATTGGAGTATTCTGCTTTTATTATTATTATTCTATTAATAGCAAATAGTTTACTTTTCACCTCTTTTTTTTTTCCAAGTGGTGGCAGGAATTCAGCCTGTGGACTAGTGATATTGTACAAGTTACACATAGGGAAGGTGTGAAGTTTTGCTTTACCTTCCAGAAAATTTAGAATCCGAATAACCAAGTTAACTGTTGAAAACATCTGAAACATTGATCATACCCATTTTGGTTCAAAGCCTTGTAGGAGGTGGGAAGAGAAGCCAAATTCACTACAGTAGTGTTTAATCTCTAAAAGGAACTACACATATAGAGAGATAGCTTAAACGGCGATTAAAAAGAACACTGAAATGTATTAATTTCTTCGGGGTTTTTGTTCTTAAGAAATTTCAAGACAGTAAGGAAAATAAATAATATTAACTGAAATAGAAAATGAGGAACAGACAAGGGGGAATGGGAACAGCAGAGAAAGCTATTTTTAGGTAAGTAAATATTTTTTAAAGGGTATCATAATGTGCAGGTATTCACTGCCCAAAATATTACAAGGGAGGCCAGAAGTAGTTCTGCGAAAACATTCAAGCCCTGAAAACCAATTATGAATCTCTTTCGAATCCTTTAGAAGCGAGAAGTGTTGCAGCGAGCTGGCAGCCAGCAGAGAAAAAGAGATACCAAAGGTGGAGGCAAAGAGCATGAGGCCCAGCAGCAAAGCCGGGGAGATTCTGTCCATCCTTGTTCATTGTCAAACAATTTACAAAGGATTTCCACAGAGGAGCTCACAGGGAAAGGGTCTGAGACTGAAATGTTAATTAAAGCTGTTTTAGAGGAAATGGATACGATGAATAGATTCCAGATCACTAAAATGGGATTGTTTTCTTAGGCCAGTCATTGTGTCTTGCAGAACGTCTGAGACCAACCATTAATTTTCATTAAAGCTTAATGTATTATTTTGTTTGAAAAAGTATATGAGGTAACATTTTCACCTTGTTTGCTTATTTTTTAAAAAAAACCCAACACTGCATTTATAATCCCATGTAATCCCATGCTGGATGGTCGCACACAGAATCATAGAATGTCAGGGATTGGAAGGGACCTCGAAAGATCATCAAGTCCAATCCCCCTGCCAGAGCAGGAACGCCTTGATAATGCTACATAGGAACGTGTCCAGGCAAGTCTTGAATGTCCCCAAAGAAGGAGACTCCACAACCTCTCTGGGCAGCCTGTTCCAGGGCTCCGTCACCCTCACTGAGAAGAAGTTTCTTCTCGAGTTTAAGCGGAACCTCTTATGTTCCAGTTTCAGCCCATTACCCCTTGTCCTATCAGTGGTTGTCACCGAGAAGAGCCTGGCTCCATCCTCGTGACACTCACCCTTTATATATTTGTAAACATGAATGAGGTCACCCCTCAGTCTCCTCCAAACTAAAGAGCCCCAACTCCCTCAGCCTTTCCTCATAAGGGAGATGCACCACTCCCTTAATCATCCTAGTTGCCCTGTGCTGGACTCTCTCCAGCAGTTCCCTGTCTTTCTTGAACTGAGGGGCCCAGAACTGGACACGATATTCCAGATGGGGTCTCACCAGGGCAGAGTAGAGGGGAAGGAGAACCTCTCTCAACCTAACTCAAAGAGTTGTGGTCAATGGCTTGATGTCCACATGGAGACCAGTGACAAGTGGTGCTCCTCAGGGGTCTGTTCTGGGTCCAGGGCTGTTCAACATCTTTGTCAGCGACAGGGATGAGAGCATTGAGTGCACCCTCAGCAAGTTTACCGACGACACCAAGCTGTGTGGTGCTGTGGACTCACTTGAGGGAAGAGATGCCATCCAGAGGGACCTTGACAGGCTGGAGAAATGGGCCAGTGCAAACTGCAGGAGCTTCAACAAGTCAAAGTGCAAGGTCCTCCACCTGGGTCGGGCCAATCCCAGGCACAAACACAAACTGGGCACAGAGTGGGTTGAGAGTAGCCCTGAAGAGAAGGATTTGGGGGCATTGATAGATGAGAAGCCCTGTCCTGGGCTGTATCACGAGAAGTGTGGCCAGCAGGGCAAGAGAGGTGATTCTCCCCCTTTACTCTGCTCTTGTGAGACCCCACCTCGAATACTGTGTCCAGTTCTGGTGTCCCCACCCTAAGAGGGACATAGAACTGTTGGAGCGTGTTCAGAGGACGCCACAAAGATGATCCAGGGGCTGGAGCACCTTTGCTACGAGGACAGACTACGGGAGCTGGGGTTGTTCAGTCTTGAAAAGAGAAGACTTCGGAGGGACCTAAGAGCTGCCTTCCAGTACCTGAAGGGATCCTACAGGGAGGCTGGGGAGGGACTTTTTACAAGAGCATCCACTGACAGGACAAGGGGAAATGGGTTTAAATTGAAGGAGAATAGATTTAGATTAGGAAGAAATTCTTCAGTGCGAGGGTGGCAAGATTTTGGAATAAATTGCCCAGAGATGTTGTGGCTGCCCCCTCCCTGGAGGTGTTCAAGGCCAGGTTGGACAGAGCCTTGAGTAGCCTGATCTAGCTGAGAGGCGTCCCTGCCCGTGACAGGGAGGTTGGATGAGATGATCTCTAAGGTCCCTTCCAGCTGAGGCCATTCTGTGATTCTATGATATGAAAACTATTTGTATTCTGTTGACGTACCTATAGTAATTTACCTGATGACATGAAAAGTTTCATTGCCATTTTCAAGTTTATCTGGGTTCCTTTGTTCCCTTAATCTTCCCAAAATTTATTTTTTCATACATAGTGATCGAAGATTCACTATCGAGATGGAAACTGTATTAAAAGAAAGGTTCTTCTATGAAAAAAATAACCTGATGTTAGCTAAATTGCTTTTTTTAAGAACTAGTGCTCCATTGTCACCTATTTACTTGTTGCATTTCCTTTAACCTTCAAATACTAGTCATTTGTTAATTAATCCCATCATAATTTGCAGATTTCTGTGTATTTATACAAAAAGTTACTTCATGTTTCAATATTGCTATAAAAGAAAAAGTGAATTTTCTTTCTTTCTTCTCAACTTAGGAGATTTTCAGTTCCAGTTAAGAGCCATGTTGTTGTCAGACTGGAAATGTATTTCCAAGACTGAAAAAGAAACAGATTATGTGTGTGGTTTTGTTTGTGATCAGGGCACACAGTGACAGGCTGCAAACAATTCAGAATACAACCCTGCAGTTGTACCTTTTTGTCCTGGAGTTGAAGGCATGGAAAACACTGGTTGCTGTTAAATATCTCTCTATATTATTTTTTTCTGAGCTGCTGTTATTCCCTTCTTTGATTCTCCAGATTCTTCTCTGATCCATTAGTGATAAAAGGAGTTTCTTTCTGAGAATAGCACCATAGCATCACTGAACAAAATACTTTTAATTCTTTAAAATGTCCTCACGCAGAGCCTCATGTAATAAAGCTTGATTTTTTTGTGTTTGAAATTTCAATTTTATTTGAGAATAATCTGCTTTTTTAAAATTTTCATAATAATTTTGAAATGGCCACTTAACAGAGCTTGGCAGCGCCGAACCCAAAGTTTCTGTGATTCTAAGTGCTCTGACCATATGGATACGGCTCTTACTTTTCCAGACGAATGAAATTGGAGGATTCTCAGTTTAAATATCTGACAATGTATCTTTCTTACTGGAACTGTACAGTCTGTATCTATGTGTGTATCAAAAAGTACAGTTGCAGAGTGATGGATATTTTAAGGATCAAGCACTGTTCTTCAGACCTCTTTATGTAAGAGATACAGAAAGATCGCATATTTAAATGCTGGTTTTTTTTCCTGGTATATGGAATTTTCAGAATTTTCGAGGTGAGCCAGTGTTTGTTTGTTTGTTTTTTCTCTGTGGAGCCAGGATAAAACCAAGGAAGTTGAGTACATTTGAATATTTGTCTCATACCTCTTTCTGTTCTTGAGAAGGAGAGAGCAAATTTATACGTGGAAAGTCAAATATATTCTGTGTACCCCTTCGTCGTGTGCTTTCACGAGCCAAGTGGTGTCCTGCTTGTGGTACAAATGGATACGATCAAGGCGGTTTCTAATCCATGATGACTGCAGATGTCTTTGAAGTCAACAGGTGTCCTGAGCATCCTCTTACCGGCCCAGCAGAGGGGATGTTTGAACAGCTTTCCAGGTGTAGCAGGCTTCCTACCAGCTCCTGCAACGTTTCTGTCCTTTTCTCTTTAAAATTCATGTGCTTCTGGCTTCTAAAGACTACTTTTTTTTTATTCTTCTCTCTCGGTGTTCGGGATTCTTTCGCCTTCAGTCAATAATAGGAAATCCTGTGCAAATTGAGAAGCCTGCGGTACCCAGCCAGCAGCTGGCGGTCGCCGTGCTGCGGTGTTCCTTCAAGTCGGTTGTTTTCAAAGGAGAAGAAAATTGTTCATTATGAATATATTTAATAAAATCACACCGCTCATTGAGTTTTTGCTGGATTGCCTTGGGGCGCGAGTGGAAATATGATCGACTTAAGCACGGCATGGCTTTTTTCAGCATTACTGTAAAAGCCATATTAAGATTTTCATTACAGTCTTTACATTTTCCCAGTTTCATATCGCCCCCTAATTTACTCATTCTAAGAACATTACATGGAAGGTCCATGTTGAACCAGGCAAAACTTACTTGTAGGAAAACGATCTCCAAACAGCCTTTCCACCTGCTCAGGAAGGCATGCAGTTTGCAAACCAATTACTAAAAAAAAAATCTAGGTTCTTTTGTTTGGCGGTTAGGAAATGTCAGAATAGGGTTCTCTGTATGATGAGAAAAATATTAGTTCAGTTTGTGGGCTAAAAAAATTATTAGTCAGTA
Organism: Trogon surrucura; assembly: GCA_020746105.1. Taxonomy (NCBI): domain Eukaryota; kingdom Metazoa; phylum Chordata; class Aves; order Trogoniformes; family Trogonidae; genus Trogon; species Trogon surrucura. Next base: position 78,194,774 of record CM036620.1, on the reverse strand, counting down.
ATTAATTTTCTTTTCTTTCTGTCTCTGTGCTCAAAGTTCACTATATGGTGATATACAATTATTTATTGTTTGTTTTTTTAAAGTTGCATACTAATTAAATACTATCACCTGTGAAGCGATCCCTGAAAAGATTGTTTTTCTCTGTATTTTCCATTTACTTATATTGCATCAGTGAAAAATTACTTCTAATTCTTTAAAATGTCCTTACATGGAACCTCATGTAATCCTACAGTCCTGTGGTTGTATCCGCGTAGCAGGAACTTGATCCATAACACGTAACGTTATGCTAACACTTCCAGATTTAATTCCTGTTTTAAAAATGGAGTGAGGGAAAAAAGAGACCTTCACCTTGTAGTTGCCATCCACCTGTGAGTAGTGATTTTTTTATGATTCTTTGAGGGGAAAGGTGAGATTTCATATGTTTTAGTGCTTTTGGTTTTAAGACTTGGATGAAAATCGCGTTCTTTTGTGCTATGTTCTGCGAAAATACCCGGCAAAAACAGACTCGGTTTCCCTGTTCAAAATGAAAGACAGCAGCTGGATTTAGATGGATGGAGTTAGAATCATTCAATGAGTTGAGGCTTGGCGACAACTCATCGCAGCCGCCGTTGAGTTTCATTACGGGGTGCGGCCAAGAACAATACTAGGGAGAGAAAGCCATGAGGAGACAGATCTTTGGGAGAGTTTCTTTGCAGGTGTCAAGCGCGGCCTCTGAGAAAGTGTAAAGTTACCTGTTTAACAATTTACTCCGCTGCTTTGTGGGATGTTTATAGCTGAAGTCAACTTCCTGTGGCAGAAGGCTTATTTTCAGTAATTCTTTAGCTCCGGGGCTAATTTCAGCAGCTGCTGTTGATGATTCTCTTTCTGCGCCACCTCCTGAGCGATGCTGTAATATTTGTGCATGGCTGATTTGTGCTAAATTAACCTTCTTTTTTAAAAAAAATGCTTATTTTAAACCTGGATTTTAATTTTTTTTTGGTTTTGTCTGGTTCATTATGCACCTGAACAAGACTTGTATGAGCAGAACTCGGCGACAGGAAGAAATAGTGAGGAATAGGTGGCTGCTGCTGAAGCCATCACTGCTGCAGAAGGCAAAGCTTATTAAACTACAGCCCAGTAGGTGCCTGCAGTAAAAGTTTTGAAAAGCTTTAGGAGTGAAGGTGAGGAATATGATGCAGAAAGGTGATTTGGTAAGCGGTAGAAGTTTGAGAAAGCCCTGACTTTACAAAAAAAAAATGAAGTATGTTTGTAATAGTTTCCTGAGCGCATATGATGGAATAAGATTGCCCTTAACAGAAAGTACGGAAAGTGAGATGCGGGGAGATAATATCAAGAGGAGGAGGGAGGAAGCTTAGCTTCAGGTATAAGGATGAATCAGAATAAGAATGTAATATCTGGAAGATTTAGGTGTAGCTTGGATTGGACGACGTAAAAGGAAATCCAAAAATAATACCTGCATAACAGGACAGAGAGATGGTAATTTCATTTTTGACTGTGGATATGATTATGCAGACAGAAGATGGAGAAGCCACATGACTTCCTTCTGTACCTCTCTGGTTTCTTGGTGACCTCTCTAAAATCTGAGCTTCGGGACTGAACGCAGTATGGCCGTACTGTTGCTTCCCACATGACCTTTGAAATCTTGTAGTCGTTCCTTTTTTACAATATTCCTTCTCTCTTCAGAAGTAGCCAGTTTTTATTTTTTTTCTTGCTTGCTTTATACTTACGCCTTTTTGTTGTATTGCAGCAGTTTTCTTGAATGATCTCAATTTATCAAATAACGTCGGGTTTGTTGCTGAACTGTTTTCATTGTTGCCTGTTTATCTTTGCGCTGTTTGCAGGTTTTATCCCTTTACCTGTTTTTCCTTTCCCTCTTTTTGTTATTTCTTCTGTAGAAAATATAAGGTGCTTGGGAAAAGATTTTATTTCGAGTAATGGATTTGGAAAAAAGTTTCTTTTACCTGAGAAATCGTACCACCAGCTAAACTGATTCTCTTAAGGGAGGTGGATTATAGCAGGAAGACATTTATTCCAGAACAGACTTGTTGCAGGTAGTCAAAGACTTTGATTTGATCAATGCTCATTAGTCATGGTGAAAGGAAGGTAAATCAGTGAAGCCTTCTTTTGAGGAGTTATTTATATTGATCACCTGACTGTTGGTGTAAGCCTTTGACAGTTGCTCCACATTACACTTTGCTGTGCAGATGTTCTTGAATGACACTTCTGTTTTTCATAGCAGTGAAGATATTTTGATTTTTTTTAAATTAATTTTTTTGGTGAGGGCAAATATTAGATTAATATACTCTTCATTGATGCATTGGAACGAGTGAAAGTTTCATTACTTAATGGTTTTCTTGAAGTTGCCTGCAAAGCTAAGCATGATTTCTGCACAGATTAAGGCTGAAGTCAGAATTAAGTCGGAATTTAAAGGGAGATGTATGTAAACAGTAACCAATACTTTCAGTTATTTACATCAGTTGTTGCTTCTTGCTGCATTCGTAGTATTAGTAGAAAGCTGGAGAAAGATATGAATACATCATCAGATCTATTCACTTTTGAAGAAACTTTAAATATTACTTGTAAGTTGGCACATAAAATCATCAGGTAGAATATATTCAAATAGTATTTGATAGTAAATCCCCCTCGTTCCCGCCCCCAAAATCTGGGATGCTCTGAGTGTAATTTGTTGAAAGATTTCTTGCAAACATGCTTGTGTGGTGTTCTCGGAGACTGAAGGAACTTAGAATCATTGCAGAAATTAAAAAAAAAGTTAGTAGAATCTAAGTGTTAGCTTAAATGGGGTTGAAAATACCTCTGTAGTTAAAATTTGCCTTTTAAAAAACTATTGCACTTTAGAACCGTTATATGAATTATGAAGCGTAAGAGAGTTAATTTTCCATTTACAAGGTAATACAAATAGAGTCAAGCTCTTCCGCGGTGAAATTGCAGTAATGAAAACTATTCTCAAATCCTTTTAAAATCAGCATAGCGTGCTCTTAATTTATACAAAATAAGCAAAAGATGAAAAAACTAGAAAGACAATTTCTATACTTATTTATAACCTTCTTCCTCTATAAATTAATTTTGATTGTGTCGAAAAGAACTCCTGATTTTCCAAAATGCTCAATTTCCCATCTACCTAAACTTCTTTATGTGATATGAAATCTCACCTGGGAGCTCCAAAGGCAAAGCAGGAATAATAAGTTACTCTTAGACACAGGGAGGAGTTTCTTCATTCCCTTCATGGGGAATCCGAACTGTGGGATTGACAAAGGGAAATCCTGGGCCTGTTATTAGATACAAGAAATAAATATATTGCAGGCATTAAATTGTTTTGATTTGGCATTGAATTGAAAATATTGTGGGTTTTCTCCCCCTCCTTTCTGGTTATAATATATCCGTCTTGGCATTTAGAGTAAATGGCATTTTTAGTACCGTTCTAGCAATCTTGCTTCGTGCCGGCATTGGCGACACTGGTATGAAGCTGTCGGCCTCCCAGTGGAGGAAACGCTCTTGTTGTAAGAAGCAAAGAGCGGTTTGTGTTGGCTGGTAGGTTTTATGAGCAACCTCTACCAGAAAAATGATGTGTCCAGTTTATCACAGAATTGTAGAATCATTTTGGTTTGCAAAGACCTTCAAGATTATCGAGTCCAACCATTAAACACTGCCAAGTCCAGCATTAAACCACGTCCCTAAGCATCACATCGTTCTTAAATACTTCCAGGGATGGTGACTCTGCTGCCCTGGGCAGTCTTGTCCAGTGCTTGACAATCTTTTTGGTGAAGAAATTTTTCTGAATATCCAATTTAAACCTTCCCTGGCACAACTTGAGGCCATTTCCTCTTGTCCTATTGGTTGTAACCAGGGAAAAGAGACCGACCTGCACTTTGCTTCAACCTCCCGTCCGGTAGTTGTAGAGAGTGGTAAGTTCTCTCCCGAGCCTCCTGTTCTCCAGGCTGAACAACCCCAGGTCGCTCACCTGCTCCCCATCAGACTTCTTCTCCAGACCCTTCACCAGCTTCGTTCTCCTTCTCTGGACACTCTCCAGCTCCTCAATGTCTTCCTTGGAGTGCGTGGCCCAAAACTCAAGGAGTGGCCACACCGGTGCCGAGTACTCATCGTGACTTCCCTGGTCCTGCTGAGTGGCTGGAGAGCAGCCAGGCAGAAAGGGACCTGGGGGTACTAATTGACAGGAACCTCAACATGAGCCAACAGTGTGCCCAGGTGGCCAAGAAGGCCAATGGTATCCTTCCTGTATAAAATAGCGTGGTCAGCAGGACAAGGGAAGCGATCCTTCCCCTGTACTCTGCATTGGTGAGGCCACACCTGGAGTATTGTGTTCAGTTCTGGGCCCCTCAGTTCAGGAAAGATATTGAAGTGCTGGAGAGGGTCCAGAGAAGAGCAACAAGGCTGGTGAAGGGACTGGAACACAAGAGCTATGGGGAGAGGCTGAGGGAGCTGGGGTTGTTTAGTCTGGAGGAAGCTTAGAGGTGACCTCATCACTCTCTATAACCACCTGAAGGGAAGTTACAGCCAGGTGGGGACTGGTCTCTTCTCCCAGGCAGTTGGCAACAGGACAAGGGGGCACGGGCTTACGCTCTACCAGGGAAAATTTAGGCTGGATGTTAGAAAAGAAATTCTTTACAGAGAGAGTGGTCAGGCATTGGAATGGCCTGCCCAGGGAGGTGGTGGATTCACCGTCCCTGGAGGTTTTTAAACTGAGATTGGACACGGCACTTAGTGCCATGATCTAGTAAACGGACTGGGGTTGGACCAAGGGTTGGACTTGATGATCTCTGAGGTCTTTTCCAACCCAACTGATTCTATGATTCTATGATTATGAGTCCTGCTGATGGTTTCTAATTGTATCCAGGAATTTGAACTAGCAAGTTCATTGGGTAATGTAGCCTCTGACATTTCCTCCCATCTCTTCCTCCACCGGTTTAGTTTTAAATCGCATTAGTAGGAGTTTGTTAATTTGTGCGCACCAGAAAACATGAAATAAAAAGAATTGGAAGTTGCAATGTGTTTAAGTCCCTGTATTTTGTTGCTGTCATTCAGGCACTGCTCAACTCACGTGCAGTTGTCTGTGGCGTGTGTGGTGGGAGCAGCTCAGGACGTGCTCGAGGAGGACAGTGACGGTCAAACTGTGCCTTGGAACTGGGACCAGGAGCTTTGGTTTCCCTTTTCAATAAACCCACATCTGAGACATACAAGAAACCGAGATGTTTTTCTGCTCCATGAGGAGTAATCCGTTGGCGAGAGGTCTGGTTGAGTGGGTCATGAGCACACTGTAACCGTAGGCTCCTCCGGCGTGCAAGAGCAAGAAATCAAGATTAGCACTCATTGAACCTCCTCCCAGTAACATCTACAAAACTGCAACACTTATTTCGAGCATCTCTTACACAGGTGTGGGTGAGATGTTTCAGGAGGTCGGTGTCACGGTGTGTGAAGAAGTGTTGGTGGCAAAAAAAAACGTGGCAAGAGACGACAAGACAAAGGAGCTTCTGCGCCACGATGTTGCTCTACCGGCAACCCCCCGTGCACACAGGTTGTGCTGAAGTGGTTCTTGCTAAGATATCAGTGTGTAGTAAATTTGAACCATCAGCTGGAATGAAAAGAATATTTCAGTCCGAGCTCTGTTTAGATTTTTAAGCGACACATCAAGGTAGTGCTGCTTCAAGAAAAAGAAATGGCTTCAAATGGGGTTTTTTTGATGTTTGTTTTGATTGGGATTAAGTTTTGGGCCGTAGCGATTTGGTCAACTTTTAGGTTTTTTAGTCGCTATTTGACTATGGGTACGAAGCTGATAATTTTGGAAATTTCAAATTGGGAATCTGTAACTGAGGTCACAAGTAGGTTTTTTTTTAAAAAAGTGAAATGAACAATAATCACAAATCTTATATAAAAAAAAAGTGATACTGCCATTTCCTGCCTAAAACATTAACATATATTTTCACGAGGCAGCTTTTCTAAGTGAAGTTGAAATTACTTTATTCTCCTTAATTCACTCTTTTTTTTTTTCCTTTGGTTTAATTATTATCATATCATGCCAGCATTATTTAATTTCTGTAATTATCAGTATCAAAATGAAAAGCCTTGGTTTTCAGTCAGGCATTTTAACCAATTTCTCCTCTGACAGCTTTCTTTATCTTCATTTGGTGTGCATATTGAACAGATTGGCAGTTCTGTAGAATATGGAGTACATAGATGCATAATGATTTTCATGTATTACAGAAAAATTAATCATCACTCTTCTAGTTCTGATTATTCCTGTTTTATTCCGGATTTTCAGAAATGGAAATTTTCCTATTGAATTTAGTTTCAATACTGTGACTTCCCGACCGCTGCAATTGCTGTAACAGTATTTTAAAAAGGGGCAAACCAAATAAAATCAAAAAAGTCCAGTGACTTGGGTCTTATAAAGTGCAAATTAAAAGAATATCTCATCTGAACTGCTTTTGGTCTTTACACAGGTCAGGCAGCACCAGCAATGTTAAGGTCCTCTGTGCAATTACTCCTTTTGAGGTCAGAGAAAAGCAGGAAAGGGAAGGTATTTTTTCAGGTATTTGTCCTGTCGCTGCACCATCCCCTCTGGACATTTTGGGCAGAATTTCTGCGTGGTTTAAGTCACTGTTTGATAAGGGCTTGTTGCGTTCTGGGTTTAGATGCTCTGGATTGCACCTTGGCGCTGCGGGAGAACGTGCTCTAGAAACACATACTCTTTTCACATATACGTGTGCTTACCTGGATTTGTCATATCTGCTGTGTAGAAGCACAGTTTTAAGACCTGTTTTATTAAATAGGAAGCTATGGAGCGTGAGGGTGAGGATTCAGAGAAATCATCTCTCCCTTTTTGCTTAGTAATAGACGCCAAGTTTTCCATTCTTACGTGGAAACGCTTTACTCGATTCTCCTACCAACTCTCAGCCTTCGAAGCAAAGTTGGAGCTTTCATTTGTACCTCACGTGGAACTCAGTTTTCAGATCTGAAAATATTACTCACACCCTGACTGAATCTACAAGCTTGGGAAAAATCTGCCCAAAGGACACCTCCAGCATTTTTGGACATACGGATTTTTTTGCCTCAGCCTTTGGAGTTACTGAATCTCTTATTATTGGAAGTTAGATTGATGAGTCTCTTTCTCCTTCCCCCAGGTTCTGCTTTAGGAACTCACTCAATCATTCCTGTTAAAATCAGCTTCTTCCTTACTCTCTGAAAAAAACGATGCAAACGAAACACAGCCAACGTCACCTGCGCCCAGGTGGCCAAGATGGCCAAAGGCTCCTGCTCTGCATCAGGAATAGTGTTGCCAGCAGAGCTAGAGAAGTGATTGTCCCCCTGTACTGGGCACTGGTGAGGTTGTACCTCCAATCCCGTGTTCAATTTTGGGCGCTGCAGTGTAAGAAAGACCTTGAGGTGCTGGAGCGTGTCCAGAGAAGGGCAACGGAGCTGGTGAAAGGTCTTGAGAACAAGGGTTATGAGGAGCGGCTGAGGGAGTTGTTTAGCCTGAAGAAAAGGGGATTGAGGGGTTTAAGTTAGAACATAGGAAGTTCCACCTCAACATGAGGAGAAACTTCTTGGCTGTGCGGGTGCCGGAGCCCTGGCCCAGGCTGCCCATAGAGGTTGTGGAGTCTCCTGCTCTGGAGACTTTCCAACCCCACCTGGACGCGTTCCTGTGTGGCTGCCCTGGGGGATCCTGCTCTGGCGGGGGGTGTTGGACTGGGTGATCTCTAGAGGTCCCTTCTGACCCCAAACATTCTGTGATTCTCACTCTCTACAACTACGTGAAAGGAGGTTACAGCGAGGTCTCTTCACCCAAGTAACAACCCGTAGGACAAGAGGAAATGGCCTCAAGTCATACCGGGGGGGTTTAGGTTAGACATGAGAAAAAAATTCTAAACTGAAAGCGTTATCGGAGACTGGACCAGACTGCCCAGGGTAGTGGTGGAGTTGCCATCCCTGGATGTATTTAAAAGAAAAAAAGAAGATGTGGTCCTCAGGGACATGGTTTAGAAGTGGGCCTGGCAGAGTTAGTTAGATGACAGTTGGACTTCGTGATCCTAAAGGTGTTTTTGAACCAAGACGATTCTGTGATTCTAGTCTATGATTCTAACATGAGGCAAAGGGCTAATGTCATTCCAGGTGGCCAAACTCAAATTTACAAGGACCTGAAGTTAAAGGACACCACTGAGATAGAATACTCCACCTTTGTTTTGGAGGTACTGTACAAGAGAGAGATACTCAATGGCTCAGGTGGAATTTATTGCTTATCTTTTGTCTTGACTGTTCTCCAAGAAGTTCCGTTACACTTAAACTTATTAGATCCAGAATGGCTTCAGATGAGTGCTTTAAAACTACATTTACAATGTCATAAAATACTTCTTTCTTTTTCTGAAGAAGAGAAAGGCTGAAAATAGCCTAAAGCTCCAGTCTGGACTGTAAAATAATATTTGGAAAAAGCCGAAATAAATCATAAACACAGTTCTTCTCTTTGAAAATTATGAAGTTTCATTTAGTAGTGGCATTCTTAGGTAGAATAATAAATAATAAGGAAGTCTTATCCTATCTGCAAATGATTATAGCATCGCTATTATTTCACTCTATATTTCTCCCTTTCCACATATATTTCTTTATGAAGCGTATAGTGGATAAAGCTTTTTACTTTCACTTATTTTAGATTCATAGTATTCTTACAACTGTGGAAAAGCTGTTCCGTATTTTACATGGAACGCGATGGCACTTTTGTGTGAAAAGGTAAGTACGTAATAGATGTTTATGTGCTTTTTTTTTTTAATTATTGGGTAGTTTAGAAGGGTGCAAGAATGCTACAAGTGAGTCTGTGTAACCTAAGCGCGCTGCTGGCAGACGCAATTTTAATTTGAAGGGATTTTATTGCTGACGTGGAGCTGCGTGTTAAACACCTCTTACTCTGTTCTGTTGTGGGGTAATATGTGATCTACAAGTCCCAAAATCCCAGCAGCTAGAGCGGGAAAAGACCTATCAAGTTTGTGCAGATTATCTTCTTGACGATGCAGGATTTTTTTCCCTTAAACAAGTTGGCTTGGCTTGAGCTAAACAAAACCGATTCTGGTCAGCGATTTTTATTTTCCAGTTCAGTCTCTTCTGAGAGGCTGCACTTTCTGAAGTCAGCAGCACGTTTTTGCAGACAGTGTGTGCTGCTGGCAGTGATAACACCTGATGTTTGCAGTCACTGCCTGGGACTGGGATCATAGAATCACAGAATGTTAGGGATTGGAAGGGACCTCGAAAGATCATCGAGTCCAATCCCCCTGCCAGAGCAGGAACGCCTAGATTATGCTACATAGGAACGTGTCCAGGCAGGTCTTGAATGTCTCCAGAGAAGGAGACTCCACAACCTCCCTGGGCAGCCTGTTCCAGTGTTCCGTCACCCTCACTGAGAAGAAGTTTCTTCTCCCATTACCCCTTGTCCTATCAGTGGTTGTCACCGAGAAGAGCCTGGCTCCATCCTCGTGACACTCCCCCTTGATATATTTGTAAACATTAATTAGGTCACCCCTCAGTCTCCACTTCTCCAAACTAAAGAGCCCCAGCTCCCTCAGCCTTTTCTCATAAGGGAGATGCTCCACTCCCTTAATCATCCTAGTTGCCCTGTGCTGGACTCTCTCCAGATGCAGAAAGGCTCTTGCTGGTACTGATTCCTTTAGTGCCGAAGGCCACTGCTGGCTCTTGTGTGCCAGGCTGGGGATGCCGGGCAGTAAGAGGGGTCACAAGGAAGTAAAAGGTGGCACCTCCGGGGGGTAACAGACAGGACAGGTGACCAACGAGAGTATTCCATCCCCTACACGTCCTATTCAGTATAAATTGAGGGATCACGAGAGTTTCTGCCCTTATTTTTCTGCAATGGCCGGTGTCCAGGGAGGGCTCCGTCCAATCTCCTGCTTTTGATCCGCATCCCGAGTTCCCGAATCCAACTCCCTGTATCCAGCTCCCGGTGCTGCTGAGCCTGGAGCTGCTCCGGTGCCTCCTGCTCTGCAGCACCAGTGGGGATTGATATTGGGGAGGGAGTGGGGTTCGATATTTATTTTTATCATTTCGCTATTATTCCCATCATTGTTTCATTAAAGCTGTTTTAGTTTTCTTTTTCTAACCTGTAAATCTCTCTGCCTCATTCCCTTTTCCTTTCCCATGTGGTGGGGGACAAGGGGTTGGAGGGCGTCTGTCCGTGTTTGAGTGGCTGATGCCAGATTTATTGGTGCCCAACGTGGGGCACGAACCTTGAATATTGAATTTAAAAAAATGAAAATTTATCAAATTCAATATTCAGTAAAACTGCTTTTGTGGGTTTTTTTTTGTGTCAAACTGGGACGCAACATTTTTAAAGATGTGTGTCTGTCCTAATCACAAAAATGCTCTTTGCAGAAGTCTTTTCCATGGTTTCACCTTTGGAAGGACATCATTTCCATTTCTCTGGTTTCCTTGTTTTCTCTCTCACTCATGTTAAAGAATTGTGATTTCAAAACTAAAATAATTTTAAGTTTGTTCTGCTTTCCTAATCTTTGGTTACTCTTCTAAGAGGTGAATCACTCCTCTTGATCAGTGACCTTTAAAACTGGTTGATTTCCATTTAAATACAATCCTTCATTTGTATTTCTAATAAAACTAAAGCCAGGAAGCTCCACAATAGTCACAATGAAACATTGCTTCTTTTCTATCTCTGTAAAAACAATTTATTCTAAACATTATAGGTATGGAAAATATTACCATTAAAATTGAAATCAGAAGTAAAAACTTGACAAAGTGACCCAATCTAGTCATCTTCTAAATTTCCTTTGTAGTCTTTCACTTTGGCTGTCTGCTTAAGAGCTTTTTAAATTCCTCTGCTTAATTTTTTAATAATTTGCATTAAAAGAGTGCTGGATAATATTATTTGATAGACTGATATTTTTGTTGAACTCTTGAATGGAAATTTCAATTAGAATGCAGAAAATTGGCATTTAGATGGTTCTTATTTTAATAAAATGCATCTGCATTAGATGAATACGTTATTTTTATTACTCGTTAGATCAGTAAAACACGTTATCCGTCGTTCTGAATTTTTTTATTTACTTTTTGTGTGTGTATGCTTACTATATCCTTTCAGTTTTAGAAATGGTACATTTCTGGTTATTATAACTGATGATTTCTTTTTATCTTTTTTTTTTTTTTTTTTATTAATGAGTACTCAAATAACTAGAACTGAAGCTTTCCTTCCAGCATTTTCAAATACCAGTTGGCTTCTGAGCTTTGAATGAAAAAGATGTGGGATTGGGCTAAACAGACAAGACCAAGAAAAACCCAGTTTTGTCACTGCACCTCCTGAAGAGGTTGGCCTCCGAGGAGAATTTTCTCCCCATTCCTTAGGCAGTGAATTGTTTAACATCTTCATCAGTGATCTAGATGAGGGGATTGAGTGCATCCTCAGCAAGTTTGCAGGTGACACCAAGCTGGGAGGGAGCGTCGATCTGCTGGAGGGTAGAAAGGCTCTACAGGGGGACCTGGACAGACTGGATCGATGAGCCAAGGCCAACTGCAGATATTTCAACAGAGCCAAGTGTAGGGTCCTGCATTTTGGTCATGGCAGCCCCCTGCAACGCTACAGGCTTGGGGAATGGGGGCTGGAGGCTGTCTGGTGGAAAAGGGCCTGGGCGTTCTAATCGACAACCGGCTGAGTATGCGCCAGCGTGTGCCCAGGTGAGGGTGACGGAACACTGGAACAGGCTGTCCAGGGAGGTTGTGGAGTCTCCTTCTCTGGAGACATTCAAGACTCACCTGGACGCGTTCCTGTGTAGCATTATCGAGGTGTTCCTGCTCTGGCAGGGGGGTTGGACTTGATGATCTTTCGAGGTCCCATCCAATCCCTAACATTCTGTGATTCTGTGGTTCTGTGATCCTGGCTTGTGTTAGAAATTGTGTGACCAGCGGAAGTAGGGAGGTGATTGTCCCCCTGTGCTCAGCACTGGTGAGGCCACACCTTGAGTGTTGTGTTCAGTTTTGGGCACCTCAGTGTAAGAGGGATATGGAGGTGTTGGAGCGAGTGCAGAAGAGGGCAACAAAGCTGGTGAAGGGCCTGGAGAATAGACCTTATGAGGAGCGACTGAGGGAGCTGGGACTGTTCAATTTGAGGAAGAGGAGGCTGAGGGGGGACCTCATCATGCTCTAGAAAGACTTGAAAGGACATTGCAGAGAGGTTGGTGCTGGTCTCTTCTCACAGGTAATTAGGGACAGAACCAGGGGGAATGGGTTCAAGTTGCAACAGGGCAAGTTTAGGCTGGACATGAGGAAGAAATTCTTCACAGAAAGAGTGGTCAGACATTGGAACAGACTGCCCAGGGAGGTGGTTGAGTCGCCATCCCTGGGTGTGTTTAAGTGTCGCTGAGATGTGGTGTTGGGTGAGATGGTTTAGGGGTGAACTTGTAGTGTAGGGTTAATGGTTGGACTTGATGATCCCAAGGGTCTTTCCAACCTGAACTGTTCTATGATTCTATGAATTCCTCCTCTTTAAGAGTTTGGCTTTTATTAGTGTGTGTGTGGTGAATGTGATATATTTAGATACTAATTTGCTTACCTTCCATCACTTTTTGGTGGTGACTTTTTTCCCTTAATAATTTTCTTTGAATATTTTACCAGTTTTGTTGTGCTGGTGGATGTAGTGTGTTTATGTTATATGGGAAGTACCTTTTAAAGCAGAAACATAAACCCAACTGTGATTTAGAGCATAAAAAAATACACCTGGAACTTCAGGTCTGCCCTTGCTAATTCCTGCAGAGAGTATAGTGCAGTTTATACCTATCTCTCTCCCTCTTTATTTTGCAAGGGTGTAGCAAGTAAGATTGGCTTAAAAAAGAAAAACAATAAAGTACGATTTTGAAAAGTATTTCTGGATAAAATAAGAAAATGTAGATAAAATCTATTTTAGTAAATAATTCTTCTGGTTGTACCTTTTTTCATCCCGCTCTTTCGTTTCACTAGTCTGTCTCTTTACTAAGCTCTCGATTGCATTTTTAGAATGAAGTATTCTCTTAGTTCCCCTAACTAGGTTTTACAAGGTAGTAATTTTAAATTGTCTGAAAGCAAAATTTTACTTTCCAAAGACATGTAATTAAAAAAACTCTAGTTTTTATCTTTGGCTCCATTTATAAATTGATGAACTTGCAAATTTAAATCAGTTTTGCTCATTAGTTTTCATCTTCTGGGCTGGAAGTGCCCTGTATTGATCAGGAGTTTGAAAACCTGTGTGATTAAAACCCCTAAACACTACGTGACAACACAAAGCGGTGTTGATATCTGATGTGATTTCTATTTCAAAATACAATAGAATCTTTTTAATTTGCTCAGATGGATGAGATCTGTGCGAATTTAATAATTCATGTTGTAGAATTGGTATCAAGGATGCCGAGTGGCACATCACATCCTTACTAATTTTAATTTTTGAGGCTCAATTTAATATAGTATCCATAGCTTGCTAGCAAATACTCTCTTTTTTATTATTTTAAAATCATCTCACAGGAACATGAAGTCAGATTTCGGTCTGGAACTGTGTTATGCAAAAATGGGGAAGGTGGAGCAAACGCCGTTGCCGCTGCCGCTTGCCTTTAGGCAGATTTATTTTTTTTTAATGTATCTGACTTTGAATGAAAAAGGCATAACCAGTCATAGTTGAGTTGCCTCTGGATAAGTTTTTTTTTTTTTTTTCCCATACTGTCGCTTCCCTTATGAACATATATGGCTTCTCTTATGCAGAATATAAAAAAAAAACCCAAAAAAACCCAAATGGGGTAAATGTAAAATCCATACATAGGAAAACTTAATCACAAACACTGATACTGTATTTTGAGGGGAGGGATATATATCATTGGAAGAATATTTTTCTGTTCTTACCTGCAAATCCTCTGTTATAAAATGCTGCTGACAAGGAACCATCTGTTCGGTGTCTTCCATGGGAGCTCGCTGCAGCGGCTTGTGGGGAAAAGCTTTTCCTTGAAACAAGAGGACAACAGAGTAAAAGATGTAAAATCACATTTGAAAGGTAGTAATTCAGACCATCCACGTGTATTTACGTGCGTTCCGGAGCACATAAATGTCCACATAAGGTTAAAGTTTTCCTCCTGTATTAAAAACATACCGGGAAGCTGAATAGCAGCAAGTTTTAAAAGTATTTTTTGGGCAAACTTGGCAGTTTTTATTTGCTCCTGCCTCTCCAGTTCTCTGATGAGTTGAGGTGTTTTTTTTTTTCTTCTATTTCGTATTATTTTTAAGTGACATCTCTCTCTAATCAACTGATTGCTTGATTAAAATGAGACATTTTGCATAATTAAACGAGCGCTTTGGCCTTTCTTGCTTCCATTTTTTGCGTTTTGTGGAGACTTCGGTGTTGCTGCTGATGGTCCAGCTCTTTTCAGTTTATGGAAGCTAAGGGTAGTAGGATTTTGTTTAATTCTCACACGCGTTTGTGGATTCCTGTAGCAAGTCTTTTTTGAGAGGTTGATGTGGTTAAAGAGAATATAAGTTTCTATACTTTGCCTTTTTATGGTCTAATATTTTTTGACTTTTTTCCTCTGCCTCACAGTTATTTATAGACTTTTTTTTTAGTGCAAATAATTTACAGTTCAAAGCCTTGAGACTTTAATATCTTGAGATGTATTTGGATTTCCTGGTTCTGTGTTTTTTTTGTCGATAATTGGTGATTAGAGGAGCACAGGGACACTTTGGAGGATCCTCTCCCCAAATTCCTTGATTTTCTCTCTGCTCTTTGTGTACTTCCTTCAGTCAGTAGTTTTCCTTTCCTTTTTTTCTATAACTTTGTGGTCCTTCTCAGGTGGATGTGTTGCAAGCTCTCCTTTGCTCCTTTCTACCGTAGATTCTTTATTTGATCTTTCTCCTGAAGTTTACATGAATTTCTGTCATATTTAACATATTTAATCGCATTTAATTGTGGTCCATCTGTTTTATAAGGTGAAATGTAGTCACTCCTCTATCCTTAACAGTATTTTAAATTAATTACCAGTTGGGATTATTTATGAAACAGTAAACACGCTTGGCTGTGTGCTTTTAATCGAAGAGTTAACAGTTTCTGTGCTCATTCAGTTATAAAAATACTCTTTGTCTTGATTTTTATTGAAGACTTTACTTTCAGCAATGTTTCTTCACGTGTTACTGGAATATAAGATGCTTTGGTATCTTTTCATTCAAGTGTCATTATCTATTAATGAATGTTTTTAAAAAACCCACCCACCAGTACTCTTTAGTGTTTTCAAACCAGAAATTTCTCAGACTCACTGTGGTGAACTTTCAACCACGTTGTCTGCATATCCTTAATTGTGATTATTAGGATTTTTTTCATTATTTTTTGTAACATTTTGTTCTAAGTAGCACACCTCTAAGAAGAGAGCCATATAATGTATATGTCCTATAATATATGTGCCGTGAGAGACCAAAAGGATGGTGTATAAATCACAAAAGAATTTGCAAAACTAATCAACTCCAAACCTTAAAAAAAATAATTCTAAATGGCAAAAAAAATCAAAACCTTGGTACTCAGTCAGCCTACCTGTAGATTCTGGATTCTTAATCGAAAGTTTTTTGCTTTGGAAAATTCTTTAACGTAAAAAAATATATAAATTCTCTTTGGCTGTTCATGTGATGACACTAGACATTTCAAATATTAAAGCAGATTCTTGCTTGAAATGTCTTTAGAGTCACCTTCGAGTTTGGCAAATGCTAAGCTTTGGTATGTTAATGTCATGTTTTCTGTAGGGACCATGGAACATATTTCTGGGTAAAAATTAGTTTTTAGTAATGTGCTAATCTGAAGCTCTTCATGACTAATATGAATATTTCAACATGAATGTAGATGAAGAAGTTAATCTAGATACAGAAAAACACTGGTTAAAGTGCTTACATTTTATGGTATGAATTGCTGAATTGTGTTCCGGGGAATAGTTGCTATGGAAATTATTTTTATTTCAGGGTTTTTGTTCTGTATGCAATGAGGCGTTTAAATAACAGAAGAAGTTACAGAGAAAGTTTGAAAAATGGAAATAAACCTTTTAGTGGGAGTATTTGGAATAATCATTGAATCTTAGGTTGCCTAGCACTGTCCTATTCCTTTTTGCTTGATCTCTTCTGTTGACAAATTGACTATACGTTTCAGTGTTAGCAGTGCAATAGATGATTTTGAGGGAAAATCTGACTAAATAAAATAAATAGAATATGAGATACTGGCTTTTATAGCTGCCTCTCCAAAGCTAGGAAGAATAAAGTTGTTTTTTGACCCAACACAAGACTTTGAGGTCCAGGTCTTCCCTTAAACTCAGCATCGGCGGTTGCTTCGCTGGCATTTAGAAGGAACGGGCCACGTGTCCTCAGGAATCCATATTTTCTTCATATGTATATTGTTGTTTTCTTTTCTCTGAGTCAAATCTTAAAACATTATGAGTTTTCTGGACCAAAGTAGTAAACAAAGATCTGACACTGTAGTTCAACAGTTCGTATCACTGGTTCTAAAATGTGAGAAGATGTAACCAAGGAGAACTTTTTTTCTGATTATTATAAAGGATTATGTGAAATCCATGATTCGATTCTAAGTGAATCACAGTCAGGTTAATATTATAAAAGGGGACAAGAATGAATCAAAATCTGCCTTCCCTTTTCTTTGTTTTTGGTTTGGTTTTTTTTGGTATGTGCAGAATTAACGTTATTTTCAAACACTTAAAGGTACCATGTTCAGTGTTTGCATGACTTTCAAACAAACAAACAAAAATACAATGATGATAATCAGAAACTGTCAACGGAAAGTAATTAACCTCTTTGAAATACTCTGTTGATCGGAAGAGGTTTTAGGAAAAGTTTTTGAGAACTGCTAAGGAAGGAAAGATTTTGGACAAGTCATCTGAAAAATGAAATTTAGAAATATTCTCCAAAGGGTATTAATAAAGCAATGAGATGTGGAAGGGGATGGGAAACAGGAAAGGAAAGATAATAAAATTAATAGGTCTTCAAAAAGAATGAAGGAGTAGATCATGCTTGAGTATTTTTGATGCTTTAGGCACCATGGAGTCATCATCAATTTTACTTAGCAGGAACCCGAATCTTTTTCCACTTGTAGGCAATAGAGAAAATTGCTAATGGCTTCAGTAAAACAGGTTTTGAGCCAATATCATGGTCTTTAAGGAGAGGAAAAAAAAAAAAATCCCTGGTCTTGTAAGATCCCTTTGTGTCTGACATGCTCTTTTGAATTGCCAGAATACTGATGAATTCTGTCTTAATCCACAGCACTCAGATTCATAATTAGAAGTTAAATGTGGTGGATTGCCTGCAGTACCAGGAAGTAGAGCCTAAAAAGAAAACTAAAGTGAATTCAAATAACCCGAAGAATGACAAGGTGTCGTTTGAGACTTGAGTCTCAGGTTTGTCATTTGGCTCGTGATAGAAAGTCTGAAAAAAACCCCTGTTTAAAGTCTGCTTAGTCTTTGAAATTTGTGTAGTGTGCAAGTGGTGAGATTTTTTGACTCTTATTTTGCCAAGGTTTTAATGAATCTGCCGAGACACACGCGTTGTGTCAATTATCACCAGTACATTAGTAATTTCTTTAAATGACACATTCAGAAGGAGAGTGTCCCAGAGCAAGTCTGGTACTTTTACATTGGTTTTACTGGTGAAATATGAGAAAAGCAATTGGTGCTAGATTCCTTTGTTCTGAAAAAAATTACTGAATATTAGAAAAGTTGAGTTTTACGAAGGTTTAGATGTTTCGAAAGCCTGAAATGCAATGAAAAGTAATCCTGATATAGCCTTGCTTTAGCATCAGATTGAGGTGCCCATCGCTTCCAGTGACCACGTCCTCTTTTGAGTACGGCGAAGGTTCATTCTAAATTTCATATATTCAATTTTTTTGCATAATGGAATAACGGTTTAGCTGGGTAGTTCTGAAAACGTTATGTTAAATGTCTCACAATTACAGAATTATTTGGTCGGTAGTTTGTTGAACTGAAGGAAACACTGTTTATCGCAAAGAGAGAGAGTGGTGCAGAGAGGTGACATCGTGAAGTTACTGACAAGAATCTAAAGCTGAGGAAGGATTTGAAACAAAATTTTGCGCCTCCTAATCCAGTTCTGTGTCGTTTACACCTGAAAGCATCTAACATACGCCCAGAAGGAAAATTATCCATTCTAGAGCTTGCTCTCCAAAGGTCTCTGAGCAAATGCGAAGGTAAGTGTGAGGTCTGCGTGTTGGTAACACCTCACGCGTTTGGTCAGGATGAGAAATCCCGGTTTGGGATGGATCTTTGTGTGCAGGAACACGCTGTAGAGATAGTCACAAAGTTTATTTTACTTCTATTTACAGTTACTTCCATCCATGAGTAGGTTGGCTTGATCTTGCTGTAGTTGCAGCCGCCTCTTCTTAATAGGGTAAGCTCATATTCTTCTTGGCTGAAAAGTTGATCTGAACGGTTGTAGGAAAGCGGACTCAGCCACTACCGTTATCGCAATATTCTGTGTTGCTTGACGCAGTTGAGTGGATTGCATCGCTAGCCTACAGAACTGTCGCTTTCTTTAGACAACAGGCTCACTGGTGTAACCTGCAGGATGGGTACGTTACGAGTTGTGGTCCCAGAAGGATTTTACAAGTACCTCCTCCCCGTGAAGTAGCAGTTATCTGTGACTGGCATTAGTGGTATAATTCAAAGCCGCGTATTAGCGTGGAGGTTCTGCAGTGAAATAAACGTTCCTGAAAGGTCAAATTGAATGTATGCAGTCAGGTCTGGCCCTGTTCCCAGATATTATGAATGAAAACATAATATTGGGCTTGTAAAACCATATCCTTTCTCTTTTAGTGGAAAGTAGCCCTTTTAGCATACTTCCTTTAGAATTTGTAACCGCGGGTGTAATCTGGTGTGAAAAATGAGATACTTTGCTGTTCTGTTTCCCTGGGTACAAGCTTGTCTTCTGTGTGGTCCTTATTTCAGATGATTGCTTCTTTTGTGTGACATAGAGAATGCCATTACAACAGTTTGGCATGACTAAGCATATGTGTCTCCATGGCTGATGCTGAAATTCTTCCTATCCAAAACCTTGCTCAGCTGTCTCCTTGATACCTAAGTCTTAGGCTTCCGTAGTTAGCGCTGCAGAGCAAAAAAACCCAGCATGTATGTTGGGAAAAAACAATGCATTTTGCTGCAGTACAAGAAAATGAGTAGGTAGTTTCTGTAGGAGTTAGACAGCATAAGGCAAAACTGAAGTGATTTATAATACTAGTCCTAAGTGAAATATATGTATTTTTTATGTTAGCAGAACAATTATATGAAGCTTAGCTTTTTTTTTTTTACCTCCCTTAAGACCTTTCATGGAAAATCTCAAAAATCACAATGTGACTGTCATTCAGCTGCTTTTCATTCAGCTTTTCTAGCATTGCTGGCATATTTTAACTATTTTTCCCTTCCCATTATGCCTTCTAAAATAAAAAGTAAATAGAGAACCTGACTCTATATTTTCCTTATAATTTGGTTTTGAGCGTTTTGTCATGTACAAACTTACTCCAGTTACCCATGGAGTCAATACCCAGGTTATAAAAAGAAATAATACAAAATCAAGCCATGGTGCCTGTATGAAGATGGGTGTTATGTGCCCGGAGGATTCCAGCATGGTTGGGGGAGTCATTAATCAAATGTAATTCCTTATTTTCCTGATAAAGATGAAATTGTTAAGATAGTGTGTTTGCCTCAAGTATGAGATTTTCAGGTAGTCTTTGTAGGTTCTACCTGTACATGCTCTTTCCCAATGGTTATGGTGAACTGTGACAGTAGAAAGTGTGGTTTTCCTTTTTGATTTTACAGCGCCAGGAAATAATAAGAGATTTCAGTGATTTGAGGTGGAAGAATGCTAGGCCTTTTGCTTAGTTTCAGTGAAATTGGAAGTACCCGTTCAGTCTGATCTCGAAATTCCATCCAGCGCTCTCGAGTTTGTGAGTTTTAGTATTGCACTGAGCAGAAAAATCACTAAATGTGAAACAGCTTTATTGTGCCCTTCAATTACTAAAAGCTCACATCTAGGACAAATTATGCAGTTTCTCAGCTGAAGTAATGAAGACCTTGGTGATGTAAGCGATGACAATTTAAATACTTGCTTAAATAGCAGGAAGTATATATCTCTTCAAAGAACTGACAAGATTCCTCCAAAACCTATATGCTGTTGTCTGGAGCAGGATAGGCAGACCAGAAGATAGGCAAATATTGGATTTAAAGGTAATTTATATAAACTGATGATCTAACACCACTAATAATTAGAATTTGTGTATGTGCTGGCATATGGGAAAGACTAATTAAACCACTCGTGCCTGATGGTGCATAAGAGGAACTGGTAGCTTATGGGCAAATGTGTGAAGAGCTCATCAGATGCTTGTAAACAGGGACCGTGATGCAGATATTTTGGATTCAGGCTTCTCTATAGTTAGTTGCTACAAAATTCTGTGGATCAGCAGTGTGCCGTGTTAAGCTTTCTGTGTACTACATGAAAAAATCCCGCGGAACAAATCCCATTTCAACTTGGATTGTGCGACTTGGTGAGTCTGAGTGAGTCGGGTCCCTGTAAGAGGTGAGATTAGAAATGGACTGTGGCACTGGGAGTTCTGGCTGTTAAACCAGTAGGTACTGGAAAGCTGGAAGTGAAGAGTGGGAATCACAGAATCACAGAATGTTAGAGGTTGGAAGGGACCTCAAAGATCATCTAGTCCAGCCCCCCTGCCAGAGCAGGATCACCTACAGTAGGTCACACAGGAACGCGTCCAGGCGGGTCTTGAATGTCTCCAGAGAAGGAGACTCCTCACCCTCCCTGGGCAGCCTGGGCCAGGGCTCTGTCACCCTCACAATCAAAAAGCTTTTCCTCATATTTTTGTGGAACCTTCTGTGTTCCAGCTTCCACCCATTGCCCCTTGTCCTGTCAATGGACACCGCTGAAAAGAGCCTGACTCCGTCCTCCTGACATTCCCCCTTGACATATTTATAAACATTGATGAGGTCACCCCTCAGCCTCCTCTTCTCCAAGCTAAAGAGACCCAGCTCCTTCAGCCTTTCCTCACCAGGGAGATGTTCCACTCCCTCCATCATCCCTGTGGCTGCGCTGGACTCTCTCCAGCAGTTCCCTGTCCCTCTTGAGCTGA